>JALMGJ010000002.1:164515658-165715658 GCA_023362775.1 Charina bottae
CAATTTGACCTGATTCAGTCCGGTCCATCCCGGGAGGGTTTTCCTGACTCGGAAGTCAGGAATTTTTTGATTTTTGGGCCAAAAATTATGCCGTCCCAAATCAAGCATCCAGAAGTGCCCTCTAAGCCTTAAATTCAACCCCGAATCTCATGGCGGACTTTGTTTTCCAATTTGACCTGATTCGGTCCGGTCCATCCCGGGAGGTTTTCCTGACTCGGAAGTCAGGAATTTTTTGATTTTTGGGCCAAATATATGCCGTCCCAAATCAAGCATCCAGAAGTGCCTCTAAGCCTTAAATTCAACCCCGAATCTCATGGCGGACTTTGTTTTCCAATTTGACCTGATTCAGTCCGGTCCATCCCGGGAGGTTTTCCTGACTCGGAAGTCAGGAATTTTTTGATTTTTGGCCCAAAAATTATGCCGTCCCAAATCAAGCATCCAGAAGTGCCTCTAAGCCTTAAATTCAACCCCGAATCTCAGCGCGGACTTTGTTTTCCAATTTGACCTGATTCAGTCCGGTCCATCCCGGGAGGTTTTCCTGACTCGGAAGTCAGGAATTTTTTGATTTTTGGCCCAAAAATTATGCCGTCCCAAATCAAGCATCCAGAAGTGCCTCTAAGCCTTAAATTCAACCCCGAATCTCATGGCGGACTTTGTTTTCCAATTTGACCTGATTCGGTCCGGTCCATCCCGGGAGGTTTTCCTGACTCGGAAGTCAGGAATTTTTTGATTTTTGGGCCAAATATATGCCGTCCCAAATCAAGCATCCAAAAGTGCCTCTAAGCCTTAAATTCAACCCCGAATCTCAGCGCGGACTTTGTTTTCCAATTTGACCTGATTCAGTCCGGTCCATCCCGGGAGGTTTTCCTGACTCGGAAGTCAGGAATTTTTTGATTTTTGGCCCAAAAATTATGCCGTCCCAAATCAAGCATCCAGAAGTGCCTCTAAGCCTTAAATTCAACCCCGAATCTCATGGCGGACTTTCTTTTTCACTTTGACCTGATTTTCTCCGGCCCATCCCAGGAGGTTTTCCTGACTCCGCGGTCAGGAATTTTTTGATTTTTGGGCCAAATATATGCCGTCCCAAATCAAGCATCCAAAAGTGTCTCTAAGCCTTAAATTCAACCCCGAATCTCATAGCGGACTTTCTTTTTCACTTTGACCTGATTTTCTCCGGCCCATCCCAGGAGGTTTTCCTGACTCCGCGGGCAGGAATTTTTTGATTTTTGGGCCAAATATATGCCGTCCCAAATCAAGCATCCAAAAGTGCCTCTAAGCCTTAAATTCAACCCCGAATCTCATGGCGGACTTTCTTTTTCACTTTGACCTGATTTTCTGCAGCCCATCCCAGGAGGTTTTCCTGACTCCGCGGTCAGGAATTTTTTGATTTTTGGGCCAAATATATGCCGTCCCAAATCAAGCATCCAGAAGTGCCTCTAAGCCTTAAATTCAACCCCGAATCTCATGGCGGATTTCGTCTTTCAATTTGACCTGATTCGGTCCGACCCATCCCGGGAGGTTTTCCGGACTCCGCGGACAGGAATTTTTTGATTTTTGGGCCAAATATATGCCGTCCCAAATCAAGCATCCAGAAGTGCCTCTAAGCCTTAAATTCAACCCCGAATCTCATGGCGGACTTTGTTTTCCAATTTGACCTGATTCGGTCCGGTCCATCCCGGGAGGTTTTCCTGACTCGGAAGTCAGGAATTTTTTGATTTTTGGGACAAATATATGCCGTCCCAAATCAAGCATCCAAAAGTGCCTCTAAGCCTTAAATTCAACCCCGAATCTCAGCGCGGACTTTGTTTTACAATTTGACCTGATTCGGTCTGGCCCATCCTGGGAGGTTTTCCTGACTCGGAAGTCAGGAATTTTTTGATTTTTGGCCCAAAAATTATGCCGTCCCAAATCAAGCATCCAGAAATGCCTCTAAGCCTTAAATTCAACCCCGAATCTCATGGCGGACTTTCTTTTTCACTTTGACCTGATTTTCTCCGGCCCATCCCAGGAGGTTTTCATGACTCCGCGGTCAGGAATTTTTTGATTTTTGGGCCAAATATATGCCGTCCCAAATCAAGCATCCAAAAGTGCCTCTAAGCCTTAAATTCAACCCCGAATCTCAGCACGGACTTCGTCTTTCAATTTGACCTGATTCGGTCCGACCCATCCCGGGATGTTTTCCTGACTCCGCGGTCAAGAATTTTTTGATTTTTGGGCCAAAAATTATGCCGTCCCAAATCAAGCATCCAGAAGAGCCTCTAAGCCTTAAATTCAACCCCGAATCTCAGCGCGGACTTCGTTTTTCACTTTGACCTGATTTTCTCCGGCCCATCCCAGGAGGTTTTCCTGACTCCGCAGTCAGGAATTTTTTGATTTTTGGGCCAAATATATGCCGTCCCAAATCAAGCATCCAAAAGAGCCTCTAAGCCTTAAATTCAACCCCGAATCTCATGGCGGACTTTGTTTTCCAATTTGACCTGATTCGGTCCGGTCCATCCCGGGAGGTTTTCCTGACTCGGAAGTCAGGAATTTTTTGATTTTTGGGCCAAATATATGCCGTCCCAAATCAAGCATCCAAAAGTGCCTCTAAGCCTTAAATTCAACCCCGAATCTCAGCGCGGACTTTGTTTTCCAATTTGACCTGATTCAGTCCGGTCCATCCCGGGAGGTTTTCCTGACTCGGAAGTCAGGAATTTTTTGATTTTTGGCCCAAAAATTATGCCGTCCCAAATCAAGCATCCAGAAGTGCCTCTAAGCCTTAAATTCAACCCCGAATCTCATAGCGGACTTTCTTTTTCACTTTGACCTGATTTTCTCCGGCCCATCCCAGGAGGTTTTCCTGACTCCACGGTCAGGAATTTTTTGATTTTTGGGCCAAATATATGCCGTCCCAAATCAAGCATCCAAAAGTGCCTCTAAGCCTTAAATTCAACCCCGAATCTCATGGCGGACTTTCTTTTTCACTTTGACCTGATTTTCTGCAGCCCATCCCAGGAGGTTTTCCTGACTCCGCGGTCAGGAATTTTTTGATTTTTGGGCCAAATATATGCCGTCCCAAATCAAGCATCCAAAAGTGCCTCTAAGCCTTAAATTCAACCCCGAATCTCATGGCGGACTTTCTTTTTCACTTTGACCTGATTTTCTGCAGCCCATCCCAGGAGGTTTTCCGGACTCCGCGGTCAGGAATTTTTTGTTTTTTGGGCCAAAAATTATGCCGTCCCAAATCAAGCATCCAGAAGTGCCTCTAAGCATTAAATTCAACCCCGAATCTCATGGCGGACTTTCTTTTTCACTTTGACCTGATTTTCTCCGGCCCATCCCGGGAGGTTTTCATGACTCCGCGGTCAGGAATTTTTTGATTTTTGGGCCAAATATATGCCGTCCCAAATCAAGCATCCAAAAGTGCCTCTAAGCCTTAAATTCAACCCCGAATCTCATGGCGGACTTCGTCTTTCAATTTGATCTGATTCGGTCCGGCCCATCCCGGGAGGTTTTCCGGACTCCGCGGGCAGGAATTTTTTGATTTTTGGGCCAAAAATTATGCCGTCCCAAATCAAGCATCCAAAAGTGCCTCTAATCCTTAAATTCAACCCCGAAAGCACGGACTTCGTCTTTCAATTTGACCTGATTCGGTCCGACCCATCCCGAGAGGTTTTCCTGACTCCGCGGTCAGGAATTTTTTGATTTTTGGGCCAAATATATGCCGTCCCAAATCAAGCATCCAAAAGTGCCTCTAAGCCTTAAATTCAACCCCGAATCTCATGGCGGACTTTCTTTTTCACTTTGACCTGATTTTCTGCAGCCCATCCCAGGAGGTTTTCCTGACTCCGCGGTCAGGAATTTTTTGATTTTTGGGCCAAATATATGCCGTCCCAAATCAAGCATCCAAAAGTGCCTCTAAGCCTTAAATTCAACCCCGAATCTCAGCGCGGACTTCGTCTTTCAATTTGACCTGATTCGGTCCGGCCCATCCCGGGAGGTTTTCCGGACTCCGCGGGCAGGAATTTTTTGATTTTTGGGCCAAAAATTATGCCGTCCCAAATCAAGCATCCAAAGGTGCCTCTAATCCTTAAATTCAACCCCGAATCTCAGCACGGACTTCGTCTTTCAATTTGACCTGATTCGGTCCGACCCATCCCGGGAGGTTTTCCAGACTCCGCGGGCAGGAATTTTTTGATTTTTGGGCCAAAAATTATGCCGTCCCAAATCAAGCATCCAGAAGTGCCTCTAAGCCTTAAATTCAACCCCGAATCTCAGCACGGACTTCGTCTTTCAATTTGACCTGATTCGGTCCGTCCCATCCCGGGAGGTTTTCCGGACTCCGCGGACAGGAATTTTTTGATTTTTGGGCCAAATATATGCCGTCCCAAATCAAGCATCCAGAAGTGCCTCTAAGCCTTAAATTCAACCCCGAATCTCATGGCGGACTTTGTTTTCCAATTTGACCTGATTCGGTCCGGTCCATCCCGGGAGGTTTTCCTGACTCGGAAGTCAGGAATTTTTTGATTTTTGGGCCAAATATATGCCGTCCCAAATCAAGCATCCAAAAGTGCCTCTAAGCCTTAAATTCAACCCCGAATCTCAGCGCGGACTTTGTTTTCCAATTTGACCTGATTCAGTCCGGTCCATCCCGGGAGGTTTTCCTGACTCGGAAGTCAGGAATTTTTTGATTTTTGGGCCAAAAATTATGCCGTCCCAAATCAAGCATCCAGAAGTGCCTCTAAGCCTTAAATTCAACCCCGAATCTCATGGCGGACTTTGTTTTCCAATTTGACCTGATTCGGTCCGGTCCATCCCGGGAGGTTTTCCTGACTCGGAAGTCAGGAATTTTTTGATTTTTGGGCCAAATATATGCCGTCCCAAATCAAGCATCCAGAAGTGCCTCTAAGCCTTAAATTCAACCCCGAATCTCATGGCGGACTTTGTTTTCCAATTTGACGTGATTCAGTCCGGTCCATCCCGGGAGGTTTTCCTGACTCGGAAGTCAGGAATTTTTTGATTTTTGGCCCAAAAATTATGCCGTCCCAAATCAAGCATCCAGAAGTGCCTCTAAGCCTTAAATTCAACCCCGAATCTCAGCGCGGACTTTGTTTTCCAATTTGACCTGATTCAGTCCGGTCCATCCCTGGAGGTTTTCCTGACTCGGAAGTCAGGAATTTTTTGATTTTTGGCCCAAAAATTATGCCGTCCCAAATCAAGCATCCAAAAGTTCCTCTAAGCCTTAAATTCAACCCCGAATCGTAGCGCGGACTTTGTTTTCCAATTTGACCTGATTCAGTCCGGTCCATCCCGGGAGGTTTTCCTGACTCGGAAGTCAGGAATTTTTTGATTTTTGGCCCAAAAATTATGCCGTCCCAAATCAAGCATCCAGAAGTGCCTCTAAGCCTTAAATTCAACCCCGAATCTCATGGCGGACTTTCTTTTTCACTTTGACCTGATTTTCTCCGGCCCATCCCAGGAGGTTTTCCTGACTCCGCGGTCAGGAATTTTTTGATTTTTGGGCAAAAATTATGCCGTCCCAAATCAACCACCCAAAAGTGCCTCTGAGCCTTAAATTCAACCCCGAATCTCATGGCGGACTTTGTTTTTCACTTTGACCTGATTTTCTCCGGCCCATCCCAGGAGGTTTTCCTGACTCCGCGGTCAGGAATTTTTTGATTTTTGGGCCAAATATATGCCGTCCCAAATCAAGCATCCAGAAGTGCCTTTAAGCCTTAAATTCAACCCCGAATCTCATGGCGGACTTTGTTTTCCAATTTGACCTGATTCGGTCCGGTCCATCCCGGGAGGTTTTCCTGACTCGGAAGTCAGGAATTTTTTGATTTTTGGGCCAAATATATGCCGTCCCAAATCAAGCATCCAAAAGTGCCTCTAAGCCTTAAATTCAACCCCGAATCTCAGCGCGGACTTTGTTTTACAATTTGACCTGATTCGCTCTGGCCCATCCCGGGAGGTTTTCCTGACTCGGAAGTCAGGAATTTTTTGATTTTTGGCCCAAAAATTATGCCGTCCCAAATCAAGCATCCAGAAATGCCTCTAAGCCTTAAATTCAACCCCGAATCTCATGGCGGACTTTCTTTTTCACTTTGACCTGATTTTCTCCGGCCCATCCCAGGAGGTTTTCATGACTCCGCGGTCAGGAATTTTTTGATTTTTGGGCCAAATATATGCCGTCCCAAATCAAGCATCCAAAAGTGCCTCTAAGCCTTAAATTCAACCCCGAATCTCAGCACGGACTTCGTCTTTCAATTTGACCTGATTCGGTCCGACCCATCCCGGGATGTTTTCCTGACTCCGCGGTCAAGAATTTTTTGATTTTTGGGCCAAAAATTATGCCGTCCCAAATCAAGCATCCAGAAGAGCCTCTAAGCCTTAAATTCAACCCCGAATCTCAGCGCGGACTTCGTTTTTCACTTTGACCTGATTTTCTCCGGCCCATCCCAGGAGGTTTTCCTGACTCCGCAGTCAGGAATTTTTTGATTTTTGGGCCAAATATATGCCGTCCCAAATCAAGCATCCAAAAGAGCCTCTAAGCCTTAAATTCAACCCCGAATCTCATGGCGGACTTTGTTTTCCAATTTGACCTGATTCGGTCCGGTCCATCCCGGGAGGTTTTCCTGACTCGGAAGTCAGGAATTTTTTGATTTTTGGGCCAAATATATGCCGTCCCAAATCAAGCATCCAAAAGTGCCTCTAAGCCTTAAATTCAACCCCGAATCTCAGCGCGGACTTTGTTTTCCAATTTGACCTGATTCAGTCCGGTCCATCCCGGGAGGTTTTCCTGACTCGGAAGTCAGGAATTTTTTGATTTTTGGCCCAAAAATTATGCCGTCCCAAATCAAGCATCCAGAAGTGCCTCTAAGCCTTAAATTCAACCCCGAATCTCATAGCGGACTTTCTTTTTCACTTTGACCTGATTTTCTCCGGCCCATCCCAGGAGGTTTTCCTGACTCCACGGTCAGGAATTTTTTGATTTTTGGGCCAAATATATGCCGTCCCAAATCAAGCATCCAAAAGTGCCTCTAAGCCTTAAATTCAACCCCGAATCTCATGGCGGACTTTCTTTTTCACTTTGACCTGATTTTCTGCAGCCCATCCCAGGAGGTTTTCCTGACTCCGCGGTCAGGAATTTTTTGATTTTTGGGCCAAATATATGCCGTCCCAAATCAAGCATCCAAAAGTGCCTCTAAGCCTTAAATTCAACCCCGAATCTCATGGCGGACTTTCTTTTTCACTTTGACCTGATTTTCTGCAGCCCATCCCAGGAGGTTTTCCGGACTCCGCGGTCAGGAATTTTTTGTTTTTTGGGCCAAAAATTATGCCGTCCCAAATCAAGCATCCAGAAGTGCCTCTAAGCATTAAATTCAACCCCGAATCTCATGGCGGACTTTCTTTTTCACTTTGACCTGATTTTCTCCGGCCCATCCCGGGAGGTTTTCATGACTCCGCGGTCAGGAATTTTTTGATTTTTGGGCCAAATATATGCCGTCCCAAATCAAGCATCCAAAAGTGCCTCTAAGCCTTAAATTCAACCCCGAATCTCATGGCGGACTTCGTCTTTCAATTTGATCTGATTCGGTCCGGCCCATCCCGGGAGGTTTTCCGGACTCCGCGGGCAGGAATTTTTTGATTTTTGGGCCAAAAATTATGCCGTCCCAAATCAAGCATCCAAAAGTGCCTCTAATCCTTAAATTCAACCCCGAAAGCACGGACTTCGTCTTTCAATTTGACCTGATTCGGTCCGACCCATCCCGAGAGGTTTTCCTGACTCCGCGGTCAGGAATTTTTTGATTTTTGGGCCAAATATATGCCGTCCCAAATCAAGCATCCAAAAGTGCCTCTAAGCCTTAAATTCAACCCCGAATCTCATGGCGGACTTTCTTTTTCACTTTGACCTGATTTTCTGCAGCCCATCCCAGGAGGTTTTCCTGACTCCGCGGTCAGGAATTTTTTGATTTTTGGGCCAAATATATGCCGTCCCAAATCAAGCATCCAAAAGTGCCTCTAAGCCTTAAATTCAACCCCGAATCTCAGCGCGGACTTCGTCTTTCAATTTGACCTGATTCGGTCCGGCCCATCCCGGGAGGTTTTCCGGACTCCGCGGGCAGGAATTTTTTGATTTTTGGGCCAAAAATTATGCCGTCCCAAATCAAGCATCCAAAAGTGCCTCTAATCCTTAAATTCAACCCCGAATCTCAGCACGGACTTCGTCTTTCAATTTGACCTGATTCGGTCCGACCCATCCCGGGAGGTTTTCCGGACTCCGCGGGCAGGAATTTTTTGATTTTTGGGCCAAAAATTATGCCGTCCCAAATCAAGCATCCAGAAGTGCCTCTAAGCCTTAAATTCAACCCCGAATCTCAGCACGGACTTCGTCTTTCAATTTGACCTGATTCGGTCCGTCCCATCCCGGGAGGTTTTCCGGACTCCGCGGACAGGAATTTTTTGATTTTTGGGCCAAATATATGCCGTCCCAAATCAAGCATCCAGAAGTGCCTCTAAGCCTTAAATTCAACCCCGAATCTCATGGCGGACTTTGTTTTCCAATTTGACCTGATTCGGTCCGGTCCATCCCGGGAGGTTTTCCTGACTCGGAAGTCAGGAATTTTTTGATTTTTGGGCCAAATATATGCCGTCCCAAATCAAGCATCCAAAAGTGCCTCTAAGCCTTAAATTCAACCCCGAATCTCAGCGCGGACTTTGTTTTCCAATTTGACCTGATTCAGTCCGGTCCATCCCGGGAGGTTTTCCTGACTCGGAAGTCAGGAATTTTTTGATTTTTGGGCCAAAAATTATGCCGTCCCAAATCAAGCATCCAGAAGTGCCTCTAAGCCTTAAATTCAACCCCGAATCTCATGGCGGACTTTGTTTTCCAATTTGACCTGATTCGGTCCGGTCCATCCCGGGAGGTTTTCCTGACTCGGAAGTCAGGAATTTTTTGATTTTTGGGCCAAATATATGCCGTCCCAAATCAAGCATCCAGAAGTGCCTCTAAGCCTTAAATTCAACCCCGAATCTCATGGCGGACTTTGTTTTCCAATTTGACCTGATTCAGTCCGGTCCATCCCGGGAGGTTTTCCTGACTCGGAAGTCAGGAATTTTTTGATTTTTGGCCCAAAAATTATGCCGTCCCAAATCAAGCATCCAGAAGTGCCTCTAAGCCTTAAATTCAACCCCGAATCTCAGCGCGGACTTTGTTTTCCAATTTGACCTGATTCAGTCCGGTCCATCCCTGGAGGTTTTCCTGACTCGGAAGTCAGGAATTTTTTGATTTTTGGCCCAAAAATTATGCCGTCCCAAATCAAGCATCCAAAAGTTCCTCTAAGCCTTAAATTCAACCCCGAATCGTAGCGCGGACTTTGTTTTCCAATTTGACCTGATTCAGTCCGGTCCATCCCGGGAGGTTTTCCTGACTCGGAAGTCAGGAATTTTTTGATTTTTGGCCCAAAAATTATGCCGTCCCAAATCAAGCATCCAGAAGTGCCTCTAAGCCTTAAATTCAACCCCGAATCTCATGGCGGACTTTCTTTTTCACTTTGACCTGATTTTCTCCGGCCCATCCCAGGAGGTTTTCCTGACTCCGCGGTCAGGAATTTTTTGATTTTTGGGCAAAAATAATGCCGTCCCAAATCAACCACCCAAAAGTGCCTCTGAGCCTTAAATTCAACCCCGAATCTCATGGCGGACTTTGTTTTTCACTTTGACCTGATTTTCTCCGGCCCATCCCAGGAGGTTTTCCTGACTCCGCGGTCAGGAATTTTTTGATTTTTGGGCCAAATATATGCCGTCCCAAATCAAGCATCCAAAAGTGCCTCTAAGCCTTAAATTCAACCCCGAATCTCATGGCGGACTTTCTTTTTCACTTTGACCTGATTTTCTGCAGCCCATCCCAGGAGGTTTTCCTGACTCCGCGGTCAGGAATTTTTTGATTTTTGGGCCAAATATATGCCGTCCCAAATCAAGCATCCAAAAGTGCCTCTAAGCCTTAAATTCAACCCCGAATCTCAGCGCGGACTTTGTTTTCCAATTTGACCTGATTCAGTCCGGTCCATCCCGGGAGGTTTTCCTGACTCGGAAGTCAGGAATTTTTTGATTTTTGGCCCAAAAAGTATGCCGTCCCAAATCAAGCATCCAGAAGTGCCTCTAAGCCTTAAATTCAACCCCGAATCTCATGGCGGACTTTCTTTTTCACTTTGACCTGATTTTCTCCGGCCCATCCCAGGAGGTTTTCATGACTCCGCGGTCAGGAATTTTTTGATTTTTGGGCCAAATATATGCCGTCCCAAATCAAGCATCCAAAAGTGTCTCTAAGCCTTAAATTCAACCCCGAATCTCATGGCGGACTTTCTTTTTCACTTTGACCTGATTTTCTGCAGCCCATCCCAGGAGGTTTTCCTGACTCCGCGGTCAGGAATTTTTTGATTTTTGGGCCAAATATATGCCGTCCCAAATCAAGCATCCAGAAGTGCCTCTAAGCCTTAAATTCAACCCCGAATCTCATGGCGGATTTCGTCTTTCAATTTGACCTGATTCGGTCCGACCCATCCCGGGAGGTTTTCCGGACTCCGCGGACAGGAATTTTTTGATTTTTGGGCCAAATATATGCCGTCCCAAATCAAGCATCCAGAAGTGCCTCTAAGCCTTAAATTCAACCCCGAATCTCATGGCGGACTTTGTTTTCCAATTTGACCTGATTCGGTCCGGTCCATCCCGGGAGGTTTTCCTGACTCGGAAGTCAGGAATTTTTTGATTTTTGGGCCAAATATATGCCGTCCCAAATCAAGCATCCAAAAGTGCCTCTAAGCCTTAAATTCAACCCCGAATCTCAGCGCGGACTTTGTTTTACAATTTGACCTGATTCGGTCTGGCCCATCCCGGGAGGTTTTCCTGACTCGGAAGTCAGGAATTTTTTGATTTTTGGCCCAAAAATTATGCCGTCCCAAATCAAGCATCCAGAAATGCCTCTAAGCCTTAAATTCAACCCCGAATCTCATGGCGGACTTTCTTTTTCACTTTGACCTGATTTTCTCCAGCCCATCCCAGGAGGTTTTCATGACTCCGCGGTCAGGAATTTTTTGATTTTTGGGCCAAATATATGCCGTCCCAAATCAAGCATCCAAAAGTGCCTCTAAGCCTTAAATTCAACCCAGAATCTCAGCACGGACTTCGTCTTTCAATTTGACCTGATTCGGTCCGACCCATCCCGGGATGTTTTCCTGACTCCGCGGTCAAGAATTTTTTGATTTTTGGGCCAAAAATTATGCCGTCCCAAATCAAGCATCCAGAAGTGCCTCTAAGCCTTAAATTCAACCCCGAATCTCATGGCGGACTTTGTTTTCCAATTTGACCTGATTCGGTCCGACCCATCCCGGGAGGTTTTCCTGACTCGGAAGTCAGGAATTTTTTGATTTTTGGGCCAAAAATTATGCCGTCCCAAATCAAGCATCCAGAAGTGCCTCTAAGCCTTAAATTCAACCCCGAATCTCATGGCGGACTTCGTCTTTCAATTTGATCTGATTCGGTCCGGCCCATCCCGGGAGGTTTTCCGGACTCCGCGGGCAGGAATTTTTTGATTTTTGGGCCAAATATATGCCGTCCCAAATCAAGCATCCAAAAGTGCCTCTAAGCCTTAAATTCAACCCCGAATCTCATGGCGGACTTCGTCTTTCAATTTGATCTGATTCGGTCCGGCCCATCCCGGGAGGTTTTCCGGACTCCGCGGGCAGGAATTTTTTGATTTTTGGGCCAAAAATTATGCCGTCCCAAATCAAGCATCCAAAAGTGCCTCTAATCCTTAAATTCAACCCCGAAAGCACGGACTTCGTCTTTCAATTTGACCTGATTCGGTCCGTCCCATCCCGAGAGGTTTTCCGGACTCCGCGGTCAGGAATTTTTTGATTTTTGGGCCAAAAATTATGCCGTCCCAAATCAAGCATCCAGAAGTGCCTCTAAGCCTTAAATTCAACCCCGAATCTCATAGCGGACTTTCTTTTTCACTTTGACCTGATATTCTCCGGCCCATCCCAGGAGGTTTTCCTGACTCCGCGGTCAGGAATTTTTTGATTTTTGGGCCAAATATATGCCGTCCCAAATCAAGCATCCAAAAGTGCCTCTAAGCCTTAAATTCAACCCCGAATCTCATGGCGGACTTTCTTTTTCACTTTGACCTGATTTTCTGCAGCCCATCCCAGGAGGTTTTCCTGAGTCGGAAGTCAGGAATTTTTTGATTTTTGGGCCAAATATATGCCGTCCCAAATCAAGCATCCAAAAGTGCCTCTAAGCCTTAAATTCAACCCCGAATCTCATGGCGGACTTTCTTTTTCACTTTGACCTGATTTTCTGCAGCCCATCCCAGGAGGTTTTCCTGACTCCGCGGTCAGGAATTTTTTGATTTTTGGGCCAAATATATGCCGTCCCAAATCAAGCATCCAAAAGTGCCTCTAAGCCTTAAATTCAACCCCGAATCTCATGGCGGACTTTCTTTTTCACTTTGACCTGATTTTCTGCAGCCCATCCCAGGAGGTTTTCCGGACTCCGCGGTCAGGAATTTTTTGTTTTTTGGGCCAAAAATTATGCCGTCCCAAATCAAGCATCCAGAAGTGCCTCTAAGCATTAAATTCAACCCCGAATCTCATGGCGGACTTTCTTTTTCACTTTGACCTGATTTTCTCCGGCCCATCCCGGGAGGTTTTCATGACTCCGCGGTCAGGAATTTTTTGATTTTTGGGCCAAATATATGCCGTCCCAAATCAAGCATCCAAAAGTGCCTCTAAGCCTTAAATTCAACCCCGAATCTCATGGCGGACTTCGTCTTTCAATTTGATCTGATTCGGTCCGGCCCATCCCGGGAGGTTTTCCGGACTCCGCGGGCAGGAATTTTTTGATTTTTGGGCCAAAAATTATGCCGTCCCAAATCAAGCATCCAAAAGTGCCTCTAATCCTTAAATTCAACCCCGAAAGCACGGACTTCGTCTTTCAATTTGACCTGATTCGGTCCGACCCATCCCGAGAGGTTTTCCTGACTCCGCGGTCAGGAATTTTTTGATTTTTGGGCCAAATATATGCCGTCCCAAATCAAGCATCCAAAAGTGCCTCTAAGCCTTAAATTCAACCCCGAATCTCATGGCGGACTTTCTTTTTCACTTTGACCTGATTTTCTGCAGCCCATCCCAGGAGGTTTTCCTGACTCCGCGGTCAGGAATTTTTTGATTTTTGGGCCAAATATATGCCGTCCCAAATCAAGCATCCAAAAGTGCCTCTAAGCCTTAAATTCAACCCCGAATCTCAGCGCGGACTTCGTCTTTCAATTTGACCTGATTCGGTCCGGCCCATCCCGGGAGGTTTTCCGGACTCCGCGGGCAGGAATTTTTTGATTTTTGGGCCAAAAATTATGCCGTCCCAAATCAAGCATCCAAAAGTGCCTCTAATCCTTAAATTCAACCCCGAATCTCAGCACGGACTTCGTCTTTCAATTTGACCTGATTCGGTCCGACCCATCCCGGGAGGTTTTCCGGACTCCGCGGGCAGGAATTTTTTGATTTTTGGGCCAAAAATTATGCCGTCCCAAATCAAGCATCCAGAAGTGCCTCTAAGCCTTAAATTCAACCCCGAATCTCAGCACGGACTTCGTCTTTCAATTTGACCTGATTCGGTCCGTCCCATCCCGGGAGGTTTTCCGGACTCCGCGGACAGGAATTTTTTGATTTTTGGGCCAAATATATGCCGTCCCAAATCAAGCATCCAGAAGTGCCTCTAAGCCTTAAATTCAACCCCGAATCTCATGGCGGACTTTGTTTTCCAATTTGACCTGATTCGGTCCGGTCCATCCCGGGAGGTTTTCCTGACTCGGAAGTCAGGAATTTTTTGATTTTTGGGCCAAATATATGCCGTCCCAAATCAAGCATCCAAAAGTGCCTCTAAGCCTTAAATTCAACCCCGAATATCAGCGCGGACTTTGTTTTCCAATTTGACCTGATTCAGTCCGGTCCATCCCGGGAGGTTTTCCTGACTCGGAAGTCAGGAATTTTTTGATTTTTGGGCCAAAAATTATGCCGTCCCAAATCAAGCATCCAGAAGTGCCTCTAAGCCTTAAATTCAACCCCGAATCTCATGGCGGACTTTGTTTTCCAATTTGACCTGATTCGGTCCGGTCCATCCCGGGAGGTTTTCCTGACTCGGAAGTCAGGAATTTTTTGATTTTTGGGCCAAATATATGCCGTCCCAAATCAAGCATCCAGAAGTGCCTCTAAGCCTTAAATTCAACCCCGAATCTCATGGCGGACTTTGTTTTCCAATTTGACCTGATTCAGTCCGGTCCATCCCGGGAGGTTTTCCTGACTCGGAAGTCAGGAATTTTTTGATTTTTGGCCCAAAAATTATGCCGTCCCAAATCAAGCATCCAGAAGTGCCTCTAAGCCTTAAATTCAACCCCGAATCTCAGCGCGGACTTTGTTTTCCAATTTGACCTGATTCAGTCCGGTCCATCCCTGGAGGTTTTCCTGACTCGGAAGTCAGGAATTTTTTGATTTTTGGCCCAAAAATTATGCCGTCCCAAATCAAGCATCCAAAAGTTCCTCTAAGCCTTAAATTCAACCCCGAATCGTAGCGCGGACTTTGTTTTCCAATTTGACCTGATTCAGTCCGGTCCATCCCGGGAGGTTTTCCTGACTCGGAAGTCAGGAATTTTTTGATTTTTGGCCCAAAAATTATGCCGTCCCAAATCAAGCATCCAGAAGTGCCTCTAAGCCTTAAATTCAACCCCGAATCTCATGGCGGACTTTCTTTTTCACTTTGACCTGATTTTCTCCGGCCCATCCCAGGAGGTTTTCCTGACTCCGCGGTCAGGAATTTTTTGATTTTTGGGCAAAAATAATGCCGTCCCAAATCAACCACCCAAAAGTGCCTCTGAGCCTTAAATTCAACCCCGAATCTCATGGCGGACTTTGTTTTTCACTTTGACCTGATTTTCTCCGGCCCATCCCAGGAGGTTTTCCTGACTCCGCGGTCAGGAATTTTTTGATTTTTGGGCCAAATATATGCCGTCCCAAATCAAGCATCCAAAAGTGCCTCTAAGCCTTAAATTCAACCCCGAATCTCATGGCGGACTTTCTTTTTCACTTTGACCTGATTTTCTGCAGCCCATCCCAGGAGGTTTTCCTGACTCCGCGGTCAGGAATTTTTTGATTTTTGGGCCAAATATATGCCGTCCCAAATCAAGCATCCAAAAGTGCCTCTAAGCCTTAAATTCAACCCCGAATCTCAGCGCGGACTTTGTTTTCCAATTTGACCTGATTCAGTCCGGTCCATCCCGGGAGGTTTTCCTGACTCGGAAGTCAGGAATTTTTTGATTTTTGGCCCAAAAAGTATGCCGTCCCAAATCAAGCATCCAGAAGTGCCTCTAAGCCTTAAATTCAACCCCGAATCTCATGGCGGACTTTCTTTTTCACTTTGACCTGATTTTCTCCGGCCCATCCCAGGAGGTTTTCATGACTCCGCGGTCAGGAATTTTTTGATTTTTGGGCCAAATATATGCCGTCCCAAATCAAGCATCCAAAAGTGTCTCTAAGCCTTAAATTCAACCCCGAATCTCATGGCGGACTTTCTTTTTCACTTTGACCTGATTTTCTGCAGCCCATCCCAGGAGGTTTTCCTGACTCCGCGGTCAGGAATTTTTTGATTTTTGGGCCAAATATATGCCGTCCCAAATCAAGCATCCAGAAGTGCCTCTAAGCCTTAAATTCAACCCCGAATCTCATGGCGGATTTCGTCTTTCAATTTGACCTGATTCGGTCCGACCCATCCCGGGAGGTTTTCCGGACTCCGCGGACAGGAATTTTTTGATTTTTGGGCCAAATATATGCCGTCCCAAATCAAGCATCCAGAAGTGCCTCTAAGCCTTAAATTCAACCCCGAATCTCATGGCGGACTTTGTTTTCCAATTTGACCTGATTCGGTCCGGTCCATCCCGGGAGGTTTTCCTGACTCGGAAGTCAGGAATTTTTTGATTTTTGGGCCAAATATATGCCGTCCCAAATCAAGCATCCAAAAGTGCCTCTAAGCCTTAAATTCAACCCCGAATCTCAGCGCGGACTTTGTTTTACAATTTGACCTGATTCGGTCTGGCCCATCCCGGGAGGTTTTCCTGACTCGGAAGTCAGGAATTTTTTGATTTTTGGCCCAAAAATTATGCCGTCCCAAATCAAGCATCCAGAAATGCCTCTAAGCCTTAAATTCAACCCCGAATCTCATGGCGGACTTTCTTTTTCACTTTGACCTGATTTTCTCCAGCCCATCCCAGGAGGTTTTCATGACTCCGCGGTCAGGAATTTTTTGATTTTTGGGCCAAATATATGCCGTCCCAAATCAAGCATCCAAAAGTGCCTCTAAGCCTTAAATTCAACCCAGAATCTCAGCACGGACTTCGTCTTTCAATTTGACCTGATTCGGTCCGACCCATCCCGGGATGTTTTCCTGACTCCGCGGTCAAGAATTTTTTGATTTTTGGGCCAAAAATTATGCCGTCCCAAATCAAGCATCCAGAAGTGCCTCTAAGCCTTAAATTCAACCCCGAATCTCATGGCGGACTTTGTTTTCCAATTTGACCTGATTCGGTCCGACCCATCCCGGGAGGTTTTCCTGACTCGGAAGTCAGGAATTTTTTGATTTTTGGGCCAAAAATTATGCCGTCCCAAATCAAGCATCCAGAAGTGCCTCTAAGCCTTAAATTCAACCCCGAATCTCATGGCGGACTTCGTCTTTCAATTTGATCTGATTCGGTCCGGCCCATCCCGGGAGGTTTTCCGGACTCCGCGGGCAGGAATTTTTTGATTTTTGGGCCAAATATATGCCGTCCCAAATCAAGCATCCAAAAGTGCCTCTAAGCCTTAAATTCAACCCCGAATCTCATGGCGGACTTCGTCTTTCAATTTGATCTGATTCGGTCCGGCCCATCCCGGGAGGTTTTCCGGACTCCGCGGGCAGGAATTTTTTGATTTTTGGGCCAAAAATTATGCCGTCCCAAATCAAGCATCCAAAAGTGCCTCTAATCCTTAAATTCAACCCCGAAAGCACGGACTTCGTCTTTCAATTTGACCTGATTCGGTCCGTCCCATCCCGAGAGGTTTTCCGGACTCCGCGGTCAGGAATTTTTTGATTTTTGGGCCAAAAATTATGCCGTCCCAAATCAAGCATCCAGAAGTGCCTCTAAGCCTTAAATTCAACCCCGAATCTCATAGCGGACTTTCTTTTTCACTTTGACCTGATATTCTCCGGCCCATCCCAGGAGGTTTTCCTGACTCCGCGGTCAGGAATTTTTTGATTTTTGGGCCAAATATATGCCGTCCCAAATCAAGCATCCAAAAGTGCCTCTAAGCCTTAAATTCAACCCCGAATCTCATGGCGGACTTTCTTTTTCACTTTGACCTGATTTTCTGCAGCCCATCCCAGGAGGTTTTCCTGAGTCGGAAGTCAGGAATTTTTTGATTTTTGGGCCAAATATATGCCGTCCCAAATCAAGCATCCAAAAGTGCCTCTAAGCCTTAAATTCAACCCCGAATCTCATGGCGGACTTCGTCTTTCAATTTGATCTGATTCGGTCCGGCCCATCCCGGGAGGTTTTCCGGACTCCGCGGGCAGGAATTTTTTGATTTTTGGGCCAAAAATTATGCCGTCCCAAATCAAGCATCCAAAAGTGCCTCTAATCCTTAAATTCAACCCCGAAAGCACGGACTTCGTCTTTCAATTTGACCTGATTCGGTCCGACCCATCCCGAGAGGTTTTCCGGACTCCGCGGTCAGGAATTTTTTGATTTTTGGGCCAAAAATTATGCCGTCCCAAATCAAGCATCCAGAAGTGCCTCTAAGCCTTAAATTCAACCCCGAATCTCATAGCGGACTTTCTTTTTCACTTTGACCTGATTTTCTCCGGCCCATCCCAGGAGGTTTTCCTGACTCCGCGGTCAGGAATTTTTTGATTTTTGGGCCAAATATATGCCGTCCCAAATCAAGCATCCAAAAGTGCCTCTAAGCCTTAAATTCAACCCCGAATCTCATGGCGGACTTTCTTTTTCACTTTGACCTGATTTTCTGCAGCCCATCCCAGGAGGTTTTCCTGAGTCGGAAGTCAGGAATTTTTTGATTTTTGGGCCAAATATATGCCGTCCCAAATCAAGCATCCAAAAGTGCCTCTAAGCCTTAAATTCAACCCCGAATCTCAGCGCGGACTTTGTTTTCCAATTTGACCTGATTCGGTCCGGTCCATCCCGGGAGGTTTTCCTGACTCGGAAGTCAGGAATTTTTTGATTTTTGGGCCAAATATATGCCGTCCCAAATCAAGCATCCAGAAGTGCCTCTAAGCCTTAAATTCAACCCCGAATCTCATGGCGGACTTTGTTTTCCAATTTGACCTGATTCAGTCCGGTCCATCCCGGGAGGTTTTCCTGACTCGGAAGTCAGGAATTTTTTGATTTTTGGCCCAAAAATTATGCCGTCCCAAATCAAGCATCCAAAAGTGCCTCTAAGCCTTAAATTCAACCCCGAATCTCATGGCGGACTTTCTTTTTCACTTTGACCTGATTTTCTGCAGCCCATCCCAGGAGGTTTTCCTGACTCCGCGGTCAGGAATTTTTTGATTTTTGGGCCAAATATATGCCGTCCCAAATCAAGCATCCAAAAGTGCCTCTAAGCCTTAAATTCAACCCCGAATCTCAGCGCGGACTTTGTTTTCCAATTTGACCTGATTCAGTCCGGTCCATCCCGGGAGGTTTTCCTGACTCGGAAGTCAGGAATTTTTTGATTTTTGGCCCAAAAATTATGCCGTCCCAAATCAAGCATCCAGAAGTGCCTCTAAGCCTTAAATTCAACCCCGAATCTCATGGCGGACTTTCTTTTTCACTTTGACCTGATTTTCTCCGGCCCATCCCAGGAGGTTTTCCTGACTCCGCGGTCAGGAATTTTTTGATTTTTGGGCCAAATATATGCCGTCCCAAATCAAGCATCCAAAAGTGCCTCTAAGCCTTAAATTCAACCCCGAATCTCAGCGCGGACTTCGTCTTTCAATTTGACCTGATTCGGTCTGGCCCATCCCGGGATGTTTTCCGGACTCCGCGGTCAGGAATTTTTTGTTTTTTGGGCCAAAAATTATGCCGTCCCAAATCAAGCATCCAGAAGTGCCTCTAAGCCTTGAATTCAACCCCGAATCTCATGGCGGACTTTCTTTTTCACTTTGACCTGATTTTCTCCGGCCCATCCCAGGAGGTTTTCATGACTCCGCGGTCAGGAATTTTTTGATTTTTGGGCCAAATATATGCCGTCCCAAATCAAGCATCCAAAAGTGTCTCTAAGCCTTAAATTCAACCCAGAATCTCATAGCGGACTTTCTTTTTCACTTTGACCTGATTTTCTCCGGCCCATCCCAGGAGGTTTTCCTGACTCCGCGGTCAGGAATTTTTTGATTTTTGGGCCAAATATATGCCGTCCCAAATCAAGCATCCAAAAGTGCCTCTAAGCCTTAAATTCAACCCCGAATCTCATGGCGGACTTTCTTTTTCACTTTGACCTGATTTTCTGCAGCCCATCCCAGGAGGTTTTCCTGACTCCGCGGTCAGGAATTTTTTGATTTTTGGGCCAAATATATGCCGTCCCAAATCAAGCATCCAGAAGTGCCTCTAAGCCTTAAATTCAACCCCGAATCTCATGGCGGATTTCGTCTTTCAATTTGACCTGATTCGGTCCGACCCATCCCGGGAGGTTTTCCGGACTCCGCGGACAGGAATTTTTTGATTTTTGGGCCAAATATATGCCGTCCCAAATCAAGCATCCAGAAGTGCCTCTAAGCCTTAAATTCAACCCCGAATCTCATGGCGGACTTTGTTTTCCAATTTGACCTGATTCGGTCCGGTCCATCCCGGGAGGTTTTCCTGACTCGGAAGTCAGGAATTTTTTGATTTTTGGGCCAAATATATGCCGTCCCAAATCAAGCATCCAAAAGTGCCTCTAAGCCTTAAATTCAACCCCGAATCTCAGCGCGGACTTTGTTTTACAATTTGACCTGATTCGGTCTGGCCCATCCCGGGAGGTTTTCCTGACTCGGAAGTCAGGAATTTTTTGATTTTTGGCCCAAAAATTATGCCGTCCCAAATCAAGCATCCAGAAATGCCTCTAAGCCTTAAATTCAACCCCGAATCTCATGGCGGACTTTCTTTTTCACTTTGACCTGATTTTCTCCAGCCCATCCCAGGAGGTTTTCATGACTCCGCGGTCAGGAATTTTTTGATTTTTGGGCCAAATATATGCCGTCCCAAATCAAGCATCCAAAAGTGCCTCTAAGCCTTAAATTCAACCCAGAATCTCAGCACGGACTTCGTCTTTCAATTTGACCTGATTCGGTCCGACCCATCCCGGGATGTTTTCCTGACTCCGCGGTCAAGAATTTTTTGATTTTTGGGCCAAAAATTATGCCGTCCCAAATCAAGCATCCAGAAGTGCCTCTAAGCCTTAAATTCAACCCCGAATCTCATGGCGGACTTTGTTTTCCAATTTGACCTGATTCGGTCCGACCCATCCCGGGAGGTTTTCCTGACTCGGAAGTCAGGAATTTTTTGATTTTTGGGCCAAAAATTATGCCGTCCCAAATCAAGCATCCAGAAGTGCCTCTAAGCCTTAAATTCAACCCCGAATCTCATGGCGGACTTCGTCTTTCAATTTGATCTGATTCGGTCCGGCCCATCCCGGGAGGTTTTCCGGACTCCGCGGGCAGGAATTTTTGATTTTTGGGCCAAATATATGCCGTCCCAAATCAAGCATCCAAAAGTGCCTCTAAGCCTTAAATTCAACCCCGAATCTCATGGCGGACTTCGTCTTTCAATTTGATCTGATTCGGTCCGGCCCATCCCGGGAGGTTTTCCGGACTCCGCGGGCAGGAATTTTTTGATTTTTGGGCCAAAAATTATGCCGTCCCAAATCAAGCATCCAAAAGTGCCTCTAATCCTTAAATTCAACCCCGAAAGCACGGACTTCGTCTTTCAATTTGACCTGATTCGGTCCGTCCCATCCCGAGAGGTTTTCCGGACTCCGCGGTCAGGAATTTTTTGATTTTTGGGCCAAAAATTATGCCGTCCCAAATCAAGCATCCAGAAGTGCCTCTAAGCCTTAAATTCAACCCCGAATCTCATAGCGGACTTTCTTTTTCACTTTGACCTGATTTTCTCCGGCCCATCCCAGGAGGTTTTCCTGACTCCGCGGTCAGGAATTTTTTGATTTTTGGGCCAAATATATGCCGTCCCAAATCAAGCATCCAAAAGTGCCTCTAAGCCTTAAATTCAACCCCGAATCTCATGGCGGACTTTCTTTTTCACTTTGACCTGATTTTCTGCAGCCCATCCCAGGAGGTTTTCCTGAGTCGGAAGTCAGGAATTTTTTGATTTTTGGGCCAAATATATGCCGTCCCAAATCAAGCATCCAAAAGTGCCTCTAAGCCTTAAATTCAACCCCGAATCTCATGGCGGACTTCGTCTTTCAATTTGATCTGATTCGGTCCGGCCCATCCCGGGAGGTTTTCCGGACTCCGCGGGCAGGAATTTTTTGATTTTTGGGCCAAAAATTATGCCGTCCCAAATCAAGCATCCAAAAGTGCCTCTAATCCTTAAATTCAACCCCGAAAGCACGGACTTCGTCTTTCAATTTGACCTGATTCGGTCCGACCCATCCCGAGAGGTTTTCCGGACTCCGCGGTCAGGAATTTTTTGATTTTTGGGCCAAAAATTATGCCGTCCCAAATCAAGCATCCAGAAGTGCCTCTAAGCCTTAAATTCAACCCCGAATCTCATAGCGGACTTTCTTTTTCACTTTGACCTGATTTTCTCCGGCCCATCCCAGGAGGTTTTCCTGACTCCGCGGTCAGGAATTTTTTGATTTTTGGGCCAAATATATGCCGTCCCAAATCAAGCATCCAAAAGTGCCTCTAAGCCTTAAATTCAACCCCGAATCTCATGGCGGACTTTCTTTTTCACTTTGACCTGATTTTCTGCAGCCCATCCCAGGAGGTTTTCCTGAGTCGGAAGTCAGGAATTTTTTGATTTTTGGGCCAAATATATGCCGTCCCAAATCAAGCATCCAAAAGTGCCTCTAAGCCTTAAATTCAACCCCGAATCTCAGCGCGGACTTTGTTTTCCAATTTGACCTGATTCGGTCCGGTCCATCCCGGGAGGTTTTCCTGACTCGGAAGTCAGGAATTTTTTGATTTTTGGGCCAAATATATGCCGTCCCAAATCAAGCATCCAAAAGTGCCTCTAAGCCTTAAATTCAACCCCGAATCTCAGCGCGGACTTTGTTTTCCAATTTGACCTGATTCAGTCCGGTCCATCCCGGGAGGTTTTCCTGACTCGGAAGTCAGGAATTTTTTGATTTTTGGGCCAAAAATTATGCCGTCCCAAATCAAGCATCCAGAAGTGCCTCTAAGCCTTAAATTCAACCCCGAATCTCATGGCGGACTTTGTTTTCCAATTTGACCTGATTCGGTCCGGTCCATCCCGGGAGGTTTTCCTGACTCGGAAGTCAGGAATTTTTTGATTTTTGGGCCAAATATATGCCGTCCCAAATCAAGCATCCAGAAGTGCCTCTAAGCCTTAAATTCAACCCCGAATCTCAGCGCGGACTTTGTTTTCCAATTTGACCTGATTCAGTCCGGTCCATCCCGGGAGGTTTTCCTGACTCGGAAGTCAGGAATTTTTTGATTTTTGGCCCAAAAATTATGCCGTCCCAAATCAAGCATCCAAAAGTGCCTCTAAGCCTTAAATTCAACCCCGAATCGTAGCGCGGACTTTGTTTTCCAATTTGACCTGATTCAGTCCGGTCCATCCCGGGAGGTTTTCCTGACTCGGAAGTAAGGAATTTTTTGATTTTTGGGGCAAAAATTATGCCGTCCCAAATCAAGCATCCAGAAGTGCCTCTAAGCCTTAAATTCAACCCCGAATCTCATGGCGGACTTTCTTTTTCACTTTGACCTGATTTTCTCCGGCCCATCCCAGGAGGTTTTCCTGACTCCGCGGTCAGGAATTTTTTGATTTTTGGGCAAAAATTATGCCGTCCCAAATCAACCACCCAAAAGTGCCTCTGAGCCTTAAATTCAACCCCGAATCTCATGGCGGACTTTGTTTTTCACTTTGACCTGATTTTCTCCGGCCCATCCCAGGAGGTTTTCCTGACTCCGCGGTCAGGAATTTTTTGATTTTTGGGCCAAATATATGCCGTCCCAAATCAAGCATCCAAAAGTGCCTCTAAGCCTTAAATTCAACCCCGAATCTCATGGCGGACTTTCTTTTTCACTTTGACCTGATTTTCTCCAGCCCATCCCAGGAGGTTTTCCTGACTCCTCGGTCAGGAATTTTTTGATTTTTGGGCCAAATATATGCCGTCCCAAATCAAGCATCCAAAAGTGCCTCTAAGCCTTAAATTCAACCCCGAATCTCAGCGCGGACTTTGTTTTCCAATTTGACCTGATTCAGTCCGGTCCATCCCGGGAGGTTTTCCTGACTCGGAAGTCAGGAATTTTTTGATTTTTGGCCCAAAAATTATGCCGTCCCAAATCAACCACCCAAAAGTGCCTCTAAGCCTTAAATTCAACCCCGAATCTCATGGCGGACTTTCTTTTTCACTTTGACCTGATTTTCTGCAGCCCATCCCAGGAGGTTTTCCTGACTCCGCGGTCAGGAATTTTTTGATTTTTGGGCCAAATATATGCCGTCCCAAATCAAGCATCCAAAAGTGCCTCTAAGCCTTAAATTCAACCCCGAATCTCAGCGCGGACTTTGTTTTCCAATTTGACCTGATTCAGTCCGGTCCATCCCGGGAGGTTTTCCTGACTCGGAAGTCAGGAATTTTTTGATTTTTGGCCCAAAAATTATGCCGTCCCAAATCAAGCATCCAAAAGTGCCTCTAAGCCTTAAATTCAACCCCGAATCTCAGCGCGGACTTCGTCTTTCAATTTGACCTGATTCGGTCCGGCCCATCCCGGGATGTTTTCCGGACTCCGCGGTCAGGAATTTTTTGTTTTTTGGGCCAAAAATTATGCCGTCCCAAATCAAGCATCCAGAAGTGCCTCTAAGCCTTAAATTCAACCCCGAATCTCATGGCGGACTTTCTTTTTCACTTTGACCTGATTTTCTCCGGCCCATCCCAGGAGGTTTTCATGACTCCGCGGTCAGGAATTTTTTGATTTTTGGGCCAAATATATGCCGTCCCAAATCAAGCATCCAAAAGTGTCTCTAAGCCTTAAATTCAACCCCGAATCTCATAGCGGACTTTCTTTTTCACTTTGACCTGATTTTCTGCAGCCCATCCCAGGAGGTTTTCCTGACTCCGCGGTCAGGAATTTTTTGATTTTTGGGCCAAATATATGCCGTCCCAAATCAAGCATCCAGAAGTGCCTCTAAGCCTTAAATTCAACCCCGAATCTCATGGCGGATTTCGTCTTTCAATTTGACCTGATTCGGTCCGACCCATCCCGGGAGGTTTTCCGGACTCCGCGGACAGGAATTTTTTGATTTTTGGGCCAAATATATGCCGTCCCAAATCAAGCATCCAGAAGTGCCTCTAAGCCTTAAATTCAACCCCGAATCTCATGGCGGACTTTGTTTTCCAATTTGACCTGATTCGGTCCGGTCCATCCCGGGAGGTTTTCCTGACTCGGAAGTCAGGAATTTTTTGATTTTTGGGCCAAATATATGCCGTCCCAAATCAAGCATCCAAAAGTGCCTCTAAGCCTTAAATTCAACCCCGAATCTCAGCGCGGACTTTGTTTTTCAATTTGACCTGATTCGGTCCGACCCATCCCGGGATGTTTTCCTGACTCCGCGGTCAAGAATTTTTTGATTTTTGGGCCAAATATATGCCGTCCCAAATCAAGCATCCAAAAGTGCCTCTAAGCCTTAAATTCAACCCCGAATCTCATGGCGGACTTCGTCTTTCAATTTGATCTGATTCGGTCCGGCCCATCCCGGGAGGTTTTCCGGACTCCGCGGGCAGGAATTTTTTGATTTTTGGGCCAAAAATTATGCCGTCCCAAATCAAGCATCCAAAAGTGCCTCTAATCCTTAAATTCAACCCCGAAAGCACGGACTTCGTCTTTCAATTTGACCTGATTCGGTCCGACCCATCCCGAGAGGTTTTCCGGACTCCGCGGTCAGGAATTTTTTGATTTTTGGGCCAAAAATTATGCCGTCCCAAATCAAGCATCCAGAAGTGCCTCTAAGCCTTAAATTCAACCCCGAATCTCATAGCGGACTTTCTTTTTCACTTTGACCTGATTTTCTCCGGCCCATCCCAGGAGGTTTTCCTGACTCCGCGGTCAGGAATTTTTTGATTTTTGGGCCAAATATATGCCGTCCCAAATCAAGCATCCAAAAGTGCCTCTAAGCCTTAAATTCAACCCCGAATCTCATGGCGGACTTTCTTTTTCACTTTGACCTGATTTTCTGCAGCCCATCCCAGGAGGTTTTCCTGAGTCGGAAGTCAGGAATTTTTTGATTTTTGGGCCAAATATATGCCGTCCCAAATCAAGCATCCAAAAGTGCCTCTAAGCCTTAAATTCAACCCCGAATCTCATGGCGGACTTCGTCTTTCAATTTGATCTGATTCGGTCCGGCCCATCCCGGGAGGTTTTCCGGACTCCGCGGGCAGGAATTTTTTGATTTTTGGGCCAAAAATTATGCCGTCCCAAATCAAGCATCCAAAAGTGCCTCTAATCCTTAAATTCAACCCCGAAAGCACGGACTTCGTCTTTCAATTTGACCTGATTCGGTCCGACCCATCCCGAGAGGTTTTCCGGACTCCGCGGTCAGGAATTTTTTGATTTTTGGGCCAAAAATTATGCCGTCCCAAATCAGGCATCCAGAAGTGCCTCTAAGCCTTAAATTCAACACCGAATCTCATAGCGGACTTTCTTTTTCACTTTGACCTGATTTTCTCCGGCCCATCCCAGGAGGTTTTCCTGACTCCGCGGTCAGGAATTTTTTGATTTTTGGGCCAAATATATGCCGTCCCAAATCAAGCATCCAAAAGTGCCTCTAAGCCTTAAATTCAACCCCGAATCTCATGGCGGACTTTCTTTTTCACTTTGACCTGATTTTCTGCAGCCCATCCCAGGAGGTTTTCCTGAGTCGGAAGTCAGGAATTTTTTGATTTTTGGGCCAAATATATGCCGTCCCAAATCAAGCATCCAAAAGTGCCTCTAAGCCTTAAATTCAACCCCGAATCTCAGCGCGGACTTTGTTTTCCAATTTGACCTGATTCGGTCTGGCCCATCCCGGGAGGTTTTCCTGACTCGGAAGTCAGGAATTTTTTGATTTTTGGCCCAAAAATTATGCCGTCCCAAATCAAGCATCCAGAAATGCCTCTAAGCCTTAAATTCAACCCCCAATCTCATGGCGGACTTTCTTTTTCACTTTGACCTGATTTTCTCCGGCCCATCCCAGGAGGTTTTCCTGACTCCGCGGTCAGGAATTTTTTGATTTTTGGGCCAAATATATGCCGTCCCAAATCAAGCATCCAAAAGTGCCTCTAAGCCTTAAATTCAACCCCGAATCTCAGCGCGGACTTCGTCTTTCAATTTGACCTGATTCGGTCCGGCCCATCCCGGGATGTTTTCCGGACTCCGCGGTCAGGAATTTTTTGTTTTTTGGGCCAAAAATTATGCCGTCCCAAATCAAGCATCCAGAAGTGCCTCTAAGCCTTAAATTCAACCCCGAATCTCATGGCGGACTTTCTTTTTCACTTTGACCTGATTTTCTCCGGCCCATCCCAGGAGGTTTTCCTGACTCCGCGGTCAGGAATTTTTTGATTTTTGGGCCAAATATATGCCGTCCCAAATCAAGCATCCAAAAGTGTCTCTAAGCCTTAAATTCAACCCCGAATCTCATAGCGGACTTTCTTTTTCACTTTGACCTGATTTTCTGCAGCCCATCCCAGGAGGTTTTCCTGACTCCGCGGTCAGGAATTTTTTGATTTTTGGGCCAAATATATGCCGTCCCAAATCAAGCATCCAGAAGTGCCTCTAAGCCTTAAATTCAACCCCGAATCTCATGGCGGATTTCGTCTTTCAATTTGACCTGATTCGGTCCGACCCATCCCGGGAGGTTTTCCGGACTCCGCGGACAGGAATTTTTTGATTTTTGGGCCAAATATATGCTGTCCCAAATCAAGCATCCAGAAGTGCCTCTAAGCCTTAAATTCAACCCCGAATCTCATGGCGGACTTTGTTTTCCAATTTGACCTGATTCGGTCCGGTCCATCCCGGGAGGTTTTCCTGACTCGGAAGTCAGGAATTTTTTGATTTTTGGGCCAAATATATGCCGTCCCAAATCAAGCATCCAAAAGTGCCTCTAAGCCTTAAATTCAACCCCGAATCTCAGCGCGGACTTTGTTTTTCAATTTGACCTGATTCGGTCCGACCCATCCCGGGATGTTTTCCTGACTCCGCGGTCAAGAATTTTTTGATTTTTGGGCCAAATATATGCCGTCCCAAATCAAGCATCCAAAAGTGCCTCTAAGCCTTAAATTCAACCCCGAATCTCATGGCGGACTTCGTCTTTCAATTTGATCTGATTCGGTCCGGCCCATCCCGGGAGGTTTTCCGGACTCCGCGGGCAGGAATTTTTTGATTTTTGGGCCAAAAATTATGCCGTCCCAAATCAAGCATCCAAAAGTGCCTCTAATCCTTAAATTCAACCCCGAAAGCACGGACTTCGTCTTTCAATTTGACCTGATTCGGTCCGACCCATCCCGAGAGGTTTTCCGGACTCCGCGGTCAGGAATTTTTTGATTTTTGGGCCAAAAATTATGCCGTCCCAAATCAAGCATCCAGAAGTGCCTCTAAGCCTTAAATTCAACCCCGAATCTCATAGCGGACTTTCTTTTTCACTTTGACCTGATTTTCTCCGGCCCATCCCAGGAGGTTTTCCTGACTCCGCGGTCAGGAATTTTTTGATTTTTGGGCCAAATATATGCCGTCCCAAATCAAGCATCCAAAAGTGCCTCTAAGCCTTAAATTCAACCCCGAATCTCATGGCGGACTTTCTTTTTCACTTTGACCTGATTTTCTGCAGCCCATCCCAGGAGGTTTTCCTGAGTCGGAAGTCAGGAATTTTTTGATTTTTGGGCCAAATATATGCCGTCCCAAATCAAGCATCCAAAAGTGCCTCTAAGCCTTAAATTCAACCCCGAATCTCATGGCGGACTTCGTCTTTCAATTTGATCTGATTCGGTCCGGCCCATCCCGGGAGGTTTTCCGGACTCCGCGGGCAGGAATTTTTTGATTTTTGGGCCAAAAATTATGCCGTCCCAAATCAAGCATCCAAAAGTGCCTCTAATCCTTAAATTCAACCCCGAAAGCACGGACTTCGTCTTTCAATTTGACCTGATTCGGTCCGACCCATCCCGAGAGGTTTTCCGGACTCCGCGGTCAGGAATTTTTTGATTTTTGGGCCAAAAATTATGCCGTCCCAAATCAGGCATCCAGAAGTGCCTCTAAGCCTTAAATTCAACACCGAATCTCATAGCGGACTTTCTTTTTCACTTTGACCTGATTTTCTCCGGCCCATCCCAGGAGGTTTTCCTGACTCCGCGGTCAGGAATTTTTTGATTTTTGGGCCAAATATATGCCGTCCCAAATCAAGCATCCAAAAGTGCCTCTAAGCCTTAAATTCAACCCCGAATCTCATGGCGGACTTTCTTTTTCACTTTGACCTGATTTTCTGCAGCCCATCCCAGGAGGTTTTCCTGAGTCGGAAGTCAGGAATTTTTTGATTTTTGGGCCAAATATATGCCGTCCCAAATCAAGCATCCAAAAGTGCCTCTAAGCCTTAAATTCAACCCCGAATCTCAGCGCGGACTTTGTTTTCCAATTTGACCTGATTCGGTCTGGCCCATCCCGGGAGGTTTTCCTGACTCGGAAGTCAGGAATTTTTTGATTTTTGGCCCAAAAATTATGCCGTCCCAAATCAAGCATCCAGAAATGCCTCTAAGCCTTAAATTCAACCCCCAATCTCATGGCGGACTTTCTTTTTCACTTTGACCTGATTTTCTCCGGCCCATCCCAGGAGGTTTTCATGACTCCGCGGTCAGGAATTTTTTGATTTTTGGGCCAAATATATGCCGTCCCAAATCAAGCATCCAAAAGTGCCTCTAAGCCTTAAATTCAACCCCGAATCTCAGCACGGACTTCGTCTTTCAATTTGACCTGATTCGGTCCGACCCATCCCGGGATGTTTTCCTGACTCCGCGGTCAAGAATTTTTTGATTTTTGGGCCAAAAATTATGCCGTCCCAAATCAAGCATCCAGAAGTGCCTCTAAGCCTTAAATTCAACCCCGAATCTCATGGCGGACTTTGTTTTCCAATTTGACCTGATTCGGTCCAACCCATCCCGGGAGGTTTTCCTGACTCGGAAGTCAGGAATTTTTTGATTTTTGGGCCAAATATATGCCGTCCCAAATCAAGCATCCAAAAGTGCCTCTAAGCCTTAAATTCAACCCTGAATCTCAGCGCGGACTTTGTTTTCCAATTTGACCTGATTCGGTCCGGTCCATCCCGGGAGGTTTTCCTGACTCGGAAGTCAGGAATTTTTTGATTTTTGGGCCAAAAATTATGCCGTCCCAAATCAAGCATCCAGAAGTGCCTCTAAGCCTTAAATTCAACCCCGAATCTCATGGCGGACTTCGTCTTTCAATTTGATCTGATTCGGTCCGGCCCATCCCGGGAGGTTTTCCGGACTCCGCGGGCAGGAATTTTTTGATTTTTGGGCCAAATATATGCCGTCCCAAATCAAGCATGCAAAAGTGCCTCTAAGCCTTAAATTCAACCCCGAATCTCATGGCGGACTTCGTCTTTCAATTTGATCTGATTCGGTCCGGCCCATCCCGGGAGGTTTTCCGGACTCCGCGGGCAGGAATTTTTTGATTTTTGGGCCAAAAATTATGCCGTCCCAAATCAAGCATCCAAAAGTGCCTCTAATCCTTAAATTCAACCCCGAAAGCACGGACTTCGTCTTTCAATTTGACCTGATTCGGTCCGACCCATCCCGAGAGGTTTTCCGGACTCCGCGGTCAGGAATTTTTTGATTTTTGGGCCAAAAATTATGCCGTCCCAAATCAAGCATCCAGAAGTGCCTCTAAGCCTTAAATTCAACCCCGAATCTCATAGCGGACTTTCTTTTTCACTTTGACCTGATTTTCTCCGGCCCATCCCAGGAGGTTTTCCTGACTCCGCGGTCAGGAATTTTTTGATTTTTGGGCCAAATATATGCCGTCCCAAATCAAGCATCCAAAAGTGCCTCTAAGCCTTAAATTCAACCCCGAATCTCATGGCGGACTTTCTTTTTCACTTTGACCTGATTTTCTGCAGCCCATCCCAGGAGGTTTTCCTGACTCGGAAGTCAGGAATTTTTTGATTTTTGGGCCAAATATATGCCGTCCCAAATCAAGCATCCAAAAGTGCCTCTAAGCCTTAAATTCAACCCCGAATCTCAGCGCGGACTTTGTTTTCCAATTTGACCTGATTCGGTCTGGCCCATCCCGGGAGGTTTTCCTGACTCGGAAGTCAGGAATTTTTTGATTTTTGGGGCAAAAATTATGCCGTCCCAAATCAAGCATCCAGAAGTGCCTCTAAGCCTTAAATTCAACCCCGAATCTCATGGCGGACTTTCTTTTTCACTTTGACCTGATTTTCTCCGGCCCATCCCAGGAGGTTTTCCTGACTCCGCGGTCAGGAATTTTTTGATTTTTGGGCAAAAATTATGCCGTCCCAAATCAACCACCCAAAAGTGCCTCTGAGCCTTAAATTCAACCCCGAATCTCATGGCGGACTTTGTTTTTCACTTTGACCTGATTTTCTCCGGCCCATCCCAGGAGGTTTTCCTGACTCCGCGGTCAGTAATTTTTTGATTTTTGGGCCAAATATATGCCGTCCCAAATCAAGCATCCAAAAGTGCCTCTAAGCCTTAAATTCAACCCCGAATCTCATGGCGGACTTTCTTTTTCACTTTGACCTGATTTTCTGCAGCCCATCCCAGGAGGTTTTCCTGACTCCTCGGTCAGGAATTTTTTGATTTTTGGGCCAAATATATGCCGTCCCAAATCAAGCATCCAAAAGTGCCTCTAAGCCTTAAATTCAACCCCGAATCTCAGCGCGGACTTTGTTTTCCAATTTGACCTGATTCAGTCCGGTCCATCCCGGGAGGTTTTCCTGACTCGGAAGTCAGGAATTTTTTGATTTTTGGCCCAAAAATTATGCCGTCCCAAATCAACCACCCAAAAGTGCCTCTAAGCCTTAAATTCAACCCCGAATCTCATGGCGGACTTTCTTTTTCACTTTGACCTGATTTTCTGCAGCCCATCCCAGGAGGTTTTCCTGACTCCGCGGTCAGGAATTTTTTGATTTTTGGGCCAAATATATGCCGTCCCAAATCAAGCATCCAAAAGTGCCTCTAAGCCTTAAATTCAACCCCGAATCTCAGCGCGGACTTTGTTTTCCAATTTGACCTGATTCAGTCCGGTCCATCCCGGGAGCTTTTCCTGACTCGGAAGTCAGGAATTTTTTGATTTTTGGCCCAAAAATTATGCCGTCCCAAATCAAGCATCCAGAAGTGCCTCTAAGCCTTAAATTCAACCCCGAATCTCATGGCAGACTTTCTTTTTCACTTTGACCTGATTTTCTCCGGCCCATCCCAGGAGGTTTTCCTGACTCCGCGGTCAGGAATTTTTTGATTTTTGGGCCAAATATATGCCGTCCCAAATCAAGCATCCAAAAGTGCCTCTAAGCCTTAAATTCAACCCCGAATCTCAGCGCGGACTTCGTCTTTCAATTTGACCTGATTCGGTCCGGCCCATCCCGGGATGTTTTCCGGACTCCGCGGTCAGGAATTTTTTGTTTTTTGGGCCAAAAATTATGCCGTCCCAAATCAAGCATCCAGAAGTGCCTCTAAGCCTTAAATTCAACCCCGAATCTCATGGCGGACTTTCTTTTTCACTTTGACCTGATTTTCTCCGGCCCATCCCAGGAGGTTTTCATGACTCCGCGGTCAGGAATTTTTTGATTTTTGGGCCAAATATATGCCGTCCCAAATCAAGCATCCAAAAGTGTCTCTAAGCCTTAAATTCAACCCCGAATCTCATAGCGGACTTTCTTTTTCACTTTGACCTGATTTTCTGCAGCCCATCCCAGGAGGTTTTCCTGACTCCGCGGTCAGGAATTTTTTGATTTTTGGGCCAAATATATGCCGTCCCAAATCAAGCATCCAGAAGTGCCTCTAAGCCTTAAATTCAACCCCGAATCTCATGGCGGATTTCGTCTTTCAATTTGACCTGATTCGGTCCGACCCATCCCGGGAGGTTTTCCGGACTCCGCGGACAGGAATTTTTTGATTTTTGGGCCAAATATATGCCGTCCCAAATCAAGCATCCAGAAGTGCCTCTAAGCCTTAAATTCAACCCCGAATCTCATGGCGGACTTTGTTTTCCAATTTGACCTGATTCGGTCCGGTCCATCCCGGGAGGTTTTCCTGACTCGGAAGTCAGGAATTTTTTGATTTTTGGGCCAAATATATGCCGTCCCAAATCAAGCATCCAAAAGTGCCTCTAAGCCTTAAATTCAACCCCGAATCTCAGCGCGGACTTTGTTTTTCAATTTGACCTGATTCGGTCCGACCCATCCCGGGATGTTTTCCTGACTCCGCGGTCAAGAATTTTTTGATTTTTGGGCCAAATATATGCCGTCCCAAATCAAGCATCCAAAAGTGCCTCTAAGCCTTAAATTCAACCCCGAATCTCATGGCGGACTTCGTCTTTCAATTTGATCTGATTCGGTCCGGCCCATCCCGGGAGGTTTTCCGGACTCCGCGGGCAGGAATTTTTTGATTTTTGGGCCAAAAATTATGCCGTCCCAAATCAAGCATCCAAAAGTGCCTCTAATCCTTAAATTCAACCCCGAAAGCACGGACTTCGTCTTTCAATTTGACCTGATTCGGTCCGACCCATCCCGAGAGGTTTTCCGGACTCCGCGGTCAGGAATTTTTTGATTTTTGGGCCAAAAATTATGCCGTCCCAAATCAAGCATCCAGAAGTGCCTCTAAGCCTTAAATTCAACCCCGAATCTCATGGCGGACTTTCTTTTTCACTTTGACCTGATTTTCTGCAGCCCATCCCAGGAGGTTTTCCTGAGTCGGAAGTCAGGAATTTTTTGATTTTTGGGCCAAATATATGCCGTCCCAAATCAAGCATCCAAAAGTGCCTCTAAGCCTTAAATTCAACCCCGAATCTCATGGCGGACTTCGTCTTTCAATTTGATCTGATTCGGTCCGGCCCATCCCGGGAGGTTTTCCGGACTCCGCGGGCAGGAATTTTTTGATTTTTGGGCCAAAAATTATGCCGTCCCAAATCAAGCATCCAAAAGTGCCTCTAATCCTTAAATTCAACCCCGAAAGCACGGACTTCGTCTTTCAATTTGACCTGATTCGGTCCGACCCATCCCGAGAGGTTTTCCGGACTCCGCGGTCAGGAATTTTTTGATTTTTGGGCCAAAAATTATGCCGTCCCAAATCAGGCATCCAGAAGTGCCTCTAAGCCTTAAATTCAACACCGAATCTCATAGCGGACTTTCTTTTTCACTTTGACCTGATTTTCTCCGGCCCATCCCAGGAGGTTTTCCTGACTCCGCGGTCAGGAATTTTTTGATTTTTGGGCCAAATATATGCCGTCCCAAATCAAGCATCCAAAAGTGCCTCTAAGCCTTAAATTCAACCCCGAATCTCATGGCGGACTTTCTTTTTCACTTTGACCTGATTTTCTGCAGCCCATCCCAGGAGGTTTTCCTGAGTCGGAAGTCAGGAATTTTTTGATTTTTGGGCCAAATATATGCCGTCCCAAATCAAGCATCCAAAAGTGCCTCTAAGCCTTAAATTCAACCCCGAATCTCAGCGCGGACTTTGTTTTCCAATTTGACCTGATTCGGTCTGGCCCATCCCGGGAGGTTTTCCTGACTCGGAAGTCAGGAATTTTTTGATTTTTGGCCCAAAAATTATGCCGTCCCAAATCAAGCATCCAGAAATGCCTCTAAGCCTTAAATTCAACCCCCAATCTCATGGTGGACTTTCTTTTTCACTTTGACCTGATTTTCTCCGGCCCATCCCAGGAGGTTTTCATGACTCCGCGGTCAGGAATTTTTTGATTTTTGGGCCAAATATATGCCGTCCCAAATCAAGCATCCAAAAGTGCCTCTAAGCCTTAAATTCAACCCCGAATCTCAGCACGGACTTCGTCTTTCAATTTGACCTGATTCGGTCCGACCCATCCCGGGATGTTTTCCTGACTCCGCGGTCAAGAATTTTTTGATTTTTGGGCCAAAAATTATGCCGTCCCAAATCAAGCATCCAGAAGTGCCTCTAAGCCTTAAATTCAACCCCGAATCTCATGGCGGACTTTGTTTTCCAATTTGACCTGATTCGGTCCAACCCATCCCGGGAGGTTTTCCTGACTCGGAAGTCAGGAATTTTTTGATTTTTGGGCCAAATATATGCCGTCCCAAATCAAGCATCCAGAAGTGCCTCTAAGCCTTAAATTCAACCCCGAATCTCAGCGCGGACTTTGTTTTCCAATTTGACCTGATTCGGTCCGGTCCATCCCGGGAGGTTTTCCTGACTCGGAAGTCAGGAATTTTTTGATTTTTGGGCCAAAAATTATGCCGTCCCAAATCAAGCATCCAGAAGTGCCTCTAAGCCTTAAATTCAACCCCGAATCTCATGGCGGACTTCGTCTTTCAATTTGATCTGATTCGGTCCGGCCCATCCCAGGAGGTTTTCCGGACTCCGCGGGCAGGAATTTTTTGATTTTTGGGCCAAATATATGCCGTCCCAAATCAAGCATGCAAAAGTGCCTCTAAGCCTTAAATTCAACCCCGAATCTCATGGCGGACTTCGTCTTTCAATTTGATCTGATTCGGTCCGGCCCATCCCGGGAGGTTTTCCGGACTCCGCGGGCAGGAATTTTTTGATTTTTGGGCCAAAAATTATGCCGTCCCAAATCAAGCATCCAGAAGTGCCTCTAAGCCTTAAATTCAACCCCGAATCTCATGGCGGACTTTGTTTTCCAATTTGACCTGATTCGGTCCGGTCCATCCCGGGAGGTTTTCCTGACTCGGAAGTCAGGAATTTTTTGATTTTTGGGCCAAATATATGCCGTCCCAAATCAAGCATCCAAAAGTGCCTCTAAGCCTTAAATTCAACCCCGAATCTCATAGCGGACTTTCTTTTTCACTTTGACCTGATTTTCTGCAGCCCATCCCAGGAGGTTTTCCTGACTCGGAAGTCAGGAATTTTTTGATTTTTGGGCCAAATATATGCCGTCCCAAATCAAGCATCCAAAAGTGCCTCTAAGCCTTAAATTCAACCCCGAATCTCAGCGCGGACTTTGTTTTCCAATTTGACCTGATTCGGTCTGGCCCATCCCGGGAGGTTTTCCTGACTCGGAAGTCAGGAATTTTTTGATTTTTGGGGCAAAAATTATGCCGTCCCAAATCAAGCATCCAGAAGTGCCTCTAAGCCTTAAATTCAACCCCGAATCTCATGGCGGACTTTCTTTTTCACTTTGACCTGATTTTCTCCGGCCCATCCCAGGAGGTTTTCCTGACTCCGCGGTCAGGAATTTTTTGATTTTTGGGCAAAAATTATGCCGTCCCAAATCAACCACCCAAAAGTGCCTCTGAGCCTTAAATTCAACCCCGAATCTCATGGCGGACTTTGTTTTTCACTTTGACCTGATTTTCTCCGGCCCATCCCAGGAGGTTTTCCTGACTCCGCGGTCAGGAATTTTTTGATTTTTGGGCCAAATATATGCCGTCCCAAATCAAGCATCCAAAAGTGCCTCTAAGCCTTAAATTCAACCCCGAATCTCATGGCGGACTTTCTTTTTCACTTTGACCTGATTTTCTGCAGCCCATCCCAGGAGGTTTTCCTGACTCCTCGGTCAGGAATTTTTTGATTTTTGGGCCAAATATATGCCGTCCCAAATCAAGCATCCAAAAGTGCCTCTAAGCCTTAAATTCAACCCCGAATCTCAGCGCGGACTTTGTTTTCCAATTTGACCTGATTCAGTCCGGTCCATCCCGGGAGGTTTTCCTGACTCGGAAGTCAGGAATTTTTTGATTTTTGGCCCAAAAATTATGCCGTCCCAAATCAACCACCCAAAAGTGCCTCTAAGCCTTAAATTCAACCCCGAATCTCATGGCGGACTTTCTTTTTCACTTTGACCTGATTTTCTGCAGCCCATCCCAGGAGGTTTTCCTGACTCCGCGGTCAGGAATTTTTTGATTTTTGGGCCAAATATATGCCGTCCCAAATCAAGCATCCAAAAGTGCCTCTAAGCCTTAAATTCAACCCCGAATCTCAGCGCGGACTTTGTTTTCCAATTTGACCTGATTCAGTCCGGTCCATCCCGGGAGCTTTTCCTGACTCGGAAGTCAGGAATTTTTTGATTTTTGGCCCAAAAATTATGCCGTCCCAAATCAAGCATCCAGAAGTGCCTCTAAGCCTTAAATTCAACCCCGAATCTCATGGCAGACTTTCTTTTTCACTTTGACCTGATTTTCTCCGGCCCATCCCAGGAGGTTTTCCTGACTCCGCGGTCAGGAATTTTTTGATTTTTGGGCCAAATATATGCCGTCCCAAATCAAGCATCCAAAAGTGCCTCTAAGCCTTAAATTCAACCCCGAATCTCAGCGCGGACTTCGTCTTTCAATTTGACCTGATTCGGTCCGGCCCATCCCGGGATGTTTTCCGGACTCCGCGGTCAGGAATTTTTTGTTTTTTGGGCCAAAAATTATGCCGTCCCAAATCAAGCATCCAGAAGTGCCTCTAAGCCTTAAATTCAACCCCGAATCTCATGGCGGACTTTCTTTTTCACTTTGACCTGATTTTCTCCGGCCCATCCCAGGAGGTTTTCATGACTCCGCGGTCAGGAATTTTTTGATTTTTGGGCCAAATATATGCCGTCCCAAATCAAGCATCCAAAAGTGTCTCTAAGCCTTAAATTCAACCCCGAATCTCATAGCGGACTTTCTTTTTCACTTTGACCTGATTTTCTGCAGCCCATCCCAGGAGGTTTTCCTGACTCCGCGGTCAGGAATTTTTTGATTTTTGGGCCAAATATATGCCGTCCCAAATCAAGCATCCAGAAGTGCCTCTAAGCCTTAAATTCAACCCCGAATCTCATGGCGGATTTCGTCTTTCAATTTGACCTGATTCGGTCCGACCCATCCCGGGAGGTTTTCCGGACTCCGCGGACAGGAATTTTTTGATTTTTGGGCCAAATATATGCCGTCCCAAATCAAGCATCCAGAAGTGCCTCTAAGCCTTAAATTCAACCCCGAATCTCATGGCGGACTTTGTTTTCCAATTTGACCTGATTCGGTCCGGTCCATCCCGGGAGGTTTTCCTGACTCGGAAGTCAGGAATTTTTTGATTTTTGGGCCAAATATATGCCGTCCCAAATCAAGCATCCAAAAGTGCCTCTAAGCCTTAAATTCAACCCCGAATCTCAGCGCGGACTTTGTTTTTCAATTTGACCTGATTCGGTCCGACCCATCCCGGGATGTTTTCCTGACTCCGCGGTCAAGAATTTTTTGATTTTTGGGCCAAATATATGCCGTCCCAAATCAAGCATCCAAAAGTGCCTCTAAGCCTTAAATTCAACCCCGAATCTCATGGCGGACTTCGTCTTTCAATTTGATCTGATTCGGTCCGGCCCATCCCGGGAGGTTTTCCGGACTCCGCGGGCAGGAATTTTTTGATTTTTGGGCCAAAAATTATGCCGTCCCAAATCAAGCATCCAAAAGTGCCTCTAATCCTTAAATTCAACCCCGAAAGCACGGACTTCGTCTTTCAATTTGACCTGATTCGGTCCGACCCATCCCGAGAGGTTTTCCGGACTCCGCGGTCAGGAATTTTTTGATTTTTGGGCCAAAAATTATGCCGTCCCAAATCAAGCATCCAGAAGTGCCTCTAAGCCTTAAATTCAACCCCGAATCTCATGGCGGACTTTCTTTTTCACTTTGACCTGATTTTCTCCGGCCCATCCCAGGAGGTTTTCCTGAGTCGGAAGTCAGGAATTTTTTGATTTTTGGGCCAAATATATGCCGTCCCAAATCAAGCATCCAAAAGTGCCTCTAAGCCTTAAATTCAACCCCGAATCTCATGGCGGACTTCGTCTTTCAATTTGATCTGATTCGGTCCGGCCCATCCCGGGAGGTTTTCCGGACTCCGCGGGCAGGAATTTTTTGATTTTTGGGCCAAAAATTATGCCGTCCCAAATCAAGCATCCAAAAGTGCCTCTAATCCTTAAATTCAACCCCGAAAGCACGGACTTCGTCTTTCAATTTGACCTGATTCGGTCCGACCCATCCCGAGAGGTTTTCCGGACTCCGCGGTCAGGAATTTTTTGATTTTTGGGCCAAAAATTATGCCGTCCCAAATCAGGCATCCAGAAGTGCCTCTAAGCCTTAAATTCAACACCGAATCTCATAGCGGACTTTCTTTTTCACTTTGACCTGATTTTCTCCGGCCCATCCCAGGAGGTTTTCCTGACTCCGCGGTCAGGAATTTTTTGATTTTTGGGCCAAATATATGCCGTCCCAAATCAAGCATCCAAAAGTGCCTCTAAGCCTTAAATTCAACCCCGAATCTCATGGCGGACTTTCTTTTTCACTTTGACCTGATTTTCTGCAGCCCATCCCAGGAGGTTTTCCTGAGTCGGAAGTCAGGAATTTTTTGATTTTTGGGCCAAATATATGCCGTCCCAAATCAAGCATCCAAAAGTGCCTCTAAGCCTTAAATTCAACCCCGAATCTCAGCGCGGACTTTGTTTTCCAATTTGACCTGATTCGGTCTGGCCCATCCCGGGAGGTTTTCCTGACTCGGAAGTCAGGAATTTTTTGATTTTTGGCCCAAAAATTATGCCGTCCCAAATCAAGCATCCAGAAATGCCTCTAAGCCTTAAATTCAACCCCCAATCTCATGGTGGACTTTCTTTTTCACTTTGACCTGATTTTCTCCGGCCCATCCCAGGAGGTTTTCATGACTCCGCGGTCAGGAATTTTTTGATTTTTGGGCCAAATATATGCCGTCCCAAATCAAGCATCCAAAAGTGCCTCTAAGCCTTAAATTCAACCCCGAATCTCAGCACGGACTTCGTCTTTCAATTTGACCTGATTCGGTCCGACCCATCCCGGGATGTTTTCCTGACTCCGCGGTCAAGAATTTTTTGATTTTTGGGCCAAAAATTATGCCGTCCCAAATCAAGCATCCAGAAGTGCCTCTAAGCCTTAAATTCAACCCCGAATCTCATGGCGGACTTTGTTTTCCAATTTGACCTGATTCGGTCCAACCCATCCCGGGAGGTTTTCCTGACTCGGAAGTCAGGAATTTTTTGATTTTTGGGCCAAATATATGCCGTCCCAAATCAAGCATCCAGAAGTGCCTCTAAGCCTTAAATTCAACCCCGAATCTCAGCGCGGACTTTGTTTTCCAATTTGACCTGATTCGGTCCGGTCCATCCCGGGAGGTTTTCCTGACTCGGAAGTCAGGAATTTTTTGATTTTTGGGCCAAAAATTATGCCGTCCCAAATCAAGCATCCAGAAGTGCCTCTAAGCCTTAAATTCAACCCCGAATCTCATGGCGGACTTCGTCTTTCAATTTGATCTGATTCGGTCCGGCCCATCCCAGGAGGTTTTCCGGACTCCGCGGGCAGGAATTTTTTGATTTTTGGGCCAAATATATGCCGTCCCAAATCAAGCATGCAAAAGTGCCTCTAAGCCTTAAATTCAACCCCGAATCTCATGGCGGACTTCGTCTTTCAATTTGATCTGATTCGGTCCGGCCCATCCCGGGAGGTTTTCCGGACTCCGCGGGCAGGAATTTTTTGATTTTTGGGCCAAAAATTATGCCGTCCCAAATCAAGCATCCAGAAGTGCCTCTAAGCCTTAAATTCAACCCCGAATCTCATGGCGGACTTTGTTTTCCAATTTGACCTGATTCGGTCCGGTCCATCCCGGGAGGTTTTCCTGACTCGGAAGTCAGGAATTTTTTGATTTTTGGGCCAAATATATGCCGTCCCAAATCAAGCATCCAAAAGTGCCTCTAAGCCTTAAATTCAACCCCGAATCTCATAGCGGACTTTCTTTTTCACTTTGACCTGATTTTCTCCGGCCCATCCCAGGAGGTTTTCCTGACTCCGCGGTCAGGAATTTTTTGATTTTTGGGCCAAATATATGCCGTCCCAAATCAAGCATCCAAAAGTGCCTCTAAGCCTTAAATTCAACCCCGAATCTCATGGCGGACTTTCTTTTTCACTTTGACCTGATTTTCTGCAGCCCATCCCAGGAGGTTTTCCTGAGTCGGAAGTCAGGAATTTTTTGATTTTTGGGCCAAATATATGCCGTCCCAAATCAAGCATCCAAAAGTGCCTCTAAGCCTTAAATTCAACCCCGAATCTCAGCGCGGACTTTGTTTTCCAATTTGACCTGATTCGGTCTGGCCCATCCCGGGAGGTTTTCCTGACTCGGAAGTCAGGAATTTTTTGATTTTTGGCCCAAAAATTATGCCGTCCCAAATCAAGCATCCAGAAATGCCTCTAAGCCTTAAATTCAACCCCCAATCTCATGGTGGACTTTCTTTTTCACTTTGACCTGATTTTCTCCGGCCCATCCCAGGAGGTTTTCATGACTCCGCGGTCAGGAATTTTTTGATTTTTGGGCCAAATATATGCCGTCCCAAATCAAGCATCCAAAAGTGCCTCTAAGCCTTAAATTCAACCCCGAATCTCAGCACGGACTTCGTCTTTCAATTTGACCTGATTCGGTCCGACCCATCCCGGGATGTTTTCCTGACTCCGCGGTCAAGAATTTTTTGATTTTTGGGCCAAAAATTATGCCGTCCCAAATCAAGCATCCAGAAGTGCCTCTAAGCCTTAAATTCAACCCCGAATCTCATGGCGGACTTTGTTTTCCAATTTGACCTGATTCGGTCCGACCCATCCCGGGAGGTTTTCCTGACTCGGAAGTCAGGAATTTTTTGATTTTTGGGCCAAATATATGCCGTCCCAAATCAAGCATCCAGAAGTGCCTCTAAGCCTTAAATTCAACCCCGAATCTCAGCGCGGACTTTGTTTTCCAATTTGACCTGATTCGGTCCGGTCCATCCCGGGAGGTTTTCCTGACTCGGAAGTCAGGAATTTTTTGATTTTTGGGCCAAAAATTATGCCGTCCCAAATCAAGCATCCAGAAGTGCCTCTAAGCCTTAAATTCAACCCCGAATCTCATGGCGGACTTCGTCTTTCAATTTGATCTGATTCGGTCCGGCCCATCCCAGGAGGTTTTCCGGACTCCGCGGGCAGGAATTTTTTGATTTTTGGGCCAAATATATGCCGTCCCAAATCAAGCATGCAAAAGTGCCTCTAAGCCTTAAATTCAACCCCGAATCTCATGGCGGACTTCGTCTTTCAATTTGATCTGATTCGGTCCGGCCCATCCCGGGAGGTTTTCCGGACTCCGCGGGCAGGAATTTTTTGATTTTTGGGCCAAAAATTATGCCGTCCCAAATCAAGCATCCAAAAGTGCCTCTAATCCTTAAATTCAACCCCGAAAGCACGGACTTCGTCTTTCAATTTGACCTGATTCGGTCCGACCCATCCCGAGAGGTTTTCCGGACTCCGCGGTCAGGAATTTTTTGATTTTTGGGCCAAAAATTATGCCGTCCCAAATCAAGCATCCAGAAGTGCCTCTAAGCCTTAAATTCAACCCCGAATCTCATAGCGGACTTTCTTTTTCACTTTGACCTGATTTTCTCCGGCCCATCCCAGGAGGTTTTCCTGACTCCGCGGTCAGGAATTTTTTGATTTTTGGGCCAAATATATGCCGTCCCAAATCAAGCATCCAAAAGTGCCTCTAAGCCTTAAATTCAACCCCGAATCTCATGGCGGACTTTCTTTTTCACTTTGACCTGATTTTCTGCAGCCCATCCCAGGAGGTTTTCCTGACTCGGAAGTCAGGAATTTTTTGATTTTTGGGCCAAATATATGCCGTCCCAAATCAAGCATCCAAAAGTGCCTCTAAGCCTTAAATTCAACCCCGAATCTCAGCGCGGACTTTGTTTTCCAATTTGACCTGATTCGGTCTGGCCCATCCCGGGAGGTTTTCCTGACTCGGAAGTCAGGAATTTTTTGATTTTTGGCCCAAAAATTATGCCGTCCCAAATCAAGCATCCAGAAATGCCTCTAAACCTTAAATTCAACCCCGAATCTCATGGCGGACTTTCTTTTTCACTTTGACCTGATTTTCTCCGGCACATCCCAGGAGGTTTTCATGACTCCGCGGTCAGGAATTTTTTGATTTTTGGGCCAAATATATGCCGTCCCAAATCAAGCATCCAAAAGTGCCTCTAAGCCTTAAATTCAACCCCGAATCTCAGCACGGACTTCGTCTTTCAATTTGACCTGATTCGGTCCGACCCATCCCGGGATGTTTTCCTGACTCCGCGGTCAAGAATTTTTTGATTTTTGGGCCAAAAATTATGCCGTCCCAAATCAAGCATCCAGAAGTGCCTCTAAGCCTTAAATTCAACCCCGAATCTCATGGCGGACTTTGTTTTCCAATTTGACCTGATTCGGTCCGACCCATCCCGGGAGGTTTTCCTGACTCGGAAGTCAGGAATTTTTTGATTTTTGGGCCAAATATATGCCGTCCCAAATCAAGCATCCAAAAGTGCCTCTAAGCCTTAAATTCAACCCCGAATCTCAGCGCGGACTTTGTTTTCCAATTTGACCTGATTCGGTCCGGTCCATCCCGGGAGGTTTTCCTGACTCGGAAGTCAGGAATTTTTTGATTTTTGGGCCAAAAATTATGCCGTCCCAAATCAAGAATCCAGAAGTGCCTCTAAGCCTTAAATTCAACCCCGAATCTCATGGCGGACTTCGTCTTTCAATTTGATCTGATTCGGTCCGGCCCATCCCGGGAGGTTTTCCGGACTCCGCGGGCAGGAATTTTTTGATTTTTGGGCCAAATATATGCCGTCCCAAATCAAGCATCCAAAAGTGCCTCTAAGCCTTAAATTCAACCCCGAATCTCATGGCGGACTTCGTCTTTCAATTTGATCTGATTCGGTCCGGCCCATCCCGGGAGGTTTTCCGGACTCCGCGGGCAGGAATTTTTTGATTTTTGGGCCAAAAATTATGCCGTCCCAAATCAAGCATCCAAAAGTGCCTCTAATCCTTAAATTCAACCCCGAAAGCACGGACTTCGTCTTTCAATTTGACCTGATTCGGTCCGACCCATCCCGAGAGGTTTTCCGGACTCCGCGGTCAGGAATTTTTTGATTTTTGGGCCAAAAATTATGCCGTCCCAAATCAAGCATCCAGAAGTGCCTCTAAGCCTTAAATTCAACCCCGAATCTCATAGCGGACTTTCTTTTTCACTTTGACCTGATTTTCTCCGGCCCATCCCAGGAGGTTTTCCTGACTCCGCGGTCAGGAATTTTTTGATTTTTGGGCCAAATATATGCCGTCCCAAATCAAGCATCCAAAAGTGCCTCTAAGCCTTAAATTCAACCCCGAATCTCATGGCGGACTTTCTTTTTCACTTTGACCTGATTTTCTGCAGCCCATCCCAGGAGGTTTTCCTGACTCGGAAGTCAGGAATTTTTTGATTTTTCGGCCAAATATATGCCGTCCCAAATCAAGCATCCAAAAGTGCCTCTAAGCCTTAAATTCAACCCCGAATCTCAGCGCGGACTTTGTTTTCCAATTTGACCTGATTCGGTCTGGCCCATCCCGGGAGGTTTTCCGGACTCCGCGGTCAGGAATTTTTTGATTTTTGGGCCAAATATATGCCGTCCCAAATCAAGCATCCAAAAGTGCCTCTAAGCCTTAAATTCAACCCCGAATCTCAGCACGGACTTCGTCTTTCAATTTGACCTGATTCGGTCCGACCCATCCCGGGATGTTTTCCTGACTCCGCGGTCAAGAACTTTTTGATTTTTGGGCCAAAAATTATGCCGTCCCAAATCAAGCATCCAGAAGTGCCTCTAAGCCTTAAATTCAACCCCGAATCTCATGGCGGACTTTGTTTTCCAATTTGACCTGATTCGGTCCGACCCATCCCGGGAGGTTTTCCTGACTCGGAAGTCAGGAATTTTTTGATTTTTGGGCCAAAAATTATGCCGTCCCAAATCAAGCATCCAGAAGTGCCTCTAAGCCTTAAATTCAACCCCGAATCTCATGGCGGACTTCGTCTTTCAATTTGATCTGATTCGTTCCGGCCCATCCCGGGAGGTTTTCCGGACTCCGCGGGCAGGAATTTTTTGATTTTTGGGCCAAATATATGCCGTCCCAAATCAAGCATGCAAAAGTGCCTCTAAGCCTTAAATTCAACCCCGAATCTCATGGCGGACTTCGTCTTTCAATTTGATCTGATTCGGTCCGGCCCATCCCGGGAGGTTTTCCGGACTCCGCGGGCAGGAATTTTTTGATTTTTGGGCCAAAAATTATGCCGTCCCAAATCAAGCATCCAAAAGTGCCTCTAATCCTTAAATTCAACCCCGAAAGCACGGACTTCGTCTTTCAATTTGACCTGATTCGGTCCGACCCATCCCGAGAGGTTTTCCGGACTCCGCGGTCAGGAATTTTTTGATTTTTGGGCCAAAAATTATGCCGTCCCAAATCAAGCATCCAGAAGTGCCTCTAAGCCTTAAATTCAACCCCGAATCTCATAGCGGACTTTCTTTTTCACTTTGACCTGATTTTCTCCGGCCCATCCCAGGAGGTTTTCCTGACTCCGCGGTCAGGAATTTTTTGATTTTTGGGCCAAATATATGCCGTCCCAAATCAAGCATCCAAAAGTGCCTCTAAGCCTTAAATTCAACCCCGAATCTCATGGCGGACTTTCTTTTTCACTTTGACCTGATTTTCTGCAGCCCATCCCAGGAGGTTTTCCTGACTCGGAAGTCAGGAATTTTTTGATTTTTGGGCCAAATATATGCCGTCCCAAATCAAGCATCCAAAAGTGCCTCTAAGCCTTAAATTCAACCCCGAATCTCAGCGCGGACTTTGTTTTCCAATTTGACCTGATTCGGTCTGGCCCATCCCGGGAGGTTTTCCTGACTCGGAAGTCAGGAATTTTTTGATTTTTGGGCCAAAAATTATGCCGTCCCAAATCAAGCATCCAGAAATGCCTCTAAGCCTTAAATTCAACCCCGAATCTCATGGCGGACTTTCTTTTTCACTTTGACCTGATTTTCTCCGGCCCATCCCAGGAGGTTTTCATGACTCCGCGGTCAGGAATTTTTTGATTTTTGGGCCAAATATATGCCGTCCCAAATCAAGCATCCAAAAGTGCCTCTAAGCCTTAAATTCAACCCCGAATCTCAGCACGGACTTCGTCTTTCAATTTGACCTGATTCGGTCCGACCCATCCCGGGATGTTTTCCTGACTCCGCGGTCAAGAATTTTTTGATTTTTGGGCCAAAAATTATGCCGTCCCAAATCAAGCATCCAGAAGTGCCTCTAAGCCTTAAATTCAACCCCGAATCTCATGGCGGACTTTGTTTTCCAATTTGACCTGATTCGGTCCGACCCATCCCGGGAGGTTTTCCTGACTCGGAAGTCAGGAATTTTTTGATTTTTGGGCCAAATATATGCCGTCCCAAATCAAGCATCCAAAAGTGCCTCTAAGCCTTAAATTCAACCCCGAATCTCAGCGCGGACTTTGTTTTCCAATTTGACCTGATTCGGTCCGGTCCATCCCGGGAGGTTTTCCTGACTCGGAAGTCAGGAATTTTTTGATTTTTGGGCCAAAAATTATGCCGTCCCAAATCAAGCATCCAGAAGTGCCTCTAAGCCTTAAATTCAACCCCGAATCTCATGGCGGACTTCGTCTTTCAATTTGATCTGATTCGGTCCGGCCCATCCCGGGAGGTTTTCCGGACTCCGCGGGCAGGAATTTTTTGATTTTTGGGCCAAATATATGCCGTCCCAAATCAAGCATCCAAAAGTGCCTCTAAGCCTTAAATTCAACCCCGAATCTCAGCGCGGACTTTGTTTTCCAATTTGACCTGATTCGGTCCGGTCCATCCCGGGAGGTTTTCCTGACTCGGAAGTCAGGAATTTTTTGATTTTTGGGCCAAAAATTATGCCGTCCCAAATCAAGAATCCAGAAGTGCCTCTAAGCCTTAAATTCAACCCCGAATCTCATGGCGGACTTCGTCTTTCAATTTGATCTGATTCGGTCCGGCCCATCCCGGGAGGTTTTCCGGACTCCGCGGGCAGGAATTTTTTGATTTTTGGGCCAAATATATGCCGTCCCAAATCAAGCATCCAAAAGTGCCTCTAAGCCTTAAATTCAACCCCGAATCTCATGGCGGACTTCGTCTTTCAATTTGATCTGATTCGGTCCGGCCCATCCCGGGAGGTTTTCCGGACTCCGCGGGCAGGAATTTTTTGATTTTTGGGCCAAAAATTATGCCGTCCCAAATCAAGCATCCAAAAGTGCCTCTAATCCTTAAATTCAACCCCGAAAGCACGGACTTCGTCTTTCAATTTGACCTGATTCGGTCCGACCCATCCCGAGAGGTTTTCCGGACTCCGCGGTCAGGAATTTTTTGATTTTTGGGCCAAAAATTATGCCGTCCCAAATCAAGCATCCAGAAGTGCCTCTAAGCCTTAAATTCAACCCCGAATCTCATAGCGGACTTTCTTTTTCACTTTGACCTGATTTTCTCCGGCCCATCCCAGGAGGTTTTCCTGACTCCGCGGTCAGGAATTTTTTGATTTTTGGGCCAAATATATGCCGTCCCAAATCAAGCATCCAAAAGTGCCTCTAAGCCTTAAATTCAACCCCGAATCTCATGGCGGACTTTCTTTTTCACTTTGACCTGATTTTCTGCAGCCCATCCCAGGAGGTTTTCCTGACTCGGAAGTCAGGAATTTTTTGATTTTTCGCCCAAATATATGCCGTCCCAAATCAAGCATCCAAAAGTGCCTCTAAGCCTTAAATTCAACCCCGAATCTCAGCGCGGACTTTGTTTTCCAATTTGACCTGATTCGGTCTGGCCCATCCCGGGAGGTTTTCCGGACTCCGCGGTCAGGAATTTTTTGATTTTTGGGCCAAATATATGCCGTCCCAAATCAAGCATCCAAAAGTGCCTCTAAGCCTTAAATTCAACCCCGAATCTCAGCACGGACTTCGTCTTTCAATTTGACCTGATTCGGTCCGACCCATCCCGTGATGTTTTCCTGACTCCGCGGTCAAGAACTTTTTGATTTTTGGGCCAAAAATTATGCCGTCCCAAATCAAGCATCCAGAAGTGCCTCTAAGCCTTAAATTCAACCCCGAATCTCATGGCGGACTTTGTTTTCCAATTTGACCTGATTCGGTCCGACCCATCCCGGGAGGTTTTCCTGACTCGGAAGTCAGGAATTTTTTGATTTTTGGGCCAAATATATGCCGTCCCAAATCAAGCATCCAAAAGTGCCTCTAAGCCTTAAATTCAACCCCGAATCTCAGCGCGGACTTTGTTTTCCAATTTGACCTGATTCGGTCCGGTCCATCCCGGGAGGTTTTCCTGACTCGGAAGTCAGGAATTTTTTGATTTTTGGGCCAAAAATTATGCCGTCCCAAATCAAGCATCCAGAAGTGCCTCTAAGCCTTAAATTCAACCCCGAATCTCATGGCGGACTTCGTCTTTCAATTTGATCTGATTCGGTCCGGCCCATCCCGGGAGGTTTTCCGGACTCCGCGGGCAGGAATTTTTTGATTTTTGGGCCAAATATATGCCGTCCCAAATCAAGCATGCAAAAGTGCCTCTAAGCCTTAAATTCAACCCCGAATCTCATGGCGGACTTCGTCTTTCAATTTGATCTGATTCGGTCCGGCCCATCCCGGGAGGTTTTCCGGACTCCGCGGGCAGGAATTTTTTGATTTTTGGGCCAAAAATTATGCCGTCCCAAATCAAGCATCCAAAAGTGCCTCTAATCCTTAAATTCAACCCCGAAAGCACGGACTTCGTCTTTCAATTTGACCTGATTCGGTCCGACCCATCCCGAGAGGTTTTCCGGACTCCGCGGTCAGGAATTTTTTGATTTTTGGGCCAAAAATTATGCCGTCCCAAATCAAGCATCCAGAAGTGCCTCTAAGCCTTAAATTCAACCCCGAATCTCATAGCGGACTTTCTTTTTCACTTTGACCTGATTTTCTCCGGCCCATCCCAGGAGGTTTTCCTGACTCCGCGGTCAGGAATTTTTTGATTTTTGGGCCAAATATATGCCGTCCCAAATCAAGCATCCAAAAGTGCCTCTAAGCCTTAAATTCAACCCCGAATCTCATGGCGGACTTTCTTTTTCACTTTGACCTGATTTTCTGCAGCCCATCCCAGGAGGTTTTCCTGACTCGGAAGTCAGGAATTTTTTGATTTTTGGGCCAAATATATGCCGTCCCAAATCAAGCATCCAAAAGTGCCTCTAAGCCTTAAATTCAACCCCGAATCTCAGCGCGGACTTTGTTTTCCAATTTGACCTGATTCGGTCTGGCCCATCCCGGGAGGTTTTCCTGACTCGGAAGTCAGGAATTTTTTGATTTTTGGGCCAAAAATTATGCCGTCCCAAATCAAGCATCCAGAAATGCCTCTAAGCCTTAAATTCAACCCCGAATCTCATGGCGGACTTTCTTTTTCACTTTGACCTGATTTTCTCCGGCCCATCCCAGGAGGTTTTCATGACTCCGCGGTCAGGAATTTTTTGATTTTTGGGCCAAATATATGCCGTCCCAAATCAAGCATCCAAAAGTGCCTCTAAGCCTTAAATTCAACCCCGAATCTCAGCACGGACTTCGTCTTTCAATTTGACCTGATTCGGTCCGACCCATCCCGGGATGTTTTCCTGACTCCGCGGTCAAGAATTTTTTGATTTTTGGGCCAAAAATTATGCCGTCCCAAATCAAGCATCCAGAAGTGCCTCTAAGCCTTAAATTCAACCCCGAATCTCATGGCGGACTTTGTTTTCCAATTTGACCTGATTCGGTCCGACCCATCCCGGGAGGTTTTCCTGACTCGGAAGTCAGGAATTTTTTGATTTTTGGGCCAAATATATGCCGTCCCAAATCAAGCATCCAAAAGTGCCTCTAAGCCTTAAATTCAACCCCGAATCTCAGCGCGGACTTTGTTTTCCAATTTGACCTGATTCGGTCCGGTCCATCCCGGGAGGTTTTCCTGACTCGGAAGTCAGGAATTTTTTGATTTTTGGGCCAAAAATTATGCCGTCCCAAATCAAGCATCCAGAAGTGCCTCTAAGCCTTAAATTCAACCCCGAATCTCATGGCGGACTTCGTCTTTCAATTTGATCTGATTCGGTCCGGCCCATCCCGGGAGGTTTTCCGGACTCCGCGGGCAGGAATTTTTTGATTTTTGGGCCAAATATATGCCGTCCCAAATCAAGCATCCAAAAGTGCCTCTAAGCCTTAAATTCAACCCCGAATCTCAGCGCGGACTTTGTTTTCCAATTTGACCTGATTCGGTCCGGTCCATCCCGGGAGGTTTTCCTGACTCGGAAGTCAGGAATTTTTTGATTTTTGGGCCAAAAATTATGCCGTCCCAAATCAAGAATCCAGAAGTGCCTCTAAGCCTTAAATTCAACCCCGAATCTCATGGCGGACTTCGTCTTTCAATTTGATCTGATTCGGTCCGGCCCATCCCGGGAGGTTTTCCGGACTCCGCGGGCAGGAATTTTTTGATTTTTGGGCCAAATATATGCCGTCCCAAATCAAGCATCCAAAAGTGCCTCTAAGCCTTAAATTCAACCCCGAATCTCATGGCGGACTTCGTCTTTCAATTTGATCTGATTCGGTCCGGCCCATCCCGGGAGGTTTTCCGGACTCCGCGGGCAGGAATTTTTTGATTTTTGGGCCAAAAATTATGCCGTCCCAAATCAAGCATCCAAAAGTGCCTCTAATCCTTAAATTCAACCCCGAAAGCACGGACTTCGTCTTTCAATTTGACCTGATTCGGTCCGACCCATCCCGAGAGGTTTTCCGGACTCCGCGGTCAGGAATTTTTTGATTTTTGGGCCAAAAATTATGCCGTCCCAAATCAAGCATCCAGAAGTGCCTCTAAGCCTTAAATTCAACCCCGAATCTCATGGCGGACTTCGTCTTTCAATTTGATCTGATTCGGTCCGGCCCATCCCGGGAGGTTTTCCGGACTCCGCGGGCAGGAATTTTTTGATTTTTGGGCCAAAATTTATGCCGTCCCAAATCAAGCATCCAGAAGTGCCTCTAAGCCTTAAATTCAACCCCGAATCTCATGGCGGACTTTCTTTTTCACTTTGACCTGATTTTCTCCGGCCCATCCCAGGAGGTTTTCCTAACTCCGCGGTCAGGAATTTTTTGATTTTTGGGCCAAAATTATGCCGTCCCAAATCAAGCATCCAGAAGTGCCTCTAAGCCTTAAATTCAACCCCGAATCTCATGGCGGACTTTGTTTTCCAATTTGACCTGATTCGGTCCGACCCATCCCGGGAGGTTTTCCTGACTCGGAAGTCAGGAATTTTTTGATTTTTGGGCCAAATATATGCCGTCCCAAATCAAGCATCCAAAAGTGCCTCTAAGCCTTAAATTCAACCCCGAATCTCAGCGCGGACTTTGTTTTCCAATTTGACCTGATTCGGTCCGGTCCATCCCGGGAGGTTTTCCTGACTCGGAAGTCAGGAATTTTTTGATTTTTGGGCCAAAAATTATGCCGTCCCAAATCAAGCATCCAGAAGTGCCTCTAAGCCTTAAATTCAACCCCGAATCTCATGGCGGACTTCGTCTTTCAATTTGATCTGATTCGGTCCGGCCCATCCCGGGAGGTTTTCCGGACTCCGCGGGCAGGAATTTTTTGATTTTTGGGCCAAATATATGCCGTCCCAAATCAAGCATCCAAAAGTGCCTCTAAGCCTTAAATTCAACCCCGAATCTCAGCGCGGACTTTGTTTTCCAATTTGACCTGATTCGGTCCGGTCCATCCCGGGAGGTTTTCCTGACTCGGAAGTCAGGAATTTTTTGATTTTTGGGCCAAAAATTATGCCGTCCCAAATCAAGAATCCAGAAGTGCCTCTAAGCCTTAAATTCAACCCCGAATCTCATGGCGGACTTCGTCTTTCAATTTGATCTGATTCGGTCCGGCCCATCCCGGGAGGTTTTCCGGACTCCGCGGGCAGGAATTTTTTGATTTTTGGGCCAAATATATGCCGTCCCAAATCAAGCATGCAAAAGTGCCTCTAAGCCTTAAATTCAACCCCGAATCTCATGGCGGACTTCGTCTTTCAATTTGATCTGATTCGGTCCGGCCCATCCCGGGAGGTTTTCCGGACTCCGCGGGCAGGAATTTTTTGATTTTTGGGCCAAAAATTATGCCGTCCCAAATCAAGCATCCAAAAGTGCCTCTAATCCTTAAATTCAACCCCGAAAGCACGGACTTCGTCTTTCAATTTGACCTGATTCGGTCCGACCCATCCCGAGAGGTTTTCCGGACTCCGCGGTCAGGAATTTTTTGATTTTTGGGCCAAAAATTATGCCGTCCCAAATCAAGCATCCAGAAGTGCCTCTAAGCCTTAAATTCAACCCCGAATCTCATGGCGGACTTCGTCTTTCAATTTGATCTGATTCGGTCCGGCCCATCCCGGGAGGTTTTCCGGACTCCGCGGGCAGGAATTTTTTGATTTTTGGGCCAAAATTTATGCCGTCCCAAATCAAGCATCCAGAAGTGCCTCTAAGCCTTAAATTCAACCCCGAATCTCATGGCGGACTTTCTTTTTCACTTTGACCTGATTTTCTCCGGCCCATCCCAGGAGGTTTTCCTAACTCCGCGGTCAGGAATTTTTTGATTTTTGGGCCAAATATATGCCGTCCCAAATCAAGCATCCAAAAGTGCCTCTAATCCTTAAATTCAACCCCGAAAGCACGGACTTCGTCTTTCAATTTGACCTGATTCGGTCCGACCCATCCCGAGAGGTTTTCCGGACTCCGCGGTCAGGAATTTTTTGATTTTTGGGCCAAAAATTATGCCGTCCCAAATCAAGCATCCAGAAGTGCCTCTAAGCCTTAAATTCAACCCCGAATCTCATGGCGGACTTCGTCTTTCAATTTGATCTGATTCGGTCCGGCCCATCCCGGGAGGTTTTCCGGACTCCGCGGGCAGGAATTTTTTGATTTTTGGGCCAAAATTTATGCCGTCCCAAATCAAGCATCCAGAAGTGCCTCTAAGCCTTAAATTCAACCCCGAATCTCATGGCGGACTTTCTTTTTCACTTTGACCTGATTTTCTCCGGCCCATCCCAGGAGGTTTTCCTAACTCCGCGGTCAGGAATTTTTTGATTTTTGGGCCAAAATTATGCCGTCCCAAATCAAGCATCCAGAAGTGCCTCTAAGCCTTAAATTCAACCCCGAATCTCATGGCGGACTTTGTTTTCCAATTTGACCTGATTCGGTCCGACCCATCCCGGGAGGTTTTCCTGACTCGGAAGTCAGGAATTTTTTGATTTTTGGGCCAAATATATGCCGTCCCAAATCAAGCATCCAAAAGTGCCTCTAAGCCTTAAATTCAACCCCGAATCTCAGCGCGGACTTTGTTTTCCAATTTGACCTGATTCGGTCCGGTCCATCCCGGGAGGTTTTCCTGACTCGGAAGTCAGGAATTTTTTGATTTTTGGGCCAAAAATTATGCCGTCCCAAATCAAGCATCCAGAAGTGCCTCTAAGCCTTAAATTCAACCCCGAATCTCATGGCGGACTTCGTCTTTCAATTTGATCTGATTCGGTCCGGCCCATCCCGGGAGGTTTTCCGGACTCCGCGGGCAGGAATTTTTTGATTTTTGGGCCAAATATATGCCGTCCCAAATCAAGCATCCAAAAGTGCCTCTAAGCCTTAAATTCAACCCCGAATCTCAGCGCGGACTTTGTTTTCCAATTTGACCTGATTCGGTCCGGTCCATCCCGGGAGGTTTTCCTGACTCGGAAGTCAGGAATTTTTTGATTTTTGGGCCAAAAATTATGCCGTCCCAAATCAAGAATCCAGAAGTGCCTCTAAGCCTTAAATTCAACCCCGAATCTCATGGCGGACTTCGTCTTTCAATTTGATCTGATTCGGTCCGGCCCATCCCGGGAGGTTTTCCGGACTCCGCGGGCAGGAATTTTTTGATTTTTGGGCCAAATATATGCCGTCCCAAATCAAGCATGCAAAAGTGCCTCTAAGCCTTAAATTCAACCCCGAATCTCATGGCGGACTTCGTCTTTCAATTTGATCTGATTCGGTCCGGCCCATCCCGGGAGGTTTTCCGGACTCCGCGGGCAGGAATTTTTTGATTTTTGGGCCAAAAATTATGCCGTCCCAAATCAAGCATCCAAAAGTGCCTCTAATCCTTAAATTCAACCCCGAAAGCACGGACTTCGTCTTTCAATTTGACCTGATTCGGTCCGACCCATCCCGAGAGGTTTTCCGGACTCCGCGGTCAGGAATTTTTTGATTTTTGGGCCAAAAATTATGCCGTCCCAAATCAAGCATCCAGAAGTGCCTCTAAGCCTTAAATTCAACCCCGAATCTCATGGCGGACTTCGTCTTTCAATTTGATCTGATTCGGTCCGGCCCATCCCGGGAGGTTTTCCGGACTCCGCGGGCAGGAATTTTTTGATTTTTGGGCCAAAATTTATGCCGTCCCAAATCAAGCATCCAGAAGTGCCTCTAAGCCTTAAATTCAACCCCGAATCTCATGGCGGACTTTCTTTTTCACTTTGACCTGATTTTCTCCGGCCCATCCCAGGAGGTTTTCCTAACTCCGCGGTCAGGAATTTTTTGATTTTTGGGCCAAATATATGCCGTCCCAAATCAAGCATCCAAAAGTGCCTCTAAGCCTTAAATTCAACCCCGAATCTCAGCGCGGACTTTGTTTTCCAATTTGACCTGATTCGGTCTGGCCCATCCCGGGAGGTTTTCCTGACTCGGAAGTCAGGAATTTTTTGATTTTTGGCCCAAAAATTATGCCGTCCCAAATCAAGCATCCAGAAATGCCTCTAAGCCTTAAATTCAACCCCGAATCTCATGGCGGACTTTCTTTTTCACTTTGACCTGATTTTCTCCGGCCCATCCCAGGAGGTTTTCATGACTCCGCGGTCAGGAATTTTTTGATTTTTGGGCCAAATATATGCCGTCCCAAATCAAGCATCCAAAAGTGCCTCTAAGCCTTAAATTCAACCCCGAATCTCAGCACGGACTTCGTCTTTCAATTTGACCTGATTCGGTCCGACCCATCCCGGGATGTTTTCCTGACTCCGCGGTCAAGAATTTTTTGATTTTTGGGCCAAAAATTATGCCGTCCCAAATCAAGCATCCAGAAGTGCCTCTAAGCCTTAAATTCAACCCCGAATCTCATGGCGGACTTTGTTTTCCAATTTGACCTGATTCGGTCCGACCCATCCCGGGAGGTTTTCCTGACTCGGAAGTCAGGAATTTTTTGATTTTTGGGCCAAATATATGCCGTCCCAAATCAAGCATCCAAAAGTGCCTCTAAGCCTTAAATTCAACCCCGAATCTCAGCGCGGACTTTGTTTTCCAATTTGACCTGATTCGGTCCGGTCCATCCCGGGAGGTTTTCCTGACTCGGAAGTCAGGAATTTTTTGATTTTTGGGCCAAATATATGCCGTCCCAAATCAAGCATCCAGAAGTGCCTCTAAGCCTTAAATTCAACCCCGAATCTCATGGCGGACTTCGTCTTTCAATTTGATCTGATTCGGTCCGGCCCATCCCGGGAGGTTTTCCGGACTCCGCGGGCAGGAATTTTTTGATTTTTGGGCCAAATATATGCCGTCCCAAATCAAGCATCCAAAAGTGCCTCTAAGCCTTAAATTCAACCCCGAATCTCATGGCGGACTTCGTCTTTCAATTTGATCTGATTCGGTCCGGCCCATCCCGGGAGGTTTTCCGGACTCCGCGGGCAGGAATTTTTTGATTTTTGGGCCAAAAATTATGCCGTCCCAAATCAAGCATCCAAAAGTGCCTCTAATCCTTAAATTCAACCCCGAAAGCACGGACTTCGTCTTTCAATTTGACCTGATTCGGTCCGACCCATCCCGAGAGGTTTTCCGGACTCCGCGGTCAGGAATTTTTTGATTTTTGGGCCAAAAATTATGCCGTCCCAAATCAAGCATCCAGAAGTGCCTCTAAGCCTTAAATTCAACCCCGAATCTCATAGCGGACTTTCTTTTTCACTTTGACCTGATTTTCTCCGGCCCATCCCAGGAGGTTTTCCTGACTCCGCGGTCAGGAATTTTTTGATTTTTGGGCCAAATATATGCCGTCCCAAATCAAGCATCCAAAAGTGCCTCTAAGCCTTAAATTCAACCCCGAATCTCATGGCGGACTTTCTTTTTCACTTTGACCTGATTTTCTGCAGCCCATCCCAGGAGGTTTTCCTGACTCGGAAGTCAGGAATTTTTTGATTTTTGGGCCAAAAATTATGCCGTCCCAAATCAAGCATCCAGAAGTGCCTCTAAGCCTTAAATTCAACCCCGAATCTCATGGCGGACTTCGTCTTTCAATTTGATCTGATTCGGTCCGGCCCATCCCGGGAGGTTTTCCGGACTCCGCGGGCAGGAATTTTTTGATTTTTGGGCCAAATATATGCCGTCCCAAATCAAGCATCCAAAAGTGCCTCTAAGCCTTAAATTCAACCCCGAATCTCAGCGCGGACTTTGTTTTCCAATTTGACCTGATTCGGTCCGGTCCATCCCGGGAGGTTTTCCTGACTCGGAAGTCAGGAATTTTTTGATTTTTGGGCCAAAAATTATGCCGTCCCAAATCAAGAATCCAGAAGTGCCTCTAAGCCTTAAATTCAACCCCGAATCTCATGGCGGACTTCGTCTTTCAATTTGATCTGATTCGGTCCGGCCCATCCCGGGAGGTTTTCCGGACTCCGCGGGCAGGAATTTTTTGATTTTTGGGCCAAATATATGCCGTCCCAAATCAAGCATCCAAAAGTGCCTCTAAGCCTTAAATTCAACCCCGAATCTCATGGCGGACTTCGTCTTTCAATTTGATCTGATTCGGTCCGGCCCATCCCGGGAGGTTTTCCGGACTCCGCGGGCAGGAATTTTTTGATTTTTGGGCCAAAAATTATGCCGTCCCAAATCAAGCATCCAAAAGTGCCTCTAATCCTTAAATTCAACCCCGAAAGCACGGACTTCGTCTTTCAATTTGACCTGATTCGGTCCGACCCATCCCGAGAGGTTTTCCGGACTCCGCGGTCAGGAATTTTTTGATTTTTGGGCCAAAAATTATGCCGTCCCAAATCAAGCATCCAGAAGTGCCTCTAAGCCTTAAATTCAACCCCGAATCTCATGGCGGACTTCGTCTTTCAATTTGATCTGATTCGGTCCGGCCCATCCCGGGAGGTTTTCCGGACTCCGCGGGCAGGAATTTTTTGATTTTTGGGCCAAAATTTATGCCGTCCCAAATCAAGCATCCAGAAGTGCCTCTAAGCCTTAAATTCAACCCCGAATCTCATGGCGGACTTTCTTTTTCACTTTGACCTGATTTTCTGCAGCCCATCCCAGGAGGTTTTCCTGACTCGGAAGTCGGGAATTTTTTGATTTTTGGGCCAAATATATGCCGTCCCAAATCAAGCATCCAAAAGTGCCTCTAAGCCTTAAATTCAACCCCGAATCTCAGCGCGGACTTTGTTTTCCAATTTGACCTGATTCGGTCTGGCCCATCCCGGGAGGTTTTCCTGACTCGGAAGTCAGGAATTTTTTGATTTTTGGCCCAAAAATTATGCCGTCCCAAATCAAGCATCCAGAAATGCCTCTAAGCCTTAAATTCAACCCCGAATCTCATGGCGGACTTTCTTTTTCACTTTGACCTGATTTTCTCCGGCCCATCCCAGGAGGTTTTCATGACTCCGCGGTCAGGAATTTTTTGATTTTTGGGCCAAATATATGCCGTCCCAAATCAAGCATCCAAAAGTGCCTCTAAGCCTTAAATTCAACCCCGAATCTCAGCACGGACTTCGTCTTTCAATTTGACCTGATTCGGTCCGACCCATCCCGGGATGTTTTCCTGACTCCGCGGTCAAGAATTTTTTGATTTTTGGGCCAAAAATTATGCCGTCCCAAATCAAGCATCCAGAAGTGCCTCTAAGCCTTAAATTCAACCCCGAATCTCATGGCGGACTTTGTTTTCCAATTTGACCTGATTCGGTCCGACCCATCCCGGGAGGTTTTCCTGACTCGGAAGTCAGGAATTTTTTGATTTTTGGGCCAAATATATGCCGTCCCAAATCAAGCATCCAAAAGTGCCTCTAAGCCTTAAATTCAACCCCGAATCTCAGCGCGGACTTTGTTTTCCAATTTGACCTGATTCGGTCCGGTCCATCCCGGGAGGTTTTCCTGACTCGGAAGTCAGGAATTTTTTGATTTTTGGGCCAAATATATGCCGTCCCAAATCAAGCATCCAGAAGTGCCTCTAAGCCTTAAATTCAACCCCGAATCTCATGGCGGACTTCGTCTTTCAATTTGATCTGATTCGGTCCGGCCCATCCCGGGAGGTTTTCCGGACTCCGCGGGCAGGAATTTTTTGATTTTTGGGCCAAATATATGCCGTCCCAAATCAAGCATCCAAAAGTGCCTCTAAGCCTTAAATTCAACCCCGAATCTCATGGCGGACTTCGTCTTTCAATTTGATCTGATTCGGTCCGGCCCATCCCGGGAGGTTTTCCGGACTCCGCGGGCAGGAATTTTTTGATTTTTGGGCCAAAAATTATGCCGTCCCAAATCAAGCATCCAAAAGTGCCTCTAATCCTTAAATTCAACCCCGAAAGCACGGACTTCGTCTTTCAATTTGACCTGATTCGGTCCGACCCATCCCGAGAGGTTTTCCGGACTCCGCGGTCAGGAATTTTTTGATTTTTGGGCCAAAAATTATGCCGTCCCAAATCAAGCATCCAGAAGTGCCTCTAAGCCTTAAATTCAACCCCGAATCTCATAGCGGACTTTCTTTTTCACTTTGACCTGATTTTCTCCGGCCCATCCCAGGAGGTTTTCCTGACTCCGCGGTCAGGAATTTTTTGATTTTTGGGCCAAATATATGCCGTCCCAAATCAAGCATCCAAAAGTGCCTCTAAGCCTTAAATTCAACCCCGAATCTCATGGCGGACTTTCTTTTTCACTTTGACCTGATTTTCTGCAGCCCATCCCAGGAGGTTTTCCTGACTCGGAAGTCAGGAATTTTTTGATTTTTGGGCCAAATATATGCCGTCCCAAATCAAGCATCCAAAAGTGCCTCTAAGCCTTAAATTCAACCCCGAATCTCAGCGCGGACTTTGTTTTCCAATTTGACCTGATTCGGTCTGGCCCATCCCGGGAGGTTTTCCTGACTCGGAAGTCAGGAATTTTTTGATTTTTGGGCCAAAAATTATGCCGTCCCAAATCAAGCATCCAGAAATGCCTCTAAGCCTTAAATTCAACCCCGAATCTCATGGCGGACTTTCTTTTTCACTTTGACCTGATTTTCTCCGGCCCATCCCAGGAGGTTTTCATGACTCCGCGGTCAGGAATTTTTTGATTTTTGGGCCAAATATATGCCGTCCCAAATCAAGCATCCAAAAGTGCCTCTAAGCCTTAAATTCAACCCCGAATCTCAGCACGGACTTCGTCTTTCAATTTGACCTGATTCGGTCCGACCCATCCCGGGATGTTTTCCTGACTCCGCGGTCAAGAATTTTTTGATTTTTGGGCCAAAAATTATGCCGTCCCAAATCAAGCATCCAGAAGTGCCTCTAAGCCTTAAATTCAACCCCGAATCTCATGGCGGACTTTGTTTTCCAATTTGACCTGATTCGGTCCGACCCATCCCGGGAGGTTTTCCTGACTCGGAAGTCAGGAATTTTTTGATTTTTGGGCCAAATATATGCCGTCCCAAATCAAGCATCCAAAAGTGCCTCTAAGCCTTAAATTCAACCCCGAATCTCAGCGCGGACTTTGTTTTCCAATTTGACCTGATTCGGTCCGGTCCATCCCGGGAGGTTTTCCTGACTCGGAAGTCAGGAATTTTTTGATTTTTGGGCCAAAAATTATGCCGTCCCAAATCAAGCATCCAGAAGTGCCTCTAAGCCTTAAATTCAACCCCGAATCTCATGGCGGACTTCGTCTTTCAATTTGATCTGATTCGGTCCGGCCCATCCCGGGAGGTTTTCCGGACTCCGCGGGCAGGAATTTTTTGATTTTTGGGCCAAATATATGCCGTCCCAAATCAAGCATCCAAAAGTGCCTCTAAGCCTTAAATTCAACCCCGAATCTCAGCGCGGACTTTGTTTTCCAATTTGACCTGATTCGGTCCGGTCCATCCCGGGAGGTTTTCCTGACTCGGAAGTCAGGAATTTTTTGATTTTTGGGCCAAAAATTATGCCGTCCCAAATCAAGAATCCAGAAGTGCCTCTAAGCCTTAAATTCAACCCCGAATCTCATGGCGGACTTCGTCTTTCAATTTGATCTGATTCGGTCCGGCCCATCCCGGGAGGTTTTCCGGACTCCGCGGGCAGGAATTTTTTGATTTTTGGGCCAAATATATGCCGTCCCAAATCAAGCATCCAAAAGTGCCTCTAAGCCTTAAATTCAACCCCGAATCTCATGGCGGACTTCGTCTTTCAATTTGATCTGATTCGGTCCGGCCCATCCCGGGAGGTTTTCCGGACTCCGCGGGCAGGAATTTTTTGATTTTTGGGCCAAAAATTATGCCGTCCCAAATCAAGCATCCAAAAGTGCCTCTAATCCTTAAATTCAACCCCGAAAGCACGGACTTCGTCTTTCAATTTGACCTGATTCGGTCCGACCCATCCCGAGAGGTTTTCCGGACTCCGCGGTCAGGAATTTTTTGATTTTTGGGCCAAAAATTATGCCGTCCCAAATCAAGCATCCAGAAGTGCCTCTAAGCCTTAAATTCAACCCCGAATCTCATGGCGGACTTCGTCTTTCAATTTGATCTGATTCGGTCCGGCCCATCCCGGGAGGTTTTCCGGACTCCGCGGGCAGGAATTTTTTGATTTTTGGGCCAAAATTTATGCCGTCCCAAATCAAGCATCCAGAAGTGCCTCTAAGCCTTAAATTCAACCCCGAATCTCATGGCGGACTTTCTTTTTCACTTTGACCTGATTTTCTCCGGCCCATCCCAGGAGGTTTTCCTAACTCCGCGGTCAGGAATTTTTTGATTTTTGGGCCAAATATATGCCGTCCCAAATCAAGCATCCAAAAGTGCCTCTAAGCCTTAAATTCAACCCCGAATCTCAGCGCGGACTTTGTTTTCCAATTTGACCTGATTCGGTCTGGCCCATCCCGGGAGGTTTTCCGGACTCCGCGGTCAGGAATTTTTTGATTTTTGGGCCAAATATATGCCGTCCCAAATCAAGCATCCAAAAGTGCCTCTAAGCCTTAAATTCAACCCCGAATCTCAGCACGGACTTCGTCTTTCAATTTGACCTGATTCGGTCCGACCCATCCCGTGATGTTTTCCTGACTCCGCGGTCAAGAACTTTTTGATTTTTGGGCCAAAAATTATGCCGTCCCAAATCAAGCATCCAGAAGTGCCTGTAAGCCTTAAATTCAACCCCGAATCTCATGGCGGACTTTGTTTTCCAATTTGACCTGATTCGGTCCGACCCATCCCGGGAGGTTTTCCTGACTCGGAAGTCAGGAATTTTTTGATTTTTGGGCCAAATATATGCCGTCCCAAATCAAGCATCCAAAAGTGCCTCTAAGCCTTAAATTCAACCCCGAATCTCAGCGCGGACTTTGTTTTCCAATTTGACCTGATTCGGTCCGGTCCATCCCGGGAGGTTTTCCTGACTCGGAAGTCAGGAATTTTTTGATTTTTGGGCCAAAAATTATGCCGTCCCAAATCAAGCATCCAGAAGTGCCTCTAAGCCTTAAATTCAACCCCGAATCTCATGGCGGACTTCGTCTTTCAATTTGATCTGATTCGGTCCGGCCCATCCCGGGAGGTTTTCCGGACTCCGCGGGCAGGAATTTTTTGATTTTTGGGCCAAATATATGCCGTCCCAAATCAAGCATGCAAAAGTGCCTCTAAGCCTTAAATTCAACCCCGAATCTCATGGCGGACTTCGTCTTTCAATTTGATCTGATTCGGTCCGGCCCATCCCGGGAGGTTTTCCGGACTCCGCGGGCAGGAATTTTTTGATTTTTGGGCCAAAAATTATGCCGTCCCAAATCAAGCATCCAAAAGTGCCTCTAATCCTTAAATTCAACCCCGAAAGCACGGACTTCGTCTTTCAATTTGACCTGATTCGGTCCGACCCATCCCGAGAGGTTTTCCGGACTCCGCGGTCAGGAATTTTTTGATTTTTGGGCCAAAAATTATGCCGTCCCAAATCAAGCATCCAGAAGTGCCTCTAAGCCTTAAATTCAACCCCGAATCTCATAGCGGACTTTCTTTTTCACTTTGACCTGATTTTCTCCGGCCCATCCCAGGAGGTTTTCCTGACTCCGCGGTCAGGAATTTTTTGATTTTTGGGCCAAATATATGCCGTCCCAAATCAAGCATCCAAAAGTGCCTCTAAGCCTTAAATTCAACCCCGAATCTCATGGCGGACTTTCTTTTTCACTTTGACCTGATTTTCTGCAGCCCATCCCAGGAGGTTTTCCTGACTCGGAAGTCGGGAATTTTTTGATTTTTGGGCCAAATATATGCCGTCCCAAATCAAGCATCCAAAAGTGCCTCTAAGCCTTAAATTCAACCCCGAATCTCAGCGCGGACTTTGTTTTCCAATTTGACCTGATTCGGTCTGGCCCATCCCGGGAGGTTTTCCTGACTCGGAAGTCAGGAATTTTTTGATTTTTGGCCCAAAAATTATGCCGTCCCAAATCAAGCATCCAGAAATGCCTCTAAGCCTTAAATTCAACCCCGAATCTCATGGCGGACTTTCTTTTTCACTTTGACCTGATTTTCTCCGGCCCATCCCAGGAGGTTTTCATGACTCCGCGGTCAGGAATTTTTTGATTTTTGGGCCAAATATATGCCGTCCCAAATCAAGCATCCAAAAGTGCCTCTAAGCCTTAAATTCAACCCCGAATCTCAGCACGGACTTCGTCTTTCAATTTGACCTGATTCGGTCCGACCCATCCCGGGATGTTTTCCTGACTCCGCGGTCAAGAATTTTTTGATTTTTGGGCCAAAAATTATGCCGTCCCAAATCAAGCATCCAGAAGTGCCTCTAAGCCTTAAATTCAACCCCGAATCTCATGGCGGACTTTGTTTTCCAATTTGACCTGATTCGGTCCGACCCATCCCGGGAGGTTTTCCTGACTCGGAAGTCAGGAATTTTTTGATTTTTGGGCCAAATATATGCCGTCCCAAATCAAGCATCCAAAAGTGCCTCTAAGCCTTAAATTCAACCCCGAATCTCAGCGCGGACTTTGTTTTCCAATTTGACCTGATTCGGTCCGGTCCATCCCGGGAGGTTTTCCTGACTCGGAAGTCAGGAATTTTTTGATTTTTGGGCCAAATATATGCCGTCCCAAATCAAGCATCCAGAAGTGCCTCTAAGCCTTAAATTCAACCCCGAATCTCATGGCGGACTTCGTCTTTCAATTTGATCTGATTCGGTCCGGCCCATCCCGGGAGGTTTTCCGGACTCCGCGGGCAGGAATTTTTTGATTTTTGGGCCAAATATATGCCGTCCCAAATCAAGCATCCAAAAGTGCCTCTAAGCCTTAAATTCAACCCCGAATCTCATGGCGGACTTCGTCTTTCAATTTGATCTGATTCGGTCCGGCCCATCCCGGGAGGTTTTCCGGACTCCGCGGGCAGGAATTTTTTGATTTTTGGGCCAAAAATTATGCCGTCCCAAATCAAGCATCCAAAAGTGCCTCTAATCCTTAAATTCAACCCCGAAAGCACGGACTTCGTCTTTCAATTTGACCTGATTCGGTCCGACCCATCCCGAGAGGTTTTCCGGACTCCGCGGTCAGGAATTTTTTGATTTTTGGGCCAAAAATTATGCCGTCCCAAATCAAGCATCCAGAAGTGCCTCTAAGCCTTAAATTCAACCCCGAATCTCATAGCGGACTTTCTTTTTCACTTTGACCTGATTTTCTCCGGCCCATCCCAGGAGGTTTTTCTGACTCCGCGGTCAGGAATTTTTTGATTTTTGGGCCAAATATATGCCGTCCCAAATCAAGCATCCAAAAGTGCCTCTAAGCCTTAAATTCAACCCCGAATCTCATGGCGGAATTTCTTTTTCACTTTGACCTGATTTTCTGCAGCCCATCCCAGGAGGTTTTCCTGACTCGGAAGTCAGGAATTTTTTGATTTTTCGGCCAAATATATGCCGTCCCAAATCAAGCATCCAAAAGTGCCTCTAAGCCTTAAATTCAACCCCGAATCTCAGCGCGGACTTTGTTTTCCAATTTGACCTGATTCGGTCTGGCCCATCCCGGGAGGTTTTCCGGACTCCGCGGTCAGGAATTTTTTGATTTTTGGGCCAAATATATGCCGTCCCAAATCAAGCATCCAAAAGTGCCTCTAAGCCTTAAATTCAACCCCGAATCTCAGCACGGACTTCGTCTTTCAATTTGACCTGATTCGGTCCGACCCATCCCGTGATGTTTTCCTGACTCCGCGGTCAAGAACTTTTTGATTTTTGGGCCAAAAATTATGCCGTCCCAAATCAAGCATCCAGAAGTGCCTCTAAGCCTTAAATTCAACCCCGAATCTCATGGCGGACTTTGTTTTCCAATTTGACCTGATTCGGTCCGACCCATCCCGGGAGGTTTTCCTGACTCGGAAGTCAGGAATTTTTTGATTTTTGGGCCAAATATATGCCGTCCCAAATCAAGCATCCAAAAGTGCCTCTAAGCCTTAAATTCAACCCCGAATCTCAGCGCGGACTTTGTTTTCCAATTTGACCTGATTCGGTCCGGTCCATCCCGGGAGGTTTTCCTGACTCGGAAGTCAGGAATTTTTTGATTTTTGGGCCAAAAATTATGCCGTCCCAAATCAAGCATCCAGAAGTGCCTCTAAGCCTTAAATTCAACCCCGAATCTCATGGCGGACTTCGTCTTTCAATTTGATCTGATTCGGTCCGGCCCATCCCGGGAGGTTTTCCGGACTCCGCGGGCAGGAATTTTTTGATTTTTGGGCCAAATATATGCCGTCCCAAATCAAGCATGCAAAAGTGCCTCTAAGCCTTAAATTCAACCCCGAATCTCATGGCGGACTTCGTCTTTCAATTTGATCTGATTCGGTCCGGCCCATCCCGGGAGGTTTTCCGGACTCCGCGGGCAGGAATTTTTTGATTTTTGGGCCAAAAATTATGCCGTCCCAAATCAAGCATCCAAAAGTGCCTCTAATCCTTAAATTCAACCCCGAAAGCACGGACTTCGTCTTTCAATTTGACCTGATTCGGTCCGACCCATCCCGAGAGGTTTTCCGGACTCCGCGGTCAGGAATTTTTTGATTTTTGGGCCAAAAATTATGCCGTCCCAAATCAAGCATCCAGAAGTGCCTCTAAGCCTTAAATTCAACCCCGAATCTCATAGCGGACTTTCTTTTTCACTTTGACCTGATTTTCTCCGGCCCATCCCAGGAGGTTTTCCTGACTCCGCGGTCAGGAATTTTTTGATTTTTGGGCCAAATATATGCCGTCCCAAATCAAGCATCCAAAAGTGCCTCTAAGCCTTAAATTCAACCCCGAATCTCATGGCGGACTTTCTTTTTCACTTTGACCTGATTTTCTGCAGCCCATCCCAGGAGGTTTTCCTGACTCGGAAGTCGGGAATTTTTTGATTTTTGGGCCAAATATATGCCGTCCCAAATCAAGCATCCAAAAGTGCCTCTAAGCCTTAAATTCAACCCCGAATCTCAGCGCGGACTTTGTTTTCCAATTTGACCTGATTCGGTCTGGCCCATCCCGGGAGGTTTTCCTGACTCGGAAGTCAGGAATTTTTTGATTTTTGGCCCAAAAATTATGCCGTCCCAAATCAAGCATCCAGAAATGCCTCTAAGCCTTAAATTCAACCCCGAATCTCATGGCGGACTTTCTTTTTCACTTTGACCTGATTTTCTCCGGCCCATCCCAGGAGGTTTTCATGACTCCGCGGTCAGGAATTTTTTGATTTTTGGGCCAAATATATGCCGTCCCAAATCAAGCATCCAAAAGTGCCTCTAAGCCTTAAATTCAACCCCGAATCTCAGCACGGACTTCGTCTTTCAATTTGACCTGATTCGGTCCGACCCATCCCGGGATGTTTTCCTGACTCCGCGGTCAAGAATTTTTTGATTTTTGGGCCAAAAATTATGCCGTCCCAAATCAAGCATCCAGAAGTGCCTCTAAGCCTTAAATTCAACCCCGAATCTCATGGCGGACTTTGTTTTCCAATTTGACCTGATTCGGTCCGACCCATCCCGGGAGGTTTTCCTGACTCGGAAGTCAGGAATTTTTTGATTTTTGGGCCAAATATATGCCGTCCCAAATCAAGCATCCAAAAGTGCCTCTAAGCCTTAAATTCAACCCCGAATCTCAGCGCGGACTTTGTTTTCCAATTTGACCTGATTCGGTCCGGTCCATCCCGGGAGGTTTTCCTGACTCGGAAGTCAGGAATTTTTTGATTTTTGGGCCAAAAATTATGCCGTCCCAAATCAAGCATCCAGAAGTGCCTCTAAGCCTTAAATTCAACCCCGAATCTCATGGCGGACTTCGTCTTTCAATTTGATCTGATTCGGTCCGGCCCATCCCGGGAGGTTTTCCGGACTCCGCGGGCAGGAATTTTTTGATTTTTGGGCCAAATATATGCCGTCCCAAATCAAGCATCCAAAAGTGCCTCTAAGCCTTAAATTCAACCCCGAATCTCATGGCGGACTTCGTCTTTCAATTTGATCTGATTCGGTCCGGCCCATCCCGGGAGGTTTTCCGGACTCCGCGGGCAGGAATTTTTTGATTTTTGGGCCAAAAATTATGCCGTCCCAAATCAAGCATCCAAAAGTGCCTCTAATCCTTAAATTCAACCCCGAAAGCACGGACTTCGTCTTTCAATTTGACCTGATTCGGTCCGACCCATCCCGAGAGGTTTTCCGGACTCCGCGGTCAGGAATTTTTTGATTTTTGGGCCAAAAATTATGCCGTCCCAAATCAAGCATCCAGAAGTGCCTCTAAGCCTTAAATTCAACCCCGAATCTCATAGCGGACTTTCTTTTTCACTTTGACCTGATTTTCTCCGGCCCATCCCAGGAGGTTTTCCTGACTCCGCGGTCAGGAATTTTTTGATTTTTGGGCCAAATATATGCCGTCCCAAATCAAGCATCCAAAAGTGCCTCTAAGCCTTAAATTCAACCCCGAATCTCATGGCGGACTTTCTTTTTCACTTTGACCTGATTTTCTGCAGCCCATCCCAGGAGGTGTTCCTGACTCGGAAGTCAGGAATTTTTTGATTTTTGGGCCAAATATATGCCGTCCCAAATCAAGCATCCAAAAGTGCCTCTAAGCCTTAAATTCAACCCCGAATCTCAGCGCGGACTTTGTTTTCCAATTTGACCTGATTCGGTCTGGCCCATCCCGGGAGGTTTTCCTGACTCCGCGGTCAGGAATTTTTTGATTTTTGGGCCAAAAATTATGCCGTCCCAAATCAAGCATCCAGAAGTGCCTCTAAGCCTTAAATTCAACCCCGAATCTCATGGCGGACTTCGTCTTTCAATTTGATCTGATTCGGTCCGGCCCATCCCGGGAGGTTTTCCGGACTCCGCGGTCAGGAATTTTTTGATTTTTGGGCCAAATATATGCCATCCCAAATCAAGCATCCAAAAGTGCCTCTAAGCCTTAAATTCAACCCCGAATCTCAGCGCGGACTTCGTCTTTCAATTTGACCTGATTCGGTCCGGCCCATCCCGGGAGCTTTTCCGGACTCCGCGGGCAGGAATTTTTTGATTTTTGGGCCAAATATATGCCGTCCCAAATCAAGCATGCAAAAGTGCCTCTAAGCCTTAAATTCAAACCCGAATCTCATGGCGGACTTCGTCTTTCAATTTGATCTGATTCGGTCCGGCCCATCCCGGGAGGTTTTCCGGACTCCGCGGGCAGGAATTTTTTGATTTTTGGGCCAAAAATTATGCCGTCCCAAATCAAGCATCCAAAAGTGCCTCTAATCCTTAAATTCAACCCCGAAAGCACGGACTTCGTCTTTCAATTTGACCTGATTCGGTCCGACCCATCCCGAGAGGTTTTCCGGACTCCGCGGTCAGGAATTTTTTGATTTTTGGGCCAAAAATTATGCCGTCCCAAATCAAGCATCCAGAAGTGCCTCTAAGCCTTAAATTCAACCCCGAATCTCATAGCGGACTTTCTTTTTCACTTTGACCTGATTTTCTCCGGCCCATCCCAGGAGGTTTTCCTGACTCCGCGGTCAGGAATTTTTTGATTTTTGGGCCAAATATATGCCGTCCCAAATCAAGCATCCAAAAGTGCCTCTAAGCCTTAAATTCAACCCCGAATCTCATGGCGGACTTTCTTTTTCACTTTGACCTGATTTTCTGCAGCCCATCCCAGGAGGTTTTCCTGACTCGGAAGTCAGGAATTTTTTCATTTTTGGGCCAAATATATGCCGTCCCAAATCAAGCATCCAAAAGTGCCTCTAAGCCTTAAATTCAACCCCGAATCTCAGCGCGGACTTTGTTTTCCAATTTGACCTGATTCGGTCTGGCCCATCCCGGGAGGTTTTCCTGACTCGGAAGTCAGGAATTTTTTGATTTTTGGGCCAAAAATTATGCCGTCCCAAATCAAGCATCCAGAAATGCCTCTAAGCCTTAAATTCAACCCCGAATCTCATGGCGGACTTTCTTTTTCACTTTGACCTGATTTTCTCCGGCCCATCCCAGGAGGTTTTCATGACTCCGCGGTCAGGAATTTTTTGATTTTTGGGCCAAATATATGCCGTCCCAAATCAAGCATCCAAAAGTGCCTCTAAGCCTTAAATTCAACCCCGAATCTCAGCACGGACTTCGTCTTTCAATTTGACCTGATTCGGTCCGACCCATCCCGGGATGTTTTCCTGACTCCGCGGTCAAGAATTTTTTGATTTTTGGGCCAAAAATTATGCCGTCCCAAATCAAGCATCCAGAAGTGCCTCTAAGCCTTAAATTCAACCCCGAATCTCATAGCGGACTTTGTTTTCCAATTTGACCTGATTCGGTCCGACCCATCCCGGGAGGTTTTCCTGACTCGGAAGTCAGGAATTTTTTGATTTTTGGGCCAAATATATGCCGTCCCAAATCAAGCATCCAAAAGTGCCTCTAAGCCTTAAATTCAACCCCGAATCTCAGCGCGGACTTTGTTTTCCAATTTGACCTGATTCGGTCCGGTCCATCCCGGGAGGTTTTCCTGACTCGGAAGTCAGGAATTTTTTGATTTTTGGGCCAAAAATTATGCCGTCCCAAATCAAGCATCCAGAAGTGCCTCTAAGCCTTAAATTCAACCCCGAATCTCATGGCGGACTTCGTCTTTCAATTTGATCTGATTCGGTCCGGCCCATCCCGGGAGGTTTTCCGGACTCCGCGGGCAGGAATTTTTTGATTTTTGGGCCAAATATATGCCGTCCCAAATCAAGCATCCAAAAGTGCCTCTAAGCCTTAAATTCAACCCCGAATCTCAGCGCGGACTTTGTTTTCCAATTTGACCTGATTCGGTCCGGTCCATCCCGGGAGGTTTTCCTGACTCGGAAGTCAGGAATTTTTTGATTTTTGGGCCAAAAATTATGCCGTCCCAAATCAAGAATCCAGAAGTGCCTCTAAGCCTTAAATTCAACCCCGAATCTCATGGCGGACTTCGTCTTTCAATTTGATCTGATTCGGTCCGGCCCATCCCGGGAGGTTTTCCGGACTCCGCGGGCAGGAATTTTTTGATTTTTGGGCCAAATATATGCCGTCCCAAATCAAGCATCCAAAAGTGCCTCTAAGCCTTAAATTCAACCCCAAATCTCATGGCGGACTTCGTCTTTCAATTTGATCTGATTCGGTCCGGCCCATCCCGGGAGGTTTTCCGGACTCCGCGGGCAGGAATTTTTTGATTTTTGGGCCAAAAATTATGCCGTCCCAAATCAAGCATCCAAAAGTGCCTCTAATCCTTAAATTCAACCCCGAAAGCACGGACTTCGTCTTTCAATTTGACCTGATTCGGTCCGACCCATCCCGAGAGGTTTTCCGGACTCCGCGGTCAGGAATTTTTTGATTTTTGGGCCAAAAATTATGCCGTCCCAAATCAAGCATCCAGAAGTGCCTCTAAGCCTTAAATTCAACCCCGAATCTCATAGCGGACTTTCTTTTTCACTTTGACCTGATTTTCTCCGGCCCATCCCAGGAGGTTTTCCTGACTCCGCGGTCAGGAATTTTTTGATTTTTGGGCCAAATATATGCCGTCCCAAATCAAGCATCCAAAAGTTCCTCTAAGCCTTAAATTCAACCCCGAATCTCATGGCGGACTTTCTTTTTCACTTTGACCTGATTTTCTGCAGCCCATCCCAGGAGGTTTTCCTGACTCGGAAGTCAGGAATTTTTTGATTTTTCGGCCAAATATATGCCGTCCCAAATCAAGCATCCAAAAGTGCCTCTAAGCCTTAAATTCAACCCCGAATCTCAGCGCGGACTTTGTTTTCCAATTTGACCTGATTCGGTCTGGCCCATCCCGGGAGGTTTTCCGGACTCCGCGGTCAGGAATTTTTTGATTTTTGGGCCAAATATATGCCGTCCCAAATCAAGCATCCAAAAGTGCCTCTAAGCCTTAAATTCAACCCCGAAAGCACGGACTTCGTCTTTCAATTTGACCTGATTCGGTCCGACCCATCCCGAGAGGTTTTCCGGACTCCGCGGTCAGGAATTTTTTGATTTTTGGGCCAAAAATTATGCCGTCCCAAATCAAGCATCCAGAAGTGCCTCTAAGCCTTAAATTCAACCCCGAATCTCATAGCGGACTTTCTTTTTCACTTTGACCTGATTTTCTCCGGCCCATCCCAGGAGGTTTTCCTGACTCCGCGGTCAGGAATTTTTTGATTTTTGGGCCAAATATATGCCGTCCCAAATCAAGCATCCAAAAGTTCCTCTAAGCCTTAAATTCAACCCCGAATCTCATGGCGGACTTTCTTTTTCACTTTGACCTGATTTTCTGCAGCCCATCCCAGGAGGTTTTCCTGACTCGGAAGTCAGGAATTTTTTGATTTTTCGGCCAAATATATGCCGTCCCAAATCAAGCATCCAAAAGTGCCTCTAAGCCTTAAATTCAACCCCGAATCTCAGCGCGGACTTTGTTTTCCAATTTGACCTGATTCGGTCTGGCCCATCCCGGGAGGTTTTCCGGACTCCGCGGTCAGGAATTTTTTGATTTTTGGGCCAAATATATGCCGTCCCAAATCAAGCATCCAAAAGTGCCTCTAAGCCTTAAATTCAACCCCGAATCTCAGCACGGACTTCGTCTTTCAATTTGACCTGATTCGGTCCGACCCATCCCGGGATGTTTTCCTGACTCCGCGGTCAAGAACTTTTTGATTTTTGGGCCAAAAATTATGCCGTCCCAAATCAAGCATCCAGAAGTGCCTCTAAGCCTTAAATTCAACCCCGAATCTCATGGCGGACTTTGTTTTCCAATTTGACCTGATTCGGTCCGACCCATCCCGGGAGGTTTTCCTGACTCGGAAGTCAGGAATTTTTTGATTTTTGGGCCAAATATATGCCGTCCCAAATCAAGCATCCAAAAGTGCCTCTAAGCCTTAAATTCAACCCCGAATCTCAGCGCGGACTTTGTTTTCCAATTTGACCTGATTCGGTCCGGTCCATCCCGGGAGGTTTTCCTGACTCGGAAGTCAGGAATTTTTTGATTTTTGGGCCAAAAATTATGCCGTCCCAAATCAAGCATCCAGAAGTGCCTCTAAGCCTTAAATTCAACCCCGAATCTCATGGCGGACTTCGTCTTTCAATTTGATCTGATTCGGTCCGGCCCATCCCGGGAGGTTTTCCGGACTCCGCGGGCAGGAATTTTTTGATTTTTGGGCCAAATATATGCCGTCCCAAATCAAGCATGCAAAAGTGCCTCTAAGCCTTAAATTCAACCCCGAATCTCATGGCGGACTTCGTCTTTCAATTTGATCTGATTCGGTCCGGCCCATCCCGGGAGGTTTTCCGGACTCCGCGGGCAGGAATTTTTTGATTTTTGGGCCAAATATATGCCGTCCCAAATCAAGCATCCAAAAGTGCCTCTAAGCCTTAAATTCAACCCCGAATCTCATGGCGGACTTCGTCTTTCAATTTGATCTGATTCGGTCCGGCCCATCCCGGGAGGTTTTCCGGACTCCGCGGGCAGGAATTTTTTGATTTTTGGGCCAAAAATTATGCCGTCCCAAATCAAGCATCCAAAAGTGCCTCTAATCCTTAAATTCAACCCCGAAAGCACGGACTTCGTCTTTCAATTTGACCTGATTCGGTCCGACCCATCCCGAGAGGTTTTCCGGACTCCGCGGTCAGGAATTTTTTGATTTTTGGGCCAAAAATTATGCCGTCCCAAATCAAGCATCCAGAAGTGCCTCTAAGCCTTAAATTCAACCCCGAATCTCATAGCGGACTTTCTTTTTCACTTTGACCTGATTTTCTCCGGCCCATCCCAGGAGGTTTTCCTGACTCCGCGGTCAGGAATTTTTTGATTTTTGGGCCAAATATATGCCGTCCCAAATCAAGCATCCAAAAGTGCCTCTAAGCCTTAAATTCAACCCCGAATCTCATGGCGGACTTTCTTTTTCACTTTGACCTGATTTTCTGCAGCCCATCCCAGGAGGTTTTCCTGACTCGGAAGTCAGGAATTTTTTGATTTTTCGGCCAAATATATGCCGTCCCAAATCAAGCATCCAAAAGTGCCTCTAAGCCTTAAATTCAACCCCGAATCTCAGCGCGGACTTTGTTTTCCAATTTGACCTGATTCGGTCTGGCCCATCCCGGGAGGTTTTCCGGACTCCGCGGTCAGGAATTTTTTGATTTTTGGGCCAAATATATGCCGTCCCAAATCAAGCATCCAAAAGTGCCTCTAAGCCTTAAATTCAACCCCGAATCTCAGCACGGACTTCGTCTTTCAATTTGACCTGATTCGGTCCGACCCATCCCGGGATGTTTTCCTGACTCCGCGGTCAAGAACTTTTTGATTTTTGGGCCAAAAATTATGCCGTCCCAAATCAAGCATCCAGAAGTGCCTCTAAGCCTTAAATTCAACCCCGAATCTCATGGCGGACTTTGTTTTCCAATTTGACCTGATTCGGTCCGACCCATCCCGGGAGGTTTTCCTGACTCGGAAGTCAGGAATTTTTTGATTTTTGGGCCAAATATATGCCGTCCCAGATCAAGCATCCAAAAGTGCCTCTAAGCCTTAAATTCAACCCCGAATCTCAGCGCGGACTTTGTTTTCCAATTTGACCTGATTCGGTCCGGTCCATCCCGGGAGGTTTTCCTGACTCGGAAGTCAGGAATTTTTTGATTTTTGGGCCAAAAATTATGCCGTCCCAAATCAAGCATCCAGAAGTGCCTCTAAGCCTTAAATTCAACCCCGAATCTCATGGCGGACTTCGTCTTTCAATTTGATCTGATTCGGTCCGGCCCATCCCGGGAGGTTTTCCGGACTCCGCGGGCAGGAATTTTTTGATTTTTGGGCCAAATATATGCCGTCCCAAATCAAGCATGCAAAAGTGCCTCTAAGCCTTAAATTCAACCCCGAATCTCATGGCGGACTTCGTCTTTCAATTTGATCTGATTCGGTCCGGCCCATCCCGGGAGGTTTTCCGGACTCCGCGGGCAGGAATTTTTTGATTTTTGGGCCAAAAATTATGCCGTCCCAAATCAAGCATCCAAAAGTGCCTCTAATCCTTAAATTCAACCCCGAAAGCACGGACTTCGTCTTTCAATTTGACCTGATTCGGTCCGACCCATCCCGAGAGGTTTTCCGGACTCCGCGGTCAGGAATTTTTTGATTTTTGGGCCAAAAATTATGCCGTCCCAAATCAAGCATCCAGAAGTGCCTCTAAGCCTTAAATTCAACCCCGAATCTCATAGCGGACTTTCTTTTTCACTTTGACCTGATTTTCTCCGGCCCATCCCAGGAGGTTTTCCTGACTCCGCGGTCAGGAATTTTTTGATTTTTGGGCCAAATATATGCCGTCCCAAATCAAGCATCCAAAAGTGCCTCTAAGCCTTAAATTCAACCCCGAATCTCATGGCGGACTTTCTTTTTCACTTTGACCTGATTTTCTGCAGCCCATCCCAGGAGGTTTTCCTGACTCGGAAGTCAGGAATTTTTTGATTTTTGGGCCAAATATATGCCGTCCCAAATCAAGCATCCAAAAGTGCCTCTAAGCCTTAAATTCAACCCCGAATCTCAGCGCGGACTTTGTTTTCCAATTTGACCTGATTCGGTCTGGCCCATCCCGGGAGGTTTTCCTGACTCCGCGGTCAGGAATTTTTTGATTTTTGGGCCAAAAATTATGCCGTCCCAAATCAAGCATCCAGAAGTGCCTCTAAGCCTTAAATTCAACCCCGAAAGCACGGACTTCGTCTTTCAATTTGACCTGATTCGGTCCGGCCCATCCCGGGAGGTTTTCCGGACTCCGCGGGCAGGAATTTTTTGATTTTTGGGCCAAAAATTATGCCGTCCCAAATCAAGCATCCAAAAGTGCCTCTAATCCTTAAATTCAACCCCGAAAGCACGGACTTCGTCTTTCAATTTGACCTGATTCGGTCCGACCCATCCCGAGAGGTTTTCCGGACTCCGCGGTCAGGAATTTTTTGATTTTTGGGCCAAAAATTATGCCGTCCCAAATCAAGCATCCAGAAGTGCCTCTAAGCCTTAAATTCAACCCCGAATCTCATAGCGGACTTTCTTTTTCACTTTGACCTGATTTTCTCCGGCCCATCCCAGGAGGTTTTCCTGACTCCGCGGTCAGGAATTTTTTGATTTTTGGGCCAAATATATGCCGTCCCAAATCAAGCATCCAAAAGTGCCTCTAAGCCTTAAATTCAACCCCGAATCTCATGGCGGACTTCGTCTTTCAATTTGATCTGATTCGGTCCGGCCCATCCCGGGAGGTTTTCCGGACTCCGCGGTCAGGAATTTTTTGATTTTTGGGCCAAATATATGCCGTCCCAAATCAAGCATCCAAAAGTGCCTCTAAGCCTTAAATTCAACCCCGAATCTCAGCGCGGACTTTGTTTTCCAATTTGACCTGATTCGGTCTGGCCCATCCCGGGAGGTTTTCCTGACTCCGCGGTCAGGAATTTTTTGATTTTTGGGCCAAAAATTATGCCGTCCCAAATCAAGCATCCAGAAGTGCCTCTAAGCCTTAAATTCAACCCCGAATCTCATGGCGGACTTCGTCTTTCAATTTGATCTGATTCGGTCCGGCCCATCCCGGGAGGTTTTCCGGACTCCGCGGTCAGGAATTTTTTGATTTTTGGGCCAAATATATGCCGTCCCAAATCAAGCATCCAAAAGTGCCTCTAAGCCTTAAATTCAACCCCGAATCTCAGCGCGGACTTCGTCTTTCAATTTGACCTGATTCGGTCCGGCCCATCCCGGGAGGTTTTCCGGACTCCGCGGTCAGGAATTTTTTGTTTTTTGGGCCAAAAATTATGCCGTCCCAAATCAAGCATCCAGAAGTGCCTCTAAGCCTTAAATTCAACCCCGAATCTCATGGCGGACTTTCTTTTTCACTTTGATCTGATTTTCTCCGGCCCATCCCAGGAGGTTTTTATGACTCCGCGGTCAGGAATTTTTTGATTTTTGGGCCAAATATATGCCGTCCCAAATCAAGCATCCAAAAGTGCCTCTAATCCTTAAATTCAACCCCGAATCTCAGCGCGGACTTCGTCTTTCAATTTGACCTGATTCGGTCCGGCCCATCCCGGGAGGTTTTCCGGACTCCGCGGTCAGGAATTTTTTGATTTTTGGGCCAAAAATTATGCCGTCCCAAATCAAGCATCCAGAAGTGCCTCTAAGCCTTAAATTCAACCCCGAATCTCATAGCGGACTTTCTTTTTCACTTTGACCTGATTTTCTCCGGCCCATCCCAGGAGGTTTTCCTGACTCCGCGGTCAGGAATTTTTTGTTTTTTGGGCCAAATATATGCCGTCCCAAATCAAGCATCCAAAAGTGCCTCTAAGCCTTAAATTCAACCCCGAATCTCATGGCGGACTTCGTCTTTCAATTTGATCTGATTCGGTCCGGCCCATCCCGGGAGGTTTTCCGGACTCCGCGGGCAGGAATTTTTTGATTTTTGGGCCAAAAATTATGCCGTCCCAAATCAAGCATCCAAAAGTGCCTCTAATCCTTAAATTCAACCCCGAATCTCAGCACGGACTTCGTCTTTCAATTTGACCTGATTCGGTCCGACCCATCCCGGGAGGTTTTCCGGACTCCGCGGTCAGGAATTTTTTGATTTTTGGGCCAAAAATTATGCCGTCCCAAATCAAGCATCCAGAAGTGCCTCTAAGCCTTAAATTCAACCCCGAATCTCATAGCGGACTTTCTTTTTCACTTTGACCTGATTTTCTCCGGCCCATCCCAGGAGGTTTTCCTGACTCCGCGGTCAGGAATTTTTTGATTTTTGGGCCAAATATATGCCGTCCCAAATCAAGCATCCAAAAGTGCCTCTAAGCCTTAAATTCAACCCCGAATCTCATGGCGGACTTTCTTTTTCACTTTGACCTGATTTTCTGCAGCCCATCCCAGGAGGTTTTCCTGACTCCGCGGTCAGGAATTTTTTGATTTTTGGGCCAAATATATGCCGTCCCAAATCAAGCATCCAAAAGTGCCTCTAAGCCTTAAATTCAACCCCGAATCTCATGGCGGACTTTCTTTTTCACTTTGACCTGATTTTCTCCAGCCCATCCCAAGAGGTTTTCCTGACTCCGCGGTCAGGAATTTTTTGATTTTTGGGCCAAATATATGCCGTCCCAAATCAAGCATCCAAAAGTTCCTCTAAGCCTTAAATTCAACCTCGAATCTCAGCGAGTTCGTCTTTCAATTTGACCTGACCGCGGAGTCCGGAAAACCTCCCGGGATGGGCCGGACCGAATCAGGTCAATGTGAAAAACAAAGTCCGCCATGAGATTCGCGGTTGAATTTAAGGCTGAGAGGCACTTTTGGATGCTTGATTTGGGATTGCATAATTTTCGGCCCAAACTTCAAAAAATTCCCAAGCGGGGATCTTGAGTTCTAAAAGTTGAATTCTGCTTTCACTTTAATAGCCCTCATAGAAATGGCTAACGTGAGGCTTTTCTGTGATGGTGCATGAAACTAGATGAGTGTCCTAGACTGTATTGAGAGGTCAATGATGAACTCTCATGGGATTGGTAACACAACGCTGTAGTTAAGTTTGCCCTTGTTTGTACTTTTGCTATGCGCTACCTTGAAGATCCCCTTCATGGATCACTGCCTTGTCGTGGCGAAGGGGCCTGCGTAACTCAATGAAGTCAGGTCAAGAAGAACAGGTCATGATGGAGAGTTCTGACAAAACGTGGTCCACTGGAGGAGGAAATGGCAAACCACTCCAGTATCCTTGCCAAGAAAACCCATGGACAGTATCAAAAGGCTAAAAGATATGACGCCGGAAGATGAGCCCCTCAGTTCGGAAGGTGTCCAAAATGCTACTGGGGAAGAGCGGAGGGCAATTCCGAGTAGCTCCAGAAAGTGTGAAACGGCTGGGCCAAAGCCGAAAGGACGCTCAGTTGTGGATGTGTCTGGAAGTGGAAGGAAAGTCCGATGCTGTAAAGAACAATATTGCATAGGAACCTGGAATGTAAGAACTATAAATCAAGGTAAGCTGGATGTGGTCAAACATGAGATGACAAGATTGAACATCGACATATTGGGAATCAGCGAACTAAAATGGACAGGAATGGGCGAATTTAATTCAGGAGACCATTATATATACTACTGTGGGCAAGAATCCCTTAGAAGAAATGGAGTAGCTCTCATAGTCAATAAAAGAGTGGGAAAGGCAGTACTGGGGTACAACCTCAAAACGACAGAATGCAATCAGTTCGAATCCAAGGCAAACCATTCAGCATCACAGTGATCCAAGTCTATGCTCCAACCACTGATGCCAAAGAAGCTGAAGTTGACCGGTTCTATGAAGACCTACAACACCTTCTAGAACTAACACCAAAAAAAGATGTCCTTTTCATCATAGGGGACTGGAATGCTAAGGTAGGAAGTCAAAAAATAACCGGAATAACAGGCAAGTTCGGCCTCGGAGTACAAAATGAAGCAGGGCAAAGGCTAATAGAGTTTTGTCAAGAGAACACGCTGGTCATAGCAAACACTCTTTTCCAACAACACAAGAGACGACTCTACACATGGACATCACCAGATGGTCAATACCGAAATCAGATTGATTATATGCAGCCAAAGATGGAGAAGCTCTATACAATCAGCAAAAACAAGACCTGGAGCTGACTGTGGCTCAGATCATGAGCTTCTTATTGCAAAATTTAGGCTTAAATTGAAGAATGTAGAGAAAACCACTAGACCAATCAGGTATGACCTAAATCATATCCCTTATGAATATACAGTGGAAGTGAGGAATAGATTTAAAGGATTAGATCTGGTAGACAGAGTGCCTGAAGAACTATGGATGGAGGTTCGTAACATTGTACAGGAGGCAGCAACTAAAAGCATCCCAAAGAAAAAGAAATGCAAGAAAGCAAAGTGGCTGACTGATGAGGCTTTACAAATAGCTGAGGAAAGAAGGGAAGCAAAAGGCAAGGGAGAAAGGGAAAGATATAACCAACTGAATGCAGAATTCCAGAGAATAGCAAGGAGAGATAAGAAGGCCTTCTTAAATGAACAATGCAAAGAAATCGAGGAAAACAATAGAATGGGGAAGACTAGAGATCTCTTCAAGAAAATCGGAGATATCAAGGGAACGTTTTGTGCAAAGATGGGCATGATAAAGGACAAAAAAGGCAGGGACCTAACAGAAGCAGAAGAGATTAAGAAGAGGTGGCAAGAATACACAGAAGAACTATACAAGAAAGATCTTAATATCCCTGATAAATACGATGGTGTGGTCACTGACCTTGAGCCGGACATCCTAGAGAGTGAAGTCAAGTGGGCCTTAGGAAGCATTACTAACAACAAAGCTAGCGGAGAAGACAGTATCCCAGCTGAGCTATTTAAAATCCTAAAAGATGATGCTCTTAAAGTGCTGCACTCAATATGCCAACAAATTTGGAAAACTCAACAGTGGCCACAGGATTGGAAAAGGTCAGTTTACGTTCCAATTCCAAAGAAAGGCAATGCCAAAGAATGTTCAAACTACCGTACAATTGCGCTCATTTCACATGCCAGCAAGGTTATGCTCAAAATCCTACAAGCTAGGCTTCAGCAGCATGTGAACCGAGAACTACCAGAAGTGCAAGCTGGGTTTCGAAGAGGCAGAGGAACTAGAGATCAGATTGCCAACATTCGCTGGATCATGGAAAAAGCAAGAGAGTTCCAGAAAAACATCTACTTCTGCTTCATTGACTACGCTAAAGCCTTTGATTGTGTGGATCACAACAAACTGTGGCAAATTCTTAAAGAGATGGGAGTACCAGACCACCTTACCTGTCTCCTGAGAAACCTGTATGCGGGTCAAGAAGCAACAATTAGAACCGGACATGGAACAACCGACTGGTTCAAAATTGGGAAAGGAGTACGACAAGGCTGTATATTATCACCCTGCTTATTTAACTTATATGCAGAGTACATCATGAGAAATGCCGGGCTGGATGAATCACAAGCCGGAGTTAAGATTGCCGGGAAAAATATCAACAACCTCAGATATGCAGACGATACCACCCTAATGGCAGAAAGTGAAGAGGAACTAAAGAGCCTCTTGATGAGGGTGAAAGAGGAGAGTGCAAAAGCTGGCTTGAAACTCAACATTAAAAAAACCCAGATCATGGCATCTGGTCCCATCACTTCCTGGCAAATAGAAGGGGAAGAAATGGAAGCAGTGACAGATTTTATTTTCTTGGGCTCCAAGATCACCGCAGACGGTGACTGCAGCCATGAAATTAAAAGACGCTTGCTCCTTGGGAGGAAAGCTATGGCAAACCTAGACAGCATATTAAAAAGCAGAGACATCACCTTGCCGACAAAGGTCCGTATAGTTAAAGCTATGGTTTTTCCAGTAGCAATGTATGGCTGTGAGATTTGGACCATAAGGAAGGCTGAGCGCCGAAGAATTGATGCTTTCGAGCTGTGGTGCTGGAGAAGACTCTTGAGAGTCCCTTGGACTGCAAGGAGGTCAAACCAGTCAATCCTAAAGGAAATCAACCCTGACTGCTCATTGGAAGGACAGATGCTGAAGCTGAAGCTCAAATACTTTGGCCACCTAATGAGAAGAGAGGACTCACTGGAAAAGACCCTGATGCTGGGAAAGACTGAGGGCAAAAGGAGAAGGGGACGGCAGAGGATGAGATGGTTAGATAGCATCACCGATGTAATGAACATGAATTTGAATAAACTCCGAGAGACAGTGGAGGACAGGAAGGCCTGGCGTGCTATGGTCCATGAGGTCACGAAGAGTCGGACACGACTGAACGACTGAACAACAACAACAACAACCTTTTGAGCAATCAGCGATTTTTCTGAGATTTGTTCTTTTGATTTCTCTTAACACCGAGAGAGATTCATGAAAATACATGGTTTCCTGATTCTCCTTTCAGATAGAACATGAATCACCAGCTACCTTTCAAATCGGATCTTTGACTGAACGGGGAACTTGAGTTTTAAAAGTTGAATTCTGCATTCACTTTAATAGCCCTCATAGAAATGGCTAACGTGAGGCTTTTATGTGATGGTGCATGAAACTAGATGAGTGTCCAAGACTGTATTGAGAGGTCAATGATGAACTCTCATGGGATTGCTAACACAACGCTGTAGTTAAGTTTGCCCTCTTTTGTACTTTTGCTATGCGCTCCATTTTGAGCAATGTGGCAGTAGCGATTTTTCTGACAGATCTCTTAACAACGAGATTCATGAAATGTTGAATTCTGCACTCTCTATAATATCCCGCATAGAAATGGCTAGCATTGAAAGGTAGTTGGTTGCTTTTGGATGCGTGATTTGGGATGGCATAATTTTTGGCCCAGAAATCAAAAAATACCTGACCGCGGAGTCCGGAAAAACTCCCGGGATGGGCCGGACCGAATCAGGTCAATGTGAAAAACAAAGTCCGCCATGAGATTCGCGGTTGAATTTAAGACTGAGAGGCACTTTTGGATACTTGATTTGGGATTGCATAATTTTCGGCCCAAACTTCAAAAAATTCCTGACCGCGGAGTCAGGAAAACCTCCTGGGATGGGCCGGAGAAAATCAGGTCAAAGTGAAAAACAAAGTCCGCCATGAGATTCGGGGTTGAATTTAAGGCTTAGAGGCAAACGATTTTTCTGACAGATCTCTTAACACCGAGATTCATGAAACGGGGAACTTGAGTTCTAAAAGTTGAATTCTGCATTCACTTTAATAGCCCACGTAGAAATGGCTAACGTGAGCCTTTTCTGTGATGGTGCATGCAACTTGATGAGTGTCCTAGACTGTATTGAGAGGTCAATGATGAACTCTCATGGGATTGGTAACACAACGCTGTAGTTAAGTTTGCCCTTGTTTGTACTTTTGCTATGCGCTACCTTTTGAGCAATGTGGCATTAGCGATTTTTCCGAGATTTGTTCTTTTGATTTCTCTTAACCCCGAGAGAGATTCATGAAAATACATGGTTCCCTGATTCTCCTTTCAGATAGAACATGAATCACCAGCTACCTTTCAAATCGGGTCTTTGATTGAACGGGGAACTTGAGTTCTGAAAGTTGAATTCTGCATTCACTTTAATAGCCCTCATAGAAATGGCTAACGTGAGGCTTTTCTGTGATGGTGCATGAAACTAGATGAGTGTCCTAGACTGTATCGAGAGGTCAATGATGAACTCTCTTTGCATTGGTGACACAACGCTTAACACCGAGATTCATGAAATGCTAGCATTGAAAGGTAGTTGGTTGCTTTTGGATGCTTGATTTGGGACGGTATAGATCTGTCAGAAAAATCGCTACTGCCACATTGCTCAAAAGGTAGCGCATAGCAAAAGTACAAACAAGGGCAAACTTAACTACAGCGTTGTGTTACCAATCCCATGAGAGTTCATCATTGACCTCTCAATACAGTCTACGACACTCATCTAGTTTCATGCACCATCACAGAAAAGCCTCACGTTAGCCATTTCTATGAGGGCTATTAAAGTGAATGCAGAATTCAACTTTTAGAACTCAAGTTCCCCGCTTGGGAATTTTTTGAAGTTTGGGCCGAAAATTATGCAATCCCAAATCAAGCATCCAAAAGTGCCTCTCAGCCTTAAATTCAATCGCGAATCTCATGGCGGACTTTGTTTTTCACATTGACCTGATTCGGTCCGGCCCATCCTCGGAGGTTTTCCTGACTCCGCATTCAGGAATTTTTTGATTTCTGGGCCAAAAATTATGCCATCCCAAATCACGCATCCAAAAGCAACCAACTACCTTTCAATGCTAGCCATTTCTATGCGGGCTATTATAGTGAATGCAGAATTCAACATTTCATTAATCTCGGTGTTAAGAGATCTGTCAGAAAAATCGCTGCTGCCACATTGCTCAAAAGGTAGCGCATAGCAAAAGTACAAACAAGGGCAAACTTAACTACAGCGTTGTGTTACCAATCCCATGAGAGTTCATCATTGACCTCTCAATACAGTCTAGGACACTCATCAAGTTGCATGCACCATCACAGAAAAGGCTCACGTTAGCCATTTCTACGTGGGCTATTAAAGTGAATGCAGAATTCAACTTTTAGAACTCAAGTTCCCCGTTTCATGAATCTCGGTGTTAAGAGATCTGTCAGAAAAATCGTTTGCCTCTAAGCCTTAAATTCAACCCCGAATCTCATGGCGGACTTTGTTTTTCACTTTGACCTGATTTTCTCCGGCCCATCCCAGGAGGTTTTCCTGACTCCGCGGTCAGGAATTTTTTGAAGTTTGGGCCGAAAATTATGCAATCCCAAATCAAGTATCCAAAAGTGCCTCTCAGTCTTAAATTTATCATGCCCATCTTTGCACAAAACGTTCCCTTGATATCTCCGATTTTCTTGAAGAGATCTCTAGTCTTCCCCATTCTATTGTTTTCCTCGATTTCTTTGCATTGTTCATTTAAGAAGGCCTTCTTATCTCTCCTTGCTATTCTCTGGAATTCTGCATTCAGTTGGTTATATCTTTCCCTTTCTCCCTTGCCTTTTGCTTCCCTTCTTTCCTCAGCTATTTGTAAAGCCTCATCAGTCAGCCACTTTGCTTTCTTGCATTTCTTTTTCTCTGGGATGGTTTTAGTTGCTGCCTCCTGTACAATGTTACGAACCTCCATCCATAGTTCTTCAGGCACTCTGTCTACCAGATCTAATCCTTTAAATCTATTCCTCACTTCCACTGTATATTCATAAGGGATATGATTTAGGTCATACCTGATTGGTCTAGTGGTTTTCTCTACATTCTTCAATTTAAGCCTAAATTTTGCAATAAGAAGCTCATGATCTGAGCCACAGTCAGCTCCAGGTCTTGTTTTTGCTGATTGTATAGAGCTTCTCCATCTTTGGCTGCAAAGTATATAATCAATCTGATTTCGGTATTGACCATCTGGTGATGTCCATGTGTAGAGTCGTCTCTTGTGTTGTTGGAAAAGAGTGCTATGACCAGCGTGTTCTCTTGACAAAACTCTATTAGCCTTTGCCCTGCTTCATTTTGTACTCCGAGGCCGAACTTGCCTGTTATTCCGGTTATTTTTTGACTTCCTACCTTAGCATTCCAGTCCCCTATGATGAAAAGGACATCTTTTTTTGGTGTTAGTTCTAGAAGGTGTTGTAGGTCTTCATAGAACCGGTCAACTTCAGCTTCTTTGGCATCAGTGGTTGGAGCATAGACTTGGATCACTGTGATGCTGAATGGTTTGCCTTGGATTCGAACTGATTGCATTCTGTCGTTTTGAGGTTGTACCCCAGTACTGCCTTTCCCACTCTTTTATTGACTATGAGAGCTACTCCATTTCTTCTAAGGGATTCTTGCCCACAGTAGTATATATAATGGTCTCCTGAATTAAATTCGCCCATTCCTGTCCATTTTAGTTCGCTGATTCCCAATATGTCGATGTTCAATCTTGTCATCTCATGTTTGACCACATCCAGCTTACCTTGATTTATAGTTCTTACATTCCAGGTTCCTATGCAATATTGTTCTTTACAGCATCGGACTTTCCTTCCACTTCCAGACACATCCACAACTGAGCGTCCTTTCGGCTTTGGCCCAGCCGTTTCACACTTTCTGGAGCTACTCGGAATTGCCCTCCGCTCTTCCCCAGTAGCATTTTGGACACCTTCCGAACTGAGGGGCTCATCTTCCGGCGTCATATCTTTTAGCCTTTTGATACTGTCCATGGGTTTTCTTGGCAAGGATACTGGAGTGGTTTGCCATTTCCTCCTCCAGTGGACCACGTTTTGTCAGAACTCTCCATCATGACCTGTTCTTCTTGACCTGACTTCATTGAGTTACGCAGGCCCCTTCGCCACGACAAGGCAGTGATCCATGAAGGGGATCTTCAAGGTAGCGCATAGCAAAAGTACAAACAAGGGCAAACTTAACTACAGCGTTGTGTTACCAATCCCATGAGAGTTCATCATTGACCTCTCAATACAGTCTAGGACACTCATCAAGTTGCATGCACCATCACAGAAAAGGCTCACGTTAGCCATTTCTACGTGGGCTATTAAAGTGAATGCAGAATTCAACTTTTAGAACTCAAGTTCCCCGTTTCATGAATCTCGGTGTTAAGAGATCTGTCAGAAAAATCGTTTGCCTCTAAGCCTTAAATTCAACCCCGAATCTCATGGCGGACTTTGTTTTTCACTTTGACCTGATTTTCTCCGGCCCATCCCAGGAGGTTTTCCTGACTCCGCGGTCAGGAATTTTTTGAAGTTTGGGCCGAAAATTATGCAATCCCAAATCAAGTATCCAAAAGTGCCTCTCAGTCTTAAATTTATCATGCCCATCTTTGCACAAAACGTTCCCTTGATATCTCCGATTTTCTTGAAGAGATCTCTAGTCTTCCCCATTCTATTGTTTTCCTCGATTTCTTTGCATTGTTCATTTAAGAAGGCCTTCTTATCTCTCCTTGCTATTCTCTGGAATTCTGCATTCAGTTGGTTATATCTTTCCCTTTCTCCCTTGCCTTTTGCTTCCCTTCTTTCCTCAGCTATTTGTAAAGCCTCATCAGTCAGCCACTTTGCTTTCTTGCATTTCTTTTTCTCTGGGATGGTTTTAGTTGCTGCCTCCTGTACAATGTTACGAACCTCCATCCATAGTTCTTCAGGCACTCTGTCTACCAGATCTAATCCTTTAAATCTATTCCTCACTTCCACTGTATATTCATAAGGGATATGATTTAGGTCATACCTGATTGGTCTAGTGGTTTTCTCTACATTCTTCAATTTAAGCCTAAATTTTGCAATAAGAAGCTCATGATCTGAGCCACAGTCAGCTCCAGGTCTTGTTTTTGCTGATTGTATAGAGCTTCTCCATCTTTGGCTGCAAAGTATATAATCAATCTGATTTCGGTATTGACCATCTGGTGATGTCCATGTGTAGAGTCGTCTCTTGTGTTGTTGGAAAAGAGTGCTATGACCAGCGTGTTCTCTTGACAAAACTCTATTAGCCTTTGCCCTGCTTCATTTTGTACTCCGAGGCCGAACTTGCCTGTTATTCCGGTTATTTTTTGACTTCCTACCTTAGCATTCCAGTCCCCTATGATGAAAAGGACATCTTTTTTTGGTGTTAGTTCTAGAAGGTGTTGTAGGTCTTCATAGAACCGGTCAACTTCAGCTTCTTTGGCATCAGTGGTTGGAGCATAGACTTGGATCACTGTGATGCTGAATGGTTTGCCTTGGATTCGAACTGATTGCATTCTGTCGTTTTGAGGTTGTACCCCAGTACTGCCTTTCCCACTCTTTTATTGACTATGAGAGCTACTCCATTTCTTCTAAGGGATTCTTGCCCACAGTAGTATATATAATGGTCTCCTGAATTAAATTCGCCCATTCCTGTCCATTTTAGTTCGCTGATTCCCAATATGTCGATGTTCAATCTTGTCATCTCATGTTTGACCACATCCAGCTTACCTTGATTTATAGTTCTTACATTCCAGGTTCCTATGCAATATTGTTCTTTACAGCATCGGACTTTCCTTCCACTTCCAGACACATCCACAACTGAGCGTCCTTTCGGCTTTGGCCCAGCCGTTTCACACTTTCTGGAGCTACTCGGAATTGCCCTCCGCTCTTCCCCAGTAGCATTTTGGACACCTTCCGAACTGAGGGGCTCATCTTCCGGCGTCATATCTTTTAGCCTTTTGATACTGTCCATGGGTTTTCTTGGCAAGGATACTGGAGTGGTTTGCCATTTCCTCCTCCAGTGGACCACGTTTTGTCAGAACTCTCCATCATGACCTGTTCTTCTTGACCTGACTTCATTGAGTTACGCAGGCCCCTTCGCCACGACAAGGCAGTGATCCATGAAGGGGATCTTCAAGGTAGCGCATAGCAAAAGTACAAACAAGGGCAAACTTAACTACAGCGTTGTGTTACCAATCCCATGAGAGTTCATCATTGACCTCTCAATACAGTCTAGGACACTCATCAAGTTGCATGCACCATCACAGAAAAGGCTCACGTTAGCCATTTCTACGTGGGCTATTAAAGTGAATGCAGAATTCAACTTTTAGAACTCAAGTTCCCCGTTTCATGAATCTCGGTGTTAAGAGATCTGTCAGAAAAATCGTTTGCCTCTAAGCCTTAAATTCAACCCCGAATCTCATGGCGGACTTTGTTTTTCACTTTGACCTGATTTTCTCCGGCCCATCCCAGGAGGTTTTCCTGACTCCGCGGTCAGGAATTTTTTGAAGTTTGGGCCGAAAATTATGCAATCCCAAATCAAGTATCCAAAAGTGCCTCTCAGTCTTAAATTTATCATGCCCATCTTTGCACAAAACGTTCCCTTGATATCTCCGATTTTCTTGAAGAGATCTCTAGTCTTCCCCATTCTATTGTTTTCCTCGATTTCTTTGCATTGTTCATTTAAGAAGGCCTTCTTATCTCTCCTTGCTATTCTCTGGAATTCTGCATTCAGTTGGTTATATCTTTCCCTTTCTCCCTTGCCTTTTGCTTCCCTTCTTTCCTCAGCTATTTGTAAAGCCTCATCAGTCAGCCACTTTGCTTTCTTGCATTTCTTTTTCTCTGGGATGGTTTTAGTTGCTGCCTCCTGTACAATGTTACGAACCTCCATCCATAGTTCTTCAGGCACTCTGTCTACCAGATCTAATCCTTTAAATCTATTCCTCACTTCCACTGTATATTCATAAGGGATATGATTTAGGTCATACCTGATTGGTCTAGTGGTTTTCTCTACATTCTTCAATTTAAGCCTAAATTTTGCAATAAGAAGCTCATGATCTGAGCCACAGTCAGCTCCAGGTCTTGTTTTTGCTGATTGTATAGAGCTTCTCCATCTTTGGCTGCAAAGTATATAATCAATCTGATTTCGGTATTGACCATCTGGTGATGTCCATGTGTAGAGTCGTCTCTTGTGTTGTTGGAAAAGAGTGCTATGACCAGCGTGTTCTCTTGACAAAACTCTATTAGCCTTTGCCCTGCTTCATTTTGTACTCCGAGGCCGAACTTGCCTGTTATTCCGGTTATTTTTTGACTTCCTACCTTAGCATTCCAGTCCCCTATGATGAAAAGGACATCTTTTTTTGGTGTTAGTTCTAGAAGGTGTTGTAGGTCTTCATAGAACCGGTCAACTTCAGCTTCTTTGGCATCAGTGGTTGGAGCATAGACTTGGATCACTGTGATGCTGAATGGTTTGCCTTGGATTCGAACTGATTGCATTCTGTCGTTTTGAGGTTGTACCCCAGTACTGCCTTTCCCACTCTTTTATTGACTATGAGAGCTACTCCATTTCTTCTAAGGGATTCTTGCCCACAGTAGTATATATAATGGTCTCCTGAATTAAATTCGCCCATTCCTGTCCATTTTAGTTCGCTGATTCCCAATATGTCGATGTTCAATCTTGTCATCTCATGTTTGACCACATCCAGCTTACCTTGATTTATAGTTCTTACATTCCAGGTTCCTATGCAATATTGTTCTTTACAGCATCGGACTTTCCTTCCACTTCCAGACACATCCACAACTGAGCGTCCTTTCGGCTTTGGCCCAGCCGTTTCACACTTTCTGGAGCTACTCGGAATTGCCCTCCGCTCTTCCCCAGTAGCATTTTGGACACCTTCCGAACTGAGGGGCTCATCTTCCGGCGTCATATCTTTTAGCCTTTTGATACTGTCCATGGGTTTTCTTGGCAAGGATACTGGAGTGGTTTGCCATTTCCTCCTCCAGTGGACCACGTTTTGTCAGAACTCTCCATCATGACCTGTTCTTCTTGACCTGACTTCATTGAGTTACGCAGGCCCCTTCGCCACGACAAGGCAGTGATCCATGAAGGGGATCTTCAAGGTAGCGCATAGCAAAAGTACAAACAAGGGCAAACTTAACTACAGCGTTGTGTTACCAATCCCATGAGAGTTCATCATTGACCTCTCAATACAGTCTAGGACACTCATCTAGTTTCATGCACCATCACAGAAAAGCCTCACGTTAGCCATTTCTATGAGGGCTATTAAAGTGAAAGCAGAATTCAACTTTTAGAACTCAAGATCCCCGCTTGGGAATTTTTTGAAGTTTGGGCCGAAAATTATGCAATCCCAAATCAAGCATCCAAAAGTGCCTCTCAGCCTTAAATTCAACCGCGAATCTCATGGCGGACTTTGTTTTTCACATTGACCTGATTCGGTCCGGCCCATCCCGGGAGGTTTTCCGGACTCCGCGGTCAGGTCAAATTGAAAGACGAACTCGCTGAGATTCGAGGTTGAATTTAAGGCTTAGAGGCACTTTTGGATGCTTGATTTGGGACGGCATATATTCGGCCCAAAAATCAAAAAATTCCTGACCGCGGAGTCAGGAAAACATCCCGGGATCTTGAGTTCTAAAAGTTGAATTCTGCTTTCACTTTAATAGCCCTCAAAGAAATGGCTAACGTGAGGCTTTTATGTGATGGTGCATGAAACTAGATGAGTGTCCTAGACTGTATTGAGGGGTCAATGATGAACTCTCAAAAAATTCCTGACCGCGTAGTCAGGAAAACATCGCGGGATGGGCCGGACCGAATCAGGTCAAATTGAAAGACGAAGTCCGCGCTGAGATTCGGGGTTCAATTTAAGGCTTAGAGGCACTTCTGGATGCTTGATTTGGGACGGCATATATTTGGCCCAAAAATCAAAAAATCCCTGACTGCCGAGTCAGGAAAACCTCCTGGGATGGGCCGGAGAAAATCAGGTCAAAGTGAAAAACAAAGTCCGCCATGAGATTCGGGGTTGAATTTAAGGCTTAGAGGCACTTTTGGATGCTTGATTTGGGAAGGCATAATTTTGGGCCAAAAATCAAAAAATTCCTGACTTCTGAGTCAGGAAAACCTCCCGGGATGGGCCGGACCGAATCAGATCAAATTGAAAGACGAAGTCCGCCATGAGATTCGGGGTTGAATTTAAGTGTTAGAGGGACTTTTGGATGCTTGATTTGGGACGGCATAATTTTAGGCCCAAAAATTATGCCGTCCCAAATCAAGCATCCAAAAGTGCCTCTAAGCCTTAAATTCAACCCCGAATCTCAGGGCGGACTACTTTTTTCACTTTGACCTGATTCGGTCCGGCCCTTCCCGGGAGGTTTTCCTGACTCCGCGGTCAGGACTTTTTTGATTTTTGGGCCTAAAATTATGCCGTCCCAGGTCAAGCATCCAAAAGTTCCTCTAAGCCTTAAATTCAACCCTGAATCTCATGGCGGAATTCGTCTTTCAATTTGACCTGATTCGGTCCTGCCCATCCCATGATGTTTTCCTGACTCCGCGGTCAGGACTTTTTTGATTTTGGGCCTAAAATTATGCCGTCCCAAATCAAGCATCCAAAGTGCCTCTAAGCCTTAAATTCAACCCTGAATCTCATGGCGGAATTCGTCTTTCAATTTGACCTGATTCGGTCCTGCCCATCCCATGATGTTTTCCTGACTCCGCGGTCAGGACTTTTTTGATTTTGAGCCTAAAATTATGCCGTCCCAAATCAAGCATCCAAAAGTGCCTCTAAGCCTTAAATTCAACCCTCAATCTCATGGCGGAATTCGTCTTTCAATTTGACCTGATTCGGTCCGACCCATCCCGGGAGGTTTTCCGGACTCCGCGGTCAGGAATTTTTTGATTTTTGGGCCAAAAATTATGCCGTCCCAAATCAAGCATCCAGAAGTGCCTCTAAGCCTTAAATTCAACCCCGAATCTCATAGCGGACTTTCTTTTTCACTTTGACCTGATTTTCTCCGGCCCATCCCAGGAGGTTTTCCTGACTCCGCGGTCAGGAATTTTTTGATTTTTGGGCCAAATATATGCCGTCCCAAATCAAGCATCCAAAAGTGCCTCTAAGCCTTAAATTCAACCCCGAATCTCATGGCGGACTTTCTTTTTCACTTTGACCTGATTTTCTCCAGCCCATCCCAAGAGGTTTTCCTGACTCCGCGGTCAGGAATTTTTTGATTTTTGGGCCAAATATATGCCGTCCCAAATCAAGCATCCAAAAGTTCCTCTAAGCCTTAAATTCAACCTCGAATCTCAGCGAGTTCGTCTTTCAATTTGACCTGACCGCGGAGTCCATAAAACCTCCCGGGATGGGCCGGACCGAATCAGGTCAATGTGAAAAACAAAGTCCGCCATGAGATTCGCGGTTGAATTTAAGGCTGAGAGGCACTTTTGGATGCTTGATTTGGGATTGCATAATTTTCGGCCCAAACTTCAAAAATTTCCCAAGCGGGGATCTTGAGTTCTAAAAGTTGAATTCTGCTTTCACTTTAATAGCCCTCATAGAAATGGCTAACGTGAGGCTTTTCTGTGATGGTGCATGAAACTAGATGTGTGTCCTAGACTGTATTGAGAGGTCAATGATGAACTCTCATGGGATTGGTAACACAACGCTGTAGTTAAGTTTGCCCTTGTTTGTACTTTTGCTATGCGCTACCTTGAAGATCCCCTTCATGGATCACTGCCTTGTCGTGGCGAAGGGGCCTGCGTAACTCAATGAAGTCAGGTCAAGAAGAACAGGTCATGATGGAGAGTTCTGACAAAACGTGGTCCACTGGAGGAGGAAATGGCAAACCACTCCAGTATCCTTGCCAAGAAAACCCATGGACAGTATCAAAAGGCTAAAAGATATGACGCCGGAAGATGAGCCCCTCAGTTCGGAAGGTGTCCAAAATGCTACTGGGGAAGAGCGGAGGGCAATTCCGAGTAGCTCCAGAAAGTGTGAAACGGCTGGGCCAAAGCCGAAAGGACGCTCAGTTGTGGATGTGTCTGGAAGTGGAAGGAAAGTCCGATGCTGTAAAGAACAATATTGCATAGGAACCTGGAATGTAAGAACTATAAATCAAGGTAAGCTGGATGTGGTCAAACATGAGATGACAAGATTGAACATCGACATATTGGGAATCAGCGAACTAAAATGGACAGGAATGGGCGAATTTAATTCAGGAGACCATTATATATACTACTGTGGGCAAGAATCCCTTAGAAGAAATGGAGTAGCTCTCATAGTCAATAAAAGAGTGGGAAAGGCAGTACTGGGGTACAACCTCAAAACGACAGAATGCAATCAGTTCGAATCCAAGGCAAACCATTCAGCATCACAGTGATCCAAGTCTATGCTCCAACCACTGATGCCAAAGAAGCTGAAGTTGACCGGTTCTATGAAGACCTACAACACCTTCTAGAACTAACACCAAAAAAAGATGTCCTTTTCATCATAGGGGACTGGAATGCTAAGGTAGGAAGTCAAAAAATAACCGGAATAACAGGCAAGTTCGGCCTCGGAGTACAAAATGAAGCAGGGCAAAGGCTAATAGAGTTTTGTCAAGAGAACACGCTGGTCATAGCAAACACTCTTTTCCAACAACACAAGAGACGACTCTACACATGGACATCACCAGATGGTCAATACCGAAATCAGATTGATTATATGCAGCCAAAGATGGAGAAGCTCTATACAATCAGCAAAAACAAGACCTGGAGCTGACTGTGGCTCAGATCATGAGCTTCTTATTGCAAAATTTAGGCTTAAATTGAAGAATGTAGAGAAAACCACTAGACCAATCAGGTATGACCTAAATCATATCCCTTATGAATATACAGTGGAAGTGAGGAATAGATTTAAAGGATTAGATCTGGTAGACAGAGTGCCTGAAGAACTATGGATGGAGGTTCGTAACATTGTACAGGAGGCAGCAACTAAAAGCATCCCAAAGAAAAAGAAATGCAAGAAAGCAAAGTGGCTGACTGATGAGGCTTTACAAATAGCTGAGGAAAGAAGGGAAGCAAAAGGCAAGGGAGAAAGGGAAAGATATAACCAACTGAATGCAGAATTCCAGAGAATAGCAAGGAGAGATAAGAAGGCCTTCTTAAATGAACAATGCAAAGAAATCGAGGAAAACAATAGAATGGGGAAGACTAGAGATCTCTTCAAGAAAATCGGAGATATCAAGGGAACGTTTTGTGCAAAGATGGGCATGATAAAGGACAAAAAAGGCAGGGACCTAACAGAAGCAGAAGAGATTAAGAAGAGGTGGCAAGAATACACAGAAGAACTATACAAGAAAGATCTTAATATCCCTGATAAATACGATGGTGTGGTCACTGACCTTGAGCCGGACATCCTAGAGAGTGAAGTCAAGTGGGCCTTAGGAAGCATTACTAACAACAAAGCTAGCGGAGAAGACAGTATCCCAGCTGAGCTATTTAAAATCCTAAAATATGATGCTGTTAAAGTGCTGCACTCAATATGCCAACAAATTTGGAAAACTCAACAGTGGCCACAGGATTGGAAAAGGTCAGTTTACGTTCCAATTCCAAAGAAAGGCAATGCCAAAGAATGTTCAAACTACCGTACAATTGCGCTCATTTCACATGCCAGCAAGGTTATGCTCAAAATCCTACAAGCTAGGCTTCAGCAGCATGTGAACCGAGAACTACCAGAAGTGCAAGCTGGGTTTCGAAGAGGCAGAGGAACTAGAGATCAGATTGCCAACATTCGCTGGATCATGGAAAAAGCAAGAGAGTTCCAGAAAAACATCTACTTCTGCTTCATTGACTACGCTAAAGCCTTTGATTGTGTGGATCACAACAAACTGTGGCAAATTCTTAAAGAGATGGGAGTACCAGACCACCTTACCTGTCTCCTGAGAAACCTGTATGCGGGTCAAGAAGCAACAATTAGAACCGGACATGGAACAACCGACTGGTTCAAAATTGGGAAAGGAGTACGACAAGGCTGTATATTATCACCCTGCTTATTTAACTTATATGCAGAGTACATCATGAGAAATGCCGGGCTGGATGAATCACAAGCCGGAGTTAAGATTGCCGGGAAAAATATCAACAACCTCAGATATGCAGACGATACCACCCTAATGGCAGAAAGTGAAGAGGAACTAAAGAGCCTCTTGATGAGGGTGAAAGAGGAGAGTGCAAAAGCTGGCTTGAAACTCAACATTAAAAAAACCCAGATCATGGCATCTGGTCCCATCACTTCCTGGCAAATAGAAGGGGAAGAAATGGAAGCAGTGACAGATTTTATTTTCTTGGGCTCCAAGATCACCGCAGACGGTGACTGCAGCCATGAAATTAAAAGACGCTTGCTCCTTGGGAGGAAAGCTATGGCAAACCTAGACAGCATATTAAAAAGCAGAGACATCACCTTGCCGACAAAGGTCCGTATAGTTAAAGCTATGGTTTTTCCAGTAGCAATGTATGGCTGTGAGATTTGGACCATAAGGAAGGCTGAGCGCCGAAGAATTGATGCTTTCGAGCTGTGGTGCTGGAGAAGACTCTTGAGAGTCCCTTGGACTGCAAGGAGGTCAAACCAGTCAATCCTAAAGGAAATCAACCCTGACTGCTCATTGGAAGGACAGATGCTGAAGCTGAAGCTCAAATACTTTGGCCACCTAATGAGAAGAGAGGACTCACTGGAAAAGACCCTGATGCTGGGAAAGACTGAGGGCAAAAGGAGAAGGGGACGGCAGAGGATGAGATGGTTAGATAGCATCACCGATGTAATGAACATGAATTTGAATAAACTCCGAGAGACAGTGGAGGACAGGAAGGCCTGGCGTGCTATGGTCCATGAGGTCACGAAGAGTCGGACACGACTGAACGACTGAACAACAACAACAACAACCTTTTGAGCAATCAGCGATTTTTCTGAGATTTGTTCTTTTGATTTCTCTTAACACCGAGAGAGATTCATGAAAATACATGGTTTCGTGATTCTCCTTTCAGATAGAACATGAATCACCAGCTACCTTTCAAATCGGATCTTTGACTGAACGGGGAACTTGAGTTTTAAAAGTTGAATTCTGCATTCACTTTAATAGCCCTCATAGAAATGGCTAACGTGAGGCTTTTATGTGATGGTGCATGAAACTAGATGAGTGTCCAAGACTGTATTGAGAGGTCAATGATGAACTCTCATGGGATTGCTAACACAACGCTGTAGTTAAGTTTGCCCTCTTTTGTACTTTTGCTATGCGCTCCATTTTGAGCAATGTGGCAGTAGCGATTTTTCTGACAGATCTCTTAACAACGAGATTCATGAAATGTTGAATTCTGCACTCTCTATAATATCCCGCATAGAAATGGCTAGCATTGAAAGGTAGTTGGTTGCTTTTGGATGCGTGATTTGGGATGGCATAATTTTTGGCCCAGAAATCAAAAAATACCTGACCGCGGAGTCCGGAAAAACTCCCGGGATGGGCCGGACCGAATCAGGTCAATGTGAAAAACAAAGTCCGCCATGAGATTCGCGGTTGAATTTAAGACTGAGAGGCACTTTTGGATACTTGATTTGGGATTGCATAATTTTCGGCCCAAACTTCAAAAAATTCCTGACCGCGGAGTCAGGAAAACCTCCTGGGATGGGCCGGAGAAAATCAGGTCAAAGTGAAAAACAAAGTCCGCCATGAGATTCGGGGTTGAATTTAAGGCTTAGAGGCAAACGATTTTTCTGACAGATCTCTTAACACCGAGATTCATGAAACGGGGAACTTGAGTTCTAAAAGTTGAATTCTGCATTCACTTTAATAGCCCACGTAGAAATGGCTAACGTGAGCCTTTTCTGTGATGGTGCATGCAACTTGATGAGTGTCCTAGACTGTATTGAGAGGTCAATGATGAACTCTCATGGGATTGGTAACACAACGCTGTAGTTAAGTTTGCCCTTGTTTGTACTTTTGCTATGCGCTACCTTTTGAGCAATGTGGCATTAGCGATTTTTCCGAGATTTGTTCTTTTGATTTCTCTTAACCCCGAGAGAGATTCATGAAAATACATGGTTCCCTGATTCTCCTTTCAGATAGAACATGAATCACCAGCTACCTTTCAAATCGGGTCTTTGATTGAACGGGGAACTTGAGTTCTGAAAGTTGAATTCTGCATTCACTTTAATAGCCCTCATAGAAATGGCTAACGTGAGGCTTTTCTGTGATGGTGCATGAAACTAGATGAGTGTCCTAGACTGTATCGAGAGGTCAATGATGAACTCTCTTTGCATTGGTGACACAACGCTGTAGTAAAGTTTGCCCTTTTTTGTACTTTTGCTATGCGCTACCTTTTGAGCAATGTGGCAGTAGCGATTTTTCTGACAGATCTCTTAACACCGAGATTAATGAAATGTTGAATTCTGCATTCACTATAATAGCCCGCATAGAAATGGCTAGCATTGAAAGGTAGTTGGTTGCTTTTGGATGCGTGATTTGGGATGGCATAATTTTTGGCCCAGAAATCAAAAAATTCCTGAATGCGGAGTCAGGAAAACCTCCGAGGATGGGCCGGACCGAATCAGGTCAATGTGAAAAACAAAGTCCGCCATGAGATTCGCGGTTGAATTTAAGGCTGAGAGGCACTTTTGGATGCTTGATTTGGGATTGCATAATTTTCGGCCCAAACTTCAAAAAATTCCCAAGCGGGGAACTTGAGTTCTAAAAGTTGAATTCTGCATTCACTTTAATAGCCCTCATAGAAATGGCTAACGTGAGGCTTTTCTGTGATGGTGCATGAAACTAGATGAGTGTCGTAGACTGTATTGAGAGGTCAATGATGAACTCTCATGGGATTGGTAACACAACGCTGTAGTTAAGTTTGCCCTTGTTTGTACTTTTGCTATGCGCTACCTTTTGAGCAATGTGGCAGTAGCGATTTTTCTGACAGATCTCTTAACACCGAGATTCATGAAATGTTGAATTCTGCCTTCACTATAATAGCCCGCATAGAAATGGCTAGCATTGAAAGGTAGTTGGTTGCTTTTGGATGCGTGATTTGGGATGGCATAATTTTCGGCCCAGAAATCAAAAAATTCCTGACCGCGTAGTCAGGAAAACGTCCTGGGATGGGACGGAGAAAATCAGGTCAAAGTGAAAAACAAAGTCCGCCCTGAGATTCGGGGTTGAATTTAAGTGTTAGAGGCACTTTTGGATGCTTGATTTGGGACGGCATAATTTTAGGCCCAAAAATTATGCCGTCCCAAATCAAGCATCCAAAAGTGCCTCTAAGCCTTAAATTCCACCCCGAATCTCAGGGCGGACTACTTTTTTCACTTTGACCTGATTCGGTCCGGCCCTTCCCGGGAGGTTTTCCTGACTCCGCGGTCAGGACTTTTTTGATTTTTGGGCCTAAAATTATGCCGTCCCAGGTCAAGCATCCAAAAGTTCCTCTAAGCCTTAAATTCAACCCTGAATCTCATGGCGGAATTCGTCTTTCAATTTGACCTGATTCGGTCCTGCCCATCCCATGATGTTTTCCTGACTCCGCGGTCAGGACTTTTTTGATTTTGGGCCTAAAATTATGCCGTCCCAAATCAAGCATCCAAAAGTGCCTCTAAGCCTTAAATTCAACCCTGAATCTCATGGCGGAATTCGTCTTTCAATTTGACCTGATTCGGTCCTGCCCATCCCATGATGTTTTCCTGACTCCGCGGTCAGGACTTTTTTGATTTTGGGCCTAAAATTATGCCGTCCCAAATCAAGTATCCAAAAGTGCCTCTCAGTCTTAAATTTATCATGCCCATCTTTGCACAAAACGTTCCCTTGATATCTCCGATTTTCTTGAAGAGATCTCTAGTCTTCCCCATTCTATTGTTTTCCTCGATTTCTTTGCATTGTTCATTTAAGAAGGCCTTCTTATCTCTCCTTGCTATTCTCTGGAATTCTGCATTCAGTTGGTTATATCTTTCCCTTTCTCCCTTGCCTTTTGCTTCCCTTCTTTCCTCAGCTATTTGTAAAGCCTCATCAGTCAGCCACTTTGCTTTCTTGCATTTCTTTTTCTCTGGGATGGTTTTAGTTGCTGCCTCCTGTACAATGTTACGAACCTCCATCCATAGTTCTTCAGGCACTCTGTCTACCAGATCTAATCCTTTAAATCTATTCCTCACTTCCACTGTATATTCATAAGGGATATGACTTAGGTCATACCTGATTGGTCTAGTGGTTTTCTCTACATTCTTCAATTTAAGCCTAAATTTTGCAATAAGAAGCTCATGATCTGAGCCACAGTCAGCTCCAGGTCTTGTTTTTGCTGATTGTATAGAGCTTCTCCATCTTTGGCTGCAAAGTATATAATCAATCTGATTTCGGTATTGACCATCTGGTGATGTCCATGTGTAGAGTCGTCTCTTGTGTTGTTGGAAAAGAGTGCTATGACCAGCGTGTTCTCTTGACAAAACTCTATTAGCCTTTGCCCTGCTTCATTTTGTACTCCGAGGCCGAACTTGCCTGTTATTCCGGTTATTTTTTGACTTCCTACCTTAGCATTCCAGTCCCCTATGATGAAAAGGACATCTTTTTTTGGTGTTAGTTCTAGAAGGTGTTGTAGGTCTTCATAGAACCGGTCAACTTCAGCTTCTTTGGCATCAGTGGTTGGAGCATAGACTTGGATCACTGTGATGCTGAATGGTTTGCCTTGGATTCGAACTGATTGCATTCTGTCGTTTTGAGGTTGTACCCCAGTACTGCCTTTCCCACTCTTTTATTGACTATGAGAGCTACTCCATTTCTTCTAAGGGATTCTTGCCCACAGTAGTATATATAATGGTCTCCTGAATTAAATTCGCCCATTCCTGTCCATTTTAGTTCGCTGATTCCCAATATGTCGATGTTCAATCTTGTCATCTCATGTTTGACCACATCCAGCTTACCTTGATTTATAGTTCTTACATTCCAGGTTCCTATGCAATATTGTTCTTTACAGCATCGGACTTTCCTTCCACTTCCAGACACATCCACAACTGAGCGTCCTTTCGGCTTTGGCCCAGCCGTTTCACACTTTCTGGAGCTACTCGGAATTGCCCTCCGCTCTTCCCCAGTAGCATTTTGGACACCTTCCGAACTGAGGGGCTCATCTTCCGGCGTCATATCTTTTAGCCTTTTGATACTGTCCATGGGTTTTCTTGGCAAGGATACTGGAGTGGTTTGCCATTTCCTCCTCCAGTGGACCACGTTTTGTCAGAACTCTCCATCATGACCTGTTCTTCTTGACCTGACTTCATTGAGTTACGCAGGCCCCTTCGCCACGACAAGGCAGTGATCCATGAAGGGGATCTTCAAGGTAGCGCATAGCAAAAGTACAAACAAGGGCAAACTTAACTACAGCGTTGTGTTACCAATCCCATGAGAGTTCATCATTGACCTCTCAATACAGTCTAGGACACTCATCTAGTTTCATGCACCATCACAGAAAAGCCTCACGTTAGCCATTTCTATGAGGGCTATTAAAGTGAAAGCAGAACTCAACTTTTAGAACTCAAGATCCCCGCTTGGGAATTTTTTGAAGTTTGGGCCGAAAATAATGCAATCCCAAATCAAGCATCCAAAAGTGCCTCTCAGCCTTAAATTCAACCGCGAATCTCATGGCGGACTTTGTTTTTCACATTGACCTGATTCGGTCCGGCCCATCCCGGGAGGTTTTCCGGACTCCGCGGTCAGGTCAAATTGAAAGACGAACTCGCTGAGATTCGAGGTTGAATTTAAGGCTTAGAGGCACTTTTGGATGCTTGATTTGGGACGGCATATATTCGGCCCAAAAATCAAAAAATTCCTGACCGCGGAGTCAGGAAAACATCCCGGGATCTTGAGTTCTAAAAGTTGAATTCTGCTTTCACTTTAATAGCCCTCAAAGAAATGGCTAACGTGAGGCTTTTATGTGATGGTGCATGAAACTAGATGAGTGTCCTAGACTGTATTGAGGGGTCAATGATGAACTCTCAAAAAATTCCTGACCGCGTAGTCAGGAAAACATCGCGGGATGGGCCGGACCGAATCAGGTCAAATTGAAAGACGAAGTCCGCGCTGAGATTCGGGGTTCAATTTAAGGCTTAGAGGCACTTCTGGATGCTTGATTTGGGACGGCATATATTTGGCCCAAAAATCAAAAAATCCCTGACTGCGGAGTCAGGAAAACCTCCTGGGATGGGCCGGAGAAAATCAGGTCAAAGTGAAAAACAAAGTCCGCCATGAGATTCGGGGTTGAATTTAAGGCTTAGAGGCACTTTTGGATGCTTGATTTGGGAAGGCATAATTTTGGGCCAAAAATCAAAAAATTGCTGACTTCTGAGTCAGGAAAACCTCCCGGAATGGACCGGACCGAATCAGGTCAAATTGGAAAACAAAGTCCGCCATGAGATTCGGGGTTGAATTTAAGGCTTAGAGGCACTTTTGGATGCTTGATTTGGGACGGCATATATTTGGCCGAAAAATCAAAAAATTCCTGACCGCGGAGTCGTGAAAACATCCCGGGATGGGCCGGACCGAATCAGGTCAAATTGAAAGACGAAGTCCGCGCTGAGATTCGGGGTTGAATTTAAGGCTTAGAGGCACTTTTGGATGCTTGATTTGGGACGGCATATATTTGGCCCAAAAATCAAAAAATTCCTGACCGCGGAGTCAGGAAAACCTCCTGGGAAGGGCCGGGGAAAATCAGGTCAAATTGAAAGACCAAGTCCGCGCTGAGATTCGGGGTTCAATTTAAGGCTTAGAGGCACTTCTGGATGCTTGATTTGGGACGGCATATATTTGGCCCAAAAATCAAAAAATCCCTGACTGCCGAGTCAGGAAAACCTCCTGGGATGGGCCGGAGAAAATCAGGTCAAAGTGAAAAACAAAGTCCGCCATGAGATTCGGGGTTGAATTTAAGGCTTAGAGGCACTTTTGGATGCTTGATTTGGGAAGGCATAATTTTGGGCCAAAAATCAAAAAATTCCTGACTTCTGAGTCAGGAAAACCTCCCGGGATGGGCCGGACCGAATCAGATCAAATTGAAAGACGAAGTCCGCCATGAGATTCGGGGTTGAATTTAAGGCTTAGAGGCACTTCTGGATGCTTGATTTGGGACGGCATAATTTTTGGCCCAAAAATCAAAAAATTCCTGACCGCGGAGTCAGGAAAACCTCCTGGGATGGGCCGGAGAAAATCAGGTCAAAGTGAAAAACAAAGTCCGCCATGAGATTCGGGGTTGAATTTAAGGCTTAGAGGCACTTCTGGATGCTTGATTTGGGACGGCATAATTTTTGGCCCAAAAATTAAAAAATTCCTGCCCGCGGAGTCCGGAAAACCTCCCGGGATGGGCCGGACCGAATCAGGTCAAATTGAAAGACGAAGTCCGCGCTGAGATTCGGGGTTGAATTAAAGGCTTAGAGGCACTTCTGGATGCTTGATTTGGGACGGCATAATTTTTGGCCCAAAAATCAAAAAATTCCTGACCGCGGAGTCAGGAAAACGTCCTGGGATGGGACGGAGAAAATCAGGTCAAAGTGAAAAACAAAGTCCGCGCTGAGATTCGGGGTTGAATTTAAGTGTTAGAGGGACTTTTGGATGCTTGATTTGGGACGGCATAATTTTAGGCCCAAAAATTATGCCGTCCCAAATCAAGCATCCAAAAGTGCCTCTAAGCCTTAAATTCAACCCCGAATCTCAGGGCGGACTACTTTTTTTCACTTTGACCTGATTCGGTCCGGCCCTTCCCGGGAGGTTTTCCTGACTCCGCGGTCAGGAATTTTTTGATTTTTGGGCCTAAAATTATGCCGTCCCAGGTCAAGCATCCAAAAGTTCCTCTAAGCCTTAAATTCAACCCTGAATCTCATGGCGGAATTCGTCTTTCAATTTGACCTGATTCGGTCCTGCCCATCCCATGATGTTTTCCTGACTCCGCGGTCAGGACTTTTTTGATTTTGGGCCTAAAATTATGCCGTCCCAAATCAAGCATCCAAAAGTGCCTCTAAGCCTTAAATTCAACCCTGAATCTCATGGCGGAATTCGTCTTTCAATTTGACCTGATTCGGTCCTGCCCATCCCATGATGTTTTCCTGACTCCGCGGTCAGGACTTTTTTGATTTTGAGCCTAAAATTATGCCGTCCCAAATCAAGCATCCAAAAGTGCCTCTAAGCCTTAAATTCAACCCTCAATCTCATGGCGGAATTCGTCTTTCAATTTGACCTGATTCGGTCCGACCCATCCCGGGAGGTTTTCCGGACTCCGCGGTCAGGAATTTTTTGATTTTTGGGCCAAAAATTATGCCGTGCCAAATCAAGCATCCAGAAGTGCCTCTAAGCCTTAAATTCAACCCCGAATCTCATAGCGGACTTTCTTTTTCACTTTGACCTGATTTTCTCCGGCCCATCCCAGGAGGTTTTCCTGACTCCGCGGTCAGGAATTTTTTGATTTTTGGGCCAAATATATGCCGTCCCAAATCAAGCATCCAAAAGTGCCTCTAACCCTTAAATTCAACCCCGAATCTCATGGCGGACTTTCTTTTTCTCTTTGACCTGATTTTCTGCAGCCCATCCCAGGAGGTTTTCCTGACTCCGCGGTCAGGAATTTTTTGATTTTTGGGCCAAATATATGCCGTCCCAAATCAAGCATCCAAAAGTGCCTCTAAGCCTTAAATTCAACCCCGAATCTCATGGCGGACTTTCTTTTTCACTTTGACCTGATTTTCTCCAGCCCATCCCAAGAGGTTTTCCTGACTCCGCGGTCAGGAATTTTTTGATTTTTGGGCCAAATATATGCCGTCCCAAATCAAGCATCCAAAAGTTCCTCTAAGCCTTAAATTCAACCTCGAATCTCAGCGAGTTCGTCTTTCAATTTGACCTGACCGCGGAGTCCGGAAAACCTCCCGGGATGGGCCGGACCGAATCAGGTCAATGTGAAAAACAAAGTCCGCCATGAGATTCGCGGTTGAATTTAAGGCTGAGAGGCACTTTTGGATGCTTGATTTGGGATTGCATAATTTTCGGCCCAAACTTCAAAAAATTCCCAAGCGGGGATCTTGAGTTCTAAAAGTTGAATTCTGCTTTCACTTTAATAGCCCTCATAGAAATGGCTAACGTGAGGCTTTTCTGTGATGGTGCATGAAACTAGATGAGTGTCCTAGACTGTATTGAGAGGTCAATGATGAACTCTCATGGGATTGGTAACACAACGCTGTAGTTAAGTTTGCCCTTGTTTGTACTTTTGCTATGCGCTACCTTGAAGATCCCCTTCATGGATCACTGCCTTGTCGTGGCGAAGGGGCCTGCGTAACTCAATGAAGTCAGGTCAAGAAGAACAGGTCATGATGGAGAGTTCTGACAAAACGTGGTCCACTGGAGGAGGAAATGGCAAACCACTCCAGTATCCTTGCCAAGAAAACCCATGGACAGTATCAAAAGGCTAAAAGATATGACGCCGGAAGATGAGCCCCTCAGTTCGGAAGGTGTCCAAAATGCTACTGGGGAAGAGCGGAGGGCAATTCCGAGTAGCTCCAGAAAGTGTGAAACGGCTGGGCCAAAGCCGAAAGGACGCTCAGTTGTGGATGTGTCTGGAAGTGGAAGGAAAGTCCGATGCTGTAAAGAACAATATTGCATAGGAACCTGGAATGTAAGAACTATAAATCAAGGTAAGCTGGATGTGGTCAAACATGAGATGACAAGATTGAACATCGACATATTGGGAATCAGCGAACTAAAATGGACAGGAATGGGCGAATTTAATTCAGGAGACCATTATATATACTACTGTGGGCAAGAATCCCTTAGAAGAAATGGAGTAGCTCTCATAGTCAATAAAAGAGTGGGAAAGGCAGTACTGGGGTACAACCTCAAAACGACAGAATGCAATCAGTTCGAATCCAAGGCAAACCATTCAGCATCACAGTGATCCAAGTCTATGCTCCAACCACTGATGCCAAAGAAGCTGAAGTTGACCGGTTCTATGAAGACCTACAACACCTTCTAGAACTAACACCAAAAAAAGATGTCCTTTTCATCATAGGGGACTGGAATGCTAAGGTAGGAAGTCAAAAAATAACCGGAATAACAGGCAAGTTCGGCCTCGGAGTACAAAATGAAGCAGGGCAAAGGCTAATAGAGTTTTGTCAAGAGAACACGCTGGTCATAGCAAACACTCTTTTCCAACAACACAAGAGACGACTCTACACATGGACATCACCAGATGGTCAATACCGAAATCAGATTGATTATATGCAGCCAAAGATGGAGAAGCTCTATACAATCAGCAAAAACAAGACCTGGAGCTGACTGTGGCTCAGATCATGAGCTTCTTATTGCAAAATTTAGGCTTAAATTGAAGAATGTAGAGAAAACCACTAGACCAATCAGGTATGACCTAAATCATATCCCTTATGAATATACAGTGGAAGTGAGGAATAGATTTAAAGGATTAGATCTGGTAGACAGAGTGCCTGAAGAACTATGGATGGAGGTTCGTAACATTGTACAGGAGGCAGCAACTAAAAGCATCCCAAAGAAAAAGAAATGCAAGAAAGCAAAGTGGCTGACTGATGAGGCTTTACAAATAGCTGAGGAAAGAAGGGAAGCAAAAGGCAAGGGAGAAAGGGAAAGATATAACCAACTGAATGCAGAATTCCAGAGAATAGCAAGGAGAGATAAGGAGGCCTTCTTAAATGAACAATGCAAAGAAATCGAGGAAAACAATAGAATGGGGAAGACTAGAGATCTCTTCAAGAAAATCGGAGATATCAAGGGAACGTTTTGTGCAAAGATGGGCATGATAAAGGACAAAAAAGGCAGGGACCTAACAGAAGCAGAAGAGATTAAGAAGAGGTGGCAAGAATACACAGAAGAACTATACAAGAAAGATCTTAATATCCCTGATAAATACGATGGTGTGGTCACTGACCTTGAGCCGGACATCCTAGAGAGTGAAGTCAAGTGGGCCTTAGGAAGCATTACTAACAACAAAGCTAGCGGAGAAGACAGTATCCCAGCTGAGCTATTTAAAATCCTAAAATATGATGCTGTTAAAGTGCTGCACTCAATATGCCAACAAATTTGGAAAACTCAACAGTGGCCACAGGATTGGAAAAGGTCAGTTTACGTTCCAATTCCAAAGAAAGGCAATGCCAAAGAATGTTCAAACTACCGTACAATTGCGCTCATTTCACATGCCAGCAAGGTTATGCTCAAAATCCTACAAGCTAGGCTTCAGCAGCATGTGAACCGAGAACTACCAGAAGTGCAAGCTGGGTTTCGAAGAGGCAGAGGAACTAGAGATCAGATTGCCAACATTCGCTGGATCATGGAAAAAGCAAGAGAGTTCCAGAAAAACATCTACTTCTGCTTCATTGACTACGCTAAAGCCTTTGATTGTGTGGATCACAACAAACTGTGGCAAATTCTTAAAGAGATGGGAGTACCAGACCACCTTACCTGTCTCCTGAGAAACCTGTATGCGGGTCAAGAAGCAACAATTAGAACCGGACATGGAACAACCGACTGGTTCAAAATTGGGAAAGGAGTACGACAAGGCTGTATATTATCACCCTGCTTATTTAACTTATATGCAGAGTACATCATGAGAAATGCCGGGCTGGATGAATCACAAGCCGGAGTTAAGATTGCCGGGAAAAATATCAACAACCTCAGATATGCAGACGATACCACCCTAATGGCAGAAAGTGAAGAGGAACTAAAGAGCCTCTTGATGAGGGTGAAAGAGGAGAGTGCAAAAGCTGGCTTGAAACTCAACATTAAAAAAACCCAGATCATGGCATCTGGTCCCATCACTTCCTGGCAAATAGAAGGGGAAGAAATGGAAGCAGTGACAGATTTTATTTTCTTGGGCTCCAAGATCACCGCAGACGGTGACTGCAGCCATGAAATTAAAAGACGCTTGCTCCTTGGGAGGAAAGCTATGGCAAACCTAGACAGCATATTAAAAAGCAGAGACATCACCTTGCCGACAAAGGTCCGTATAGTTAAAGCTATGGTTTTTCCAGTAGCAATGTATGGCTGTGAGATTTGGACCATAAGGAAGGCTGAGCGCCGAAGAATTGATGCTTTCGAGCTGTGGTGCTGGAGAAGACTCTTGAGAGTCCCTTGGACTGCAAGGAGGTCAAACCAGTCAATCCTAAAGGAAATCAACCCTGACTGCTCATTGGAAGGACAGATGCTGAAGCTGAAGCTCAAATACTTTGGCCACCTAATGAGAAGAGAGGACTCACTGGAAAAGACCCTGATGCTGGGAAAGACTGAGGGCAAAAGGAGAAGGGGACGGCAGAGGATGAGATGGTTAGATAGCATCACCGATGTAATGAACATGAATTTGAATAAACTCCGAGAGACAGTGGAGGACAGGAAGGCCTGGCGTGCTATGGTCCATGAGGTCACGAAGAGTCGGACACGACTGAACGACTGAACAACAACAACAACAACCTTTTGAGCAATCAGCGATTTTTCTGAGATTTGTTCTTTTGATTTCTCTTAACACCGAGAGAGATTCATGAAAATACATGGTTTCCTGATTCTCCTTTCAGATAGAACATGAATCACCAGCTACCTTTCAAATCGGATCTTTGACTGAACGGGGAACTTGAGTTTTAAAAGTTGAATTCTGCATTCACTTTAATAGCCCTCATAGAAATGGCTAACGTGAGGCTTTTATGTGATGGTGCATGAAACTAGATGAGTGTCCAAGACTGTATTGAGAGGTCAATGATGAACTCTCATGGGATTGCTAACACAACGCTGTAGTTAAGTTTGCCCTCTTTTGTACTTTTGCTATGCGCTCCATTTTGAGCAATGTGGCAGTAGCGATTTTTCTGACAGATCTCTTAACAACGAGATTCATGAAATGTTGAATTCTGCACTCTCTATAATATCCCGCATAGAAATGGCTAGCATTGAAAGGTAGTTGGTTGCTTTTGGATGCGTGATTTGGGATGGCATAATTTTTGGCCCAGAAATCAAAAAATACCTGACCGCGGAGTCCGGAAAAACTCCCGGGATGGGCCGGACCGAATCAGGTCAATGTGAAAAACAAAGTCCGCCATGAGATTCGCGGTTGAATTTAAGACTGAGAGGCACTTTTGGATACTTGATTTGGGATTGCATAATTTTCGGCCCAAACTTCAAAAAATTCCTGACCGCGGAGTCAGGAAAACCTCCTGGGATGGGCCGGAGAAAATCAGGTCAAAGTGAAAAACAAAGTCCGCCATGAGATTCGGGGTTGAATTTAAGGCTTAGAGGCAAACGATTTTTCTGACAGATCTCTTAACACCGAGATTCATGAAACGGGGAACTTGAGTTCTAAAAGTTGAATTCTGCATTCACTTTAATAGCCCACGTAGAAATGGCTAACGTGAGCCTTTTCTGTGATGGTGCATGCAACTTGATGAGTGTCCTAGACTGTATTGAGAGGTCAATGATGAACTCTCATGGGATTGGTAACACAACGCTGTAGTTAAGTTTGCCCTTGTTTGTACTTTTGCTATGCGCTACCTTTTGAGCAATGTGGCATTAGCGATTTTTCCGAGATTTGTTCTTTTGATTTCTCTTAACCCCGAGAGAGATTCATGAAAATACATGGTTCCCTGATTCTCCTTTCAGATAGAACATGAATCACCAGCTACCTTTCAAATCGGGTCTTTGATTGAACGGGGAACTTGAGTTCTGAAAGTTGAATTCTGCATTCACTTTAATAGCCCTCATAGAAATGGCTAACGTGAGGCTTTTCTGTGATGGTGCATGAAACTAGATGAGTGTCCTAGACTGTATCGAGAGGTCAATGATGAACTCTCTTTGCATTGGTGACACAACGCTGTAGTAAAGTTTGCCCTTTTTTGTACTTTTGCTATGCGCTACCTTTTGAGCAATGTGGCAGTAGCGATTTTTCTGACAATCTCTTAACACCGAGATTCATGAAATGTTGAATTCTGCATTCACTATAATATCCCGCATAGAAATGGCTAGCATTGAAAGGTAGTTGGTTGCTTTTGGATGCGTGATTTGGGATGGCATAATTTTTGGCCCAGAAATCAAAAAATTCCTGAATGCGGAGTCAGGAAAACCTCCGAGGATGGGCCGGACCGAATCAGGTCAATGTGAAAAACAAAGTCCGCCATGAGATTCGCGGTTGAATTTAAGGCTGAGAGGCACTTTTGGATGCTTGATTTGGGATTGCATAATTTTCGGCCCAAACTTCAAAAAATTCCCAAGCGGGGAACTTGAGTTCTAAAAGTTGAATTCTGCATTCACTTTAATAGCCCTCATAGAAATGGCTAACGTGAGGCTTTTCTGTGATGGTGCATGAAACTAGATGAGTGTCGTAGACTGTATTGAGAGGTCAATGATGAACTCTCATGGGATTGGTAACACAACGCTGTAGTTAAGTTTGCCCTTGTTTGTACTTTTGCTATGCGCTACCTTTTGAGCAATGTGGCAGTAGCGATTTTTCTGACAGATCTCTTAACACCGAGATTCATGAAATGTTGAATTCTGCCTTCACTATAATATCCCGCATAGAAATGGCTAGCATTGAAAGGTAGTTGGTTGCTTTTGGATGCGTGATTTGGGATGGCATAATTTTCGGCCCAGAAATCAAAAAATTCCTGACCGCGGAGTCAGGAAAACGTCCTGGGATGGGACGGAGAAAATCAGGTCAAAGTGAAAAACAAAGTCCGCCCTGAGATTCGGGGTTGAATTTAAGTGTTAGAGGCACTTTTGGATGCTTGATTTGGGACGGCATAATTTTAGGCCCAAAAATTATGCCGTCCCAAATCAAGCATCCAAAAGTGCCTCTAAGCCTTAAATTCAACCCCGAATTTCAGGGCGGACTACTTTTTTCACTTTGACCTGATTCGGTCCGGCCCTTCCCGGGAGGTTTTCCTGACTCCGCGGTCAGGACTTTTTTGATTTTTGGGCCTAAAATTATGCCGTCCCAGGTCAAGCATCCAAAAGTTCCTCTAAGCCTTAAATTCAACCCTGAATCTCATGGCGGAATTCGTCTTTCAATTTGACCTGATTCGGTCCTGCCCATCCCATGATGTTTTCCTGACTCCGCGGTCAGGACTTTTTTGATTTTGGGCCTAAAATTATGCCGTCCCAAATCAAGCATCCAAAAGTGCCTCTAAGCCTTAAATTCAACCCTGAATCTCATGGCGGAATTCGTCTTTCAATTTGACCTGATTCGGTCCTGCCCATCCCATGATGTTTTCCTGACTCCGCGGTCAGGACTTTTTTGATTTTGAGCCTAAAATTATGCCGTCCCAAATCAAGCATCCAAAAGTGCCTCTAAGCCTTAAATTCAACCCTCAATCTCATGGCGGAATTCGTCTTTCAATTTGACCTGATTCGGTCCGGCCCAACCCGGGAGGTTTTCCTGACTCCGCGGTCAGGACTTTTTTGATTTTTGGGCCTAAAATTATGCCGTCCCAAATCAAGCATCCAGAAGTGCCTCTAAGCCTTAAATTCAACCCCGAATCTCATGGCGGACTTTCTTTTTCACTTTGACCTGATTTTCTCCGGCCCATCCCAGGAGTTTTTCCTGACTCCGCGATAAGGAATTTTTTGATTTTTGGGCCAAATATATGCCGTCCGAAATCAAGCATCCAAAAGTGCCTCTAAGCCTTAAATTCAACCCCGAATCTCATGGCGGACTTTCTTTTTCACTTTGACCTGATTTTCTCCAGCCCATCCCAAGAGGTTTTCCTGACTCCGCGGTCAGGAATTTTTTGATTTTTGGGCCAAATATATGCCGTCCCAAATCAAGCATCCAAAAGTTCCTCTAAGCCTTAAATTCAACCTCGAATCTCAGCGAGTTCGTCTTTCAATTTGACCTGACCGCGGAGTCCGGAAAACCTCCCGGGATGGGCCGGACCGAATCAGGTCAATGTGAAAAACAAAGTCCGCCATGAGATTCGCGGTTGAATTTAAGGCTGAGAGGCACTTTTGGATGCTTGATTTGGGATTGCATAATTTTCGGCCCAAACTTCAAAAAATTCCCAAGCGGGGATCTTGAGTTCTAAAAGTTGAATTCTGCTTTCACTTTAATAGCCCTCATAGAAATGGCTAACGTGAGGCTTTTCTGTGATGGTGCATGAAACTAGATGAGTGTCCTAGACTGTATTGAGAGGTCAATGATGAACTCTCATGGGATTGGTAACACAACGCTGTAGTTAAGTTTGCCCTTGTTTGTACTTTTGCTATGCGCTACCTTGAAGATCCCCTTCATGGATCACTGCCTTGTCGTGGCGAAGGGGCCTGCGTAACTCAATGAAGTCAGGTCAAGAAGAACAGGTCATGATGGAGAGTTCTGACAAAACGTGGTCCACTGGAGGAGGAAATGGCAAACCACTCCAGTATCCTTGCCAAGAAAACCCATGGACAGTATCAAAAGGCTAAAAGATATGACGCCGGAAGATGAGCCCCTCAGTTCGGAAGGTGTCCAAAATGCTACTGGGGAAGAGCGGAGGGCAATTCCGAGTAGCTCCAGAAAGTGTGAAACGGCTGGGCCAAAGCCGAAAGGACGCTCAGTTGTGGATGTGTCTGGAAGTGGAAGGAAAGTCCGATGCTGTAAAGAACAATATTGCATAGGAACCTGGAATGTAAGAACTATAAATCAAGGTAAGCTGGATGTGGTCAAACATGAGATGACAAGATTGAACATCGACATATTGGGAATCAGCGAACTAAAATGGACAGGAATGGGCGAATTTAATTCAGGAGACCATTATATATACTACTGTGGGCAAGAATCCCTTAGAAGAAATGGAGTAGCTCTCATAGTCAATAAAAGAGTGGGAAAGGCAGTACTGGGGTACAACCTCAAAACGACAGAATGCAATCAGTTCGAATCCAAGGCAAACCATTCAGCATCACAGTGATCCAAGTCTATGCTCCAACCACTGATGCCAAAGAAGCTGAAGTTGACCGGTTCTATGAAGACCTACAACACCTTCTAGAACTAACACCAAAAAAAGATGTCCTTTTCATCATAGGGGACTGGAATGCTAAGGTAGGAAGTCAAAAAATAACCGGAATAACAGGCAAGTTCGGCCTCGGAGTACAAAATGAAGCAGGGCAAAGGCTAATAGAGTTTTGTCAAGAGAACACGCTGGTCATAGCAAACACTCTTTTCCAACAACACAAGAGACGACTCTACACATGGACATCACCAGATGGTCAATACCGAAATCAGATTGATTATATGCAGCCAAAGATGGAGAAGCTCTATACAATCAGCAAAAACAAGACCTGGAGCTGACTGTGGCTCAGATCATGAGCTTCTTATTGCAAAATTTAGGCTTAAATTGAAGAATGTAGAGAAAACCACTAGACCAATCAGGTATGACCTAAATCATATCCCTTATGAATATACAGTGGAAGTGAGGAATAGATTTAAAGGATTAGATCTGGTAGACAGAGTGCCTGAAGAACTATGGATGGAGGTTCGTAACATTGTACAGGAGGCAGCAACTAAAAGCATCCCAAAGAAAAAGAAATGCAAGAAAGCAAAGTGGCTGACTGATGAGGCTTTACAAATAGCTGAGGAAAGAAGGGAAGCAAAAGGCAAGGGAGAAAGGGAAAGATATAACCAACTGAATGCAGAATTCCAGAGAATAGCAAGGAGAGATAAGAAGGCCTTCTTAAATGAACAATGCAAAGAAATCGAGGAAAACAATAGAATGGGGAAGACTAGAGATCTCTTCAAGAAAATCGGAGATATCAAGGGAACGTTTTGTGCAAAGATGGGCATGATAAAGGACAAAAAAGGCAGGGACCTAACAGAAGCAGAAGAGATTAAGAAGAGGTGGCAAGAATACACAGAAGAACTATACAAGAAAGATCTTAATATCCCTGATAAATACGATGGTGTGGTCACTGACCTTGAGCCGGACATCCTAGAGAGTGAAGTCAAGTGGGCCTTAGGAAGCATTACTAACAACAAAGCTAGCGGAGAAGACAGTATCCCAGCTGAGCTATTTAAAATCCTAAAATATGATGCTGTTAAAGTGCTGCACTCAATATGCCAACAAATTTGGAAAACTCAACAGTGGCCACAGGATTGGAAAAGGTCAGTTTACGTTCCAATTCCAAAGAAAGGCAATGCCAAAGAATGTTCAAACTACCGTACAATTGCGCTCATTTCACATGCCAGCAAGGTTATGCTCAAAATCCTACAAGCTAGGCTTCAGCAGCATGTGAACCGAGAACTACCAGAAGTGCAAGCTGGGTTTCGAAGAGGCAGAGGAACTAGAGATCAGATTGCCAACATTCGCTGGATCATGGAAAAAGCAAGAGAGTTCCAGAAAAACATCTACTTCTGCTTCATTGACTACGCTAAAGCCTTTGATTGTGTGGATCACAACAAACTGTGGCAAATTCTTAAAGAGATGGGAGTACCAGACCACCTTACCTGTCTCCTGAGAAACCTGTATGCGGGTCAAGAAGCAACAATTAGAACCGGACATGGAACAACCGACTGGTTCAAAATTGGGAAAGGAGTACGACAAGGCTGTATATTATCACCCTGCTTATTTAACTTATATGCAGAGTACATCATGAGAAATGCCGGGCTGGATGAATCACAAGCCGGAGTTAAGATTGCCGGGAAAAATATCAACAACCTCAGATATGCAGACGATACCACCCTAATGGCAGAAAGTGAAGAGGAACTAAAGAGCCTCTTGATGAGGGTGAAAGAGGAGAGTGCAAAAGCTGGCTTGAAACTCAACATTAAAAAAACCCAGATCATGGCATCTGGTCCCATCACTTCCTGGCAAATAGAAGGGGAAGAAATGGAAGCAGTGACAGATTTTATTTTCTTGGGCTCCAAGATCACCGCAGACGGTGACTGCAGCCATGAAATTAAAAGACGCTTGCTCCTTGGGAGGAAAGCTATGGCAAACCTAGACAGCATATTAAAAAGCAGAGACATCACCTTGCCGACAAAGGTCCGTATAGTTAAAGCTATGGTTTTTCCAGTAGCAATGTATGGCTGTGAGATTTGGACCATAAGGAAGGCTGAGCGCCGAAGAATTGATGCTTTCGAGCTGTGGTGCTGGAGAAGACTCTTGAGAGTCCCTTGGACTGCAAGGAGGTCAAACCAGTCAATCCTAAAGGAAATCAACCCTGACTGCTCATTGGAAGGACAGATGCTGAAGCTGAAGCTCAAATACTTTGGCCACCTAATGAGAAGAGAGGACTCACTGGAAAAGACCCTGATGCTGGGAAAGACTGAGGGCAAAAGGAGAAGGGGACGGCAGAGGATGAGATGGTTAGATAGCATCACCGATGTAATGAACATGAATTTGAATAAACTCCGAGAGACAGTGGAGGACAGGAAGGCCTGGCGTGCTATGGTCCATGAGGTCACGAAGAGTCGGACACGACTGAACGACTGAACAACAACAACAACAACCTTTTGAGCAATCAGCGATTTTTCTGAGATTTGTTCTTTTGATTTCTCTTAACACCGAGAGAGATTCATGAAAATACATGGCTTCCTGATTCTCCTTTCAGATAGAACATGAATCACCAGCTACCTTTCAAATCGGATCTTTGACTGAACGGGGAACTTGAGTTTTAAAAGTTGAATTCTGCATTCACTTTAATAGCCCTCATAGAAATGGCTAACGTGAGGCTTTTATGTGATGGTGCATGAAACTAGATGAGTGTCCAAGACTGTATTGAGAGGTCAATGATGAACTCTCATGGGATTGCTAACACAACGCTGTAGTTAAGTTTGCCCTCTTTTGTACTTTTGCTATGCGCTCCATTTTGAGCAATGTGGCAGTAGCGATTTTTCTGACAGATCTCTTAACAACGAGATTCATGAAATGTTGAATTCTGCACTCTCTATAATATCCCGCATAGAAATGGCTAGCATTGAAAGGTAGTTGGTTGCTTTTGGATGCGTGATTTGGGATGGCATAATTTTTGGCCCAGAAATCAAAAAATACCTGACCGCGGAGTCCGGAAAAACTCCCGGGATGGGCCGGACCGAATCAGGTCAATGTGAAAAACAAAGTCCGCCATGAGATTCGCGGTTGAATTTAAGACTGAGAGGCACTTTTGGATACTTGATTTGGGATTGCATAATTTTCGGCCCAAACTTCAAAAAATTCCTGACCGCGGAGTCAGGAAAACCTCCTGGGATGGGCCGGAGAAAATCAGGTCAAAGTGAAAAACAAAGTCCGCCATGAGATTCGGGGTTGAATTTAAGGCTTAGAGGCAAACGATTTTTCTGACAGATCTCTTAACACCGAGATTCATGAAACGGGGAACTTGAGTTCTAAAAGTTGAATTCTGCATTCACTTTAATAGCCCACGTAGAAATGGCTAACGTGAGCCTTTTCTGTGATGGTGCATGCAACTTGATGAGTGTCCTAGACTGTATTGAGAGGTCAATGATGAACTCTCATGGGATTGGTAACACAACGCTGTAGTTAAGTTTGCCCTTGTTTGTACTTTTGCTATGCGCTACCTTTTGAGCAATGTGGCATTAGCGATTTTTCCGAGATTTGTTCTTTTGATTTCTCTTAACCCCGAGAGAGATTCATGAAAATACATGGTTCCCTGATTCTCCTTTCAGATAGAACATGAATCACCAGCTACCTTTCAAATCGGGTCTTTGATTGAACGGGGAACTTGAGTTCTGAAAGTTGAATTCTGCATTCACTTTAATAGCCCTCATAGAAATGGCTAACGTGAGGCTTTTCTGTGATGGTGCATGAAACTAGATGAGTGTCCTAGACTGTATCGAGAGGTCAATGATGAACTCTCTTTGCATTGGTGACACAACGCTGTAGTAAAGTTTGCCCTTTTTTGTACTTTTGCTATGCGCTACCTTTTGAGCAATGTGGCAGTAGCGATTTTTCTGACAATCTCTTAACACCGAGATTCATGAAATGTTGAATTCTGCATTCACTATAATATCCCGCATAGAAATGGCTAGCATTGAAAGGTAGTTGGTTGCTTTTGGATGCGTGATTTGGGATGGCATAATTTTCGGCCCAGAAATCAAAAAATTCCTGACCGCGGAGTCAGGAAAACGTCCTGGGATGGGACGGAGAAAATCAGGTCAAAGTGAAAAACAAAGTCCGCCCTGAGATTCGGGGTTGAATTTAAGTGTTAGAGGCACTTTTGGATGCTTGATTTGGGACGGCATAATTTTAGGCCCAAAAATTATGCCGTCCCAAATCAAGCATCCAAAAGTGCCTCTAAGCCTTAAATTCAACCCCGAATCTCAGGGCGGACTACTTTTTTCACTTTGACCTGATTCGGTCCGGCCCTTCCCGGGAGGTTTTCCTGACTCCGCGGTCAGGACTTTTTTGATTTTTGGGCCTAAAATTATGCCGTCCCAGGTCAAGCATCCAAAAGTTCCTCTAAGCCTTAAATTCAACCCTGAATCTCATGGCGGAATTCGTCTTTCAATTTGACCTGATTCGGTCCTGCCCATCCCATGATGTTTTCCTGACTCCGCGGTCAGGACTTTTTTGATTTTGGGCCTAAAATTATGCCGTCCCAAATCAAGCATCCAAAAGTGCCTCTAAGCCTTAAATTCAACCCTGAATCTCATGGCGGAATTCGTCTTTCAATTTGACCTGATTCGGTCCTGCCCATCCCATGATGTTTTCCTGACTCCGCGGTCAGGACTTTTTTGATTTTGAGCCTAAAATTATGCCGTCCCAAATCAAGCATCCAAAAGTGCCTCTAAGCCTTAAATTCAACCCTCAATCTCATGGCGGAATTCGTCTTTCAATTTGACCTGATTCGGTCCGGCCCAACCCGGGAGGTTTTCCTGACTCCGCGGTCAGGACTTTTTTGATTTTTGGGCCTAAAATTATGCCGTCCCAAATCAAGCATCCAGAAGTGCCTCTAAGCCTTAAATTCAACCCCGAATCTCATGGCGGACTTTCTTTTTCACTTTGACCTGATTTTCTCCGGCCCATCCCAGGAGTTTTTCCTGACTCCGCGATAAGGAATTTTTTGATTTTTGGGCCAAATATATGCCGTCCGAAATCAAGCATCCAAAAGTGCCTCTAAGCCTTAAATTCAACCCCGAATCTCATGGCGGACTTTCTTTTTCACTTTGACCTGATTTTCTCCAGCCCATCCCAAGAGGTTTTCCTGACTCCGCGGTCAGGAATTTTTTGATTTTTGGGCCAAATATATGCCGTCCCAAATCAAGCATCCAAAAGTTCCTCTAAGCCTTAAATTCAACCTCGAATCTCAGCGAGTTCGTCTTTCAATTTGACCTGACCGCGGAGTCCGGAAAACCTCCCGGGATGGGCCGGACCGAATCAGGTCAATGTGAAAAACAAAGTCCGCCATGAGATTCGCGGTTGAATTTAAGGCTGAGAGGCACTTTTGGATGCTTGATTTGGGATTGCATAATTTTCGGCCCAAACTTCAAAAAATTCCCAAGCGGGGATCTTGAGTTCTAAAAGTTGAATTCTGCTTTCACTTTAATAGCCCTCATAGAAATGGCTAACGTGAGGCTTTTCTGTGATGGTGCATGAAACTAGATGAGTGTCCTAGACTGTATTGAGAGGTCAATGATGAACTCTCATGGGATTGGTAACACAACGCTGTAGTTAAGTTTGCCCTTGTTTGTACTTTTGCTATGCGCTACCTTGAAGATCCCCTTCATGGATCACTGCCTTGTCGTGGCGAAGGGGCCTGCGTAACTCAATGAAGTCAGGTCAAGAAGAACAGGTCATGATGGAGAGTTCTGACAAAACGTGGTCCACTGGAGGAGGAAATGGCAAACCACTCCAGTATCCTTGCCAAGAAAACCCATGGACAGTATCAAAAGGCTAAAAGATATGACGCCGGAAGATGAGCCCCTCAGTTCGGAAGGTGTCCAAAATGCTACTGGGGAAGAGCGGAGGGCAATTCCGAGTAGCTCCAGAAAGTGTGAAACGGCTGGGCCAAAGCCGAAAGGACGCTCAGTTGTGGATGTGTCTGGAAGTGGAAGGAAAGTCCGATGCTGTAAAGAACAATATTGCATAGGAACCTGGAATGTAAGAACTATAAATCAAGGTAAGCTGGATGTGGTCAAACATGAGATGACAAGATTGAACATCGACATATTGGGAATCAGCGAACTAAAATGGACAGGAATGGGCGAATTTAATTCAGGAGACCATTATATATACTACTGTGGGCAAGAATCCCTTAGAAGAAATGGAGTAGCTCTCATAGTCAATAAAAGAGTGGGAAAGGCAGTACTGGGGTACAACCTCAAAACGACAGAATGCAATCAGTTCGAATCCAAGGCAAACCATTCAGCATCACAGTGATCCAAGTCTATGCTCCAACCACTGATGCCAAAGAAGCTGAAGTTGACCGGTTCTATGAAGACCTACAACACCTTCTAGAACTAACACCAAAAAAAGATGTCCTTTTCATCATAGGGGACTGGAATGCTAAGGTAGGAAGTCAAAAAATAACCGGAATAACAGGCAAGTTCGGCCTCGGAGTACAAAATGAAGCAGGGCAAAGGCTAATAGAGTTTTGTCAAGAGAACACGCTGGTCATAGCAAACACTCTTTTCCAACAACACAAGAGACGACTCTACACATGGACATCACCAGATGGTCAATACCGAAATCAGATTGATTATATGCAGCCAAAGATGGAGAAGCTCTATACAATCAGCAAAAACAAGACCTGGAGCTGACTGTGGCTCAGATCATGAGCTTCTTATTGCAAAATTTAGGCTTAAATTGAAGAATGTAGAGAAAACCACTAGACCAATCAGGTATGACCTAAATCATATCCCTTATGAATATACAGTGGAAGTGAGGAATAGATTTAAAGGATTAGATCTGGTAGACAGAGTGCCTGAAGAACTATGGATGGAGGTTCGTAACATTGTACAGGAGGCAGCAACTAAAAGCATCCCAAAGAAAAAGAAATGCAAGAAAGCAAAGTGGCTGACTGATGAGGCTTTACAAATAGCTGAGGAAAGAAGGGAAGCAAAAGGCAAGGGAGAAAGGGAAAGATATAACCAACTGAATGCAGAATTCCAGAGAATAGCAAGGAGAGATAAGGAGGCCTTCTTAAATGAACAATGCAAAGAAATCGAGGAAAACAATAGAATGGGGAAGACTAGAGATCTCTTCAAGAAAATCGGAGATATCAAGGGAACGTTTTGTGCAAAGATGGGCATGATAAAGGACAAAAAAGGCAGGGACCTAACAGAAGCAGAAGAGATTAAGAAGAGGTGGCAAGAATACACAGAAGAACTATACAAGAAAGATCTTAATATCCCTGATAAATACGATGGTGTGGTCACTGACCTTGAGCCGGACATCCTAGAGAGTGAAGTCAAGTGGGCCTTAGGAAGCATTACTAACAACAAAGCTAGCGGAGAAGACAGTATCCCAGCTGAGCTATTTAAAATCCTAAAATATGATGCTGTTAAAGTGCTGCACTCAATATGCCAACAAATTTGGAAAACTCAACAGTGGCCACAGGATTGGAAAAGGTCAGTTTACGTTCCAATTCCAAAGAAAGGCAATGCCAAAGAATGTTCAAACTACCGTACAATTGCGCTCATTTCACATGCCAGCAAGGTTATGCTCAAAATCCTACAAGCTAGGCTTCAGCAGCATGTGAACCGAGAACTACCAGAAGTGCAAGCTGGGTTTCGAAGAGGCAGAGGAACTAGAGATCAGATTGCCAACATTCGCTGGATCATGGAAAAAGCAAGAGAGTTCCAGAAAAACATCTACTTCTGCTTCATTGACTACGCTAAAGCCTTTGATTGTGTGGATCACAACAAACTGTGGCAAATTCTTAAAGAGATGGGAGTACCAGACCACCTTACCTGTCTCCTGAGAAACCTGTATGCGGGTCAAGAAGCAACAATTAGAACCGGACATGGAACAACCGACTGGTTCAAAATTGGGAAAGGAGTACGACAAGGCTGTATATTATCACCCTGCTTATTTAACTTATATGCAGAGTACATCATGAGAAATGCCGGGCTGGATGAATCACAAGCCGGAGTTAAGATTGCCGGGAAAAATATCAACAACCTCAGATATGCAGACGATACCACCCTAATGGCAGAAAGTGAAGAGGAACTAAAGAGCCTCTTGATGAGGGTGAAAGAGGAGAGTGCAAAAGCTGGCTTGAAACTCAACATTAAAAAAACCCAGATCATGGCATCTGGTCCCATCACTTCCTGGCAAATAGAAGGGGAAGAAATGGAAGCAGTGACAGATTTTATTTTCTTGGGCTCCAAGATCACCGCAGACGGTGACTGCAGCCATGAAATTAAAAGACGCTTGCTCCTTGGGAGGAAAGCTATGGCAAACCTAGACAGCATATTAAAAAGCAGAGACATCACCTTGCCGACAAAGGTCCGTATAGTTAAAGCTATGGTTTTTCCAGTAGCAATGTATGGCTGTGAGATTTGGACCATAAGGAAGGCTGAGCGCCGAAGAATTGATGCTTTCGAGCTGTGGTGCTGGAGAAGACTCTTGAGAGTCCCTTGGACTGCAAGGAGGTCAAACCAGTCAATCCTAAAGGAAATCAACCCTGACTGCTCATTGGAAGGACAGATGCTGAAGCTGAAGCTCAAATACTTTGGCCACCTAATGAGAAGAGAGGACTCACTGGAAAAGACCCTGATGCTGGGAAAGACTGAGGGCAAAAGGAGAAGGGGACGGCAGAGGATGAGATGGTTAGATAGCATCACCGATGTAATGAACATGAATTTGAATAAACTCCGAGAGACAGTGGAGGACAGGAAGGCCTGGCGTGCTATGGTCCATGAGGTCACGAAGAGTCGGACACGACTGAACGACTGAACAACAACAACAACAACCTTTTGAGCAATCAGCGATTTTTCTGAGATTTGTTCTTTTGATTTCTCTTAACACCGAGAGAGATTCATGAAAATACATGGTTTCCTGATTCTCCTTTCAGATAGAACATGAATCACCAGCTACCTTTCAAATCGGATCTTTGACTGAACGGGGAACTTGAGTTTTAAAAGTTGAATTCTGCATTCACTTTAATAGCCCTCATAGAAATGGCTAACGTGAGGCTTTTATGTGATGGTGCATGAAACTAGATGAGTGTCCAAGACTGTATTGAGAGGTCAATGATGAACTCTCATGGGATTGCTAACACAACGCTGTAGTTAAGTTTGCCCTCTTTTGTACTTTTGCTATGCGCTCCATTTTGAGCAATGTGGCAGTAGCGATTTTTCTGACAGATCTCTTAACAACGAGATTCATGAAATGTTGAATTCTGCACTCTCTATAATATCCCGCATAGAAATGGCTAGCATTGAAAGGTAGTTGGTTGCTTTTGGATGCGTGATTTGGGATGGCATAATTTTTGGCCCAGAAATCAAAAAATACCTGACCGCGGAGTCCGGAAAAACTCCCGGGATGGGCCGGACCGAATCAGGTCAATGTGAAAAACAAAGTCCGCCATGAGATTCGCGGTTGAATTTAAGACTGAGAGGCACTTTTGGATACTTGATTTGGGATTGCATAATTTTCGGCCCAAACTTCAAAAAATTCCTGACCGCGGAGTCAGGAAAACCTCCTGGGATGGGCCGGAGAAAATCAGGTCAAAGTGAAAAACAAAGTCCGCCATGAGATTCGGGGTTGAATTTAAGGCTTAGAGGCAAACGATTTTTCTGACAGATCTCTTAACACCGAGATTCATGAAACGGGGAACTTGAGTTCTAAAAGTTGAATTCTGCATTCACTTTAATAGCCCACGTAGAAATGGCTAACGTGAGCCTTTTCTGTGATGGTGCATGCAACTTGATGAGTGTCCTAGACTGTATTGAGAGGTCAATGATGAACTCTCATGGGATTGGTAACACAACGCTGTAGTTAAGTTTGCCCTTGTTTGTACTTTTGCTATGCGCTACCTTTTGAGCAATGTGGCATTAGCGATTTTTCCGAGATTTGTTCTTTTGATTTCTCTTAACCCCGAGAGAGATTCATGAAAATACATGGTTCCCTGATTCTCCTTTCAGATAGAACATGAATCACCAGCTACCTTTCAAATCGGGTCTTTGATTGAACGGGGAACTTGAGTTCTGAAAGTTGAATTCTGCATTCACTTTAATAGCCCTCATAGAAATGGCTAACGTGAGGCTTTTCTGTGATGGTGCATGAAACTAGATGAGTGTCCTAGACTGTATCGAGAGGTCAATGATGAACTCTCTTTGCATTGGTGACACAACGCTGTAGTAAAGTTTGCCCTTTTTTGTACTTTTGCTATGCGCTACCTTTTGAGCAATGTGGCAGTAGCGATTTTTCTGACAATCTCTTAACACCGAGATTCATGAAATGTTGAATTCTGCATTCACTATAATATCCCGCATAGAAATGGCTAGCATTGAAAGGTAGTTGGTTGCTTTTGGATGCGTGATTTGGGATGGCATAATTTTTGGCCCAGAAATCAAAAAATTCCTGAATGCGGAGTCAGGAAAACCTCCGAGGATGGGCCGGACCGAATCAGGTCAATGTGAAAAACAAAGTCCGCCATGAGATTCGCGGTTGAATTTAAGGCTGAGAGGCACTTTTGGATGCTTGATTTGGGATTGCATAATTTTCGGCCCAAACTTCAAAAAATTCCCAAGCGGGGAACTTGAGTTCTAAAAGTTGAATTCTGCATTCACTTTAATAGCCCTCATAGAAATGGCTAACGTGAGGCTTTTCTGTGATGGTGCATGAAACTAGATGAGTGTCGTAGACTGTATTGAGAGGTCAATGATGAACTCTCATGGGATTGGTAACACAACGCTGTAGTTAAGTTTGCCCTTGTTTGTACTTTTGCTATGCGCTACCTTTTGAGCAATGTGGCAGTAGCGATTTTTCTGACAGATCTCTTAACACCGAGATTCATGAAATGTTGAATTCTGCCTTCACTATAATAGCCCGCATAGAAATGGCTAGCATTGAAAGGTAGTTGGTTGCTTTTGGATGCGTGATTTGGGATGGCATAATTTTCGGCCCAGAAATCAAAAAATTCCTGACCGCGGAGTCAGGAAAACGTCCTGGGATGGGACGGAGAAAATCAGGTCAAAGTGAAAAACAAAGTCCGCCCTGAGATTCGGGGTTGAATTTAAGTGTTAGAGGCACTTTTGGATGCTTGATTTGGGACGGCATAATTTTAGGCCCAAAAATTATGCCGTCCCAAATCAAGCATCCAAAAGTGCCTCTAAGCCTTAAATTCAACCCCGAATCTCAGGGCGGACTACTTTTTTCACTTTGACCTGATTCGGTCCGGCCCTTCCCGGGAGGTTTTCCTGACTCCGCGGTCAGGACTTTTTTGATTTTTGGGCCTAAAATTATGCCGTCCCAGGTCAAGCATCCAAAAGTTCCTCTAAGCCTTAAATTCAACCCTGAATCTCATGGCGGAATTCGTCTTTCAATTTGACCTGATTCGGTCCTGCCCATCCCATGATGTTTTCCTGACTCCGCGGTCAGGACTTTTTTGATTTTGGGCCTAAAATTATGCCGTCCCAAATCAAGCATCCAAAAGTGCCTCTAAGCCTTAAATTCAACCCTGAATCTCATGGCGGAATTCGTCTTTCAATTTGACCTGATTCGGTCCTGCCCATCCCATGATGTTTTCCTGACTCCGCGGTCAGGACTTTTTTGATTTTGAGCCTAAAATTATGCCGTCCCAAATCAAGCATCCAAAAGTGCCTCTAAGCCTTAAATTCAACCCTCAATCTCATGGCGGAATTCGTCTTTCAATTTGACCTGATTCGGTCCGGCCCAACCCGGGAGGTTTTCCTGACTCCGCGGTCAGGACTTTTTTGATTTTTGGGCCTAAAATTATGCCGTCCCAAATCAAGCATCCAGAAGTGCCTCTAAGCCTTAAATTCAACCCCGAATCTCATGGCGGACTTTCTTTTTCACTTTGACCTGATTTTCTCCGGCCCATCCCAGGAGTTTTTCCTGACTCCGCGATAAGGAATTTTTTGATTTTTGGGCCAAATATATGCCGTCCGAAATCAAGCATCCAAAAGTGCCTCTAAGCCTTAAATTCAACCCCGAATCTCATGGCGGACTTTCTTTTTCACTTTGACCTGATTTTCTCCAGCCCATCCCAAGAGGTTTTCCTGACTCCGCGGTCAGGAATTTTTTGATTTTTGGGCCAAATATATGCCGTCCCAAATCAAGCATCCAAAAGTTCCTCTAAGCCTTAAATTCAACCTCGAATCTCAGCGAGTTCGTCTTTCAATTTGACCTGACCGCGGAGTCCGGAAAACCTCCCGGGATGGGCCGGACCGAATCAGGTCAATGTGAAAAACAAAGTCCGCCATGAGATTCGCGGTTGAATTTAAGGCTGAGAGGCACTTTTGGATGCTTGATTTGGGATTGCATAATTTTCGGCCCAAACTTCAAAAAATTCCCAAGCGGGGATCTTGAGTTCTAAAAGTTGAATTCTGCTTTCACTTTAATAGCCCTCATAGAAATGGCTAACGTGAGGCTTTTCTGTGATGGTGCATGAAACTAGATGAGTGTCCTAGACTGTATTGAGAGGTCAATGATGAACTCTCATGGGATTGGTAACACAACGCTGTAGTTAAGTTTGCCCTTGTTTGTACTTTTGCTATGCGCTACCTTGAAGATCCCCTTCATGGATCACTGCCTTGTCGTGGCGAAGGGGCCTGCGTAACTCAATGAAGTCAGGTCAAGAAGAACAGGTCATGATGGAGAGTTCTGACAAAACGTGGTCCACTGGAGGAGGAAATGGCAAACCACTCCAGTATCCTTGCCAAGAAAACCCATGGACAGTATCAAAAGGCTAAAAGATATGACGCCGGAAGATGAGCCCCTCAGTTCGGAAGGTGTCCAAAATGCTACTGGGGAAGAGCGGAGGGCAATTCCGAGTAGCTCCAGAAAGTGTGAAACGGCTGGGCCAAAGCCGAAAGGACGCTCAGTTGTGGATGTGTCTGGAAGTGGAAGGAAAGTCCGATGCTGTAAAGAACAATATTGCATAGGAACCTGGAATGTAAGAACTATAAATCAAGGTAAGCTGGATGTGGTCAAACATGAGATGACAAGATTGAACATCGACATATTGGGAATCAGCGAACTAAAATGGACAGGAATGGGCGAATTTAATTCAGGAGACCATTATATATACTACTGTGGGCAAGAATCCCTTAGAAGAAATGGAGTAGCTCTCATAGTCAATAAAAGAGTGGGAAAGGCAGTACTGGGGTACAACCTCAAAACGACAGAATGCAATCAGTTCGAATCCAAGGCAAACCATTCAGCATCACAGTGATCCAAGTCTATGCTCCAACCACTGATGCCAAAGAAGCTGAAGTTGACCGGTTCTATGAAGACCTACAACACCTTCTAGAACTAACACCAAAAAAAGATGTCCTTTTCATCATAGGGGACTGGAATGCTAAGGTAGGAAGTCAAAAAATAACCGGAATAACAGGCAAGTTCGGCCTCGGAGTACAAAATGAAGCAGGGCAAAGGCTAATAGAGTTTTGTCAAGAGAACACGCTGGTCATAGCAAACACTCTTTTCCAACAACACAAGAGACGACTCTACACATGGACATCACCAGATGGTCAATACCGAAATCAGATTGATTATATGCAGCCAAAGATGGAGAAGCTCTATACAATCAGCAAAAACAAGACCTGGAGCTGACTGTGGCTCAGATCATGAGCTTCTTATTGCAAAATTTAGGCTTAAATTGAAGAATGTAGAGAAAACCACTAGACCAATCAGGTATGACCTAAATCATATCCCTTATGAATATACAGTGGAAGTGAGGAATAGATTTAAAGGATTAGATCTGGTAGACAGAGTGCCTGAAGAACTATGGATGGAGGTTCGTAACATTGTACAGGAGGCAGCAACTAAAAGCATCCCAAAGAAAAAGAAATGCAAGAAAGCAAAGTGGCTGACTGATGAGGCTTTACAAATAGCTGAGGAAAGAAGGGAAGCAAAAGGCAAGGGAGAAAGGGAAAGATATAACCAACTGAATGCAGAATTCCAGAGAATAGCAAGGAGAGATAAGAAGGCCTTCTTAAATGAACAATGCAAAGAAATCGAGGAAAACAATAGAATGGGGAAGACTAGAGATCTCTTCAAGAAAATCGGAGATATCAAGGGAACGTTTTGTGCAAAGATGGGCATGATAAAGGACAAAAAAGGCAGGGACCTAACAGAAGCAGAAGAGATTAAGAAGAGGTGGCAAGAATACACAGAAGAACTATACAAGAAAGATCTTAATATCCCTGATAAATACGATGGTGTGGTCACTGACCTTGAGCCGGACATCCTAGAGAGTGAAGTCAAGTGGGCCTTAGGAAGCATTACTAACAACAAAGCTAGCGGAGAAGACAGTATCCCAGCTGAGCTATTTAAAATCCTAAAATATGATGCTGTTAAAGTGCTGCACTCAATATGCCAACAAATTTGGAAAACTCAACAGTGGCCACAGGATTGGAAAAGGTCAGTTTACGTTCCAATTCCAAAGAAAGGCAATGCCAAAGAATGTTCAAACTACCGTACAATTGCGCTCATTTCACATGCCAGCAAGGTTATGCTCAAAATCCTACAAGCTAGGCTTCAGCAGCATGTGAACCGAGAACTACCAGAAGTGCAAGCTGGGTTTCGAAGAGGCAGAGGAACTAGAGATCAGATTGCCAACATTCGCTGGATCATGGAAAAAGCAAGAGAGTTCCAGAAAAACATCTACTTCTGCTTCATTGACTACGCTAAAGCCTTTGATTGTGTGGATCACAACAAACTGTGGCAAATTCTTAAAGAGATGGGAGTACCAGACCACCTTACCTGTCTCCTGAGAAACCTGTATGCGGGTCAAGAAGCAACAATTAGAACCGGACATGGAACAACCGACTGGTTCAAAATTGGGAAAGGAGTACGACAAGGCTGTATATTATCACCCTGCTTATTTAACTTATATGCAGAGTACATCATGAGAAATGCCGGGCTGGATGAATCACAAGCCGGAGTTAAGATTGCCGGGAAAAATATCAACAACCTCAGATATGCAGACGATACCACCCTAATGGCAGAAAGTGAAGAGGAACTAAAGAGCCTCTTGATGAGGGTGAAAGAGGAGAGTGCAAAAGCTGGCTTGAAACTCAACATTAAAAAAACCCAGATCATGGCATCTGGTCCCATCACTTCCTGGCAAATAGAAGGGGAAGAAATGGAAGCAGTGACAGATTTTATTTTCTTGGGCTCCAAGATCACCGCAGACGGTGACTGCAGCCATGAAATTAAAAGACGCTTGCTCCTTGGGAGGAAAGCTATGGCAAACCTAGACAGCATATTAAAAAGCAGAGACATCACCTTGCCGACAAAGGTCCGTATAGTTAAAGCTATGGTTTTTCCAGTAGCAATGTATGGCTGTGAGATTTGGACCATAAGGAAGGCTGAGCGCCGAAGAATTGATGCTTTCGAGCTGTGGTGCTGGAGAAGACTCTTGAGAGTCCCTTGGACTGCAAGGAGGTCAAACCAGTCAATCCTAAAGGAAATCAACCCTGACTGCTCATTGGAAGGACAGATGCTGAAGCTGAAGCTCAAATACTTTGGCCACCTAATGAGAAGAGAGGACTCACTGGAAAAGACCCTGATGCTGGGAAAGACTGAGGGCAAAAGGAGAAGGGGACGGCAGAGGATGAGATGGTTAGATAGCATCACCGATGTAATGAACATGAATTTGAATAAACTCCGAGAGACAGTGGAGGACAGGAAGGCCTGGCGTGCTATGGTCCATGAGGTCACGAAGAGTCGGACACGACTGAACGACTGAACAACAACAACAACAACCTTTTGAGCAATCAGCGATTTTTCTGAGATTTGTTCTTTTGATTTCTCTTAACACCGAGAGAGATTCATGAAAATACATGGTTTCCTGATTCTCCTTTCAGATAGAACATGAATCACCAGCTACCTTTCAAATCGGATCTTTGACTGAACGGGGAACTTGAGTTTTAAAAGTTGAATTCTGCATTCACTTTAATAGCCCTCATAGAAATGGCTAACGTGAGGCTTTTATGTGATGGTGCATGAAACTAGATGAGTGTCCAAGACTGTATTGAGAGGTCAATGATGAACTCTCATGGGATTGCTAACACAACGCTGTAGTTAAGTTTGCCCTCTTTTGTACTTTTGCTATGCGCTCCATTTTGAGCAATGTGGCAGTAGCGATTTTTCTGACAGATCTCTTAACAACGAGATTCATGAAATGTTGAATTCTGCACTCTCTATAATATCCCGCATAGAAATGGCTAGCATTGAAAGGTAGTTGGTTGCTTTTGGATGCGTGATTTGGGATGGCATAATTTTTGGCCCAGAAATCAAAAAATACCTGACCGCGGAGTCCGGAAAAACTCCCGGGATGGGCCGGACCGAATCAGGTCAATGTGAAAAACAAAGTCCGCCATGAGATTCGCGGTTGAATTTAAGACTGAGAGGCACTTTTGGATACTTGATTTGGGATTGCATAATTTTCGGCCCAAACTTCAAAAAATTCCTGACCGCGGAGTCAGGAAAACCTCCTGGGATGGGCCGGAGAAAATCAGGTCAAAGTGAAAAACAAAGTCCGCCATGAGATTCGGGGTTGAATTTAAGGCTTAGAGGCAAACGATTTTTCTGACAGATCTCTTAACACCGAGATTCATGAAACGGGGAACTTGAGTTCTAAAAGTTGAATTCTGCATTCACTTTAATAGCCCACGTAGAAATGGCTAACGTGAGCCTTTTCTGTGATGGTGCATGCAACTTGATGAGTGTCCTAGACTGTATTGAGAGGTCAATGATGAACTCTCATGGGATTGGTAACACAACGCTGTAGTTAAGTTTGCCCTTGTTTGTACTTTTGCTATGCGCTACCTTTTGAGCAATGTGGCATTAGCGATTTTTCCGAGATTTGTTCTTTTGATTTCTCTTAACCCCGAGAGAGATTCATGAAAATACATGGTTCCCTGATTCTCCTTTCAGATAGAACATGAATCACCAGCTACCTTTCAAATCGGGTCTTTGATTGAACGGGGAACTTGAGTTCTGAAAGTTGAATTCTGCATTCACTTTAATAGCCCTCATAGAAATGGCTAACGTGAGGCTTTTCTGTGATGGTGCATGAAACTAGATGAGTGTCCTAGACTGTATCGAGAGGTCAATGATGAACTCTCTTTGCATTGGTGACACAACGCTGTAGTAAGCCTTAAATTCAACCCCGAATCTCATGGCGGACTTTCTTTTTCACTTTGACCTGATTTTCTCCGGCCCATCCCAGGAGGTTTTCCTAACTCCGCGGTCAGGAATTTTTTGATTTTTGGGCCAAATATATGCCGTCCCAAATCAAGCATCCAGAAGTGCCTCTCAGTTAGTTGGTTGCTTTTGGATGCGTGATTTGGGATGGCATAATTTTTGGCCCAGAAATCAAAAAATTCCTGAATGCGGAGTCAGGAAAACCTCCGAGGATGGGCCGGACCGAATCAGGTCAATGTGAAAAACAAAGTCCGCCATGAGATTCGCGGTTGAATTTAAGGCTGAGAGGCACTTTTGGATGCTTGATTTGGGATTGCATAATTTTCGGCCCAAACTTCAAAAAATTCCCAAGCGGGGAACTTGAGTTCTAAAAGTTGAATTCTGCATTCACTTTAATAGCCCTCATAGAAATGGCTAACGTGAGGCTTTTCTGTGATGGTGCATGAAACTAGATGAGTGTCGTAGACTGTATTGAGAGGTCAATGATGAACTCTCATGGGATTGGTAACACAACGCTGTAGTTAAGTTTGCCCTTGTTTGTACTTTTGCTATGCGCTACCTTTTGAGCAATGTGGCAGTAGCGATTTTTCTGACAGATCTCTTAACACCGAGATTCATGAAATGTTGAATTCTGCCTTCACTATAATAGCCCGCATAGAAATGGCTAGCATTGAAAGGTAGTTGGTTGCTTTTGGATGCGTGATTTGGGATGGCATAATTTTCGGCCCAGAAATCAAAAAATTCCTGACCGCGGAGTCAGGAAAACGTCCTGGGATGGGACGGAGAAAATCAGGTCAAAGTGAAAAACAAAGTCCGCCCTGAGATTCGGGGTTGAATTTAAGTGTTAGAGGCACTTTTGGATGCTTGATTTGGGACGGCATAATTTTAGGCCCAAAAATTATGCCGTCCCAAATCAAGCATCCAAAAGTGCCTCTAAGCCTTAAATTCAACCCCGAATCTCAGGGCGGACTACTTTTTTCACTTTGACCTGATTCGGTCCGGCCCTTCCCGGGAGGTTTTCCTGACTCCGCGGTCAGGACTTTTTTGATTTTTGGGCCTAAAATTATGCCGTCCCAGGTCAAGCATCCAAAAGTTCCTCTAAGCCTTAAATTCAACCCTGAATCTCATGGCGGAATTCGTCTTTCAATTTGACCTGATTCGGTCCTGCCCATCCCATGATGTTTTCCTGACTCCGCGGTCAGGACTTTTTTGATTTTGGGCCTAAAATTATGCCGTCCCAAATCAAGCATCCAAAAGTGCCTCTAAGCCTTAAATTCAACCCTGAATCTCATGGCGGAATTCGTCTTTCAATTTGACCTGATTCGGTCCTGCCCATCCCATGATGTTTTCCTGACTCCGCGGTCAGGACTTTTTTGATTTTGAGCCTAAAATTATGCCGTCCCAAATCAAGCATCCAAAAGTGCCTCTAAGCCTTAAATTCAACCCTCAATCTCATGGCGGAATTCGTCTTTCAATTTGACCTGATTCGGTCCGGCCCAACCCGGGAGGTTTTCCTGACTCCGCGGTCAGGACTTTTTTGATTTTTGGGCCTAAAATTATGCCGTCCCAAATCAAGCATCCAGAAGTGCCTCTAAGCCTTAAATTCAACCCCGAATCTCATGGCGGACTTTCTTTTTCACTTTGACCTGATTTTCTCCGGCCCATCCCAGGAGTTTTTCCTGACTCCGCGATAAGGAATTTTTTGATTTTTGGGCCAAATATATGCCGTCCGAAATCAAGCATCCAAAAGTGCCTCTAAGCCTTAAATTCAACCCCGAATCTCATGGCGGACTTTCTTTTTCACTTTGACCTGATTTTCTCCAGCCCATCCCAAGAGGTTTTCCTGACTCCGCGGTCAGGAATTTTTTGATTTTTGGGCCAAATATATGCCGTCCCAAATCAAGCATCCAAAAGTTCCTCTAAGCCTTAAATTCAACCTCGAATCTCAGCGAGTTCGTCTTTCAATTTGACCTGACCGCGGAGTCCGGAAAACCTCCCGGGATGGGCCGGACCGAATCAGGTCAATGTGAAAAACAAAGTCCGCCATGAGATTCGCGGTTGAATTTAAGGCTGAGAGGCACTTTTGGATGCTTGATTTGGGATTGCATAATTTTCGGCCCAAACTTCAAAAAATTCCCAAGCGGGGATCTTGAGTTCTAAAAGTTGAATTCTGCTTTCACTTTAATAGCCCTCATAGAAATGGCTAACGTGAGGCTTTTCTGTGATGGTGCATGAAACTAGATGAGTGTCCTAGACTGTATTGAGAGGTCAATGATGAACTCTCATGGGATTGGTAACACAACGCTGTAGTTAAGTTTGCCCTTGTTTGTACTTTTGCTATGCGCTACCTTGAAGATCCCCTTCATGGATCACTGCCTTGTCGTGGCGAAGGGGCCTGCGTAACTCAATGAAGTCAGGTCAAGAAGAACAGGTCATGATGGAGAGTTCTGACAAAACGTGGTCCACTGGAGGAGGAAATGGCAAACCACTCCAGTATCCTTGCCAAGAAAACCCATGGACAGTATCAAAAGGCTAAAAGATATGACGCCGGAAGATGAGCCCCTCAGTTCGGAAGGTGTCCAAAATGCTACTGGGGAAGAGCGGAGGGCAATTCCGAGTAGCTCCAGAAAGTGTGAAACGGCTGGGCCAAAGCCGAAAGGACGCTCAGTTGTGGATGTGTCTGGAAGTGGAAGGAAAGTCCGATGCTGTAAAGAACAATATTGCATAGGAACCTGGAATGTAAGAACTATAAATCAAGGTAAGCTGGATGTGGTCAAACATGAGATGACAAGATTGAACATCGACATATTGGGAATCAGCGAACTAAAATGGACAGGAATGGGCGAATTTAATTCAGGAGACCATTATATATACTACTGTGGGCAAGAATCCCTTAGAAGAAATGGAGTAGCTCTCATAGTCAATAAAAGAGTGGGAAAGGCAGTACTGGGGTACAACCTCAAAACGACAGAATGCAATCAGTTCGAATCCAAGGCAAACCATTCAGCATCACAGTGATCCAAGTCTATGCTCCAACCACTGATGCCAAAGAAGCTGAAGTTGACCGGTTCTATGAAGACCTACAACACCTTCTAGAACTAACACCAAAAAAAGATGTCCTTTTCATCATAGGGGACTGGAATGCTAAGGTAGGAAGTCAAAAAATAACCGGAATAACAGGCAAGTTCGGCCTCGGAGTACAAAATGAAGCAGGGCAAAGGCTAATAGAGTTTTGTCAAGAGAACACGCTGGTCATAGCAAACACTCTTTTCCAACAACACAAGAGACGACTCTACACATGGACATCACCAGATGGTCAATACCGAAATCAGATTGATTATATGCAGCCAAAGATGGAGAAGCTCTATACAATCAGCAAAAACAAGACCTGGAGCTGACTGTGGCTCAGATCATGAGCTTCTTATTGCAAAATTTAGGCTTAAATTGAAGAATGTAGAGAAAACCACTAGACCAATCAGGTATGACCTAAATCATATCCCTTATGAATATACAGTGGAAGTGAGGAATAGATTTAAAGGATTAGATCTGGTAGACAGAGTGCCTGAAGAACTATGGATGGAGGTTCGTAACATTGTACAGGAGGCAGCAACTAAAAGCATCCCAAAGAAAAAGAAATGCAAGAAAGCAAAGTGGCTGACTGATGAGGCTTTACAAATAGCTGAGGAAAGAAGGGAAGCAAAAGGCAAGGGAGAAAGGGAAAGATATAACCAACTGAATGCAGAATTCCAGAGAATAGCAAGGAGAGATAAGAAGGCCTTCTTAAATGAACAATGCAAAGAAATCGAGGAAAACAATAGAATGGGGAAGACTAGAGATCTCTTCAAGAAAATCGGAGATATCAAGGGAACGTTTTGTGCAAAGATGGGCATGATAAAGGACAAAAAAGGCAGGGACCTAACAGAAGCAGAAGAGATTAAGAAGAGGTGGCAAGAATACACAGAAGAACTATACAAGAAAGATCTTAATATCCCTGATAAATACGATGGTGTGGTCACTGACCTTGAGCCGGACATCCTAGAGAGTGAAGTCAAGTGGGCCTTAGGAAGCATTACTAACAACAAAGCTAGCGGAGAAGACAGTATCCCAGCTGAGCTATTTAAAATCCTAAAATATGATGCTGTTAAAGTGCTGCACTCAATATGCCAACAAATTTGGAAAACTCAACAGTGGCCACAGGATTGGAAAAGGTCAGTTTACGTTCCAATTCCAAAGAAAGGCAATGCCAAAGAATGTTCAAACTACCGTACAATTGCGCTCATTTCACATGCCAGCAAGGTTATGCTCAAAATCCTACAAGCTAGGCTTCAGCAGCATGTGAACCGAGAACTACCAGAAGTGCAAGCTGGGTTTCGAAGAGGCAGAGGAACTAGAGATCAGATTGCCAACATTCGCTGGATCATGGAAAAAGCAAGAGAGTTCCAGAAAAACATCTACTTCTGCTTCATTGACTACGCTAAAGCCTTTGATTGTGTGGATCACAACAAACTGTGGCAAATTCTTAAAGAGATGGGAGTACCAGACCACCTTACCTGTCTCCTGAGAAACCTGTATGCGGGTCAAGAAGCAACAATTAGAACCGGACATGGAACAACCGACTGGTTCAAAATTGGGAAAGGAGTACGACAAGGCTGTATATTATCACCCTGCTTATTTAACTTATATGCAGAGTACATCATGAGAAATGCCGGGCTGGATGAATCACAAGCCGGAGTTAAGATTGCCAGGAAAAATATCAACAACCTCAGATATGCAGACGATACCACCCTAATGGCAGAAAGTGAAGAGGAACTAAAGAGCCTCTTGATGAGGGTGAAAGAGGAGAGTGCAAAAGCTGGCTTGAAACTCAACATTAAAAAAACCCAGATCATGGCATCTGGTCCCATCACTTCCTGGCAAATAGAAGGGGAAGAAATGGAAGCAGTGACAGATTTTATTTTCTTGGGCTCCAAGATCACCGCAGACGGTGACTGCAGCCATGAAATTAAAAGACGCTTGCTCCTTGGGAGGAAAGCTATGGCAAACCTAGACAGCATATTAAAAAGCAGAGACATCACCTTGCCGACAAAGGTCCGTATAGTTAAAGCTATGGTTTTTCCAGTAGCAATGTATGGCTGTGAGATTTGGACCATAAGGAAGGCTGAGCGCCGAAGAATTGATGCTTTCGAGCTGTGGTGCTGGAGAAGACTCTTGAGAGTCCCTTGGACTGCAAGGAGGTCAAACCAGTCAATCCTAAAGGAAATCAACCCTGACTGCTCATTGGAAGGACAGATGCTGAAGCTGAAGCTCAAATACTTTGGCCACCTAATGAGAAGAGAGGACTCACTGGAAAAGACCCTGATGCTGGGAAAGACTGAGGGCAAAAGGAGAAGGGGACGGCAGAGGATGAGATGGTTAGATAGCATCACCGATGTAATGAACATGAATTTGAATAAACTCCGAGAGACAGTGGAGGACAGGAAGGCCTGGCGTGCTATGGTCCATGAGGTCACGAAGAGTCGGACACGACTGAACGACTGAACAACAACAACAACAACCTTTTGAGCAATCAGCGATTTTTCTGAGATTTGTTCTTTTGATTACTCTTAACACCTTAAATTCTTAAGGCTTTAGAGCCTTAAATTCTTTAAGGCTTAGAGGCACTTCTGGATGCTTGATTTGGGACGGCATAAATTTTGGCCCAAAAATCAAAAAATTCCTGCCCGCGGAGTCCGGAAAACCTCCCGGGATGGGCCGGACCGAATCAGATCAAATGGAAAGACGAAGTCCGCCATGAGATTCGGGGTTGAATTTAAGGCTTAGAGGCACTTCTGGATGCTTGATTTGGGACGGCATAATTTTTGGCCCAAAAATCAAAAAATTCCTGACCGCGGAGTCAGGAAAACCTCCTGGGATAGGCCGGAGAAAATCAGGTCAAAGTGAAAAACAAAGTCCGCCATGAGATTCGGGGTTGAATTTAAGGCTTAGAGGCACTTCTGGATGCTTGATTTGGGACGGCATAATTTTTGGCCCAAAAATTAAAAAATTCCTGCCCGCGGAGTCCGGAAAACCTCCCGGGATGGGCCGGACCGAATCAGGTCAAATTGAAAGACGAAGTCCGCGCTGAGATTCGGGGTTGAATTTAAGGCTTAGAGGCACTTTTGGATGCTTGATTTGGGACGGCATATATTTGGCCCAAAAATCAAAAAATTCCTGACCGCGGAGTCATGAAAACATCCCGGGATGGGCCGGACCGAATCAGGTCAAATTGAAAGACGAAGTCCGCGCTGAGATTCGGGGTTGAATTTAAGGCTTAGAGGCACTTTTGGATGCTTGATTTGGGACGGCATATATTTGGCCCAAAAATCAAAAAATTCCTGACCGCGGAGTCAGGAAAACCTCCTGGGAAGGTCCGGGGAAAATCAGGTCAAAGTGAAAAAGAAAGTCCGCCATGAGATTCGGGGTTGAATTTAAGGCTTAGAGACACTTCTGGATGCTTGATTTGGGACGGCATAATTTTTGGCCCAAAAAACAAAAAATTCCTGACCGCGGAGTCGAGAAAACATCCCGGGATGGGCCGGACCGAATCAGGTCAAATTGAAAGACAAAGTCCGCGCTGAGATTCGGGGTTGAATTTAAGGCTTAGAGGCACTTTTGGATGCTTGATTTGGGACGGCATATATTTGGCCCAAAAATCAAAAAATTCCTGACCGCGGAGTCAGGAAAACCTCTTGGGATGGGCTGGAGAAAATCAGGTCAAAGTGAAAAAGAAAGTCCGCCATGAGATTCGGGGTTGAATTTAAGGCTTAGAGGCACTTTTGGATGCTTGATTTGGGACGGCATATATTTGGCCCAAAAATCAAAAAATTCCTGACCGCGGAGTCATGAAAACATCCCGGGATGGGCCGGACCGAATCAGGTCAAATTGAAAGACGAAGTCCGCGCTGAGATTCGGGGTTGAATTTAAGGCTTAGAGGCACTTTTGGATGCTTGATTTGGGACGGCATATATTTGGCCCAAAAATCAAAAAATTCCTGACCGCGGAGTCAGGAAAACCTCCTGGGAAGGTCCGGGGAAAATCAGGTCAAAGTGAAAAAGAAAGTCCGCCATGAGATTCGGGGTTGAATTTAAGGCTTAGAGACACTTCTGGATGCTTGATTTGGGACGGCATAATTTTTGGCCCAAAAAACAAAAAATTCCTGACCGCGGAGTCGAGAAAACATCCCGGGATGGGCCGGACCGAATCAGGTCAAATTGAAAGACAAAGTCCGCGCTGAGATTCGGGGTTGAATTTAAGGCTTAGAGGCACTTTTGGATGCTTGATTTGGGACGGCATATATTTGGCCCAAAAATCAAAAAATTCCTGACCGCGGAGTCAGGAAAACCTCTTGGGATGGGCTGGAGAAAATCAGGTCAAAGTGAAAAAGAAAGTCCGCCATGAGATTCGGGGTTGAATTTAAGGCTTAGAGGCACTTTTGGATCCTTGATTTGGGACGGCATATATTTGGCCCAAAAATCAAAAAATTCCTGACCGCGGAGTCATGAAAACATCCCGGGATGGGCCGGACCGAATCAGGTCAAATTGAAAGACGAAGTCCGCGCTGAGATTCGGGGTTGAATTTAAGGCTTAGAGGCACTTTTGGATGCTTGATTTGGGACGGCATATATTTGGCCCAAAAATCAAAAAATTCCTGACCGCGGAGTCAGGAAAACCTCCTGGGAAGGGCCAGGGAAAATCAGGTCAAAGTGAAAAAGAAAGTCCGCCATGAGATTCGGGGTTGAATTTAAGGCTTAGAGGCACTTCTGGATGCTTGATTTGGGACGGCATAATTTTTGGCCCAAAAAACAAAAAATTCCTGACCGCGGAGTCCAGAAAACATCCCGGGATGGGCCGGACCGAATCAGGTCAAATTGAAAGACGAAGTCCGCGCTGAGATTCGGGGTTGAATTTAAGGCTTAGAGTCCGGAAAACATCCCGGGATGGGCCGGACCTAATCAGGTCAAATTGAAAGACGAAGTCCGCGCTGAGATTCGGGGTTGAATTTAAGGCTTAGAGGCACTTTTGGATGCTTGATTTGGGACGGCATAATTTTGGGCCAAAAATCAAAAAATTCCTGACTTCTGAGTCAGGAAAACCTCCCGGAATGGACCGGACCGAATCAGGTCAAATTGGAAAACAAAGTCCGCCATGAGATTCGGGGTTGAATTTAAGGCTTAGAGGCACTTTTGGATGCTTGATTTGGGACGGCATATATTTGGCCGAAAAATCAAAAAATTCCTGACCGCGGAGTGATGAAAACATCCCGGGATGGGCCGGACCGAATCAGGTCAAATTGAAAGACGAAGTCCGCGCTGAGATTCGGGGTTGAATTTAAGGCTTAGAGGCACTTTTGGATGCTTGATTTGGGACGGCATATATTTGGCCCAAAAATCAAAAAATTCCTGACCGCGGAGTCAGGAAAACCTCTTGGGATGGGCTGGAGAAAATCAGGTCAAAGTGAAAAAGAAAGTCCGCCATGAGATTCGGGGTTGAATTTAAGGCTTAGAGGCACTTTTGGATCCTTGATTTGGGACGGCATATATTTGGCCCAAAAATCAAAAAATTCCTGACCGCGGAGTCATGAAAACATCCCGGGATGGGCCGGACCGAATCAGGTCAAATTGAAAGACGAAGTCCGCGCTGAGATTCGGGGTTGAATTTAAGGCTTAGAGGCACTTTTGGATGCTTGATTTGGGACGGCATATATTTGGCCGAAAAATCAAAAAATTCCTGACCGCGGAGTCATGAAAACCTCCTGGGATGGGCCGGAGAAAATCAGGTCAAAGTGAAAAAGAAAGTCCGCCATGAGATTCGGGGTTGAATTTAAGGCTTAGAGGCACTTCTGGATGCTTGATTTGGGACGGCATAATTTTTGGCCCAAAAATCAAAAAATTCCTGACCGCGGAGTCAGGAAAACCTCCTGGGATAGGCCGGAGAAAATCAGGTCAAAGTGAAAAACAAAGTCCGCGATGAGATTCGGGGTTGAATTTAAGGCTTAGAGGCACTTCTGGATGCTTGATTTGGGACGGCATAATTTTTGGCCCAAAAATTAAAAAATTCCTGCCCGCGGATTCCGGAAAACCTCCCGGGATGGGCCGGACCGAATCAGGTCAAATTGAAAGACGAAGTCCGCGCTGAGATTCGGGGTTGAATTTAAGGCTTAGAGGCACTTTTGGATGCTTGATTTGGGACGGCATATATTTGGCCCAAAAATCAAAAAATTCCTGACCGCGGAGTCATGAAAACATCCCGGGATGGGCCGGACCGAATCAGGTCAAATTGAAAGACGAAGTCCGCGCTGAGATTCGGGGTTGAATTTAAGGCTTAGAGGCACTTTTGGATGCTTGATTTGGGACGGCATATATTTGGCCCAAAAAACAAAAAATTCCTGACCGCGGAGTCAGGAAAACCTCTTGGGATGGGCTGGAGAAAATCAGGTCAAAGTGAAAAAGAATGTCAGCCATGAGATTCGGGGTTGAATTTAAGGCTTAGAGGCACTTTTGGATCCTTGATTTGGGACGGCATATATTTGGCCCAAAAATCAAAAAATTCCTGACCGCGGAGTTAGGAAAACCTCCTGGGATGGGCCGGAGAAAATCAGGTCAAAGTGAAAAAGAAAGTCCGCCATGAGATTCGGGGTTGAATTTAAGGCTTAGAGGCACTTCTGGATGCTTGATTTGGGACGGCATAAATTTTGGCCCAAAAATCAAAAAATTCCTGCCCGCGGAGTCCGGAAAACCTCCCGGGATGGGCCGGACCGAATCAGATCAAATTGAAAGACGAAGTCCGCCATGAGATTCGGGGTTGAATTTAAGGCTTAGAGGCACTTCTGGATGCTTGATTTGGGACGGCATAATTTTTGGCCCAAAAATCAAAAAATTCCTGACCGCGGAGTCAGGAAAACCTCCTGGGATAGGCCGGAGAAAATCAGGTCAAAGTGAAAAACAAAGTCCGCCATGAGATTCGGGGTTGAATTTAAGGCTTAGAGGCACTTCTGGATGCTTGATTTGGGACGGCATATATTTGGCCCAAAAATCAAAAAATTCCTGACCGCGGAGTCAGGAAAACCTCTTGGGATGGGCTGGAGAAAATCAGGTCAAAGTGAAAAAGAAAGTCCGCCATGAGATTCGGGGTTGAATTTAAGGCTTAGAGGCACTTTTGGATCCTTGATTTGGGACGGCATATATTTGGCCCAAAAATCAAAAAATTCCTGCCCGCGGAGTCCGGAAAACCTCCCGGGATGGGCCGGACCGAATCAGATCAAATTGAAAGACGAAGTCCGCGCTGAGATTCGGGGTTGAATTTAAGGCTTAGAGGGACTTTTGGATGCTTGATTTGGGACGGCATATATTTGGCCCAAAAATCAAAAAATTCCTGACCGCGGAGTCATGAAAACCTCCTGGGATGGGCCGGAGAAAATCAGGTCAAAGTGAAAAAGAAAGTCCGCCATGAGATTCGGGGTTGAATTTAAGGCTTAGAGGCACTTCTGGATGCTTGATTTGGGACGGCATAATTTTTGGCCCAAAAATCAAAAAATTCCTGACCGCGGAGTCAGGAAAACCTCCTGGGATAGGCCGGAGAAAATCAGGTCAAAGTGAAAAACAAAGTCCGCGATGAGATTCGGGGTTGAATTTAAGGCTTAGAGGCACTTCTGGATGCTTGATTTGGGACGGCATAATTTTTGGCCCAAAAATTAAAAAATTCCTGCCCGCGGAGTCCGGAAAACCTCCCGGGATGGGCCGGACCGAATCAGGTCAAATTGAAAGACGAAGTCCGCGCTGAGATTCGGGGTTGAATTTAAGGCTTAGAGGCACTTTTGGATGCTTGATTTGGGACGGCATATATTTGGCCCAAAAATCAAAAAATTCCTGACCGCGGAGTCAGGAAAACCTCCTGGGATAGGCCGGAGAAAATCAGGTGAAAGTGAAAAACAAAGTCCGCGATGAGATTCGGGGTTGAATTTAAGGCTTAGAGGCACTTCTGGATGCTTGATTTGGGACGGCATAAATTTTGGCCCAAAAATCAAAAAATTCCTGCCCGCGGAGTCCGGAAAACCTCCCGGGATGGGCCGGACCGAATCAGATCAAATTGAAAGACGAAGTCCGCCATGAGATTCGGGGTTGAATTTAAGGCTTAGAGGCACTTCTGGATGCTTGATTTGGGACGGCATAATTTTTGGCCCAAAAATCAAAAAATTCCTGACCGCGGAGTCAGGAAAACCTCCTGGGATAGGCCGGAGAAAATCAGGTCAAAGTGAAAAACAAAGTCCGCCAAGAGATTCGGGGTTGAATTTAAGGCTTAGAGGCACTTCTGGATGCTTGATTTGGGACGGCATATATTTGGCCCAAAAATCAAAAAATTCCTGACCGCGGAGTCAGGAAAACCTCCTGGGAAGGGCCGGGGAAAATCAGGTCAAAGTGAAAAAGAAAGTCCGCCATGAGATTCGGGGTTGAATTTAAGGCTTAGAGGCACTTCTGGATGCTTGATTTGGGACGGCATAATTTTTGGCCCAAAAATCAAAAAATTCCTGACCGCGGAGTCCAGAAAACATCCCGGGATGGGCCGGACCGAATCAGGTCAAATTGAAAGACGAAGTCCGCGCTGAGATTCGGGGTTGAATTTAAGGCTTAGAGGCACTTTTGGATGCTTGATTTGGGACGGCATAATTTTTGGCCCAAAAATCAAAAAATTCCTGACCGCGGAGTCCGGAAAACATCCCGGGATGGGCCGGACCTAATCAGGTCAAATTGAAAGACGAAGTCCGCGCTGAGATTCGGGGTTGAATTTAAGGCTTAGAGGCACTTTTGGATGCTTGATTTGGGACGGCATAATTTTGGGCCAAAAATCAAAAAATTCCTGACTTCTGAGTCAGGAAAACCTCCCGGAATGGACCGGACCGAATCAGGTCAAATTGGAAAACAAAGTCCGCCATGAGATTCGGGGTTGAATTTAAGGCTTAGAGGCACTTTTGGATGCTTGATTTGGGACGGCATATATTTGGCCGAAAAATCAAAAAATTCCTGACCGCGGAGTCATGAAAACATCCCGGGATGGGCCGGACCGAATCAGGTCAAATTGAAAGACGAAGTCCGCGCTGAGATTCGGGGTTGAATTTAAGGCTTAGAGGCACTTTTGGATGCTTGATTTGGGACGGCATATATTTGGCCCAAAAATCAAAAAATTCCTGACCGCGGAGTTAGGAAAACCTCCTGGGATGGGCCGGAGAAAATCAGGTCAAAGTGAAAAAGAAAGTCCGCCATGAGATTCGGGGTTGAATTTAAGGCTTAGAGGCACTTCTGGATGCTTGATTTGGGACGGCATAAATTTTGGCCCAAAAATCAAAAAATTCCTGCCCGCGGAGTCCGGAAAACCTCCCGGGATGGGCCGGACCGAATCAGATCAAATTGAAAGACGAAGTCCGCCATGAGATTCGGGGTTGAATTTAAGGCTTAGAGGCACTTCTGGATGCTTGATTTGGGACGGCATAATTTTTGGCCCAAAAATCAAAAAATTCCTGACCGCGGAGTCAGGAAAACCTCCTGGGATAGGCCGGAGAAAATCAGGTCAAAGTGAAAAACAAAGTCCGCCAAGAGATTCGGGGTTGAATTTAAGGCTTAGAGGCACTTCTGGATGCTTGATTTGGGACGGCATATATTTGGCCCAAAAATCAAAAAATTCCTGACCGCGGAGTCAGGAAAACCTCCTGGGAAGGGCCGGGGAAAATCAGGTCAAAGTGAAAAAGAAAGTCCGCCATGAGATTCGGGGTTGAATTTAAGGCTTAGAGGCACTTCTGGATGCTTGATTTGGGACGGCATAATTTTTGGCCCAAAAAACAAAAAATTCCTGACCGCGGAGTCCAGAAAACATCCCGGGATGGGCCGGACCGAATCAGGTCAAATTGAAAGACGAAGTCCGCGCTGAGATTCGGGGTTGAATTTAAGGCTTAGAGGAACTTTTGGATGCTTGATTTGGGACGGCATAATTTTTGGCCCAAAAATCAAAAAATTCCTGACCGCGGAGTCCGGAAAACATCCCGGGATGGGCCGGACCTAATCAGGTCAAATTGAAAGACGAAGTCCGCGCTGAGATTCGGGGTTGAATTTAAGGCTTAGAGGCACTTTTGGATGCTTGATTTGGGACGGCATAATTTTTGGCCCAAAAATCAAAAAATTCCTGACCGCGGAGTCAGGAAAACCTCCTGGGATAGGCCGGAGAAAATCAGGTCAAAGTGAAAAACAAAGTCCGCGATGAGATTCGGGGTTGAATTTAAGGCTTAGAGGCACTTCTGGATGCTTGATTTGGGACGGCATAATTTTTGGCCCAAAAAACAAAAAATTCCTGACCGCGGAGTCCAGAAAACATCCCGGGATGGGCCGGACCTAATCAGGTCAAATTGAAAGACGAAGTCCGCGCTGAGATTCGGGGTTGAATTTAAGGCTTAGAGGCACTTTTGGATGCTTGATTTGGGACGGCATAATTTTGGGCCAAAAATCAAAAAATTCCTGACTTCTGAGTCAGGAAAACCTCCCGGAATGGACCGGACCGAATCAGGTCAAATTGGAAAACAAAGTCCGCCATGAGATTCGGGGTTGAATTTAAGGCTTAGAGGCACTTTTGGATGCTTGATTTGGGACGGCATATATTTGGCCGAAAAATCAAAAAATTACTTACCGCGGAGTCATGAAAACATCCCGGGATGGGCCGGACCGAATCAGGTCAAATTGAAAGACGAAGTCCGCGCTGAGATTCGGGGTTGAATTTAAGGCTTAGAGGCACTTTTGGATGCTTGATTTGGGACGGCATATATTTGGCCCAAAAATCAAAAAATTCCTGACCGCGGAGTTAGGAAAACCTCCTGGGATGGGCCGGAGAAAATCAGGTCAAAGTGAAAAAGAAAGTCCGCCATGAGATTCGGGGTTGAATTTAAGGCTTAGAGGCACTTCTGGATGCTTGATTTGGGACGGCATAAATTTTGGCCCAAAAATCAAAAAATTCCTGCCCGCGGAGTCCGGAAAACCTCCCGGGATGGGCCGGACCGAATCAGATCAAATTGAAAGACGAAGTCCGCCATGAGATTCGGGGTTGAATTTAAGGCTTAGAGGCACTTCTGGATGCTTGATTTGGGACGGCATATATTTGGCCCAAAAATCAAAAAATTCCTGACCGCGGAGTCATGAAAACATCCCGGGATGGGCCGGACCGAATCAGGTCAAATTGAAAGACGAAGTCCGCGCTGAGATTCGGGGTTGAATTTAAGGCTTAGAGGCACTTTTGGATGCTTGATTTGGGACGGTATATATTTGGCCCAAAAATCAAAAAATTCCTGACCGCGGAGTCATGAAAACCTCCTGGGATGGGCCGGAGAAAATCAGGTCAAAGTGAAAAAGAAAGTCCGCCATGAGATTCGGGGTTGAATTTAAGGCTTAGAGGCACTTCTGGATGCTTGATTTGGGACGGCATATATTTGGCCGAAAAATCAAAAAATTCCTGCCCGCGGAGTCCGGAAAACCTCCCGGGATGGGCCGGACCGAATCAGATCAAATTGAAAGACGAAGTCCGCCATGAGATTCGGGGTTGAATTTAAGGCTTAGAGGCACTTTTGGATGCTTGATTTGGGACGGCATATATTTGGCCGAAAAATCAAAAAATTCCTGACCGCGGAGTCATGAAAACCTCCTGGGATGGGCCGGAGAAAATCAGGTCAAAGTGAAAAAGAAAGTCCGCCATGAGATTCGGGGTTGAATTTAAGGCTTAGAGGCACTTCTGGATGCTTGATTTGGGACGGCATAATTTTTGGCCCAAAATCAAAAATTCCTGACCGCGGAGTCAGGAAAACCTCCTGGGATAGGCCGGAGAAAATCAGGTCAAAGTGAAAAACAAAGTCCGCGATGAGATTCGGGGTTGAATTTAAGGCTTAGAGGCACTTCTGGATGCTTGATTTGGGACGGCATAATTTTGGCCCAAAAAACAAAAATTCCTGACCGCGGAGTCAGGAAAACCTCCTGGGGATAGCCGGAGAAATCAGGTCAAAGTGAAAAACAAAGTCCGCCATGAGATTCGGGGTTGAATTTAAGGCTTAGAGGCACTTCTGGATGCTTGATTTGGACGCATATATTTGGCCCAAAAATCAAAAAATTCCTGACCGCGGAGTCATGAAAACATCCCGGGATGGGCCGGACCGAATCAGGTCAAATTGAAAGACGAAGTCCGCGCTGAGATTCGGGGTTGAATTTAAGGCTTAGAGGCACTTTTGGATGCTTGATTTGGGACGGTATATATTTGGCCCAAAAATCAAAAATTCCTGACCGCGGAGTCATGAAAACCTCCTGGGATGGGCCGGAGAAAATCAGGTCAAAGTGAAAAAGAAAGTCCGCCATGAGATTCGGGTTGAATTTAAGGCTTAGAGGCACTTCTGGATGCTTGATTTGGGACGGCATATATTGGCCGAAAAATCAAAAAATTCCTGCCCGCGGAGTCCGGAAAACCTCCCGGGATGGGCCGGACCGAATCAGATCAAATTGAAAGACGAAGTCCGCCATGAGATTCGGGGTTGAATTTAAGGCTTAGAGGCACTTTTGGATGCTTGATTTGGGACGGCATATATTTGGCCGAAAAATCAAAAAATTCCTGACCGCGGAGTCATGAAAACCTCCTGGGATGGGGCCGAGAAAATCAGGTCAAAGTGAAAAAGAAAGTCCGCCATGAGATTCGGGGTTGAATTAAGGCTTAGAGGCACTTCTGGATGCTTGATTTGGGACGGCATAATTTTTGGCCCAAAAATCAAAAATTCCTGACCGCGGAGTCAGGAAAACCTCCTGGGATAGGCCGGAGAAAATCAGGTCAAAGTGAAAAACAAAGTCCGCGATGAGATTCGGGGTTGAATTTAAGGCTTAGAGGCACTTCTGGATGCTTGATTTGGGACGGCATAATTTTTGGCCCAAAAATTAAAAAATTCCTGCCCGCGGAGTCCGGAAAACCTCCCGGGATGGGCCGGGACCGAATCAGGTCAAATTGAAAGACGAAGTCCGCGCTGAGATTCGGGGTTGAATTTAAGGCTTAGAGGCACTTTTGGATGCTTGATTTGGGACGGCATATATTTGGCCCAAAAATCAAAAAATTCCTGACCGCGGAGTCATGAAAACATCCCGGATGGGCCGGACCGAATCAGGTCAAATTGAAAGACACGAAGTCCGCGCTGAGATTCGGGGTTGAATTAAGGCTTAGAGGCACTTTTGGATGCTTGATTTGGGACGGCATATATTTGGCCCAAAAAACAAAAAATTCCTGACCGCGGAGTCAGGAAAACCTCTTGGGATGGGCTGGAGAAAATCAGGTCAAAGTGAAAAAGAATGTCCGCCATGAGATTCGGGGTTGAATTTAAGCTTAGAGGCACTTTTGGATCCTTGATTTGGGACGGCATATATTTGGCCCAAAAATCAAAAAATTCCTGACCGCGGAGTTAGGAAAACCTCCTGGGATGGGCCAGAGAAAATCAGGTCAAAGTGAAAAAGAAAGTCTGCCATGAGATTCGGGTTGATTTAGGTTAGAGGCTAGCTTAGGAGGCACTTCTGATCTTGATTGGGACGGCATAAATTTTGGCCACAAAAATCAAAAAATTCCTGCCCGCGGAGTCCGGAAAACCTCCCGGGATGGGCCGGAACGAATCAGATCAAATTGAAAGACGAAGTCCGCCATGAGATTCGGGGTTGAATTTAAGGCTTAGAGGCACTTCTGGATGCTTGATTTGGGACGGCATAATTTTTGGCCCAAAAATCAAAAAATTCCTGACCGCGGAGTCAGGAAAACCTCCTGGGATAGGCCGGAGAAAATCAGGTCAAAGTGAAAAACAAAGTCCGCCATGAGATTCGGGGTTGAATTAAGGCTTAGAGGCACTTCTGGATGCTTGATTTGGGACGGCATATATTTGGCCCAAAAATCAAAAATTCCTGACCGCGGAGTCAGGAAAACCTCTTGGGATGGGCTGGAGAAAATCAGGTCAAAAGTGAAAAAGAAAAGTCCGCCATGAGATTCGGGGTTGAATTTAAGGCTTAGAGGCACTTTTGGATGCTTGATTTGGGACGGCATATATTTGGCCGAAAAATCAAAAAATTCCTGACCGCGGAGTGATGAAAACATCCCGGGATGGGCCGGACCGAATCAGGTCAAATGAAAGACGAAGTCCGCGCTGAGATTCGGGGTTGAATTTAAGGCTTAGAGGGCACTTTTGGATGCTTGATTTGGGACGGCATATATTTGGCCCAAAAAATCAAAAAATTCCTGACCGCGGAGTCAGGAAAACCTCTTGGGATGGGCTGGAGAAAATCAGGTCAAAGTGAAAAAGAAAGTCCGCCATGAGATTCGGGGTTGAATTTAAGGCTTAGAGGCACTTTTGGATCCTTGATTTGGGACGGCATATATTTGGCCCAAAAATCAAAAAATTCCTGACCGCGGAGTCATGAAAACATCCCGGGATGGGCCGGACCGAATCAGGTCAAATTGAAAGACGAAGTCCGCGCTGAGATTCGGGGTTGAATTTAAGGCTTAGAGGCACTTTTGGATGCTTGATTTGGGACGGCATATATTTGGCCGAAAAATCAAAAAATTCCTGACCGCGGAGTCATGAAAACCTCCTGGGATGGGCCGGAGAAAATCAGGTCAAAGTGAAAAAGAAAGTCCGCCATGAGATTCGGGGTTGAATTTAAGGCTTAGAGGCACTTCTGGATGCTTGATTTGGGACGGCATAATTTTTGGCCCAAAAATCAAAAAATTCCTGACCGCGGAGTCAGGAAAACCTCCTGGGATAGGCCGGAGAAAATCAGGTCAAAGTGAAAAACAAAGTCCGCGATGAGATTCGGGGTTGAATTTAAGGCTTAGAGGCACTTCTGGATGCTTGATTTGGGACGGCATAATTTTTGGCCCAAAAATTAAAAAATTCCTGCCCGCGGATTCCGGAAAACCTCCCGGGATGGGCCGGACCGAATCAGGTCAAATTGAAAGACGAAGTCCGCGCTGAGATTCGGGGTTGAATTTAAGGCTTAGAGGCACTTTTGGATGCTTGATTTGGGACGGCATATATTTGGCCCAAAAATCAAAAAATTCCTGACCGCGGAGTCATGAAAACATCCCGGGATGGGCCGGACCGAATCAGGTCAAATTGAAAGACGAAGTCCGCGCTGAGATTCGGGGTTGAATTTAAGGCTTAGAGGCACTTTTGGATGCTTGATTTGGGACGGCATATATTTGGCCCAAAAAACAAAAAATTCCTGACCGCGGAGTCAGGAAAACCTCTTGGGATGGGCTGGAGAAAATCAGGTCAAAGTGAAAAAGAATGTCAGCCATGAGATTCGGGGTTGAATTTAAGGCTTAGAGGCACTTTTGGATCCTTGATTTGGGACGGCATATATTTGGCCCAAAAATCAAAAAATTCCTGACCGCGGAGTTAGGAAAACCTCCTGGGATGGGCCGGAGAAAATCAGGTCAAAGTGAAAAAGAAAGTCCGCCATGAGATTCGGGGTTGAATTTAAGGCTTAGAGGCACTTCTGGATGCTTGATTTGGGACGGCATAAATTTTGGCCCAAAAATCAAAAAATTCCTGCCCGCGGAGTCCGGAAAACCTCCCGGGATGGGCCGGACCGAATCAGATCAAATTGAAAGACGAAGTCCGCCATGAGATTCGGGGTTGAATTTAAGGCTTAGAGGCACTTCTGGATGCTTGATTTGGGACGGCATAATTTTTGGCCCAAAAATCAAAAAATTCCTGACCGCGGAGTCAGGAAAACCTCCTGGGATAGGCCGGAGAAAATCAGGTCAAAGTGAAAAACAAAGTCCGCCATGAGATTCGGGGTTGAATTTAAGGCTTAGAGGCACTTCTGGATGCTTGATTTGGGACGGCATATATTTGGCCCAAAAATCAAAAAATTCCTGACCGCGGAGTCAGGAAAACCTCTTGGGATGGGCTGGAGAAAATCAGGTCAAAGTGAAAAAGAAAGTCCGCCATGAGATTCGGGGTTGAATTTAAGGCTTAGAGGCACTTTTGGATCCTTGATTTGGGACGGCATATATTTGGCCCAAAAATCAAAAAATTCCTGCCCGCGGAGTCCGGAAAACCTCCCGGGATGGGCCGGACCGAATCAGATCAAATTGAAAGACGAAGTCCGCCATGAGATTCGGGGTTGAATTTAAGGCTTAGAGGGACTTTTGGATGCTTGATTTGGGACGGCATATATTTGGCCCAAAAATCAAAAAATTCCTGACCGCGGAGTCATGAAAACCTCCTGGGATGGGCCGGAGAAAATCAGGTCAAAGTGAAAAAGAAAGTCCGCCATGAGATTCGGGGTTGAATTTAAGGCTTAGAGGCACTTCTGGATGCTTGATTTGGGACGGCATAATTTTTGGCCCAAAAATCAAAAAATTCCTGACCGCGGAGTCAGGAAAACCTCCTGGGATAGGCCGGAGAAAATCAGGTCAAAGTGAAAAACAAAGTCCGCGATGAGATTCGGGGTTGAATTTAAGGCTTAGAGGCACTTTTGGATGCTTGATTTGGGACGGCATATATTTGGCCCAAAAAACAAAAAATTCCTGACCGCGGAGTCAGGAAAACCTCTTGGAATGGGCTGGAGAAAATCAGGTCAAAGTGAAACAGAATGTCCGCCATGAGATTCTGGGTTGAATTTAAGGCTTAGAGGCACTTTTGGATCCTTGATTTGGGACGGCATATATTTGGCCCAAAAATCAAAAAATTCCTGACCGCGGAGTTAGGAAAACCTCCTGGGATGGGCCGGAGAAAATCAGGTCAAAGTGAAAAAGAAAGTCCGCCATGAGATTCGGGGTTGAATTTAAGGCTTAGAGGCACTTCTGGATGCTTGATTTGGGACGGCATAAATTTTGGCCCAAAAATCAAAAAATTCCTGCCCGCGGAGTCCGGAAAACCTCCCGGGATGGGCCGGACCGAATCAGATCAAATTGAAAGACGAAGTCCGCCATGAGATTCGGGGTTGAATTTAAGGCTTAGAGGCACTTCTGGATGCTTGATTTGGGACGGCATAATTTTTGGCCCAAAAATCAAAAAATTCCTGACCGCGGAGTCAGGAAAACCTCCTGGGATAGGCCGGAGAAAATCAGGTCAAAGTGAAAAACAAAGTCCGCCAAGAGATTCGGGGTTGAATTTAAGGCTTAGAGGCACTTCTGGATGCTTGATTTGGGACGGCATATATTTGGCCCAAAAATCAAAAAATTCCTGACCGCGGAGTCAGGAAAACCTCCTGGGAAGGGCCGGGGAAAATCAGGTCAAAGTGAAAAAGAAAGTCCGCCATGAGATTCGGGGTTGAATTTAAGGCTTAGAGGCACTTCTGGATGCTTGATTTGGGACGGCATAATTTTTGGCCCAAAAAACAAAAAATTCCTGACCGCGGAGTCCAGAAAACATCCCGGGATGGGCCGGACCGAATCAGGTCAAATTGAAAGACGAAGTCCGCGCTGAGATTCGGGGTTGAATTTAAGGCTTAGAGGCACTTTTGGATGCTTGATTTGGGACGGCATAATTTTTGGCCCAAAAATCAAAAAATTCCTGACCGCGGAGTCCGGAAAACATCCCGGGATGGGCCGGACCTAATCAGGTCAAATTGAAAGACGAAGTCCGCGCTGAGATTCGGGGTTGAATTTAAGGCTTAGAGGCACTTTTGGATGCTTGATTTGGGACGGCATAATTTTGGGCCAAAAATCAAAAAATTCCTGACTTCTGAGTCAGGAAAACCTCCCGGAATGGACCGGACCGAATCAGGTCAAATTGGAAAACAAAGTCCGCCATGAGATTCGGGGTTGAATTTAAGGCTTAGAGGCACTTTTGGATGCTTGATTTGGGACGGCATATATTTGGCCGAAAAATCAAAAAATTCCTGACCGCGGAGTCATGAAAACATCCCGGGATGGGCCGGACCGAATCAGGTCAAATTGAAAGACGAAGTCCGCGCTGAGATTCGGGGTTGAATTTAAGGCTTAGAGGCACTTTTGGATGCTTGATTTGGGACGGCATATATTTGGCCCAAAAATCAAAAAATTCCTGACCGCGGAGTTAGGAAAACCTCCTGGGATGGGCCGGAGAAAATCAGGTCAAAGTGAAAAAGAAAGTCCGCCATGAGATTCGGGGTTGAATTTAAGGCTTAGAGGCACTTCTGGATGCTTGATTTGGGACGGCATAAATTTTGGCCCAAAAATCAAAAAATTCCTGCCCGCGGAGTCCGGAAAACCTCCCGGGATGGGCCGGACCGAATCAGATCAAATTGAAAGACGAAGTCCGCCATGAGATTCGGGGTTGAATTTAAGGCTTAGAGGCACTTCTGGATGCTTGATTTGGGACGGCATAATTTTTGGCCCAAAAATCAAAAAATTCCTGACCGCGGAGTCAGGAAAACCTCCTGGGATAGGCCGGAGAAAATCAGGTCAAAGTGAAAAACAAAGTCCGCCAAGAGATTCGGGGTTGAATTTAAGGCTTAGAGGCACTTCTGGATGCTTGATTTGGGACGGCATATATTTGGCCCAAAAATCAAAAAATTCCTGACCGCGGAGTCAGGAAAACCTCCTGGGAAGGGCCGGGGAAAATCAGGTCAAAGTGAAAAAGAAAGTCCGCCATGAGATTCGGGGTTGAATTTAAGGCTTAGAGGCACTTCTGGATGCTTGATTTGGGACGGCATAATTTTTGGCCCAAAAATCAAAAAATTCCTGACCGCGGAGTCCGGAAAACATCCCGGGATGGGCCGGACCTAATCAGGTCAAATTAAAAGACGAAGTCCGCGCTGAGATTCGGGGTTGAATTTAAGGCTTAGAGGCACTTTTGGATGCTTGATTTGGGACGGCATAATTTTTGGCCCAAAAATCAAAAAATTCCTGACCGCGGAGTCAGGAAAACCTCCTGGGATAGGCCGGAGAAAATCAGGTCAAAGTGAAAAACAAAGTCCGCGATGAGATTCGGGGTTGAATTTAAGGCTTAGAGGCACTTCTGGATGCTTGATTTGGGACGGCATAATTTTTGGCCCAAAAAACAAAAAATTCCTGACCGCGGAGTCCAGAAAACATCCCGGGATGGGCCGGACCTAATCAGGTCAAATTGAAAGACGAAGTCCGCGCTGAGATTCGGGGTTGAATTTAAGGCTTAGAGGCACTTTTGGATGCTTGATTTGGGACGGCATAATTTTGGGCCAAAAATCAAAAAATTCCTGACTTCTGAGTCAGGAAAACCTCCCGGAATGGACCGGACCGAATCAGGTCAAATTGGAAAACAAAGTCCGCCATGAGATTCGGGGTTGAATTTAAGGCTTAGAGGCACTTTTGGATGCTTGATTTGGGACGGCATATATTTGGCCGAAAAATCAAAAAATTACTTACCGCGGAGTCATGAAAACATCCCGGGATGGGCCGGACCGAATCAGGTCAAATTGAAAGACGAAGTCCGCGCTGAGATTCGGGGTTGAATTTAAGGCTTAGAGGCACTTTTGGATGCTTGATTTGGGACGGCATATATTTGGCCCAAAAATCAAAAAATTCCTGACCGCGGAGTTAGGAAAACCTCCTGGGATGGGCCGGAGAAAATCAGGTCAAAGTGAAAAAGAAAGTCCGCCATGAGATTCGGGGTTGAATTTAAGGCTTAGAGGCACTTCTGGATGCTTGATTTGGGACGGCATAAATTTTGGCCCAAAAATCAAAAAATTCCTGCCCGCGGAGTCCGGAAAACCTCCCGGGATGGGCCGGACCGAATCAGATCAAATTGAAAGACGAAGTCCGCCATGAGATTCGGGGTTGAATTTAAGGCTTAGAGGCACTTCTGGATGCTTGATTTGGGACGGCATAATTTTTGGCCCAAAAAACAAAAAATTCCTGACCGCGGAGTCAGGAAAACCTCCTGGGATAGGCCGGAGAAAATCAGGTCAAAGTGAAAAACAAAGTCCGCCATGAGATTCGGGGTTGAATTTAAGGCTTAGAGGCACTTCTGGATGCTTGATTTGGGACGGCATATATTTGGCCCAAAAATCAAAAAATTCCTGACCGCGGAGTCATGAAAACATCCCGGGATGGGCCGGACCGAATCAGGTCAAATTGAAAGACGAAGTCCGCGCTGAGATTCGGGGTTGAATTTAAGGCTTAGAGGCACTTTTGGATGCTTGATTTGGGACGGTATATATTTGGCCCAAAAATCAAAAAATTCCTGACCGCGGAGTCATGAAAACCTCCTGGGATGGGCCGGAGAAAATCAGGTCAAAGTGAAAAAGAAAGTCCGCCATGAGATTCGGGGTTGAATTTAAGGCTTAGAGGCACTTCTGGATGCTTGATTTGGGACGGCATATATTTGGCCGAAAAATCAAAAAATTCCTGCCTGCGGAGTCCGGAAAACCTCCCGGGATGGGCCGGACCGAATCAGATCAAATTGAAAGACGAAGTCCGCCATGAGATTCGGGGTTGAATTTAAGGCTTAGAGGCACTTTTGGATGCTTGATTTGGGACGGCATATATTTGGCCGAAAAATCAAAAAATTCCTGACCGCGGAGTCATGAAAACCTCCTGGGATGGGCCGGAGAAAATCAGGTCAAAGTGAAAAAGAAAGTCCGCCATGAGATTCGGGGTTGAATTTAAGGCTTAGAGGCACTTCTGGATGCTTGATTTGGGACGGCATAATTTTTGGCCCAAAAATCAAAAAATTCCTGACCGCGGAGTCAGGAAAACCTCCTGGGATAGGCCGGAGAAAATCAGGTCAAAGTGAAAAACAAAGTCCGCGATGAGATTCGGGGTTGAATTTAAGGCTTAGAGGCACTTCTGGATGCTTGATTTGGGACGGCATAATTTTTGGCCCAAAAATTAAAAAATTCCTGCCCGCGGAGTCCGGAAAACCTCCCGGGATGGGCCGGACCGAATCAGGTCAAATTGAAAGACGAAGTCCGCGCTGAGATTCGGGGTTGAATTTAAGGCTTAGAGGCACTTTTGGATGCTTGATTTGGGACGGCATATATTTGGCCCAAAAATCAAAAAATTCCTGACCGCGGAGTCATGAAAACATCCCGGGATGGGCCGGACCGAATCAGGTCAAATTGAAAGACGAAGTCCGCGCTGAGATTCGGGGTTGAATTTAAGGCTTAGAGGCACTTTTGGATGCTTGATTTGGGACGGCATATATTTGGCCCAAAAAACAAAAAATTCCTGACCGCGGAGTCAGGAAAACCTCTTGGGATGGGCTGGAGAAAATCAGGTCAAAGTGAAAAAGAATGTCCGCCATGAGATTCGGGGTTGAATTTAAGGCTTAGAGGCACTTTTGGATCCTTGATTTGGGACGGCATATATTTGGCCCAAAAATCAAAAAATTCCTGACCGCGGAGTTAGGAAAACCTCCTGGGATGGGCCAGAGAAAATCAGGTCAAAGTGAAAAAGAAAGTCTGCCATGAGATTCGGGGTTGAATTTAAGGCTTAGAGGCACTTCTGGATGCTTGATTTGGGACGGCATAAATTTTGGCCCAAAAATCAAAAAATTCCTGCCCGCGGAGTCCGGAAAACCTCCCGGGATGGGCCGGACCGAATCAGATCAAATTGAAAGACGAAGTCCGCCATGAGATTCGGGGTTGAATTTAAGGCTTAGAGGCACTTCTGGATGCTTGATTTGGGACGGCATAATTTTTGGCCCAAAAATCAAAAAATTCCTGACCGCGGAGTCCGGAAAACCTCACGGGATGGGCCGGACCGAATCAGGTCAAATTGAAAGACGAAGTCCGCGCTGAGATTCGGGGTTGAATTTAAGGCTTAGAGGCACTTTTGGATGCTTGATTTGGGACGGCATATATTTGGCCCAAAAATCAAAAAATTCCTGACCGCGGAGTCATGAAAACATCCCGGGATGGGCCGGACCGAATCAGGTCAAATTGAAAGACGAAGTCCGCGCTGAGATTCGGGGTTGAATTTAAGGCTTAGAGGCACTTTTGGATGCTTGATTTGGGACGGCATATATTTGGCCCAAAAAACAAAAAATTCCTGACCGCGGAGTCAGGAAAACCTCTTGGGATGGGCTGGAGAAAATCAGGTCAAAGTGAAAAAGAATGTCCGCCATGAGATTCGGGGTTGAATTTAAGGCTTAGAGGCACTTTTGGATCCTTGATTTGGGACGGCATATATTTGGCCCAAAAATCAAAAAATTCCTGACCGCGGAGTTAGGAAAACCTCCTGGGATGGGCCAGAGAAAATCAGGTCAAAGTGAAAAAGAAAGTCTGCCATGAGATTCGGGGTTGAATTTAAGGCTTAGAGGCACTTCTGGATGCTTGATTTGGGACGGCATAAATTTTGGCCCAAAAATCAAAAAATTCCTGCCCGCGGAGTCCGGAAAACCTCCCGGGATGGGCCGGACCGAATCAGATCAAATTGAAAGACGAAGTCCGCCATGAGATTCGGGGTTGAATTTAAGGCTTAGAGGCACTTCTGGATGCTTGATTTGGGACGGCATATATTTGGCCCAAAAATCAAAAAATTCCTGACCGCGGAGTCAGGAAAACCTCTTGGGATGGGCTGGAGAAAATCAGGTCAAAGTGAAAAAGAAAGTCCGCCATGAGATTCGGGGTTGAATTTAAGGCTTAGAGGCACTTTTGGATCCTTGATTTGGGACGGCATATATTTGGCCCAAAAATAAAAAAATTCCTGACCGCGGAGTCATGAAAACATCCCGGGATGGGCCGGACCGAATCAGGTCAAATTGAAAGACGAAGTCCGCGCTGAGATTCGGGGTTGAATTTAAGGCTTAGAGGCACTTTTGGATGCTTGATTTGGGACGGCATAATTTTTGGCCCAAAAATCAAAAAATTCCTGACCGCGGAGTCCGGAAAACATCCCGGGATGGGCCGGACCTAATCAGGTCAAATTGAAAGACGAAGTCCGCGCTGAGATTCGGGGTTGAATTTAAGGCTTAGAGGCACTTTTGGATGCTTGATTTGGGACGGCATAATTTTGGGCCAAAAATCAAAAAATTCCTGACTTCTGAGTCAGGAAAACCTCCCGGAATGGACCGGACCGAATCAGGTCAAAGTGAAAAAGAAAGTCCGCCATGAGATTCGGGGTTGAATTTAAGGCTTAGAGGCACTTTTGGATGCTTGATTTGGGACGGCATATATTTGGCCGAAAAATCAAAAAATTCCTGACCGCGGAGTCATGAAAACATCCCGGGATGGGCCGGACCGAATCAGGTCAAATTGAAAGACGAAGTCCGCGCTGAGATTCGGGGTTGAATTTAAGGCTTAGAGGCACTTTTGGATGCTTGATTTGGGACGGCATATATTTGGCCCAAAAATCAAAAAATTCCTGACCGCGGAGTTAGGAAAACCTCCTGGGATGGGCCGGAGAAAATCAGGTCAAAGTGAAAAAGAAAGTCCGCCATGAGATTCGGGGTTGAATTTAAGGCTTAGAGGCACTTCTGGATGCTTGATTTGGGACGGCATAAATTTTGGCCCAAAAATCAAAAAATTCCTGCCCGCGGAGTCCGGAAAACCTCCCGGGATGGGCCGGACCGAATCAGATCAAATTGAAAGACGAAGTCCGCCATGAGATTCGGGGTTGAATTTAAGGCTTAGAGGCACTTCTGGATGCTTGATTTGGGACGGCATAATTTTTGGCCCAAAAATCAAAAAATTCCTGACCGCGGAGTCAGGAAAACCTCCTGGGATAGGCCGGAGAAAATCAGGTCAAAGTGAAAAACAAAGTCCGCCAAGAGATTCGGGGTTGAATTTAAGGCTTAGAGGCACTTCTGGATGCTTGATTTGGGACGGCATATATTTGGCCCAAAAATCAAAAAATTCCTGACCGCGGAGTCAGGAAAACCTCCTGGGAAGGGCCGGGGAAAATCAGGTCAAAGTGAAAAAGAAAGTCCGCCATGAGATTCGGGGTTGAATTTAAGGCTTAGAGGCACTTCTGGATGCTTGATTTGGGACGGCATAATTTTTGGCCCAAAAAACAAAAAATTCCTGACCGCGGAGTCCAGAAAACATCCCGGGATGGGCCGGACCGAATCAGGTCAAATTGAAAGACGAAGTCCGCGCTGAGATTCGGGGTTGAATTTAAGGCTTAGAGGAACTTTTGGATGCTTGATTTGGGACGGCATAATTTTTGGCCCAAAAATCAAAAAATTCCTGACCGCGGAGTCCGGAAAACATCCCGGGATGGGCCGGACCTAATCAGGTCAAATTGAAAGACGAAGTCCGCCATGAGATTCGGGGTTGAATTTAAGGCTTAGAGGCACTTTTGGATGCTTGATTTGGGACGGCATAATTTTTGGCCCAAAAATCAAAAAATTCCTGACCGCGGAGTCAGGAAAACCTCCTGGGATAGGCCGGAGAAAATCAGGTCAAAGTGAAAAACAAAGTCCGCGATGAGATTCGGGGTTGAATTTAAGGCTTAGAGGCACTTCTGGATGCTTGATTTGGGACGGCATAATTTTTGGCCCAAAAAACAAAAAATTCCTGACCGCGGAGTCCAGAAAACATCCCGGGATGGGCCGGACCTAATCAGGTCAAATTGAAAGACGAAGTCCGCGCTGAGATTCGGGGTTGAATTTAAGGCTTAGAGGCACTTTTGGATGCTTGATTTGGGACGGCATAATTTTGGGCCAAAAATCAAAAAATTCCTGACTTCTGAGTCAGGAAAACCTCCCGGAATGGACCGGACCGAATCAGGTCAAATTGGAAAACAAAGTCCGCCATGAGATTCGGGGTTGAATTTAAGGCTTAGAGGCACTTTTGGATGCTTGATTTGGGACGGCATATATTTGGCCGAAAAATCAAAAAATTACTTACCGCGGAGTCATGAAAACATCCCGGGATGGGCCGGACCGAATCAGGTCAAATTGAAAGACGAAGTCCGCGCTGAGATTCGGGGTTGAATTTAAGGCTTAGAGGCACTTTTGGATGCTTGATTTGGGACGGCATATATTTGGCCCAAAAATCAAAAAATTCCTGACCGCGGAGTTAGGAAAACCTCCTGGGATGGGCCGGAGAAAATCAGGTCAAAGTGAAAAAGAAAGTCCGCCATGAGATTCGGGGTTGAATTTAAGGCTTAGAGGCACTTCTGGATGCTTGATTTGGGACGGCATAAATTTTGGCCCAAAAATCAAAAAATTCCTGCCCGCGGAGTCCGGAAAACCTCCCGGGATGGGCCGGACCGAATCAGATCAAATTGAAAGACGAAGTCCGCCATGAGATTCGGGGTTGAATTTAAGGCTTAGAGGCACTTCTGGATGCTTGATTTGGGACGGCATAATTTTTGGCCCAAAAAACAAAAAATTCCTGACCGCGGAGTCAGGAAAACCTCCTGGGATAGGCCGGAGAAAATCAGGTCAAAGTGAAAAACAAAGTCCGCCATGAGATTCGGGGTTGAATTTAAGGCTTAGAGGCACTTCTGGATGCTTGATTTGGGACGGCATATATTTGGCCCAAAAATCAAAAAATTCCTGACCGCGGAGTCATGAAAACATCCCGGGATGGGCCGGACCGAATCAGGTCAAATTGAAAGACGAAGTCCGCGCTGAGATTCGGGGTTGAATTTAAGGCTTAGAGGCACTTTTGGATGCTTGATTTGGGACGGTATATATTTGGCCCAAAAATCAAAAAATTCCTGACCGCGGAGTCATGAAAACCTCCTGGGATGGGCCGGAGAAAATCAGGTCAAAGTGAAAAAGAAAGTCCGCCATGAGATTCGGGGTTGAATTTAAGGCTTAGAGGCACTTCTGGATGCTTGATTTGGGACGGCATATATTTGGCCGAAAAATCAAAAAATTCCTGCCCGCGGAGTCCGGAAAACCTCCCGGGATGGGCCGGACCGAATCAGATCAAATTGAAAGACGAAGTCCGCCATGAGATTCGGGGTTGAATTTAAGGCTTAGAGGCACTTTTGGATGCTTGATTTGGGACGGCATATATTTGGCCGAAAAATCAAAAAATTCCTGACCGCGGAGTCATGAAAACCTCCTGGGATGGGCCGGAGAAAATCAGGTCAAAGTGAAAAAGAAAGTCCGCCATGAGATTCGGGGTTGAATTTAAGGCTTAGAGGCACTTCTGGATGCTTGATTTGGGACGGCATAATTTTTGGCCCAAAAATCAAAAAATTCCTGACCGCGGAGTCAGGAAAACCTCCTGGGATAGGCCGGAGAAAATCAGGTCAAAGTGAAAAACAAAGTCCGCGATGAGATTCGGGGTTGAATTTAAGGCTTAGAGGCACTTCTGGATGCTTGATTTGGGACGGCATAATTTTTGGCCCAAAAATTAAAAAATTCCTGCCCGCGGAGTCCGGAAAACCTCCCGGGATGGGCCGGACCGAATCAGGTCAAATTGAAAGACGAAGTCCGCGCTGAGATTTGGGGTTGAATTTAAGGCTTAGAGGCACTTTTGGATGCTTGATTTGGGACGGCATATATTTGGCCCAAAAATCAAAAAATTCCTGACCGCGGAGTCATGAAAACATCCCGGGATGGGCCGGACCGAATCAGGTCAAATTGAAAGACGAAGTCCGCGCTGAGATTCGGGGTTGAATTTAAGGCTTAGAGGCACTTTTGGATGCTTGATTTGGGACGGCATATATTTGGCCCAAAAAACAAAAAATTCCTGACCGCGGAGTCAGGAAAACCTCTTGGGATGGGCTGGAGAAAATCAGGTCAAAGTGAAAAAGAATGTCCGCCATGAGATTCGGGGTTGAATTTAAGGCTTAGAGGCACTTTTGGATCCTTGATTTGGGACGGCATATATTTGGCCCAAAAATCAAAAAATTCCTGACCGCGGAGTTAGGAAAACCTCCTGGGATGGGCCAGAGAAAATCAGGTCAAAGTGAAAAAGAAAGTCTGCCATGAGATTCGGGGTTGAATTTAAGGCTTAGAGGCACTTCTGGATGCTTGATTTGGGACGGCATAAATTTTGGCCCAAAAATCAAAAAATTCCTGCCCGCGGAGTCCGGAAAACCTCCCGGGATGGGCCGGACCGAATCAGATCAAATTGAAAGACGAAGTCCGCCATGAGATTCGGGGTTGAATTTAAGGCTTAGAGGCACTTCTGGATGCTTGATTTGGGACGGCATAATTTTTGGCCCAAAAATCAAAAAATTCCTGACCGCGGAGTCAGGAAAACCTCCTGGGATAGGCCGGAGAAAATCAGGTCAAAGTGAAAAACAAAGTCCGCCATGAGATTCGGGGTTGAATTTAAGGCTTAGAGGCACTTCTGGATGCTTGATTTGGGACGGCATATATTTGGCCCAAAAATCAAAAAATTCCTGACCGCGGAGTCAGGAAAACCTCCAGGGAAGGGCCGGGGAAAATCAGGTCAAAGTGAAAAAGAAAGTCCGCCATGAGATTCGGGGTTGAATTTAAGGCTTAGAGGCACTTCTGGATGCTTGATTTGGGACGGCATAATTTTTGGCCCAAAAAACAAAAAATTCCTGACCGCGGAGTCCAGAAAACATCCCGGGATGGGCCGGACCGAATCAGGTCAAATTGAAAGACGAAGTCCGCGCTGAGATTCGGGGTTGAATTTAAGGCTTAGAGGAACTTTTGGATGCTTGATTTGGGACGGCATAATTTTTGGCCCAAAAATCAAAAAATTCCTGACCGCGGAGTCCGGAAAACATCCCGGGATGGGCCGGACCTAATCAGGTCAAATTGAAAGACGAAGTCCGCGCTGAGATTCGGGGTTGAATTTAAGGCTTAGAGGCACTTTTGGATGCTTGATTTGGGACGGCATAATTTTGGGCCAAAAATCAAAAAATTCCTGACTTCTGAGTCAGGAAAACCTCCCGGAATGGACCGGACCGAATCAGGTCAAATTGGAAAACAAAGTCCGCCATGAGATTCGGGGTTGAATTTAAGGCTTAGAGGCACTTTTGGATGCTTGATTTGGGACGGCATATATTTGGCCGAAAAATCAAAAAATTCCTGCCCGCGGAGTCCGGAAAACCTCCCGGGATGGGCCGGACCGAATCAGATCAAATTGAAAGACGAAGTCCGCCATGAGATTCGGGGTTGAATTTAAGGCTTAGAGGCACTTTTGGATGCTTGATTTGGGACGGCATATATTTGGCCGAAAAATCAAAAAATTCCTGACCGCGGAGTCATGAAAACCTCCTGGGATGGGCCGGAGAAAATCAGGTCAAAGTGAAAAAGAAAGTCCGCCATGAGATTCGGGGTTGAATTTAAGGCTTAGAGGCACTTCTGGATGCTTGATTTGGGACGGCATAATTTTTGGCCCAAAAATCAAAAAATTCCTGACCGCGGAGTCAGGAAAACCTCCTGGGATAGGCCGGAGAAAATCAGGTCAAAGTGAAAAACAAAGTCCGCGATGAGATTCGGGGTTGAATTTAAGGCTTAGAGGCACTTCTGGATGCTTGATTTGGGACGGCATAATTTTTGGCCCAAAAATTAAAAAATTCCTGCCCGCGGAGTCCGGAAAACCTCCCGGGATGGGCCGGACCGAATCAGGTCAAATTGAAAGACGAAGTCCGCGCTGAGATTCGGGGTTGAATTTAAGGCTTAGAGGCACTTTTGGATGCTTGATTTGGGACGGCATATATTTGGCCCAAAAATCAAAAAATTCCTGACCGCGGAGTCATGAAAACATCCCGGGATGGGCCGGACCGAATCAGGTCAAATTGAAAGACGAAGTCCGCGCTGAGATTCGGGGTTGAATTTAAGGCTTAGAGGCACTTTTGGATGCTTGATTTGGGACGGCATATATTTGGCCCAAAAAACAAAAAATTCCTGACCGCGGAGTCAGGAAAACCTCTTGGGATGGGCTGGAGAAAATCAGGTCAAAGTGAAAAAGAATGTCCGCCATGAGATTCGGGGTTGAATTTAAGGCTTAGAGGCACTTTTGGATCCTTGATTTGGGACGGCATATATTTGGCCCAAAAATCAAAAAATTCCTGACCGCGGAGTTAGGAAAACCTCCTGGGATGGGCCAGAGAAAATCAGGTCAAAGTGAAAAAGAAAGTCTGCCATGAGATTCGGGGTTGAATTTAAGGCTTAGAGGCACTTCTGGATGCTTGATTTGGGACGGCATAAATTTTCGCCCAAAAATCAAAAAATTCCTGCCCGCGGAGTCCGGAAAACCTCCCGGGATGGGCCGGACCGAATCAGATCAAATTGAAAGACGAAGTCCGCCATGAGATTCGGGGTTGAATTTAAGGCTTAGAGGCACTTCTGGATGCTTGATTTGGGACGGCATAATTTTTGGCCCAAAAATCAAAAAATTCCTGACCGCGGAGTCAGGAAAACCTCCTGGGATAGGCCGGAGAAAATCAGGTCAAAGTGAAAAACAAAGTCCGCCATGAGATTCGGGGTTGAATTTAAGGCTTAGAGGCACTTCTGGATGCTTGATTTGGGACGGCATATATTTGGCCCAAAAATCAAAAAATTCCTGACCGCGGAGTCAGGAAAACCTCTTGGGATGGGCTGGAGAAAATCAGGTCAAAGTGAAAAAGAAAGTCCGCCATGAGATTCGGGGTTGAATTTAAGGCTTAGAGGCACTTTTGGATCCTTGATTTGGGACGGCATATATTTGGCCCAAAAATAAAAAAATTCCTGACCGCGGAGTCATGAAAACATCCCGGGATGGGCCGGACCGAATCAGGTCAAATTGAAAGACGAAGTCCGCGCTGAGATTCGGGGTTGAATTTAAGGCTTAGAGGCACTTTTGGATGCTTGATTTGGGACGGCATATATTTGGCCCAAAAATCAAAAAATTCCTGACCGCGGAGTCAGGAAAACCTCCAGGGAAGGGCCGGGGAAAATCAGGTCAAAGTGAAAAAGAAAGTCCGCCATGAGATTCGGGGTTGAATTTAAGGCTTAGAGGCACTTCTGGATGCTTGATTTGGGACGGCATAATTTTTGGCCCAAAAAACAAAAAATTCCTGACCGCGGAGTCCAGAAAACATCCCGGGATGGGCCGGACCGAATCAGGTCAAATTGAAAGACGAAGTCCGCGCTGAGATTCGGGGTTGAATTTAAGGCTTAGAGGAACTTTTGGATGCTTGATTTGGGACGGCATAATTTTTGGCCCAAAAATCAAAAAATTCCTGACCGCGGAGTCCGGAAAACATCCCGGGATGGGCCGGACCTAATCAGGTCAAATTGAAAGACGAAGTCCGCGCTGAGATTCGGGGTTGAATTTAAGGCTTAGAGGCACTTTTGGATGCTTGATTTGGGACGGCATAATTTTGGGCCAAAAATCAAAAAATTCCTGACTTCTGAGTCAGGAAAACCTCCCGGAATGGACCGGACCGAATCAGGTCAAATTGGAAAACAAAGTCCGCCATGAGATTCGGGGTTGAATTTAAGGCTTAGAGGCACTTTTGGATGCTTGATTTGGGACGGCATATATTTGGCCGAAAAATCAAAAAATTCCTGCCCGCGGAGTCCGGAAAACCTCCCGGGATGGGCCGGACCGAATCAGATCAAATTGAAAGACGAAGTCCGCCATGAGATTCGGGGTTGAATTTAAGGCTTAGAGGCACTTTTGGATGCTTGATTTGGGACGGCATATATTTGGCCGAAAAATCAAAAAATTCCTGACCGCGGAGTCATGAAAACCTCCTGGGATGGGCCGGAGAAAATCAGGTCAAAGTGAAAAAGAAAGTCCGCCATGAGATTCGGGGTTGAATTTAAGGCTTAGAGGCACTTCTGGATGCTTGATTTGGGACGGCATAATTTTTGGCCCAAAAATCAAAAAATTCCTGACCGCGGAGTCAGGAAAACCTCCTGGGATAGGCCGGAGAAAATCAGGTCAAAGTGAAAAACAAAGTCCGCGATGAGATTCGGGGTTGAATTTAAGGCTTAGAGGCACTTCTGGATGCTTGATTTGGGACGGCATAATTTTTGGCCCAAAAATTAAAAAATTCCTGCCCGCGGAGTCCGGAAAACCTCCCGGGATGGGCCAGAGAAAATCAGGTCAAAGTGAAAAAGAAAGTCTGCCATGAGATTCGCGGTTGAATTTAAGGCTTAGAGGCACTTTTGGATCCTTGATTTGGGACGGCATATATTTGGCCCAAAAATCAAAAAATTCCTGACCGCGGAGTCATGAAAACCTCCTGGGATGGGCCGGAGAAAATCAGGTCAAAGTGAAAAAGAAAGTCCGCCATGAGATTCGGGGTTGAATTTAAGGCTTAGAGGCACTTCTGGATGCTTGATTTGGCACGGCATAATTTTTGGCCCAAAAATCAAAAAATTCCTGCCCGCGGAGTCCGGAAAACCTCCCGGGATGGGCCGGACCGAATCAGGTCAAATTGAAAGACGAAGTCCGCGCTGAGATTCGGGGTTGAATTTAAGGCTTAGAGGAACTTTTGGATGCTTGATTTGGGACGGCATATATTTGGCCCAAAAATCAAAAAATTCCTGACCGCGGAGTCATGAAAACATCCCGGGATGGGCCGGACCGAATCAGGTCAAATTGAAAGACGAAGTCCGCGCTGAGATTCGGGGTTGAATTTAAGGCTTAGAGGCACTTTTGGATGCTTGATTTGGGACGGCATATATTTGGCCCAAAAAACAAAAAATTCCTGACCGCGGAGTCAGGAAAACCTCTTGGGATGGGCTGGAGAAAATCAGGTCAAAGTGAAAAAGAATGTCCGCCATGAGATTCTGGGTTGAATTTAAGGCTTAGAGGCACTTTTGGATCCTTGATTTGGGACGGCATATATTTGGCCCAAAAATCAAAAAATTCCTGACCGCGGAGTTAGGAAAACCTCCTGGGATGGGCCGGAGAAAATCAGGTCAAAGTGAAAAAGAAAGTCCGCCATGAGATTCGGGGTTGAATTTAAGGCTTAGAGGCACTTCTGGATGCTTGATTTGGGACGGCATATATTTGGCCCAAAAATCAAAAAATTCCTGACCGCGGAGTCCGGAAAACCTCCCGGGATGGGCCGGACCGAATCAGATGAAATTGAAAGACGAAGTCCGCCATGAGATTCGGGGTTGAATTTAAGGCTTAGAGGCACTTCTGGATGCTTGATTTGGGACGGCATAATTTTTGGCCCAAAAATCAAAAAATTCCTGACCGCGGAGTCAGGAAAACCTCCTGGGATGGGCCGGAGAAAATCAGGTCAAAGTGAAAAAGAAAGTCCGCCATGAGATTCGGGGTTGAATTTAAGGCTTAGAGGCACTTCTGGATGCTTGATTTGGGACGGCATAATTTTTGGCCCAGAAAACAAAAAATTCCTGACCGCGGAGTCCGGAAAACATCCCGGGATGGGCCGGACCGAATCAGATGAAATTGAAAGACGAAGTCCGCCATGAGATTCGGGGTTGAATTTAAGGCTTAGAGGCACTTCTGGATGCTTGATTTGGGACGGCATAATTTTTGGCCCAAAAATCAAAAAATTCCTGACCGCGGAGTCCGGAAAACATCTCGGGATGGGCCGGACCGAATCAGGTCAAATTGAAAGACGAAGTCCGCGCTGAGGTTCGGGGTTGAATTTAAGGCTTAGAGGCACTTTTGGATGCTTGATTTGGGACGGCATAATTTTGGGCCAAAAATCAAAAAATTCCTGACTTCTGAGTCAGGAAAACCTCCCGGAATGGACCGGACCGAATCAGGTCAAATTGGAAAACAAAGTCCGCCATGAGATTCGGGGTTGAATTTAAGGCTTAGAGGCACTTTTGGATGCTTGATTTGGGACGGCATAATTTTGGGCCAAAAATCAAAAAATTCCTGACTTCTGAGTCAGGAAAACCTCCCGGAATGGACCGGACCGAATCAGGTCAAATCGGAAAACAAAGTCCGCGCTGAGATTCGGGGTTGAATTTAAGGCTTAGAGGCACTTTTGGATGCTTGATTTGGGACGGCATATATTTGGCCCAAAAAACAAAAAATTCCTGACCGCGGAGTCCGGAAAACATCCCGGGATGGGCGGGACCGAATCAGGTCAAATTGAAAGACGAAGTCCGCGCTGAGATTCGGGGTTGAATTTAAGGCTTAGAGGCACTTTTGGATGCTTGATTTGGGACGGCATATATTTGGCCGAAAAATCAAAAAATTCCTGACCGCGGAGTCAGGAAAACCTCTTGGGATGGGCTGGAGAAAATCAGGTCAAAGTGAAAAAGAAAGTCCGCCATGAGATTCGGGGTTGAATTTAAGGCTTAGAGGCACTTTTGGATCCTTGATTTGGGACGGCATATATTTGGCCCAAAAATCAAAAAATTCCTGACCGCGGAGTTAGGAAAACCTCCTGGGATGGGCCGGAGAAAATCAGGTCAAAGTGAAAAAGAAAGTCCGCCATGAGATTCGGGGTTGAATTTAAGGCTTAGAGGCACTTCTGGATGCTTGATTTGGGACGGCATAATTTTTGGCCCAAAAAACAAAAAATTCCTGACCGCGGAGTCCAGAAAACATCCCGGAATGGGCCGGACCGAATCAGGTCAAATTGAAAGACGAAGTCCGCGCTGAGATTCGGGGTTGAATTTAAGGCTTAGAGGCACTTTTGGATGCTTGATTTGGGACGGCATAATTTTTGGCACAAAAATCAAAAAATTCCTGACCGCGGAGTCCGGAAAACATCCCGGGATGGGCCGGACCTAATCAGGTCAAATTGAAAGACGAAGTCCGCGCTGAGATTCGGGGTTGAATTTAAGGCTTAGAGGCACTTTTGGATGCTTGATTTGGGACGGCATAATTTTGGGCCAAAAATCAAAAAATTCCTGACTTCTGAGTCAGGAAAACCTCCCGGAATGGACCGGACCGAATCAGGTCAAATTGGAAAACAAAGTCCGCCATGAGATTCGGGGTTGAATTTAAGGCTTAGCGGCACTTTTGGATGCTTGATTTGGGACGGCATATATTTGGCCGAAAAATCAAAAAATTCCTGACCGCGGAGTCATGAAAACATCCCGGGATGGGCCGGACCGAATCAGGTCAAATTGAAAGACGAAGTCCGCGCTGAGATTCGGGGTTGAATTTAAGGCTTAGAGGCACTTTTGGATGCTTGATTTGGGACGGCATATATTTGGCCCAAAAATCAAAAAATTCCTGACCGCGGAGTCAGGAAAACCTCCTGGGATGGGCCGGGGAAAATCAGGTCAAAGTGAAAAAGAAAGTCCGCCATGAGATTCGGGGTTGAATTTAAGGCTTAGAGGCACTTCTGGATGCTTGATTTGGGACGGCATAATTTTTGGCCCAAAAATCAAAAAATTCCTGACCGCGGAGACAGGAAAACATCCCGGGATGGGTCGGACCGAATCAGGTCAAATTGAAAGACGAAGTCCGTGCTGAGATTCGGGGTTGAATTTAAGGATTAGAGGCACTTTTGGATGCTTGATTTGGGACGGCATAATTTTTGGCCCAAAAATCAAAAAATTCCTGCCCGCGGAGTCCGGAAAACCTCCCGGAATGGACCGGACCGAATCAGGTAAAATTGAAAGACGAAGTCCGCGCTGAGATTTGGGGTTGAATTTAAGGCTTAGAGGCACTTTTGGATGCTTGATTTGGGACGGCATAATTTTTGGCCCAAAAATCAAAAAATTCCTGACCGCGGAGTCAGGAAAACCTCCCGGGATGGGCCGGACCGAATCAGATGAAATTGAAAGACGAAGTCCGCCATGAGATTCGGGGTTGAATTTAAGGCTTAGAGGCACTTCTGGATGCTTGATTTGGGACGGCATAATTTTTGGCCCAAAAATCAAAAAATTCCTGACCGCGGAGTCAGGAAAACCTCCTGGGATAGGCCGGAGAAAATCAGGTCAAAGTGAAAAACAAAGTCCGCCAAGAGATTCGGGGTTGAATTTAAGGCTTAGAGGCACTTCTGGATGCTTGATTTGGGACGGCATATATTTGGCCCAAAAATCAAAAAATTCCTTATCGCGGAGTCAGGAAAACCTCCTGGGAAGGGCCGGGGAAAATCAGGTCAAAGTGAAAAAGAAAGTCCGCCATGAGATTCGGGGTTGAATTTAAGGCTTAGAGGCACTTCTGGATGCTTGATTTGGGACGGCATAAATTTTGGCCCAAAAATCAAAAAATTCCTGCCCGCGGAGTCCGGAAAACCTCCCGGGATGGGCCGGACCGAATCAGATGAAATTGAAAGACGAAGTCCGCCATGAGATTCGGGGTTGAATTTAAGGCTTAGAGGCACTTCTGGATGCTTGATTTGGGACGGCATAATTTTTGGCCCAAAAATCAAAAAATTCCTGACCGCGGAGTCAGGAAAACCTCCTGGGATGGGCCGGAGAAAATCAGGTCAAAGTGAAAAAGAAAGTCCGCCATGAGATTCGGGGTTGAATTTAAGGCTTAGAGGCACTTCTGGATGCTTGATTTGGGACGGCATAATTTTTGGCCCAGAAAACAAAAAATTCCTGACCGCGGAGTCCGGAAAACATCCCGGGATGGGCCGGACCGAATCAGATGAAATTGAAAGACGAAGTCCGCCATGAGATTCGGGGTTGAATTTAAGGCTTAGAGGCACTTCTGGATGCTTGATTTGGGACGGCATAAATTTTGGCCCAAAAATCAAAAAATTCCTGCCCGCGGAGTCCGGAAAACCTCCCGGGATGGGCCGGACCGAATCAGATGAAATTGAAAGACGAAGTCCGCCATGAGATTCGGGGTTGAATTTAAGGCTTAGAGGCACTTCTGGATGCTTGATTTGGGACGGCATAATTTTTGGCCCAAAAATCAAAAAATTCCTGACCGCGGAGTCAGGAAAACCTCCTGGGATAGGCCGGAGAAAATCAGGTCAAAGTGAAAAACAAAGTCCGCCAAGAGATTCGGGGTTGAATTTAAGGCTTAGAGGCACTTCTGGATGCTTGATTTGGGACGGCATATATTTGGCCCAAAAATCAAAAAATTCCTTATCGCGGAGTCAGGAAAACCTCCTGGGAAGGGCCGGGGAAAATCAGGTCAAAGTGAAAAAGAAAGTCCGCCATGAGATTCGGGGTTGAATTTAAGGCTTAGAGGCACTTCTGGATGCTTGATTATGACGGCATAATTTTTGGCCCAAAAAACAAAAAATTCCTGACCGCGGAGTCCAGAAAACATCCCGGGATGGGCCGGACCGAATCAGGTCAAATTGAAAGACGAAGTCCGCGCTGAGATTCGGGGTTGAATTTAAGGCTTAGAGGAACTTTTGGATGCTTGATTTGGGACGGCATAATTTTTGGCCCAAAAATCAAAAAATTCCTGACCGCGGAGTCCGGAAAACATCCCGGGATGGGCCGGACCTAATCAGGTCAAATTGAAAGACGAAGTCCGCGCTGAGATTCGGGGTTGAATTTAAGGCTTAGAGGCACTTTTGGATGCTTGATTTGGGACGGCATAATTTTGGGCCAAAAATCAAAAAATTCCTGACTTCTGAGTCAGGAAAACCTCCCGGAATGGACCGGACCGAATCAGGTCAAATTGGAAAACAAAGTCCGCCATGAGATTCGGGTTGAATTTAAGGCTTAGAGGCACTTTTGGATGCTTGATTTGGGACGGCATATATTTGGCCGAAAAATCAAAAAATTCCTGACCGCGGAGTCATGAAAACATCCCGGGATGGGCCGGACCGAATCAGGTCAAATTGAAAGACGAAGTCCGCGCTGAGATTCGGGGTTGAATTTAAGGCTTAGAGGCACTTTTGGATGCTTGATTTGGGACGGCATATATTTGGCCCAAAAATCAAAAAATTCCTGACCGCGGAGTCAGGAAAACCTCCTGGGAAGGGCCGGGGAAAATCAGGTCAAAGTGAAAAAGAAAGTCCGCCATGAGATTCGGGGTTGAATTTAAGGCTTAGAGGCACTTCTGGATGCTTGATTTGGGACGGCATAATTTTTGGCCCAAAAAACAAAAAATTCCTGCCCGCGGAGTCCGGAAAACCTCCCGGGATGGGCCGGACCGAATCAGGTAAAATTGAAAGACGAAGTCCGCGCTGAGATTTGGGGTTGAATTTAAGGCTTAGAGGCACTTTTGGATGCTTGATTTGGGACGGCATAATTTTTGGCCCAAAAATCAAAAAATTCCTGACCGCGGAGTCAGGAAAACCTCCCGGGATGGGCCGGACCGAATCAGATGAAATTGAAAGACGAAGTCCGCCATGAGATTCGGGGTTGAATTTAAGGCTTAGAGGCACTTCTGGATGCTTGATTTGGGACGGCATAATTTTTGGCCCAAAAATCAAAAAATTCCTGACCGCGGAGTCAGGAAAACCTCCTGGGATAGGCCGGAGAAAATCAGGTCAAAGTGAAAAACAAAGTCCGCCAAGAGATTCGGGGTTGAATTTAAGGCTTAGAGGCACTTCTGGATGCTTGATTTGGGACGGCATATATTTGGCCCAAAAATCAAAAAATTCCTTATCGCGGAGTCAGGAAAACCTCCTGGGAAGGGCCGGGGAAAATCAGGTCAAAGTGAAAAAGAAAGTCCGCCATGAGATTCGGGGTTGAATTTAAGGCTTAGAGGCACTTCTGGATGCTTGATTTGGGACGGCATAAATTTTGGCCCAAAAATCAAAAAATTCCTGCCCGCGGAGTCCGGAAAACCTCCCGGGATGGGCCGGACCGAATCAGATGAAATTGAAAGACGAAGTCCGCCATGAGATTCGGGGTTGAATTTAAGGCTTAGAGGCACTTCTGGATGCTTGATTTGGGACGGCATAATTTTTGGCCCAAAAATCAAAAAATTCCTGACCGCGGAGTCAGGAAAACCTCCTGGGATGGGCCGGAGAAAATCAGGTCAAAGTGAAAAAGAAAGTCCGCCATGAGATTCGGGGTTGAATTTAAGGCTTAGAGGCACTTCTGGATGCTTGATTTGGGACGGCATAATTTTTGGCCCAGAAAACAAAAAATTCCTGACCGCGGAGTCCGGAAAACATCCCGGGATGGGCCGGACCGAATCAGATGAAATTGAAAGACGAAGTCCGCCATGAGATTCGGGGTTGAATTTAAGGCTTAGAGGCACTTCTGGATGCTTGATTTGGGACGGCATAAATTTTGGCCCAAAAATCAAAAAATTCCTGCCCGCGGAGTCCGGAAAACCTCCCGGGATGGGCCGGACCGAATCAGATGAAATTGAAAGACGAAGTCCGCCATGAGATTCGGGGTTGAATTTAAGGCTTAGAGGCACTTCTGGATGCTTGATTTGGGACGGCATAATTTTTGGCCCAAAAATCAAAAAATTCCTGACCGCGGAGTCAGGAAAACCTCCTGGGATAGGCCGGAGAAAATCAGGTCAAAGTGAAAAACAAAGTCCGCCAAGAGATTCGGGGTTGAATTTAAGGCTTAGAGGCACTTCTGGATGCTTGATTTGGGACGGCATATATTTGGCCCAAAAATCAAAAAATTCCTTATCGCGGAGTCAGGAAAACCTCCTGGGAAGGGCCGGGGAAAATCAGGTCAAAGTGAAAAAGAAAGTCCGCCATGAGATTCGGGGTTGAATTTAAGGCTTAGAGGCACTTCTGGATGCTTGATTATGACGGCATAATTTTTGGCCCAAAAAACAAAAAATTCCTGACCGCGGAGTCCAGAAAACATCCCGGGATGGGCCGGACCGAATCAGGTCAAATTGAAAGACGAAGTCCGCGCTGAGATTCGGGGTTGAATTTAAGGCTTAGAGGAACTTTTGGATGCTTGATTTGGGACGGCATAATTTTTGGCCCAAAAATCAAAAAATTCCTGACCGCGGAGTCCGGAAAACATCCCGGGATGGGCCGGACCTAATCAGGTCAAATTGAAAGACGAAGTCCGCGCTGAGATTCGGGGTTGAATTTAAGGCTTAGAGGCACTTTTGGATGCTTGATTTGGGACGGCATAATTTTGGGCCAAAAATCAAAAAATTCCTGACTTCTGAGTCAGGAAAACCTCCCGGAATGGACCGGACCGAATCAGGTCAAATTGGAAAACAAAGTCCGCCATGAGATTCGGGTTGAATTTAAGGCTTAGAGGCACTTTTGGATGCTTGATTTGGGACGGCATATATTTGGCCGAAAAATCAAAAAATTCCTGACCGCGGAGTCATGAAAACATCCCGGGATGGGCCGGACCGAATCAGGTCAAATTGAAAGACGAAGTCCGCGCTGAGATTCGGGGTTGAATTTAAGGCTTAGAGGCACTTTTGGATGCTTGATTTGGGACGGCATATATTTGGCCCAAAAATCAAAAAATTCCTGACCGCGGAGTCAGGAAAACCTCCTGGGAAGGGCCGGGGAAAATCAGGTCAAAGTGAAAAAGAAAGTCCGCCATGAGATTCGGGGTTGAATTTAAGGCTTAGAGGCACTTCTGGATGCTTGATTTGGGACGGCATAATTTTTGGCCCAAAAAACAAAAAATTCCTGCCCGCGGAGTCCGGAAAACCTCCCGGGATGGGCCGGACCGAATCAGATCAAATTGAAAGACGAAGTCCGCCATGAGATTCGCGGTTGAATTTAAGGCTTAGAGGCACTTTTGGATGCTTGATTTGGGACGGCATATATTTGGCCCAAAAATAAAAAAATTCCTGACTGCGGAGTCAGGAAAACCTCCTGGGATGGGCCGGAGAAAATCAGGTCAAAGTGAAAAAGAAAGTCCGCCATGAGATTCGGGGTTGAATTTAAGGCTTAGAGGCACTTCTGGATGCTTGATTTGGGACGGCATAATTTTTGGCCCAAAAATCAAAAAATTCCTGACCGCGGAGTCCGGAAAACATCCCGGGATGGGCCGGACCTAATCAGGTCAAATTGAAAGACGAAGTCCGCGCTGAGATTCGGGGTTGAATTTAAGGCTTAGAGGCACTTCTGGATGCTTGATTTGGGACGGCATAATTTTTGGCCCAAAAATCAAAAAATTCCTGACCGCGGAGACAGGAAAACATCCCGGGATGGGTCGGACCGAATCAGGTCAAATTGAAAGACGAAGTCCGTGCTGAGATTCGGGGTTGAATTTAAGGATTAGAGGCACTTTTGGATGCTTGATTTGGGACGGCATAATTTTTGGCCCAAAAATCAAAAAATTCCTGCCCGCGGAGTCCGGAAAACCTCCCGGAATGGACCGGACCGAATCAGGTAAAATTGAAAGACGAAGTCCGCGCTGAGATTTGGGGTTGAATTTAAGGCTTAGAGGCACTTTTGGATGCTTGATTTGGGACGGCATAATTTTTGGCCCAAAAATCAAAAAATTCCTGACCGCGGAGTCAGGAAAACCTCCCCGGATGGGCCGGACCGAATCAGATCAAATTGAAAGACGAAGTCCGCGCTGAGATTCGGGGTTGAATTTAAGGCTTAGAGGCACTTTTGGATGCTTGATTTGGGACGGCATATATTTGGCCCAAAAATCAAAAAATTCCTGACCGCGGAGTCCGGAAAACATCCCGGGATGGGCCGGACCGAATCAGGTCAAATTGAAAGACGAAGTCCGCGCTGAGATTCGGGGTTGAATTTAAGGCTTAGAGGCACTTTTGGATGCTTGATTTGGGACGGCATAATTTTGGGCCAAAAATCAAAAAATTCCTGACTTCTGAGTCAGGAAAACCTCCCGGAATGGACCGGACCGAATCAGGTCAAATTGGAAAACAAAGTCCGCCATGAGATTCGGGGTTGAATTTAAGGCTTAGAGGCACTTTTGGATGCTTGATTTGGGACGGCATAATTTTGGGCCAAAAATCAAAAAATTCCTGACTTCTGAGTCAGGAAAACCTCCCGGAATGGACCGGACCGAATCAGGTCAAATCGGAAAACAAAGTCCGCGCTGAGATTCGGGGTTGAATTTAAGGCTTAGAGGCACTTTTGGATGCTTGATTTGGGACGGCATATATTTGGCCCAAAAAACAAAAAATTCCTGACCGCGGAGTCCGGAAAACATCCCGGGATGGGCGGGACCGAATCAGGTCAAATTGAAAGACGAAGTCCGCGCTGAGATTCGGGGTTGAATTTAAGGCTTAGAGGCACTTTTGGATGCTTGATTTGGGACGGCATATATTTGGCCGAAAAATCAAAAAATTCCTGACCGCGGAGTCCAGAAAACATCCCGGAATGGGCCGGACCGAATCAGGTCAAATTGAAAGACGAAGTCCGCGCTGAGATTCGGGGTTGAATTTAAGGCTTAGAGGCACTTTTGGATGCTTGATTTGGGACGGCATAATTTTTGGCCCAAAAATCAAAAAATTCCTGACCGCGGAGTCCGGAAAACATCCCGGGATGGGCCGGACCTAATCAGGTCAAATTGAAAGACGAAGTCCGCGCTGAGATTCGGGGTTGAATTTAAGGCTTAGAGGCACTTTTGGATGCTTGATTTGGGACGGCATAATTTTGGGCCAAAAATCAAAAAATTCCTGACTTCTGAGTCAGGAAAACCTCCCGGAATGGACCGGACCGAATCAGGTCAAATTGGAAAACAAAGTCCGCCATGAGATTCGGGGTTGAATTTAAGGCTTAGCGGCACTTTTGGATGCTTGATTTGGGACGGCATATATTTGGCCGAAAAATCAAAAAATTCCTGACCGCGGAGTCATGAAAACATCCCGGGATGGGCCGGACCGAATCAGGTCAAATTGAAAGACGAAGTCCGCGCTGAGATTCGGGGTTGAATTTAAGGCTTAGAGGCACTTTTGGATGCTTGATTTGGGACGGCATATATTTGGCCCAAAAATCAAAAAATTCCTGACCGCGGAGTCAGGAAAACCTCCTGGGATGGGCCGGGGAAAATCAGGTCAAAGTGAAAAAGAAAGTCCGCCATGAGATTCGGGGTTGAATTTAAGGCTTAGAGGCACTTCTGGATGCTTGATTTGGGACGGCATAATTTTTGGCCCAAAAATCAAAAAATTCCTGACCGCGGAGACAGGAAAACATCCCGGGATGGGTCGGACCGAATCAGGTCAAATTGAAAGACGAAGTCCGTGCTGAGATTCGGGGTTGAATTTAAGGATTAGAGGCACTTTTGGATGCTTGATTTGGGACGGCATAATTTTTGGCCCAAAAATCAAAAAATTCCTGCCCGCGGAGTCCGGAAAACCTCCCGGAATGGACCGGACCGAATCAGGTAAAATTGAAAGACGAAGTCCGCGCTGAGATTTGGGGTTGAATTTAAGGCTTAGAGGCACTTTTGGATGCTTGATTTGGGACGGCATAATTTTTGGCCCAAAAATCAAAAAATTCCTGACCGCGGAGTCAGGAAAACCTCCCGGGATGGGCCGGACCGAATCAGATGAAATTGAAAGACGAAGTCCGCCATGAGATTCGGGGTTGAATTTAAGGCTTAGAGGCACTTCTGGATGCTTGATTTGGGACGGCATAATTTTTGGCCCAAAAATCAAAAAATTCCTGACCGCGGAGTCAGGAAAACCTCCTGGGATAGGCCGGAGAAAATCAGGTCAAAGTGAAAAACAAAGTCCGCCAAGAGATTCGGGGTTGAATTTAAGGCTTAGAGGCACTTCTGGATGCTTGATTTGGGACGGCATATATTTGGCCCAAAAATCAAAAAATTCCTTATCGCGGAGTCAGGAAAACCTCCTGGGAAGGGCCGGGGAAAATCAGGTCAAAGTGAAAAAGAAAGTCCGCCATGAGATTCGGGGTTGAATTTAAGGCTTAGAGGCACTTCTGGATGCTTGATTTGGGACGGCATAATTTTTGGCCCAAAAAACAAAAAATTCCTGACCGCGGAGTCCAGAAAACATCCCGGGATGGGCCGGACCGAATCAGGTCAAATTGAAAGACGAAGTCCGCGCTGAGATTCGGGGTTGAATTTAAGGCTTAGAGGAACTTTTGGATGCTTGATTTGGGACGGCATAATTTTTGGCCCAAAAATCAAAAAATTCCTGACCGCGGAGTCCGGAAAACATCCCGGGATGGGCCGGACCTAATCAGGTCAAATTGAAAGACGAAGTCCGCGCTGAGATTCGGGGTTGAATTTAAGGCTTAGAGGCACTTTTGGATGCTTGATTTGGGACGGCATAATTTTGGGCCAAAAATCAAAAAATTCCTGACTTCTGAGTCAGGAAAACCTCCCGGAATGGACCGGACCGAATCAGGTCAAATTGGAAAACAAAGTCCGCCATGAGATTCGGGTTGAATTTAAGGCTTAGAGGCACTTTTGGATGCTTGATTTGGGACGGCATATATTTGGCCGAAAAATCAAAAAATTCCTGACCGCGGAGTCATGAAAACATCCCGGGATGGGCCGGACCGAATCAGGTCAAATTGAAAGACGAAGTCCGCGCTGAGATTCGGGGTTGAATTTAAGGCTTAGAGGCACTTTTGGATGCTTGATTTGGGACGGCATATATTTGGCCCAAAAATCAAAAAATTCCTGACCGCGGAGTCAGGAAAACCTCCTGGGAAGGGCCGGGGAAAATCAGGTCAAAGTGAAAAAGAAAGTCCGCCATGAGATTCGGGGTTGAATTTAAGGCTTAGAGGCACTTCTGGATGCTTGATTTGGGACGGCATAATTTTTGGCCCAAAAAACAAAAAATTCCTGCCCGCGGAGTCCGGAAAACCTCCCGGGATGGGCCGGACCGAATCAGATCAAATTGAAAGACGAAGTCCGCCATGAGATTCGCGGTTGAATTTAAGGCTTAGAGGCACTTTTGGATGCTTGATTTGGGACGGCATATATTTGGCCCAAAAATAAAAAAATTCCTGACTGCGGAGTCAGGAAAACCTCCTGGGATGGGCCGGAGAAAATCAGGTCAAAGTGAAAAAGAAAGTCCGCCATGAGATTCGGGGTTGAATTTAAGGCTTAGAGGCACTTCTGGATGCTTGATTTGGGACGGCATAATTTTTGGCCCAAAAATCAAAAAATTCCTGACCGCGGAGTCCGGAAAACATCCCGGGATGGGCCGGACCTAATCAGGTCAAATTGAAAGACGAAGTCCGCGCTGAGATTCGGGGTTGAATTTAAGGCTTAGAGGCACTTCTGGATGCTTGATTTGGGACGGCATAATTTTTGGCCCAAAAATCAAAAAATTCCTGACCGCGGAGACAGGAAAACATCCCGGGATGGGTCGGACCGAATCAGGTCAAATTGAAAGACGAAGTCCGTGCTGAGATTCGGGGTTGAATTTAAGGATTAGAGGCACTTTTGGATGCTTGATTTGGGACGGCATAATTTTTGGCCCAAAAATCAAAAAATTCCTGCCCGCGGAGTCCGGAAAACCTCCCGGAATGGACTGGACCGAATCAGGTAAAATTGAAAGACGAAGTCCGCGCTGAGATTTGGGGTTGAATTTAAGGCTTAGAGGCACTTTTGGATGCTTGATTTGGGACGGCATAATTTTTGGCCCAAAAATCAAAAAATTCCTGACCGCGGAGTCAGGAAAACCTCCCCGGATGGGCCGGACCGAATCAGATCAAATTGAAAGACGAAGTCCGCGCTGAGATTCGGGGTTGAATTTAAGGCTTAGAGGCACTTTTGGATGCTTGATTTGGGACGGCATATATTTGGCCCAAAAATCAAAAAATTCCTGACCGCGGAGTCCGGAAAACATCCCGGGATGGGCCGGACCGAATCAGGTCAAATTGAAAGACGAAGTCCGCGCTGAGATTCGGGGTTGAATTTAAGGCTTAGAGGCACTTTTGGATGCTTGATTTGGGACGGCATAATTTTGGGCCAAAAATCAAAAAATTCCTGACTTCTGAGTCAGGAAAACCTCCCGGAATGGACCGGACCGAATCAGGTCAAATTGGAAAACAAAGTCCGCCATGAGATTCGGGGTTGAATTTAAGGCTTAGAGGCACTTTTGGATGCTTGATTTGGGACGGCATAATTTTGGGCCAAAAATCAAAAAATTCCTGACTTCTGAGTCAGGAAAACCTCCCGGAATGGACCGGACCGAATCAGGTCAAATCGGAAAACAAAGTCCGCGCTGAGATTCGGGGTTGAATTTAAGGCTTAGAGGCACTTTTGGATGCTTGATTTGGGACGGCATATATTTGGCCCAAAAAACAAAAAATTCCTGACCGCGGAGTCCGGAAAACATCCCGGGATGGGCGGGACCGAATCAGGTCAAATTGAAAGACGAAGTCCGCGCTGAGATTCGGGGTTGAATTTAAGGCTTAGAGGCACTTTTGGATGCTTGATTTGGGACGGCATATATTTGGCCGAAAAATCAAAAAATTCCTGACCGCGGAGTCAGGAAAACCTCTTGGGATGGGCTGGAGAAAATCAGGTCAAAGAAAGTCCGCCATGAGATTCGGGGTTGAATTTAAGGCTTAGAGGCACTTTTGGATCCTTGATTTGGGACGGCATATATTTGGCCCAAAAATCAAAAAATTCCTGACCGCGGAGTTAGGAAAACCTCCTGGGATGGGCCGGAGAAAATCAGGTCAAAGTGAAAAAGAAAGTCCGCCATGAGATTCGGGGTTGAATTTAAGGCTTAGAGGCACTTCTGGATGCTTGATTTGGGACGGCATAATTTTTGGCCCAAAAAACAAAAAATTCCTGACCGCGGAGTCCAGAAAACATCCCGGAATGGGCCGGTCCGAATCAGGTCAAATTGAAAGACGAAGTCCGCGCTGAGATTCGGGGTTGAATTTAAGGCTTAGAGGCACTTTTGGATGCTTGATTTGGGACGGCATATATTTGGCCGAAAAATCAAAAAATTCCTGACTTCTGAGTCAGGAAAACCTCCCGGAATGGACCGGACCGAATCAGGTCAAATTGGAAAACAAAGTCCGCCATGAGATTCGGGGTTGAATTTAAGGCTTAGCGGCACTTTTGGATGCTTGATTTGGGACGGCATATATTTGGCCGAAAAATCAAAAAATTCCTGACCGCGGAGTCAGGAAAACATCCCGGGATGGGCCGGACCGAATCAGGTCAAATTGAAAGACGAAGTCCGCGCTGAGATTCGGGGTTGAATTTAAGGCTTAGAGGCACTTTTGGATGCTTGATTTGGGACGGCATATATTTGGCCCAAAAATCAAAAAATTCCTGACCGCGGAGTCAGGAAAACCTCCTGGGATGGGCCGGGGAAAATCAGGTCAAAGTGAAAAAGAAAGTCCGCCATGAGATTCGGGGTTGAATTTAAGGCTTAGAGGCACTTCTGGATGCTTGATTTGGGACGGCATAATTTTTGGCCCAAAAATCAAAAAATTCCTGACCGCGGAGACAGGAAAACATCCCGGGATGGGTCGGACCGAATCAGGTCAAATTGAAAGACGAAGTCCGTGCTGAGATTCGGGGTTGAATTTAAGGATTAGAGGCACTTTTGGATGCTTGATTTGGGACGGCATAATTTTTGGCCCAAAAATCAAAAAATTCCTGCCCGCGGAGTCCGGAAAACCTCCCGGAATGGACCGGACCGAATCAGGTAAAATTGAAAGACGAAGTCCGCGCTGAGATTTGGGGTTGAATTTAAGGCTTAGAGGCACTTTTGGATGCTTGATTTGGGACGGCATAATTTTTGGCCCAAAAATCAAAAAATTCCTGACCGCGGAGTCAGGAAAACCTCCCCGGATGGGCCGGACCGAATCAGATCAAATTGAAAGACGTAGTCCACGCTGAGATTCGGGGTTGAATTTAAGGCTTAGAGGCACTTTTGGATGCTTGATTTGGGACGGCATATATTTGGCCCAAAAATCAAAATATTCCTGACCGCGGAGTCAGGAAAACCTCTTGGGATGGGCTGGAGAAAATCAGGTCAAAGTGAAAAAGAAAGTCCGCCATGAGATTCGGGGTTGAATTTAAGGCTTAGAGGCACTTTTGGATCCTTGATTTGGGACGGCATATATTTGGCCCAAAAATCAAAAAATTCCTGACCGCGGAGTTAGGAAAACCTCCTGGGATGGGCCGGAGAAAATCAGGTCAAAGTGAAAAAGAAAGTCCGCCATGAGATTCGGGGTTGAATTTAAGGCTTAGAGGCACTTCTGGATGCTTGATTTGGGACGGCATAATTTTTGGCCCAAAAAACAAAAAATTCCTGACCGCGGAGTCCAGAAAACATCCCGGGATGGGCCGGACCGAATCAGGTCAAATTGAAAGACGAAGTCCGCGCTGAGATTCGGGGTTGAATTTAAGGCTTAGAGGCACTTTTGGATGCTTGATTTGGGACGGCATAATTTTTGGCCCAAAAATCAAAAAATTCCTGACCGCGGAGTCCGGAAAACATCCCGGGATGGGCCGGACCTAATCAGGTCAAATTGAAAGACGAAGTCCGCGCTGAGATTCGGGGTTGAATTTAAGGCTTAGAGGCACTTTTGGATGCTTGATTTGGGACGGCATAATTTTGGGCCAAAAATCAAAAAATTCCTGACTTCTGAGTCAGGAAAACCTCCCGGAATGGACCGGACCGAATCAGGTCAAATTGGAAAACAAAGTCCGCCATGAGGTTCGGGGTTGAATTTAAGGCTTAGCGGCACTTTTGGATGCTTGATTTGGGACGGCATATATTTGGCCGAAAAATCAAAAAATTCCTGACCGCGGAGTCATGAAAACATCCCGGGATGGGCCGGACCGAATCAGGTCAAATTGAAAGACGAAGTCCGCGCTGAGATTCGGGGTTGAATTTAAGGCTTAGAGGCACTTTTGGATGCTTGATTCGGGACGGCATATATTTGGCCCAAAAATCAAAAAATTCCTGACCGCGGAGTCAGGAAAACCTCCTGGGATGCGCCGGAGAAAATCAGGTCAAAGTGAAAAAGAAAGTCCGCCATGAGATTCGGGGTTGAATTTAAGGCTTAGAGGCACTTCTGGATGCTTGATTTGGGACGGCATAATTTTTGGCCCAAAAATCAAAAAATTCCTGACCGCGGAGACAGGAAAACATCCCGGGATGGGTCGGACCGAATCAGGTCAAATTGAAAGACGAAGTCCGTGCTGAGATTCGGGGTTGAATTTAAGGATTAGAGGCACTTTTGGATGCTTGATTTGGGACGGCATAATTTTTGGCCCAAAAATCAAAAAATTCCTGCCCGCGGAGTCCGGAAAACCTCCCGGAATGGACCGGACCGAATCAGGTAAAATTGAAAGACGAAGTCCGCGCTGAGATTTGGGGTTGAATTTAAGGCTTAGAGGCACTTTTGGATGCTTGATTTGGGACGGCATAATTTTTGGCCCAAAAATCAAAAAATTCCTGACCGCGGAGTCAGGAAAACCTCCCCGGATGGGCCGGACCGAATCAGATCAAATTGAAAGACGAAGTCCGCCATGAGATTCGGGGTTGAATTTAAAGCTTAGAGGCACTTTTGGATGCTTGATTTGGGACGGCATATATTTGGACGAAAAATCAAAAAATTCCTGACCGCGGAGTCATGAAAACCTCCTGGGATGGGCCGGGGAATATCAGGTCAAAGTGAAAAAGAAAGTCCGCCATGAGATTCGGGGTTGAATTTAAGGCTTAGAGGCACTTCTGGATGCTTGATTTGGGACGGCATAATTTTTGGCCCAAAAATCAAAAAATTCCTGACCGCGGAGTCCGGAAAACATCCCGGGATGGGCCGGACCGAATCAGGTCAAATTGAAAGACGAAGTCCGCGCTGAGATTCGGGGTTGAATTTAAGGCTTAGAGGCACTTTTGGATGCTTGATTTGGGACGGCATAATTTTGGGCCAAAAATCAAAAAATTCCCGACTTCTGAGTCAGGAAAACCTCCCGAAATGGACCGGACCGAATCAGGTCAAATTGGAAAACAAAGTCCGCCATGAGATTCGCGGTTGAATTTAAGGCTTAGAGGAACTTTTGGATGCTTGATTTGGGACGGCATAATTTTTGGCCCAAAAAACAAAAAATTCCTGACCGCGGAGTCCGGAAAACATCCCGGGATGGGCCAGACCGAATCAGGTCAAATTGAAAGACGAAGTCCGCGCTGAGATTCGTGGTTAAATTTAAGGCTTAGAGGCACTTTTGGATGCTTGATTTGGGACGGCATATATTTGGCCCAAAAATCAAAAAATTCCTGACCGCGGAGTCAGGAAAACCTCCTGGGATGGGCCGGGGAAAATCAGGTCAAAGTGAAAAAGAAAGTCCGCCATGAGATTCGGGGTTGAATTTAAGGCTTAGAGGCACTTCTGGATGCTTGATTTGGGACGGCATAATTTTTGGCCCAAAAATCAAAAAATTCCTGACCGCGGAGTCAGGAAAACATTCCGGGATGGGTCGGACCGAATCAGGTCAAATTGAAAGACGAAGTCCGTGCTGAGATTCGGGGTTGAATTTAAGGATTAGAGGAACTTTTGGATGCTTGATTTGGGACGGCATAATTTTTGGCCCAAAAATCAAAAAATTCCTGACCGCGGAGTCAGGAAAACATCCCGGGATGGGTCGGACCGAATCAGGTCAAATTGAAAGACGAAGTCCGTGCTGAGATTCGGGGTTGAATTTAAGGCTTAGAGGCACTTTTGGATGCTTGATTTGGGACGGCATATATTTGGCCGAAAAATCAAAAAATTCCTGACCGCGGAGTCACGAAAACCTCCTGGGATGGGCTGGAGAAAATCAGGTCAAAGTGAAAAAGAAAGTCCGCCATGAGATTTGGGGTTGAATTTAAGGCTTAGAGGCACTTTTGGATGCTTGATTTGGGACGGCATATATTTGGCCCAAAAATCAAAAAATTCCTGACCGCGGAGTCAGGAAAACCTCCTGGGATGGGCCGGGGAAAATCAGGTCAAAGTGAAAAAGAAAGTCCGCCATGAGATTCGGGGTTGAATTTAAGGCTTAGAGGCACTTTTGGATGCTTGATTTGGGACGGCATATATTTGGCCGAAAAATCAAAAAATTCCTGACCGCGGAGTCATGAAAACCTCCTGGGATGGGCCGGAGAAAATCAGGTCAAAGTGAAAAAGAAAGTCCGCCATGAGATTCGGGGTTGAATTTAAGGCTTAGAGGCACTTCTGGATGCTTGATTTGGGACGGCATAATTTTTGGCCCAAAAATCAAAAAATTCCTGACCGCGGAGTCCGGAAAACATCCCGGGATGGGCCGGACCGAATCAGGTCAAATTGAAAGACGAAGTCCGCGCTGAGATTCGGGGTTGAATTTAAGGCTTAGAGGCACTTTTGGATGCTTGATTTGGGACGGCATAATTTTGGGCCAAAAATCAAAATATTCCTGACTTCTGAGTCAGGAAAACCTCCCGGAATGGACCGGACCGAATCAGGTCAAATTGGAAAACAAAGTCCGCCATGAGATTCGCGGTTGAATTTAAGGCTTAGAGGAACTTTTGGATGCTTGATTTGGGACGGCATAATTTTTGGCCCAAAAAACAAAAAATTCCTGACCGCGGAGTCCGGAAAACATCCCGGGATGGGCCGGACCGAATCAGGTCAAATTGAAAGACGAAGTCCGCGCTGAGATTCGTGGTTAAATTTAAGGCTTAGAGGCACTTTTGGATGCTTGATTTGGGACGGCATATATTTGGCCCAAAAATCAAAAAATTCCTGACCGCGGAGTCAGGAAAACCTCTTGGGATGGGCTGGAGAAAATCAGGTCAAAGTGAAAAAGAAAGTCCGCCATGAGATTCGGGGTTGAATTTAAGGCTTAGAGGCACTTTTGGATGCTTGATTTGGGACGGCATAATTTTTGGCCCAAAAATCAAAAAATTCCTGACCGCGGAGTCAGGAAAACCTCCCGGGATGGGCCGGACCGAATCAGATCAAATTGAAAGACGATGTCCGCCATGAGATTCGGGGTTGAATTTAAAGCTTAGAGGCACTTTTGGATGCTTGATTTGGGACGGCATATATTTGGCCGAAAAATCAAAAAATTCCTGACCGCGGAGTCATGAAAACCTCCTGGGATGGGCCGGAGAAAATCAGGTCAAAGTGAAAAAGAAAGTCCGCTATGAGATTCGGGGTTGAATTTAAGGCTTAGAGGCACTTCTGGATGCTTGATTTGGGACGGCATAATTTTTGGCCCAAAAATCAAAAAATTCCTGACCGCGGAGTCCGGAAAACATCCCGGGATGGGCAGGACCGAATCAGGTCAAATTGGAAAACAAAGTCCGCCATGAGATTCGCGGTTGAATTTAAGGCTTAGAGGAACTTTTGGATGCTTGATTTGGGACGGCATATATTTGGCCCAAAAATCAAAAAATTCCTGACCGCGGAGTCAGGAAAACCTCCTGGGATGGGCCGGAGAAAATCAGGTCAAAGTGAAAAAGAAAGTCCGCCATGAGATTCGGGGTTGAATTTAAGGCTTAGAGGCACTTCTGGATGCTTGATTTGGGACGGCATAATTTTTGGCCCAAAAATCAAAAAATTCCTGCCCGCGGAGTCCGGAAAACCTCCCGGGATGGGCCGGACCGAATCAGATCAAATTGAAAGACGAAGTCCGCCATGAGATTCGGGGTTGAATTTAAGGCTTAGAGGCACTTTTGGATGCTTGATTTGGGACGGCATATATTTGGCCCAAAAATCAAAAAATTCCTGACCGCGGAGTCATGAAAACCTCCTGGGATGCGCCGGAGAAAATCAGGTCAAAGTGAAAAAGAAAGTCCGCCATGAGATTCGGGGTTGAATTTAAGGCTTAGAGGCACTTCTCGATGCTTGATTTGGGACGGCATAATTTTTGGCCCAAAAAACAAAAAATTCCTGACCGCGGAGTCCGGAAAACATCCCGGGATGGGCCGGACCGAATCAGGTCAAATTGAAAGACGAAGTCCGCGCTGAGATTCGTGGTTGAATTTAAGGCTTAGAGGCACTTTTGGATGCTTGATTTGGGACGGCATATATTTGGCCCAAAAATCAAAAAATTCCTGACCGCGGAGTCAGGAAAACCTCTTGGGATGGGCTGGAGAAAATCAGGTCAAAGTGAAAAAGAAAGTCCGCCATGAGATTCGGGGTTGAATTTAAGGCTTAGAGGCACTTTTGGATGCTTGATTTGGGACGGCATATATTTGGCCCAAAAATCAAAAAATTCCTGACCGCGGAGTCACGAAAACCTCCTGGGATGGGCTGGAGAAAATCAGGTCAAAGTGAAAAAGAAAGTCCGCCATGAGATTTGGGGTTGAATTTAAGGCTTAGAAGCACTTTTGGATGCTTGATTTGGGACGGCATATATTTGGCCCAAAAATCAAAAAATTCCTGACCGCGGAGTCAGGAAAACCTCCTGGGATGGGCCGGGGAAAATCAGGTCAAAGTGAAAAAGAAAGTCCGCCATGAGATTCGGGGTTGAATTTAAGGCTTAGAGGAACTTCTGGATGCTTGATTTGGGACGGCATAATTGTTGGCCAAAAAATCAAAAAATTCCTGCCCGCGGAGTCCGGAAAACCTCCCGGGATGGGCCGGACCGAATCAGATCAAATTGAAAGACGAAGTCCGCCATGAGATTCGGGGTTGAATTTAATGCTTAGAGGCACTTTTGGATGCTTGATTTGGGACGGCATATATTTGGCCGAAAAATCAAAAAATTCCTGACCGCGGAGTCATGAAAACCTCCTGGGATGGGCCGGAGAAAATCAGGTCAAAGTGAAAAAGAAAGTCCGCCATGAGATTCGGGGTTGAATTTAAGGCTTAGAGGCACTTCTGGATGCTTGATTTGGGACGGCATAATTTTTGGCCCAAAAATCAAAAAATTCCTGACCGCGGAGTCCGGAAAACATCTCGGGATGGGCCGGACCGAATCAGGTCAAATTGAAAGACGAAGTCCGCGCTGAGGTTCGGGGTTGAATTTAAGGCTTAGAGGCACTTTTGGATGCTTGATTTGGGACGGCATAATTTTGGGCCAAAAATCAAAAAATTCCTGACTTCTGAGTCAGGAAAACCTCCCGGAATGGACCGGTCCGAATCAGGTCAAATTGGAAAACAAAGTCCGCCATGAGATTCGGGGTTTAATTTAAGGCTTAGAGGCACTTTTGGATGCTTGATTTGGGACGGCATAATTTTGGGCCAAAAATCAAAAAATTCCTGACTTCTGAGTCAGGAAAACCTCCCGGAATGGACCGGACCGAATCAGGTCAAAGTGAAAAAGAAAGTCCGCCATGAGATTCGGGGTTGAATTTAAGGCTTAGAGGCACTTTTGGATGCTTGATTTGGGACGGCATATATTTGGCCCAAAAAACAGAAAATTCCTGACCGCGGAGTCAGGAAAACCTCCTGGGATGGGCTGGAGAAAATCAGGTCAAAGTGAAAAAGAAAGTCCGCCATGAGATTCGGGGTTGAATTTAAGGCTTAGAGGCACTTTTGGATGCTTGATTTGGGACGGCATATATTTGGCCCAAAAATCAAAAAATTCCTGACTGCGGAGTCAGGAAAACCTCCTGGGATGGGCCGGAGAAAATCAGGTCAAAGTGAAAAAGAAAGTCCGCCATGAGATTTGGGGTTGAATTTAAGGCTTAGAGGCACTTTTGGATGCTTGATTTGGGACGGCATATATTTGGCCCAAAAATCAAAAAATTCCTGACCGCGGAGTCAGGAAAACCTTCTGGGATGGGCCGGGGAAAATCAGGTCAAAGTGAAAAAGAAAGTCCGCCATGAGATTCGGGGTTGAATTTAAGGCTTAGAGGCACTTCTGGATGCTTGATTTGGGACGGCATAATTTTTGGCCCAAAAATCAAAAAATTCCTGACCGCGGAGTCAGGAAAACATTCCGGGATGGGTCGGACCGAATCAGGTCAAATTGAAAGACGAAGTCCGTGCTGAGATTCGGGGTTGAATTTAAGGATTAGAGGCACTTTTGGATGCTTGATTTGGGACGGCATAATTTTTGGCCCAAAAATCAAAAAATTCCTGACCGCGGAGTCAGGAAAACATCCCGGGATGGGTCGGACCGAATCAGGTCAAATTGAAAGACGAAGTCCGTGCTGAGATTCGGGGTTGAATTTAAGGCTTAGAGGCACTTTTGGATGCTTGATTTGGGACGGCATATATTTGGCCCAAAAATCAAAAAATTCCTGACCGCGGAGTCACGAAAACCTCCTGGGATGGGCTGGAGAAAATCAGGTCAAAGTGAAAAAGAAAGTCCGCCATGAGATTTGGGGTTGAATTTAAGGCTTAGAGGCACTTTTGGATGCTTGATTTGGGACGGCATATATTTGGCCCAAAAATCAAAAAATTCCTGACCGCGGAGTCCGGAAAACCTCCCGGGATGGGCCGGACCGAATCAGATCAAATTGAAAGACGAAGTCCGCCATGAGATTCGGGGTTGAATTTAATGCTTAGAGGCACTTTTGGATGCTTGATTTGGGACGGCATATATTTGGCCGAAAAATCAAAAAATTCCTGACCGCGGAGTCATGAAAACCTCCTGGGATGGGCCGGAGAAAATCAGGTCAAAGTGAAAAAGAAAGTCCGCCATGAGATTCGGGGTTGAATTTAAGGCTTAGAGGCACTTCTGGATGCTTGATTTGGGACGGCATAATTTTTGGCCCAAAAATCAAAAAATTCCTGACCGCGGAGTCCGGAAAACATCTCGGGATGGGCCGGACCGAATCAGGTCAAATTGAAAGACGAAGTCCGCGCTGAGGTTCGGGGTTGAATTTAAGGCTTAGAGGCACTTTTGGATGCTTGATTTGGGACGGCATAATTTTGGGCCAAAAATCAAAAAATTCCTGACTTCTGAGTCAGGAAAACCTTCCGGAATGGACCGGACCGAATCAGGTCAAATTGGAAAACAAAGTCCGCCATGAGATTCGGGGTTTAATTTAAGGCTTAGAGGCACTTTTGGATGCTTGATTTGGGACGGCATAATTTTGGGCCAAAAATCAAAAAATTCCTGACTTCTGAGTCAGGAAAACCTCCCGGAATGGACCGGACCGAATCAGGTCAAAGTGAAAAAGAAAGTCCGCCATGAGATTCGGGGTTGAATTTAAGGCTTAGAGGCACTTTTGGATGCTTGATTTGGGACGGCATATATTTGGCCCAAAAAACAGAAAATTCCTGACCGCGGAGTCAGGAAAACCTCCTGGGATGGGCTGGAGAAAATCAGGTCAAAGTGAAAAAGAAAGTCCGCCATGAGATTCGGGGTTGAATTTAAGGCTTAGAGGCACTTTTGGATCCTTGATTTGGGACGGCATATATTTGGCCCAAAAATCAAAAAATTCCTGACTGCGGAGTCAGGAAAACCTCCTGGGATGGGCCGGAGAAAATCAGGTCAAAGTGAAAAAGAAAGTCCGCCATGAGATTTGGGGTTGAATTTAAGGCTTAGAGGCACTTTTGGATGCTTGATTTGGGACGGCATATATTTGGCCCAAAAATCAAAAAATTCCTGACCGCGGAGTCAGGAAAACCTTCTGGGATGGGCCGGGGAAAATCAGGTCAAAGTGAAAAAGAAAGTCCGCCATGAGATTCGGGGTTGAATTTAAGGCTTAGAGGCACTTCTGGATGCTTGATTTGGGACGGCATAATTTTTGGCCCAAAAATCAAAAAATTCCTGACCGCGGAGTCAGGAAAACATTCCGGGATGGGTCGGACCGAATCAGGTCAAATTGAAAGACGAAGTCCGTGCTGAGATTCGGGGTTGAATTTAAGGATTAGAGGCACTTTTGGATGCTTGATTTGGGACGGCATAATTTTTGGCCCAAAAATCAAAAAATTCCTGACCGCGGAGTCAGGAAAACATCCCGGGATGGGTCGGACCGAATCAGGTCAAATTGAAAGACGAAGTCCGTGCTGAGATTCGGGGTTGAATTTAAGGCTTAGAGGCACTTTTGGATGCTTGATTTGGGACGGCATATATTTGGCCCAAAAATCAAAAAATTCCTGACCGCGGAGTCACGAAAACCTCCTGGGATGGGCTGGAGAAAATCAGGTCAAAGTGAAAAAGAAAGTCCGCCATGAGATTTGGGGTTGAATTTAAGGCTTAGAAGCACTTTTGGATGCTTGATTTGGGACGGCATATATTTGGCCCAAAAATCAAAAAATTCCTGACCGCGGAGTCAGGAAAACCTCCTGGGATGGGCCGGGGAAAATCAGGTCAAAGTGAAAAAGAAAGTCCGCCATGAGATTCGGGGTTGAATTTAAGGCTTAGAGGCACTTCTGGATGCTTGATTTGGGACGGCATAATTGTTGGCCAAAAAATCAAAAAATTCCTGCCCGCGGAGTCCGGAAAACCTCCCGGGATGGGCCGGACCGAATCAGATCAAATTGAAAGACGAAGTCCGCCATGAGATTCGGGGTTGAATTTAATGCTTAGAGGCACTTTTGGATGCTTGATTTGGGACGGCATATATTTGGCCCAAAAATCAAAAAATTCCTGACCGCGGAGTCCGGAAAACCTCCTGGGATGGGCCGGGGAAAATCAGGTCAAAGTGAAAAAGAAAGTCCGCCATGAGATTCGGGGTTGAATTTAAGGCTTAGAGGCACTTTTGGATGCTTGATTTGGGACGGCATATATTTGGCCCAAAAATCAAAAAATTCCTGACCGCGGAGTCCGGAAAACCTCCTGGGATGGGCCGGGGAAAATCAGGTCAAAGTGAAAAAGAAAGTCCGCCATGATATTCGGGGTTGAATTTAAGGCTTAGAGGCACTTCTGGATGCTTGATTTGGGACGGCATAATTTTTGGCCAAAAAATCAAAAAATTCCTGCCCGCGGAGTCCGGAAAACCTCCCGGGATGGGCCGGACCGAATCAGATCAAATTGAAAGACGAAGTCCGCCATGAGATTCGGGGTTGAATTTAATGCTTAGAGGCACTTTTGGATGCTTGATTTGGGACGGCATATATTTGGCCGAAAAATCAAAAAATTCCTGACCGCGGAGTCATGAAAACCTCCTGGGATGGGCCGTAGAAAATCAGGTCAAAGTGAAAAAGAAAGTCCGCCATGAGATTCGGGGTTGAATTTAAGGCTTAGAGGCACTTCTGGATGCTTGATTTGGGACGGCATAATTTTTGGCCCAAAAATCAAAAAATTCCTGACCGCGGAGTCCGGAAAACATCTCGGGATGGGCCGGACCGAATCAGGTCAAATTGAAAGACGAAGTCCGCGCTGAGGTTCGGGGTTGAATTTAAGGCTTAGAGGCACTTTTGGATGCTTGATTTGGGACGGCATAATTTTGGACCAAAAATCAAAAAATTCCTGACTTCTGAGTCAGGAAAACCTCCCGGAATGGACCGGACCGAATCAGGTCAAATTGGAAAACAAAGTCCGCCATGAGATTCGGGGTTGAATTTAAGGCTTAGAGGCACTTTTGGATGCTTGATTTGGGACGGCATAATTTTGGGCCAAAAATCAAAAAATTCCTGACTTCTGAGTCAGGAAAACCTCCCGGAATGGACCGGACCGAATCAGGTCAAAGTGAAAAAGAAAGTCCGCCATGAGATTCGGGGTTGAATTTAAGGCTTAGAGGCACTTTTGGATGCTTGATTTGGGACGGCATATATTTGGCCCAAAAAACAGAATATTCCTGACCGCGGAGTCACGAAAACCTCCTGGGATGGGCTGGAGAAAATCAGGTCAAAGTGAAAAAGAAAGTCCGCCATGAGATTCGGGGTTGAATTTAAGGCTTAGAGGCACTTTTGGATGCTTGATTTGGGGCGGCATATATTTGGCCCAAAAATCAAAAAATTCCTGACCGCGGAGTCACGAAAACCTCCTGGGATGGGCTGGAGAAAATCAGGTCAAAGTGAAAAAGTAAGTCCGCCATGAGATTTGGGGTTGAATTTAAGGCTTAGAGGCACTTTTGGATGCTTGATTTGGGACGGCATATATTTGGCCCAAAAATCAAAAAATTCCTGACCGCGGAGTCCGGAAAACCTCCTGGGATGGGCCGGGGAAAATCAGGTCAAAGTGAAAAAGAAAGTCCGCCATGAGATTCGGGGTTGAATTTAAGGCTTAGAGGCACTTCTGGATGCTTGATTTGGGACGGCATAATTTTTGGCCAAAAAATCAAAAAATTTCTGCCCGCGGAGTCCGGAAAACCTCCCGGGATGGGCCGGACCGAATCAGATCAAATTGAAAGACGAAGTCCGCCATGAGATTCGGGGTTGAATTTAATGCTTAGAGGCACTTTTGGATGCTTGATTTGGGACGGCATATATTTGGCCGAAAAATCAAAAAATTCCTGACCGCGGAGTCATGAAAACCTCCTGGGATGGGCCGGAGAAAATCAGGTCAAAGTGAAAAAGAAAGTCCGCCATGAGATTCGGGGTTGAATTTAAGGCTTAGAGGCACTTCTGGATGCTTGATTTGGGACGGCATAATTTTTGGCCCAAAAATCAAAAAATTCCTGACCGCGGAGTCAGGAAAACATTCCGGGATGGGTCGGACCGAATCAGGTCAAATTGAAAGACGAAGTCCGCGCTGAGGTTCGGGGTTGAATTTAAGGCTTAGAGGCACTTTTGGATGCTTGATTTGGGACGGCATAATTTTGGGCCAAAAATCAAAAAATTCCTGACTTCTGAGTCAGGAAAACCTCCCGGAATGGACCGGACCGAATCAGGTCAAATTGGAAAACAAAGTCCGCCATGAGATTCGGGGTTGAATTTAAGGCTTAGAGGCACTTTTGGATGCTTGATTTGGGACGGCATAATTTTGGGCCAAAAATCAAAAAATTCCTGACTTCTGAGTCAGGAAAACCTCCTGGAATGGACCGGACCGAATCAGGTCAAAGTGAAAAAGAAAGTCCGCCATGAGATTCGGGGTTGAATTTAAGGCTTAGAGGCACTTTTGGATGCTTGATTTGGGACGGCATATATTTGGCCCAAAAATCAAAAAATTCCTGACCGCGGAGTCAGGAAAACCTCCTGGGATGGGCCGGGGAAAATCAGGTCAAAGTGAAAAAGAAAGTCCGCCATGAGATTCGGGGTTGAATTTAAGGCTTAGAGGCACTTCTGGATGCTTGATTTGGGACGGCATAATTTTTGGCCCAAAAATCAAAAAATTCCTGACCGCGGAGTCAGGAAAACATTCCGGGATGGGTCGGACCGAATCAGGTCAAATTGAAAGACGAAGTCCGTGCTGAGATTCGGGGTTGAATTTAAGGATTAGAGGCACTTTTGGATGCTTGATTTGGGACGGCATAATTTTTGGCCCAAAAATCAAAAAATTCCTGAACGCGGAGTCAGGAAAACATCCCGGGATGGGTCGGACCGAATCAGGTCAAATTGAAAGACGAAGTCCGTGCTGAGATTCGGGGTTGAATTTAAGGCTTAGAGGCACTTTTGGATGCTTGATTTGGGACGGCATATATTTGGCCCAAAAATAAAAAAATTCCTGACCGCGGAGTCACGAAAACCTCCTGGGATGGGCTGGAGAAAATCAGGTCAAAGTGAAAAAGAAAGTCCGCCATGAGATTTGGGGTTGAATTTAAGGCTTAGAGGCACTTTTGGATGCTTGATTTGGGACGGCATATATTTGGCCCAAAAATCAAAAAATTCCTGACCGCGGAGTCCGGAAAACCTCCTGGGATGGGCCGGGGAAAATCAGGTCAAAGTGAAAAAGAAAGTCCGCCATGAGATTCGGGGTTGAATTTAAGGCTTAGAGGCACTTCTGGATGCTTGATTTGGGACGGCATATATTTGGCCGAAAAATCAAAAAATTCCTGACCGCGGAGTCATGAAAACCTCCTGGGATGGGCCGGAGAAAATCAGGTCAAAGTGAAAAAGAAAGTCCGCCATGAGATTCGGGGTTGAATTTAAGGCTTAGAGGCACTTCTGGATGCTTGATTTGGGACGGCATAATTTTTGGCCCAAAAATCAAAAAATTCCTGACCGCGGAGTCCGGAAAACATCTCGGGATGGGCCGGACCGAATCAGGTCAAATTGAAAGACGAAGTCCGCGCTGAGGTTCGGGGTTGAATTTAAGGCTTAGAGGCACTTCTGGATGCTTGATTTGGGACGGCATAATTTTTGGCCCAAAAATCAAAAAATTCCTGACCGCGGAGTCAGGAAAACATTCCGGGATGGGTCGGACCGAATCAGGTCAAATTGAAAGACGAAGTCCGTGCTGAGATTCGGGGTTGAATTTAAGGATTAGAGGCACTTTTGGATGCTTGATTTGGGACGGCATAATTTTTGGCCCAAAAATCAAAAAATTCCTGAACGCGGAGTCAGGAAAACATCCCGGGATGGGTCGGACCGAATCAGGTCAAATTGAAAGACGAAGTCCGTGCTGAGATTCGGGGTTGAATTTAAGGCTTAGAGGCACTTTTGGATGCTTGATTTGGGACGGCATATATTTGGCCCAAAAATCAAAAAATTCCTGACCGCGGAGTCCGGAAAACCTCCTGGGATGGGCCGGGGAAAATCAGGTCAAAGTGAAAAAGAAAGTCCGCCATGAGATTCGGGGTTGAATTTAAGGCTTAGAGGCACTTCTGGATGCTTGATTTGGGACGGCATAATTTTTGGCCAAAAAATCAAAAAATTCCTGCCCGCGGAGTCCGGAAAACCTCCCGGGATGGGCCGGACCGAATCAGATCAAATTGAAAGACGAAGTCCGCCATGAGATTCGGGGTTGAATTTAATGCTTAGAGGCACTTTTGGATGCTTGATTTGGGACGGCATATATTTGGCCGAAAAATCAAAAAATTCCTGACCGCGGAGTCATGAAAACCTCCTGGGATGGGCCGGAGAAAATCAGGTCAAAGTGAAAAAGAAAGTCCGCCATGAGATTCGGGGTTGAATTTAAGGCTTAGAGGCACTTCTGGATGCTTGATTTGGGACGGCATAATTTTTGGCCCAAAAATCAAAAAATTCCTGACCGCGGAGTCCGGAAAACATCTCGGGATGGGCCGGACCGAATCAGGTCAAATTGAAAGACGAAGTCCGCGCTGAGGTTCGGGGTTGAATTTAAGGCTTAGAGGCACTTTTGGATGCTTGATTTGGGACGGCATAATTTTGGGCCAAAAATCAAAAAATTCCTGACTTCTGAGTCAGGAAAACCTCCCGGAATGGACCGGACCGAATCAGGTCAAATTGGAAAACAAAGTCCGCCATGAGATTCGGGGTTTAATTTAAGGCTTAGAGGCACTTTTGGATGCTTGATTTGGGACGGCATAATTTTGGGCCAAAAATCAAAAAATTCCTGACTTCTGAGTCAGGAAAACCTCCCGGAATGGACCGGACCGAATCAGGTCAAAGTGAAAAAGAAAGTCCGCCATGAGATTCGGGGTTGAATTTAAGGCTTAGAGGCACTTTTGGATGCTTGATTTGGGACGGCATATATTTGGCCCAAAAAACAGAAAATTCCTGACCGCGGAGTCAGGAAAACCTCCTGGGATGGGCTGGAGAAAATCAGGTCAAAGTGAAAAAGAAAGTCCGCCATGAGATTCGGGGTTGAATTTAAGGCTTAGAGGCACTTTTGGATGCTTGATTTGGGACGGCATATATTTGGCCCAAAAATCAAAAAATTCCTGACTGCGGAGTCAGGAAAACCTCCTGGGATGGGCCGGAGAAAATCAGGTCAAAGTGAAAAAGAAAGTCCGCCATGAGATTTGGGGTTGAATTTAAGGCTTAGAGGCACTTTTGGATGCTTGATTTGGGACGGCATATATTTGGCCCAAAAATCAAAAAATTCCTGACCGCGGAGTCAGGAAAACCTCCTGGGATGGGCCGGGGAAAATCAGGTCAAAGTGAAAAAGAAAGTCCGCCATGAGATTCGGGGTTGAATTTAAGGCTTAGAGGCACTTCTGGATGCTTGATTTGGGACGGCATAATTTTTGGCCCAAAAATCAAAAAATTCCTGACCGCGGAGTCAGGAAAACATTCCGGGATGGGTCGGACCGAATCAGGTCAAATTGAAAGACGAAGTCCGTGCTGAGATTCGGGGTTGAATTTAAGGCTTAGAGGCACTTCTCGATGCTTGATTTGGGACGGCATAATTTTTGGCCCAAAAAACAAAAAATTCCTGACCGCGGAGTCCGGAAAACATCCCGGGATGGGCCGGACCGAATCAGGTCAAATTGAAAGACGAAGTCCGCGCTGAGATTCGTGGTTGAATTTAAGGCTTAGAGGCACTTTTGGATGCTTGATTTGGGACGGCATATATTTGGCCCAAAAATCAAAAAATTCCTGACCGCGGAGTCAGGAAAACCTCTTGGGATGGGCTGGAGAAAATCAGGTCAAAGTGAAAAAGAAAGTCCGCCATGAGATTCGGGGTTGAATTTAAGGCTTAGAAGCACTTTTGGATGCTTGATTTGGGACGGCATATATTTGGCCCAAAAATCAAAAAATTCCTGACCGCGGAGTCACGAAAACCTCCTGGGATGGGCTGGAGAAAATCAGGTCAAAGTGAAAAAGAAAGTCCGCCATGAGATTTGGGGTTGAATTTAAGGCTTAGAGGCACTTTTGGATGCTTGATTTGGGACGGCATATATTTGGCCCAAAAATCAAAAAATTCCTGACCGCGGAGTCCGGAAAACCTTCTGGGATGGGCCGGGGAAAGTCAGGTCAAAGTGAAAAAGAAAGTCCGCCATGAGATTCGGGGTTGAATTTAAGGCTTAGAGGCACTTCTGGATGCTTGATTTGGGACGGCATAATTTTTGGCCAAAAAATCAAAAAATTCCTGCCCGCGGAGTCCGGAAAACCTCCCGGGATGGGCCGGACCGAATCAGATCAAATTGAAAGACGAAGTCCGCCATGAGATTCGGGGTTGAATTTAATGCTTAGAGGCACTTTTGGATGCTTGATTTGGGACGGCATATATTTGGCCGAAAAATCAAAAAATTCCTGACCGCGGAGTCATGAAAACCTCCTGGGATGGGCCGGAGAAAATCAGGTCAAAGTGAAAAAGAAAGTCCGCCATGAGATTCGGGGTTGAATTTAAGGCTTAGAGGCACTTCTGGATGCTTGATTTGGGACGGCATAATTTTTGGCCCAAAAATCAAAAAATTCCTGACCGCGGAGTCCGGAAAACATCTCGGGATGGGCCGGACCGAATCAGGTCAAATTGAAAGACGAAGTCCGCGCTGAGGTTCGGGGTTGAATTTAAGGCTTAGAGGCACTTTTGGATGCTTGATTTGGGACGGCATAATTTTGGGCCAAAAATCAAAAAATTCCTGACTTCTGAGTCAGGAAAACCTCCCGGAATGGACCGGACCGAATCAGGTCAAATTGGAAAACAAAGTCCGCCATGAGATTCGGGGTTGAATTTAAGGCTTAGAGGCACTTCTCGATGCTTGATTTGGGACGGCATAATTTTTGGCCCAAAAAACAAAAAATTCCTGACCGCGGAGTCCGGAAAACATTCCGGGATGGGCCGGACCGAATCAGGTCAAATTGAAAGACGAAGTCCGCGCTGAGATTCGTGGTTGAATTTAAGGCTTAGAGGCACTTTTGGATGCTTGATTTGGGACGGCATATATTTGGCCCAAAAATCAAAAAATTCCTGACCGCGGAGTCAGGAAAACCTCTTGGGATGGGCTGGAGAAAATCAGGTCAAAGTGAAAAAGAAAGTCCGCCATGAGATTCGGGGTTGAATTTAAGGCTTAGAAGCACTTTTGGATGCTTGATTTGGGACGGCATATATTTGGCCCAAAAATCAAAAAATTCCTGACCGCGGAGTCACGAAAACCTCCTGGGATGGGCTGGAGAAAATCAGGTCAAAGTGAAAAAGAAAGTCCGCCATGAGATTTGGGGTTGAATTTAAGGCTTAGAGGCACTTTTGGATGCTTGATTTGGGACGGCATATATTTGGCCCAAAAATCAAAAAATTCCTGACCGCGGAGTCCGGAAAACCTTCTGGGATGGGCCGGGGAAAGTCAGGTCAAAGTGAAAAAGAAAGTCCGCCATGAGATTCGGGGTTGAATTTAAGGCTTAGAGGCACTTCTGGATGCTTGATTTGGGACGGCATAATTTTTGGCCAAAAAATCAAAAAATTCCTGCCCGCGGAGTCCGGAAAACCTCCCGGGATGGGCCGGACCGAATCAGATCAAATTGAAAGACGAAGTCCGCCATGAGATTCGGGGTTGAATTTAATGCTTAGAGGCACTTTTGGATGCTTGATTTGGGACGGCATATATTTGGCCGAAAAATCAAAAAATTCCTGACCGCGGAGTCATGAAAACCTCCTGGGATGGGCCGGAGAAAATCAGGTCAAAGTGAAAAAGAAAGTCCGCCATGAGATTCGGGGTTGAATTTAAGGCTTAGAGGCACTTCTGGATGCTTGATTTGGGACGGCATAATTTTTGGCCCAAAAATCAAAAAATTCCTGACCGCGGAGTCCGGAAAACATCTCGGGATGGGCCGGACCGAATCAGGTCAAATTGAAAGACGAAGTCCGCGCTGAGGTTCGGGGTTGAATTTAAGGCTTAGAGGCACTTTTGGATGCTTGATTTGGGACGGCATAATTTTGGGCCAAAAATCAAAAAATTCCTGACTTCTGAGTCAGGAAAACCTCCCGGAATGGACCGGACCGAATCAGGTCAAATTGGAAAACAAAGTCCGCCATGAGATTCGGGGTTGAATTTAAGGCTTAGAGGCACTTTTGGATGCTTGATTTGGGACGGCATAATTTTGGGCCAAAAATCAAAAAATTCCTGACTTCTGAGTCAGGAAAACCTCCCGGAATGGACCGGACCGAATCAGGTCAAAGTGAAAAAGAAAGTCCGCCATGAGATTCGGGGTTGAATTTAAGGCTTAGAGGCACTTTTGGATGCTTGATTTGGGACGGCATATATTGGCCCAAAAAACAGAAAATTCCTGACCGCGGAGTCAGGAAAACCTCCTGGGATGGGCTGGAGAAAATCAGGTCAAAGTGAAAAAGAAAGTCCGCCATGAGATTCGGGGTTGAATTTAAGGCTTAGAGGCACTTTTGGATGCTTGATTTGGGACGGCATATATTTGGCCCAAAAATCAAAAAATTCCTGACTGCGGAGTCAGGAAAACCTCCTGGGATGGGCCGGAGAAAATCAGGTCAAAGTGAAAAAGAAAGTCCGCCATGAGATTTGGGGTTGAATTTAAGGCTTAGAGGCACTTTTGGATGCTTGATTTGGGACGGCATATATTTGGCCCAAAAATCAAAAAATTCCTGACCGCGGAGTCAGGAAAACCTCCTGGGATGGGCCGGGGAAAATCAGGTCAAAGTGAAAAAGAAAGTCCGCCATGAGATTCGGGGTTGAATTTAAGGCTTAGAGGCACTTCTGGATGCTTGATTTGGGACGGCATAATTTTTGGCCCAAAAATCAAAAAATTCCTGACCGCGGAGTCCGGAAAACCTCCCGGGATGGGCCGGACCGAATCAGATCAAATTGAAAGACGAAGTCCGCCATGAGATTCGGGGTTGAATTTAATGCTTAGAGGCACTTTTGGATGCTTGATTTGGGACGGCATATATTTGGCCGAAAAATCAAAAAATTCCTGACCGCGGAGTCATGAAAACCTCCTGGGATGCGCCGGATAAAATCAGGTCAAAGTGAAAAAGAAAGTCCGCCATGAGATTCGGGGTTGAATTTAAGGCTTAGAGGCACTTCTCGATGCTTGATTTGGGACGGCATAATTTTTGGCCCAAAAAACAAAAAATTCCTGACCGCGGAGTCCGGAAAACATCCCGGGATGGGCCGGACCGAATCAGGTCAAATTGAAAGACGAAGTCCGCGCTGAGATTCGTGGTTGAATTTAAGGCTTAGAGGCACTTTTGGATGCTTGATTTGGGACGGCATATATTTGGCCCAAAAATCAAAAAATTCCTGACCGCGGAGTCAGGAAAACCTCTTGGGATGGGCTGGAGAAAATCAGGTCAAAGTGAAAAAGAAAGTCCGCCATGAGATTCGGGGTTGAATTTAAGGCTTAGAGGCACTTTTGGATGCTTGATTTGGGACGGCATATATTTGGCCCAAAAATCAAAAAATTCCTGACCGCGGAGTCCGGAAAACCTCCTGGGATGGGCCGGGGAAAATCAGGTCAAAGTGAAAAAGAAAGTCCGCCATGAGATTCGGGGTTGAATTTAAGGCTTAGAGGCACTTCTGGATGCTTGATTTGGGACGGCATAATTTTTGGCCAAAAAATCAAAAAATTCCTGCCCGCGGAGTCCGGAAAACCTCCCGGGATGGGCCGGACCGAATCAGATCAAATTGAAAGACGAAGTCCGCCATGAGATTCGGGGTTGAATTTAATGCTTAGAGGCACTTTTGGATGCTTGATTTGGGACGGCATATATTTGGCCGAAAAATCAAAAAATTCCTGACCGCGGAGTCATGAAAACCTCCTGGGATGGGCCGGAGAAAATCAGGTCAAAGTGAAAAAGAAAGTCCGCCATGAGATTCGGGGTTGAATTTAAGGCTTAGAGGCACTTCTGGATGCTTGATTTGGGACGGCATAATTTTTGGCCCAAAAATCAAAAAATTCCTGACCGCGGAGTCCGGAAAACATCTCGGGATGGGCCGGACCGAATCAGGTCAAATTGAAAGACGAAGTCCGCGCTGAGGTTCGGGGTTGAATTTAAGGCTTAGAGGCACTTTTGGATGCTTGATTTGGGACGGCATAATTTTGGGCCAAAAATCAAAAAATTCCTGACTTCTGAGTCAGGAAAACCTCCCGGAATGGACCGGACCGAATCAGGTCAAATTGGAAAACAAAGTCCGCCATGAGATTCGGGGTTGAATTTAAGGCTTAGAGGCACTTTTGGATGCTTGATTTGGGACGGCATAATTTTGGGCCAAAAATCAAAAAATTCCTGACTTCTGAGTCAGGAAAACCTCCCGGAATGGACCGGACCGAATCAGGTCAAAGTGAAAAAGAAAGTCCGCCATGAGATTCGGGGTTGAATTTAAGGCTTAGAGGCACTTTTGGATGCTTGATTTGGGACGGCATATATTTGGCCCAAAAAACAGAAAATTCCTGACCGCGGAGTCAGGAAAACCTCCTGGGATGGGCTGGAGAAAATCAGGTCAAAGTGAAAAAGAAAGTCCGCCATGAGATTCGGGGTTGAATTTAAGGCTTAGAGGCACTTTTGGATGCTTGATTTGGGACGGCATATATTTGGCCCAAAAATCAAAAAATTCCTGACTGCGGAGTCAGGAAAACCTCCTGGGATGGGCCGGAGAAAATCAGGTCAAAGTGAAAAAGAAAGTCCGCCATGAGATTTGGGGTTGAATTTAAGGCTTAGAGGCACTTTTGGATGCTTGATTTGGGACGGCATATATTTGGCCCAAAAATCAAAAAATTCCTGACCGCGGAGTCATGAAAACCTCCTGGGATGGGCCGGGGAAAATCAGGTCAAAGTGAAAAAGAAAGTCCGCCATGAGATTCGGGGTTGAATTTAAGGCTTAGAGGCACTTCTGGATGCTTGATTTGGGACGGCATAATTTTGGGCCAAAAATCAAAAAATTCCTGACTTCTGAGTCAGGAAAACCTCCCGGAATGGACCGGACCGAATCAGGTCAAATTGGAAAACAAAGTCCGCCATGAGATTCGGGGTTGAATTTAAGGCTTAGAGGCACTTTTGGATGCTTGATTTGGGACGGCATAATTTTGGGCCAAAAATCAAAAAATTCCTGACTTCTGAGTCAGGAAAACCTCCCGGAATGGACCGGACCGAATCAGGTCAAAGTGAAAAAGAAAGTCCGCCATGAGATTCGGGGTTGAATTTAAGGCTTAGAGGCACTTTTGGATGCTTGATTTGGGACGGCATATATTGGCCCAAAAAACAGAAAATTCCTGACCGCGGAGTCAGGAAAACCTCCTGGGATGGGCTGGAGAAAATCAGGTCAAAGTGAAAAAGAAAGTCCGCCATGAGATTCGGGGTTGAATTTAAGGCTTAGAGGCACTTTTGGATGCTTGATTTGGGACGGCATATATTTGGCCCAAAAATCAAAAAATTCCTGACTGCGGAGTCAGGAAAACCTCCTGGGATGGGCCGGAGAAAATCAGGTCAAAGTGAAAAAGAAAGTCCGCCATGAGATTTGGGGTTGAATTTAAGGCTTAGAGGCACTTTTGGATGCTTGATTTGGGACGGCATATATTTGGCCCAAAAATCAAAAAATTCCTGACCGCGGAGTCAGGAAAACCTCCTGGGATGGGCCGGGGAAAATCAGGTCAAAGTGAAAAAGAAAGTCCGCCATGAGATTCGGGGTTGAATTTAAGGCTTAGAGGCACTTCTGGATGCTTGATTTGGGACGGCATAATTTTTGGCCCAAAAATCAAAAAATTCCTGACCGCGGAGTCCGGAAAACCTCCCGGGATGGGCCGGACCGAATCAGATCAAATTGAAAGACGAAGTCCGCCATGAGATTCGGGGTTGAATTTAATGCTTAGAGGCACTTTTGGATGCTTGATTTGGGACGGCATATATTTGGCCGAAAAATCAAAAAATTCCTGACCGCGGAGTCATGAAAACCTCCTGGGATGCGCCGGATAAAATCAGGTCAAAGTGAAAAAGAAAGTCCGCCATGAGATTCGGGGTTGAATTTAAGGCTTAGAGGCACTTCTCGATGCTTGATTTGGGACGGCATAATTTTTGGCCCAAAAAACAAAAAATTCCTGACCGCGGAGTCCGGAAAACATCCCGGGATGGGCCGGACCGAATCAGGTCAAATTGAAAGACGAAGTCCGCGCTGAGATTCGTGGTTGAATTTAAGGCTTAGAGGCACTTTTGGATGCTTGATTTGGGACGGCATATATTTGGCCCAAAAATCAAAAAATTCCTGACCGCGGAGTCAGGAAAACCTCTTGGGATGGGCTGGAGAAAATCAGGTCAAAGTGAAAAAGAAAGTCCGCCATGAGATTCGGGGTTGAATTTAAGGCTTAGAGGCACTTTTGGATGCTTGATTTGGGACGGCATATATTTGGCCCAAAAATCAAAAAATTCCTGACCGCGCAGTCACGAAAACCTCCTGGGATGGGCTGGAGAAAATCAGGTCAAAGTGAAAAAGAAAGTCCGCCATGAGATTTGGGGTTGAATTTAAGGCTTAGAGGCACTTTTGGATGCTTGATTTGGGACGGCATATATTTGGCCCAAAAATCAAAAAATTCCTGACCGCGGAGTCCGGAAAACCTCCTGGGATGGGCCGGGGAAAATCAGGTCAAAGTGAAAAAGAAAGTCCGCCATGAGATTCGGGGTTGAATTTAAGGCTTAGAGGCACTTCTGGATGCTTGATTTGGGACGGCATAATTTTTGGCCAAAAAATCAAAAAATTCCTGCCCGCGGAGTCCGGAAAACCTCCCGGGATGGGCCGGACCGAATCAGATCAAATTGAAAGACGAAGTCCGCCATGAGATTCGGGGTTGAATTTAATGCTTAGAGGCACTTTTGGATGCTTGATTTGGGACGGCATATATTTGGCCGAAAAATCAAAAAATTCCTGACCGCGGAGTCATGAAAACCTCCTGGGATGGGCCGGAGAAAATCAGGTCAAAGTGAAAAAGAAAGTCCGCCATGAGATTCGGGGTTGAATTTAAGGCTTAGAGGCACTTCTGGATGCTTGATTTGGGACGGCATAATTTTTGGCCCAAAAATCAAAAAATTCCTGACCGCGGAGTCCGGAAAACATCTCGGGATGGGCCGGACCGAATCAGGTCAAATTGAAAGACGAAGTCCGCGCTGAGGTTCGGGGTTGAATTTAAGGCTTAGAGGCACTTTTGGATGCTTGATTTGGGACGGCATAATTTTGGGCCAAAAATCAAAAAATTCCTGACTTCTGAGTCAGGAAAACCTCCCGGAATGGACCGGACCGAATCAGGTCAAATTGGAAAACAAAGTCCGCCATGAGATTCGGGGTTGAATTTAAGGCTTAGAGGCACTTTTGGATGCTTGATTTGGGACGGCATAATTTTGGGCCAAAAATCAAAAAATTCCTGACTTCTGAGTCAGGAAAACCTCCCGGAATGGACCGGACCGAATCAGGTCAAAGTGAAAAAGAAAGTCCGCCATGAGATTCGGGGTTGAATTTAAGGCTTAGAGGCACTTTTGGATGCTTGATTTGGGACGGCATATATTTGGCCCAAAAAACAGAAAATTCCTGACCGCGGAGTCAGGAAAACCTCCTGGGATGGGCTGGAGAAAATCAGGTCAAAGTGAAAAAGAAAGTCCGCCATGAGATTCGGGGTTGAATTTAAGGCTTAGAGGCACTTTTGGATGCTTGATTTGGGACGGCATATATTTGGCCCAAAAATCAAAAAATTCCTGACTGCGGAGTCAGGAAAACCTCCTGGGATGGGCCGGAGAAAATCAGGTCAAAGTGAAAAAGAAAGTCCGCCATGAGATTTGGGGTTGAATTTAAGGCTTAGAGGCACTTTTGGATGCTTGATTTGGGACGGCATATATTTGGCCCAAAAATCAAAAAATTCCTGACCGCGGAGTCATGAAAACCTCCTGGGATGGGCCGGGGAAAATCAGGTCAAAGTGAAAAAGAAAGTCCGCCATGAGATTCGGGGTTGAATTTAAGGCTTAGAGGCACTTCTGGATGCTTGATTTGGGACGGCATAATTTTTGGCCCAAAAATCAAAAAATTCCTGACCGCGGAGTCAGGAAAACATTCCGGGATGGGTCGGACCGAATCAGGTCAAATTGAAAGACGAAGTCCGTGCTGAGATTCGGGGTTGAATTTAAGGATTAGAGGCACTTTTGGATGCTTGATTTGGGACGGCATAATTTTTGGCCCAAAAATCAAAAAATTCCTGACCGCGGAGTCAGGAAAACATCCCGGGATGGGTCGGACCGAATCAGGTCAAATTGAAAGACGAAGTCCGTGCTGAGATTCGGGGTTGAATTTAAGGCTTAGAGGCACTTTTGGATGCTTGATTTGGGACGGCATATATTTGGCCCAAAAATCAAAAAATTCCTGACTGCGGAGTCAGGAAAACCTCTTGGGATGGGCTGGAGAAAATCAGGTCAAAGTGAAAAAGAAAGTCCGCCATGAGATTCGGGGTTGAATTTAAGGCTTAGAGGCACTTTTGGATGCTTGATTTGGGACGGCATATATTTGGCCCAAAAATCAAAAAATTCCTGACTGCGGAGTCACGAAAACCTCCTGGGATGGGCTGGAGAAAATCAGGTCAAAGTGAAAAAGAAAGTCCGCCATGAGATTTGGGGTTGAATTTAAGGCTTAGAGGCACTTTTGGATGCTTGATTTGGGACGGCATATATTTGGCCCAAAAATCAAAAAATTCCTGACCGTGGAGTCCGGAAAACCTCCTGGGATGGGCCGGGGAAAATCAGGTCAAAGTGAAAAAGAAAGTCCGCCATGAGATTCGGGGTTGAATTTAAGGCTTAGAGGCACTTCTGGATGCTTGATTTGGGACGGCATAATTTTTGGCCAAAAAATCAAAAAATTCCTGCCCGCGGAGTCCGGAAAACCTCCCGGGATGGGCCGGACCGAATCAGATCAAATTGAAAGACGAAGTCCGCCATGAGATTCGGGGTTGAATTTAATGCTTAGAGGCACTTTTGGATGCTTGATTTGGGACGGCATATATTTGGCCGAAAAATCAAAAAATTCCTGACCGCGGAGTCATGAAAACCTCCTGGGATGGGCCGGAGAAAATCAGGTCAAAGTGAAAAAGAAAGTCCGCCATGAGATTCGGGGTTGAATTTAAGGCTTAGAGGCACTTCTGGATGCTTGATTTGGGACGGCATAATTTTTGGCCCAAAAATCAAAAAATTCCTGACCGCGGAGTCCGGAAAACATCTCGGGATGGGCCGGACCGAATCAGGTCAAATTGAAAGACGAAGTCCGCGCTGAGGTTCGGGGTTGAATTTAAGGCTTAGAGGCACTTTTGGATGCTTGATTTGGGACGGCATAATTTTGGGCCAAAAATCAAAAAATTCCTGACTTCTGAGTCAGGAAAACCTCCCGGAATGGACCGGACCGAATCAGGTCAAATTGGAAAACAAAGTCCGCCATGAGATTCGGGGTTGAATTTAAGGCTTAGAGGCACTTTTGGATGCTTGATTTGGGACGGCATAATTTTGGGCCAAAAATCAAAAAATTCCTGACTTCTGAGTCAGGAAAACCTCCCGGAATGGACCGGACCGAATCAGGTCAAAGTGAAAAAGAAAGTCCGCCATGAGATTCGGGGTTGAATTTAAGGCTTAGAGGCACTTTTGGATGCTTGATTTGGGACGGCATATATTTGGCCCAAAAATCAAAAAATTCCTGACTGCGGAGTCAGGAAAACCTCCTGGGATGGGCCGGAGAAAATCAGGTCAAAGTGAAAAAGAAAGTCCGCCATTAGATTTGGGGTTGAATTTAAGGCTTAGAGGCACTTTTGGATGCTTGATTTGGGACGGCATATATTTGGCCCAAAAATCAAAAAATTCCTGACCGCGGAGTCAGGAAAACCTCCTGGGATGGGCCGGGGAAAATCAGGTCAAAGTGAAAAAGAAAGTCCGCCATGAGATTCGGGGTTGAATTTAAGGCTTAGAGGCACTTCTGGATGCTTGATTTGGGACGGCATAATTTTTGGCCCAAAAATCAAAAAATTCCTGACCGCGGAGTCCGGAAAACCTCCCGGGATGGGCCGGACCGAATCAGATCAAATTGAAAGACGAAGTCCGCCATGAGATTCGGGGTTGAATTTAATGCTTAGAGGCACTTTTGGATGCTTGATTTGGGACGGCATATATTTGGCCGAAAAATCAAAAAATTCCTGACCGCCGAGTCATGAAAACCTCCTGGGATGCGCCGGAGAAAATCAGGTCAAAGTGAAAAAGAAAGTCCGCCATGAGATTCGGGGTTGAATTTAAGGCTTAGAGGCACTTCTCGATGCTTGATTTGGGACGGCATAATTTTTGGCCCAAAAAACAAAAAATTCCTGACCGCGGAGTCCGGAAAACATCCCGGGATGGGCCGGACCGAATCAGGTCAAATTGAAAGACGAAGTCCGCGCTGAGATTCGTGGTTGAATTTAAGGCTTAGAGGCACTTTTGGATGCTTGATTTGGGACGGCATATATTTGGCCCAAAAATCAAAAAATTCCTGACCGCGGAGTCAGGAAAACCTCTTGGGATGGGCTGGAGAAAATCAGGTCAAAGTGAAAAAGAAAGTCCGCCATGAGATTCGGGGTTGAATTTAAGGCTTAGAGGCACTTTTGGATGCTTGATTTGGGACGGCATATATTTGGCCCAAAAATCAAAAAATTCCTGACCGCGGAGTCACGAAAACCTCCTGGGATGGGCTGGAGAAAATCAGGTCAAAGTGAAAAAGAAAGTCCGCCATGAGATTTGGGGTTGAATTTAAGGCTTAGAGGCACTTTTGGATGCTTGATTTGGGACGGCATATATTTGGCCCAAAAATAAAAAAATTCCTGACCGCGGAGTCCGGAAAACCTCCTGGGATGGGCCGGGGAAAATCAGGTCAAAGTGAAAAAGAAAGTCCGCCATGAGATTCGGGGTTGAATTTAAGGCTTAGAGGCACTTCTGGATGCTTGATTTGGGACGGCATAATTTTTGGCCAAAAAATCAAAAAATTCCTGCCCGCGGAGTCCGGAAAACCTCCCGGGATGGGCCGGACCGAATCAGATCAAATTGAAAGACGAAGTCCGCCATGAGATTCGGGGTTGAATTTAATGCTTAGAGGCACTTTTGGATGCTTGATTTGGGACGGCATATATTTGGCCGAAAAATCAAAAAATTCCTGACCGCGGAGTCATGAAAACCTCCTGGGATGGGCCGGAGAAAATCAGGTCAAAGTGAAAAAGAAAGTCCGCCATGAGATTCGGGGTTGAATTTAAGGCTTAGAGGCACTTCTGGATGCTTGATTTGGGACGGCATAATTTTTGGCCCAAAAATCAAAAAATTCCTGACCGCGGAGTCCGGAAAACATCTCGGGATGGGCCGGACCGAATCAGGTCAAATTGAAAGACGAAGTCCGCGCTGAGGTTCGGGGTTGAATTTAAGGCTTAGAGGCACTTTTGGATGCTTGATTTGGGACAGCATAATTTTGGGCCAAAAAATCAAAAAATTCCTGACTTCTGAGTCAGGAAAACCTCCCGGAATGGACCGGACCGAATCAGGTCAAATTGGAAAACAAAGTCCGCCATGAGATTCGGGGTTGAATTTAAGGCTTAGAGGCACTTTTGGATGCTTGATTTGGGACGGCATAATTTTGGGCCAAAAATCAAAAAATTCCTGACTTCTGAGTCAGGAAAACCTCCCGGAATGGACCGGACCGAATCAGGTCAAAGTGAAAAAGAAAGTCCGCCATGAGATTCGGGGTTGAATTTAAGGCTTAGAGGCACTTTTGGATGCTTGATTTGGGACGGCATATATTTGGCCCAAAAAACAGAAAATTCCTGACCGCGGAGTCAGGAAAACCTCCTGGGATGGGCTGGAGAAAATCAGGTCAAAGTGAAAAAGAAAGTCCGCCATGAGATTCGGGGTTGAATTTAAGGCTTAGAGGCACTTTTGGATGCTTGATTTGGGACGGCATATATTTGGCCCAAAAATCAAAAAATTCCTGACTGCGGAGTCAGGAAAACCTCCTGGGATGGGCCGGAGAAAATCAGGTCAAAGTGAAAAAGAAAGTCCGCCATGAGATTTGGGGTTGAATTTAAGGCTTAGAGGCACTTTTGGATGCTTGATTTGGGACGGCATATATTTGGCCCAAAAATCAAAAAATTCCTGACCGCGGAGTCAGGAAAACCTCCTGGGATGGGCCGGGGAAAATCAGGTCAAAGTGAAAAAGAAAGTCCGCCATGAGATTCGGGGTTGAATTTAAGGCTTAGAGGCACTTCTGGATGCTTGATTTGGGACGGCATAATTTTTGGCCCAAAAATCAAAAAATTCCTGACCGCGGAGTCAGGAAAACATTCCGGGATGGGTCGGACCGAATCAGGTCAAATTGAAAGACGAAGTCCGTGCTGAGATTCGGGGTTGAATTTAAGGATTAGAGGCACTTTTGGATGCTTGATTTGGGACGGCATAATTTTTGGCCCAAAAATCAAAAAATTCCTGACCGCGGAGTCAGGAAAACATCCCGGGATGGGTCGGACCGAATCAGGTCAAATTGAAAGACGAAGTCCGTGCTGAGATTCGGGGTTGAATTTAAGGCTTAGAGGCACTTTTGGATGCTTGATTTGGGACGGCATATATTTGGCCCAAAAATCAAAAAATTCCTGACCGCGGAGTCACGAAAACCTCCTGGGATGGGCTGGAGAAAATCAGGTCAAAGTGAAAAAGAAAGTCCGCCATGAGATTTGGGGTTGAATTTAAGGCTTAGAGGCACTTTTGGATGCTTGATTTGGGACGGCATATATTTGGCCCAAAAATCAAAAAATTCCTGACCGCGGAGTCAGGAAAACCTCCTGGGATGGGCCGGGGAAAATCAGGTCAAAGTGAAAAAGAAAGTCCGCCATGAGATTCGGGGTTGAATTTAAGGCTTAGAGGCACTTTTGGATGCTTGATTTGGGACGGCATATATTTGGCCGAAAAATCAAAAAATTCCTGACCGCGGAGTCATGAAAACCTCCTGGGATGGGCCGGAGAAAATCAGGTCAAAGTGAAAAAGAAAGTCCGCCATGAGATTCGGGGTTGAATTTAAGGCTTAGAGGCACTTCTGGATGCTTGATTTGGGACGGCATAATTTTTGGCCCAAAAATCAAAAAATTCCTGACCGCGGAGTCACAAAAACCTCCTGGGATGGGCTGGAGAAAATCAGGTCAAAGTGAAAAAGAAAGTCCGCCATGAGATTCGGGGTTGAATTTAAGGCTTAGAGGCACTTTTGGATGCTTGATTTGGGACGGCATATATTTGGCCCAAAAATCAAAAAATTCCTGACCGCGGAGTCACGAAAACCTCCTGGGATGGGCTGGAGAAAATCAGGTCAAAGTGAAAAAGAAAGTCCGCCATGAGATTTGGGGTTGAATTTAAGGCTTAGAGGCACTTTTGGATGCTTGATTTGGGACGGCATATATTTGGCCGAAAAATCAAAAAATTCCTGACCGCGGAGTCATGAAAACCTCCTGGGATGGGCCGGAGAAAATCAGGTCAAAGTGAAAAAGAAAGTCCGCCATGAGATTCGGGGTTGAATTTAAGGCTTAGAGGCACTTCTGGATGCTTGATTTGGGACGGCATAATTTTGGGCCAAAAATCAAAAAATTCCTGACTTCTGAGTCAGGAAAACCTCCCGGGATGGACCGGACCGAATCAGGTCAAATTGGAAAACAAAGTCCGCCATGAGATTCGGGTTGAATTTAAGGCTTAGAGGCACTTTTGGATGCTTGATTTGGGACGGCATAATTTTGGGCCAAAAATCAAAAAATTCCTGACTTCTGAGTCAGGAAAACCTCCCGGAATGGACCGGACCGAATCAGGTCAAAGTGAAAAAGAAAGTGCGCCATGAGATTCGGGGTTGAATTTAAGGCTTAGAGGCACTTTTGGATGCTTGATTTGGGACGGCATATATTTGGCCCAAAAAACAAAAAATTCCTGACCGCGGAGTCAGGAAAACCTCCTGGGATGGGCTGGAGAAAATCAGGTCAAAGTGAAAAAGAAAGTCCGCCATGAGATTCGGGGTTGAATTTAAGGCTTAGAGGCACTTTTGGATGCTTGATTTGGGACGGCATATATTTGGCCCAAAAATCAAAAAATTCCTGACCGCGGAGTCAGGAAAACCTCCTGGGATGGGCCGGAGAAAATCAGGTCAAAGTGAAAAAGAAAGTCCGCCATGAGATTTGGGGTTGAATTTAAGGCTTAGAGGCACTTTTGGATGCTTGATTTGGGACGGCATATATTTGGCCCAAAAATCAAAAAATTCCTGACCGCGGAGTCAGGAAAACCTCCTGGGATGGGCCGGGGAAAATCAGGTCAAAGTGAAAAAGAAAGTCCGCCATGAGATTCGGGGTTGAATTTAAGGCTTAGAGGCACTTTTGGATGCTTGATTTGGGACGGCATAATTTTGGGCCAAAAATCAAAAAATTCCTGACTTCTGAGTCAGGAAAACCTCCCGGGATGGACCGGACCGAATCAGGTCAAATTGGAAAACAAAGTCCGCCATGAGATTCGGGTTGAATTTAAGGCTTAGAGGCACTTTTGGATGCTTGATTTGGGACGGCATAATTTTGGGCCAAAAATCAAAAAATTCCTGACTTCTGAGTCAGGAAAACCTCCCGGAATGGACCGGACCGAATCAGGTCAAAGTGAAAAAGAAAGTGCGCCATGAGATTCGGGGTTGAATTTAAGGCTTAGAGGCACTTTTGGATGCTTGATTTGGGACGGCATATATTTGGCCCAAAAAACAAAAAATTCCTGACCGCGGAGGCAGGAAAACCTCCTGGGATGGGCTGGAGAAAATCAGGTCAAAGTGAAAAAGAAAGTCCGCCATGAGATTCGGGGTTGAATTTAAGGCTTAGAGGCACTTTTGGATGCTTGATTTGGGACGGCATATATTTGGCCCAAAAATCAAAAAATTCCTGACCGCGGAGTCAGGAAAACCTCCTGGGATGGGCCGGAGAAAATCAGGTCAAAGTGAAAAAGAAAGTCCGCCATGAGATTTGGGGTTGAATTTAAGGCTTAGAGGCACTTTTGGATGCTTGATTTGGGACGGCATATATTTGGCCCAAAAATCAAAAAATTCCTGACCGCGGAGTCAGGAAAACCTCCTGGGATGGGCCGGGGAAAATCAGGTCAAAGTGAAAAAGAAAGTCCGCCATGAGATTCGGGGTTGAATTTAAGGCTTAGAGGCACTTCTGGATGCTTGATTTGGGACGGCATAATTTTTGGCCCAAAAATCAAAAAATTCCTGACCGCGGAGTCAGGAAAACATCCCGGGATGGGTCGGACCGAATCAGGTCAAATTGAAAGACGAAGTCCGTGCTGAGATTCGGGGTTGAATTTAAGGATTAGAGGCACTTCTGGATGCTTGATTTGGGACGGCATAATTTTTGGCCCAAAAATCAAAAAATTCCTGACCGCGGAGTCCGGAAAACATCCCGGGATGGGCCGGACCGAATCAGGTCAAATTGAAAGACGAAGTCCGCGCTGAGATTCGGGGTTGAATTTAAGGCTTAGAGGCACTTTTGGATGCTTGATTTGGGACGGCATATATTTGGCCCAAAAATCAAAAAATTCCTGACCGCGGAGTCATGAAAACATCCCGGGATGGGCCGGACCGAATCAGGTCAAATTGAAAGACGAAGTCCGCGCTGAGATTCGGGGTTGAATTTAAGGCTTAGAGGCACTTTTGGATGCTTGATTTGGGACGGCATATATTTGGCCCAAAAAACAAAAAATTCCTGACCGCGGAGTCAGGAAAACCTCTTGGGATGGGCTGGAGAAAATCAGGTCAAAGTGAAAAAGAATGTCCGCCATGAGATTCGGGGTTGAATTTAAGGCTTAGAGGCACTTTTGGATCCTTGATTTGGGACGGCATATATTTGGCCCAAAAATCAAAAAATTCCTGACCGCGGAGTTAGGAAAACCTCCTGGGATGGGCCGGAGAAAATCAGGTCAAAGTGAAAAAGAAAGTCCGCCATGAGATTCGGGGTTGAATTTAAGGCTTAGAGGCACTTCTGGATGCTTGATTTGGGACGGCATAAATTTTGGCCCAAAAATCAAAAAATTCCTGACCGCGGAGTCAGGAAAACCTCCTGGGATGGGCTGGAGAAAATCAGGTCAAAGTGAAAAACAAAGTCCGCCATGAGATTCGGGGTTGAATTTAAGGCTTAGAGGCACTTCTGGATGCTTGATTTGGGACGGCATAATTTTTGGCCCAAAAATTAAAAAATTCCTGCCCGCGGAGTCCGGAAAACCTCCCGGGATGGGCCGGACCGAATCAGGTCAAATTGAAAGACGAAGTCCGCGCTGAGATTCGGGGTTGAATTTAAGGCTTAGAGACACTTTTGGATGCTTGATTTGGGACGGCATATATTTGGCCCAAAAATCAAAAAATTCCTGACCGCGGAGTCATGAAAACATCCCGGGATGGGCCGGACCGAATCAGGTCAAATTGAAAGACGAAGTCCGCGCTGAGATTCGGGGTTGAATTTAAGGCTTAGAGGCACTTTTGGATGCTTGATTTGGGACGGCATATATTTGGCCCAAAAATCAAAAAATTCCTGACCGCGGAGTCAGGAAAACCTCCTGGGAAGGGCCGGGGAAAATCAGGTCAAATTGAAAGACCAAGTCCGCGCTGAGATTCGGGGTTGAATTTAAGGCTTAGAGGCACTTTTGGATGCTTGATTTGGGACGGCATAATTTTGGCCCAAAAATCAAAAAATTCGTGACCGCGGAGTCAGGAAAACCTCTTGGGATGGGCTGGAGAAAATCAGGTCAAAGTGAAAAAGAAAGTCCGCCATGAGATTCGGGGTTGAATTTAAGGCTTAGAGGCACTTCTGGATGCTTGATTTGGGACGGCATAAATTTTGGACCAAAAATCAAAAAATTCCTGCCCGCGGAGTCCGGCAAACCTCCCGGGATGGGCCGGACCGAATCAGATCAAATTGAAAGACGAAGTCCGCCATGAGATTCGGGGTTGAATTTAAGGCTTAGAGGCACTTCTGGATGCTTGATTTGGGACGGCATAATTTTTGGCCCAAAAATCAAAAAATTCCTGACCGCGGAGTCAGGAAAACCTCCTGGGATGGGCCGGAGAAAATCAGGTCAAAGTGAAAAACAAAGTCCGCCATGAGATTCGGGGTTGAATTTAAGGCTTAGAGGCACTTCTGGATGCTTGATTTGGGACGGCATAATTTTTGGCCCAAAAATTAAAAAATTCCTGCCCGCGGAGTCCGGAAAACCTCCCGGGATGGGCCGGACCGAATCAGGTCAAATTGAAAGACGAAGTCCGCGCTGAGATTCGGGGTTGAATTTAAGGCTTAGAGGCACTTTTGGATGCTTGATTTGGGACGGCATATATTTGGACCAAAAATCAAAAAATTCCTGACCGCGGAGTCAGGAAAACCTCCTGGGAAGGGCCGGGGAAAATCAGGTCAAAGTGAAAAAGAAAGTCCGCCATGAGATTCGGGGTTGAATTTAAGGCTTAGAGGCACTTCTGGATGCTTGATTTGGGACGGCATAATTTTTGGCCCAAAAATCAAAAAATTCCTGACCGCGGAGTCAGGAAAACCTCCTGGGATGGGCCGGAGAAAATCAGGTCAAAGTGAAAAACAAAGTCCGCCATGAGATTCGGGGTTGAATTTAAGGCTTAGAGGCACTTCTGGATGCTTGATTTGGGACGGCATAATTTTTGGCCCAAAAATTAAAAAATTCCTGACCGCGGAGTCAGGAAAACCTCTTGGGATGGGCTGGAGAAAATCAGGTCAAAGTGAAAAACAAAGTCCGCGATGAGATTCGGGGTTGAATTTAAGGCTTAGAGGCACTTCTGGATGCTTGATTTGGGACGGCATAATTTTTGGCCCAAAAATTAAAAAATTCCTGCCCGCGGAGTCCGGAAAACCTCCCGGGATGGGCCGGACCGAATCAGGTCAAATTGAAAGACGAAGTCCGCGCTGAGATTCGGGGTTGAATTTAAGGCTTAGAGGCACTTTTGGATGCTTGATTTGGGACGGCATATATTTGGCCCAAAAATCAAAAAATTCCTGACCGCGGAGTCATGAAAACATCCCGGGATGGGCCGGACCGAATCAGGTCAAATTGAAAGACGAAGTCCGCGCTGAGATTCGGGGTTGAATTTAAGGCTTAGAGGCACTTTTGGATGCTTGATTTGGGACGGCATATATTTGGCCCAAAAAACAAAAAATTCCTGACCGCGGAGTCAGGAAAACCTCTTGGGATGGGCTGGAGAAAATCAGGTCAAAGTGAAAAAGAATGTCCGCCATGAGATTCGGGGTTGAATTTAAGGCTTAGAGGCACTTTTGGATCCTTGATTTGGGACGGCATATATTTGGCCCAAAAATCAAAAAATTCCTGACCGCGGAGTTAGGAAAACCTCCTGGGATGGGCCGGAGAAAATCAGGTCAAAGTGAAAAAGAAAGTCCGCCATGAGATTCGGGGTTGAATTTAAGGCTTAGAGGCACTTCTGGATGCTTGATTTGGGACGGCATAAATTTTGGCCCAAAAATCAAAAAATTCCTGCCCGCGGAGTCCGGAAAACCTCCTGGGATTGGCCGGACCGAATCAGATCAAATTGAAAGACGAAGTCCGCCATGAGATTCGGGGTTGAATTTAAGGCTTAGAGGCACTTCTGGATGCTTGATTTGGGACGGCATAATTTTTGGCCCAAAAATCAAAAAATTCCTGACCGCGGAGTCAGGAAAACCTCCTGGGATAGGCCGGAGAAAATCAGGTCAAAGTGAAAAACAAAGTCCGCCATGAGATTCGGGGTTGAATTTAAGGCTTAGAGGCACTTCTGGATGCTTGATTTGGGACGGCATATATTTGGCCCAAAAATCAAAAAATTCCTGACCGCGGAGTCAGGAAAACCTCTTGGGATGGGCTGGAGAAAATCAGGTCAAAGTGAAAAAGAAAGTCCGCCATGAGATTCGGGGTTGAATTTAAGGCTTAGAGGCACTTTTGGATGCTTGATTTGGGACGGCATATATTTGGCCGAAAAATCAAAAAATTCCTGCCCGCGGAGTCCGGAAAACCTCCCGGGATGGGCCGGACCGAATCAGATCAAATTGAAAGACGAAGTCCGCCATGAGATTCGGGGTTGAATTAAAGGCTTAGAGGCACTTTTGGATGCTTGATTTGGGACGGCATATATTTGGCCCAAAAATCAAAAAATTCCTGACCGCGGAGTTAGGAAAACCTCCTGGGATGGGTCGGAGAAAATCAGGTCAAAGTGAAAAAGAAAGTCCGCCATGAGATTCGGGGTTGAATTTAAGGCTTAGAGGCACTTTTGGATGCTTGATTTGGGACGGCATATATTTGGCCGAAAAATCAAAAAATTCCTGCCCGCGGAGTCCGGAAAACCTCCCGGGATGGGCCGGACCGAATCAGATCAAATTGAAAGACGAAGTCCGCCATGAGATTCGGGGTTGAATTAAAGGCTTAGAGGCACTTTTGGATGCTTGATTTGGGACGGCATATATTTGGCCCAAAAATCAAAAAATTCCTGACCGCGGAGTTAGGAAAACCTCCTGGGATGGGTCGGAGAAAATCAGGTCAAAGTGAAAAAGAAAGTCCGCCATGAGATTCGGGGTTGAATTTAAGGCTTAGAGGCACTTCTGGATGCTTGATTTGGGACGGCATAAATTTTGGCCCAAAAATCAAAAAATTCCTGCCCGCGGAGTCCGGAAAACCTCCCGGGATGGGCCGGACCGAATCAGATCAAATTGAAAGACGAAGTCCGCCATGAGATTCGGGGTTGAATTTAAGGCTTAGAGGCACTTCTGGATGCTTGATTTGGGACGGCATAATTTTTGGCCCAAAAATCAAAAAATTCCTGACCGCGGAGTCAGGAAAACCTCCTGGGATGGGCCGGACCGAATCAGGTCAAATTGAAAGACGAAGTCCGCGCTGAGATTCGGGGTTGAATTTAAGGCTTAGAGGCACTTTTGGATGCTTGATTTGGGACGGCATATATTTGGCCCAAAAAACAAAAAATTCCTGACCGCGGAGTCAGGAAAACCTCTTGGGATGGGCTGGAGAAAATCAGGTCAAAGTGAAAAAGAATGTCCGCCATGAGATTCGGGGTTGAATTTAAGGCTTAGAGGCACTTTTGGATCCTTGATTTGGGACGGCATATATTTGGCCCAAAAATCAAAAAATTCCTGACCGCGGAGTTAGGAAAACCTCCTGGGATGGGCCGGAGAAAATCAGGTCAAAGTGAAAAAGAAAGTCCGCCATGAGATTCGGGGTTGAATTTAAGGCTTAGAGGCACTTCTGGATGCTTGATTTGGGACGGCATAAATTTTGGCCCAAAAATCAAAAAATTCCTGCCCGCGGAGTCCGGAAAACCTCCCGGGATGGGCCGGACCGAATCAGATCAAATTGAAAGACGAAGTCCGCCATGAGATTCGGGGTTGAATTTAAGGCTTAGAGGCACTTCTGGATGCTTGATTTGGGACGGCATAATTTTTGGCCCAAAAATCAAAAAATTCCTGACCGCGGAGTCAGGAAAACCTCCTGGGATGGGCTGGAGAAAATCAGGTCAAAGTGAAAAACAAAGTCCGCCATGAGATTCGGGGTTGAATTTAAGGCTTAGAGGCACTTCTGGATGCTTGATTTGGGACGGCATAATTTTTGGCCCAAAAATTAAAAAATTCCTGCCCGCGGAGTCCGGAAAACCTCCCGGGATGGGCCGGACCGAATCAGGTCAAATTGAAAGACGAAGTCCGCGCTGAGATTCGGGGTTGAATTTAAGGCTTAGAGACACTTTTGGATGCTTGATTTGGGACGGCATATATTTGGCCCAAAAATCAAAAAATTCCTGACCGCGGAGTCATGAAAACATCCCGGGATGGGCCGGACCGAATCAGGTCAAATTGAAAGACGAAGTCCGCGCTGAGATTCGGGGTTGAATTTAAGGCTTAGAGGCACTTTTGGATGCTTGATTTGGGACGGCATATATTTGGCCCAAAAATCAAAAAATTCCTGACCGCGGAGTCAGGAAAACCTCCTGGGAAGGGCCGGGGAAAATCAGGTCAAATTGAAAGACCAAGTCCGCGCTGAGATTCGGGGTTGAATTTAAGGCTTAGAGGCACTTTTGGATGCTTGATTTGGGACGGCATAATTTTGGCCCAAAAATCAAAAAATTCGTGACCGCGGAGTCAGGAAAACCTCTTGGGATGGGCTGGAGAAAATCAGGTCAAAGTGAAAAAGAAAGTCCGCCATGAGATTCGGGGTTGAATTTAAGGCTTAGAGGCACTTCTGGATGCTTGATTTGGGACGGCATAAATTTTGGACCAAAAATCAAAAAATTCCTGCCCGCGGAGTCCGGCAAACCTCCCGGGATGGGCCGGACCGAATCAGATCAAATTGAAAGACGAAGTCCGCCATGAGATTCGGGGTTGAATTTAAGGCTTAGAGGCACTTCTGGATGCTTGATTTGGGACGGCATAATTTTTGGCCCAAAAATCAAAAAATTCCTGACCGCGGAGTCAGGAAAACCTCCTGGGATGGGCCGGAGAAAATCAGGTCAAAGTGAAAAACAAAGTCCGCCATGAGATTCGGGGTTGAATTTAAGGCTTAGAGGCACTTCTGGATGCTTGATTTGGGACGGCATAATTTTTGGCCCAAAAATTAAAAAATTCCTGCCCGCGGAGTCCGGAAAACCTCCCGGGATGGGCCGGACCGAATCAGGTCAAATTGAAAGACGAAGTCCGCGCTGAGATTCGGGGTTGAATTTAAGGCTTAGAGGCACTTTTGGATGCTTGATTTGGGACGGCATATATTTGGACCAAAAATCAAAAAATTCCTGACCGCGGAGTCAGGAAAACCTCCTGGGAAGGGCCGGGGAAAATCAGGTCAAAGTGAAAAAGAAAGTCCGCCATGAGATTCGGGGTTGAATTTAAGGCTTAGAGGCACTTCTGGATGCTTGATTTGGGACGGCATAATTTTTGGCCCAAAAATCAAAAAATTCCTGACCGCGGAGTCAGGAAAACCTCCTGGGATGGGCCGGAGAAAATCAGGTCAAAGTGAAAAACAAAGTCCGCCATGAGATTCGGGGTTGAATTTAAGGCTTAGAGGCACTTCTGGATGCTTGATTTGGGACGGCATAATTTTTGGCCCAAAAATTAAAAAATTCCTGACCGCGGAGTCAGGAAAACCTCTTGGGATGGGCTGGAGAAAATCAGGTCAAAGTGAAAAACAAAGTCCGCGATGAGATTCGGGGTTGAATTTAAGGCTTAGAAGCACTTCTGGATGCTTGATTTGGGACGGCATAATTTTTGGCCCAAAAATTAAAAAATTCCTGCCCGCGGAGTCCGGAAAACCTCCCGGGATGGGCCGGACCGAATCAGGTCAAATTGAAAGACGAAGTCCGCGCTGAGATTCGGGGTTGAATTTAAGGCTTAGAGGCACTTTTGGATGCTTGATTTGGGACGGCATATATTTGGCCCAAAAATCAAAAAATTCCTGACCGCGGAGTCATGAAAACATCCCGGGATGGGCCGGACCGAATCAGGTCAAATTGAAAGACGAAGTCCGCCATGAGATTCGGGGTTGAATTTAAGGCTTAGAGGCACTTCTGGATGCTTGATTTGGGACGGCATAATTTTTGGCCCAAAAATCAAAAAATTCCTGACCGCGGAGTCAGGAAAACCTCCTGGGATAGGCCGGAGAAAATCAGGTCAAAGTGAAAAACAAAGTCCGCCATGAGATTCGGGGTTGAATTTAAGGCTTAGAGGCACTTCTGGATGCTTGATTTGGGACGGCATATATTTGGCCCAAAAATCAAAAAATTCCTGACCGCGGAGTCAGGAAAACCTCTTGGGATGGGCTGGAGAAAATCAGGTCAAAGTGAAAAAGAAAGTCCGCCATGAGATTCGGGGTTGAATTTAAGGCTTAGAGGCACTTTTGGATGCTTGATTTGGGACGGCATATATTTGGCCGAAAAATCAAAAAATTCCTGCCCGCGGAGTCCGGAAAACCTCCCGGGATGGGCCGGACCGAATCAGATCAAATTGAAAGACGAAGTCCGCCATGAGATTCGGGGTTGAATTAAAGGCTTAGAGGCACTTTTGGATGCTTGATTTGGGACGGCATATATTTGGCCCAAAAATCAAAAAATTCCTGACCGCGGAGTTAGGAAAACCTCCTGGGATGGGTCGGAGAAAATCAGGTCAAAGTGAAAAAGAAAGTCCGCCATGAGATTCGGGGTTGAATTTAAGGCTTAGAGGCACTTTTGGATGCTTGATTTGGGACGGCATATATTTGGCCGAAAAATCAAAAAATTCCTGCCCGCGGAGTCCGGAAAACCTCCCGGGATGGGCCGGACCGAATCAGATCAAATTGAAAGACGAAGTCCGCCATGAGATTCGGGGTTGAATTAAAGGCTTAGAGGCACTTTTGGATGCTTGATTTGGGACGGCATATATTTGGCCCAAAAATCAAAAAATTCCTGACCGCGGAGTTAGGAAAACCTCCTGGGATGGGTCGGAGAAAATCAGGTCAAAGTGAAAAAGAAAGTCCGCCATGAGATTCGGGGTTGAATTTAAGGCTTAGAGGCACTTCTGGATGCTTGATTTGGGACGGCATAAATTTTGGCCCAAAAATCAAAAAATTCCTGCCCGCGGAGTCCGGAAAACCTCCCGGGATGGGCCGGACCGAATCAGATCAAATTGAAAGACGAAGTCCGCCATGAGATTCGGGGTTGAATTTAAGGCTTAGAGGCACTTCTGGATGCTTGATTTGGGACGGCATAATTTTTGGCCCAAAAATCAAAAAATTCCTGACCGCGGAGTCAGGAAAACCTCCTGGGATGGGCTGGAGAAAATCAGGTCAAAGTGAAAAACAAAGTCCGCCATGAGATTCGGGGTTGAATTTAAGGCTTAGAGGCACTTCTGGATGCTTGATTTGGGACGGCATAATTTTTGGCCCAAAAATTAAAAAATTCCTGCCCGCGGAGTCCGGAAAACCTCCCGGGATGGGCCGGACCGAATCAGGTCAAATTGAAAGACGAAGTCCGCGCTGAGATTCGGGGTTGAATTTAAGGCTTAGAGGCACTTTTGGATGCTTGATTTGGGACGGCATATATTTGGACCAAAAATCAAAAAATTCCTGACCGCGGAGTCAGGAAAACCTCCTGGGAAGGGCCGGGGAAAATCAGGTCAAAGTGAAAAAGAAAGTCCGCCATGAGATTCGGGGTTGAATTTAAGGCTTAGAGGCACTTCTGGATGCTTGATTTGGGACGGCATAATTTTTGGCCCAAAAATCAAAAAATTCCTGACCGCGGAGTCAGGAAAACCTCCTGGGATGGGCCGGAGAAAATCAGGTCAAAGTGAAAAACAAAGTCCGCCATGAGATTCGGGGTTGAATTTAAGGCTTAGAGGCACTTCTGGATGCTTGATTTGGGACGGCATAATTTTTGGCCCAAAAATTAAAAAATTCCTGACCGCGGAGTCAGGAAAACCTCTTGGGATGGGCTGGAGAAAATCAGGTCAAAGTGAAAAACAAAGTCCGCGATGAGATTCGGGGTTGAATTTAAGGCTTAGAGGCACTTCTGGATGCTTGATTTGGGACGGCATAATTTTTGGCCCAAAAATTAAAAAATTCCTGCCCGCGGAGTCCGGAAAACCTCCCGGGATGGGCCGGACCGAATCAGGTCAAATTGAAAGACGAAGTCCGCGCTGAGATTCGGGGTTGAATTTAAGGCTTAGAGGCACTTTTGGATGCTTGATTTGGGACGGCATATATTTGGCCCAAAAATCAAAAAATTCCTGACCGCGGACTCATGAAAACATCCCGGGATGGGCCGGACCGAATCAGGTCAAATTGAAAGACGAAGTCCGCGCTGAGATTCGGGGTTGAATTTAAGGCTTAGAGGCACTTTTGGATGCTTGATTTGGGACGGCATATATTTGGCCCAAAAAACAAAAAATTCCTGACCGCGGAGTCAGGAAAACCTCTTGGGATGGGCTGGAGAAAATCAGGTCAAAGTGAAAAAGAATGTCCGCCATGAGATTCGGGGTTGAATTTAAGGCTTAGAGGCACTTTTGGATCCTTGATTTGGGACGGCATATATTTGGCCCAAAAATCAAAAAATTCCTGACCGCGGAGTTAGGAAAACCTCCTGGGATGGGCCGGAGAAAATCAGGTCAAAGTGAAAAAGAAAGTCCGCCATGAGATTCGGGGTTGAATTTAAGGCTTAGAGGCACTTCTGGATGCTTGATTTGGGACGGCATAAATTTTGGCCCAAAAATCAAAAAATTCCTGCCCGCGGAGTCCGGAAAACCTCCTGGGATTGGCCGGACCGAATCAGATCAAATTGAAAGACGAAGTCCGCCATGAGATTCGGGGTTGAATTTAAGGCTTAGAGGCACTTCTGGATGCTTGATTTGGGACGGCATAATTTTTGGCCCAAAAATCAAAAAATTCCTGACCGCGGAGTCAGGAAAACCTCCTGGGATAGGCCGGAGAAAATCAGGTCAAAGTGAAAAACAAAGTCCGCCATGAGATTCGGGGTTGAATTTAAGGCTTAGAGGCACTTCTGGATGCTTGATTTGGGACGGCATATATTTGGCCCAAAAATCAAAAAATTCCTGACCGCGGAGTCAGGAAAACCTCTTGGGATGGGCTGGAGAAAATCAGGTCAAAGTGAAAAAGAAAGTCCGCCATGAGATTCGGGGTTGAATTTAAGGCTTAGAGGCACTTTTGGATGCTTGATTTGGGACGGCATATATTTGGCCGAAAAATCAAAAAATTCCTGCCCGCGGAGTCCGGAAAACCTCCCGGGATGGGCCGGACCGAATCAGGTCAAATTGAAAGACGAAGTCCGCGCTGAGATTCGGGGTTGAATTTAAGGCTTAGAGGCACTTTTGGATGCTTGATTTGGGACGGCATATATTTGGCCCAAAAATCAAAAAATTCCTGACCGCGGAGTCAGGAAAACCTCCAGGGAAGGGCCGGGGAAAATCAGGTCAAAGTGAAAAAGAAAGTCTGCCATGAGATTCGGGGTTGAATTTAAGGCTTAGAGGCACTTCTGGATGCTTGATTTGGGACGGCATAATTTTTGGCCCAAAAAACAAAAAATTCCTGACCGCGGAGTCCAGAAAACATCCCGGGATGGGCCGGACCGAATCAGGTCAAATTGAAAGACGAAGTCCGCGCTGAGATTCGGGGTTGAATTTAAGGCTTAGAGGAACTTTTGGATGCTTGATTTGGGACGGCATATATTTGGCCCAAAAATCAAAAAATTCCTGACCGCGGAGTCATGAAAACATCCCGGGATGGGCCGGACCGAATCAGGTCAAATTGAAAGACGAAGTCCGCCATGAGATTCGGGGTTGAATTTAAGGCTTAGAGGCACTTCTGGATGCTTGATTTGGGACGGCATAATTTTTGGCCCAAAAATCAAAAAATTCCTGACCGCGGAGTCAGGAAAACCTCCTGGGATAGGCCGGAGAAAATCAGGTCAAAGTGAAAAACAAAGTCCGCCATGAGATTCGGGGTTGAATTTAAGGCTTAGAGGCACTTCTGGATGCTTGATTTGGGACGGCATATATTTGGCCCAAAAATCAAAAAATTCCTGACCGCGGAGTCAGGAAAACCTCTTGGGATGGGCTGGAGAAAATCAGGTCAAAGTGAAAAAGAAAGTCCGCCATGAGATTCGGGGTTGAATTTAAGGCTTAGAGGCACTTTTGGATGCTTGATTTGGGACGGCATATATTTGGCCGAAAAATCAAAAAATTCCTGCCCGCGGAGTCCGGAAAACCTCCCGGGATGGGCCGGACCGAATCAGATCAAATTGAAAGACGAAGTCCGCCATGAGATTCGGGGTTGAATTAAAGGCTTAGAGGCACTTTTGGATGCTTGATTTGGGACGGCATATATTTGGCCCAAAAATCAAAAAATTCCTGACCGCGGAGTTAGGAAAACCTCCTGGGATGGGTCGGAGAAAATCAGGTCAAAGTGAAAAAGAAAGTCCGCCATGAGATTCGGGGTTGAATTTAAGGCTTAGAGGCACTTTTGGATGCTTGATTTGGGACGGCATATATTTGGCCGAAAAATCAAAAAATTCCTGCCCGCGGAGTCCGGAAAACCTCCCGGGATGGGCCGGACCGAATCAGATCAAATTGAAAGACGAAGTCCGCCATGAGATTCGGGGTTGAATTAAAGGCTTAGAGGCACTTTTGGATGCTTGATTTGGGACGGCATATATTTGGCCCAAAAATCAAAAAATTCCTGACCGCGGAGTTAGGAAAACCTCCTGGGATGGGTCGGAGAAAATCAGGTCAAAGTGAAAAAGAAAGTCCGCCATGAGATTCGGGGTTGAATTTAAGGCTTAGAGGCACTTCTGGATGCTTGATTTGGGACGGCATAAATTTTGGCCCAAAAATCAAAAAATTCCTGCCCGCGGAGTCCGGAAAACCTCCCGGGATGGGCCGGACCGAATCAGATCAAATTGAAAGACGAAGTCCGCCATGAGATTCGGGGTTGAATTTAAGGCTTAGAGGCACTTCTGGATGCTTGATTTGGGACGGCATAATTTTTGGCCCAAAAATCAAAAAATTCCTGACCGCGGAGTCAGGAAAACCTCCTGGGATGGGCTGGAGAAAATCAGGTCAAAGTGAAAAACAAAGTCCGCCATGAGATTCGGGGTTGAATTTAAGGCTTAGAGGCACTTCTGGATGCTTGATTTGGGACGGCATAATTTTTGGCCCAAAAATTAAAAAATTCCTGCCCGCGGAGTCCGGAAAACCTCCCGGGATGGGCCGGACCGAATCAGGTCAAATTGAAAGACGAAGTCCGCGCTGAGATTCGGGGTTGAATTTAAGGCTTAGAGGCACTTTTGGATGCTTGATTTGGGACGGCATATATTTGGACCAAAAATCAAAAAATTCCTGACCGCGGAGTCAGGAAAACCTCCTGGGAAGGGCCGGGGAAAATCAGGTCAAAGTGAAAAAGAAAGTCCGCCATGAGATTCGGGGTTGAATTTAAGGCTTAGAGGCACTTCTGGATGCTTGATTTGGGACGGCATAATTTTTGGCCCAAAAATCAAAAAATTCCTGACCGCGGAGTCAGGAAAACCTCCTGGGATGGGCCGGAGAAAATCAGGTCAAAGTGAAAAACAAAGTCCGCCATGAGATTCGGGGTTGAATTTAAGGCTTAGAGGCACTTCTGGATGCTTGATTTGGGACGGCATAATTTTTGGCCCAAAAATTAAAAAATTCCTGACCGCGGAGTCAGGAAAACCTCTTGGGATGGGCTGGAGAAAATCAGGTCAAAGTGAAAAACAAAGTCCGCGATGAGATTCGGGGTTGAATTTAAGGCTTAGAGGCACTTCTGGATGCTTGATTTGGGACGGCATAATTTTTGGCCCAAAAATTAAAAAATTCCTGCCCGCGGAGTCCGGAAAACCTCCCGGGATGGGCCGGACCGAATCAGGTCAAATTGAAAGACGAAGTCCGCGCTGAGATTCGGGGTTGAATTTAAGGCTTAGAGGCACTTTTGGATGCTTGATTTGGGACGGCATATATTTGGCCCAAAAATCAAAAAATTCCTGACCGCGGACTCATGAAAACATCCCGGGATGGGCCGGACCGAATCAGGTCAAATTGAAAGACGAAGTCCGCGCTGAGATTCGGGGTTGAATTTAAGGCTTAGAGGCACTTTTGGATGCTTGATTTGGGACGGCATATATTTGGCCCAAAAAACAAAAAATTCCTGACCGCGGAGTCAGGAAAACCTCTTGGGATGGGCTGGAGAAAATCAGGTCAAAGTGAAAAAGAATGTCCGCCATGAGATTCGGGGTTGAATTTAAGGCTTAGAGGCACTTTTGGATCCTTGATTTGGGACGGCATATATTTGGCCCAAAAATCAAAAAATTCCTGACCGCGGAGTTAGGAAAACCTCCTGGGATGGGCCGGAGAAAATCAGGTCAAAGTGAAAAAGAAAGTCCGCCATGAGATTCGGGGTTGAATTTAAGGCTTAGAGGCACTTCTGGATGCTTGATTTGGGACGGCATAAATTTTGGCCCAAAAATCAAAAAATTCCTGCCCGCGGAGTCCGGAAAACCTCCTGGGATTGGCCGGACCGAATCAGATCAAATTGAAAGACGAAGTCCGCCATGAGATTCGGGGTTGAATTTAAGGCTTAGAGGCACTTCTGGATGCTTGATTTGGGACGGCATAATTTTTGGCCCAAAAATCAAAAAATTCCTGACCGCGGAGTCAGGAAAACCTCCTGGGATAGGCCGGAGAAAATCAGGTCAAAGTGAAAAACAAAGTCCGCCATGAGATTCGGGGTTGAATTTAAGGCTTAGAGGCACTTCTGGATGCTTGATTTGGGACGGCATATATTTGGCCCAAAAATCAAAAAATTCCTGACCGCGGAGTCAGGAAAACCTCTTGGGATGGGCTGGAGAAAATCAGGTCAAAGTGAAAAAGAAAGTCCGCCATGAGATTCGGGGTTGAATTTAAGGCTTAGAGGCACTTTTGGATGCTTGATTTGGGACGGCATATATTTGGCCGAAAAATCAAAAAATTCCTGCCCGCGGAGTCCGGAAAACCTCCCGGGATGGGCCGGACCGAATCAGGTCAAATTGAAAGACGAAGTCCGCGCTGAGATTCGGGGTTGAATTTAAGGCTTAGAGGCACTTTTGGATGCTTGATTTGGGACGGCATATATTTGGCCCAAAAATCAAAAAATTCCTGACCGCGGAGTCAGGAAAACCTCCAGGGAAGGGCCGGGGAAAATCAGGTCAAAGTGAAAAAGAAAGTCTGCCATGAGATTCGGGGTTGAATTTAAGGCTTAGAGGCACTTCTGGATGCTTGATTTGGGACGGCATAATTTTTGGCCCAAAAAACAAAAAATTCCTGACCGCGGAGTCCAGAAAACATCCCGGGATGGGCCGGACCGAATCAGGTCAAATTGAAAGACGAAGTCCGCGCTGAGATTCGGGGTTGAATTTAAGGCTTAGAGGAACTTTTGGATGCTTGATTTGGGACGGCATAATTTTTGGCCCAAAAATCAAAAAATTCCTGACCGCGGAGTCCGGAAAACATCCCGGGATGGGCCGGACCTAATCAGGTCAAATTGAAAGACGAAGTCCGCGCTGAGATTCGGGGTTGAATTTAAGGCTTTGAGGCACTTTTGGATGCTTGATTTGGGACGGCATAATTTTGGGCCAAAAATCAAAAAATTCCTGACTTCTGAGTCAGGAAAACCTCCCGGAATGGACCGGACCGAATCAGGTCAAATTGGAAAACAAATTCCGCCATGAGATTCGGGGTTGAATTTAAGGTTTAGAGGCACTTTTGGATGCTTGATTTGGGACGGCATATATTTGGCCGAAAAATCAAAAAATTCCTGCCCGCGGAGTCCGGAAAACCTCCCGGGATGGGCCGGACCGAATCAGATCAAATTGAAAGACGAAGTCCGCCATGAGATTCGGGGTTGAATTAAAGGCTTAGAGGCACTTTTGGATGCTTGATTTGGGACGGCATATATTTGGCCCAAAAATCAAAAAATTCCTGACCGCGGAGTTAGGAAAACCTCCTGGGATGGGCCGGAGAAAATCAGGTCAAAGTGAAAAAGAAAGTCCGCCATGAGATTCGGGGTTGAATTTAAGGCTTAGAGGCACTTCTGGATGCTTGATTTGGGACGGCATAAATTTTGGCCCAAAAATCAAAAAATTCCTGCCCGCGGAGTCCGGAAAACCTCCCGGGATGGGCCGGACCGAATCAGATCAAATTGAAAGACGAAGTCCGCCATGAGATTCGGGGTTGAATTTAAGGCTTAGAGGCACTTCTGGATGCTTGATTTGGGACGGCATAATTTTTGGCCCAAAAATCAAAAAATTCCTGACCGCGGAGTCAGGAAAACCTCCTGGGATGGGCTGGAGAAAATCAGGTCAAAGTGAAAAAGAAAGTCCGCCATGAGATTCGGGGTTGAATTTAAGGCTTAGAGGCACTTCTGGATGCTTGATTTGGGACGGCATAATTTTTGGCCCAAAAATTAAAAAATTCCTGCCCGCGGAGTCCGGAAAACCTCCCGGGATGGGCCGGACCGAATCAGGTCAAATTGAAAGACGAAGTCCGCGCTGAGATTCGGGGTTGAATTTAAGGCTTAGAGGCACTTTTGGATGCTTGATTTGGGACGGCATAATTTTGGCCCAAAAATCAAAAAATTCGTGACCGCGGAGTCAGGAAAACCTCTTGGGATGGGCTGGAGAAAATCAGGTCAAAGTGAAAAAGAAAGTCCGCCATGAGATTCGGGGTTGAATTTAAGGCTTAGAGGCACTTCTGGATGCTTGATTTGGGACGGCATAAATTTTGGACCAAAAATCAAAAAATTCCTGCCCGCGGAGTCCGGCAAACCTCCCGGGATGGGCCGGACCGAATCAGGTCAAATTGAAAGACGAAGTCCGCCATGAGATTCGGGGTTGAATTTAAGGCTTAGAGGCACTTCTGGATGCTTGATTTGGGACGGCATAATTTTTGGCCCAAAAATCAAAAAATTCCTGACCGCGGAGTCAGGAAAACCTCCTGGGAAGGGCCGGGGAAAATCAGGTCAAAGTGAAAAAGAAAGTCCGCCATGAGATTCGGGGTTGAATTTAAGGCTTAGAGGCACTTCTGGATGCTTGATTTGGGACGGCATAATTTTTGGCCCAAAAATCAAAAAATTCCTGACCGCGGAGTCAGGAAAACCTCCTGGGATGGGCCGGAGAAAATCAGGTCAAAGTGAAAAACAAAGTCCGCCATGAGATTCGGGGTTGAATTTAAGGCTTAGAGGCACTTCTGGATGCTTGATTTGGGACGGCATAATTTTTGGCCCAAAAATTAAAAAATTCCTGCCCGCGGAGTCCGGAAAACCTCCCGGGATGGGCCGGACCGAATCAGGTCAAATTGAAAGACGAAGTCCGCGCTGAGATTCGGGGTTGAATTTAAGGCTTAGAGGCACTTTTGGATGCTTGATTTGGGACGGCATATATTTGGCCCAAAAATCAAAAAATTCCTGACCGCGGAGTCATGAAAACATCCCGGGATGGGCCGGACCGAATCAGGTCAAATTGAAAGACGAAGTCCGCGCTGAGATTCGGGGTTGAATTTAAGGCTTAGAGGCACTTTTGGATGCTTGATTTGGGACGGCATATATTTGGCCCAAAAAACAAAAAATTCCTGACCGCGGAGTCAGGAAAACCTCTTGGGATGGGCTGGAGAAAATCAGGTCAAAGTGAAAAAGAATGTCCGCCATGAGATTCGGGGTTGAATTTAAGGCTTAGAGGCACTTTTGGATCCTTGATTTGGGACGGCATATATTTGGCCCAAAAATCAAAAAATTCCTGACCGCGGAGTTAGGAAAACCTCCTGGGATGGGCCGGAGAAAATCAGGTCAAAGTGAAAAAGAAAGTCCGCCATGAGATTCGGGGTTGAATTTAAGGCTTAGAGGCACTTCTGGATGCTTGATTTGGGACGGCATAAATTTTGGCCCAAAAATCAAAAAATTCCTGCCCGCGGAGTCCGGAAAACCTCCTGGGATTGGCCGGACCGAATCAGATCAAATTGAAAGACGAAGTCCGCCATGAGATTCGGGGTTGAATTTAAGGCTTAGAGGCACTTCTGGATGCTTGATTTGGGACGGCATAATTTTTGGCCCAAAAATCAAAAAATTCCTGACCGCGGAGTCAGGAAAACCTCCTGGGATAGGCCGGAGAAAATCAGGTCAAAGTGAAAAACAAAGTCCGCCATGAGATTCGGGGTTGAATTTAAGGCTTAGAGGCACTTCTGGATGCTTGATTTGGGACGGCATATATTTGGCCCAAAAATCAAAAAATTCCTGACCGCGGAGTCAGGAAAACCTCTTGGGATGGGCTGGAGAAAATCAGGTCAAAGTGAAAAAGAAAGTCCGCCATGAGATTCGGGGTTGAATTTAAGGCTTAGAGACACTTTTGGATCCTTGATTTGGGACGGCATATATTTGGCCCAAAAATCAAAAAATTCCTGACCGCGGAGTCATGAAAACATCCCGGGATGGGCCGGACCGAATCAGGTCAAATTGAAAGACGAAGTCCGCGCTGAGATTCGGGGTTGAATTTAAGGCTTAGAGGCACTTTTGGATGCTTGATTTGGGACGGCATATATTTGGCCCAAAAATCAAAAAATTCCTGACCGCGGAGTCAGGAAAACCTCCAGGGAAGGGCCGGGGAAAATCAGGTCAAAGTGAAAAAGAAAGTCCGCCATGAGATTCGGGGTTGAATTTAAGGCTTAGAGGCACTTCTGGATGCTTGATTTGGGACGGCATAATTTTTGGCCCAAAAATCAAAAAATTCCTGACCGCGGAGTCCGGAAAACATCCCGGGATGGGCCGGACCTAATCAGGTCAAATTGAAAGACGAAGTCCGCGCTGAGATTCGGGGTTGAATTTAAGGCTTTGAGGCACTTTTGGATGCTTGATTTGGGACGGCATAATTTTGGGCCAAAAATCAAAAAATTCCTGACTTCTGAGTCAGGAAAACCTCCCGGAATGGACCGGACCGAATCAGGTCAAATTGGAAAACAAATTCCGCCATGAGATTCGGGGTTGAATTTAAGGCTTAGAGGCACTTTTGGATGCTTGATTTGGGACGGCATATATTTGGCCGAAAAATCAAAAAATTCCTGCCCGCGGAGTCCGGAAAACCTCCCGGGATGGGCCGGACCGAATCAGATCAAATTGAAAGACGAAGTCCGCCATGAGATTCGGGGTTGAATTAAAGGCTTAGAGGCACTTTTGGATGCTTGATTTGGGACGGCATATATTTGGCCCAAAAATCAAAAAATTCCTGACCGCGGAGTCAGGAAAACCTCCTGGGAAGGGCCGGGGAAAATCAGGTCAAAGTGAAAAAGAAAGTCCGCCATGAGATTCGGGGTTGAATTTAAGGCTTAGAGGCACTTCTGGATGCTTGATTTGGGACGGCATAATTTTTGGCCCAAAAATCAAAAAATTCCTGACCGCGGAGTCAGGAAAACCTCCTGGGAAGGGCCGGGGAAAATCAGGTCAAAGTGAAAAAGAAAGTCCGCCATGAGATTCGGGGTTGAATTTAAGGCTTAGAGGCACTTCTGGATGCTTGATTTGGGACGGCATAATTTTTGGCCCAAAAATCAAAAAATTCCTGACCGCGGAGTCAGGAAAACCTCCTGGGATGGGCCGGAGAAAATCAGGTCAAAGTGAAAAACAAAGTCCGCCATGAGATTCGGGGTTGAATTTAAGGCTTAGAGGCACTTCTGGATGCTTGATTTGGGACGGCATAATTTTTGGCCCAAAAATTAAAAAATTCCTGCCCGCGGAGTCCGGAAAACCTCCCGGGATGGGCCGGACCGAATCAGGTCAAATTGAAAGACGAAGTCCGCGCTGAGATTCGGGGTTGAATTTAAGGCTTAGAGGCACTTTTGGATGCTTGATTTGGGACGGCATATATTTGGCCCAAAAATCAAAAAATTCCTGACCGCGGAGTCATGAAAACATCCCGGGATGGGCCGGACCGAATCAGGTCAAATTGAAAGACGAAGTCCGCGCTGAGATTCGGGGTTGAATTTAAGGCTTAGAGGCACTTTTGGATGCTTGATTTGGGACGGCATATATTTGGCCCAAAAAACAAAAAATTCCTGACCGCGGAGTCAGGAAAACCTCCTGGGATGGGCCGGAGAAAATCAGGTCAAAGTGAAAAAGAAAGTCCGCCATGAGATTCGGGGTTGAATTTAAGGCTTAGAGGCACTTCTGGATGCTTGATTTGGGACGGCATAAATTTTGGCCCAAAAATCAAAAAATTCCTGCCCGCGGAGTCCGGAAAACCTCCTGGGATTGGCCGGACCGAATCAGATCAAATTGAAAGACGAAGTCCGCCATGAGATTCGGGGTTGAATTTAAGGCTTAGAGGCACTTCTGGATGCTTGATTTGGGACGGCATAATTTTTGGCCCAAAAATCAAAAAATTCCTGACCGCGGAGTCAGGAAAACCTCCTGGGATAGGCCGGAGAAAATCAGGTCAAAGTGAAAAACAAAGTCCGCCATGAGATTCGGGGTTGAATTTAAGGCTTAGAGGCACTTCTGGATGCTTGATTTGGGACGGCATATATTTGGCCCAAAAATCAAAAAATTCCTGACCGCGGAGTCAGGAAAACCTCTTGGGATGGGCTGGAGAAAATCAGGTCAAAGTGAAAAAGAAAGTCCGCCATGAGATTCGGGGTTGAATTTAAGGCTTAGAGACACTTTTGGATCCTTGATTTGGGACGGCATATATTTGGCCCAAAAATCAAAAAATTCCTGACCGCGGAGTCATGAAAACATCCCGGGATGGGCCGGACCGAATCAGGTCAAATTGAAAGACGAAGTCCGCGCTGAGATTCGGGGTTGAATTTAAGGCTTAGAGGCACTTTTGGATGCTTGATTTGGGACGGCATATATTTGGCCCAAAAATCAAAAAATTCCTGACCGCGGAGTCAGGAAAACCTCCAGGGAAGGGCCGGGGAAAATCAGGTCAAAGTGAAAAAGAAAGTCCGCCATGAGATTCGGGGTTGAATTTAAGGCTTAGAGGCACTTCTGGATGCTTGATTTGGGACGGCATAATTTTTGGCCCAAAAATCAAAAAATTCCTGACCGCGGAGTCCGGAAAACATCCCGGGATGGGCCGGACCTAATCAGGTCAAATTGAAAGACGAAGTCCGCGCTGAGATTCGGGGTTGAATTTAAGGCTTTGAGGCACTTTTGGATGCTTGATTTGGGACGGCATAATTTTGGGCCAAAAATCAAAAAATTCCTGACTTCTGAGTCAGGAAAACCTCCCGGAATGGACCGGACCGAATCAGGTCAAATTGGAAAACAAATTCCGCCATGAGATTCGGGGTTGAATTTAAGGCTTAGAGGCACTTTTGGATGCTTGATTTGGGACGGCATATATTTGGCCGAAAAATCAAAAAATTCCTGCCCGCGGAGTCCGGAAAACCTCCCGGGATGGGCCGGACCGAATCAGATCAAATTGAAAGACGAAGTCCGCCATGAGATTCGGGGTTGAATTAAAGGCTTAGAGGCACTTTTGGATGCTTGATTTGGGACGGCATATATTTGGCCCAAAAATCAAAAAATTCCTGACCGCGGAGTTAGGAAAACCTCCTGGGATGGGCCGGAGAAAATCAGGTCAAAGTGAAAAAGAAAGTCCGCCATGAGATTCGGGGTTGAATTTAAGGCTTAGAGGCACTTCTGGATGCTTGATTTGGGACGGCATAAATTTTGGCCCAAAAATCAAAAAATTCCTGCCCGCGGAGTCCGGAAAACCTCCCGGGATGGGCCGGACCGAATCAGATCAAATTGAAAGACGAAGTCCGCCATGAGATTCGGGGTTGAATTTAAGGCTTAGAGGCACTTCTGGATGCTTGATTTGGGACGGCATAATTTTTGGCCCAAAAATCAAAAAATTCCTGACCGCGGAGTCAGGAAAACCTCCTGGGATGGGCTGGAGAAAATCAGGTCAAAGTGAAAAACAAAGTCCGCCATGAGATTCGGGGTTGAATTTAAGGCTTAGAGGCACTTCTGGATGCTTGATTTGGGACGGCATAATTTTTGGCCCAAAAATTAAAAAATTCCTGCCCGCGGAGTCCGGAAAACCTCCCGGGATGGGCCGGACCGAATCAGGTCAAATTGAAAGACGAAGTCCGCGCTGAGATTCGGGGTTGAATTTAAGGCTTAGAGGCACTTTTGGATGCTTGATTTGGGACGGCATAATTTTGGCCCAAAAATCAAAAAATTCGTGACCGCGGAGTCAGGAAAACCTCTTGGGATGGGCTGGAGAAAATCAGGTCAAAGTGAAAAAGAAAGTCCGCCATGAGATTCGGGGTTGAATTTAAGGCTTAGAGGCACTTCTGGATGCTTGATTTGGGACGGCATAAATTTTGGACCAAAAATCAAAAAATTCCTGCCCGCGGAGTCCGGCAAACCTCCCGGGATGGGCCGGACCGAATCAGGTCAAATTGAAAGACGAAGTCCGCCATGAGATTCGGGGTTGAATTTAAGGCTTAGAGGCACTTCTGGATGCTTGATTTGGGACGGCATAATTTTTGGCCCAAAAATCAAAAAATTCCTGACCGCGGAGTCAGGAAAACCTCCTGGGAAGGGCCGGGGAAAATCAGGTCAAAGTGAAAAAGAAAGTCCGCCATGAGATTCGGGGTTGAATTTAAGGCTTAGAGGCACTTCTGGATGTTTGATTTGGGACGGCATAATTTTTGGCCCAAAAATCAAAAAATTCCTGACCGCGGAGTCAGGAAAACCTCCTGGGATGGGCCGGAGAAAATCAGGTCAAAGTGAAAAACAAAGTCCGCCATGAGATTCGGGGTTGAATTTAAGGCTTAGAGGCACTTCTGGATGCTTGATTTGGGACGGCATAATTTTTGGCCCAAAAATTAAAAAATTCCTGCCCGCGGAGTCCGGAAAACCTCCCGGGATGGGCCGGACCGAATCAGGTCAAATTGAAAGACGAAGTCCGCGCTGAGATTCGGGGTTGAATTTAAGGCTTAGAGGCACTTTTGGATGCTTGATTTGGGACGGCATATATTTGGCCCAAAAATCAAAAAATTCCTGACCGCGGAGTCATGAAAACATCCCGGGATGGGCCGGACCGAATCAGGTCAAATTGAAAGACGAAGTCCGCGCTGAGATTCGGGGTTGAATTTAAGGCTTAGAGGCACTTTTGGATGCTTGATTTGGGACGGCATATATTTGGCCCAAAAAACAAAAAATTCCTGACCGCGGAGTCAGGAAAACCTCTTGGGATGGGCTGGAGAAAATCAGGTCAAAGTGAAAAAGAATGTCCGCCATGAGATTCGGGGTTGAATTTAAGGCTTAGAGGCACTTTTGGATCCTTGATTTGGGACGGCATATATTTGGCCCAAAAATCAAAAAATTCCTGACCGCGGAGTTAGGAAAACCTCCTGGGATGGGCCGGAGAAAATCAGGTCAAAGTGAAAAAGAAAGTCCGCCATGAGATTCGGGGTTGAATTTAAGGCTTAGAGGCACTTCTGGATGCTTGATTTGGGACGGCATAAATTTTGGCCCAAAAATCAAAAAATTCCTGCCCGCGGAGTCCGGAAAACCTCCTGGGATTGGCCGGACCGAATCAGATCAAATTGAAAGACGAAGTCCGCCATGAGATTCGGGGTTGAATTTAAGGCTTAGAGGCACTTCTGGATGCTTGATTTGGGACGGCATAATTTTTGGCCCAAAAATCAAAAAATTCCTGACCGCGGAGTCAGGAAAACCTCCTGGGATAGGCCGGAGAAAATCAGGTCAAAGTGAAAAACAAAGTCCGCCATGAGATTCGGGGTTGAATTTAAGGCTTAGAGGCACTTCTGGATGCTTGATTTGGGACGGCATATATTTGGCCCAAAAATCAAAAAATTCCTGACCGCGGAGTCAGGAAAACCTCTTGGGATGGGCTGGAGAAAATCAGGTCAAAGTGAAAAAGAAAGTCCGCCATGAGATTCGGGGTTGAATTTAAGGCTTAGAGACACTTTTGGATCCTTGATTTGGGACGGCATATATTTGGCCCAAAAATCAAAAAATTCCTGACCGCGGAGTCATGAAAACATCCCGGGATGGGCCGGACCGAATCAGGTCAAATTGAAAGACGAAGTCCGCGCTGAGATTCGGGGTTGAATTTAAGGCTTAGAGGCACTTTTGGATGCTTGATTTGGGACGGCATATATTTGGCCCAAAAATCAAAAAATTCCTGACCGCGGAGTCAGGAAAACCTCCAGGGAAGGGCCGGGGAAAATCAGGTCAAAGTGAAAAAGAAAGTCCGCCATGAGATTCGGGGTTGAATTTAAGGCTTAGAGGCACTTCTGGATGCTTGATTTGGGACGGCATAATTTTTGGCCCAAAAAACAAAAAATTCCTGACCGCGGAGTCCAGAAAACATCCCGGGATGGGCCGGACCGAATCAGGTCAAATTGAAAGACGAAGTCCGCGCTGAGATTCGGGGTTGAATTTAAGGCTTAGAGGAACTTTTGGATGCTTGATTTGGGACGGCATAATTTTTGGCCCAAAAATCAAAAAATTCCTGACCGCGGAGTCCGGAAAACATCCCGGGATGGGCCGGACCTAATCAGGTCAAATTGAAAGACGAAGTCCGCGCTGAGATTCGGGGTTGAATTTAAGGCTTTGAGGCACTTTTGGATGCTTGATTTGGGACGGCATAATTTTGGGCCAAAAATCAAAAAATTCCTGACTTCTGAGTCAGGAAAACCTCCCGGAATGGACCGGACCGAATCAGGTCAAATTGGAAAACAAATTCCGCCATGAGATTCGGGGTTGAATTTAAGGCTTAGAGGCACTTTTGGATGCTTGATTTGGGACGGCATATATTTGGCCGAAAAATCAAAAAATTCCTGCCCGCGGAGTCCGGAAAACCTCCCGGGATGGGCCGGACCGAATCAGATCAAATTGAAAGACGAAGTCCGCCATGAGATTCGGGGTTGAATTAAAGGCTTAGAGGCACTTTTGGATGCTTGATTTGGGACGGCATATATTTGGCCCAAAAATCAAAAAATTCCTGACCGCGGAGTTAGGAAAACCTCCTGGGATGGGCCGGAGAAAATCAGGTCAAAGTGAAAAAGAAAGTCCGCCATGAGATTCGGGGTTGAATTTAAGGCTTAGAGGCACTTCTGGATGCTTGATTTGGGACGGCATAAATTTTGGCCCAAAAATCAAAAAATTCCTGCCCGCGGAGTCCGGAAAACCTCCCGGGATGGGCCGGACCGAATCAGATCAAATTGAAAGACGAAGTCCGCCATGAGATTCGGGGTTGAATTTAAGGCTTAGAGGCACTTCTGGATGCTTGATTTGGGACGGCATAATTTTTGGCCCAAAAATCAAAAAATTCCTGACCGCGGAGTCAGGAAAACCTCCTGGGATGGGCTGGAGAAAATCAGGTCAAAGTGAAAAACAAAGTCCGCCATGAGATTCGGGGTTGAATTTAAGGCTTAGAGCACTTCTGGATGCTTGATTTGGGACGGCATAATTTTTGGCCCAAAAATTAAAAAATTCCTGCCCGCGGAGTCCGGAAAACCTCCCGGGATGGGCCGGACCGAATCAGGTCAAATTGAAAGACGAAGTCCGCGCTGAGATTCGGGGTTGAATTTAAGGCTTAGAGGCACTTTTGGATGCTTGATTTGGGACGGCATATATTTGGCCCAAAAATCAAAAAATTCCTGACCGCGGAGTCATGAAAACATCCCGGGATGGGCCGGACCGAATCAGGTCAAATTGAAAGACGAAGTCCGCGCTGAGATTCGGGGTTGAATTTAAGGCTTAGAGGCACTTTTGGATGCTTGATTTGGGACGGCATATATTTGGCCCAAAAATCAAAAAATTCCTGACCGCGGAGTCAGGAAAACCTCCTGGGAAGGGCCGGGGAAAATCAGGTCAAATTGAAAGACCAAGTCCGCGCTGAGATTCGGGGTTGAATTTAAGGCTTAGAGGCACTTTTGGATGCTTGATTTGGGACGGCATAATTTTGGCCCAAAAATCAAAAAATTCGTGACCGCGGAGTCAGGAAAACCTCTTGGGATGGGCTGGAGAAAATCAGGTCAAAGTGAAAAAGAAAGTCCGCCATGAGATTCGGGGTTGAATTTAAGGCTTAGAGGCACTTCTGGATGCTTGATTTGGGACGGCATAAATTTTGGACCAAAAATCAAAAAATTCCTGCCCGCGGAGTCCGGCAAACCTCCCGGGATGGGACGGACCGAATCAGGTCAAATTGAAAGACGAAGTCCGCGCTGAGATTCGGGGTTGAATTTAAGGCTTAGAGGCACTTTTGGATGCTTGATTTGGGACGGCATATATTTGGCCCAAAAATCAAAAAATTCCTGACCGCGGAGTCAGGATAACCTCCAGGGAAGGGCCGGGGAAAATCAGGTCAAAGTGAAAAAGAAAGTCCGCCATGAGATTCGGGGTTGAATTTAAGGCTTAGAGGCACTTCTGGATGCTTGATTTGGGACGGCATAATTTTTGGCCCAAAAAACAAAAAATTCCTGACCGCGGAGTCCAGAAAACATCCCGGGATGGGCCGGACCGAATCAGGTCAAATTGAAAGACGAAGTCCGCGCTGAGATTCGGGGTTGAATTTAAGGCTTAGAGGAACTTTTGGATGCTTGATTTGGGACGGCATAATTTTTGGCCCAAAAATCAAAAAATTCCTGACCGCGGAGTCCGGAAAACATCCCGGGATGGGCCGGACCTAATCAAGTCAAATTGAAAGACGAAGTCCGCGCTGAGATTCGGGGTTGAATTTAAGGCTTAGAGGCACTTTTGGATGCTTGATTTGGGACGGCATAATTTTGGGCCAAAAATCAAAAAATTCCTGACTTCTGAGTCAGGAAAACCTCCCGGAATGGACCGGACCGAATCAGGTCAAATTGGAAAACAAATTCCGCCATGAGATTCGGGGTTGAATTTAAAGCTTAGAGGCACTTCTGGATGCTTGATTTGGGACGGCATATATTTGGCCGAAAAATCAAAAAATTCCTGCCCGCGGAGTCCGGAAAACCTCCCGGGATGGGCCGGACCGAATCAGATCAAATTGAAAGACGAAGTCCGCCATGAGATTCGGGGTTGAATTAAAGGCTTAGAGGCACTTTTGGATGCTTGATTTGGGATGGCATATATTTGGCCCAAAAATCAAAAAATTCCTGACCGCGGAGTTAGGAAAACCTCCTGGGATGGGCCGGAGAAAATCAGGTCAAAGTGAAAAAGAAAGTCCGCCATGAGATTCGGGGTTGAATTTAAGGCTTAGAGGCACTTCTGGATGCTTGATTTGGGACGGCATAAATTTTGGCCCAAAAATCAAAAAATTCCTGCCCGCGGAGTCCGGAAAACCTCCCGGGATGGGCCGGACCGAATCAGATCAAATTGAAAGACGAAGTCCGCCATGAGATTCGGGGTTGAATTTAAGGCTTAGAGGCACTTCTGGATGCTTGATTTGGGACGGCATAATTTTTGGCCCAAAAATCAAAAAATTCCTGACCGCGGAGTCAGGAAAACCTCCTGGGATGGGCCGGAGAAAATCAGGTCAAAGTGAAAAACAAAGTCCGCCATGAGATTCGGGGTTGAATTTAAGGCTTAGAGGCACTTCTGGATGCTTGATTTGGGACGGCATAATTTTTGGCCCAAAAATTAAAAAATTCCTGACCGCGGAGTCAGGAAAACCTCCTGGGATGGGCCGGAGAAAATCAGGTCAAAGTGAAAAACAAAGTCCGCCATGAGATTCGGGGTTGAATTTAAGGCTTAGAGGCACTTCTGGATGCTTGATTTGGGACGGCATAATTTTTGGCCCAAAAATTAAAAAATTCCTGCCCGCGGAGTCCGGAAAACCTCCCGGGATGGGCCGGACCGAATCAGGTCAAATTGAAAGACGAAGTCCGCGCTGAGATTCGGGGTTGAATTTAAGGCTTAGAGGCACTTTTGGATGCTTGATTTGGGACGGCATATATTTGGACCAAAAATCAAAAAATTCCTGACCGCGGAGTCAGGAAAACCTCCTGGGAAGGGCCGGGGAAAATCAGGTCAAAGTGAAAAAGAAAGTCCGCCATGAGATTCGGGGTTGAATTTAAGGCTTAGAGGCACTTCTGGATGCTTGATTTGGGACGGCATAATTTTTGGCCCAAAAATCAAAAAATTCCTGACCGCGGAGTCAGGAAAACCTCCTGGGATGGGCCGGAGAAAATCAGGTCAAAGTGAAAAACAAAGTCCGCCATGAGATTCGGGGTTGAATTTAAGGCTTAGAGGCACTTCTGGATGCTTGATTTGGGACGGCATAATTTTTGGCCCAAAAATTAAAAAATTCCTGACCGCGGAGTCAGGAAAACCTCTTGGGATGGGCTGGAGAAAATCAGGTCAAAGTGAAAAACAAAGTCCGCGATGAGATTCGGGGTTGAATTTAAGGCTTAGAGGCACTTCTGGATGCTTGATTTGGGACGGCATAATTTTTGGCCCAAAAATTAAAAAATTCCTGCCCGCGGAGTCCGGAAAACCTCCCGGGATGGGCCGGACCGAATCAGGTCAAATTGAAAGACGAAGTCCGCGCTGAGATTCGGGGTTGAATTTAAGGCTTAGAGGCACTTTTGGATGCTTGATTTGGGACGGCATATATTTGGCCCAAAAATCAAAAAATTCCTGACCGCGGAGTCATGAAAACATCCCGGGATGGGCCGGACCGTAACAGGTCAAATTGAAAGACGAAGTCCGCGCTGAGATTCGGGGTTGAATTTAAGGCTTAGAGGCACTTTTGGATGCTTGATTTGGGACGGCATATATTTGGCCCAAAAAACAAAAAATTCCTGACCGCGGAGTCAGGAAAACCTCTTGGGATGGGCTGGAGAAAATCAGGTCAAAGTGAAAAAGAATGTCCGCCATGAGATTCGGGGTTGAATTTAAGGCTTAGAGGCACTTTTGGATCCTTGATTTGGGACGGCATATATTTGGCCCAAAAATCAAAAAATTCCTGACCGCGGAGTTAGGAAAACCTCCTGGGATGGGCCGGAGAAAATCAGGTCAAAGTGAAAAAGAAAGTCCGCCATGAGATTCGGGGTTGAATTTAAGGCTTAGAGGCACTTCTGGATGCTTGATTTGGGACGGCATAAATTTTGGCCCAAAAATCAAAAAATTCCTGCCCGCGGAGTCCGGAAAACCTCCCGGGATGGGCCGGACCGAATCAGATCAAATTGAAAGACGAAGTCCGCCATGAGATTCGGGGTTGAATTTAAGGCTTAGAGGCACTTCTGGATGCTTGATTTGGGACGGCATAATTTTTGGCCCAAAAATCAAAAAATTCCTGACCGCGGAGTCAGGAAAACCTCCTGGGATAGGCCGGAGAAAATCAGGTCAAAGTGAAAAACAAAGTCCGCCATGAGATTCGGGGTTGAATTTAAGGCTTAGAGGCACTTCTGGATGCTTGATTTGGGACGGCATATATTTGGCCCAAAAATCAAAAAATTCCTGACCGCGGAGTCAGGAAAACCTCTTGGGATGGGCTGGAGAAAATCAGGTCAAAGTGAAAAAGAAAGTCCGCCATGAGATTCGGGGTTGAATTTAAGGCTTAGAGACACTTTTGGATCCTTGATTTGGGACGGCATATATTTGGCCCAAAAATCAAAAAATTCCTGACCGCGGAGTCATGAAAACATCCCGGGATGGGCCGGACCGAATCAGGTCAAATTGAAAGACGAAGTCCGCGCTGAGATTCGCGGTTGAATTTAAGGCTTAGAGGCACTTTTGGATGCTTGATTTGGGACGGCATATATTTGGCCCAAAAATCAAAAAATTCCTGACCGCGGAGTCAGGAAAACCTCCAGGGAAGGGCCGGGGAAAATCAGGTCAAAGTGAAAAAGAAAGTCCGCCATGAGATTCGGGGTTGAATTTAAGGCTTAGAGGCACTTTTGGATGCTTGATTTGGGACGGCATATATTTGGCCCAAAAATCAAAAAATTCCTGACCGCGGAGTCATGAAAACATCCCGGGATGGGCCGGACCGAATCAGGTCAAATTGAAAGACGAAGTCCGCGCTGAGATTCGGGGTTGAATTTAAGGCTTAGAGGCACTTTTGGATGCTTGATTTGGGACGGCATATATTTGGCCCAAAAAACAAAAAATTCCTGACCTCGGAGTCAGGAAAACCTCTTGGGATGGGCTGGAGAAAATCAGGTCAAAGTGAAAAAGAATGTCCGCCATGAGATTCGGGGTTGAATTTAAGGCTTAGAGGCACTTTTGGATCCTTGATTTGGGACGGCATATATTTGGCCCAAAAATCAAAAAATTCCTGACCGCGGAGTTAGGAAAACCTCCTGGGATGGGCCGGAGAAAATCAGGTCAAAGTGAAAAAGAAAGTCCGCCATGAGATTCGGGGTTGAATTTAAGGCTTAGAGGCACTTCTGGATGCTTGATTTGGGACGGCATAAATTTTGGCCCAAAAATCAAAAAATTCCTGCCCGCGGAGTCCGGAAAACCTCCCGGGATGGGCCGGACCGAATCAGATCAAATTGAAAGACGAAGTCCGCCATGAGATTCGGGGTTGAATTTAAGGATTAGAGGCACTTCTGGATGCTTGATTTGGGACGGCATAATTTTTGGCCCAAAAATCAAAAAATTCCTGACCGCGGAGTCAGGAAAACCTCCTGGGATAGGCCGGAGAAAATCAGGTCAAAGTGAAAAACAAAGTCCGCCATGAGATTCGGGGTTGAATTTAAGGCTTAGAGGCACTTCTGGATGCTTGATTTGGGACGGCATATATTTGGCCCAAAAATCAAAAAATTCCTGACCGCGGAGTCAGGAAAACCTCTTGGGATGGGCTGGAGAAAATCAGGTCAAAGTGAAAAAGAAAGTCCGCCATGAGATTCGGGGTTGAATTTAAGGCTTAGAGACACTTTTGGATCCTTGATTTGGGACGGCATATATTTGGCCCAAAAATCAAAAAATTCCTGACCGCGGAGTCATGAAAACATCCCGGGATGGGCCGGACCGAATCAGGTCAAATTGAAAGACGAAGTCCGCGCTGAGATTCGGGGTTGAATTTAAGGCTTAGAGGCACTTTTGGATGCTTGATTTGGGACGGCATAATTTTGGGCCAAAAATCAAAAAATTCCTGACTTCTGAGTCAGGAAAACCTCCCGGAATGGACCGGACCGAATCAGGTCAAATTGGAAAACAAATTCCGCCATGAGATTCGGGGTTGAATTTAAGGCTTAGAGGCACTTTTGGATGCTTGATTTGGGACGGCATATATTTGGCCGAAAAATCAAAAAATTCCTGCCCGCGGAGTCCGGAAAACCTCCCGGGATGGGCCGGACCGAATCAGATCAAATTGAAAGACGAAGTCCGCCATGAGATTCGGGGTTGAATTAAAGGCTTAGAGGCACTTTTGGATGCTTGATTTGGGACGGCATATATTTGGCCCAAAAATCAAAAAATTCCTGACCGCGGAGTCATGAAAACCTCCTGGGATGGGCCGGAGAAAATCAGGTCAAAGTGAAAAAGAAAGTCCGCCATGAGATTCGGGGTTGAATTTAAGGCTTAGAGGCACTTCTGGATGCTTGATTTGGGACGGCATAATTTTTGGCCCAAAAATCAAAAAATTCCTGACCGCGGAGTCAGGAAAACCTCCTGGGATAGGCCGGAGAAAATCAGGTCAAAGTGAAAAACAAAGTCCGCGATGAGATTCGGGGTTGAATTTAAGGCTTAGAGGCACTTCTGGATGCTTGATTTGGGACGGCATAATTTTTGGCCCAAAAATTAAAAAATTCCTGCCCGCGGAGTCCGGAAAACCTCCCGGGATGGGCCGGACCGAATCAGGTCAAATTGAAAGACGAAGTCCGCGCTGAGATTCGGGGTTGAATTTAAGGCTTAGAGGAACTTTTGGATGCTTGATTTGGGACGGCATATATTTGGCCCAAAAATCAAAAAATTCCTGACCGCGGAGTCATGAAAACATCCCGGGATGGGCCGGACCGAATCAGGTCAAATTGAAAGACGAAGTCCGCGCTGAGATTCGGGGTTGAATTTAAGGCTTAGAGGCACTTTTGGATGCTTGATTTGGGACGGCATATATTTGGCCCAAAAAACAAAAAATTCCTGACCGCGGAGTCAGGAAAACCTCTTGGGATGGGCTGGAGAAAATCAGGTCAAAGTGAAAAAGAATGTCCGCCATGAGATTCTGGGTTGAATTTAAGGCTTAGAGGCACTTTTGGATCCTTGATTTGGGACGGCATATATTTGGCCCAAAAATCAAAAAATTCCTGACCGCGGAGTTAGGAAAACCTCCTGGGATGGGCCGGAGAAAATCAGGTCAAAGTGAAAAAGAAAGTCCGCCATGAGATTCGGGGTTGAATTTAAGGCTTAGAGGCACTTCTGGATGCTTGATTTGGGACGGCATAAATTTTGGCCCAAAAATCAAAAAATTCCTGCCCGCGGAGTCCGGAAAACCTCCCGGGATGGGCCGGACCGAATCAGATCAAATTGAAAGACGAAGTCCGCCATGAGATTCGGGGTTGAATTTAAGGCTTAGAGGCACTTCTGGATGCTTGATTTGGGACGGCATAATTTTTGGCCCAAAAATCAAAAAATTCCTGACCGCGGAGTCAGGAAAACCTCCTGGGATAGGCCGGAGAAAATCAGGTCAAAGTGAAAAACAAAGTCCGCCATGAGATTCGGGGTTGAATTTAAGGCTTAGAGGCACTTCTGGATGCTTGATTTGGGACGGCATATATTTGGCCCAAAAATCAAAAAATTCCTGACCGCGGAGTCAGGAAAACCTCTTGGGATGGGCTGGAGAAAATCAGGTCAAAGTGAAAAAGAAAGTCCGCCATGAGATTCGGGGTTGAATTTAAGGCTTAGAGACACTTTTGGATCCTTGATTTGGGACGGCATATATTTGGCCCAAAAATCAAAAAATTCCTGACCGCGGAGTCATGAAAACATCCCGGGATGGGCCGGACCGAATCAGGTCAAATTGAAAGACGAAGTCCGCGCTGAGATTCGGGGTTGAATTTAAGGCTTAGAGGCACTTTTGGATGCTTGATTTGGGACGGCATAATTTTGGGCCAAAAATCAAAAAATTCCTGACTTCTGAGTCAGGAAAACCTCCCGGAATGGACCGGACCGAATCAGGTCAAATTGGAAAACAAATTCCGCCATGAGATTCGGGGTTGAATTTAAGGCTTAGAGGCACTTTTGGATGCTTGATTTGGGACGGCATATATTTGGCCGAAAAATCAAAAAATTCCTGCCCGCGGAGTCCGGAAAACCTCCCGGGATGGGCCGGACCGAATCAGATCAAATTGAAAGACGAAGTCCGCCATGAGATTCGGGGTTGAATTAAAGGCTTAGAGGCACTTTTGGATGCTTGATTTGGGACGGCATATATTTGGCCCAAAAATCAAAAAATTCCTGCCCGCGGAGTCCGGAAAACCTCCCGGGATGGGCCGGACCGAATCAGATCAAATTGAAAGACGAAGTCCGCCATGAGATTCGGGGTTGAATTAAAGGCTTAGAGGCACTTCTGGATGCTTGATTTGGGACGGCATAATTTTTGGCCCAAAAATCAAAAAATTCCTGACCGCGGAGTCAGGAAAACCTCCTGGGATAGGCCGGAGAAAATCAGGTCAAAGTGAAAAACAAAGTCCGCCATGAGATTCGGGGTTGAATTTAAGGCTTAGAGGCACTTCTGGATGCTTGATTTGGGACGGCATATATTTGGCCCAAAAATCAAAAAATTCCTGACCGCGGAGTCAGGAAAACCTCTTGGGATGGGCTGGAGAAAATCAGGTCAAAGTGAAAAAGAAAGTCCGCCATGAGATTCGGGGTTGAATTTAAGGCTTAGAGACACTTTTGGATCCTTGATTTGGGACGGCATATATTTGGCCCAAAAATCAAAAAATTCCTGACCGCGGAGTCATGAAAACATCCCGGGATGGGCCGGACCGAATCAGGTCAAATTGAAAGACGAAGTCCGCGCTGAGATTCGGGGTTGAATTTAAGGCTTAGAGGCACTTTTGGATGCTTGATTTGGGACGGCATAATTTTGGGCCAAAAATCAAAAAATTCCTGACTTCTGAGTCAGGAAAACCTCCCGGAATGGACCGGACCGAATCAGGTCAAATTGGAAAACAAATTCCGCCATGAGATTCGGGGTTGAATTTAAGGCTTAGAGGCACTTTTGGATGCTTGATTTGGGACGGCATATATTTGGCCGAAAAATCAAAAAATTCCTGCCCGCGGAGTCCGGAAAACCTCCCGGGATGGGCCGGACCGAATCAGATCAAATTGAAAGACGAAGTCCGCCATGAGATTCGGGGTTGAATTAAAGGCTTAGAGGCACTTTTGGATGCTTGATTTGGGACGGCATATATTTGGCCCAAAAATCAAAAAATTCCTGACCGCGGAGTCATGAAAACCTCCTGGGATGGGCCGGAGAAAATCAGGTCAAAGTGAAAAAGAAAGTCCGCCATGAGATTCGGGGTTGAATTTAAGGCTTAGAGGCACTTCTGGATGCTTGATTTGGGACGGCATAATTTTTGGCCCAAAAATCAAAAAATTCCTGACCGCGGAGTCAGGAAAACCTCCTGGGATAGGCCGGAGAAAATCAGGTCAAAGTGAAAAACAAAGTCCGCGATGAGATTCGGGGTTGAATTTAAGGCTTAGAGGCACTTCTGGATGCTTGATTTGGGACGGCATAATTTTTGGCCCAAAAATTAAAAAATTCCTGCCCGCGGAGTCCGGAAAACCTCCCGGGATGGGCCGGACCGAATCAGGTCAAATTGAAAGACGAAGTCCGCGCTGAGATTCGGGGTTGAATTTAAGGCTTAGAGGAACTTTTGGATGCTTGATTTGGGACGGCATATATTTGGCCCAAAAATCAAAAAATTCCTGACCGCGGAGTCATGAAAACATCCCGGGATGGGCCGGACCGAATCAGGTCAAATTGAAAGACGAAGTCCGCGCTGAGATTCGGGGTTGAATTTAAGGCTTAGAGGCACTTTTGGATGCTTGATTTGGGACGGCATATATTTGGCCCAAAAAACAAAAAATTCCTGACCGCGGAGTCAGGAAAACCTCTTGGGATGGGCTGGAGAAAATCAGGTCAAAGTGAAAAAGAATGTCCGCCATGAGATTCTGGGTTGAATTTAAGGCTTAGAGGCACTTTTGGATCCTTGATTTGGGACGGCATATATTTGGCCCAAAAATCAAAAAATTCCTGACCGCGGAGTTAGGAAAACCTCCTGGGATGGGCCGGAGAAAATCAGGTCAAAGTGAAAAAGAAAGTCCGCCATGAGATTCGGGGTTGAATTTAAGGCTTAGAGGCACTTCTGGATGCTTGATTTGGGACGGCATAAATTTTGGCCCAAAAATCAAAAAATTCCTGCCCGCGGAGTCCGGAAAACCTCCCGGGATGGGCCGGACCGAATCAGATCAAATTGAAAGACGAAGTCCGCCATGAGATTCGGGGTTGAATTTAAGGCTTAGAGGCACTTCTGGATGCTTGATTTGGGACGGCATAATTTTTGGCCCAAAAATCAAAAAATTCCTGACCGCGGAGTCAGGAAAACCTCCTGGGATAGGCCGGAGAAAATCAGGTCAAAGTGAAAAACAAAGTCCGCCATGAGATTCGGGGTTGAATTTAAGGCTTAGAGGCACTTCTGGATGCTTGATTTGGGACGGCATATATTTGGCCCAAAAATCAAAAAATTCCTGACCGCGGAGTCAGGAAAACCTCTTGGGATGGGATGGAGAAAATCAGGTCAAAGTGAAAAAGAAAGTCCGCCATGAGATTCGGGGTTGAATTTAAGGCTTAGAGACACTTTTGGATCCTTGATTTGGGACGGCATATATTTGGCCCAAAAATCAAAAAATTCCTGACCGCGGAGTCATGAAAACATCCCGGGATGGGCCGGACCGAATCAGGTCAAATTGAAAGACGAAGTCCGCGCTGAGATTCGGGGTTGAATTTAAGGCTTAGAGGCACTTTTGGATGCTTGATTTGGGACGGCATAATTTTGGGCCAAAAATCAAAAAATTCCTGACTTCTGAGTCAGGAAAACCTCCCGGAATGGACCGGACCGAATCAGGTCAAATTGGAAAACAAATTCCGCCATGAGATTCGGGGTTGAATTTAAGGCTTAGAGGCACTTTTGGATGCTTGATTTGGGACGGCATATATTTGGCCGAAAAATCAAAAAATTCCTGCCCGCGGAGTCCGGAAAACCTCCCGGGATGGGCCGGACCGAATCAGATCAAATTGAAAGACGAAGTCCGCCATGAGATTCGGGGTTGAATTAAAGGCTTAGAGGCACTTTTGGATGCTTGATTTGGGACGGCATATATTTGGCCCAAAAATCAAAAAATTCCTGACCGCGGAGTCATGAAAACCTCCTGGGATGGGCCGGAGAAAATCAGGTCAAAGTGAAAAAGAAAGTCCGCCATGAGATTCGGGGTTGAATTTAAGGCTTAGAGGCACTTCTGGATGCTTGATTTGGGACGGCATAATTTTTGGCCCAAAAATCAAAAAATTCCTGACCGCGGAGTCAGGAAAACCTCCTGGGATAGGCCGGAGAAAATCAGGTCAAAGTGAAAAACAAAGTCCGCGATGAGATTCGGGGTTGAATTTAAGGCTTAGAGGCACTTCTGGATGCTTGATTTGGGACGGCATAATTTTTGGCCCAAAAATTAAAAAATTCCTGCCCGCGGAGTCCGGAAAACCTCCCGGGATGGGCCGGACCGAATCAGGTCAAATTGAAAGACGAAGTCCGCGCTGAGATTCGGGGTTGAATTTAAGGCTTAGAGGAACTTTTGGATGCTTGATTTGGGACGGCATATATTTGGCCCAAAAATCAAAAAATTCCTGACCGCGGAGTCATGAAAACATCCCGGGATGGGCCGGACCGAATCAGGTCAAATTGAAAGACGAAGTCCGCGCTGAGATTCGGGGTTGAATTTAAGGCTTAGAGGCACTTTTGGATGCTTGATTTGGGACGGCATATATTTGGCCCAAAAAACAAAAAATTCCTGACCGCGGAGTCAGGAAAACCTCTTGGGATGGGCTGGAGAAAATCAGGTCAAAGTGAAAAAGAATGTCCGCCATGAGATTCTGGGTTGAATTTAAGGCTTAGAGGCACTTTTGGATCCTTGATTTGGGACGGCATATATTTGGCCCAAAAATCAAAAAATTCCTGACCGCGGAGTTAGGAAAACCTCCTGGGATGGGCCGGAGAAAATCAGGTCAAAGTGAAAAAGAAAGTCCGCCATGAGATTCGGGGTTGAATTTAAGGCTTAGAGGCACTTCTGGATGCTTGATTTGGGACGGCATAAATTTTGGCCCAAAAATCAAAAAATTCCTGCCCGCGGAGTCCGGAAAACCTCCCGGGATGGGCCGGACCGAATCATATCAAATTGAAAGACGAAGTCCGCCATGAGATTCGGGGTTGAATTTAAGGCTTAGAGGCACTTCTGGATGCTTGATTTGGGACGGCATAATTTTTGGCCCAAAAATCAAAAAATTCCTGACTGCGGAGTCAGGAAAACCTCCTGGGATAGGCCAGAGAAAATCAGGTCAAAGTGAAAAACAAAGTCCGCCAAGAGATTCGGGGTTGAATTTAAGGCTTAGAGGCACTTCTGGATGCTTGATTTGGGACGGCATATATTTGGCCCAAAAATCAAAAAATTCCTGACCGCGGAGTCAGGAAAACCTCCTGGGAAGGGCCGGGGAAAATCAGGTCAAAGTGAAAAAGAAAGTCCGCCATGAGATTCGGGGTTGAATTTAAGGCTTAGAGGCACTTCTGGATGCTTGATTTGGGACGGCATAATTTTTGGCCCAAAAAACAAAAAATTCCTGACCTCGGAGTCCAGAAAACATCCCGGGATGGGCCGGACCGAATCAGGTCAAATTGAAAGACGAAGTCCGCGCTGAGATTCGGGGTTGAATTTAAGGCTTAGAGGAACTTTTGGATGCTTGATTTGGGACGGCATAATTTTTGGCCCAAAAATCAAAAAATTCCTGACCGCGGAGTCCGGAAAACATCCCGGGATGGGCCGGACCTAATCAGGTCAAATTGAAAGACGAAGTCCGCGCTGAGATTCGGGGTTGAATTTAAGGCTTAGAGGCACTTTTGGATGCTTGATTTGGGACGGCATAATTTTGGGCCAAAAATCAAAAAATTCCTGACTTCTGAGTCAGGAAAACCTCCCGGAATGGACCGGACCGAATCAGGTCAAATTGGAAAACAAAGTCCGCCATGAGATTCGGGGTTGAATTTAAGGCTTAGAGGCACTTTTGGATGCTTGATTTGGGACGGCATATATTTGGCCGAAAAATCAAAAAATTCCTGACCGCGGAGTCATGAAAACATCCCGGGATGGGCCGGACCGAATCAGGTCAAATTGAAAGACGAAGTCCGCGCTGAGATTCGGGGTTGAATTTAAGGCTTAGAGGCACTTTTGGATGCTTGATTTGGGACGGCATATATTTGGCCCAAAAATCAAAAAATTCCTGACCGCGGAGTCAGGAAAACCTCTTGGGATGGGCTGGAGAAAATCAGGTCAAAGTGAAAAAGAAAGTCCGCCATGAGATTCGGGGTTGAATTTAAGGCTTAGAGACACTTTTGGATCCTTGATTTGGGACGGCATATATTTGGCCCAAAAATCAAAAAATTCCTGACCGCGGAGTCATGAAAACATCCCGGGATGGGCCGGACCGAATCAGGTCAAATTGAAAGACGAAGTCCGCGCTGAGATTCGGGGTTGAATTTAAGGCTTAGAGGCACTTTTGGATGCTTGATTTGGGACGGCATAATTTTGGGCCAAAAATCAAAAAATTCCTGACTTCTGAGTCAGGAAAACCTCCCGGAATGGACCGGACCGAATCAGGTCAAATTGGAAAACAAATTCCGCCATGAGATTCGGGGTTGAATTTAAGGCTTAGAGGCACTTTTGGATGCTTGATTTGGGACGGCATATATTTGGCCGAAAAATCAAAAAATTCCTGCCCGCGGAGTCCGGAAAACCTCCCGGGATGGGCCGGACCGAATCAGATCAAATTGAAAGACGAAGTCCGCCATGAGATTCGGGGTTGAATTAAAGGCTTAGAGGCACTTTTGGATGCTTGATTTGGGACGGCATATATTTGGCCCAAAAATCAAAAAATTCCTGACCGCGGAGTCATGAAAACCTCCTGGGATGGGCCGGAGAAAATCAGGTCAAAGTGAAAAAGAAAGTCCGCCATGAGATTCGGGGTTGAATTTAAGGCTTAGAGGCACTTCTGGATGCTTGATTTGGGACGGCATAATTTTTGGCCCAAAAATCAAAAAATTCCTGACCGCGGAGTCAGGAAAACCTCCTGGGATAGGCCGGAGAAAATCAGGTCAAAGTGAAAAACAAAGTCCGCGATGAGATTCGGGGTTGAATTTAAGGCTTAGAGGCACTTCTGGATGCTTGATTTGGGACGGCATAATTTTTGGCCCAAAAATTAAAAAATTCCTGCCCGCGGAGTCCGGAAAACCTCCCGGGATGGGCCGGACCGAATCAGGTCAAATTGAAAGACGAAGTCCGCGCTGAGATTCGGGGTTGAATTTAAGGCTTAGAGGAACTTTTGGATGCTTGATTTGGGACGGCATATATTTGGCCCAAAAATCAAAAAATTCCTGACCGCGGAGTCATGAAAACATCCCGGGATGGGCCGGACCGAATCAGGTCAAATTGAAAGACGAAGTCCGCGCTGAGATTCGGGGTTGAATTTAAGGCTTAGAGGCACTTTTGGATGCTTGATTTGGGACGGCATATATTTGGCCCAAAAAACAAAAAATTCCTGACCGCGGAGTCAGGAAAACCTCTTGGGATGGGCTGGAGAAAATCAGGTCAAAGTGAAAAAGAATGTCCGCCATGAGATTCTGGGTTGAATTTAAGGCTTAGAGGCACTTTTGGATCCTTGATTTGGGACGGCATATATTTGGCCCAAAAATCAAAAAATTCCTGACCGCGGAGTTAGGAAAACCTCCTGGGATGGGCCGGAGAAAATCAGGTCAAAGTGAAAAAGAAAGTCCGCCATGAGATTCGGGGTTGAATTTAAGGCTTAGAGGCACTTCTGGATGCTTGATTTGGGACGGCATAAATTTTGGCCCAAAAATCAAAAAATTCCTGCCCGCGGAGTCCGGAAAACCTCCCGGGATGGGCCGGACCGAATCAGATCAAATTGAAAGACGAAGTCCGCCATGAGATTCGGGGTTGAATTTAAGGCTTAGAGGCACTTCTGGATGCTTGATTTGGGACGGCATAATTTTTGGCCCAAAAATCAAAAAATTCCTGACCGCGGAGTCAGGAAAACCTCCTGGGATAGGCCGGAGAAAATCAGGTCAAAGTGAAAAACAAAGTCCGCCATGAGATTCGGGGTTGAATTTAAGGCTTAGAGGCACTTTTGGATGCTTGATTTGGGACGGCATATATTTGGCCGAAAAATCAAAAAATTCCTGCCCGCGGAGTCCGGAAAACCTCCCGGGATGGGCCGGACCGAATCAGATCAAATTGAAAGACGAAGTCCGCCATGAGATTCGGGGTTGAATTAAAGGCTTAGAGGCACTTTTGGATGCTTGATTTGGGACGGCATATATTTGGCCCAAAAATCAAAAAATTCCTGACCGCGGAGTCATGAAAACCTCCTGGGATGGGCCGGAGAAAATCAGGTCAAAGTGAAAAAGAAAGTCCGCCATGAGATTCGGGGTTGAATTTAAGGCTTAGAGGCACTTCTGGATGCTTGATTTGGGACGGCATAATTTTTGGCCCAAAAATCAAAAAATTCCTGACCGCGGAGTCAGGAAAACCTCCTGGGATAGGCCGGAGAAAATCAGGTCAAAGTGAAAAACAAAGTCCGCGATGAGATTCGGGGTTGAATTTAAGGCTTAGAGGCACTTCTGGATGCTTGATTTGGGACGGCATAATTTTTGGCCCAAAAATTAAAAAATTCCTGCCCGCGGAGTCCGGAAAACCTCCCGGGATGGGCCGGACCGAATCAGGTCAAATTGAAAGACGAAGTCCGCACTGAGATTCGGGGTTGAATTTAAGGCTTAGAGGAACTTTTGGATGCTTGATTTGGGACGGCATATATTTGGCCCAAAAATCAAAAAATTCCTGACCGCGGAGTCATGAAAACATCCCGGGATGGGCCGGACCGAATCAGGTCAAATTGAAAGACGAAGTCCGCGCTGAGATTCGGGGTTGAATTTAAGGCTTAGAGGCACTTTTGGATGCTTGATTTGGGACGGCATATATTTGGCCCAAAAAACAAAAAATTCCTGACCGCGGAGTCAGGAAAACCTCTTGGGATGGGCTGGAGAAAATCAGGTCAAAGTGAAAAAGAATGTCCGCCATGAGATTCTGGGTTGAATTTAAGGCTTAGAGGCACTTTTGGATCCTTGATTTGGGACGGCATATATTTGGCCCAAAAATCAAAAAATTCCTGACCGCGGAGTTAGGAAAACCTCCTGGGGTGGGCCGGAGAAAATCAGGTCAAAGTGAAAAAGAAAGTCCGCCATGAGATTCGGGGTTGAATTTAAGGCTTAGAGGCACTTCTGGATGCTTGATTTGGGACGGCATAAATTTTGGCCCAAAAATCAAAAAATTCCTGCCCGCGGAGTCCGGAAAACCTCCCGGGATGGGCCGGACCGAATCAGATCAAATTGAAAGACGAAGTCCGCCATGAGATTCGGGGTTGAATTTAAGGCTTAGAGGCACTTCTGGATGCTTGATTTGGGACGGCATAATTTTTGGCCCAAAAATCAAAAAATTCCTGACTGCGGAGTCAGGAAAACCTCCTGGGATAGGCCGGAGAAAATCAGGTCAAAGTGAAAAACAAAGTCCGCCAAGAGATTCGGGGTTGAATTTAAGGCTTAGAGGCACTTCTGGATGCTTGATTTGGGACGGCATATATTTGGCCCAAAAATCAAAAAATTCCTGACCGCGGAGTCAGGAAAACCTCCTGGGAAGGGCCGGGGAAAATCAGGTCAAAGTGAAAAAGAAAGTCCGCCATGAGATTCGGGGTTGAATTTAAGGCTTAGAGGCACTTCTGGATGCTTGATTTGGGACGGCATAATTTTTGGCCCAAAAAACAAAAAATTCCTGACCTCGGAGTCCAGAAAACATCCCGGGATGGGCCGGACCGAATCAGGTCAAATTGAAAGAGGAAGTCCGCGCTGAGATTCGGGGTTGAATTTAAGGCTTAGAGGAACTTTTGGATGCTTGATTTGGGACGGCATAATTTTTGGCCCAAAAATCAAAAAATTCCTGACCGCGGAGTCCGGAAAACATCCCGGGATGGGCCGGACCTAATCAGGTCAAATTGAAAGACGAAGTCCGCGCTGAGATTCGGGGTTGAATTTAAGGCTTAGAGGCACTTTTGGATGCTTGATTTGGGACGGCATAATTTTGGGCCAAAAATCAAAAAATTCCTGACTTCTGAGTCAGGAAAACCTCCTGGAATGGACCGGACCGAATCAGGTCAAATTGGAAAACAAAGTCCGCCATGAGATTCGGGGTTGAATTTAAGGCTTAGAGGCACTTTTGGATGCTTGATTTGGGACGGCATATATTTGGCCGAAAAATCAAAAAATTCCTGACCGCGGAGTCATGAAAACATCCCGGGATGGGCCGGACCGAATCAGGTCAAATTGAAAGACGAAGTCCGCGCTGAGATTCGGGGTTGAATTTAAGGCTTAGAGGCACTTTTGGATGCTTGATTTGGGACGGCATATATTTGGCCCAAAAATCAAAAAATTCCTGTCCGCGGAGTCAGGAAAACCTCCTGGGAAGGGCCGGGGAAAATCAGGTCAAAGTGAAAAAGAAAGTCCGCCATGAGATTCGGGGTTGAATTTAAGGCTTAGAGGCACTTCTGGATGCTTGATTTGGGACGGCATATATTTGGCCCAAAAATCAAAAAATTCCTGACCGCGGAGTCATGAAAACATCCCGGGATGGGCCGGACCGAATCAGGTCAAATTGAAAGACGAAGTCCGCGCTGAGATTCGGGGTTGAATTTAAGGCTTAGAGGCACTTTTGGATGCTTGATTTGGGACGGCATAATTTTGGGCCAAAAATCAAAAAATTCCTGACTTCTGAGTCAGGAAAACCTCCCGGAATGGACCGGACCGAATCAGGTCAAATTGGAAAACAAATTCCGCCATGAGATTCGGGGTTGAATTTAAGGCTTAGAGGCACTTTTGGATGCTTGATTTGGGACGGCATATATTTGGCCGAAAAATCAAAAAATTCCTGCCCGCGGAGTCCGGAAAACCTCCCGGGATGGGCCGGACCGAATCAGATCAAATTGAAAGACGAAGTCCGCCATGAGATTCGGGGTTGAATTAAAGGCTTAGAGGCACTTTTGGATGCTTGATTTGGGACGGCATATATTTGGCCCAAAAATCAAAAAATTCCTGACCGCGGAGTCATGAAAACCTCCTGGGATGGGCCGGAGAAAATCAGGTCAAAGTGAAAAAGAAAGTCCGCCATGAGATTCGGGGTTGAATTTAAGGCTTAGAGGCACTTCTGGATGCTTGATTTGGGACGGCATAATTTTTGGCCCAAAAATCAAAAAATTCCTGACCGCGGAGTCAGGAAAACCTCCTGGGATAGGCCGGAGAAAATCAGGTCAAAGTGAAAAACAAAGTCCGCGATGAGATTCGGGGTTGAATTTAAGGCTTAGAGGCACTTCTGGATGCTTGATTTGGGACGGCATAATTTTTGGCCCAAAAATTAAAAAATTCCTGCCCGCGGAGTCCGGAAAACCTCCCGGGATGGGCCGGACCGAATCAGGTCAAATTGAAAGACGAAGTCCGCGCTGAGATTCGGGGTTGAATTTAAGGCTTAGAGGAACTTTTGGATGCTTGATTTGGGACGGCATATATTTGGCCCAAAAATCAAAAAATTCCTGACCGCGGAGTCATGAAAACATCCCGGGATGGGCCGGACCGAATCAGGTCAAATTGAAAGACGAAGTCCGCGCTGAGATTCGGGGTTGAATTTAAGGCTTAGAGGCACTTTTGGATGCTTGATTTGGGACGGCATATATTTGGCCCAAAAAACAAAAAATTCCTGACCGCGGAGTCAGGAAAACCTCTTGGGATGGGCTGGAGAAAATCAGGTCAAAGTGAAAAAGAATGTCCGCCATGAGATTCTGGGTTGAATTTAAGGCTTAGAGGCACTTTTGGATCCTTGATTTGGGACGGCATATATTTGGCCCAAAAATCAAAAAATTCCTGACCGCGGAGTTAGGAAAACCTCCTGGGATGGGCCGGAGAAAATCAGGTCAAAGTGAAAAAGAAAGTCCGCCATGAGATTCGGGGTTGAATTTAAGGCTTAGAGGCACTTCTGGATGCTTGATTTGGGACGGCATAAATTTTGGCCCAAAAATCAAAAAATTCCTGCCCGCGGAGTCCGGAAAACCTCCCGGGATGGGCCGGACCGAATCAGATCAAATTGAAAGACGAAGTCCGCCATGAGATTCGGGGTTGAATTTAAGGCTTAGAGGCACTTCTGGATGCTTGATTTGGGACGGCATAATTTTTGGCCCAAAAATCAAAAAATTCCTGACCGCGGAGTCAGGAAAACCTCCTGGGATAGGCCGGAGAAAATCAGGTCAAAGTGAAAAACAAAGTCCGCCATGAGATTCGGGGTTGAATTTAAGGCTTAGAGGCACTTCTGGATGCTTGATTTGGGACGGCATATATTTGGCCCAAAAATCAAAAAATTCCTGACCGCGGAGTCATGAAAACATCCCGGGATGGGCCGGACCGAATCAGGTCAAATTGAAAGACGAAGTCCGCGCTGAGATTCGGGGTTGAATTTAAGGCTTAGAGGCACTTTTGGATGCTTGATTTGGGACGGCATAATTTTGGGCCAAAAATCAAAAAATTCCTGACTTCTGAGTCAGGAAAACCTCCCGGAATGGACCGGACCGAATCAGGTCAAATTGGAAAACAAATTCCGCCATGAGATTCGGGGTTGAATTTAAGGCTTAGAGGCACTTTTGGATGCTTGATTTGGGACGGCATATATTTGGCCGAAAAATCAAAAAATTCCTGCCCGCGGAGTCCGGAAAACCTCCCGGGATGGGCCGGACCGAATCAGATCAAATTGAAAGACGAAGTCCGCCATGAGATTCGGGGTTGAATTAAAGGCTTAGAGGCACTTTTGGATGCTTGATTTGGGACGGCATATATTTGGCCCAAAAATCAAAAAATTCCTGACCGCGGAGTCATGAAAACCTCCTGGGATGGGCCGGAGAAAATCAGGTCAAAGTGAAAAAGAAAGTCCGCCATGAGATTCGGGGTTGAATTTAAGGCTTAGAGGCACTTCTGGATGCTTGATTTGGGACGGCATAATTTTTGGCCCAAAAATCAAAAAATTCCTGACCGCGGAGTCAGGAAAACCTCCTGGGATAGGCCGGAGAAAATCAGGTCAAAGTGAAAAACAAAGTCCGCGATGAGATTCGGGGTTGAATTTAAGGCTTAGAGGCACTTCTGGATGCTTGATTTGGGACGGCATAATTTTTGGCCCAAAATTTAAAAAATTCCTGCCCGCGGAGTCCGGAAAACCTCCCGGGATGGGCCGGACCGAATCAGGTCAAATTGAAAGACGAAGTCCGCGCTGAGATTCGGGGTTGAATTTAAGGCTTAGAGGAACTTTTGGATGCTTGATTTGGGACGGCATATATTTGGCCCAAAAATCAAAAAATTCCTGACCGCGGAGTCATGAAAACATCCCGGGATGGGCCGGACCGAATCAGGTCAAATTGAAAGACGAAGTCCGCGCTGAGATTCGGGGTTGAATTTAAGGCTTAGAGGCACTTTTGGATGCTTGATTTGGGACGGCATATATTTGGCCCAAAAAACAAAAAATTCCTGACCGCGGAGTCAGGAAAACCTCTTGGGATGGGCTGGAGAAAATCAGGTCAAAGTGAAAAAGAATGTCCGCCATGAGATTCTGGGTTGAATTTAAGGCTTAGAGGCACTTTTGGATCCTTGATTTGGGACGGCATATATTTGGCCCAAAAATCAAAAAATTCCTGACCGCGGAGTCAGGAAAACCTCCTGGGATGGGCCGGAGAAAATCAGGTCAAAGTGAAAAAGAAAGTCCGCCATGAGATTCGGGGTTGAATTTAAGGCTTAGAGGCACTTCTGGATGCTTGATTTGGGACGGCATAATTTTTGGCCCAAAAATCAAAAAATTCCTGCCCGCGGAGTCCGGAAAACCTCCCGGGATGGGCCGGACCGAATCAGATCAAATTGAAAGACGAAGTCCGCCATGAGATTCGGGGTTGAATTTAAGGCTTAGAGGCACTTTTGGATGCTTGATTTGGGACGGCATATATTTGGCCCAAAAATCAAAAAATTCCTGACCGCGGAGTCATGAAAACCTCCTGGGATGCGCCGGAGAAAATCAGGTCAAAGTGAAAAAGAAAGTCCGCCATGAGATTCGGGGTTGAATTTAAGGCTTAGAGGCACTTCTCGATGCTTGATTTGGGACGGCATAATTTTTGGCCCAAAAAACAAAAAATTCCTGACCGCGGAGTCCGGAAAACATCCCGGGATGGGCCGGACCGAATCAGGTCAAATTGAAAGACGAAGTCCGCGCTGAGATTCGTGGTTGAATTTAAGGCTTAGAGGCACTTTTGGATGCTTGATTTGGGACGGCATAATTTTTGGCCCAAAAAACAAAAAATTCCTGACCTCGGAGTCCAGAAAACATCCCGGGATGGGCCGGACCGAATCAGGTCAAATTGAAAGACGAAGTCCGCGCTGAGATTCGGGGTTGAATTTAAGGCTTAGAGGAACTTTTGGATGCTTGATTTGGGACGGCATAATTTTTGGCCCAAAAATCAAAAAATTCCTGACCGCGGAGTCCGGAAAACATCCCGGGATGGGCCGGACCTAATCAGGTCAAATTGAAAGACGAAGTCCGCGCTGAGATTCGGGGTTGAATTTAAGGCTTAGAGGCACTTTTGGATGCTTGATTTGGGACGGCATAATTTTGGGCCAAAAATCAAAAAATTCCTGACTTCTGAGTCAGGAAAACCTCCCGGAATGGACCGGACCGAATCAGGTCAAATTGGAAAACAAAGTCCGCCATGAGATTCGGGGTTGAATTTAAGGCTTAGAGGCACTTTTGGATGCTTGATTTGGGACGGCATATATTTGGCCGAAAAATCAAAAAATTCCTGACCGCGGAGTCATGAAAACATCCCGGGATGGGCCGGACCGAATCAGGTCAAATTGAAAGACGAAGTCCGCGCTGAGATTCGGGGTTGAATTTAAGGCTTAGAGGCACTTTTGGATGCTTGATTTGGGACGGCATATATTTGGCCCAAAAATCAAAAAATTCCTGTCCGCGGAGTCAGGAAAACCTCCTGGGAAGGGCCGGGGAAAATCAGGTCAAAGTGAAAAAGAAAGTCCGCCATGAGATTCGGGGTTGAATTTAAGGCTTAGAGGCACTTCTGGATGCTTGATTTGGGACGGCATAATTTTTGGCCCAAAAATCAAAAAATTCCTGACCGCGGAGTCCGGAAAACATCCCGGGATGGGCCGGACCTAATCAGGTCAAATTGAAAGACGAAGTCCGCGCTGAGATTCGGGGTTGAATTTAAGGCTTAGAGGCACTTTTGGATGCTTGATTTGGGACGGCATAATTTTGGGCCAAAAATCAAAAAATTCCTGACTTCTGAGTCAGGAAAACCTCCCGGAATGGACCGGACCGAATCAGGTCAAATTGGAAAACAAAGTCCGCCATGAGATTCGGGGTTGAATTTAAGGCTTAGAGGCACTTTTGGATGCTTGATTTGGGACGGCATATATTTGGCCGAAAAATCAAAAAATTCCTGACCGCGGAGTCATGAAAACATCCCGGGATGGGCCGGACCGAATCAGGTCAAATTGAAAGACGAAGTCCGCGCTGAGATTCGGGGTTGAATTTAAGGCTTAGAGGCACTTTTGGATGCTTGATTTGGGACGGCATATATTTGGCCCAAAAAACAAAAAATTCCTGACAGCGGAGTCCGGAAAACATCCCGGGATGGGCCGGACCGAATCAGGTCAAATTGAAAGACGAAGTCCGCGCTGAGATTCGGGGTTGAATTTAAGGCTTAGAGGCACTTTTGGATGCTTGATTTGGGACGGCATATATTTGGCCCAAAAATCAAAAAATTCCTGACCGCGGAGTCAGGAAAACCTCTTGGGATGGGCTGGAGAAAATCAGGTCAAAGTGAAAAAGAAAGTCCGCCATGAGATTCGGGGTTGAATTTAAGGCTTAGAGGCACTTTTGGATCCTTGATTTGGGACGGCATATATTTGGCCCAAAAATCAAAAAATTCCTGACCGCGGAGTTAGGAAAACCTCCTGGGATGGGCCGGAGAAAATCAGGTCAAAGTGAAAAAGAAAGTCCGCCATGAGATTCGGGGTTGAATTTAAGGCTTAGAGGCACTTCTGGATGCTTGATTTGGGACGGCATAATTTTTGGCCCAAAAAACAAAAAATTCCTGACCGCGGAGTCCAGAAAACATCCCGGGATGGGCCGGACCGAATCAGGTCAAATTGAAAGACGAAGTCCGCGCTGAGATTCGGGGTTGAATTTAAGGCTTAGAGGCACTTTTGGATGCTTGATTTGGGACGGCATAATTTTTGGCCCAAAAATCAAAAAATTCCTGACCGCGGAGTCAGGAAAACCTCCTGGGATGGGCCGGACCTAATCAGGTCAAATTGAAAGACGAAGTCCGCGCTGAGATTCGGGGTTGAATTTAAGGCTTAGAGGCACTTTTGGATGCTTGATTTGGGACGGCATAATTTTGGGCCAAAAATCAAAAAATTCCTGACTTCTGAGTCAGGAAAACCTCCCGGAATGGACCGGACCGAATCAGGTCAAATTGGAAAACAAAGTCCGCCATGAGATTCGGGGTTGAATTTAAGGCTTAGCGGCACTTTTGGATGCTTGATTTGGGACGGCATATATTTGGCCGAAAAATCAAAAAATTCCTGACCGCGGAGTCATGAAAACATCCCGGGATGGGCCGGACCGAATCAGGTCAAATTGAAAGACGAAGTCCGCGCTGAGATTCGGGGTTGAATTTAAGACTTAGAGGCACTTTTGGATGCTTGATTTGGGACGGCATATATTTGGCCCAAAAATCAAAAAATTCCTGACCGCGGAGTCAGGAAAACCTCCTGGGATGGGCCGGGGAAAATCAGGTCAAAGTGAAAAAGAAAGTCCGCCATGAGATTCGGGGTTGAATTTAAGGCTTAGAGGCACTTCTGGATGCTTGATTTGGGACGGCATAATTTTTGGCCCAAAAATCAAAAAATTCCTGACCGCGGAGACAGGAAAACATCCCGGGATGGGTCGGACCGAATCAGGTCAAATTGAAAGACGAAGTCCGTGCTGAGATTCGGGGTTGAATTTAAGGATTAGAGGCACTTTTGGATGCTTGATTTGGGACGGCATAATTTTTGGCCCAAAAATCAAAAAATTCCTGCCCGCGGAGTCCGGAAAACCTCCCGGAATGGACCGGACCGAATCAGGTAAAATTGAAAGACGAAGTCCGCGCTGAGATTTGGGGTTGAATTTAAGGCTTAGAGGCACTTTTGGATGCTTGATTTGGGACGGCATAATTTTTGGCCCAAAAATCAAAAAATTCCTGACCGCGGAGTCAGGAAAACCTCCCCGGATGGGCCGGACCGAATGAGATCAAATTGAAAGACGAAGTCCGCCATGAGATTCGGGGTTGAATTTAAAGCTTAGAGGCACTTTTGGATGCTTGATTTGGGACGGCATATATTTGGACGAAAAATCAAAAAATTCCTGACCGCGGAGTCATGAAAACCTCCTGGGATGGGCCGGAGAAAATCAGGTCAAAGTGAAAAAGAAAGTCCGCCATGAGATTCGGGGTTGAATTTAAGGCTTAGAGGCACTTCTGGATGCTTGATTTGGGACGGCATAATTTTTGGCCCAAAAATCAAAAAATTCCTGACCGCGGAGTCCGGAAAACATCCCGGGATGGGCCGGACCGAATCAGATCAAATTGAAAGACGAAGTCCGCGCTGAGATTCGGGGTTGAATTTAAGGCTTAGAGGCACTTTTGGATGCTTGATTTGGGACGGCATAATTTTGGGCCAAAAATCAAAAAATTCCTGACTTCTGAGTCAGGAAAACCTCCCGAAATGGACCGGACCGAATCAGGTCAAATTGGAAAACAAAGTCCGCCATGAGATTCGCGGTTGAATTTAAGGCTTAGAGGAACTTTTGGATGCTTGATTTGGGACGGCATAATTTTTGGCCCAAAAAACAAAAAATTCCTGAAGGCGGAGTCCGGAAAACATCCCGGGATGGGCCGGACCGAATCAGGTCAAATTGAAAGACGAAGTCCGCGCTGAGATTCGTGGTTAAATTTAAGGCTTAGAGGCACTTTTGGATGCTTGATTTGGGACGGCATATATTTGGCCCAAAAATCAAAAAATTCCTGACCGCGGAGTCAGGAAAACCTCCTGGGATGGGCCGGGGAAAATCAGGTCAAAGTGAAAAAGAAAGTCCGCCATGAGATTCGGGGTTGAATTTAAGGCTTAGAGGCACTTCTGGATGCTTGATTTGGGACGGCATAATTTTTGGCCCAAAAATCAAAAAATTCCTGACCGCGGAGTCAGGAAAACATTCCGGGATGGGTCGGACCGAATCAGGTCAAATTGAAAGACGAAGTCCGTGCTGAGATTCGGGGTTGAATTTAAGGATTAGAGGCACTTTTGGATGCTTGATTTGGGACGGCATAATTTTTGGCCCAAAAATAAAAAAATTCCTGACCGCGGAGTCACGAAAACCTCCTGGGATGGGCTGGAGAAAATCAGGTCAAAGTGAAAAAGAAAGTCCGCCATGAGATTTGGGGTTGAATTTAAGGCTTAGAGGCACTTTTGGATGCTTGATTTGGGACGGCATATATTTGGCCCAAAAATCAAAAAATTCCTGACCGCGGAGTCAGGAAAACCTCCTGGGATGGGCCGGGGAAAATCAGGTCAAAGTGAAAAAGAAAGTCCGCCATGAGATTCGGGGTTGAATTTAAGGCTTAGAGGCACTTTTGGATGCTTGATTTGGGACGGCATATATTTGGCCGAAAAATCAAAAAATTCCTGACCGCGGAGTCATGAAAACCTCCTGGGATGGGCCGGAGAAAATCAGGTCAAAGTGAAAAAGAAAGTCCGCCATGAGATTCGGGGTTGAATTTAAGGCTTAGAGGCACTTCTGGATGCTTGATTTGGGACGGCATAATTTTTGGCCCAAAAATCAAAAAATTCCTGACCGCGGAGTCCGGAAAACATCCCGGGATGGGCCGGACCGAATCAGGTCAAATTGAAAGACGAAGTCCGCGCTGAGATTCGGGGTTGAATTTAAGGCTTAGAGGCACTTTTGGATGTTTGATTTGGGACGGCATAATTTTGGGCCAAAAATCAAAAAATTGCTGACCGCGGAGTCAGGAAAACATTCCGGGATGGGTCGGACCGAATCAGGTCAAATTTAAAGACGAAGTCCGCGCTGAGATTCGGGGTTGAATTTAAGGCTTAGAGGCACTTTTGGATGCTTGATTTGGGACGGCATAATTTTTGGCCCAAAAATCAAAAAATTCCTGACCGCGGAGTCAGGAAAACCTCCCCGGATGGGCCGGACCGAATGAGATCAAATTGAAAGACGAAGTCCGCCATGAGATTCGGGGTTGAATTTAAAGCTTAGAGGCACTTTTGGATGCTTGATTTGGGACGGCATATATTTGGACGAAAAATCAAAAAATTCCTGACCGCGGAGTCATGAAAACCTCCTGGGATGGGCCGGAGAAAATCAGGTCAAAGTGAAAAAGAAAGTCCGCCATGAGATTCGGGGTTGAATTTAAGGCTTAGAGGCACTTCTGGATGCTTGATTTGGGACGGCATAATTTTTGGCCCAAAAATCAAAAAATTCCTGACCGCGGAGTCCGGAAAACATCCCGGGATGGGCCGGACCGAATCAGATCAAATTGAAAGACGAAGTCCGCGCTGAGATTCGGGGTTGAATTTAAGGCTTAGAGGCACTTTTGGATGCTTGATTTGGGACGGCATAATTTTGGGCCAAAAATCAAAAAATTCCTGACTTCTGAGTCAGGAAAACCTCCCGAAATGGACCGGACCGAATCAGGTCAAATTGAAAGACGAAGTCCGCGCTGAGATTCGTGGTTAAATTTAAGGCTTAGAGGCACTTTTGGATGCTTGATTTGGGACGGCATATATTTGGCCCAAAAATCAAAAAATTCCTGACCGCGGAGTCAGGAAAACCTCCTGGGATGGGCCGGGGAAAATCAGGTCAAAGTGAAAAAGAAAGTCCGCCATGAGATTCGGGGTTGAATTTAAGGCTTAGAGGCACTTCTGGATGCTTGATTTGGGACGGCATAATTTTTGGCCCAAAAATCAAAAAATTCCTGACCGCGGAGTCAGGAAAACATTCCGGGATGGGTCGGACCGAATCAGGTCAAATTGAAAGACGAAGTCCGTGCTGAGATTCGGGGTTGAATTTAAGGATTAGAGGCACTTTTGGATGCTTGATTTGGGACGGCATAATTTTTGGCCCAAAAATAAAAAAATTCCTGGCCGCGGAGTCACGAAAACCTCCTGGGATGGGCTGGAGAAAATCAGGTCAAAGTGAAAAAGAAAGTCCGCCATGAGATTTGGGGTTGAATTTAAGGCTTAGAGGCACTTTTGGATGCTTGATTTGGGACGGCATATATTTGGCCCAAAAATCAAAAAATTCCTGACCGCGGAGTCAGGAAAACCTCCTGGGATGGGCCGGGGAAAATCAGGTCAAAGTGAAAAAGAAAGTCCGCCATGAGATTCGGGGTTGAATTTAAGGCTTAGAGGCACTTTTGGATGCTTGATTTGGGACGGCATATATTTGGCCGAAAAATCAAAAAATTCCTGACCGCGGAGTCATGAAAACCTCCTGGGATGGGCCGGAGAAAATCAGGTCAAAGTGAAAAAGAAAGTCCGCCATGAGATTCGGGGTTGAATTTAAGGCTTAGAGGCACTTCTGGATGCTTGATTTGGGACGGCATAATTTTTGGCCCAAAAATCAAAAAATTCCTGACCGCGGAGTCCGGAAAACATCCCGGGATGGGCCGGACCGAATCAGGTCAAATTGAAAGACGAAGTCCGCGCTGAGATTCGGGGTTGAATTTAAGGCTTAGAGGCACTTTTGGATGTTTGATTTGGGACGGCATAATTTTGGGCCAAAAATCAAAAAATTCCTGACTTCTGAGTCAGGAAAACCTCCCGGAATTGACCGGACCGAATCAGGTCAAATTGGAAAACAAAGTCCGCCATGAGATTCGCGGTTGAATTTAAGGCTTAGAGGAACTTTTGGATGCTTGATTTGGGACGGCATAATTTTTGGCCCAAAAAACAAAAAATTCCTGACCGCGGAGTCCGGAAAACATCCCGGGATGGGACGGACCGAATCAGGTCAAATTGAAAGACGAAGTCCGCGCTGAGATTCGTGGTTAAATTTAAGGCTTAGAGGCACTTTTGGATGCTTGATTTGGGACGGCATATATTTGGCCCAAAAATCAAAAAATTCCTGACCGCGGAGTCAGGAAAACCTCTTGGGATGGGCTGGAGAAAATCAGGTCAAAGTGAAAAAGAAAGTCCGCCATGAGATTCGGGGTTGAATTTAAGGCTTAGAGGCACTTTTGGATGCTTGATTTGGGACGGCATAATTTTTGGCCCAAAAATCAAAAAATTCCTGACCGCGGAGTCAGGAAATCCTCCCGGGATGGGCCGGACCGAATCAGATCAAATTGAAAGACGATGTCCGCCATGAGATTCGGGGTTGAATTTAAAGCTTAGAGGCACTTTTGGATGCTTGATTTGGGACGGCATATATTTGGCCGAAAAATCAAAATATTCCTGACCGCGGAGTCATGAAAACCTCCTGGGATGGGCCGGAGAAAATCAGGTCAAAGTGAAAAAGAAAGTCCGCCATGAGATTCGGGGTTGAATTTAAGGCTTAGAGGCACTTCTGGATGCTTGATTTGGGACGGCATAATTTTTGGCCCAAAAATCAAAAAATTCCTGACCGCGGAGTCCGGAAAACATCCCGGGATGGGCAGGACCGAATCAGGTCAAATTGAAAGACGAAGTCCGCGCTGAGATTCGGGGTTGAATTTAAGGCTTAGAGGCATTTTTGGATGCTTGATTTGGGACGGCATAATTTTGGGCCAAAAATCAAAAAATTCCTGACTTCTGAGTCAGGACAACCTCCCGGAATGGACCGGACCGAATCAGGTCAAATTGGAAAACAAAGTCCACCATGAGATTCGCGGTTGAATTTAAGGCTTAGAGGAACTTTTGGATGCTTGATTTGGGACGGCATATATTTGGCCCAAAAATCAAAAAATTCCTGACCGCGGAGTCAGGAAAACCTCCTGGGATGGGCCGGAGAAAATCAGGTCAAAGTGAAAAAGAAAGTCCGCCATGAGATTCGGGGTTGAATTTAAGGCTTAGAGGCACTTCTGGATGCTTGATTTGGGACGGCATAATTTTTGGCCCAAAAATCAAAAAATTCCTGCCCGCGGAGTCCGGAAAACCTCCCGGGATGGGCCGGACCGAATCAGATCAAATTGAAAGACGAAGTCCGCCATGAGATTCGGGGTTGAATTTAAGGCTTAGAGGCACTTTTGGATGCTTGATTTGGGACGGCATATATTTGGCCCAAAAATCAAAAAATTCCTGACCGCGGAGTCATGAAAACCTCCTGGGATGCGCCGGAGAAAATCAGGTCAAAGTGAAAAAGAAAGTCCGCCATGAGATTCGGGGTTGAATTTAAGGCTTAGAGGCACTTCTCGATGCTTGATTTGGGACGGCATAATTTTTGGCCCAAAAAACAAAAAATTCCTGACCGCGGAGTCCGGAAAACATCCCGGGATGGGCCGGACCGAATCAGGTCAAATTGAAAGACGAAGTCCGCGCTGAGATTCGTGGTTGAATTTAAGGCTTAGAGGCACTTTTGGATGCTTGATTTGGGACGGCATATATTTGGCCCAAAAATCAAAAAATTCCTGACCGCGGAGTCAGGAAAACCTCTTGGGATGGGCTGGAGAAAATCAGGTCAAAGTGAAAAAGAAAGTCCGCCATGAGATTCGGGGTTGAATTTAAGGCTTAGAGGCACTTTTGGATGCTTGATTTGGGACGGCATATATTTGGCCCAAAAATCAAAAAATTCCTGACCGCGGAGTCACGAAAACCTCCTGGGATGGGCTGGAGAAAATCAGGTCAAAGTGAAAAAGAAAGTCCGCCATGAGATTTGGGGTTGAATTTAAGGCTTAGAGGCACTTTTGGATGCTTGATTTGGGACGGCATATATTTGGCCCAAAAATCAAAAAATTCCTGACCGCGGAGTCCGGAAAACCTCCTGGGATGGGCCGGGGAAAATCAGGTCAAAGTGAAAAAGAAAGTCCGCCATGAGATTCGGGGTTGAATTTAAGGCTTAGAGGCACTTCTGGATGCTTGATTTGGGACGGCATAATTTTTGGCCCAAAAATCAAAAAATTCCTGCCCGCGGAGTCCGGAAAACCTCCCGGGATGGGCCGGACCGAATCAGATCAAATTGAAAGACGAAGTCCGCGCTGAGGTTCGGGGTTGAATTTAAGGCTTAGAGGCACTTTTGGATGCTTGATTTGGGACGGCATAATTTTGGGCCAAAAATCAAAAAATTCCTGACTTCTGAGTCAGGAAAACCTCCCGGAATGGACCGGACCGAATCAGGTCAAATTGGAAAACAAAGTCCGCCATGAGATTCGGGGTTGAATTTAAGGCTTAGAGGCACTTTTGGATGCTTGATTTGGGACGGCATAATTTTGGGCCAAAAATCAAAAAATTCCTGACTTCTGAGTCAGGAAAACCTCCCGGAATGGACCGGACCGAATCAGGTCAAAGTGAAAAAGAAAGTCCGCCATGAGATTCGGGGTTGAATTTAAGGCTTAGAGGCACTTTTGGATGCTTGATTTGGGACGGCATATATTTGGCCCAAAAAACAGAAAATTCCTGACTGCGGAGTCAGGAAAACCTCCTGGGATGGGCCGGAGAAAATCAGGTCAAAGTGAAAAAGAAAGTCCGCCATGAGATTTGGGGTTGAATTTAAGGCTTAGAGGCACTTTTGGATGCTTGATTTGGGACGGCATATATTTGGCCCAAAAATCAAAAAATTCCTGACCGCGGAGTCAGGAAAACCTCCTGGGATGGGCCGGAGAAAATCAGGTCAAAGTGAAAAAGAAAGTCCGCCATGAGATTCGGGGTTGAATTTAAGGCTTAGAGGCACTTCTGGATGCTTGATTTGGGACGGCATAATTTTTGGCCCAAAAATCAAAAAATTCCTGCCCGCGGAGTCCGGAAAACCTCCTGGGATGGGCCGGAGAAAATCAGGTCAAAGTGAAAAAGAAAGTCCGCCATGAGATTCGGGGTTGAATTTAAGGCTTAGAGGCACTTTTGGATGCTTGATTTGGGACGGCATATATTTGGCCCAAAAATCAAAAAATTCCTGACCGCGGAGTCACGAAAACCTCCTGGGATGGGCTGGAGAAAATCAGGTCAAAGTGAAAAAGAAAGTCCGCCATGAGATTTGGGGTTGAATTTAAGGCTTAGAGGCACTTTTGGATGCTTGATTTGGGACGGCATATATTTGGCCCAAAAATCAAAAAATTCCTGACCGCGGAGTCCGGAAAACCTCCTGGGATGGGCCGGGGAAAATCAGGTCAAAGTGAAAAAGAAAGTCCGCCATGAGATTCGGGGTTGAATTTAAGGCTTAGAGGCACTTCTGGATGCTTGATTTGGGACGGCATAATTTTTGGCCCAAAAATCAAAAAATTCCTGCCCGCGGAGTCCGGAAAACCTCCCGGGATGGGCCGGACCGAATCAGATCAAATTGAAAGACGAAGTCCGCGCTGAGGTTCGGGGTTGAATTTAAGGCTTAGAGGCACTTTTGGATGCTTGATTTGGGACGGCATAATTTTGGGCCAAAAATCAAAAAATTCCTGACTTCTGAGTCAGGAAAACCTCCCGGAATGGACCGGACCGAATCAGGTCAAATTGGAAAACAAAGTCCGCCATGAGATTCGGGGTTGAATTTAAGGCTTAGAGGCACTTTTGGATGCTTGATTTGGGACGGCATAATTTTGGGCCAAAAATCAAAAAATTCCTGACTTCTGAGTCAGGAAAACCTCCCGGAATGGACCGGACCGAATCAGGTCAAAGTGAAAAAGAAAGTCCGCCATGAGATTCGGGGTTGAATTTAAGGCTTAGAGGCACTTTTGGATGCTTGATTTGGGACGGCATATATTTGGCCCAAAAAACAGAAAATTCCTGACTGCGGAGTCAGGAAAACCTCCTGGGATGGGCCGGAGAAAATCAGGTCAAAGTGAAAAAGAAAGTCCGCCATGAGATTTGGGGTTGAATTTAAGGCTTAGAGGCACTTTTGGATGCTTGATTTGGGACGGCATATATTTGGCCCAAAAATCAAAAAATTCCTGACCGCGGAGTCAGGAAAACCTCCTGGGATGGGCCGGAGAAAATCAGGTCAAAGTGAAAAAGAAAGTCCGCCATGAGATTCGGGGTTGAATTTAAGGCTTAGAGGCACTTCTGGATGCTTGATTTGGGACGGCATAATTTTTGGCCCAAAAATCAAAAAATTCCTGCCCGCGGAGTCCGGAAAACCTCCCGGGATGGGCCGGACCGAATCAGATCAAATTGAAAGACGAAGTCCGCCATGAGATTCGGGGTTGAATTTAAGGCTTAGAGGCACTTTTGGATGCTTGATTTGGGACGGCATATATTTGGCCCAAAAATCAAAAAATTCCTGACCGCGGAGTCATGAAAACCTCCTGGGATGCGCCGGAGAAAATCAGGTCAAAGTGAAAAAGAAAGTCCGCCATGAGATTCGGGGTTGAATTTAAGGCTTAGAGGCACTTCTCGATGCTTGATTTGGGACGGCATAATTTTTGGCCCAAAAAACAAAAAATTCCTGACCGCGGAGTCCGGAAAACATCCCGGGATGGGCCGGACCGAATCAGGTCAAATTGAAAGACGAAGTCCGCGCTGAGATTCGTGGTTGAATTTAAGGCTTAGAGGCACTTTTGGATGCTTGATTTGGGACGGCATATATTTGGCCCAAAAATCAAAAAATTCCTGACCGCGGAGTCAGGAAAACCTCTTGGGATGGGCTGGAGAAAATCAGGTCAAAGTGAAAAAGAAAGTCCGCCATGAGATTCGGGGTTGAATTTAAGGCTTAGAGGCACTTTTGGATGCTTGATTTGGGACGGCATATATTTGGCCCAAAAATCAAAAAATTCCTGACCGCGGAGTCACGAAAACCTCCTGGGATGGGCTGGAGAAAATCAGGTCAAAGTGAAAAAGAAAGTCCGCCATGAGATTTGGGGTTGAATTTAAGGCTTAGAGGCACTTTTGGATGCTTGATTTGGGACGGCATATATTTGGCCCAAAAATCAAAAAATTCCTGACCGCGGAGTCCGGAAAACCTCCTGGGATGGGCCGGGGAAAATCAGGTCAAAGTGAAAAAGAAAGTCCGCCATGAGATTCGGGGTTGAATTTAAGGCTTAGAGGCACTTCTGGATGCTTGATTTGGGACGGCATAATTTTTGGCCAAAAAATCAAAAAATTCCTGCCCGCGGAGTCCGGAAAACCTCCCGGGATGGACCGGACCGAATCAGGTAATATTGAAAGACGAAGTCCGCGCTGAGATTTGGGGTTGAATTTAAGGCTTAGAGGCACTTTTGGATGCTTGATTTGGGACGGCATAATTTTTGGCCCAAAAATCAAAAAATTCCTGACCGCGGAGTCAGGAAAACCTCCCCGGATGGGCCGGACCGAATGAGATCAAATTGAAAGACGAAGTCCGCCATGAGATTCGGGGTTGAATTTAAAGCTTAGAGGCACTTTTGGATGCTTGATTTGGGACGGCATATATTTGGACGAAAAATCAAAAAATTCCTGACCGCGGAGTCATGAAAACCTCCTGGGATGGGCCGGAGAAAATCAGGTCAAAGTGAAAAAGAAAGTCCGCCATGAGATTCGGGGTTGAATTTAAGGCTTAGAGGCACTTCTGGATGCTTGATTTGGGACGGCATAATTTTTGGCCCAATAATCAAAAAATTCCTGACCGCGGAGTCCGGAAAACATCCCGGGATGGGCCGGACCGAATCAGATCAAATTGAAAGACGAAGTCCGCGCTGAGATTCGGGGTTGAATTTAAGGCTTAGAGGCACTTTTGGATGCTTGATTTGGGACGGCATAATTTTGGGCCAAAAATCAAAAAATTCCTGACTTCTGAGTCAGGAAAACCTCCCAAAATGGACCGGACCGAATCAGGTCAAATTGGAAAACAAAGTCCGCCATGAGATTCGCGGTTGAATTTAAGGCTTAGAGGAACTTTTGGATGCTTGATTTGGGACGGCATAATTTTTGGCCCAAAAAACAAAAAATTCCTGAAGGCGGAGTCCGGAAAACATCCCGGGATGGGCCGGACCGAATCAGGTCAAATTGAAAGACGAAGTCCGCGCTGAGATTCGTGGTTAAATTTAAGGCTTAGAGGCACTTTTGGATGCTTGATTTGGGACGGCATATATTTGGCCCAAAAATCAAAAAATTCCTGACCGCGGAGTCAGGAAAACCTCCTGGGATGGGCCGGGGAAAATCAGGTCAAAGTGAAAAAGAAAGTCCGCCATGAGATTCGGGGTTGAATTTAAGGCTTAGAGGCACTTCTGGATGCTTGATTTGGGACGGCATAATTTTTGGCCCAAAAATCAAAAAATTCCTGACCGCGGAGTCAGGAAAACATTCCGGGATGGGTCGGACCGAATCAGGTCAAATTGAAAGACGAAGTCCGTGCTGAGATTCGGGGTTGAATTTAAGGATTAGAGGCACTTTTGGATGCTTGATTTGGGACGGCATAATTTTTGGCCCAAAAATAAAAAAATTCCTGACCGCGGAGTCAGGAAAACATCCCGGGATGGGTCGGACCGAATCAGGTCAAATTGAAAGACGAAGTCCGTGCTGAGATTCGGGGTTGAATTTAAGGCTTAGAGGCACTTTTGGATGCTTGATTTGGGACGGCATATATTTGGCCGAAAAATCAAAAAATTCCTGACCGCGGAGTCACGAAAACCTCCTGGGATGGGCTGGAGAAAATCAGGTCAAAGTGAAAAAGAAAGTCCGCCATGAGATTTGGGGTTGAATTTAAGGCTTAGAGGCACTTTTGGATGCTTGATTTGGGACGGCATATATTTGGCCCAAAAATCAAAAAATTCCTGACCGCGGAGTCAGGAAAACCTCCTGGGATGGGCCGGGGAAAATCAGGTCAAAGTGAAAAAGAAAGTCCGCCATGAGATTCGGGGTTGAATTTAAGGCTTAGAGGCACTTTTGGATGCTTGATTTGGGACGGCATATATTTGGCCGAAAAATCAAAAAATTCCTGACCGCGGAGTCATGAAAACCTCCTGGGATGGGCCGGAGAAAATCAGGTCAAAGTGAAAAAGAAAGTCCGCCATGAGATTCGGGGTTGAATTTAAGGCTTAGAGGCACTTCTGGATGCTTGATTTGGGACGGCATAATTTTTGGCCCAAAAATCAAAAAATTCCTGACCGCGGAGTCCGGAAAACATCCCGGGATGGGCCGGACCGAATCAGGTCAAATTGAAAGACGAAGTCCGCGCTGAGATTCGGGGTTGAATTTAAGGCTTAGAGGCACTTTTGGATGTTTGATTTGGGACGGCATAATTTTGGGCCAAAAATCAAAAAATTCCTGACTTCTGAGTCAGGAAAACCTCCCGGAATGGACCGGACCGAATCAGGTCAAATTGGAAAACAAAGTCCGCCATGAGATTCGCGGTTGAATTTAAGGCTTAGAGGAACTTTTGGATGCTTGATTTGGGACGGCATAATTTTTGGCCCAAAAAACAAAAAATTCCTGACCGCGGAGTCCGGAAAACATCCCGGGATGGGACGGACCGAATCAGGTCAAATTGAAAGACGAAGTCCGCGCTGAGATTCGTGGTTAAATTTAAGGCTTAGAGGCACTTTTGGATGCTTGATTTGGGACGGCATATATTTGGCCCAAAAATCAAAAAATTCCTGACCGCGGAGTCAGGAAAACCTCTTGGGATGGGCTGGAGAAAATCAGGTCAAAGTGAAAAAGAAAGTCCGCCATGAGATTCGGGGTTGAATTTAAGGCTTAGAGGCACTTTTGGATGCTTGATTTGGGACGGCATAATTTTTGGCCCAAAAATCAAAAAATTCCTGACCGCGGAGTCAGGAAATCCTCCCGGGATGGGCCGGACCGAATCAGATCAAATTGAAAGACGATGTCCGCCATGAGATTCGGGGTTGAATTTAAAGCTTAGAGGCACTTTTGGATGCTTGATTTGGGACGGCATATATTTGGCCGAAAAATCAAAAAATTCCTGACCGCGGAGTCATGAAAACCTCCTGGGATAGGCCGGAGAAAATCAGGTCAAAGTGAAAAAGAAAGTCCGCCATGAGATTCGGGGTTGAATTTAAGGCTTAGAGGCACTTCTGGATGCTTGATTTGGGACGGCATAATTTTTGGCCCAAAAATCAAAAAATTCCTGACCGCGGAGTCCGGAAAACATCCCGGGATGGGCAGGACCGAATCAGGTCAAATTGAAAGACGAAGTCCGCGCTGAGATTCGGGGTTGAATTTAAGGCTTAGAGGCATTTTTGGATGCTTGATTTGGGACGGCATAATTTTGGGCCAAAAATCAAAAAATTCCTGACTTCTGAGTCAGGACAACCTCCCGGAATGGACCGGACCGAATCAGGTCAAATTGGAAAACAAAGTCCGCCACGAGATTCGCGGTTGAATTTAAGGCTTAGAGGAACTTTTGGATGCTTGATTTGGGACGGCATATATTTGGCCCAAAAATCAAAAAATTCCTGACCGCGGAGTCAGGAAAACCTCCTGGGATGGGCCGGAGAAAATCAGGTCAAAGTGAAAAAGAAAGTCCGCCATGAGATTCGGGGTTGAATTTAAGGCTTAGAGGCACTTCTGGATGCTTGATTTGGGACGGCATAATTTTTGGCCCAAAAATCAAAAAATTCCTGCCCGCGGAGTCCGGAAAACCTCCCGGGATGGGCCGGACCGAATCAGATCAAATTGAAAGACGAAGTCCGCCATGAGATTCGGGGTTGAATTTAAGGCTTAGAGGCACTTTTGGATGCTTGATTTGGGACGGCATATATTTGGCCCAAAAATCAAAAAATTCCTGACCGCGGAGTCATGAAAACCTCCTGGGATGCGCCGGAGAAAATCAGGTCAAAGTGAAAAAGAAAGTCCGCCATGAGATTCGGGGTTGAATTTAAGGCTTAGAGGCACTTCTCGATGCTTGATTTGGGACGGCATAATTTTTGGCCCAAAAAACAAAAAATTCCTGACCGCGGAGTCCGGAAAACATCCCGGGATGGGCCGGACCGAATCAGGTCAAATTGAAAGACGAAGTCCGCGCTGAGATTCGGGGTTGAATTTAAGGCTTAGAGGCACTTTTGGATGCTTGATTTGGGACGGCATATATTTGGCCCAAAAATCAAAAAATTCCTGACCGCGGAGTCAGGAAAACCTCTTGGGATGGGCTGGAGAAAATCAGGTCAAAGTGAAAAAGAAAGTCCGCCATGAGATTCGGGGTTGAATTTAAGGCTTAGAGGCACTTTTGGATGCTTGATTTGGGACGGCATATATTTGGCCCAAAAATCAAAAAATTCCTGACCGCGGAGTCACGAAAACCTCCTGGGATGGGCTGGAGAAAATCAGGTCAAAGTGAAAAAGAAAGTCCGCCATGAGATTTGGGGTTGAATTTAAGGCTTAGAGGCACTTTTGGATGCTTGATTTGGGACGGCATATATTTGGCCCAAAAATCAAAAAATTCCTGACCGCGGAGTCCGGAAAACCTCCTGGGATGGGCCGGGGAAAATCAGGTCAAAGTGAAAAAGAAAGTCCGCCATGAGATTCGGGGTTGAATTTAAGGCTTAGAGGCACTTCTGGATGCTTGATTTGGGACGGCATAATTTTTGGCCAAAAAATCAAAAAATTCCTGCCCGCGGAGTCCGGAAAACCTCCCGGGATGGGCCGGACCGAATCAGATCAAATTGAAAGACGAAGTCCGCGCTGAGGTTCGGGGTTGAATTTAAGGCTTAGAGGCACTTTTGGATGCTTGATTTGGGACGGCATAATTTTGGGCCAAAAATCAAAAAATTCCTGACTTCTGAGTCAGGAAAACCTCCCGGAATGGACCGGACCGAATCAGGTCAAATTGGAAAACAAAGTCCGCCATGAGATTCGGGGTTGAATTTAAGGCTTAGAGGCACTTTTGGATGCTTGATTTGGGACGGCATAATTTTGGGCCAAAAATCAAAAAATTCCTGACTTCTGAGTCAGGAAAACCTCCCGGAATGGACCGGACCGAATCAGGTCAAAGTGAAAAAGAAAGTCCGCCATGAGATTCGGGGTTGAATTTAAGGCTTAGAGGCACTTTTGGATGCTTGATTTGGGACGGCATATATTTGGCCCAAAAAACAGAAAATTCCTGACCGCGGAGTCAGGAAAACCTCCTGGGATGGGCTGGAGAAAATCAGGTCAAAGTGAAAAAGAAAGTCCGCCATGAGATTCGGGGTTGAATTTAAGGCTTAGAGGCACTTTTGGATGCTTGATTTGGGACGGCATATATTTGGCCCAAAAATCAAAAAATTCCTGACTGCGGAGTCAGGAAAACCTCCTGGGATGGGCCGGAGAAAATCAGGTCAAAGTGAAAAAGAAAGTCCGCCATGAGATTTGGGGTTGAATTTAAGGCTTAGAGGCACTTTTGGATGCTTGATTTGGGACGGCATATATTTGGCCCAAAAATCAAAAAATTCCTGACCGCGGAGTCAGGAAAACCTCCTGGGATGGGCCGGGGAAAATCAGGTCAAAGTGAAAAAGAAAGTCCGCCATGAGATTCGGGGTTGAATTTAAGGCTTAGAGGCAGTTCTGGATGCTTGATTTGGGACGGCATAATTTTTGGCCCAAAAATCAAAAAATTCCTGACCGCGGAGTCAGGAAAACATTCCGGGATGGGTCGGACCGAATCAGGTCAAATTGAAAGACGAAGTCCGTGCTGAGATTCGGGGTTGAATTTAAGGATTAGAGGCACTTTTGGATGCTTGATTTGGGACGGCATAATTTTTGGCCCAAAAATCAAAAAATTCCTGACCGCGGAGTCAGGAAAACATCCCGGGATGGGTCGGACCGAATCAGGTCAAATTGAAAGACGAAGTCCGTGCTGAGATTCGGGGTTGAATTTAAGGCTTAGAGGCACTTTTGGATGCTTGATTTGGGACGGCATATATTTGGCCCAAAAATCAAAAAATTCCTGACCGCGGAGTCACGAAAACCTCCTGGGATGGGCTGGAGAAAATCAGGTCAAAGTGAAAAAGAAAGTCCGCCATGAGATTTGGGGTTGAATTTAAGGCTTAGAGGCACTTTTGGATGCTTGATTTGGGACGGCATATATTTGGCCCAAAAATCAAAAAATTCCTGACCGCGGAGTCAGGAAAACCTCCTGGGATGGGCCGGGGAAAATCAGGTCAAAGTGAAAAAGAAAGTCCGCCATGAGATTCGGGGTTGAATTTAAGGCTTAGAGGCACTTCTGGATGCTTGATTTGGGACGGCATAATTTTTGGCCAAAAAATCAAAAAATTCCTGCCCGCGGAGTCCGGAAAACCTCCCGGGATGGGCCGGACCGAATCAGATCAAATTGAAAGACGAAGTCCGCGCTGAGGTTCGGGGTTGAATTTAATGCTTAGAGGCACTTTTGGATGCTTGATTTGGGACGGCATATATTTGGCCGAAAAATCAAAAAATTCCTGACCGCGGAGTCCGGAAAACCTCCCGGAATGGACCGGACCGAATCAGGTCAAATTGGAAAACAAAGTCCGCCATGAGATTCGGGGTTGAATTTAAGGCTTAGAGGCACTTTTGGATGCTTGATTTGGGACGGCATAATTTTGGGCCAAAAATCAAAAAATTCCTGACTTCTGAGTCAGGAAAACCTCCCGGAATGGACCGGACCGAATCAGGTCAAATTGGAAAACAAAGTCCGCCATGAGATTCGGGGTTGAATTTAAGGCTTAGAGGCACTTTTGGATGCTTGATTTGGGACGGCATATATTTGGCCCAAAAATCAAAAAATTCCTGACTGCGGAGTCAGGAAAACCTCCTGGGATGGGCCGGAGAAAATCAGGTCAAAGTGAAAAAGAAAGTCCGCCATGTGATTTGGGGTTGAATTTAAGGCTTAGAGGCACTTTTGGATGCTTGATTTGGGACGGCATATATTTGGCCCAAAAATCAAAAAATTCCTGACCGCGGAGTCAGGAAAACCTCCTGGGATGGGCCGGGGAAAATCAGGTCAAAGTGAAAAAGAAAGTCCGCCATGAGATTCGGGGTTGAATTTAAGGCTTAGAGGCACTTCTGGATGCTTGATTTGGGACGGCATAATTTTTGGCCCAAAAATCAAAAAATTCCTGACCGCGGAGTCAGGAAAACATTCCGGGATGGGTCGGACCGAATCAGGTCAAATTGAAAGACGAAGTCCGTGCTGAGATTCGGGGTTGAATTTAAGGATTAGAGGCACTTTTGGATGCTTGATTTGGGACGGCATAATTTTTGGCCCAAAAATCAAAAAATTCCTGACCGCGGAGTCAGGAAAACATCCCGGGATGGGTCGGACCGAATCAGGTCAAATTGAAAGACGAAGTCCGTGCTGAGATTCGGGGTTGAATTTAAGGCTTAGAGGCACTTTTGGATGCTTGATTTGGGACGGCATATATTTGGCCCAAAAATCAAAAAATTCCTGACCGCGGAGTCACGAAAACCTCCTGGGATGGGCTGGAGAAAATCAGGTCAAAGTGAAAAAGAAAGTCCGCCATGAGATTTGGGGTTGAATTTAAGGCTTAGAGGCACTTTTGGATGCTTGATTTGGGACGGCATATATTTGGCCCAAAAATCAAAAAATTCCTGACCGCGGAGTCAGGAAAACCTCCTGGGATGGGCCGGGGAAAATCAGGTCAAAGTGAAAAAGAAAGTCCGCCATGAGATTCGGGGTTGAATTTAAGGCTTAGAGGCACTTCTGGATGCTTGATTTGGGACGGCATAATTTTTGGCCAAAAAATCAAAAAATTCCTGCCCGCGGAGTCCGGAAAACCTCCCGGGATGGGCCGGACCGAATCAGATCAAATTGAAAGACGAAGTCCGCGCTGAGGTTCGGGGTTGAATTTAATGCTTAGAGGCACTTTTGGATGCTTGATTTGGGACGGCATATATTTGGCCGAAAAATCAAAAAATTCCTGACCGCGGAGTCCGGAAAACCTCCCGGAATGGACCGGACCGAATCAGGTCAAATTGGAAAACAAAGTCCGCCATGAGATTCGGGGTTGAATTTAAGGCTTAGAGGCACTTTTGGATGCTTGATTTGGGACGGCATAATTTTGGGCCAAAAATCAAAAAATTCCTGACTTCTGAGTCAGGAAAACCTCCCGGAATGGACCGGACCGAATCAGGTCAAATTGGAAAACAAAGTCCGCCATGAGATTCGGGGTTGAATTTAAGGCTTAGAGGCACTTTTGGATGCTTGATTTGGGACGGCATATATTTGGCCCAAAAATCAAAAAATTCCTGACTGCGGAGTCAGGAAAACCTCCTGGGATGGGCCGGAGAAAATCAGGTCAAAGTGAAAAAGAAAGTCCGCCATGTGATTTGGGGTTGAATTTAAGGCTTAGAGGCACTTTTGGATGCTTGATTTGGGACGGCATATATTTGGCCCAAAAATCAAAAAATTCCTGACCGCGGAGTCAGGAAAACCTCCTGGGATGGGCCGGGGAAAATCAGGTCAAAGTGAAAAAGAAAGTCCGCCATGAGATTCGGGGTTGAATTTAAGGCTTAGAGGCACTTCTGGATGCTTGATTTGGGACGGCATAATTTTTGGCCCAAAAATCAAAAAATTCCTGACCGCGGAGTCAGGAAAACATTCCGGGATGGGTCGGACCGAATCAGGTCAAATTGAAAGACGAAGTCCGTGCTGAGATTCGGGGTTGAATTTAAGGATTAGAGGCACTTTTGGATGCTTGATTTGGGACGGCATAATTTTTGGCCCAAAAATCAAAAAATTCCTGACCGCGGAGTCAGGAAAACATCCCGGGATGGGTCGGACCGAATCAGGTCAAATTGAAAGACGAAGTCCGTGCTGAGATTCGGGGTTGAATTTAAGGCTTAGAGGCACTTTTGGATGCTTGATTTGGGACGGCATATATTTGGCCCAAAAATCAAAAAATTCCTGACCGCGGAGTCACGAAAACCTCCTGGGATGGGCTGGAGAAAATCAGGTCAAAGTGAAAAAGAAAGTCCGCCATGAGATTTGGGGTTGAATTTAAGGCTTAGAGGCACTTTTGGATGCTTGATTTGGGACGGCATATATTTGGCCCAAAAATCAAAAAATTCCTGACCGCGGAGTCAGGAAAACCTCCTGGGATGGGCCGGGGAAAATCAGGTCAAAGTGAAAAAGAAAGTCCGCCATGAGATTCGGGGTTGAATTTAAGGCTTAGAGGCACTTCTGGATGCTTGATTTGGGACGGCATAATTTTTGGCCAAAAAATCAAAAAATTCCTGCCCGCGGAGTCCGGAAAACCTCCCGGGATGGGCCGGACCGAATCAGATCAAATTGAAAGACGAAGTCCGCCATGAGATTCGGGGTTGAATTTAATGCTTAGAGGCACTTTTGGATGCTTGATTTGGGACGGCATATATTTGGCCGAAAAATCAAAAAATTCCTGACCGCGGAGTCCGGAAAACCTCCCGGAATGGACCGGACCGAATCAGGTCAAATTGGAAAACAAAGTCCGCCATGAGATTCGGGGTTGAATTTAAGGCTTAGAGGCACTTTTGGATGCTTGATTTGGGACGGCATAATTTTGGGCCAAAAATCAAAAAATTCCTGACTTCTGAGTCAGGAAAACCTCCCGGAATGGACCGGACCGAATCAGGTCAAATTGGAAAACAAAGTCCGCCATGAGATTCGGGGTTGAATTTAAGGCTTAGAGGCACTTTTGGATGCTTGATTTGGGACGGCATAATTTTGGGCCAAAAATCAAAAAATTCCTGACTTCTGAGTCAGGAAAACCTCCCGGAATGGACCGGACCGAATCAGGTCAAAGTGAAAAAGAAAGTCCGCCATGAGATTCGGGGTTGAATTTAAGGCTTAGAGGCACTTTTGGATGCTTGATTTGGGACGGCATATATTTGGCCCAAAAAACAGAAAATTCCTGACTGCGGAGTCAGGAAAACCTCCTGGGATGGGCCGGAGAAAATCAGGTCAAAGTGAAAAAGAAAGTCCGCCATGAGATTCGGGGTTGAATTTAAGGCTTAGAGGCACTTTTGGATGCTTGATTTGGGACGGCATATATTTGGCCCAAAAATCAAAAAATTCCTGACCGCGGAGTCAGGAAAACCTCCTGGGATGGGCCGGGGAAAATCAGGTCAAAGTGAAAAAGAAAGTCCGCCATGAGATTCGGGGTTGAATTTAAGGCTTAGAGGCACTTCTGGATGCTTGATTTGGGACGGCATAATTTTTGGCCCAAAAATCAAAAAATTCCTGACCGCGGAGTCAGGAAAACATTCCGGGATGGGTCGGACCGAATCAGGTCAAATTGAAAGACGAAGTCCGTGCTGAGATTCGGGGTTGAATTTAAGGATTAGAGGCACTTTTGGATGCTTGATTTGGGACGGCATAATTTTTGGCCCAAAAATCAAAAAATTCCTGACCGCGGAGTCAGGAAAACATCCCGGGATGGGTCGGACCGAATCAGGTCAAATTGAAAGACGAAGTCCGTGCTGAGATTCGGGGTTGAATTTAAGGCTTAGAGGCACTTTTGGATGCTTGATTTGGGACGGCATATATTTGGCCCAAAAATCAAAAAATTCCTGACCGCGGAGTCACGAAAACCTCCTGGGATGGGCTGGAGAAAATCAGGTCAAAGTGAAAAAGAAAGTCCGCCATGAGATTTGGGGTTGAATTTAAGGCTTAGAGGCACTTTTGGATGCTTGATTTGGGACGGCATATATTTGGCCCAAAAATCAAAAAATTCCTGACCGCGGAGTCAGGAAAACCTCCTGGGATGGGCCGGGGAAAATCAGGTCAAAGTGAAAAAGAAAGTCCGCCATGAGATTCGGGGTTGAATTTAAGGCTTAGAGGCACTTTTGGATGCTTGATTTGGGACGGCATATATTTGGCCGAAAAATCAAAAAATTCCTGACCGCGGAGTCATGAAAACCTCCTGGGATGGGCCGGAGAAAATCAGGTCAAAGTGAAAAAGAAAGTCCGCCATGAGATTCGGGGTTGAATTTAAGGCTTAGAGGCACTTCTGGATGCTTGATTTGGGACGGCATAATTTTTGGCCCAAAAATCAAAAAATTCCTGACCGCGGAGTCACAAAAACCTCCTGGGATGGGCTGGAGAAAATCAGGTCAAAGTGAAAAAGAAAGTCCGCCATGAGATTCGGGGTTGAATTTAAGGCTTAGAGGCACTTTTGGATGCTTGATTTGGGACGGCATATATTTGGCCCAAAAATCAAAAAATTCCTGACCGCGGAGTCACGAAAACCTCCTGGGATGGGCTGGAGAAAATCAGGTCAAAGTGAAAAAGAAAGTCCGCCATGAGATTTGGGGTTGAATTTAAGGCTTAGAGGCACTTTTGGATGCTTGATTTGGGACGGCATATATTTGGCCGAAAAATCAAAAAATTCCTGACCGCGGAGTCATGAAAACCTCCTGGGATGGGCCGGAGAAAATCAGGTCAAAGTGAAAAAGAAAGTCCGCCATGAGATTCGGGGTTGAATTTAAGGCTTAGAGGCACTTCTGGATGCTTGATTTGGGACGGCATAATTTTTGGCCCAAAAATCAAAAAATTCCTGACCGCGGAGTCCGGAAAACATCCCGGGATGGGCCGGACCGAATCAGGTCAAATTGAAAGACGAAGTCCGCGCTGAGATTCGGGGTTGAATTTAAGGCTTAGAGGCACTTTTGGATGCTTGATTTGGGACGGCATAATTTTGGGCCAAAAATCAAAAAATTCCTGACTTCTGAGTCAGGAAAACCTCCCGGAATGGACCGGACCGAATCAGGTCAAAGTGAAAAAGAAAGTGCGCCATGAGATTCGGGGTTGAATTTAAGGCTTAGAGGCACTTTTGGATGCTTGATTTGGGACGGCATATATTTGGCCCAAAAAACAAAAAATTCCTGACCGCGGAGTCAGGAAAACCTCCTGGGATGGGCTGGAGAAAATCAGGTCAAAGTGAAAAAGAAAGTCCGCCATGAGATTCGGGGTTGAATTTAAGGCTTAGAGGCACTTTTGGATGCTTGATTTGGGACGGCATATATTTGGCCCAAAAATCAAAAAATTCCTGACCGCGGAGTCAGGAAAACCTCCTGGGATGGGCCGGAGAAAATCAGGTCAAAGTGAAAAAGAAAGTCCGCCATGAGATTTGGGGTTGAATTTAAGGCTTAGAGGCACTTTTGGATGCTTGATTTGGGACGGCATATATTTGGCCCAAAAATCAAAAAATTCCTGACCGCGGAGTCAGGAAAACCTCCTGGGATGGGCCGGGGAAAATCAGGTCAAAGTGAAAAAGAAAGTCCGCCATGAGATTCGGGGTTGAATTTAAGGCTTAGAGGCACTTCTGGATGCTTGATTTGGGACGGCATAATTTTTGGCCCAAAAATCAAAAAATTCCTGACCGCGGAGTCAGGAAAACATCCCGGGATGGGTCGGACCGAATCAGGTCAAATTGAAAGACGAAGTCCGTGCTGAGATTCGGGGTTGAATTTAAGGATTAGAGGCACTTCTGGATGCTTGATTTGGGACGGCATAATTTTTGGCCCAAAAATCAAAAAATTCCTGACCGCGGAGTCAGGAAAACATCCCGGGATGGGTCGGACCGAATCAGGTCAAATTGAAAGACGAAGTCCGCGCTGAGATTCGGGGTTGAATTTAAGGCTTAGAGGCACTTTTGGATGCTTGATTTGGGACGGCATAATTTTGGGCCAAAAATCAAAAAATTCCTGACTTCTGAGTCAGGAAAACCTCCCGGAATGGACCGGACCGAATCAGGTCAAAGTGAAAAAGAAAGTCCGCCATGAGATTCGGGGTTGAATTTAAGGCTTAGAGGCACTTTTGGATGCTTGATTTGGGACGGCATATATTTGGCCCAAAAATCAAAAAATTCCTGACCGCGGAGTCAGGAAAACCTCCTGGGATGGGCCGGAGAAAATCAGGTCAAAGTGAAAAAGAAAGTCCGCCATGAGATTTGGGGTTGAATTTAAGGCTTAGAGGCACTTTTGGATGCTTGATTTGGGACGGCATATATTTGGCCCAAAAATCAAAAAATTCCTGACCGCGGAGTCAGGAAAACCTCCTGGGATGGGCCGGGGAAAATCAGGTCAAAGTGAAAAAGAAAGTCCGCCATGAGATTCGGGGTTGAATTTAAGGCTTAGAGGCACTTCTGGATGCTTGATTTGGGACGGCATAATTTTTGGCCCAAAAATCAAAAAATTCCTGACCGCGGAGTCAGGAAAACATCCCGGGATGGGTCGGACCGAATCAGGTCAAATTGAAAGACGAAGTCCGTGCTGAGATTCGGGGTTGAATTTAAGGATTAGAGGCACTTCTGGATGCTTGATTTGGGACGGCATAATTTTTGGCCCAAAAATCAAAAAATTCCTGACCGCGGAGTCCGGAAAACATCCCGGTATGGGCCGGACCGAATCAGGTCAAATTGAAAGACGAAGTCCGCGCTGAGATTCGGGGTTGAATTTAAGGCTTAGAGGCACTTTTGGATGCTTGATTTGGGACGGCATAATTTTGGGCCAAAAATCAAAAAATTCCTGAGTTCTGAGTCAGGAAAACCTCCCGGAATGGACCGGACCGAATCAGGTCAAATTGGAAAACAAAGTCCGCCATGAGATTCGGGGTTGAATTTAAGGCTTAGAGGCACTTTTGGATGCTTGATTTGGGACGGCATAATTTTGGGCCAAAAATCAAAAAATTCCTGACTTCTGAGTCAGGAAAACCTCCCAGAATGGACCGGACCGAATCAGGTCAAAGTGAAAAAGAAAGTGCGCCATGAGATTCGGGGTTGAATTTAAGGCTTAGAGGCACTTTTGGATGCTTGATTTGGGACGGCATATATTTGGCCCAAAAAACAAAAAATTCCTGACCGCGGAGTCAGGAAAACCTCCTGGGATGGGCTGGAGAAAATCAGGTCAAAGTGAAAAAGAAAGTCCGCCATGAGATTCGGGGTTGAATTTAAGGCTTAGAGGCACTTTTGGATGCTTGATTTGGGACGGCATATATTTGGCCCAAAAATCAAAAAATTCCTGACCGCGGAGTCAGGAAAACCTCCTGGGATGGGCCGGAGAAAATCAGGTCAAAGTGAAAAAGAAAGTCCGCCATGAGATTTGGGGTTGAATTTAAGGCTTAGAGGCACTTTTGGATGCTTGATTTGGGACGGCATATATTTGGCCCAAAAATCAAAAAATTCCTGACCGCGGAGTCAGGAAAACCTCCTGGGATGGGCCGGGGAAAATCAGGTCAAAGTGAAAAAGAAAGTCCGCCATGAGATTCGGGGTTGAATTTAAGGATTAGAGGCACTTTTGGATGCTTGATTTGGGACGGCATAATTTTTGGCCCAAAAATCAAAAAATTCCTGCCCGCGGAGTCCGGAAAACCTCCCGGGATGGGCCGGACCGAATCAGATCAAATTGAAAGACGAAGTCCGCCATGAGATTCGGGGTTGAATTTAAGGCTTAGAGGCACTTTTGGATGCTTGATTTGGGACGGCATATATTTGGCCCAAAAATCAAAAAAATCCTGACCGCGGAGTCATGAAAACCTCCTGGGATGGGCCGGAGAAAATCAGGTCAAAGTGAAAAAGAAAGTCCGCCATGAGATTCGGGGTTGAATTTAAGGCTTAGAGGCACTTCTGGATGCTTGATTTGGGACGGCATAATTTTTGGCCCAAAAAACAAAAAATTCCTGACCGCGGAGTCAGGAAAACCTCCTGGGATGGGCCGGAGAAAATCAGGTCAAAGTGAAAAAGAAAGTCCGCCATGAGATTCGGGGTTGAATTTAAGGATTAGAGGTACTTTTGGATGCTTGATTTGGGACGGCATAATTTTTGGCCCAAAAATCAAAAAATTCCTGCCCGCGGAGTCCGGAAAACCTCCCGGGATGGGCCGGACCGAATCAGATCAAATTGAAAGACGAAGTCCGCCATGAGATACGGGGTTGAATTTAAGGCTTAGAGGCACTTTTGGATGCTTGATTTGGGACGGCATATATTTGGCCCAAAAAACAAAAAATTCCTGACCGCGGAGTCAGGAAAACCTCCTGGGATGGGCTGGAGAAAATCAGGTCAAAGTGAAAAAGAAAGTCCGCCATGAGATTCGGGGTTGAATTTAAGGCTTAGAGGCACTTTTGGATGCTTGATTTGGGACGGCATATATTTGGCCCAAAAATCAAAAAATTCCTGACCGCGGAGTCAGGAAAACCTCCTGGGATGGGCCGGAGAAAATCAGGTCAAAGTGAAAAAGAAAGTCCGCCATGAGATTTGGGGTTGAATTTAAGGCTTAGAGGCACTTTTGGATGCTTGATTTGGGACGGCATATATTTGGCCCAAAAATCAAAAAATTCCTGACCGCGGAGTCAGGAAAACCTCCTGGGATGGGCCGGGGAAAATCAGGTCAAAGTGAAAAAGAAAGTCCGCCATGAGATTCGGGGTTGAATTTAAGGCTTAGAGGCACTTCTGGATGCTTGATTTGGGACGGCATAATTTTTGGCCCAAAAATCAAAAAATTCCTGACCGCGGAGTCAGGAAAACATCCCGGGATGGGTCGGACCGAATCAGGTCAAATTGAAAGACGAAGTCCGTGCTGAGATTCGGGGTTGAATTTAAGGCTTAGAGGCACTTCTGGATGCTTGATTTGGGACGGCATAATTTTTGGCCCAAAAATCAAAAAATTCCTGACCGCGGAGTCCGGAAAACATCCCGGGATGGGCCGGACCGAATCAGGTCAAATTGAAAGACGAAGTCCGCGCTGAGATTCGGGGTTGAATTTAAGGCTTAGAGGCACTTTTGGATGCTTGATTTGGGACGGCATAATTTTGGGCCAAAAATCAAAAAATTCCTGAGTTCTGAGTCAGGAAAACCTCCCGGAATGGACCGGACCGAATCAGGTCAAATTGGAAAACAAAGTCCGCCATGAGATTCGGGGTTGAATTTAAGGCTTAGAGGCACTTTTGGATGCTTGATTTGGGACGGCATAATTTTGGGCCAAAAATCAAAAAATTCCTGACTTCTGAGTCAGGAAAACCTCCCGGAATGGACCGGACCGAATCAGGTCAAAGTGAAAAAGAAAGTGCGCCATGAGATTCGGGGTTGAATTTAAGGCTTAGAGGCACTTTTGGATGCTTGATTTGGGACGGCATATATTTGGCCCAAAAAACAAAAAATTCCTGACCGCGGAGTCAGGAAAACCTCCTGGGATGGGCTGGAGAAAATCAGGTCAAAGTGAAAAAGAAAGTCCGCCATGAGATTCGGGGTTGAATTTAAGGCTTAGAGGCACTTTTGGATGCTTGATTTGGGACGGCATATATTTGGCCCAAAAATCAAAAAATTCCTGACCGCGGAGTCAGGAAAACCTCCTGGGATGGGCCGGAGAAAATCAGGTCAAAGTGAAAAAGAAAGTCCGCCATGAGATTTGGGGTTGAATTTAAGGCTTAGAGGCACTTTTGGATGCTTGATTTGGGACGGCATATATTTGGCCCAAAAATCAAAAAATTCCTGACCGCGGAGTCAGGAAAACCTCCTGGGATGGGCCGGGGAAAATCAGGTCAAAGTGAAAAAGAAAGTCCGCCATGAGATTCGGGGTTGAATTTAAGGATTAGAGGCACTTTTGGATGCTTGATTTGGGACGGCATAATTTTTGGCCCAAAAATCAAAAAATTCCTGCCCGCGGAGTCCGGAAAACCTCCCGGGATGGGCCGGACCGAATCAGATCAAATTGAAAGACGAAGTCCGCCATGAGATTCGGGGTTGAATTTAAGGCTTAGAGGCACTTTTGGATGCTTGATTTGGGACGGCATATATTTGGCCCAAAAATCAAAAAAATCCTGACCGCGGAGTCATGAAAACCTCCTGGGATGGGCCGGAGAAAATCAGGTCAAAGTGAAAAAGAAAGTCCGCCATGAGATTCGGGGTTGAATTTAATGCTTAGAGGCACTTTTGGATGCTTGATTTGGGACGGCATATATTTGGCCGAAAAATCAAAAAATTCCTGACCGCGGAGTCATGAAAACCTCCTGGGATGGGCCGGAGAAAATCAGGTCAAAGTGAAAAAGAAAGTCCGCCATGAGATTCGGGGTTGAATTTAAGGCTTAGAGGCACTTTTGGATGCTTGATTTGGGACGGCATATATTTGGCCCAAAAATCAAAAAATTCCTGACCGCGGAGTCAGGAAAACCTCCTGGGATGGGCCGGAGAAAATCAGGTCAAAGTGAAAAAGAAAGTCCGCCATGAGATTTGGGGTTGAATTTAAGGCTTAGAGGCACTTTTGGATGCTTGATTTGGGACGGCATATATTTGGCCCAAAAATCAAAAAATTCCTGACCGCGGAGTCAGGAAAACCGCCTGGGATGGGCCGGGGAAAATCAGGTCAAAGTGAAAAAGAAAGTCCGCCATGAGATTCGGGGTTGAATTTAAGGCTTAGAGGCACTTCTGGATGCTTGATTTGGGACGGCATAATTTTTGGCCCAAAAATCAAAAAATTCCTGACCGCGGAGTCAGGAAAACATCCCGGGATGGGTCGGACCGAATCAGGTCAAATTGAAAGACGAAGTCCGTGCTGAGATTCGGGGTTGAATTTAAGGATTAGAGGCACTTCTGGATGCTTGATTTGGGACGGCATATATTTGGCCCAAAAATCAAAAAATTCCTGACCGCGGAGTCAGGAAAACCTCCCGGGATGGGCCGGAGAAAATCAGGTCAAAGTGAAAAACAAAGTCCGCCATGAGATTCGGGGTTGAATTTAAGGCTTAGAGGCACTTTTGGATGCTTGATTTGGGACGGCATATATTTGGCCCAAAAATCAAAAAAATCCTGACCGCGGAGTCATGAAAACCTCCTGGGATGGGCCGGAGAAAATCAGGTCAAAGTGAAAAAGAAAGTCCGCCATGAGATTCGGGGTTGAATTTAAGGCTTAGAGGCACTTCTGGATGCTTGATTTGGGACGGCATAATTTTTGGCCCAAAAATCAAAAAATTCCTGCCCGCGGAGTCCGGAAAACCTCCCGGGATGGGCCGGACCGAATCAGATCAAATTGAAAGGCGAAGTCCGCCATGAGATTCGGGGTTGAATTTAAGGCTTAGAGGCACTTTTGGATGCTTGATTTGGGACGGCATATATTTGTCCAAAAATCAAAAAAATCCTGACCGCGGAGTCATGAAAACCTCCTGGGATGGGCTGGAGAAAATCAGGTCAAAGTGAAAAAGAAAGTGCGCCATGAGATTCGGGGTTGAATTTAAGGCTTAGAGGCACTTTTGGATGCTTGATTTGGGACGGCATATATTTGGCGCAAAAAACAAAAAATTCCTGACCGCGGAGTCAGGAAAACCTCCTGGGATGGGCTGGAGAAAATCAGGTCAAAGTGAAAAAGAAAGTCCGCCATGAGATTCGGGGTTGAATTTAAGGCTTAGAGGCACTTTTGGATGCTTGATTTGGGACGGCATATATTTGGCCCAAAAATCAAAAAATTCCTGACCGCGGAGTCAGGAAAACCTCCTGGGATGGGCCGGAGAAAATCAGGTCAAAGTGAAAAAGAATGTCCGCCATGAGATTCGGGGTTGAATTTAAGGCTTAGAGGCACTTCTGGATGCTTGATTTGGGACGGCATAATTATTGGCCCAAAAATCAAAAAATTCCTGACCGCGGAGTCAGGAAAACATCCCGGGATGGGTCGGACCGAATCAGGTCAAATTGAAAGACGAAGTCCGTGCTGAGATTCGGGGTTGAATTTAAGGATTAGAGGAACTTCTGGATGCTTGATTTGGGACGGCATAATTTTTGGCCCAAAAATCAAAAAATTCCTGACCGCGGAGTCCGGAAAACATCCCGGGATGGGCCGGACCGAATCAGGTCAAATTGAAAGACGAAGTCCGCGCTGAGATTCGGGGTTGAATTTAAGGCTTAGAGGCACTTTTGGATGCTTGATTTGGGACGGCATAATTTTTGGCCAAAAATCAAAAAATTCCTGACTTCTGAGTCAGGAAAACCTCCCGGAATGGACCGGACCGAATCAGGTCAAATTGGAAAACAAAGTCCGCCATGAGATTCGGGGTTGAATTTAAGGCTTAGAGGCACTTTTGGATGCTTGATTTGGGACGGCATAATTTTGGGCCAAAAATCAAAAAATTCCTGACTTCTGAGTCAGGAAAACCTCCCGGAATGGACCGGACCGAATCAGGTCAAAGTGAAAAAGAAAGTGCGCCATGAGATTCGGGGTTGAATTTAAGGCTTAGAGGCACTTTTGGATGCTTGATTTGGGACGGCATATATTTGGCCCAAAAAACAAAAAATTCCTGACCGCGGAGTCAGGAAAACCTCCTGGGATGGGCTGGAGAAAATCAGGTCAAAGTGAAAAAGAAAGTCCGCCATGAGATTCGGGGTTGAATTTAAGGCTTAGAGGCACTTTTGGATGCTTGATTTGGGACGGCATATATTTGGCCCAAAAATCAAAAAATTCCTGACCGCGGAGTCAGGAAAACCTCCTGGGATGGGCCGGAGAAAATCAGGTCAAAGTGAAAAAGAAAGTCCGCCATGAGATTTGGGGTTGAATTTAAGGCTTAGAGGCACTTTTGGATGCTTGATTTGGGACGGCATATATTTGGCCCAAAAATCAAAAAATTCCTGACCGCGGAGTCAGGAAAACCTCCTGGGATGGGCCGGGGAAAATCAGGTCAAAGTGAAAAAGAAAGTCCGCCATGAGATTCGGGGTTGAATTTAAGGATTAGAGGCACTTTTGGATGCTTGATTTGGGACGGCATAATTTTTGGCCCAAAAATCAAAAAATTCCTGCCCGCGGAGTCCGGAAAACCTCCTGGGATGGGCCGGAGAAAATCAGGTCAAAGTGAAAAAGAAAGTCCGCCATGAGATTCGGGGTTGAATTTAAGGCTTAGAGGCACTTTTTGGATGCTTGATTTGGGACGGCATATATTTGGCCCAAAAAACAAAAAATTCCTGACCGCGGAGTCAGGAAAACCTCCTGGGATGGGCTGGAGAAAATCAGGTCAAAGTGAAAAAGAAAGTCCGCCATGAGATTCGGGGTTGAATTTAAGGCTTAGAGGCACTTTTGGATGCTTGATTTGGGACGGCATATATTTGGCCCAAAAATCAAAAAATTCCTGACCGCGGAGTCAGGAAAACCTCCTGGGATGGGCCGGAGAAAATCAGGTCAAAGTGAAAAAGAAAGTCCGCCATGAGATTTGGGGTTGAATTTAAGGCTTAGAGGCACTTTTGGATGCTTGATTTGGGACGGCATATATTTGGCCCAAAAATCAAAAAATTCCTGAACGCGGAGTCAGGAAAACCTCCTGGGATGGGCCGGGGAAAATCAGGTCAAAGTGAAAAAGAAAGTCCGCCATGAGATTCGGGGTTGAATTTAAGGCTTAGAGGCACTTCTGGATGCTTGATTTGGGACGGCATAATTTTTGGCCCAAAAATCAAAAAATTCCTGACCGCGGAGTCAGGAAAACATCCCGGGATGGGTCGGACCGAATCAGGTCAAATTGAAAGACGAAGTCCGTGCTGAGATTCGGGGTTGAATTTAAGGATTAGAGGCACTTCTGGATGCTTGATTTGGGACGGCATAATTTTTGGCCCAAAAATCAAAAAATTCCTGACCGCGGAGTCCGGAAAACATCCCGGGATGGGCCGGACCGAATCAGGTCAAATTGAAAGACGAAGTCCGTGCTGAGATTCGGGGTTGAATTTAAGGCTTAGAGGCACTTTTGGATGCTTGATTTGGGACGGCATAATTTTGGGCCAAAAATCAAAAAATTCCTGAGTTCTGAGTCAGGAAAACCTCCCGGAATGGACCGGACCGAATCAGGTCAAATTGGAAAACAAAGTCCCCCATGAGATTCGGGGTTGAATTTAAGGCTTAGAGGCACTTTTGGATGCTTGATTTGGGACGGCATAATTTTGGGCCAAAAATCAAAAAATTCCTGACTTCTGAGTCAGGAAAACCTCCCGGAATGGACCGGACCGAATCAGGTCAAAGTGAAAAAGAAAGTGCGCCATGAGATTCGGGGTTGAATTTAAGGCTTAGAGGCACTTTTGGATGCTTGATTTGGGACGGCATATATTTGGCCCAAAAAACAAAAAATTCCTGACCGCGGAGTCAGGAAAACCTCCTGGGATGGGCTGGAGAAAATCAGGTCAAAGTGAAAAAGAAAGTCCGCCATGAGATTCGGGGTTGAATTTAAGGCTTAGAGGCACTTTTGGATGCTTGATTTGGGACGGCATATATTTGGCCCAAAAATCAAAAAATTCCTGACCGCGGAGTCAGGAAAACCTCCTGGGATGGGCCGGGGAAAATCAGGTCAAAGTGAAAAAGAAAGTCCGCCATGAGATTCGGGGTTAAATTTAAGGATTAGAGGCACTTTTGGATGCTTGATTTGGGACGGCATAATTTTTGGCCCAAAAATCAAAAAATTCCTGCCCGCGGAGTCCGGAAAACCTCCCGGGATGGGCCGGACCGAATCAGATCAAATTGAAAGACGAAGTCCGCCATGAGATTCGGGGTTGAATTTAAGGCTTAGAGGCACTTTTGGATGCTTGATTTGGGACGGCATATATTTGGCCCAAAAATCAAAAAAATCCTGACCGCGGAGTCATGAAAACCTCCTGGGATGGGCCGGAGAAAATCAGGTCAAAGTGAAAAAGAAAGTCCGCCATGAGATTCGGGGTTGAATTTAAGGCTTAGAGGCACTTCTGGATGCTTGATTTGGGACGGCATAATTTTTGGCCCAAAAAACAAAAAATTCCTGCCCGCGGAGTCCGGAAAACCTCCCGGGATGGGCTGGACCGAATCAGATCAAATTGAAAGACGAAGTCCGCCATGAGATTCGGGGTTGAATTTAAGGCTTAGAGGCACTTTTGGATGCTTGATTTGGGACGGCATATATTTGTCCAAAAATCAAAAAAATCCTGACCGCGGAGTCATGAAAACCTCCTGGGATGGGCTGGAGAAAATCAGGTCAAAGTGAAAAAGAAAGTGCGCCATGAGATTCGGGGTTGAATTTAAGGCTTAGAGGCACTTTTGGATGCTTGATTTGGGACGGCATATATTTGGCCCAAAAAACAAAAAATTCCTGACCGCGGAGTCAGGAAAACCTCCTGGGATGGGCTGGAGAAAATCAGGTCAAAGTGAAAAAGAAAGTCCGCCATGAGATTCGGGGTTGAATTTAAGGCTAAGAGGCACTTTTGGATGCTTGATTTGGGACGGCATATATTTGGCCCAAAAATCAAAAAATTCCTGACCGCGGAGTCAGGAAAACCTCCTGGGATGGGCCGGAGAAAATCAGGTCAAAGTGAAAAAGAAAGTCCGCCATTAGATTTGGGGTTGAATTTAAGGCTTAGAGGCACTTTTGGATGCTTGATTTGGGACGGCATATATTTGGCCCAAAAATCAAAAAATTCCTGACCGCGGAGTCAGGAAAACCTCCTGGGATGGGCCGGGGAAAATCAGGTCAAAGTGAAAAAGAAAGTCCGCCATGAGATTCGGGGTTGAATTTAAGGCTTAGAGGCACTTCTGGATGCTTGATTTGGGACGGCATAATTTTTGGCCCAAAAATCAAAAAATTCCTGACCGCGGAGTCAGGAAAACATCCCGGGATGGGTCGGACCGAATCAGGTCAAATTGAAAGACGAAGTCCGTGCTGAGATTCGGGGTTGAATTTAAGGATTAGAGGCACTTCTGGATGCTTGATTTGGGACGGCATAATTTTTGGCCCAAAAATCAAAAAATTCCTGACCGCGGAGTCCGGAAAACATCCCGGGATGGGCCGGACCGAATCAGGTCAAATTGAAAGACGAAGTCCGCGCTGAGATTCGGGGTTGAATTTAAGGCTTAGAGGCACTTTTGGATGCTTGATTTGGGACGGCATAATTTTGGGCCAAAAATAAAAAAATTCCTGACTTCTGAGTCAGGAAAACCTCCCGGAATGGACCGGACCGAATCAGGTCAAATTGGAAAACAAAGTCCGCCATGAGATTCGGGGTTGAATTTAAGGCTTAGAGGCACTTTTGGATGCTTGATTTGGGACGGCATAATTTTGGGCCAAAAATCAAAAAATTCCTGACTTCTGAGTCAGGAAAACCTCCCGGAATGGACCGGACCGAATCAGGTCAAAGTGAAAAAGAAAGTGCGCCATGAGATTCGGGGTTGAATTTAAGGCTTAGAGGCACTTTTGGATGCTTGATTTGGGACGGCATATATTTGGCCCAAAAATCAAAAAATTCCTGACCGCGGAGTCAGGAAAACCTCCTGGGATGGGCCGGGGAAAATCAGGTCAAAGTGAAAAAGAAAGTCCGCCATGAGATTCGGGGTTGAATTTAAGGCTTAGAGGCACTTCTGGATGCTTGATTTGGGACGGCATAATTTTTGGCCCAAAAATCAAAAAATTCCTGACCGCGGAGTCAGGAAAACATCCCGGGATGGGTCGGACCGAATCAGGTCAAATTGAAAGACGAAGTCCGTGCTGAGATTCGGGGTTGAATTTAAGGATTAGAGGCACTTCTGGATGCTTGATTTGGGACGGCATAATTTTTGGCCCAAAAATCAAAAAATTCCTGACCGCGGAGTCCGGAAAACATCCCGGGATGGGCCGGACCGAATCAGGTCAAATTGAAAGACGAAGTCCGCGCTGAGATTCGGGGTTGAATTTAAGGCTTAGAGGCACTTTTGGATGCTTGATTTGGGACGGCATAATTTTGGGCCAAAAATCAAAAAATTCCTGACTTCTGAGTCAGGAAAACCTCCCGGAATGGACCGGACCGAATCAGGTCAAATTGGAAAACAAAGTCCGCCATGAGATTCGGGGTTGAATTTAAGGCTTAGAGGCACTTTTGGATGCTTGATTTGGGACGGCATAATTTTGGGCCAAAAATCAAAAAATTCCTGACTTCTGAGTCAGGAAAACCTCCCGGAATGGACCGGACCGAATCAGGTCAAAGTGAAAAAGAAAGTGCGCCATGAGATTCGGGGTTGAATTTAAGGCTTAGAGGCACTTTTGGATGCTTGATTTGGGACGGCATAATTTTGGGCCAAAAAACAAAAAATTCCTGACCGCGGAGTCAGGAAAACCTCCTGGGATGGGCTGGAGAAAATCAGGTCAAAGTGAAAAAGAAAGTCCGCCATGAGATTCGGGGTTGAATTTAAGGCTTAGAGGCACTTTTGGATGCTTGATTTGGGACGGCATATATTTGGCCCAAAAATCAAAAAATTCCTGACCGCGGAGTCAGGAAAACCTCCTGGGATGGGCCGGAGAAAATCAGGTCAAAGTGAAAAAGAAAGTCCGCCATGAGATTTGGGGTTGAATTTAAGGCTTAGAGGCACTTTTGGATGCTTGATTTGGGACGGCATATATTTGGCCCAAAAATCAAAAAATTCCTGCCCGCGGAGTCCGGAAAACCTCCCGGGATGGGCCGGACCGAATCAGATCAAATTGAAAGACGAAGTCCGCCATGAGATTCGGGGTTGAATTTAAGGCTTAGAGGCACTTTTGGATGCTTGATTTGGGACGGCATATATTTGGCCCAAAAATCAAAAAAATCCTGACCGCGGAGTCATGAAAACCTCCTGGGATGGGCCGGAGAAAATCAGGTCAAAGTGAAAAAGAAAGTCCGCCATGAGATTCGGGGTTGAATTTAAGGCTTAGAGGCACTTCTGGATGCTTGATTTGGGACGGCATAATTTTTGGCCCAAAAAACAAAAAATTCCTGACCGCGGAGTCAGGAAAACCTCCTGGGATGGGCCGGAGAAAATCAGGTCAAAGTGAAAAAGAAAGTCCGCCATGAGATTCGGGGTTGAATTTAAGGATTAGAGGCACTTTTGGATGCTTGATTTGGGACGGCATAATTTTTGGCCCAAAAATCAAAAAATTCCTGCCCGCGGAGTCCGGAAAACCTCCCGGGATGGGCCGGACCGAATCAGATCAAATTGAAAGACGAAGTCCGCCATGAGATTCGGGGTTGAATTTAAGGCTTAGAGGCACTTTTGGATGCTTGATTTGGGACGGCATATATTTGGCCCAAAAATCAAAAAAATCCTGACCGCGGAGTCATGAAAACCTCCTGGGATGGGCCGGAGAAAATCAGGTCAAAGTGAAAAAGAAAGTCCGCCATGACATTCGGGGTTGAATTTAAGGCTTAGAGGCACTTCTGGATGCTTGATTTGGGACGGCATAATTTTTGGCCCAAAAATCAAAAAATTCCTGCCCGCGGAGTCCGGAAAACCTCCCGGGATGGGCCGGACCGAATCAGATCAAATTGAAAGACGAAGTCCGCCATGAGATTCGGGGTTGAATTTAAGGCTTAGAGGCACTTTTGGATGCTTGATTTGGGACGGCATATATTTGTCCAAAAATCAAAAAAATCCTGACCGCGGAGTCATGAAAACCTCCTGGGATGGGCCGGAGAAAATCAGGTCAAAGTGAAAAAGAAAGTCCGCCATGAGATTCGGGGTTGAATTTAAGGCTTAGAGGCACTTCTGGATGCTTGATTTGGGACGGCATAATTTTTGGCCCAAAAAACAAAAAATTCCTGACCGCGGAGTCAGGAAAACCTCCTGGGATGGGCTGGAGAAAATCAGGTCAAAGTGAAAAAGAAAGTCCGCCATGAGATTCGGGGTTGAATTTAAGGCTTAGAGGCACTTTTGGATGCTTGATTTGGGACGGCATAATTTTTGGCCCAAAAATCAAAAAATTCCTGACCGCGGAGTCAGGAAAACATCCCGGGATGGGTCGGACCGAATCAGGTCAAATTGAAAGACGAAGTCCGTGCTGAGATTCGGGGTTGAATTTAAGGATTAGAGGCACTTTTGGATGCTTGATTTGGGACGGCATAATTTTTGGCCCAAAAATCAAAAAATTCCTGCCCGCGGAGTCCGGAAAACCTCCCGGGATGGGCCGGACCGAATCAGATCAAATTGAAAGACGAAGTCTTCCATGAGATTCGCGGTTGAATTTAAGGCTTAGAGGCACTTTTGGATGCTTGATTTGGGACGGCATATATTTGGCCCAAAAATCAAAAAATTCCTGACCGCGGAGTCAGGAAAACCTCCTGGGATGGGCCGGGGAAAATCAGGTCAAAGTGAAAAAGAAAGTCCGCCATGAGATTCGGGGTTGAATTTAAGGCTTAGAGGCACTTCTGGATGCTTGATTTGGGACGGCATAATTTTTGGACCAAAAATCAAAAAATTCCTGACCGCGGAGTCAGGAAAACATCCCGGGATGGGTCGGACCGAATCAGGTCAAATTGAAAGACGAAGTCCGTGCTGAGATTCGGGGTTGAATTTAAGGATTAGAGGCACTTCTGGATGCTTGATTTGGGACGGCATAATTTTTGGCCCAAAAATCAAAAAATTCCTGACCGCGGAGTCCGGAAAACATCCCGGGATGGGCCGGACCGAATCAGGTCAAATTGAAAGACGAAGTCCGCGCTGAGATTCGGGGTTGAATTTAAGGCTTAGAGGCACTTTTGGATGCTTGATTTGGGACGGCATAATTTTGGGCCAAAAATCAAAAAATTCCTGACTTCTGAGTCAGGAAAACCTCCCGGAATGGACCGGACCGAATCAGGTCAAATTGGAAAACAAAGTCCGCCATGAGATTCGGGGTTGAATTTAAGGCTTAGAGGCACTTTTGGATGCTTGATTTGGGACGGCATAATTTTGGGCCAAAAATCAAAAAATTCCTGACTTCTGAGTCAGGAAAACCTCCCGGAATGGACCGGACCGAATCAGGTCAAAGTGAAAAAGAAAGTGCTCCATGAGATTCGGGGTTGAATTTAAGGCTTAGAGGCACTTTTGGATGCTTGATTTGGGACGGCATATATTTGGCCCAAAAAACAAAAAATTCCTGACCGCGGAGTCTGGAAAACCTCCTGGGATGGGCTGGAGAAAATCAGGTCAAAGTGAAAAAGAAAGTCCGCCATGAGATTCGGGGTTGAATTTAAGGCTTAGAGGCACTTTTGGATGCTTGATTTGGGACGGCATATATTTGGCCCAAAAATCAAAAAATTCCTGACCGCGGAGTCAGGAAAACCTCCTGGGATGGGCCGGAGAAAATCAGGTCAAAGTGAAAAAGAAAGTCCGCCATGAGATTTGGGGTTGAATTTAAGGCTTAGAGGCACTTTTGGATGCTTGATTTGGGACGGCATATATTTGGCCCAAAAATCAAAAAATTCCTGACCGCGGAGTCAGGAAAACCTCCTGGGATGGGCCGGGGAAAATCAGGTCAAAGTGAAAAAGAAAGTCCGCCATGAGATTCGGGGTTGAATTTAAGGCGTAGAGGCACTTTTGGATGCTTGATTTGGGACGGCATAATTTTTGGCCCAAAAATCAAAAAATTCCTGCCCGCGGAGTCCGGAAAACCTCCCGGGATGGGCCGGACCGAATCAGATCAAATTGAAAGACGAAGTCCGCCATGAGATTCGGGGTTGAATTTAAGGCTTAGAGGCACTTTTGGATGCTTGATTTGGGACGGCATATATTTGGCCCAAAAATCAAAAAAATCCTGACCGCGGAGTCATGAAAACCTCCTGGGATGGGCCGGAGAAAATCAGGTCAAAGTGAAAAAGAAAGTCCGCCATGAGATTCGGGGTTGAATTTAAGGCTTAGAGGCACTTCTGGATGCTTGATTTGGGACGGCATAATTTTTGGCCCAAAAAACAAAAAATTCCTGACCGCGGAGTCAGGAAAACCTCCTGGGATGGGCTGGAGAAAATCAGGTCAAAGTGAAAAAGAAAGTCCGCCATGAGATTCGGGGTTGAATTTAAGGCTTAGAGGCACTTTTGGATGCTTGATTTGGGACGGCATATATTTGGCCCAAAAATCAAAAAAATCCTGACCGCGGAGTCATGAAAACCTCCTGGGATGGGCCGGAGAAAATCAGGTCAAAGTGAAAAAGAAAGTCCGCCATGAGATTCGGGGTTGAATTTAAGGCTTAGAGGCACTTCTGGATGCTTGATTTGGGACGGCATAATTTTTGGCCCAAAAAACAAAAAATTCCTGACCGCGGAGTCAGGAAAACCTCCTGGGATGGGCCGGAGAAAATCAGGTCAAAGTGAAAAAGAAAGTCCGCCATGAGATTCGGGGTTGAATTTAAGGATTAGAGGCACTTTTGGATGCTTGATTTGGGACGGCATAATTTTTGGCCCAAAAATCAAAAAATTCCTGCCCGCGGAGTCCGGAAAACCTCCCGGGATGGGCCGGACCGAATCAGATCAAATTGAAAGACGAAGTCCGCCATGAGATTCGGGGTTGAATTTAAGGCTTAGAGGCACTTTTGGATGCTTGATTTGGGACGGCATATATTTGGCCCAAAAATCAAAAAAATCCTGACCGCGGAGTCATGAAAACCTCCTGGGATGGGCCGGAGAAAATCAGGTCAAAGTGAAAAAGAAAGTCCGCCATGAGATTCGGGGTTGAATTTAAGGCTTAGAGGCACTTCTGGATGCTTGATTTGGGACGGCATAATTTTTGGCCCAAAAAACAAAAAATTCCTGACCGCGGAGTCAGGAAAACCTCCTGGGATGGGCTGGAGAAAATCAGGTCAAAGTGAAAAAGAAAGTCCGCCATGAGATTCGGGGTTGAATTTAAGGCTTAGAGGCACTTCTGGATGCTTGATTTGGGACGGCATAATTTTTGGCCAAAAAATCAAAAAATTCCTGCCCGCGGAGTCCGGAAAACCTCCCGGGATGGGCCGGACCGAATCAGATCAAATTGAAAGACGAAGTCCGCCATGAGATTCGGGGTTGAATTTAAAGCTTAGAGGCACTTTTGGATGCTTGATTTGGGACGGCATATATTTGGCCGAAAAATCAAAAAATTCCTGACCGCGGAGTCATGAAAACCTCCTGGGATGGGCCGGAGAAAATCAGGTCAAAGTGAAAAAGAAAGTCCGCCATGAGATTCGGGGTTGAATTTAAGGCTTAGAGGCACTTCTGGATGCTTGATTTGGGACGGCATAATTTTTGGCCCAAAAATCAAAAAATTCCTGACCGCGGAGTCCGGAAAACCTCCCGGGATGGGCCGGACCGAATCAGGTCAAATTGAAAGACGAAGTCCGCCATGAGATTCGGGGTTGAATTTAAGGCTTAGAGGCACTTTTGGATGCTTGATTTGGGACGGCATAATTTTGGGCCAAAAATCAAAAAATTCCTGACTTCTGAGTGAGGAAAACCTCCCGGAATGGACCGGACCGAATCAGGTCAAATTGGAAAACAAAGTCCGCCATGAGATTCGGGGTTGAATTTAAGGCTTAGAGGCACTTCTGGATGCTTGATTTGGGACGGCATAATTTTTGGCCCAAAAATAAAAAAATTCCTGACCGCGGAGTCAGGAAAACCTCCTGGGATGGGCCGGACCGAATCAGGTCAAATTGGAAAACGAAGTCCGTCATGAGATTCGGGGTTGAATTTAAATGTTAGAGGAACTTTTGGATGTTTGATTTCGGACCGCAATAATTTTTGGCCCAAAAATAAAAAAATTACTGACCGCGGAGTCAGGAAAACCTCCCGGGATGGGCTGGGGAAAATACGGTCAAGGTGGAAAACGAAGTCCGCCATGAGATTCGGGGTTGAATTTAAAGGTTATAGGAACTTTTGGATGGTTGATTTGGGACGGCATAATTTTTGGCCCAAAAATCAAAAAATTCCTGACCGCGGAGTCAGGAAAACCTCCTGGGATGGGCCGGAGAAAATCAGGTCAAAGTGAAAAACAAAGTCCGCCATGAGATTCGGGGTTGAATTTAAGGCTTAGAGGCACTTCTGGATGCTTGATTTGGGACGGCATAATTTTTGGCCCAAAAATCAAAAAATTCCTGCCCGCGGAGTCCGGAAAACCTCCCGTGATGGGCCGGACCGAATCAGATCAAATTGAAAGACGAAGTCCGCGCTGAGATTCGGGGTTGAATTTAAGGGTTAGAGGCACTTTTGGATGCTTGATTTGGGACGGCATAATTTTTGGCCCAAAAATCAAAAAATTCCTGACCGCGGAGTCAGGAAAACCTCTTGGGATGGGCCGGAGAAAATCAGGTCAAAGTGAAAAAGAAAGTCCGCCATGAGATTCGGGGTTGAATTTAAGGCTTAGAGGCACTTTTGGATGCTTGATTTGGGACGGCATAATTTTTGGCCCAAAAATCAAAAAATTCCTGACCGCGGAGTCAGGAAAACATCCCGGGATGGGTCGGACCGAATCAGGTCAAATTGAAAGACGAAGTCCGTGCTGAGATTGGGGGTGAATTTAAGGATTAGAGGCACTTTTGGATGCTTGATTTGGGACGGCATAATTTTTGGCCCAAAAATCAAAAAATTCCTGCCCGCGGAGTCCGGAAAACCTCCCGGGATGGGCCGGACCGAATCAGATCAAATTGAAAGACGAAGTCTTCCATGAGATTCGCGGTTGAATTTAAGGCTTAGAGGCACTTTTGGATGCTTGATTTGGGATGGCATATATTTGGCCCAAAAATCAAAAAATTCCTGACTGCGGAGTCAGGAAAACCTCCTGGGATGGGCCGGAGAAAATCAGGTCAAAGTGAAAAAGAAAGTCCGCCATGAGATTCGGGGTTGAATTTAAGGCTTAGAGGCACTTTTGGATGCTTGATTTGGGACGGCATAATTTTGGGCCAAAAATCAAAAAATTCCTGACTTCTGAGTCAGGAAAACCTCCCGGAATGGACCGGACCGAATCAGGTCAAATTGGAAAACAAAGTCCGCCATGAGATTCGCGGTTGAATTTAAGGCTTAGAGGAACTTTTGGATGCTTGATTTGGGACGGCATATATTTGGCCCAAAAATCAAAAAATTCCTGACCGCGGAGTCAGGAAAACCTCCTGGGATGGGCCGGAGAAAATCAGGTCAAAGTGAAAAAGAAAGTCCGCCATGAGATTCGGGGTTGAACTTAAGGCTTAGAGGCACTTTTGGATGCTTGATTTGGGACGGCATATATTTGGCCCAAAAATCAAAAAATTCCTGACCGCGGAGTCATGAAAACCTCCTGGGATGGGCCGGAGAAAATCAGGTCAAAGTGAAAAAGAAAGTCCGCCATGAGATTCGGGGTTGAATTTAAGGCTTAGAGGCACTTCTGGATGCTTGATTTGGGACGGCATAATTTTTGGCCCAAAAAACAAAAAATTCCTGACCGCGGAGTCCGGAAAACATCCCGGGATGGGCCGGACCGAATCAGGTCAAATTGAAAGACGAAGTCCGCGCTGAGATTCGTGGTTGAATTTAAGGCTTAGAGGCACTTTTGGATGCTTGATTTGGGACGGCATATATTTGGCCCAAAAATCAAAAAAATCCTGACCGCGGAGTCAGGAAAACCTCTTGGGATGGGCTGGAGAAAATCAGGTCAAAGTGAAAAAGAAAGTCCGCCATGAGATTCGGGGTTGAATTTAAGGCTTAGAGGCACTTTTGGATGCTTGATTTGGGACGGCATATATTTGGCCCAAAAATCAAAAAATTCCTGACCGCGGAGTCACGAAAACCTCCTGGGATGGGCTGGAGAAAATCAGGTCAAAGTGAAAAAGAAAGTCCGCCATGAGATTCGGGGTTGAATTTAAGGCTTAGAGGCACTTCTGGATGCTTGATTTGGGACGGCATAATTTTTGGCCAAAAAATCAAAAAATTCCTGCCCGCGGAGTCCGGAAAACCTCCCGGGATGGGCCGGACCGAATCAGATCAAATTGAAAGACGAAGTCCGCCATGAGATTCGGGGTTGAATTTAAAGCTTAGAGGCACTTTTGGATGCTTGATTTGGGACGGCATATATTTGGCCGAAAAATCAAAAAATTCCTGACCGCGGAGTCATGAAAACCTCCTGGGATGGGCCGGAGAAAATCAGGTCAAAGTGAAAAAGAAAGTCCGCCATGAGATTCGGGGTTGAATTTAAGGCTTAGAGGCACTTCTGGATGCTTGATTCGGGACGGCATAATTTTTGGCCCAAAAATCAAAAAATTCCTGACCGCGGAGTCCGGAAAACCTCCCGGGATGGGCCGGACCGAATCAGGTCAAATTGAAAGACGAAGTCCGCCATGAGATTCGGGGTTGAATTTAAGGCTTAGAGGCACTTTTGGATGCTTGATTTGGGACGGCATAATTTTGGGCCAAAAATCAAAAAATTCCTGACTTCTGAGTCAGGAAAACCTCCCGGAATGGACCGGACCGAATCAGGTCAAATTGGAAAACAAAGTCCGCCATGAGATTCGGGGTTGAATTTAAGGCTTAGAGGCACTTCTGGATGCTTGATTTGGGACGGCATAATTTTTGGCCCAAAAATAAAAAAATTCCTGACCGCGGAGTCAGGAAAACCTCCTGGGATGGGCCGGACCGAATCAGGTCAAATTGGAAAACGAAGTCCGTCATGAGATTCGGGGTTGAATTTAAATGTTAGAGGAACTTTTGGATGTTTGATTTCGGACCGCAATAATTTTTGGCCCAAAAATAAAAAAATTACTGACCGCGGAGTCAGGAAAACCTCCCGGGATGGGCTGGGGAAAATACGGTCAAGGTGGAAAACGAAGTCCGCCATGAGATTCGGGGTTGAATTTAAAGGTTATAGGAACTTTTGGATGGTTGATTTGGGACGGCATAATTTTTGGCCCAAAAATCAAAAAATTCCTGACTGCGTCAGGAAAACCTCCCGGGATGGGCCGGACCTAATCAGGTCAAATTGAAAGACGAAGTCCGCGCTGAGATTCGTGGTTGAATTTAAGGCTTAGAGGCACTTTTGGATGCTTGATTTGGGACGGCATATATTTGGCCCAAAAATCAAAAAATTCCTGACCGCGGAGTCAGGAAAACCTCTTGGGATGGGCTGGAGAAAATCAGGTCAAAGTGAAAAAGAAAGTCCGCCATGAGATTCAGGGTTGAATTTAAGGCTTAGAGGCACTTTTGGATGCTTGATTTGGGACGGCATATATTTGGCCCAAAAATCAAAAAATTCCTGACCGCGGAGTCAGGAAAACCTCCTGGGATGGGCTGGAGAAAATCAGGTCAAAGTGAAAAAGAAAGTCCGCCATGAGATTTGGGGTTGAATTTAAGGCTTAGAGGCACTTTTGGATGCTTGATTTGGGACGGCATATATTTGGCCCAAAAATCAAAAAATTCCTGACCGCGGAGTCTGGAAAACTTCCTGGGATGGGCCGGGGAAAATCAGGTCAAAGTGAAAAAGAAAGTCCGCCATGAGATTCGGGGTTGAATTTAAGGCTTAGAGGCACTTCTGGATGCTTGATTTGGGACGGCATAATTTTTGGCCAAAAAATCAAAAAATTCCTGCCCGCGGAGTCCGGAAAACCTCCCGGGATGGGCCGGACCGAATCAGATCAAATTGAAAGACGAAGTCCGCCATGAGATTCGGGGTTGAATTTAAAGCTTAGAGGCACTTTTGGATGCTTGATTTGGGACGGCATATATTTGGCCGAAAAATCAAAAAATTCCTGACCGCGGAGTCATGAAAACCTCCTGGGATGGGCCGGAGAAAATCAGGTCAAAGTGAAAAAGAAAGTCCGCCATGAGATTCGGGGTTGAATTTAAGGCTTAGAGGCACTTCTGGATGCTTGATTTGGGACGGCATAATTTTTGGCCCAAAAATCAAAAAATTCCTGACCGCGGAGTCCGGAAAACATCCCGGGATGGGCCGGACCGAATCAGGTCAAATTGAAAGACGAAGTCCGCCATGAGATTCGGGGTTGAATTTAAGGCTTAGAGGCACTTTTGGATGCTTGATTTGGGACGGCATAATTTTGGGCCAAAAATCAAAAAATTCCTGACTTCTGAGTCAGGAAAACCTCCCGGAATGGACCGGACCGAATCACGTCAAATTGGAAAACAAAGTCCGCCATGAGATTCGGGGTTGAATTTAAGGCTTAGAGGCACTTCTGGATGCTTGATTTGGGACGGCATAATTTTTGGCCCAAAAATAAAAAAATTCCTGACCGCGGAGTCAGGAAAACCTCCCGGGATGGGCCGGACCGAATCAGGTCAAATTGGAAGACGAACTCCGTCATGAGATTCGGGGTTGAATTTAAATGTTAGAGGAACTTTTGGATGTTTGATTTCGGACCGCAATAATTTTTGGCCCAAAAATAAAAAAATTACTGACCGCGGAGTCAGGAAAACCTCCCGGGATGGGCTGGGGAAAATACGGTCAAGGTGGAAAACGAAGTCCGCCATGAGATTCGGGGTTGAATTTAAAGGTTATAGGAACTTTTGGATGGTTGATTTGGGACGGCATAATTTTTGGCCCAAAAATCAAAAAATTCCTGACCGCGGAATCCGGAAAACCTTCCGGGATGGGCCGGACCGAATCAGGTCAAATTGAAAGACGAAGTCCGCGCTGAGATTCGGGGTTGAATTTAAGGGTTAGAGGCACTTTTGGATGCTTGATTTGGGACGGCATAATTTTTGGCCCAAAAATCAAAAAATTCCTGACCGCGGAGTCAGGAAAACCTCCTGGGATGGGCCGGAGAAAATCAGGTCAAAGTGAAAAACAAAGTCCGCCATGAGATTCGGGGTTGAATTTAAGGCTTAGAGGCACTTTTGGATGCTTGATTTGGGACGGCATATATTTGGCCCAAAAATCAAAAAATTCCTGACCGCGGAGTCAGGAAAACCTCCTGGGATGGGCCGGAGAAAATCAGGTCAAAGTGAAAAAGAAAGTCCGCCATGAGATTCGGGGTTGAATTTAAGGCTTAGAGGCACTTCTGGATGCTTGATTTGGGACGGCATAATTTTTGGCCCAAAAATCAAAAAATTCCTGACCGCGGACTCCGGAAAACATCCCGGGATGGGCCGGACCGAATCAGGTCAAATTGAAAGACGAAGTCCGCCATGAGATTCGGGGTTGAATTTAAGGCTTAGAGGCACTTTTGGATGCTTGATTTGGGACGGCATAATTATGGGCCAAAAATCAAAAAATTCCTGACTTCTGAGTCAGGAAAACCTCCCGGAATGGACCGGACCGAATCAGGTCAAATTGGAAAACAAAGTCCGCCATGAGATTCGGGGTTGAATTTAAGGCTTAGAGGCACTTCTGGATGCTTGATTTGGGACGGCATAATTTTTGGCCCAAAAATAAAAAAATTCCTGACCGCGGAGTCAGGAAAACCTCCTGGGATGGGCCGGACCGAATCAGGTCAAATTGGAAAACGAAGTCCGTCATGAGATTCGGGGTTGAATTTAAATGTTAGAGGAACTTTTGGATGTTTGATTTCGGACCGCAATAATTTTTGGCCCAAAAATAAAAAAATTACTGACCGCGGAGTCAGGAAAACCTCCCGGGATGGGCTGGGGAAAATACGGTCAAGGTGGAAAACGAAGTCCGCCATGAGATTCGGGGTTGAATTTAAAGGTTATAGGAACTTTTGGATGGTTGATTTGGGACGGCATAATTTTTGGCCCAAAAATCAAAAAATTCCTGACCGCGGAGTCAGGAAAACCTCCTGGGATGGGCCGGAGAAAATCAGGTCAAAGTGAAAAAGAAAGTCCGCCATGAGATTCGGGGTTGAATTTAAGGCTTAGAGGCACTTCTGGATGCTTGATTTGGGACGGCATAATTTTTGGCCCAAAAATCAAAAAATTCCTGCCCGCGGAGTCCGGAAAACCTCCCGTGATGGGCCGGACCGAATCAGATCAAATTGAAAGACGAAGTCCGCGCTGAGATTCGGGGTTGAATTTAAGGGTTAGAGGCACTTTTGGATGCTTGATTTGGGACGGCATAATTTTTGGCCCAAAAATCAAAAAATTCCTGACCGCGGAGTCAGGAAAACCTCCTGGGATGGGCCGGAGAAAATCAGGTCAAAGTGAAAAACAAAGTCCGCCATGAGATTCGGGGTTGAATTTAAGGCTTAGAGGCACTTCTGGATGCTTGATTTGGGACGGCATAATTTTTGGCCCAAAAATCAAAAAATTCCTGCCCGCGGAGTCCGGAAAACCTCCCGGGATGGGCCGGACCAAATCAGGTCAAATTGAAAGACGAAGTCCGCGCTGAGATTCGTGGTTGAATTTAAGGCTTAGAGGCACTTTTGGATGCTTGATTTGGGACGGCATATATTTGGCCCAAAAATCAAAAAATTCCTGACCGCGGAGTCAGGAAAACATCCCGGGATGGGCTGGAGAAAATCAGGTCAAAGTGAAAAAGAAAGTCCGCCATGAGATTCAGGGTTGAATTTAAGGCTTAGAGGCACTTTTGGATGCTTGATTTGGGACGGCATATATTTGGCCCAAAAATCAAAAAATTCCTGACCGCGGAGTCACGAAAACCTCCTGGGATGGGCTGGAGAAAATCAGGTCAAAGTGAAAAAGAAAGTCCGCCATGAGATTTGGGGTTGAATTTAAGGCTTAGAGGCACTTTTGGATGCTTGATTTGGGACGGCATATATTTGGCCCAAAAATCAAAAAATTCCTGACCGCGGAGTCAGGAAAACTTCCTGGGATGGGCCGGGGAAAATCAGGTCAAAGTGAAAAAGAAAGTCCGCCATGAGATTCGGGGTTGAATTTAAGGCTTAGAGGCACTTCTGGATGCTTGATTTGGGACGGCATAATTTTTGGCCAAAAAATCAAAAAATTCCTGCCCGCGGAGTCCGGAAAACCTCCCGGGATGGGCCGGACCGAATCAGATCAAATTGAAAGACGAAGTCCGCCATGAGATTCGGGGTTGAATTTAAAGCTTAGAGGCACTTTTGGATGCTTGATTTGGGACGGCATATATTTGGCCGAAAAATCAAAAAATTCCTGACCGCGGAGTCATGAAAACCTCCTGGGATGGGCCGGAGAAAATCAGGTCAAAGTGAAAAAGAAAGTCCGCCATGAGATTCGGGGTTGAATTTAAGGCTTAGAGGCACTTCTGGATGCTTGATTTGGGACGGCATAATTTTTGGCCCAAAAATCAAAAAATTCCTGACCGCGGAGTCCGGAAAACATCCCGGGATGGGCCGGACCGAATCAGGTCAAATTGAAAGACGAAGTCCGCCATGAGATTCGGGGTTGAATTTAAGGCTTAGAGGCACTTTTGGATGCTTGATTTGGGACGGCATAATTTTGGGCCAAAAATCAAAAAATTCCTGACTTCTGAGTCAGGAAAACCTCCCGGAATGGACCGGACCGAATCACGTCAAATTGGAAAACAAAGTCCGCCATGAGATTCGGGGTTGAATTTAAGGCTTAGAGGCACTTCTGGATGCTTGATTTGGGACGGCATAATTTTTGGCCCAAAAATCAAAAAATTCCTGACCGCGGACTCCGGAAAACATCCCGGGATGGGCCGGACCGAATCAGGTCAAATTGAAAGACGAAGTCCGCGCTGAGATTCGGGGTTGAATTTAAGGCTTAGAGGCACTTTTGGATGCTTGATTTGGGACGGCATATATTTGGCCCAAAAATCAAAAAATTCCTGACCGCGGAGTCAGGAAAACCTCCTGGGATGGGCCGGGGAAAATCAGGTCAAAGTGAAAAAGAAAGTCCGCCATGCGATTCGGGGTTGAATTTAAGGCTTAGAGGCACTTCTGGATGCTTGATTTGGGACGGCATAATTTTTGGCCCAAAAATCAAAAAATTCCTGACCGCGGAGTCAGGAAAACATCCCGGGATGGGTCGGACCGAATCAGGTCAAATTGAAAGACGAAGTCCGCGCTGAGATTCGGGGTTGAATTTAAGGGTTAGAGGCACTTTTGGATGCTTGATTTGGGACGGCATAATTTTTGGCCCAAAAATCAAAAAATTCCTGACCGCGGAGTCAGGAAAACCTCCTGGGATGGGCCGGAGAAAATCAGGTCAAAGTGAAAAACAAAGTCCGCCATGAGATTCGGGGTTGAATTTAAGGCTTAGAGGCACTTCTGGATGCTTGATTTGGGACGGCATAATTTTTGGCCCAAAAATCAAAAAATTCCTGCCCGCGGAGTCCGGAAAACCTCCCGGGATGGGCCGGACCGAATCAGGTCAAATTGAAAGACGAAGTCCGCGCTGAGATTCGGGGTTGAATTTAAGGGTTAGAGGCACTTTTGGATGCTTGATTTGGGACGGCATAATTTTTGGCCCAAAAATCAAAAAATTCCTGACCGCGGAGTCAGGAAAACCTCCTGGGATGGGCCGGAGAAAATCAGGTCAAAGTGAAAAACAAAGTCCGCCATGAGATTCGGGGTTGAATTTAAGGCTTAGAGGCACTTTTGGATGCTTGATTTGGGACGGCATATATTTGGCCCAAAAATCAAAAAATTCCTGACCGCGGAGTCAGGAAAACCTCCTGGGATGGGCCGGAGAAAATCAGGTCAAAGTGAAAAAGAAAGTCCGCCATGAGATTCGGGGTTGAATTTAAGGCTTAGAGGCACTTCTGGATGCTTGATTTGGGACGGCATAATTTTTGGCCCAAAAATCAAAAAATTCCTGACCGCGGACTCCGGAAAACATCCCGGGATGGGCCGGACCGAATCAGGTCAAATTGAAAGACGAAGTCCGCGCTGAGATTCGGGGTTGAATTTAAGGCTTAGAGGCACTTTTGGATGCTTGATTTGGGACGGCATATATTTGGCCCAAAAATCAAAAAATTCCTGACCGCGGAGTCAGGAAAACCTCCTGGGATGGGCCGGGGAAAATCAGGTCAAAGTGAAAAAGAAAGTCCGCCATGCGATTCGGGGTTGAATTTAAGGCTTAGAGGCACTTCTGGATGCTTGATTTGGGACGGCATAATTTTTGGCCCAAAAATCAAAAAATTCCTGACCGCGGAGTCAGGAAAACCTCCCGGGATGGGCTGGGGAAAATACGGTCAAGGTGGAAAACGAAGTCCGCCATGAGATTCGGGGTTGAATTTAAAGGTTATAGGAACTTTTGGATGGTTGATTTGGGACGGCATAATTTTTGGCCCAAAAATCAAAAAATTCCTGACCGCGGAATCCGGAAAACCTCCCGGGATGGGCCGGACCGAATCAGGTCAAATTGAAAGACGAAGTCCGCGCTGAGATTCGGGGTTGAATTTAAGGGTTAGAGGCACTTTTGGATGCTTGATTTGGGACGGCATAATTTTTGGCCCAAAAATCAAAAAATTCCTGACCGCGGAGTCAGGAAAACCTCCTGGGATGGGCCGGAGAAAATCAGGTCAAAGTGAAAAACAAAGTCCGCCATGAGATTCGGGGTTGAATTTAAGGCTTAGAGGCACTTTTGGATGCTTGATTTGGGACGGCATATATTTGGCCCAAAAATCAAAAAATTCCTGACCGCGGAGTCAGGAAAACCTCCTGGGATGGGCCGGAGAAAATCAGGTCAAAGTGAAAAAGAAAGTCCGCCATGAGATTCGGGGTTGAATTTAAGGCTTAGAGGCACTTCTGGATGCTTGATTTGGGACGGCATAATTTTTGGCCCAAAAATCAAAAAATTCCTGACCGCGGACTCCGGAAAACATCCGGGGATGGGCCGGACCGAATCAGGTCAAATTGAAAGACGAAGTCCGTGCTGAGATTCGGGGTTGAATTTAAGGCTTAGAGGCACTTTTGGATGCTTGATTTGGGACGGCATATATTTGGCCCAAAAATCAAAAAATTCCTGACCGCGGAGTCAGGAAAACCTCCTGGGATGGGCCGGGGAAAATCAGGTCAAAGTGAAAAAGAAAGTCCGCCATGAGATTCGGGGTTGAATTTAAGGCTTAGAGGCACTTCTGGATGCTTGATTTGGGACGGCATAATTTTTGGCCCAAAAATCAAAAAATTCCTGACCGCGGAGTACGGAAAACATCCCGGGATGGGTCGGACCGAATCAGGTCAAATTGAAAGACGAAGTCCGTGCTGAGATTCGGGGTTGAATTTAAGGATTAGAGGCACTTTTGGATGCTTGATTTGGGACGGCATAATTTTTGGCCCAAAAATCTAAAAATTCCTGCCCGCGGTGTCCGGAAAACCTCCCGGGATGGGCCAGACCGAATCAGATCAAATTGAAAGACGAAGTCCGCCATGAGATTCGGGGTTGAATTTAAGGCTTAGAGGCACTTTTGGATGCTTGATTTGGGACGGCATATATTTGGCCCAAAAATCAAAAAATTCCTGACCGCGGAGTCATGAAAACCTCCTGGGATGGGCCGGAGAAAATCAGGTCAAAGTGAAAAAGAAAATCCGCCATGAGATTCGGGGTTGAATTTAAGGCTTAGAGGCACTTCTGGATGCTTGATTTGGGACGGCATAATTTTTGGCCCAAAAAACAAAAAATTCCTGACCGCGGAGTCAGGAAAACCTCCTGGGATGGGCTGGAGAAAATCAGGTCAAAGTGAAAAAGAAAGTCCGCCATGAGATTCGGGGTTGAATTTAAGGCTTAGAGGCACTTCTGGATGCTTGATTTGGGACGGCATAATTTTTGGCCCAAAAAACAAAAAATTCCTGACCGCGGAGTCAGGAAAACCTCCTGGGATGGGCCGGGGAAAATCAGGTCAAAGTGAAAAAGAAAGTCCGCCATGAGATTCGGGGTTGAATTTAAGGCTTAGAGGCACTTCTGGATGCTTGATTTGGGACGGCATAATTTTTGGCCCAAAAATCAAAAAATTCCTGACCGCTGAGTCAGGAAAACATCCCGGGATGGGTCGGACCGAATCAGGTCAAATTGAAAGACGAAGTCCGTGCTGAGATTCGGGGTTGAATTTAAGGATTAGAGGCACTTTTGGATGCTTGATTTGGGACGGCATAATTTTTGGCCCAAAAACCAAAAAATTCCTGCCCGCGGAGTCCGGAAAACCTCCCGGGATGGGCCGGACCGAATCAGATCAAATTGAAAGACGAAGTCTTCCATGAGATTCGCGGTTGAATTTAAGGCTTAGAGGCACTTTTGGATGCTTGATTTGGGACGGCATATATTTGGCCCAAAAATCAAAAAATTCCTGACTGCGGAGTCAGGAAAACCTCCTGGGATGGGCCGGAGAAAATCAGGTCAAAGTGAAAAAGAAAGTCCGCCATGAGATTCGGGGTTGAATTTAAGGCTTAGAGGCACTTTTGGATGCTTGATTTGGGACGGCATAATATTGGGCCAAAAATCAAAAAATTCCTGACTTCTGAGTCAGGAAAACCTCCCGGAATGGACCGGACCGAATCAGGTCAAATTGGAAAACAAAGTCCGCCATGAGATTCGCGGTTGAATTTAAGGCTTAGAGGCACTTTTGGATGCTTGATTTGGGACGGCATATATTTGGCCCAAAAATCAAAAAATTCCTGACCGCGGAGTCAGGAAAACCTCTTGGGATGGGCTGGAGAAAATCAGGTCAAAGTGAAAAAGAAAGTCCGCCATGAGATTCGGGGTTGAATTTAAGGCTTAGAGGCACTTTTGGATGCTTGATTTGGGACGGCATATATTTGGCCCAAAAATCAAAAAATTCCTGACCGCGGAGTCACGAAAACCTCCTGGGATGGCCTGGAGAAAATCAGGTCAAAGTGAAAAAGAAAGTCCGCCATGAGATTTGGGGTTGAATTTAAGGCTTAGAGGCACTTTTGGATGCTTGATTTGGGACGGCATATATTTGGCCCAAAAATCAAAAAATTCCTGCCCGCGGAGTCCGGAAAACCTCCCAGGATGGGCCGGACCGAATCAGATCAAATTGAAAGACGAAGTCCGCCATGAGATTCGGGGTTGAATTTAAGGCTTAGAGGCACTTTTGGATGCTTGATTTGGGACGGCATATATTTGGCCCAAAAATCAAAAAATTCCTGACCGCGGAGTCATGAAAACCTCCTGGGATGGGCCAGAGAAAATCAGGTCAAAGTGAAAAAGAAAGTCCGCCATGAGATTCGGGGTTGAATTTAAGGCTTAGAGGCACTTCTGGATGCTTGATTTGGGACGGCATAATTTTTGGCCCAAAAAACAAAAAATTCCTGACCGCGGAGTCCGGAAAACATCCCGGGATGGGCCGGACCGAATCAGGTCAAATTGAAAGACGAAGTCCGCGCTGAGATTCGTGGTTGAATTTAAGGCTTAGAGGCACTTTTGGATGCTTGATTTGGGACGGCATATATTTGGCCCAAAAATCAAAAAATTCCTGACCGCGGAGTCAGGAAAACCTCTTGGGATGGGCTGGAGAAAATCAGGTCAAAGTGAAAAAGAAAGTCCGCCATGAGATTCGGGGTTGAATTTAAGGCTTAGAGGCACTTTTGGATGCTTGATTTGGGACGGCATATATTTGGCCCAAAAATCAAAAAATTCCTGACCGCGGAGTCACGAAAACCTCCTGGGATGGGCTGGAGAAAATCAGGTCAAAGTGAAAAAGAAAGTCCGCCATGAGATTTGGGGTTGAATTTAAGGCTTAGAGGCACTTTTGGATGCTTGATTTGGGACGGCATATATTTGGCCCAAAAATCAAAAAATTCCTGACCGCGGAGTCAGGAAAACCTCCTGGGATGGGCCGGGGAAAATCAGGTCAAAGTGAAAAAGAAAGTCCGCCATGAGATTCGGGGTTGAATTTAAGGCTTAAAGGCACTTCTGGATGCTTGATTTGGGACGGCATAATTTTTGGCCCAAAAATCAAAAAATTCCTGACCGCGGAGTCCGGAAAACATCCCGGGATGGGCCGGACCGAATCAGGTCAAATTGAAAGATGAAGTCCGCCATGAGATTCGGGGTTGAATTTAAGGCTTAGAGGCACTTTTGGATGCTTGATTTGGGACGGCATATATTTGGCCCAAAAATCAAAAAATTCCTGACCGCGGAGTCACGAAAACCTCCTGGGATGGGCTGGAGAAAATCAGGTCAAAGTGAAAAAGAAAGTCCGCCATGAGATTTGGGGTTGAATTTAAGGCTTAGAGGCACTTTTGGATGCTTGATTTGGGACGGCATATATTTGGCCCAAAAATCAAAAAATTCCTGCCCGCGGAGTCCGGAAAACCTCCCGGGATGGGCCGGACCGAATCAGATCAAATTGAAAGACGAAGTCCGCCATGAGATTCGGGGTTGAATTTAAGGCTTAGAGGCACTTTTGGATGCTTGATTTGGGACGGCATATATTTGGCCCAAAAATCAAAAAATTCCTGACCGCGGAGTCATGAAAACCTCCTGGGATGGGCCAGAGAAAATCAGGTCAAAGTGAAAAAGAAAGTCCGCCATGAGATTCGGGGTTGAATTTAAGGCTTAGAGGCACTTCTGGATGCTTGATTTGGGACGGCATAATTTTTGGCCCAAAAAACAAAAAATTCCTGACCGCGGAGTCCGGAAAACATCCCGGGATGGGCCGGACCGAATCAGGTCAAATTGAAAGACGAAGTCCGCGCTGAGATTCGTGGTTGAATTTAAGGCTTAGAGGCACTTTTGGATGCTTGATTTGGGACGGCATATATTTGGCCCAAAAATCAAAAAATTCCTGACCGCGGAGTCAGGAAAACCTCTTGGGATGGGCTGGAGAAAATCAGGTCAAAGTGAAAAAGAAAGTCCGCCATGAGATTCGGGGTTGAATTTAAGGCTTAGAGGCACTTTTGGATGCTTGATTTGGGACGGCATATATTTGGCCCAAAAATCAAAAAATTCCTGACCGCGGAGTCACGAAAACCTCCTGGGATGGGCTGGAGAAAATCAGGTCAAAGTGAAAAAGAAAGTCCGCCATGAGATTTGGGGTTGAATTTAAGGCTTAGAGGCACTTTTGGATGCTTGATTTGGGACGGCATATATTTGGCCCAAAAATCAAAAAATTCCTGACCGCGGAGTCAGGAAAACCTCCTGGGATGGGCCGGGGAAAATCAGGTCAAAGTGAAAAAGAAAGTCCGCCATGAGATTCGGGGTTGAATTTAAGGCTTAAAGGCACTTCTGGATGCTTGATTTGGGACGGCATAATTTTTGGCCCAAAAATCAAAAAATTCCTGACCGCGGAGTCCGGAAAACATCCCGGGATGGGCCGGACCGAATCAGGTCAAATTGAAAGATGAAGTCCGCCATGAGATTCGGGGTTGAATTTAAGGCTTAGAGGCACTTTTGGATGCTTGATTTGGGACGGCATAATTTTGGGCCAAAAATCAAAAAATTCCTGACTTCTGAGTCAGGAAAACCTCCCGGAATGGACCGGACCAAATCAGGTCAAATTGGAAAACAAAGTCCGCCATGAGATTCGGGGTTGAATTTAAGGCTTAGAGGCACTTCTGGATGCTTGATTTGGGACGGCATAATTTTTGCCCCAAAAATAAAAAAATTCCTGACCGCGGAGTCAGGAAAACCTCCTGGGATGGGCCGGACCGAATCAGGTCAAATTGGAAAACGAAGTCCGTCATGAGATTCGGGGTTGAATTTAAATGTTAGAGGAACTTTTGGATGTTTGATTTCGGACCGCAATAATTTTTGGCCCAAAAATAAAAAAATTACTGACCGCGGAGTCAGGAAAACCTCCCGGGATGGGCTGGCGAAAATACGGTCAAGGTGGAAAACGAAGTCCGCCATGAGATTCGGGGTTGAATTTAAAGGTTATAGGAACTTTTGGATGGTTGATTTGGGACGGCATAATTTTTGGCCCAAAAATCAAAAAATTCCTGACCGCGGAGTCCGGAAAACCTCCCGGGATGGGCCGGACCGAATCAGGTCAAATTGAAAGACGAAGTCCGCGCTGAGATTCGGGGTTGAATTTAAGGGTTAGAGGCACTTTTGGGTGCTTGATTTGGGACAGCATAATTTTTGGCCCAAAAATCAAAAAATTCCTGACCGCGGAGTCAGGAAAACCTCCTGGGATGGGCCGGAGAAAATCAGGTCAAAGTGAAAAACAAAGTCCGCCATGAGATTCGGGGTTGAATTTAAGGCTTAGAGGCACTTCTGGATGCTTGATTTGGGACGGCATAATTTTTGGCCCAAAAATCAAAAAATTCCTGCCCGCGGAGTCAGGAAAACATCCCGGGATGGGTCGGACCGAATCAGGTCAAATTGAAAGACGAAGTCCGTGCTGAGATTCGGGGATGAATTTAAGGATTAGAGGCACTTTTGGATGCTTGATTTGGGACGGCATATATTTGGCCCAAAAATCAAAAAATTCCTGCCCGCGGAGTCCGGAAAACCTCCCGGGATGGGGCGGACCGAATCAGATCAAATTGAAAGACGAAGTCCGCCATGAGATTCGCGGTTGAATTTAAGGCTTAGAGGCACTTTTGGATGCTTGATTTGGGACGGCATATATTTGGCCCAAAAATCAAAAAATTCCTGACCGCGGAGTCAGGAAAACCTCCTGGGATGGGCCGGAGAAAATCAGGTCAAAGTGAAAAAGAAAGTCCGCCATGAGATTCGGGGTTGAATTTAAGGCTTAGAGGCACTTTTGGATGCTTGATTTGGGACGGCATAATTTTGGGCCAAAAATCAAAAAATTCCTGACTTCTGAGTCAGGAAAACCTCCCGGAATGGACCGGACCGAATCAGGTCAAATTGGAAAACAAAGTCCGCCATGAGATTCGGGGTTGAATTTAAGGCTTAGAGGCACTTCTGGATGCTTGATTTGGGACGGCATAATTTTTGCCCCCAAAATAAAAAAATTCCTGACCGCGGAGTCAGGAAAACCTCCTGGGATGGGCCGGACCGAATCAGGTCAAATTGGAAAACGAAGTCCGTCATGAGATTCGGGGTTGAATTTAAATGTTAGAGGAACTTTTGGATGTTTGATTTCGGACCGCAATAATTTTTGGCCCAAAAATAAAAAAATTACTGACCGCGGAGTCAGGAAAACCTCCCGGGATGGGCTGGGGAAAATACGGTCAAGGTGGAAAACGAAGTCCGCCATGAGATTCGGGGTTGAATTTAAAGGTTATAGGAACTTTTGGATGGTTGATTTGGGATGGCATAATTTTTGGCCCAAAAATCAAAAAATTCCTGACCTCGGAGTCCGGAAAACCTCCCGGGATGGGCCGGACCGAATCAGGTCAAATTGAAAGACGAAGTCCGCGCTGAGATTCGGGGTTGAATTTAAGGGTTAGAGGCACTTTTGGGTGCTTGATTTGGGACGGCATAATTTTTGGCCCAAAAATCAAAAAATTCCTGACCGCGGAGTCAGGAAAACCTCCTGGGATGGGCCGGAGAAAATCAGGTCAAAGTGAAAAACAAAGTCCGCCATGAGATTCGGGGTTGAATTTAAGGCTTAGAGGCACTTCTGGATGCTTGATTTGGGACGGCATAATTTTTGGCCCAAAAATCAAAAAATTCCTGCCCGCGGAGTCAGGAAAACATCCCGGGATGGGTCGGACCGAATCAGGTCAAATTGAAAGACGAAGTCCGTGCTGAGATTCGGGGATGAATTTAAGGATTAGAGGCACTTTTGGATGCTTGATTTGGGACGGCATAATTTTTGGCCCAAAAATCAAAAAATTCCTGCCCGCGGAGTCCGGAAAACCTCCCGGGATGGGCCGGACCGAATCAGATCAAATTGAAAGACGAAGTCCGCCATGAGATTCGCGGTTGAATTTAAGGCTTAGAGGCACTTTTGGATGCTTGATTTGGGACGGCATATATTTGGCCCAAAAATCAAAAAATTCCTGACCGCGGAGTCAGGAAAACCTCCTGGGATGGGCCGGAGAAAATCAGGTCAAAGTGAAAAAGAAAGTCCGCCATGAGATTCGGGGTTGAATTTAAGGCTTAGAGGCACTTCTGGATGCTTGATTTGGGACGGCATAATTTTTGGCCCAAAAATCAAAAAATTCCTGACCGCGGAGTCCGGAAAACATCCCGGGATGGGCCGGACCGAATCAGGTCAAATTGAAAGACGAAGTCCGCGCTGAGATTCGGGGTTGAATTTAAGGCTTAGAGGCACTTTTGGATGCTTGATTTGGGACGGCATATATTTGGCCCAAAAATCAAAAAATTCCTGACCGCGGAGTCAGGAAAACCTCTTGGGATGGGCTGGAGAAAATCAGGTCAAAGTGAAAAAGAAAGTCCGCCATGAGATTCGGGGTTGAATTTAAGGCTTAGAGGCACTTTTGGATGCTTGATTTGGGACGGCATATATTTGGCCCAAAAATCAAAAAATTCCTGACCGCGGAGTCAGGAAAACCTCCTGGGATGGGCTAGAGAAAATCAGGTCAAAGTGAAAAAGAAAGTCCGCCATGAGATTCGGGGTTGAATTTAAGGCTTAGAGGCACTTTTGGATGCTTGATTTGGGACGGCATATATTTGGCCCAAAAATCAAAAAATTCCTGACCGCGGAGTCAGGAACACCTCCTGGGATGGGCCGGAGAAAATCAGGTCAAAGTGAAAAAGAAAGTCCGCCATGAGATTTGGGGTTGAATTTAAGGCTTAGAGGCACTTTTGGATGCTTGATTTGGGACGGCATATATTTGGCTCAAAAATCAAAAAATTCCTGACCGCGGAGTCAGGAAAACCTCCTGGGATGGGCCGGGGAAAATCAGGTCAAAGTGAAAAAGAAAGTCCGCCATGAGATTCGGGGTTGAATTTAAGGCTTAGAGGCACTTTTGGATGCTTGATTTGGGACGGCATATATTTGGCCCAAAAATCAAAAAATTCCTGACCGCGGAGTCAGGAAAACCTCCTGGGATGGGCCGGGGAAAATCAGGTCAAAGTGAAAAAGAAAGTCCGCCATGAGATTCGGGGTTGAATTTAAGGCTTAGAGGCACTTCTGGATGCTTGATTTGGGACGGCATAATTTTTGGCCCAAAAATCAAAAAATTCCTGACCGCGGAGTCAGGAAAACATCCCGGGATGGGTCGGACCGAATCAGGTCAAATTGAAAGACGAAGTCCGTGCTGAGATTCGGGGTTGAATTTAAGGATTAGAGGCACTTTTGGATGCTTGATTTGGGACGGCATAATTTTTGGCCCAAAAATCAAAAAATTCTTGCCCGCGGAGTCCGGAAAACCTCCCGGGATGGGCCGGACCGAATCAGGTCAAATTGAAAGACGAAGTCCGCCATGAGATTCGGGGTTGAATTTAAGGCTTAGAGGCACTTTTGGATGCTTGATTTGGGACGGCATATATTTGGCCCAAAAATCAAAAAATTCCTGACCGCGGAGTCATGAAAACCTCCTGGGATGGGCCCGAGAAAATCAGGTCAAAGTGAAAAAGAAAGTCCGCCATGAGATTCGGGGTTGAATTTAAGGCTTAGAGGCACTTCTGGATGCTTGATTTGGGACGGCATAATTTTTGGCCCAAAAAACAAAAAATTCCTGACCGCGGAGTCCGGAAAACATCCCGGGATGGGCCGGACCGAATCAGGTCAAATTGAAAGACGAAGCCCGCGCTGAGATTCGGGGTTGAATTTAAGGCTTAGAGGCACTTTTGGATGCTTGATTTGGGACGGCATATATTTGGCCCAAAAATCAAAAAATTCCTGACCGCGGAGTCAGGAAAACCTCCTGGGATGGGCTGGAGAAAATCAGGTCAAAGTGAAAAAGAAAGTCCGCCATGAGATTCGGGGTTGAATTTAAGGCTTAGAGGCACTTTTGGATGCTTGATTTGGGACGGCATATATTTGGCCCAAAAATCAAAAAATTCCTGACCGCGGAGTCAGGAAAACCTCCTGGGATGGGCTGGAGAAAATCAGGTCAAAGTGAAAAAGAAAGTCCGCCATGAGATTCGGGGTTGAATTTAAGGCTTAGAGGCACTTTTGGATGCTTGATTTGGGACGGCATATATTTGGCTCAAAAATCAAAAAATTCCTGACCGCGGAGTCAGGAAAACCTCCTGGGATGGGCCGGGGAAAATCAGGTCAAAGTGAAAAAGAAAGTCCGCCATGAGATTCGGGGTTGAATTTAAGGCGTAGAGGCACTTCTGGATGCTTGATTTGGGACGGCATAATTTTTGGCCCAAAAATCAAAAAATTCCTGACCGCGGAGTCAGGAAAACATCCCGGGATGGGTCGGACCGAATCAGGTCAAATTGAAAGACGAAGTCCGTGCTGAGATTCGGGGTTGAATTTAAGGATTAGAGGCACTTTTGGATGCTTGATTTGGGACGGCATAATTTTTGGCCCAAAAATCAAAAAATTCCTGCCCGCGGAGTCCGGAAAACCTCCCGGGATGGGCCGGACCGAATCAGGTCAAATTGAAAGACGAAGTCCGCCATGAGATTCGGGGTTGAATTTAAGGCTTAGAGGCACTTTTGGATGCTTGATTTGGGACGGCATATATTTGGCCCAAAAATCAAAAAATTCCTGACCGCGGAGTCATGAAAACCTCCTGGGATGGGCCGGAGAAAATCAGGTCAAAGTGAAAAAGAAAGTCCGCCATGAGATTCGGGGTTGAATTTAAGGCTTAGAGGCACTTCTGGATGCTTGATTTGGGACGGCATAATTTTTGGCCCAAAAAACAAAAAATTCCTGACCGCGGAGTCCGGAAAACATCCCGGGATGGGCCGGACCCAATCAGGTCAAATTGAAAGACGAAGCCCGCGCTGAGATTCGGGGTTGAATTTAAGGCTTAGAGGCACTTTTGGATGCTTGATTTGGGACGGCATATATTTGGCCCAAAAATCAAAAAATTCCTGACCGCGGAGTCTGGAAAACCTCCTGGGATGGGCTGGAGAAAATCAGGTCAAAGTGAAAAAGAAAGTCCGCCATGAGATTCGGGGTTGAATTTAAGGCTTAGAGGCACTTTTGGATGCTTGATTTGGGACGGCATATATTTGGCACAAAAATCAAAAAATTCCTGACCGCGGAGTCAGGAAAACCTCCTGGGATGGGCTGGAGAAAATCAGGTCAAAGTGAAAAAGAAAGTCCGCCATGAGATTCGGGGTTGAATTTAAGGCTTAGAGGCACTTTTGGATGCTTGATTTGGGACGGCATATATTTGGCCCAAAAATCAAAAAATTCCTGACCGCGGAGTCAGGAAAACCTCCTGGGATGGGCCGGGGAAAATCAGGTCAAAGTGAAAAAGAAAGTCCGCCATGAGATTCGGGGTTGAATTTAAGGCGTAGAGGCACTTCTGGATGCTTGATTTGGGACGGCATAATTTTTGGCCCAAAAATCAAAAAATTCCTGACCGCGGAGTCAGGAAAACATCCCGGGATGGGTCGGACCGAATCAGGTCAAATTGAAAGACGAAGTCCGTGCTGAGATTCGGGGTTGAATTTAAGGATTAGAGGCACTTTTGGATGCTTGATTTGGGACGGCATAATTTTTGGCCCAAAAATCAAAAAATTCCTGCCCGCGGAGTACGGAAAACCTCCCGGGATGGGCCGGACCGAATCAGATCAAATTGAAAGACGAAGTCCGCCATGAGATTCGCGGTTGAATTTAAGGCTTAGAGGCACTTTTGGATGCTTGATTTGGGACGGCATATATTTGGCCCAAAAATCAAAAAATTCCTGACTGCGGAGTCAGGAAAACCTCCTGGGATGGGCCGGAGAAAATCAGGTCAAAGTGAAAAAGAAAGTCCGCCATGAGATTCGGGGTTGAATTTAAGGCTTAGAGGCACTTCTGGATGCTTGATTTGGGACGGCATAATTTTTGGCCCAAAAATCAAAAAATTCCTGCCCGCGGAGTCCGGAAAACCTCCCGGGATGGGCCGGACCGAATCAGGTCAAATTGAAAGACGAAGTCCGCCATGAGATTCGGGGTTGAATTTAAGGCTTAGAGGCACTTTTGGATGCTTGATTTGGGACGGCATATATTTGGCCCAAAAATCAAAAAATTCCTGACCGCGGAGTCAGGAAAACCTCTTGGGATGGGCTGGAGAAAATCAGGTCAAAGTGAAAAAGAAAGTCCGCCATGAGATTCGGGGTTGAATTTAAGGCTTAGAGGCACTTTTGGATGCTTGATTTGGGACGGCATATATTTGGCCCAAAAATCAAAAAATTCCTGACCGCGGAGTCAGGAAAACCTCCTGGGATGGGCTGGAGAAAATCAGGTCAAAGTGAAAAAGAAAGTCCGCCATGAGATTCGGGGTTGAATTTAAGGCTTAGAGGCACTTTTGGATGCTTGATTTGGGACGGCATATATTTGGCCCAAAAATCAAAAAATTCCTGACCGCGGAGTACGGAAAACCTCCCGGGATGGGCCGGACCGAATCAGATCAAATTGAAAGACGAAGTCCGCCATGAGATTCGCGGTTGAATTTAAGGCTTAGAGGCACTTTTGGATGCTTGATTTGGGACGGCATATATTTGGCCCAAAAATCAAAAAATTCCTGACTGCGGAGTCAGGAAAACCTCCTGGGATGGGCCGGAGAAAATCAGGTCAAAGTGAAAAAGAAAGTCCGCCATGAGATTCGGGGTTGAATTTAAGGCTTAGAGGCACTTCTGGATGCTTGATTTGGGACGGCATAATTTTTGGCCCAAAAATCAAAAAATTCCTGCCCGCGGAGTCCGGAAAACCTCCCGGGATGGGCCGGACCGAATCAGGTCAAATTGAAAGACGAAGTCCGCCATGAGATTCGGGGTTGAATTTAAGGCTTAGAGGCACTTTTGGATGCTTGATTTGGGACGGCATATATTTGGCCCAAAAATCAAAAAATTCCTGACCGCGGAGTCAGGAAAACCTCTTGGGATGGGCTGGAGAAAATCAGGTCAAAGTGAAAAAGAAAGCCCGCGCTGAGATTCGGGGTTGAATTTAAGGCTTAGAGGCACTTTTGGATGCTTGATTTGGGACGGCATATATTTGGCCCAAAAATCAAAAAATTCCTGACCGCGGAGTCAGGAAAACCTCCTGGGATGGGCTGGAGAAAATCAGGTCAAAGTGAAAAAGAAAGTCCGCCATGAGATTCGGGGTTGAATTTAAGGCTTAGAGGCACTTTTGGATGCTTGATTTGGGACGGCATATATTTGGCCCAAAAATCAAAAAATTCCTGACCGCGGAGTCAGGAACACCTCCTGGGATGGGCCGGAGAAAATCAGGTCAAAGTGAAAAAGAAAGTCCGCCATGAGATTTGGGGTTGAATTTAAGGCTTAGAGGCACTTTTGGATGCTTGATTTGGGACGGCATATATTTGGCCCAAAAATCAAAAAATTCCTGACCGCGGAGTCAGGAAAACCTCCTGGGATGGGCCGGGGAAAATCAGGTCAAAGTGAAAAAGAAAGTCCGCCATGAGATTCGGGGTTGAATTTAAGGCTTAGAGGCACTTCTGGATGCTTGATTTGGGACGGCATAATTTTTGGCCCAAAAATAAAAAAATTCCTGACCGCGGAGTCAGGAAAACATCCCGGGATGGGTCGGACCGAATCAGGTCAAATTGAAAGACGAAGTCCGTGCTGAGATTCGGGGTTGAATTTAAGGCTTAGAGGCACTTTTGGATGCTTGATTTGGGACGGCATAATTTTTGGCCCAAAAATCAAAAAATTCTTGCCCGCGGAGTCCGGAAAACCTCCCGGGATGGGCCGGACCGAATCAGGTCAAATTGAAAGACGAAGTCCGCCATGAGATTCGGGGTTGAATTTAAGGCTTAGAGGCACTTTTGGATGCTTGATTTGGGACGGCATATATTTGGCCCAAAAATCAAAAAATTCCTGACCGCGGAGTCATGAAAACCTCCTGGGATGGGCCGGAGAAAATCAGGTCAAAGTGAAAAAGAAAGTCCGCCATGAGATTCGGGGTTGAATTTAAGGCTTAGAGGCACTTCTGGATGCTTGATTTGGGACGGCATAATTTTTGGCCCAAAAAACAAAAAATTCCTGACCGCGGAGTCCGGAAAACATCCCGGGATGGGCCGGACCGAATCAGGTCAAATTGAAAGACGAAGCCCGCGCTGAGATTCGGGGTTGAATTTAAGGCTTAGAGGCACTTTTGGATGCTTGATTTGGGACGGCATATATTTGGCCCAAAAATCAAAAAATTCCTGACCGCGGAGTCAGGAAAACCTCCTGGGATGGGCTGGAGAAAATCAGGTCAAAGTGAAAAAGAAAGTCCGCCATGAGATTCGGGGTTGAATTTAAGGCTTAGAGGCACTTTTGGATGCTTGATTTGGGACGGCATATATTTGGCCCAAAAATCAAAAAATTCCTGACCGCGGAGTCAGGAAAACCTCCTGGGATGGGCCGGGGAAAATCAGGTCAAAGTGAAAAAGAAAGTCCGCCATGAGATTCGGGGTTGAATTTAAGGCGTAGAGGCACTTCTGGATGCTTGATTTGGGACGGCATAATTTTTGGCCCAAAAATCAAAAAATTCCTGACCGCGGAGTCAGGAAAACATCCCGGGATGGGTCGGACCGAATCAGGTCAAATTGAAAGACGAAGTCCGTGCTGAGATTCGGGGTTGAATTTAAGGATTAGAGGCACTTTTGGATGCTTGATTTGGGACGGCATAATTTTTGGCCCAAAAATCAAAAAATTCCTGCCCGCGGAGTCCGGAAAACCTCCCGGGATGGGCCGGACCGAATCAGATCAAATTGAAAGACGAAGTCCGCCATGAGATTCGCGGTTGAATTTAAGGCTTAGAGGCACTTTTGGATGCTTGATTTGGGACGGCATAATATTTGGCCCAAAAATCAAAAAATTCCTGCCCGCGGAGTCCGGAAAACCTCCCGGGATGGGCCGGACCGAATCAGATCAAATTGAAAGACGAAGTCCGCCATGAGATTCGGGGTTGAATTTAAGGCTTAGAGGCACTTTTGGATGCTTGATTTGGGACGGCATATATTTGGCCCAAAAATCAAAAAATTCCTGACTGCGGAGTCAGGAAAACCTCCTGGGATGGGCCGGAGAAAATCAGGTCAAAGTGAAAAACAAAGTCCGCCATGAGATTCGGGGTTGAATTTAAGGCTTAGAGGCACTTCTGGATGCTTGATTTGGGACGGCATAATTTTTGGCCCAAAAATCAAAAAATTCCTGCCCGCGGAGTCCGGAAAACCTCCCGGGATGGGCCGGACCGAATCAGGTCAAATTGAAAGACGAAGTCCGCCATGAGATTCGGGGTTGAATTTAAGGCTTAGAGGCACTTTTGGATGCTTGATTTGGGACGGCATATATTTGGCCCAAAAATCAAAAAATTCCTGACCGCGGAGTCAGGAAAACCTCTTGGGATGGGCTGGAGAAAATCAGGTCAAAGTGAAAAAGAAAGTCCGCCATGAGATTCGGGGTTGAATTTAAGGCTTAGAGGCACTTTTGGATGCTTGATTTGGGACGGCATATATTTGGCCCAAAAATCAAAAAATTCCTGACCGCGGAGTCAGGAAAACCTCCTGGGATGGGCTGGAGAAAATCAGGTTAAAGTGAAAAAGAAAGTCCGCCATGAGATTCGGGGTTGAATTTAAGGCTTAGAGGCACTTTTGGATGCTTGATTTGGGACGGCATATATTTGGCCCAAAAATCAAAAAATTCCTGACCGCGGAGTCAGGAAAACCTCCTGGGATGGGCCGGGGAAAATCAGGTCAAAGTGAAAAAGAAAGTCCGCCATGAGATTCGGGGTTGAATTTAAGGCGTAGAGGCACTTCTGGATGCTTGATTTGGGACGGCATAATTTTTGGCCCAAAAATCAAAAAATTCCTGACCGCGGAGTCAGGAAAACATCCCGGGATGGGTCGGACCGAATCAGGTCAAATTGAAAGACGAAGTCCGTGCTGAGATTCGGGGTTGAATTTAAGGATTAGAGGCACTTTTGGATGCTTGATTTGGGACGGCATAATTTTTGGCCCAAAAATCAAAAAATTCCTGCCCGCGGAGTCCGGAAAACCTCCCGGGATGGGCCGGACCGAATCAGATCAAATTGAAAGACGAAGTCCGCCATGAGATTCGCGGTTGAATTTAAGGCTTAGAGGCACTTTTGGATGCTTGATTTGGGACGGCATATATTTGGCCCAAAAATCAAAAAATTCCTGACTGCGGAGTCAGGAAAACCTCCTGGGATGGGCCGGAGAAAATCAGGTCAAAGTGAAAAAGAAAGTCCGCCATGAGATTCGGGGTTGAATTTAAGGCTTAGAGGCACTTCTGGATGCTTGATTTGGGACGGCATAATTTTTGGCCCAAAAATCAAAAAATTCCTGCCCGCGGATTCCGGAAAACCTCCCGGGATGGGCCGGACCGAATCAGGTCAAATTGAAAGACGAAGTCCGCCATGAGATTCGGGGTTGAATTTAAGGCTTAGAGGCACTTTTGGATGCTTGATTTGGGACGGCATATATTTGGCCCAAAAATCAAAAAATTCCTGACCGCGGAGTCAGGAAAACCTCTTGGGATGGGCTGGAGAAAATCAGGTCAAAGTGAAAAAGAAAGTCCGCCATGAGATTCGGGGTTGAATTTAAGGCTTAGAGGCACTTTTGGATGCTTGATTTGGGACGGCATATATTTGGCCCAAAAATCAAAAAATTCCTGACCGCGGAGTCAGGAAAACCTCCTGGGATGGGCTGGAGAAAATCAGGTCAAAGTGAAAAAGAAAGTCCGCCATGAGATTCGGGGTTGAATTTAAGGCTTAGAGGCACTTTTGGATGCTTGATTTGGGACGGCATATATTTGGCCCAAAAATCAAAAAATTCCTGACCGCGGAGTCAGGAAAACCTCCTGGGATGGGCCGGGGAAAATCAGGTCAAAGTGAAAAAGAAAGTCCGCCATGAGGTTCGGGGTTGAATTTAAGGCGTAGAGGCACTTCTGGATGCTTGATTTGGGACGGCATAATTTTTGGCCCAAAAATCAAAAAATTCCTGACCGCGGAGTCAGGAAAACATCCCGGGATGGGTCGGACCGAATCAGGTCAAATTGAAAGACGAAGTCCGTGCTGAGATTCGGGGTTGAATTTAAGGATTAGAGGCACTTTTGGATGCTTGATTTGGGACGGCATAATATTTGGCCCAAAAATCAAAAAATTCCTGCCCGCGGAGTCCGGAAAACCTCCCGGGATGGGCCGGACCGAATCAGATCAAATTGAAAGACGAAGTCCGCCATGAGATTCGCGGTTGAATTTAAGGCTTAGAGGCACTTTTGGATGCTTGATTTGGGACGGCATATATTTGGCCCAAAAATCAAAAAATTCCTGACTGCGGAGTCAGGAAAACCTCCTGGGATGGGCCGGAGAAAATCAGGTCAAAGTGAAAAAGAAAGTCCGCCATGAGATTCGGGGTTGAATTTAAGGCTTAGAGGCACTTCTGGATGCTTGATTTGGGACGGCATAATTTTTGGCCCAAAAATCAAAAAATTCCTGCCCGCGGAGTCCGGAAAACCTCCCGGGATGGGCCGGACCGAATCAGGTCAAATTGAAAGACGAAGTCCGCCATGAGATTCGGGGTTGAATTTAAGGCTTAGAGGCACTTTTGGATGCTTGATTTGGGACGGCATATATTTGGCCCAAAAATAAAAAAATTCCTGACCGCGGAGTCAGGAAAACCTCTTGGGATGGGCTGGAGAAAATCAGGTCAAAGTGAAAAAGAAAGTCCGCCATGAGATTCGGGGTTGAATTTAAGGCTTAGAGGCACTTTTGGATGCTTGATTTGGGACGGCATATATTTGGCCCAAAAATCAAAAAATTCCTGACCGCGGAGTCAGGAAAACCTCCTGGGATGGGCTGGAGAAAATCAGGTTAAAGTGAAAAAGAAAGTCCGCCATGAGATTCGGGGTTGAATTTAAGGCTTAGAGGCACTTTTGGATGCTTGATTTGGGACGGCATATATTTGGCCCAAAAATCAAAAAATTCCTGACCGCGGAGTCAGGAAAACCTCCTGGGATGGGCCGGGGAAAATCAGGTCAAAGTGAAAAAGAAAGTCCGCCATGAGATTCGGGGTTGAATTTAAGGCGTAGAGGCACTTCTGGATGCTTGATTTGGGACGGCATAATTTTTGGCCCAAAAATCAAAAAATTCCTGACCGCGGAGTCAGGAAAACATCCCGGGATGGGTCGGACCGAATCAGGTCAAATTGAAAGACGAAGTCCGTGCTGAGATTCGGGGTTGAATTTAAGGCTTAGAGGCACTTTTGGATGCTTGATTTGGGACGGCATATATTTGGCCCAAAAATCAAAAAATTCCTGACTGCGGAGTCAGGAAAACCTCCTGGGATGGGCCGGAGAAAATCAGGTCAAAGTGAAAAAGAAAGTCCGCCATGAGATTCGGGGTTGAATTTAAGGCTTAGAGGCACTTCTGGATGCTTGATTTGGGACGGCATAATTTTTGGCCCAAAAATCAAAAAATTCCTGCCCGCGGAGTCCGGAAAACCTCCCGGGATGGGCCGGACCGAATCAGGTCAAATTGAAAGACGAAGTCCGCCATGAGATTCGGGGTTGAATTTAAGGCTTAGAGGCACTTTTGGATGCTTGATTTGGGACGGCATATATTTGGCCCAAAAATCAAAAAATTCCTGACCGCGGAGTCAGGAAAACCTCTTGGGATGGGCTGGAGAAAATCAGGTCAAAGTGAAAAAGAAAGTCCGCCATGAGATTCGGGGTTGAATTTAAGGCTTAGAGGCACTTTTGGATGCTTGATTTGGGACGGCATATATTTGGCCCAAAAATCAAAAAATTCCTGACCGCGGAGTCAGGAAAACCTCCTGGGATGGGCTGGAGAAAATCAGGTCAAAGTGAAAAAGAAAGTCCGCCATGAGATTCGGGGTTGAATTTAAGGCTTAGAGGCACTTTTGGATGCTTGATTTGGGACGGCATATATTTGGCCCAAAAATCAAAAAATTCCTGACCGCGGAGTCAGGAAAACCTCCTGGGATGGGCCGGGGAAAATCAGGTCAAAGTGAAAAAGAAAGTCCGCCATGAGGTTCGGGGTTGAATTTAAGGCGTAGAGGCACTTCTGGATGCTTGATTTGGGACGGCATAATTTTTGGCCCAAAAATCAAAAAATTCCTGACCGCGGAGTCAGGAAAACATCCCGGGATGGGTCGGACCGAATCAGGTCAAATTGAAAGACGAAGTCCGTGCTGAGATTCGGGGTTGAATTTAAGGATTAGAGGCACTTTTGGATGCTTGATTTGGGACGGCATAATATTTGGCCCAAAAATCAAAAAATTCCTGCCCGCGGAGTCCGGAAAACCTCCCGGGATGGGCCGGACCGAATCAGATCAAATTGAAAGACGAAGTCCGCCATGAGATTCGCGGTTGAATTTAAGGCTTAGAGGCACTTTTGGATGCTTGATTTGGGACGGCATATATTTGGCCCAAAAATCAAAAAATTCCTGACTGCGGAGTCAGGAAAACCTCCTGGGATGGGCCGGAGAAAATCAGGTCAAAGTGAAAAAGAAAGTCCGCCATGAGATTCGGGGTTGAATTTAAGGCTTAGAGGCACTTCTGGATGCTTGATTTGGGACGGCATAATTTTTGGCCCAAAAATCAAAAAATTCCTGCCCGCGGAGTCCGGAAAACCTCCCGGGATGGGCCGGACCGAATCAGGTCAAATTGAAAGACGAAGTCCGCCATGAGATTCAGGGTTGAATTTAAGGCTTAGAGGCACTTTTGGATGCTTGATTTGGGACGGCATATATTTGGCCCAAAAATCAAAAAATTCCTGACCGCGGAGTCAGGAAAACCTCTTGGGATGGGCTGGAGAAAATCAGGTCAAAGTGAAAAAGAAAGTCCGCCATGAGATTCGGGGTTGAATTTAAGGCTTAGAGGCACTTTTGGATGCTTGATTTGGGACGGCATATATTTGGCCCAAAAATCAAAAAATTCCTGACCGCGGAGTCAGGAAAACCTCCTGGGATGGGCTGGAGAAAATCAGGTTAAAGTGAAAAAGAAAGTCCGCCATGAGATTCGGGGTTGAATTTAAGGCTTAGAGGCACTTTTGGATGCTTGATTTGGGACGGCATATATTTGGCCCAAAAATCAAAAAATTCCTGACCGCGGAGTCAGGAAAACCTCCTGGGATGGGCCGGGGAAAATCAGGTCAAAGTGAAAAAGAAAGTCCGCCATGAGATTCGGGGTTGAATTTAAGGCGTAGAGGCACTTCTGGATGCTTGATTTGGGACGGCATAATTTTTGGCCCAAAAATCAAAAAATTCCTGACCGCGGAGTCAGGAAAACATCCCGGGATGGGTCGGACCGAATCAGGTCAAATTGAAAGACGAAGTCCGTGCTGAGATTCGGGGTTGAATTTAAGGATTAGAGGCACTTTTGGATGCTTGATTTGGGACGGCATAATTTTTGGCCCAAAAATCAAAAAATTCCTGCCCGCGGAGTCCGGAAAACCTCCCGGGATGGGCCGGACCGAATCAGATCAAATTGAAAGACGAAGTCCGCCATGAGATTCGCGGTTGAATTTAAGGCTTAGAGGCACTTTTGGATGCTTGATTTGGGACGGCATATATTTGGCCCAAAAATCAAAAAATTCCTGACTGCGGAGTCAGGAAAACCTCCTGGTATGGGCCGGAGAAAATCAGGTCAAAGTGAAAAAGAAAGTCCGCCATGAGATTCGGGGTTGAATTTAAGGCTTAGAGGCACTTCTGGATGCTTGATTTGGGACGGCATAATTTTTGGCCCAAAAATCAAAAAATTCCTGCCCGCGGAGTCCGGAAAACCTCCCGGGATGGGCCGGACCGAATCAGGTCAAATTGAAAGACGAAGTCCGCCATGAGATTCGGGGTTGAATTTAAGGCTTAGAGGCACTTTTGGATGCTTGATTTGGGACGGCATATATTTGGCCCAAAAATCAAAAAATTCCTGACCGCGGAGTCAGGAAAACCTCTTGGGATGGGCTGGAGAAAATCAGGTCAAAGTGAAAAAGAAAGTCCGCCATGAGATTCGGGGTTGAATTTAAGGCTTAGAGGCACTTTTGGATGCTTGATTTGGGACGGCATATATTTGGCCCAAAAATCAAAAAATTCCTGACCGCGGAGTCAGGAAAACCTCCAGGGATGGGCTGGAGAAAATCAGGTCAAAGTGAAAAAGAAAGTCCGCCATGAGATTCGGGGTTGAATTTAAGGCTTAGAGGCACTTTTGGATGCTTGATTTGGGACGGCATATATTTGGCCCAAAAATCAAAAAATTCCTGACCGCGGAGTCAGGAAAACCTCCTGGGATGGGCCGGGGAAAATCAGGTCAAAGTGAAAAAGAAAGTCCGCCATGAGATTCGGGGTTGAATTTAAGGCGTAGAGGCACTTCTGGATGCTTGATTTGGGACGGCATAATTTTTGGCCCAAAAATCAAAAAATTCCTGACCGCGGAGTCAGGAAAACATCCCGGGATGGGTCGGACCGAATCAGGTCAAATTGAAAGACTAAGTCCGTGCTGAGATTCGGGGTTGAATTTAAGGATTAGAGGCACTTTTGGATGCTTGATTTGGGACGGCATAATTTTTGGCCCAAAAATCAAAAAGTTCCTGCCCGCGGAGTCCGGAAAACCTCCCGGGATGGGCCGGACCGAATCAGGTCAAATTGAAAGACGAAGTCCGCCATGAGATTCGGGGTTGAATTTAAGGCTTAGAGGCACTTTTGGATGCTTGATTTGGGACGGCATATATTTGGCCCAAAAATCAAAAAATTCCTGACCGCGGAGTCAGGAAAACCTCTTGGGATGGGCTGGAGAAAATCAGGTCAAAGTGAAAAAGAAAGTCCGCCATGAGATTCGGGGTTGAATTTAAGGCTTAGAGGCACTTTTGGATGCTTGATTTGGGACGGCATATATTTGGCCCAAAAATCAAAAAATTCCTGACCGCGGAGTCAGGAAAACCTCCAGGGATGGGCTGGAGAAAATCAGGTCAAAGTGAAAAAGAAAGTCCGCCATGAGATTCGGGGTTGAATTTAAGGCTTAGAGGCACTTTTGGATGCTTGATTTGGGACGGCATATATTTGGCCCAAAAATCAAAAAATTCCTGACCGCGGAGTCAGGAAAACCTCCTGGGATGGGCCGGGGAAAATCAGGTCAAAGTGAAAAAGAAAGTCCGCCATGAGATTCGGGGTTGAATTTAAGGCGTAGAGGCACTTCTGGATGCTTGATTTGGGACGGCATAATTTTTGGCCCAAAAATCAAAAAATTCCTGACCGCGGAGTCAGGAAAACATCCCGGGATGGGTCGGACCGAATCAGGTCAAATTGAAAGACTAAGTCCGTGCTGAGATTCGGGGTTGAATTTAAGGATTAGAGGCACTTTTGGATGCTTGATTTGGGACGGCATAATTTTTGTCCCAAAAATCAAAAAATTCCTGACCGCGGAGTCCGGAAAACCTCCCGGGATGGGCCGGACCGAATCAGATCAAATTGAAAGACGAAGTCCGCCATGAGATTCGCGGTTGAATTTAAGGCTTAGAGGCACTTTTGGATGCTTGATTTGGGACGGCATATATTTGGCCCAAAAATCAAAAAATTCCTGACTGCGGAGTCAGGAAAACCTCCTGGGATGGGCCGGAGAAAATCAGGTCAAAGTGAAAAAGAAAGTCCGCCATGAGATTCGGGGTTGAATTTAAGGCTTAGAGGCACTTCTGGATGCTTGATTTGGGACGGCATAATTTTTGGCCCAAAAATCAAAAAATTCCTGCCCGCGGAGTCCGGAAAACCTCCCGGGATGGGCCGGACCGAATCAGGTCAAATTGAAAGACGAAGTCCGCCATGAGATTCGGGGTTGAATTTAAGGCTTAGAGGCACTTTTGGATGCTTGATTTGGGACGGCATATATTTGGCCCAAAAATCAAAAAATTCCTGACCGCGGAGTCAGGAAAACCTCTTGGGATGGGCTGGAGAAAATCAGGTCAAAGTGAAAAAGAAAGTCCGCCATGAGATTCGGGGTTGAATTTAAGGCTTAGAGGCACTTTTGGATGCTTGATTTGGGACGGCATATATTTGGCCCAAAAATCAAAAAATTCCTGACCGCGGAGTCAGGAAAACCTCCTGGGATGGGCTGGAGAAAATCAGGTCAAAGTGAAAAAGAAAGTCCGCCATGAGATTCGGGGTTGAATTTAAGGCTTAGAGGCACTTTTGGATGCTTGATTTGGGACAGCATATATTTGGCCCAAAAATCAAAAAATTCCTGACCGCGGAGTCAGGAAAACCTCCTGGGATGGGCCGGGGAAAATCAGGTCAAAGTGAAAAAGAAAGTCCGCCATGAGATTCGGGGTTGAATTTAAGGCGTAGAGGCACTTCTGGATGCTTGATTTGGGACGGCATAATTTTTGGCCCAAAAATCAAAAAATTCCTGACCGCGGAGTCAGGAAAACATCCCGGGATGGGTCGGACCGAATCAGGTCAAATTGAAAGACGAAGTCCGTGCTGAGATTCGGGGTTGAATTTAAGGATTAGAGGCACTTTTGGATGCTTGATTTGGGACGGCATAATTTTTGGCCCAAATATCAAAAAATTCCTGCCCGCGGAGTCCGGAAAACCTCCCGGGATGGGCCGGACCGAATCAGATCAAATTGAAAGACGAAGTCCGCCATGAGATTCGCGGTTGAATTTAAGGCTTAGAGGCACTTTTGGATGCTTGATTTGGGACGGCATATATTTGGCCCAAAAATAAAAAAATTCCTGACTGCGGAGTCAGGAAAACCTCCTGGGATGGGCCGGAGAAAATCAGGTCAAAGTGAAAAAGAAAGTCCGCCATGAGATTCGGGGTTGAATTTAAGGCTTAGAGGCACTTCTGGATGCTTGATTTGGGACGGCATAATTTTTGGCCCAAAAATCAAAAAATTCCTGCCCGCGGAGTCCGGAAAACCTCCCGGGATGGGCCGGACCGAATCAGGTCAAATTGAAAGACGAAGTCCGCCATGAGATTCGGGGTTGAATTTAAGGCTTAGAGGCACTTTTGGATGCTTGATTTGGGACGGCATATATTTGGCCCAAAAATCAAAAAATTCCTAACCGCGGAGTCATGAAAACCTCCTGGGATGGGCCGGAGAAAATCAGGTCAAAGTGAAAAAGAAAGTCCGCCATGAGATTCGGGGTTGAATTTAAGGCTTAGAGGCACTTCTGGATGCTTGATTTGGGACGGCATAATTTTTGGCCCAAAAAACAAAAAATTCCTGACCGCGGAGTCCGGAAAACATCCCGGGATGGGCCGGACCGAATCAGGTCAAATTGAAAGATGAAGCCCGCGCTGAGATTCGGGGTTGAATTTAAGGCTTAGAGGCACTTTTGGATGCTTGATTTGGGACGGCATATATTTGGCCCAAAAATCAAAAAATTCCTGACCGCGGAGTCAGGAAAACCTCTTGGGATGGGCTGGAGAAAATCAGGTCAAAGTGAAAAAGAAAGTCCGCCATGAGATTCGGGGTTGAATTTAAGGCTTAGAGGCACTTTTGGATGCTTGATTTGGGACGGCATATATTTGGCCCAAAAATCAAAAAATTCCTGACCGCGGAGTCAGGAAAACCTCCTGGGATGGGCTGGAGAAAATCAGGTCAAAGTGAAAAAGAAAGTCCGCCATGAGATTCGGGGTTGAATTTAAGGCTTAGAGGCACTTTTGGATGCTTGATTTGGGACGGCATATATTTGGCCCAAAAATCAAAAAATTCCTGACCGCGGAGTCAGGAAAACCTCCTGGGGTGGGCCGGAGAAAATCAGGTCAAAGTGAAAAAGAAAGTCCGCTATGAGATTCGGGGTTGAATTTAAGGCTTAGAGGCACTTCTGGATGCTTGATTTGGGACGGCATAATTTTTGGCCCAAAAATCAAAAAATTCCTGCCCGCGGAGTCCGGAAAACCTCCCGGGATGGGCCGGACCGAATCAGATCAAATTGAAAGACGAAGTCCGCCATGAGATTCGGGGTTGAATTTAAGGCTTAGAGGCACTTCTGGATGCTTGATTTGGGACGGCATAATTTTTGGCCCAAAAAACAAAAAATTCCTGACCGCGGAGTCCGGAAAACATCCCGGGATGGGCCGGACCGAATCAGGTCAAATTGAAAGACGAAGTCCGTGCTGAGATTCGGGGTTGAAAATTAAGGATTAGAGGCACTTTTGGATGCTTGATTTGGGACGGCATAATTTTTGGCCCAAATATCAAAAAATTCCTGCCCGCGGAGTCCGGAAAACCTCCCGGGATGGGCCGGACCGAATCAGATCAAATTGAAAGACGAAGTCCGCCATGAGATTCGCGGTTGAATTTAAGGCTTAGAGGCACTTTTGGATGCTTGATTTGGGACGGCATATATTTGGCCCAAAAATAAAAAAATTCCTGACTGCGGAGTCAGGAAAACCTCCTGGGATGGGCCGGAGAAAATCAGGTCAAAGTGAAAAAGAAAGTCCGCCATGAGATTCGGGGTTGAATTTAAGGCTTAGAGGCACTTCTGGATGCTTGATTTGGGACGGCATAATTTTTGGCCCAAAAATCAAAAAATTCCTGCCCGCGGAGTCCGGAAAACCTCCCGGGATGGGCCGGACCGAATCAGGTCAAATTGAAAGACGAAGTCCGCCATGAGATTCGGGGTTGAATTTAAGGCTTAGAGGCACTTTTGGATGCTTGATTTGGGACGGCATATATTTGGCCCAAAAATCAAAAAATTCCTAACCGCGGAGTCATGAAAACCTCCTGGGATGGGCCGGAGAAAATCAGGTCAAAGTGAAAAAGAAAGTCCGCCATGAGATTCGGGGTTGAATTTAAGGCTTAGAGGCACTTCTGGATGCTTGATTTGGGACGGCATAATTTTTGGCCCAAAAAACAAAAAATTCCTGACCGCGGAGTCCGGAAAACATCCCGGGATGGGCCGGACCGAATCAGGTCAAATTGAAAGATGAAGCCCGCGCTGAGATTCGGGGTTGAATTTAAGGCTTAGAGGCACTTTTGGATGCTTGATTTGGGACGGCATATATTTGGCCCAAAAATCAAAAAATTCCTGACCGCGGAGTCAGGAAAACCTCTTGGGATGGGCTGGAGAAAATCAGGTCAAAGTGAAAAAGAAAGTCCGCCATGAGATTCGGGGTTGAATTTAAGGCTTAGAGGCACTTTTGGATGCTTGATTTGGGACGGCATATATTTGGCCCAAAAATCAAAAAATTCCTGACCGCGGAGTCAGGAAAACCTCCTGGGATGGGCTGGAGAAAATCAGGTTAAAGTGAAAAAGAAAGTCCGCCATGAGATTCGGGGTTGAATTTAAGGCTTAGAGGCACTTTTGGATGCTTGATTTGGGACGGCATATATTTGGCCCAAAAATCAAAAAATTCCTGACCGCGGAGTCAGGAAAACCTCCTGGGGTGGGCCGGAGAAAATCAGGTCAAAGTGAAAAAGAAAGTCCGCTATGAGATTCGGGGTTGAATTTAAGGCTTAGAGGCACTTCTGGATGCTTGATTTGGGACGGCATAATTTTTGGCCCAAAAATCAAAAAATTCCTGACCGCGGAGTCCGGAAAACCTCCCGGGATGGGTCGGACCGAATCAGGTCAAATTGAAAGACGAAGTCCGTGCTGAGATTCGGGGTTGAAAATTAAGGATTAGAGGCACTTTTGGATGCTTGATTTGGGACGGCATAATTTTTGGCCCAAAAATCAAAAAATTCCTGCCCGCCGAGTCCGGAAAACCTCCCGGGATGGGCCGGACCGAATCAGATCAAATTGAAAGACGAAGTCCGCCATGAGATTCGGGGTTGAATTTAAGGCTTAGAGGCACTTTTGGATGCTTGATTTGGGACGGCATATATTTGGCCCAAAAATCAAAAAATTCCTGACCGCGGAGTCAGGAAAACCTCCTGGGATGGGCCGGGGAAAATCAGGTCAAAGTGAAAAAGAAAGTCCGCCATGAGATTCGGGGTTGAATTTAAGGCGTAGAGGCACTTCTGGATGCTTGATTTGGGACGGCATAATTTTTGGCCCAAAAATCAAAAAATTCCTGACCGCGGAGTCAGGAAAACATCCCGGGATGGGTCGGACCGAATCAGGTCAAATTGAAAGACGAAGTCCGTGCTGAGATTCGGGGTTGAATTTAAGGATTAGAGGCACTTTTGGATGCTTGATTTGGGACGGCATAATTTTTGGCCCAAATATCAAAAAATTCCTGCCCGCGGAGTCCGGAAAACCTCCCGGGATGGGCCGGACCGAATCAGATCAAATTGAAAGACGAAGTCCGCCATGAGATTCGCGGTTGAATTTAAGGCTTAGAGGCACTTTTGGATGCTTGATTTGGGACGGCATATATTTGGCCCAAAAATAAAAAAATTCCTGACTGCGGAGTCAGGAAAACCTCCTGGGATGGGCCGGAGAAAATCAGGTCAAAGTGAAAAAGAAAGTCCGCCATGAGATTCGGGGTTGAATTTAAGGCTTAGAGGCACTTCTGGATGCTTGATTTGGGACGGCATAATTTTTGGCCCAAAAATCAAAAAATTCCTGCCCGCGGAGTCCGGAAAACCTCCCGGGATGGGCCGGACCGAATCAGGTCAAATTGAAAGACGAAGTCCGCCATGAGATTCGGGGTTGAATTTAAGGCTTAGAGGCACTTTTGGATGCTTGATTTGGGACGGCATATATTTGGCCCAAAAATCAAAAAATTCCTAACCGCGGAGTCATGAAAACCTCCTGGGATGGGCCGGAGAAAATCAGGTCAAAGTGAAAAAGAAAGTCCGCCATGAGATTCGGGGTTGAATTTAAGGCTTAGAGGCACTTCTGGATGCTTGATTTGGGACGGCATAATTTTTGGCCCAAAAAACAAAAAATTCCTGACCGCGGAGTCCGGAAAACATCCCGGGATGGGCCGGACCGAATCAGGTCAAATTGAAAGATGAAGCCCGCGCTGAGATTCGGGGTTGAATTTAAGGCTTAGAGGCACTTTTGGATGCTTGATTTGGGACGGCATATATTTGGCCCAAAAATCAAAAAATTCCTGACCGCGGAGTCAGGAAAACCTCTTGGGATGGGCTGGAGAAAATCAGGTCAAAGTGAAAAAGAAAGTCCGCCATGAGATTCGGGGTTGAATTTAAGGCTTAGAGGCACTTTTGGATGCTTGATTTGGGACGGCATATATTTGGCCCAAAAATCAAAAAATTCCTGACCGCGGAGTCAGGAAAACCTCCTGGGATGGGCTGGAGAAAATCAGGTCAAAGTGAAAAAGAAAGTCCGCCATGAGATTCGGGGTTGAATTTAAGGCTTAGAGGCACTTTTGGATGCTTGATTTGGGACGGCATATATTTGGCCCAAAAATCAAAAAATTCCTGACCGCGGAGTCAGGAAAACCTCCTGGGGTGGGCCGGAGAAAATCAGGTCAAAGTGAAAAAGAAAGTCCGCTATGAGATTCGGGGTTGAATTTAAGGCTTAGAGGCACTTCTGGATGCTTGATTTGGGACGGCATAATTTTTGGCCCAAAAATCAAAAAATTCCTGACCGCGGAGTCCGGAAAACCTCCCGGGATGGGTCGGACCGAATCAGGTCAAATTGAAAGACGAAGTCCGTGCTGAGATTCGGGGTTGAAAATTAAGGATTAGAGGCACTTTTGGATGCTTGATTTGGGACGGCATAATTTTTGGCCCAAAAATCAAAAAATTCCTGCCCGCGGAGTCCGGAAAACCTCCCGGGATGGGCCGGACCGAATCAGATCAAATTGAAAGACGAAGTCCGCCATGAGATTCGGGGTTGAATTTAAGGCTTAGAGGCACTTTTGGATGCTTGATTTGGGACGGCATATATTTGGCCCAAAAATCAAAAAATTCCTGACTGCGGAGTCAGGAAAACCTCCTGGGATGGGCCGGAGAAAATCAGGTCAAAGTGAAAAAGAAAGTCCGCCATGAGATTCGGGGTTGAATTTAAGGCTTAGAGGCACTTCTGGATGCTTGATTTGGGACGGCATAATTTTTGGCCCAAAAAACAAAAAATTCCTGACCGCGGAGTCCGGAAAACATCCCGGGATGGGCCGGACCGAATCAGGTCAAATTGAAAGACGAAGTCCGCGCTGAGATTCGGGGTTGAATTTAAGGCTTAGAGGCACTTTTGGATGCTTGATTTGGGACGGCATATATTTGGCCCAAAAATCAAAAAATTCCTGACCGCGGAGTCATGGAAACCTCATGGGATGGGCCGGAGAAAATCAGGTCAAAGTGAAAAAGAAAGTCCGCCATGAGATTCGGGGTTGAATTTAAGGCTTAGAGGCACTTTTGGATGCTTGATTTGGGACGGCATATATTTGGCCCAAAAATCAAAAAATTCCTGACCGCGGAGTCAGGAAAACCTCCTGGGATGGGCCGGGGAAAATCAGGTCAAAGTGAAAAAGAAAGTCCGCCATGAGATTCGGGGTTGAATTTAAGGCGTAGAGGCACTTCTGGATGCTTGATTTGGGACGGCATAATTTTTGGCCCAAAAATCAAAAAATTCCTGACGGCGGAGTCAGGAAAACATCCCGGGATGGGTCGGACCGAATCAGGTCAAATTGAAAGACGAAGTCCGTGCTGAGATTCGGGGTTCAATTTAAGGCTTAGAGGCACTTTTGGATGCTTGATTTGGGACGGCATATATTTGGCCCAAAAATCAAAAAATTCCTAACCGCGGAGTCATGAAAACCTCCTGGGATGGGCCGGAGAAAATCAGGTCAAAGTGAAAAAGAAAGTCCGCCATGAGATTCGGGGTTGAATTTAAGGCTTAGAGGCACTTCTGGATGCTTGATTTGGGACGGCATAATTTTTGGCCCAAAAAACAAAAAATTCCTGACCGCGGAGTCCGGAAAACATCCCGGGATGGGCCGGACCGAATCAGGTCAAATTGAAAGATGAAGCCCGCGCTGAGATTCGGGGTTGAATTTAAGGCTTAGAGGCACTTTTGGATGCTTGATTTGGGACGGCATATATTTGGCCCAAAAATCAAAAAATTCCTGACCGCGGAGTCAGGAAAACCTCTTGGGATGGGCTGGAGAAAATCAGGTCAAAGTGAAAAAGAAAGTCCGCCATGAGATTCGGGGTTGAATTTAAGGCTTAGAGGCACTTTTGGATGCTTGATTTGGGACGGCATATATTTGGCCCAAAAATCAAAAAATTCCTGACCGCGGAGTCAGGAAAACCTCCTGGGAAGGGCTGGAGAAAATCAGGTCAAAGTGAAAAAGAAAGTCCGCCATGAGATTCGGGGTTGAATTTAAGGCTTAGAGGCACTTTTGGATGCTTGATTTGGGACGGCATATATTTGGCCCAAAAATCAAAAAATTCCTGACCGCGGAGTCAGGAAAACCTCCTGGGGTGGGCCGGAGAAAATCAGGTCAAAGTGAAAAAGAAAGTCCGCTATGAGATTCGGGGTTGAATTTAAGGCTTAGAGGCACTTCTGGATGCTTGATTTGGGACGGCATAATTTTTGGCCCAAAAATCAAAAAATTCCTGACCGCGGAGTCCGGAAAACCTCCCGGGATGGGTCGGACCGAATCAGGTCAAATTGAAAGACGAAGTCCGTGCTGAGATTCGGGGTTGAAAATTAAGGATTAGAGGCACTTTTGGATGCTTGATTTGGGACGGCATAATTTTTGGCCCAAAAATCAAAAAATTCCTGCCCGCGGAGTCCGGAAAACCTCCCGGGATGGGCCGGACCGAATCAGATCAAATTGAAAGACGAAGTCCGCCATGAGATTCGGGGTTGAATTTAAGGCTTAGAGGCACTTTTGGATGCTTGATTTGGGACGGCATATATTTGGCCCAAAAATCAAAAAATTCCTGACTGCGGAGTCAGGAAAACCTCCTGGGATGGGCCGGAGAAAATCAGGTCAAAGTGAAAAAGAAAGTCCGCCATGAGATTCGGGGTTGAATTTAAGGCTTAGAGGCACTTCTGGATGCTTGATTTGGGACGGCATAATTTTTGGCCCAAAAAACAAAAAATTCCTGACCGCGGAGTCCGGAAAACATCCCGGGATGGGCCGGACCGAATCAGGTCAAATTGAAAGACGAAGTCCGCGCTGAGATTCGGGGTTGAATTTAAGGCTTAGAGGCACTTTTGGATGCTTGATTTGGGACGGCATATATTTGGCCCAAAAATCAAAAAATTCCTGACCGCGGAGTCAGGAAAACCTCCTGGGATGGGCTGGAGAAAATCAGGTCAAAGTGAAAAAGAAAGTCCGCCATGAGATTCGGGGTTGAATTTAAGGCTTAGAGGCACTTTTGGATGCTTGATTTGGGACGGCATATATTTGGCCCAAAAATCAAAAAATTCCTGACCGCGGAGTCAGGAAAACCTCCTGGGGTGGGCCGGAGAAAATCAGGTCAAAGTGAAAAAGAAAGTCCGCTATGAGATTCGGGGTTGAATTTAAGGCTTAGAGGCACTTCTGGATGCTTGATTTGGGACGGCATAATTTTTGGCCCAAAAATCAAAAAATTCCTGACCGCGGAGTCCGGAAAACCTCCCGGGATGGGTCGGACCGAATCAGGTCAAATTGAAAGACGAAGTCCGTGCTGAGATTCGGGGTTGAAAATTAAGGATTAGAGGCACTTTTGGATGCTTGATTTGGGACAGCATAATTTTTGGCCCAAAAATCAAAAAATTCCTGCCCGCGGAGTCCGGAAAACCTCCTGGGATGGGCCGGACCGAATCAGATCAAATTGAAAGACGAAGTCCGCCATGAGATTCGGGGTTGAATTTAAGGCTTAGAGGCACTTTTGGATGCTTGATTTGGGACGGCATATATTTGGCCCAAAAATCAAAAAATTCCTGACTGCGGAGTCAGGAAAACCTCCTGGGATGGGCCGGAGAAAATCAGGTCAAAGTGAAAAAGAAAGTCCGCCATGAGATTCGGGGTTGAATTTAAGGCTTAGAGGCACTTCTGGATGCTTGATTTGGGACGGCATAATTTTTGGCCCAAAAAACAAAAAATTCCTGACCGCGGAGTCCGGAAAACATCCCGGGATGGGCCGGACCGAATCAGGTCAAATTGAAAGACGAAGTCCGCGCTGAGATTCGGGGTTGAATTTAAGGCTTAGAGGCACTTTTGGATGCTTGATTTGGGACGGCATATATTTGGCCCAAAAATCAAAAAATTCCTGACCGCGGAGTCAGGAAAACCTCCTGGGATGGGCTGGAGAAAATCAGGTCAAAGTGAAAAAGAAAGTCCGCCATGAGATTCGGGGTTGAATTTAAGGCTTAGAGGCACTTTTGGATGCTTGATTTGGGACGGCATATATTTGGCCCAAAAATCAAAAAATTCCTGACCGCGGAGTCAGGAAAACCTCCTGGGGTGGGCCGGAGAAAATCAGGTCAAAGTGAAAAAGAAAGTCCGCTATGAGATTCGGGGTTGAATTTAAGGCTTAGAGGCACTTCTGGATGCTTGATTTGGGACGGCATAATTTTTGGCCCAAAAATCAAAAAATTCCTGACCGCGGAGTCCGGAAAACCTCCCGGGATGGGTCGGACCGAATCAGGTCAAATTGAAAGACGAAGTCCGTGCTGAGATTCGGGGTTGAAAATTAAGGATTAGAGGCACTTTTGGATGCTTGATTTGGGACGGCATAATTTTTGGCCCAAAAATCAAAAAATTCCTGCCCGCGGAGTCCGGAAAACCTCCCGGGATGGGCCGGACCGAATCAGATCAAATTGAAAGACGAAGTCCGCCATGAGATTCGGGGTTGAATTTAAGGCTTAGAGGCACTTTTGGATGCTTGATTTGGGACGGCATATATTTGGCCCAAAAATCAAAAAATTCCTGACTGCGGAGTCAGGAAAACCTCCTGGGATGGGCCGGAGAAAATCAGGTCAAAGTGAAAAAGAAAGTCCGCCATGAGATTCGGGGTTGAATTTAAGGCTTAGAGGCACTTCTGGATGCTTGATTTGGGACGGCATAATTTTTGGCCCAAAAAACAAAAAATTCCTGACCGCGGAGTCCGGAAAACATCCCGGGATGGGCCGGACCGAATCAGGTCAAATTGAAAGACGAAGTCCGCGCTGAGATTCGGGGTTGAATTTAAGTCTTAGAGGCACTTTTGGATGCTTGATTTGGGACGGCATATATTTGGCCCAAAAATCAAAAAATTCCTGACTGCGGAGTCAGGAAAACCTCCTGGGATGGGCTGGAGAAAATCAGGTCAAAGTGAAAAAGAAAGTCCGCCATGAGATTCGGGGTTGAATTTAAGGCTTAGAGGCACTTTTGGATGCTTGATTTGGGACGGCATATATTTGGCCCAAAAATCAAAAAATTCCTGACCGCGGAGTCAGGAAAACCTCCTGGGGTGGGCCGGAGAAAATCAGGTCAAAGTGAAAAAGAAAGTCCGCTATGAGATTCGGGGTTGAATTTAAGGCTTAGAGGCACTTCTGGATGCTTGATTTGGGACGGCATAATTTTTGGCCCAAAAATCAAAAAATTCCTGACCGCGGAGTCCGGAAAACCTCCCGGGATGGGTCGGACCGAATCAGGTCAAATTGAAAGACGAAGTCCGTGCTGAGATTCGGGGTTGAAAATTAAGGATTAGAGGCACTTTTGGATGCTTGATTTGGGACAGCATAATTTTTGGCCCAAAAATCAAAAAATTCCTGCCCGCGGAGTCCGGAAAACCTCCCGGGATGGGCCGGACCGAATCAGATCAAATTGAAAGACGAAGTCCGCCATGAGATTCGGGGTTGAATTTAAGGCTTAGAGGCACTTTTGGATGCTTGATTTGGGACGGCATATATTTGGCCCAAAAATCAAAAAATTCCTGACTGCGGAGTCAGGAAAACCTCCTGGGATGGGCCGGAGAAAATCAGGTCAAAGTGAAAAAGAAAGTCCGCCATGAGATTCGGGGTTGAATTTAAGGCTTAGAGGCACTTCTGGATGCTTGATTTGGGACGGCATAATTTTTGGCCCAAAAAACAAAAAATTCCTGACCGCGGAGTCCGGAAAACATCCCGGGATGGGCCGGACCGAATCAGGTCAAATTGAAAGACGAAGTCCGCGCTGAGATTCGGGGTTGAATTTAAGGCTTAGAGGCACTTTTGGATGCTTGATTTGGGACGGCATATATTTGGCCCAAAAATCAAAAAATTCCTGACCGCGGAGTCATGGAAACCTCATGGGATGGGCCGGAGAAAATCAGGTCAAGGTGAAAAAGAAAGTCCGCCATGAGATTCGGGGTTGAATTTAAGGCTTAGAGGCACTTTTGGATGCTTGATTTGGGACGGCATATATTTGGCCCAAAAATCAAAAAATTCCTGACCGCGGAGTCAGGAAAACCTCCTGGGATGGGCCGGGGAAAATCAGGTCAAAGTGAAAAAGAAAGTCCGCCATGAGATTCGGGGTTGAATTTAAGGCGTAGAGGCACTTCTGGATGCTTGATTTGGGACGGCATAATTTTTGGCCCAAAAATCAAAAAATTCCTGACCGCGGATTCAGGAAAACATCCCGGGATGGGTCGGACCGAATCAGGTCAAATTGAAAGACGAAGTCCGTGCTGAGATTCGGGGTTCAATTTAAGGCTTAGAGGCACTTTTGGATGCTTGATTTGGGACGGCATATATTTGGCCCAAAAATCAAAAAATTCCTGACCGCGGAGTCATGAAAACCTCCTGGGATGGGCCGGAGAAAATCAGGTCAAAGTGAAAAAGAAAGTCCGCCATGAGATTCGGGGTTGAATTTAAGGCTTAGAGGCACTTCTGGATGCTTGATTTGGGACGGCATAATTTTTGGCCCAAAAAACAAAAAATTCCTGACCGCGGAGTCCGGAAAACATCCCGGGATGGGCCGGACCGAATCAGGTCAAATTGAAAGATGAAGCCCGCGCTGAGATTCGGGGTTGAATTTAAGGCTTAGAGGCACTTTTGGATGCTTGATTTGGGACGGCATATATTTGGCCCAAAAATCAAAAAATTCCTGACCGCGGAGTCAGGAAAACCTCTTGGGATGGGCTGGAGAAAATCAGGTCAAAGTGAAAAAGAAAGTCCGCCATGAGATTCGGGGTTGAATTTAAGGCTTAGAGGCACTTTTGGATGCTTGATTTGGGACGGCATATATTTGGCCCAAAAATCAAAAAATTCCTGACCGCGGAGTCAGGAAAACCTCCTGGGATGGGCTGGAGAAAATCAGGTCAAAGTGAAAAAGAAAGTCCGCCATGAGATTCGGGGTTGAATTTAAGGCTTAGAGGCACTTTTGGATGCTTGATTTGGGACGGCATATATTTGGCCCAAAAATCAAAAAATTCCTGACCGCGGAGTCAGGAAAACCTCCTGGGGTGGGCCAGAGAAAATCAGGTCAAAGTGAAAAAGAAAGTCCGCTATGAGATTCGGGGTTGAATTTAAGGCTTAGAGGCACTTCTGGATGCTTGATTTGGGACGGCATAATTTTTGGCCCAAAAATCAAAAAATTCCTGACCGCGGAGTCCGGAAAACCTCCCGGGATGGGTCGGACCGAATCAGGTCAAATTGAAAGACGAAGTCCGTGCTTAGATTCGGGGTTGAAAATTAAGGATTAGAGGCACTTTTGGATGCTTGATTTGGGACGGCATAATTTTTGGCCCAAAAATCAAAAAATTCCTGCCCGCGGAGTCCGGAAAACCTCCCGGGATGGGCCGGACCGAATCAGATCAAATTGAAAGACGAAGTCCGCCATGAGATTCGGGGTTGAATTTAAGGCTTAGAGGCACTTTTGGATGCTTGATTTGGGACGGCATATATTTGGCCCAAAAATCAAAAAATTCCTGACTGCGGAGTCAGGAAAACCTCCTGGGATGGGCCGGAGAAAATCAGGTCAAAGTGAAAAAGAAAGTCCGCCATGAGATTCGGGGTTGAATTTAAGGCTTAGAGGCACTTCTGGATGCTTGATTTGGGACGGCATAATTTTTGGCCCAAAAAACAAAAAATTCCTGACCGCGGAGTCCGGAAAACATCGCGGGATGGGCCGGACCGAATCAGGTCAAATTGAAAGACGAAGTCCGCGCTGAGATTCGGGGTTGAATTTAAGGCTTAGAGGCACTTTTGGATGCTTGATTTGGGACGGCATATATTTGGCCCAAAAATCAAAAAATTCCTGACCGCGGAGTCAGGAAAACCTCCTGGGATGGGCCGGAGAAAATCAGGTCAAAGTGAAAAAGAAAGTCCGCCATGAGATTCGGGGTTGAATTTAAGGCTTAGAGGCACTTTTGGATGCTTGATTTGGGACGGCATATATTTGGCCCAAAAATCAAAAAATTCCTGACCGCGGAGTCAGGAAAACCTCCTGGGATGGGCCGGGGAAAATCAGGTCAAAGTGAAAAAGAAAGTCCGCCATGAGATTCGGGGTTGAATTTAAGGCGTAGAGGCACTTTTGGATGCTTGATTTGGGACGGCATAATTTTTGGCCCAAAAATCAAAAAATTCCTGCCCGCGGAGTCCGGAAAACCTCCCGGGATGGGCCGGACCGAATCAGATCAAATTGAAAGACGAAGTCCGCCATGAGATTCGCGGTTGAATTTAAGGCTTAGAGGCACTTTTGGATGCTTGATTTGGGACGGCATATATTTGGCCCAAAAATCAAAAAATTCCTGACCGCGGAGTCATGAAAACCTCCTGGGATGGGCCGGAGAAAATCAGGTCAAAGTGAAAAAGAAAGTCCGCCATGAGATTCGGGGTTGAATTTAAGGCTTAGAGGCACTTCTGGATGCTTGATTTGGGACGGCATAATTTTTGGCCCAAAAAACAAAAAATTCCTGACCGCGGAGTCCGGAAAACATCCCGGGATGGGCCGGACCGAATCAGGTCAAATTGAAAGATGAAGCCCGCGCTGAGATTCGGGGTTGAATTTAAGGCTTAGAGGCACTTTTGGATGCTTGATTTGGGACGGCATATATTTGGCCCAAAAATCAAAAAATTCCTGACCGCGGAGTCAGGAAAACCTCTTGGGATGGGCTGGAGAAAATCAGGTCAAAGTGAAAAAGAAAGTCCGCCATGAGATTCGGGGTTGAATTTAAGGCTTAGAGGCACTTTTGGATGCTTGATTTGGGACGGCATATATTTGGCCCAAAAATCAAAAAATTCCTGACCGCGGAGTCAGGAAAACCTCCTGGGGTGGGCCAGAGAAAATCAGGTCAAAGTGAAAAAGAAAGTCCGCTATGAGATTCGGGGTTGAATTTAAGGCTTAGAGGCACTTCTGGATGCTTGATTTGGGACGGCATAATTTTTGGCCCAAAAATCAAAAAATTCCTGACCGCGGAGTCCGGAAAACCTCCCGGGATGGGTCGGACCGAATCAGGTCAAATTGAAAGACGAAGTCCGTGCTTAGATTCGGGGTTGAAAATTAAGGATTAGAGGCACTTTTGGATGCTTGATTTGGGACGGCATAATTTTTGGCCCAAAAATCAAAAAATTCCTGCCCGCGGAGTCCGGAAAACCTCCCGGGATGGGCCGGACCGAATCAGATCAAATTGAAAGACGAAGTCCGCCATGAGATTCGGGGTTGAATTTAAGGCTTAGAGGCACTTTTGGATGCTTGATTTGGGACGGCATATATTTGGCCCAAAAATCAAAAAATTCCTGACTGCGGAGTCAGGAAAACCTCCTGGGATGGGCCGGAGAAAATCAGGTCAAAGTGAAAAAGAAAGTCCGCCATGAGATTCGGGGTTGAATTTAAGGCTTAGAGGCACTTCTGGATGCTTGATTTGGGACGGCATAATTTTTGGCCCAAAAAACAAAAAATTCCTGACCGCGGAGTCCGGAAAACATCGCGGGATGGGCCGGACCGAATCAGGTCAAATTGAAAGACGAAGTCCGCGCTGAGATTCGGGGTTGAATTTAAGGCTTAGAGGCACTTTTGGATGCTTGATTTGGGACGGCATATATTTGGCCCAAAAATCAAAAAATTCCTGACCGCGGAGTCAGGAAAACCTCCTGGGATGGGCCGGAGAAAATCAGGTCAAAGTGAAAAAGAAAGTCCGCCATGAGATTCGGGGTTGAATTTAAGGCTTAGAGGCACTTTTGGATGCTTGATTTGGGACGGCATATATTTGGCCCAAAAATCAAAAAATTCCTGACCGCGGAGTCAGGAAAACCTCCTGGGATGGGCCGGGGAAAATCAGGTCAAAGTGAAAAAGAAAGTCCGCCATGAGATTCGGGGTTGAATTTAAGGCGTAGAGGCACTTTTGGATGCTTGATTTGGGACGGCATAATTTTTGGCCCAAAAATCAAAAAATTCCTGCCCGCGGAGTCCGGAAAACCTCCCGGGATGGGCCGGACCGAATCAGATCAAATTGAAAGACGAAGTCCGCCATGAGATTCGCGGTTGAATTTAAGGCTTAGAGGCACTTTTGGATGCTTGATTTGGGACGGCATATATTTGGCCCAAAAATCAAAAAATTCCTGACCGCGGAGTCATGAAAACCTCCTGGGATGGGCCGGAGAAAATCAGGTCAAAGTGAAAAAGAAAGTCCGCCATGAGATTCGGGGTTGAATTTAAGGCTTAGAGGCACTTCTGGATGCTTGATTTGGGACGGCATAATTTTTGGCCCAAAAAACAAAAAATTCCTGACCGCGGAGTCCGGAAAACATCCCGGGATGGGCCGGACCGAATCAGGTCAAATTGAAAGATGAAGCCCGCGCTGAGATTCGGGGTTGAATTTAAGGCTTAGAGGCACTTTTGGATGCTTGATTTGGGACGGCATATATTTGGCCCAAAAATCAAAAAATTCCTGACCGCGGAGTCAGGAAAACCTCTTGGGATGGGCTGGAGAAAATCAGGTCAAAGTGAAAAAGAAAGTCCGCCATGAGATTCGGGGTTGAATTTAAGGCTTAGAGGCACTTTTGGATGCTTGATTTGGGACGGCATATATTTGGCCCAAAAATCAAAAAATTCCTGACCGCGGAGTCAGGAAAACCTCCTGGGATGGGCTGGAGAAAATCAGGTCAAAGTGAAAAAGAAAGTCCGCCATGAGATTCGGGGTTGAATTTAAGGCTTAGAGGCACTTTTGGATGCTTGATTTCGGACGGCATATATTTGGCCCAAAAATCAAAAAATTCCTGACCGCGGAGTCAGGAAAACCTCCTGGGGTGGGCCGGAGAAAATCAGGTCAAAGTGAAAAAGAAAGTCCGCTATGAGATTCGGGGTTGAATTTAAGGCTTAGAGGCACTTCTGGATGCTTGATTTGGGACGGCATAATTTTTGGCCCAAAAATCAAAAAATTCCTGACCGCGGAGTCCGGAAAACCTCCCGGGATGGGTCGGACCGAATCAGGTCAAATTGAAAGACGAAGTCCGTGCTGAGATTCGGGGTTGAAAATTAAGGATTAGAGGCACTTTTGGATGCTTGATTTGGGACGGCATAATTTTTGGCCCAAAAATCAAAAAATTCCTGCCCGCGGAGTCCGGAAAACCTCCCGGGATGGGCCGGACCGAATCAGATCAAATTGAAAGATGAAGTCCGCCATGAGATTCGGGGTTGAATTTAAGGCTTAGAGGCACTTTTGGATGCTTGATTTGGGACGGCATATATTTGGCCCAAAAATCAAAAAATTCCTGACTGCGGAGTCAGGAAAACCTCCTGGGATGGGCCGGAGAAAATCAGGTCAAAGTGAAAAAGAAAGTCCGCCATGAGATTCGGGGTTGAATTTAAGGCTTAGAGGCACTTCTGGATGCTTGATTTGGGACGGCATAATTTTTGGCCCAAAAAACAAAAAATTCCTGACCGCGGAGTCCGGAAAACATCCCGGGATGGGCCGGACCGAATCAGGTCAAATTGAAAGACGAAGTCCGCGCTGAGATTCGGGGTTGAATTTAAGGCTTAGAGGCACTTTTGGATGCTTGATTTGGGACGGCATATATTTGGCCCAAAAATCAAAAAATTCCTGACCGCGGAGTCATGAAAACCTCCTGGGATGGGCCGGAGAAAATCAGATAAAAGTGAAAAAGATAGTCCGCCATGAGATTCGGGGTTGAATTTAAGGCTTAGAGGCACTTCTGGATGCTTGATTTGGGACGGCATAATTTTTGGCCCAAAAAACAAAAAATTCCTGACCGCGGAGTCCGGAAAACATCCCGGGATGGGCCGGACCGAATCAGGTCAAATTGAAAGACGAAGTCCGCGCTGAGATTCGGGGTTGAATTTAAGGCTTAGAGGCACTTTTGGATGCTTGATTTGGGACGGCATATATTTGGCCCAAAAATCAAAAAATTCCTGACCGCGGAGTCATGAAAACCTCCTGGGATGGGCCGGAGAAAATCAGATCAAAGTGAAAAAGATAGTCCGCCATGAGATTCGGGGTTGAATTTAAGGCTTAGAGGCACTTCTGGATGCTTGATTTGGGACGGCATAATTTTTGGCCCAAAAAACAAAAAATTCCTGACCGCGGAGTCCGGAAAACATCCCGGGATGGGCCGGACCGAATCAGGTCAAATTGAAAGACGAAGTCCGCGCTGAGATTCGGGGTTGAATTTAAGGCTTAGAGGCACTTTTGGATGATTGATTTGGGACGGCATATATTTGGCCCAAAAATCAAAAAATTCCTGACCGCGGAGTCATGAAAACCTCCTGGGATGGGCCGGAGAAAATCAGGTCAAAGTGAAAAAGAAAGTCCGCCATGAGATTCGGGGTTGAATTTAAGGCTTAGAGGCACTTCTGGATGCTTGATTTGGGACGGCATAATTTTTGGCCCAAAAAACAAAAAATTCCTGACCGCGGAGTCCGGAAAACATCCCGGGATGGGCCGGACCGAATCAGGTCAAATTGAAAGACGAAGTCCGCGCTGAGATTCGTGGTTGAATTTAAGGCTTAGAGGCACTTTTGGATGCTTGATTTGGGACGGCATATATTTGGCCCAAAAATCAAAAAATTCCTGACCGCGGAGTCAGGAAAACCTCTTGGGATGGGCTGGAGAAAATCAGGTCAAAGTGAAAAAGAAAGTCCGCCATGAGATTCGGGATTGAATTTAAGGCTTAGAGGCACTTTTGGATGCTTGATTTGGGACGGCATATATTTGGCCCAAAAATCAAAAAATTCCTGACCGCGGAGTCAGGAAAACCTCCTGGGATGGGCCGGAGAAAATCAGGTCAAAGTGAAAAAGAAAGTCCGCTATGAGATTCGGGGTTGAATTTAAGGCTTAGAGGCACTTCTGGATGCTTGATTTGGGACGGCATAATTTTTGGCCCAAAAATCAAAAAATTCCTGACCGCGGAGTCAGGAAAACATCCCGGGATGTGTCGGACCGAATCAGGTCAAATTGAAAGACGAAGTCCGTGCTGAGATTCGGGGTTGAATTTAATGATTAGAGGCACTTTTGGATGCTTGATTTGGGACGGCATAATTTTTGGCCCAAAAATCAAAAAATTCCTGCCCGCGGAGTCCGGAAAACCTCCCGGGATGGGCCGGACCGAATCAGATCAAATTGAAAGACGAAGTCCGCCATGAGATTCGCGGTTGAATTTAAGGCTTAGAGGCACTTTTGGATGCTTGATTTGGGACGGCATATATTTGGCCCAAAAATCAAAAAATTCCTGACCGCGGAGTCAGGAAAACCTCCTGGGATGGGCTGGAGAAAATCAGGTCAAAGTGAAAAAGAAAGTCCGCTATGAGATTCGGGGTTGAATTTAAGGCTTAGAGGCACTTCTGGATGCTTGATTTGGGACGGCATAATTTTTGGCCCAAAAATCAAAAAATTCCTGACCGCGGAGTCAGGAAAACATCCCGGGATGTGTCGGACCGAATCAGGTCAAATTGAAAGACGAAGTCCGTGCTGAGATTCGGGGTTGAATTTAATGATTAGAGGCACTTTTGGATGCTTGATTTGGGACGGCATAATTTTTGGCCCAAAAATCAGAAAATTCCTGCCCGCGGAGTCCGGAAAACCTCCCGGGATGGGCCGGACCGAATCAGATCAAATTGAAAGACGAAGTCCGCCATGAGATTCGCGGTTGAATTTAAGGCTTAGAGGCACTTTTGGATGCTTGATTTGGGACGGCATATATTTGGCCCAAAAATCAAAAAATTCCTGACCGCGGAGTCAGGAAAACCTCCTGGGATGGGCCGGAGAAAATCAGGTCAAAGTGAAAAAGAAAGTCCGCCATGAGATTCGGGGTTGAATTTAAGGCTTAGAGGCACTTCTGGATGCTTGATTTGGGACGACATAATTTTTGGCCCAAAAATCAAAAAATTCCTGACCGCGGAGTCCGGAAAACCTCCCGGGATGGGCCGGACCGAATCAGGTCAAATTGAAAGACGAAGTCCGTGCTGAGATTCGGGGTTGAATTTAAGGCTTAGAGGCACTTTTGGATGCTTGATTTGGGACGGCATAATTTTTGGCCCAAAAATCAAAAAATTCCTGCCCGCGGAGTCCGGAAAACCTCCCGGGATGGGCCGGACCGAATCAGATCAAATTGAAAAAGAAAGTCCGCCATGAGATTCGGGGTTGAATTTAAGGCTTAGAGGCACTTCTGGATGCTTGATTTGGGACGGCATAATTTTTGGCCCAAAAATCAAAAAATTCCTGCCCGCGGAGTCCGGAAAACCTCCCGGGATGGGCCGGACCGAATCAGGTCAAATTGAAAGACGAAGTCCGCGCTGAGATTCGGGGTTGAATTTAAGGCTTAGAGGCACTTCTGGATGCTTGATTTGGGACGGCATAATTTTTGGCCCAAAAATCAAAAAATTCCTGCCCGCGGAGTCCGGAAAACCTCCCGGGATGGGCCGGACCGAATCAGGTCAAATTGAAAGACGAAGTCCGCGCTGAGATTCGGGGTTGAATTTAAGGCTTAGAGGCACTTTTGGATGCTTGATTTGGGACGGCATATATTTGGCCCAAAAATCAAAAAATTCCTGACCGCGGAGTCATGAAAACCTCCTGGGATGGGCCGGAGAAAATCAGGTCAAAGTGAAAAAGAAAGTCCGCCATGAGATTCGGGGTTGAATTTAAGGCTTAGAGGCACTTCTGGATGCTTGATTTGGGACGGCATAATTTTTGGCCCAAAAAACAAAAAATTCCTGACCGCGGAGTCCGGAAAACATCCCGGGATGGGCCAGACCGAATCAGGTCAAATTGAAAGACGAAGCCCGCGCTGAGATTCGGGGTTGAATTTAAGGCTTAGAGGCACTTTTGGATGCTTGATTTGGGACGGCATATATTTGGCCCAAAAATCAAAAAATTCCTGACCGCGGAGTCATGAAAACCTCCTGGGATGGGCCGGAGAAAATCAGATAAAAGTGAAAAAGATAGTCCGCCATGAGATTCGGGGTTGAATTTAAGGCTTAGAGGCACTTCTGGATGCTTGATTTGGGACGGCATAATTTTTGGCCCAAAAAACAAAAAATTCCTGACCGCGGAGTCCGGAAAACATCCCGGGATGGGCCGGACCGAATCAGGTCAAATTGAAAGACGAAGTCCGCGCTGAGATTCGGGGTTGAATTTAAGGCTTAGAGGCACTTTTGGATGCTTGATTTGGGACGGCATATATTTGGCCCAAAAATCAAAAAATTCCTGACCGCGGAGTCAGGAAAACCTCCTGGGATGGGCCGGAGAAAATCAGATCAAAGTGAAAAAGATAGTCCGCCATGAGATTCGGGGTTGAATTTAAGGCTTAGAGGCACTTCTGGATGCTTGATTTGGGACGGCATAATTTTTGGCCCAAAAAACAAAAAATTCCTGACCGCGGAGTCCGGAAAACATCCCGGGATGGGCCGGACCGAATCAGGTCAAATTGAAAGACGAAGTCCGCGCTGAGATTCGGGGTTGAATTTAAGGCTTAGAGGCACTTTTGGATGCTTGATTTGGGACGGCATATATTTGGCCCAAAAATCAAAAAATTCCTGACCGCGGAGTCATGAAATCCTCCTGGGATGGGCCGGAGAAAATCAGGTCAAAGTGAAAAAGAAAGTCCGCCATGAGATTCGGGGTTGAATTTAAGGCTTAGAGGCACTTCTGGATGCTTGATTTGGGACGGCATAATTTTTGGCCCAAAAAACAAAAAATTCCTGACCGCGGAGTCCGGAAAACATCCCGGGATGGGCCAGACCGAATCAGGTCAAATTGAAAGACGAAGCCCGCGCTGAGATTCGGGGTTGAATTTAAGGCTTAGAGGCACTTTTGGATGCTTGATTTGGGACGGCATATATTTGGCCCAAAAATCAAAAAATTCCTGACCGCGGAGTCATGAAAACCTCCTGGGATGGGCCGGAGAAAATCAGATAAAAGTGAAAAAGATAGTCCGCCATGAGATTCGGGGTTGAATTTAAGGCTTAGAGGCACTTCTGGATGCTTGATTTGGGACGGCATAATTTTTGGCCCAAAAAACAAAAAATTCCTGACCGCGGAGTCCGGAAAACATCCCGGGATGGGCCGGACCGAATCAGGTCAAATTGAAAGACGAAGTCCGCGCTGAGATTCGGGGTTGAATTTAAGGCTTAGAGGCACTTTTGGATGCTTGATTTGGGACGGCATATATTTGGCCCAAAAATCAAAAAATTCCTGACCGCGGAGTCAGGAAAACCTCCTGGGATGGGCCGGAGAAAATCAGATCAAAGTGAAAAAGATAGTCCGCCATGAGATTCGGGGTTGAATTTAAGGCTTAGAGGCACTTCTGGATGCTTGATTTGGGACGGCATAATTTTTGGCCCAAAAAACAAAAAATTCCTGACCGCGGAGTCCGGAAAACATCCCGGGATGGGCCGGACCGAATCAGGTCAAATTGAAAGACGAAGTCCGCGCTGAGATTCGGGGTTGAATTTAAGGCTTAGAGGCACTTTTGGATGCTTGATTTGGGACGGCATATATTTGGCCCAAAAATCAAAAAATTCCTGACCGCGGAGTCATGAAATCCTCCTGGGATGGGCCGGAGAAAATCAGGTCAAAGTGAAAAAGAAAGTCCGCCATGAGATTCGGGGTTGAATTTAAGGCTTAGAGGCACTTCTGGATGCTTGATTTGGGACGGCATAATTTTTGGCCCAAAAAACAAAAAATTCCTGACCGCGGAGTCCGGAAAACATCCCGGGATGGGCCGGACCGAATCAGGTCAAATTGAAAGACGAAGTCCGCGCTGAGATTCGTGGTTGAATTTAAGGCTTAGAGGCACTTTTGGATGCTTGATTTGGGACGGCATATATTTGGCCCAAAAATCAAAAAATTCCTGACCGCGGAGTCAGGAAAACCTCTTGGGATGGGCTGGAGAAAATCAGGTCAAAGTGAAAAAGAAAGTCCGCCATGAGATTCGGGGTTGAATTTAAGGCTTAGAGGCACTTTTGGATGCTTGATTTGGGACGGCATATATTTGGCCCAAAAATCAAAAAATTCCTGACCGCGGAGTCAGGAAAACCTCCTGGGATGGGCCGGAGAAAATCAGGTCAAAGTGAAAAAGAAAGTCCGCTATGAGATTCGGGGTTGAATTTAAGGCTTAGAGGCACTTCTGGATGCTTGATTTGGGACGGCATAATTTTTGGCCCAAAAATCAAAAAATTCCTGACCGCGGAGTCAGGAAAACATCCCGGGATGTGTCGGACCGAATCAGGTCAAATTGAAAGACGAAGTCCGTGCTGAGATTCGGGGTTGAATTTAATGATTAGAGGCACTTTTGGATGCTTGATTTGGGACGGCATAATTTTTGGCCCAAAAATCAAAAAATTCCTGCCCGCGGAGTCCGGAAAACCTCCCGGGATGGGCCGGACCGAATCAGATCAAATTGAAAGACGAAGTCCGCCATGAGATTCGCGGTTGAATTTAAGGCTTAGAGGCACTTTTGGATGCTTGATTTGGGACGGCATATATTTGGCCCAAAAATCAAAAAATTCCTGACCGCGGAGTCAGGAAAACCTCCTGGGATGGGCCGGAGAAAATCAGGTCAAAGTGAAAAAGAAAGTCCGCCATGAGATTCGGGGTTGAATTTAAGGCTTAGAGGCACTTCTGGATGCTTGATTTGGGACGGCATAATTTTTGGTCCAAAAAACAAAAAATTCCTGACTGCGGAGTCCGGAAAACATCCCGGGATGGGCCGGACCGAATCAGGTCAAATTGAAAGACGAAGTCCGCGCTGAGATTCGTGGTTGAATTTAAGGCTTAGAGGCACTTTTGGATGCTTGATTTGGGACGGCATATATTTGGCCCAAAAATCAAAAAATTCCTGACCGCGGAGTCAGGAAAACCTCTTGGGATGGGCTGGAGAAAATCAGGTCAAAGTGAAAAAGAAAGTCCGCCATGAGATTCGGGGTTGAATTTAAGGCTTAGAGGCACTTCTGGATGCTTGATTTGGGACGGCATAATTTTTGGCCCAAAAATCAAAAAATTCCTGACCGCGGAGTCAGGAAAACATCCCGGGATGGGTCGGACCGAATCAGGTCAAATTGAAAGACGAAGTCCGTGCTGAGATTCGGGGTTGAATTTAAGGCTTAGAGGCACTTTTGGATGCTTGATTTGGGACGGCATAATTTTTGGCCCAAAAATCAAAAAATTCCTGCCCGCGGAGTCCGGAAAACCTCCCGGGATGGGCCGGACCGAATCAGATCAAATTGAAAGACGAAGTCCGTCATGAGATTCGCGGTTGAATTTAAGGCTTAGAGGCACTTTTGGATGCTTGATTTGGGACGGCATATATTTGGCCCAAAAATCAAAAAATTCCTGACTGCAGAGTCAGGAAAACCTCCTGGGATGGGCCGGAGAAAATCAGGTCAAAGTGAAAAAGAAAGTCCGCCATGAGATTCGGGGTTGAATTTAAGGCTTAGAGGCACTTCTGGATGCTTGATTTGGGACGGCATAATTTTTGGCCCAAAAATCAAAAAATTCCTGCCCGCGGAGTCCGGAAAACCTCCCGGGATGGGCCGGACCGAATCAGGTCAAATTGAAAGACGAAGTCCGCGCTGAGATTCGGGGTTGAATTTAAGGCTTAGAGGCACTTTTGGATGCTTGATTTGGGACGGCATATATTTGGCCCAAAAATCAAAAAATTCCTGACCGCGGAGTCATGAAAACCTCCTGGGATGGGCCGGAGAAAATCAGGTCAAAGTGAAAAAGAAAGTCCGCCATGAGATTCGGGGTTGAATTTAAGGCTTAGAGGCACTTCTGGATGTTTGATTTGGGACGGCATAATTTTTGGCCCAAAAAACAAAAAATTCCTGACCGCGGAGTCCGGAAAACATCCCGGGATGGGCCAGACCGAATCAGGTCAAATTGAAAGACGAAGCCCGCGCTGAGATTCGGGGTTGAATTTAAGGTTTAGAGGCACTTTTGGATGCTTGATTTGGGACGGCATATATTTGGCCCAAAAATCAAAAAATTCCTGACCGCGGAGTCATGAAAACCTCCTGGGATGGGCCGGAGAAAATCAGATAAAAGTGAAAAAGATAGTCCGCCATGAGATTCGGGGTTGAATTTAAGGCTTAGAGGCACTTCTGGATGCTTGATTTGGGACGGCATAATATTTGGCCCAAAAAACAAAAAATTCCTGACCGCGGAGTCCGGAAAACATCCCGGGATGGGCCGGACCGAATCAGGTCAAATTGAAAGACGAAGTCCGCGCTGAGATTCGGGGTTGAATTTAAGGCTTAGAGGCACTTTTGGATGCTTGATTTGGGACGGCATATATTTGGCCCAAAAATCAAAAAATTCCTGACCGCGGAGTCAGGAAAACCTCCTGGGATGGGCCGGAGAAAATCAGATCAAAGTGAAAAAGATAGTCCGCCATGAGATTCGGGGTTGAATTTAAGGCTTAGAGGCACTTCTGGATGCTTGATTTGGGACGGCATAATTTTTGGCCCAAAAAACAAAAAATTCCTGACCGCGGAGTCCGGAAAACATCCCGGGATGGGCCGGACCGAATCAGGTCAAATTGAAAGACGAAGTCCGCGCTGAGATTCGGGGTTGAATTTAAGGCTTAGAGGCACTTTTGGATGCTTGATTTGGGACGGCATATATTTGGCCCAAAAATCAAAAAATTCCTGACCGCGGAGTCATGAAATCCTCCTGGGTTGGGCCGGAGAAAATCAGGTCAAAGTGAAAAAGAAAGTCCGCCATGAGATTCGGGGTTGAATTTAAGGCTTAGAGGCACTTCTGGATGCTTGATTTGGGACGGCATAATTTTTGGCCCAAAAAACAAAAAATTCCTGACCGCGGAGTCCGGAAAACATCCCGGGATGGGCCGGACCGAATCAGGTCAAATTGAAAGACGAAGTCCGCGCTGAGATTCGGGGTTGAATTTAAGGCTTAGAGGCACTTTTGGATGCTTGATTTGGGACGGCATATATTTGGCCCAAAAATCAAAAAATTCCTGACCGCGGAGTCAGGAAAACCTCCTGGGATGGGCCGGAGAAAATCAGATCAAAGTGAAAAAGATAGTCCGCCATGAGATTCGGGGTTGAATTTAAGGCTTAGAGGCACTTCTGGATGCTTGATTTGGGACGGCATAATTTTTGGCCCAAAAAACAAAAAATTCCTGACCGCGGAGTCCGGAAAACCTCCCGGGATGGGCCGGACCGAATCAGGTCAAATTGAAAGACGAAGTCCGCGCTGAGATTCGGGGTTGAATTTAAGGCTTAGAGGCACTTTTGGATGCTTGATTTGGGACGGCATATATTTGGCCCAAAAATCAAAAAATTCCTGACCGCGGAGTCATGAAATCCTCCTGGGATGGGCCGGAGAAAATCAGGTCAAAGTGAAAAAGAAAGTCCGCCATGAGATTCGGGGTTGAATTTAAGGCTTAGAGGCACTTCTGGATGCTTGATTTGGGACGGCATAATTTTTGGCCCAAAAAACAAAAAATTCCTGACCGCGGAGTCCGGAAAACATCCCGGGATGGGCCGGACCGAATCAGGTCAAATTGAAAGACGAAGTCCGCGCTGAGATTCGTGGTTGAATTTAAGGCTTAGAGGCACTTTTGGATGCTTGATTTGGGACGGCATATATTTGGCCCAAAAATCAAAAAATTCCTGACCGCGGAGTCAGGAAAACCTCTTGGGATGGGCTGGAGAAAATCAGGTCAAAGTGAAAAAGAAAGTCCGCCATGAGATTCGGGGTTGAATTTAAGGCTTAGAGGCACTTTTGGATGCTTGATTTGGGACGGCATATATTTGGCCCAAAAATCAAAAAATTCCTGACCGCGGAGTCAGGAAAACCTCCTGGGATGGGCCGGAGAAAATCAGGTCAAAGTGAAAAAGAAAGTCCGCTATGAGATTCGGGGTTGAATTTAAGGCTTAGAGGCACTTCTGGATGCTTGATTTGGGACGGCATAATTTTTGGCCCAAAAATCAAAAAATTCCTGACCGCGGAGTCAGGAAAACATCCCGGGATGGGTCGGACCGAATCAGGTCAAATTGAAAGACGAAGTCCGTGCTGAGATTCGGGGTTGAATTTAATGATTAGAGGCACTTTTGGATGCTTGATTTGGGACGGCATAATTTTTGGCCCAAAAATCAAAAAATTCCTGCCCGCGGAGTCCGGAAAACCTCCCGGGATGGGCCGGACCGAATCAGATCAAATTGAAAGACGAAGTCCGCCATGAGATTCGCGGTTGAATTTAAGGCTTAGAGGCACTTTTGGATGCTTGATTTGGGACGGCATATATTTGGCCCAAAAATCAAAAAATTCCTGACCGCGGAGTCAGGAAAACCTCCTGGGATGGGCCGGAGAAAATCAGGTCAAAGTGAAAAAGAAAGTCCGCCATGAGATTCGGGGTTGAATTTAAGGCTTAGAGGCACTTCTGGATGCTTGATTTGGGACGACATAATTTTTGGCCCAAAAATCAAAAAATTCCTGCCCGCGGAGTCCGGAAAACCTCCCGGGATGGGCCGGACCGAATCAGATCAAATTGAAAGACGAAGTCCGCCATGAGATTCGGGGTTGAATTTAAGGCTTAGAGGCACTTTTGGATGCTTGATTTGGGACGGCATATATTTGGCCCAAAAATCAAAAAATTCCTGACCGCGGAGTCATGAAAACCTCCTGGGATGGGCCGGAGAAAATCAGGTCAAAGTGAAAAAGAAAGTCCGCCATGAGATTCGGGGTTGAATTTAAGGCTTAGAGGCACTTCTGGATGCTTGATTTGGGACGGCATAATTTTTGGCCCAAAAAACAAAAAATTCCTGACTGCGGAGTCCGGAAAACATCCCGGGATGGGCCGGACCGAATCAGGTCAAATTGAAAGACGAAGTCCGCGCTGAGATTCGGGGTTGAATTTAAGGCTTAGAGGCACTTTTGGATGCTTGATTTGGGACGGCATATATTTGGCCCAAAAATCAAAAAATTCCTGACCGCGGAGTCAGGAAAACCTCTTGGGATGGGCTGGAGAAAATCAGGTCAAAGTGAAAAAGAAAGTCCGCCATGAGATTCGGGGTTGAATTTAAGGCTTTGAGGCACTTTTGGATGCTTGATTTGGGACGGCATATATTTGGCCCAAAAATCAAAAAATTCCTGACCGCGGAGTCAGGAAAACCTCCTGGGATGGGCTGCAGAAAATCAGGTCAAAGTGAAAAAGAAAGTCCGCCATGAGATTCGGGGTTGAATTTAAGGCTTAGAGGCACTTTTGGATGCTTGATTTGGGACGGCATATATTTGGCCCAAAAATCAAAAAATTCCTGACCGCGGAGTGAGGAAAACCTCCTGGGATGGGCCGGAGAAAATCAGGTCAAAGTGAAAAAGAAAGTCCGCTATGAGATTCGGGGTTGAATTTAAGGCTTAGAGGCACTTCTGGATGCTTGATTTGGGACGGCATAATTTTTGGCCCAAAAATCAAAAAATTCCTGACCGCGGAGTCCGGAAAACCTCCCGGGATGGGTCGGACCGAATCAGGTCAAATTGAAAGACGAAGTCCGTGCTGAGATTCGGGGTTGAATTTAAGAATTAGAGGCACTTTTGGATGCTTGATTTGGGACGGCATAATTTTTGGCCCAAAAATCAAAAAATTCCTGCCCGCGGAGTCCGGAAAACCTCCCGGGATGGGCCGGACCGAATCAGATCAAATTGAAAGACGAAGTCCGCCATGAGATTCGGGGTTGAATTTAAGGCTTAGAGGCACTTTTGGATGCTTGATTTGGGACGGCATATATTTGGCCCAAAAATCAAAAAATTCCTGACCGCGGAGTCAGGAAAACCTCCTGGGATGGGCCGGAGAAAATCAGGTCAAAGTGAAAAAGAAAGTCCGCGCTGAGATTCGGGGTTGAATTTAAGGCTTAGAGGCACTTCTGGATGCTTGATTTGGGACGGCATAATTTTTGGCCCAAAAATCAAAAAATTCCTGACCGCGGAGTCAGGAAAACATCCCGGGATGGGTCGGACCGAATCAGGTCAAATTGAAAGACGAAGTCCGTGCTGAGATTCGGGGTTGAATTTAAGGCTTAGAGGCACTTTTGGATGCTTGATTTGGGACGGCATAATTTTTGGCCCAAAAATCAAAAAATTCCTGCCCGCGGAGTCCGGAAAACCTCCCGGGATGGGCCGGACCGAATCAGATCAAATTGAAAGACGAAGTCCGTCATGAGATTCGCGGTTGAATTTAAGGCTTAGAGGCACTTTTGGATGCTTGATTTGGGACGGCATATATTTGGCCCAAAAATCAAAAAATTCCTGACTGCAGAGTCAGGAAAACCTCCTGGGATGGGCCGGAGAAAATCAGGTCAAAGTGAAAAAGAAAGTCCGCCATGAGATTCGGGGTTGAATTTAAGGCTTAGAGGCACTTCTGGATGCTTGATTTGGGACGGCATAATTTTTGGCCCAAAAATCAAAAAATTCCTGCCCGCGGAGTCCGGAAAACCTCCCGGGATGGGCCGGACCGAATCAGGTCAAATTGAAAGACGAAGTCCGCCATGAGATTCGGGGTTGAATTTAAGGCTTAGAGGCACTTTTGGATGCTTGATTTGGGACGGCATATATTTGGCCCAAAAATCAAAAAATTCCTGACCGCGGAGTCATGAAAACCTCCTGGGATGGGCCGGAGAAAATCAGGTCAAAGTGAAAAAGAAAGTCCGCCATGAGATTCGGGGTTGAATTTAAGGCTTAGAGGCACTTCTGGATGCTTGATTTGGGACGGCATAATTTTTGGCCCAAAAATCAAAAAATTCCTGCCCGCGGAGTCCGGAAAACCTCCCGGGATGGGCCGGACCGAATCAGATCAAATTGAAAGACGAAGTCCGCCATGAGATTCGCGGTTGAATTTAAGGCTTAGAGGCACTTTTGGATGCTTGATTTGGGACGGCATATATTTGGCCCAAAAATCAAAAAATTCCTGACCGCGGAGTCAGGAAAACCTCCTGGGATGGGCCGGAGAAAATCAGGTCAAAGTGAAAAAGAAAGTCCGCCATGAGATTCGGGGTTGAATTTAAGGCTTAGAGGCACTTCTGGATGCTTGATTTGGGACGACATAATTTTTGGCCCAAAAATCAAAAAATTCCTGCCCGCGGAGTCCGGAAAACCTCCCGGGATGGGCCGGACCGAATCAGATCAAATTGAAAGACGAAGTCCGCCATGAGATTCGGGGTTGAATTTAAGGCTTAGAGGCACTTTTGGATGCTTGATTTGGGACGGCATATATTTGGCCCAAAAATCAAAAAATTCCTGACCGCGGAGTCATGAAAACCTCCTGGGATGGGCCGGAGAAAATCAGGTCAAAGTGAAAAAGAAAGTCCGCCATGAGATTCGGGGTTGAATTTAAGGCTTAGAGGCACTTCTGGATGCTTGATTTGGGACGGCATAATTTTTGGCCCAAAAAACAAAAAATTCCTGACTGCGGAGTCCGGAAAACATCCCGGGATGGGCCGGACCGAATCAGGTCAAATTGAAAGACGAAGTCCGCGCTGAGATTCGTGGTTGAATTTAAGGCTTAGAGGCACTTTTGGATGCTTGATTTGGGACGGCATATATTTGGCCCAAAAATCAAAAAATTCCTGACCGCGGAGTCAGGAAAACCTCTTGGGATGGGCTGGAGAAAATCAGGTCAAAGTGAAAAAGAAAGTCCGCCATGAGATTCGGGGTTGAATTTAAGGCTTTGAGGCACTTTTGGATGCTTGATTTGGGACGGCATATATTTGGCCCAAAAATCAAAAAATTCCTGACCGCGGAGTCAGGAAAACCTCCTGGGATGGGCTGCAGAAAATCAGGTCAAAGTGAAAAAGAAAGTCCGCCATGAGATTCGGGGTTGAATTTAAGGCTTAGAGGGACTTTTGGATGCTTGATTTGGGACGGCATATATTTGGCCCAAAAATCAAAAAATTCCTGACCGCGGAGTGAGGAAAACCTCCTGGGATGGGCCGGAGAAAATCAGGTCAAAGTGAAAAAGAAAGTCCGCTATGAGATTCGGGGTTGAATTTAAGGCTTAGAGGCACTTCTGGATGCTTGATTTGGGACGGCATAATTTTTGGCCCAAAAATCAAAAAATTCCTGACCGCGGAGTCCGGAAAACCTCCCGGGATGGGTCGGACCGAATCAGGTCAAATTGAAAGACGAAGTCCGTGCTGAGATTCGGGGTTGAATTTAAGAATTAGAGGCACTTTTGGATGCTTGATTTGGGACGGCATAATTTTTGGCCCAAAAATCAAAAAATTCCTGCCCGCGGAGTCCGGAAAACCTCCCGGGATGGGCCGGACCGAATCAGATCAAATTGAAAGACGAAGTCCGCCATGAGATTCGGGGTTGAATTTAAGGCTTAGAGGCACTTTTGGATGCTTGATTTGGGACGGCATATATTTGGCCCAAAAATCAAAAAATTCCTGACCGCGGAGTCAGGAAAACCTCCTGGGATGGGCCGGAGAAAATCAGGTCAAAGTGAAAAAGAAAGTCCGCGCTGAGATTCGGGGTTGAATTTAAGGCTTAGAGGCACTTCTGGATGCTTGATTTGGGACGGCATAATTTTTGGCCCAAAAATCAAAAAATTCCTGACCGCGGAGTCAGGAAAACATCCCGGGATGGGTCGGACCGAATCAGGTCAAATTGAAAGACGAAGTCCGTGCTGAGATTCGGGGTTGAATTTAAGGCTTAGAGGCACTTTTGGATGCTTGATTTGGGACGGCATAATTTTTGGCCCAAAAATCAAAAAATTCCTGCCCGCGGAGTCCGGAAAACCTCCCGGGATGGGCCGGACCGAATCAGATCAAATTGAAAGACGAAGTCCGTCATGAGATTCGCGGTTGAATTTAAGGCTTAGAGGCACTTTTGGATGCTTGATTTGGGACGGCATATATTTGGCCCAAAAATCAAAAAATTCCTGACCGCGGAGTCATGAAAACCTCCTGGGATGGGCCGGAGAAAATCAGGTCAAAGTGAAAAAGAAAGTCCGCCATGAGATTCGGGGTTGAATTTAAGGCTTAGAGGCACTTCTGGATGCTTGATTTGGGACGGCATAATTTTTGGCCCAAAAAACAAAAAATTCCTGACCGCGGAGTCCGGAAAACATCCCGGGATGGGCCAGACCGAATCAGGTCAAATTGAAAGACGAAGCCCGCGCTGAGATTCGGGGTTGAATTTAAGGCTTAGAGGCACTTTTGGATGCTTGATTTGGGACGGCATATATTTGGCCCAAAAATCAAAAAATTCCTGACCGCGGAGTCAGGAAAACCTCCTGGGATGGGCCGGAGAAAATCAGGTCAAAGTGAAAAAGAAAGTCCGCTATGAGATTCGGGGTTGAATTTAAGGCTTAGAGGCACTTCTGAATGCTTGATTTGGGACGGCATAATTTTTGGCCCAAAAATCAAAAAATTCCTGACCGCGGAGTCAGGAAAACATCCCGGGATGGGTCGGACCGAATCAGGTCAAATTGAAAGACGAAGTCCGTGCTGAGATTCGGGGTTGAATTTAAGGCTTAGAGGCACTTTTGGATGCTTGATTTGGGACGGCATAATTTTTGGCCCAAAAATCAAAAAATTCCTGCCCGCGGAGTCCGGAAAACCTCCCGGGATGGGCCGGACCGAATCAGATCAAATTGAAAGACGAAGTCCGCCATGAGATTCGGGGTTGAATTTAAGGCTTAGAGGCACTTTTGGATGCTTGATTTGGGACGGCATATATTTGGCCCAAAAATCAAAAAATTCCTGACTGCGGAGTCAGGAAAACCTCCTGGGATGGGCCGGAGAAAATCAGGTCAAAGTGAAAAAGAAAGTCCGCCATGAGATTCGGGGTTGAATTTAAGGCTTAGAGGCACTTCTGGATGCTTGATTTGGGACGGCATAATTTTTGGCCCAAAAATCAAAAAATTCCTGCCCGCGGAGTCCGGAAAACCTCCCGGGATGGGCCGGACCGAATCAGGTCAAATTGAAAGACGAAGTCCGCCATGAGATTCGGGGTTGAATTTAAGGCTTAGAGGCACTTTTGGATGCTTGATTTGGGACGGCATATATTTGGCCCAAAAATCAAAAAATTCCTGACCGCGGAGTCATGAAAACCTCCTGGGATGGGCCGGAGAAAATCAGGTCAAAGTGAAAAAGAAAGTCCGCCATGAGATTCGGGGTTGAATTTAAGGCTTAGAGGCACTTCTGGATGCTTGATTTGGGACGGCATAATTTTTGGCCCAAAAATCAAAAAAATCCTGCCCGCGGAGTCCGGAAAACCTCCCGGGATGGGCCGGACCGAATTAGGTCAAATTGAAAGACGAAGTCCGCCATGAGATTCGGGGTTGAATTTAAGGCTTAGAGGCACTTTTGGATGCTTGATTTGGGACGGCATATATTTGGCCCAAAAATCAAAAAATTCCTGACCGCGGAGTCATGAAAACCTCCTGGGATGGGCCGGAGAAAATCAGGTCAAAGTGAAAAAGAAAGTCCGCCATGAGATTCGGGGTTGAATTTAAGGCTTAGAGGCACTTCTGGATGCTTGATTTGGGACGGCATAATTTTTGGCCCAAAAAACAAAAAATTCCTGACCGCGGAGTCCGGAAAACATCCCGGGATGGGCCGGAACGAATCAGGTCAAATTGAAAGACGAAGCCCGTGCTGAGATTCGGGGTTGAATTTAAGGCTTAGAGGCACTTTTGGATGCTTGATTTGGGACGGCATATATTTGGCCCAAAAATCAAAAAATTCCTGACCGCGGAGTCAGGAAAACCTCTTGGGATGGGCTGGAGAAAATCAGGTCAAAGTGAAAAAGAAAGTCCGCCATGAGATTCGGGGTTGAATTTAAGGCTTAGAGGCACTTTTGGATGCTTGATTTGGGACGGCATATATTTGGCCCAAAAATCAAAAAATTCCTGACCTCGGAGTCAGGAAAACCTCCTGGGATGGGCTGGAGAAAATCAGGTCAAAGTGAAAAAGAAAGTCCGCCATGAGATTCGGGGTTGAATTTAAGGCTTAGAGGCACTTTTGGATGCTTGATTTGGGACGGCATATATTTGGCCCAAAAATAAAAAAATTCCTGACCGCGGAGTCAGGAAAACCTCCTGGGATGGGCCGGAGAAAATCAGGTCAAAGTGAAAAAGAAAGTCCGCTATGAGATTCGGGGTTGAATTTAAGGCTTAGAGGCACTTCTGGATGCTTGATTTGGGACGGCATAATTTTTGGCCCAAAAATCAAAAAATTCCTGACCGCGGAGTCCGGAAAACCTCCCGGGATGGGTCGGACCGAATCAGGTCAAATTGAAAGACGAAGTCCGTGCTGAGATTCGGGGTTGAAAATTAAGGATTAGAGGCACTTTTGGATGCTTGATTTGGGACGGCATAATTTTTGGCCCAAAAATCAAAAAATTCCTGCCCGCGGAGTCCGGAAAACCTCCCGGGATGGGCCGGACCGAATCAGATCAAATTGAAAGACGAAGTCCGCCATGAGATTCGGGGTTGAATTTAAGGCTTAGAGGCACTTTTGGATGCTTGATTTGGGACGGCATATATTTGGCCCAAAAATCAAAAAATTCCTGACCGCGGAGTCAGGAAAACCTCCTGGGATGGGCCGGAGAAAATCAGGTCAAAGTGAAAAAGAAAGTCCGCGCTGAGATTCGGGGTTGAATTTAAGGCTTAGAGGCACTTTTGGATGCTTGATTTGGGACGGCATATATTTGGCCCAAAAATCAAAAAATTCCTGACCGCGGAGTCCGGAAAACATCCCGGGATGGGCCGGACCGAATCAGGTCAAATTGAAAGACGAAGTCCGCGCTGAGATTCGGGGTTGAATTTAAGGCTTAGAGGCACTTTTGGATGCTTGATTTGGGACGGCATATATTTGGCCCAAAAATCAAAAAATTCCTGACTGCGGAGTCATGAAAACCTCCTGGGATGGGCCGGAGAAAATCAGGTCAAAGTGAAAAAGAAAGTCCGCCATGAGATTCGGGGTTGAATTTAAGGCTTAGAGGCACTTCTGGATGCTTGATTTGGGACGGCATAATTTTTGGCCCAAAAAACAAAAAATTCCTGACCGCGGAGTCCGGAAAACATCCCGGGATGGGCCGGACCGAATCAGGTCAAATTGAAAGACGAAGTCCGCGCTGAGATTCGTGGTTGAATTTAAGGCTTAGAGGCACTTTTGGATGCTTGATTTGGGACGGCATATATTTGGCCCAAAAATCAAAAAATTCCTGACCGCGGAGTCAGGAAAACCTCTTGGGATGGCCTGGAGAAAATCAGGTCAAAGTGAAAAAGAAAGTCCGCCATGAGATTCGGGGTTGATTTTAAGGCTTAGAGGCACTTTTGGATGCTTGATTTGGGACGGCATAATTTTTGGCCCAAAAATCAAAAAATTCCTGCCCGCGGAGTCCGGAAAACCTCCCGGGATGGGCCGGACCGAATCAGATCAAATTGAAAGACGAAGTCCGCCATGAGATTCGGGGTTGAATTTAAGGCTTAGAGGCACTTTTGGATGCTTGATTTGGGACGGCATATATTTGGCCCAAAAATCAAAAAATTCCTGACCGCGGAGTCATGAAAACCTCCTGGGATGGGCCGGAGAAAATCAGATCAAAGTGAAAAAGAAAGTCCGCCATGAGATTCGGGGTTGAATTTAAGGCTTAGAGGCACTTTTGGATGCTTGATTTGGGACGGCATATATTTGGCCCAAAAATCAAAAAATTCCTGACCGCGGAGTCAGGAAAACCTCCTGGGATGGGCCGGAGAAAATCAGGTCAAAGTGAAAAAGAAAGTCCGCGCTGAGATTCGGGGTTGAATTTAAGGCTTAGAGGCACTTTTGGATGCTTGATTTGGGACGGCATATATTTGGCCCAAAAATCAAAAAATTCCTGACCGCGGAGTCCGGAAAACATCCCGGGATGGGCCGGACCGAATCAGGTCAAATTGAAAGACGAAGTCCGCGCTGAGATTCGGGGTTGAATTTAAGGCTTAGAGGCACTTTTGGATGCTTGATTTGGGACGGCATATATTTGGCCCAAAAATCAAAAAATTCCTGACTGCGGAGTCATGAAAACCTCCTGGGATGGGCCGGAGAAAATCAGGTCAAAGTGAAAAAGAAAGTCCGCCATGAGATTCGGGGTTGAATTTAAGGCTTAGAGGCACTTCTGGATGCTTGATTTGGGACGGCATAATTTTTGGCCCAAAAAACAAAAAATTCCTGACCGCGGAGTCCGGAAAACATCCCGGGATGGGCCGGACCGAATCAGGTCAAATTGAAAGACGAAGTCCGCGCTGAGATTCGTGGTTGAATTTAAGGCTTAGAGGCACTTTTGGATGCTTGATTTGGGACGGCATATATTTGGCCCAAAAATCAAAAAATTCCTGACCGCGGAGTCAGGAAAACCTCTTGGGATGGCCTGGAGAAAATCAGGTCAAAGTGAAAAAGAAAGTCCGCCATGAGATTCGGGGTTGATTTTAAGGCTTAGAGGCACTTTTGGATGCTTGATTTGGGACGGCATAATTTTTGGCCCAAAAATCAAAAAATTCCTGCCCGCGGAGTCCGGAAAACCTCCCGGGATGGGCCGGACCGAATCAGATCAAATTGAAAGACGAAGTCCGCCATGAGATTCGGGGTTGAATTTAAGGCTTAGAGGCACTTTTGGATGCTTGATTTGGGACGGCATATATTTGGCCCAAAAATCAAAAAATTCCTGACCGCGGAGTCATGAAAACCTCCTGGGATGGGCCGGAGAAAATCAGATCAAAGTGAAAAAGAAAGTCCGCCATGAGATTCGGGGTTGAATTTAAGGCTTAGAGGCACTTCTGGATGCTTGATTTGGGACGGCATAATTTTTGGCCCAAAAATCAAAAAATTCCTGACCGCGGAGTCAGGAAAACCTCCTGGGATGGGCCGGAGAAAATCAGGTCAAAGTGAAAAAGAAAGTCCGCTATGAGATTCGGGGTTGAATTTAAGGCTTAGAGGCACTTCTGGATGCTTGATTTGGGACGGCATATATTTGGCCCAAAAATCAAAAAATTCCTGACCGCGGAGTCAGGAAAACATCCCGGGATGGGTCGGACCGAATCAGGTCAAATTGAAAGACGAAGTCCGTGCTGAGATTCGGGGTTGAATTTAAGGATTAGAGGCACTTTTGGATGCTTGATTTGGGACGGCATAATTTTTGGCCCAAAAATCAAAAAATTCCTGCTCGCGGAGTCCGGAAAACCTCCCGGGATGGGCCGGACCGAATCAGATCAAATTGAAAGACGAAGTCCGCCATGAGATTCGGGGTTGAATTTAAGGCTTAGAGGCACTTTTGGATGCTTGATTTGGGACGGCATATATTTGGCCCAAAAATCAAAAAATTCCTGACCGCGGAGTCATGAAAACCTCCTGGGATGGGCCGGAGAAAATCAGGTCAAAGTGAAAAAGAAAGTCCGCCATGAGATTCGGGGTTGAATTTAAGGCTTAGAGGCACTTCTGGATGCTTGATTTGGGACGGCATAATTTTTGGCCCAAAAAACAAAAAATTCCTGACCGCGGAGTCCGGAAAACATCCCGGGATGGGCCGGAACGAATCAGGTCAAATTGAAAGACGAAGCCCGCGCTGAGATTCGGGGTTGAATTTAAGGCTTAGAGGCACTTTTGGATGCTTGATTTGGGACGGCATATATTTGGCCCAAAAATCAAAAAATTCCTGACCGCGGAGTCAGGAAAACCTCTTGGGATGGGCTGGAGAAAATCAGGTCAAAGTGAAAAAGAAAGTCCGCCATGAGATTCGGGGTTGAATTTAAGGCTTAGAGGCACTTTTGGATGCTTGATTTGGGACGGCATATATTTGGCCCAAAAATCAAAAAATTCCTGACCTCGGAGTCAGGAAAACCTCCTGGGATGGGCTGGAGAAAATCAGGTCAAAGTGAAAAAGAAAGTCCGCCATGAGATTCGGGGTTGAATTTAAGGCTTAGAGGCACTTTTGGATGCTTGATTTGGGACGGCATATATTTGGCCCAAAAATAAAAAAATTCCTGACCGCGGAGTCAGGAAAACCTCCTGGGATGGGCCGGAGAAAATCAGGTCAAAGTGAAAAAGAAAGTCCGCTATGAGATTCGGGGTTGAATTTAAGGCTTAGAGGCACTTCTGGATGCTTGATTTGGGACGGCATAATTTTTGGCCCAAAAATCAAAAAATTCCTGACCGCGGAGTCCGGAAAACCTCCCGGGATGGGTCGGACCGAATCAGGTCAAATTGAAAGACGAAGTCCGTGCTGAGATTCGGGGTTGAAAATTAAGGATTAGAGGCACTTTTGGATGCTTGATTTGGGACGGCATAATTTTTGGCCCAAAAATCAAAAAATTCCTGCCCGCGGAGTCCGGAAAACCTCCCGGGATGGGCCGGACCGAATCAGATCAAATTGAAAGACGAAGTCCGCCATGAGATTCGGGGTTGAATTTAAGGCTTAGAGGCACTTTTGGATGCTTGATTTGGGACGGCATATATTTGGCCCAAAAATCAAAAAATTCCTGACCGCGGAGTCAGGAAAACCTCCTGGGATGGGCCGGAGAAAATCAGGTCAAAGTGAAAAAGAAAGTCCGCGCTGAGATTCGGGGTTGAATTTAAGGCTTAGAGGCACTTTTGGATGCTTGATTTGGGACGGCATATATTTGGCCCAAAAATCAAAAAATTCCTGACCGCGGAGTCATGAAAACCTCCTGGGATGGGCCGGAGAAAATCAGATCAAAGTGAAAAAGAAAGTCCGCCATGAGATTCGGGGTTGAATTTAAGGCTTAGAGGCACTTCTGGATGCTTGATTTGGGACGGCATAATTTTTGGCCCAAAAAACAAAAAATTCCTGACCGCGGAGTCCGGAAAACATCCCGGGATGGGCCGGACCGAATCAGGTCAAATTGAAAGACGAAGTCCGCGCTGAGATTCGGGGTTGAATTTAAGGCTTAGAGGCACTTTTGGATGCTTGATTTGGGACGGCATATATTTGGCCCAAAAATCAAAAAATTCCTGACTGCGGAGTCATGAAAACCTCCTGGGATGGGCCGGAGAAAATCAGGTCAAAGTGAAAAAGAAAGTCCGCCATGAGATTCGGGGTTGAATTTAAGGCTTAGAGGCACTTCTGGATGCTTGATTTGGGACGGCATAATTTTTGGCCCAAAAAACAAAAAATTCCTGACCGCGGAGTCCGGAAAACATCCCGGGATGGGCCGGACCGAATCAGGTCAAATTGAAAGACGAAGTCCGCGCTGAGATTCGTGGTTGAATTTAAGGCTTAGAGGCACTTTTGGATGCTTGATTTGGGACGGCATATATTTGGCCCAAAAATCAAAAAATTCCTGACCGCGGAGTCAGGAAAACCTCTTGGGATGGCCTGGAGAAAATCAGGTCAAAGTGAAAAAGAAAGTCCGCCATGAGATTTGGGGTTGATTTTAAGGCTTAGAGGCACTTTTGGATGCTTGATTTGGGACGGCATAATTTTTGGCCCAAAAATCAAAAAATTCCTGCCCGCGGAGTCCGGAAAACCTCCCGGGATGGGCCGGACCGAATCAGATCAAATTGAAAGACGAAGTCCGCCATGAGATTCGGGGTTGAATTTAAGGCTTAGAGGCACTTTTGGATGCTTGATTTGGGACGGCATATATTTGGCCCAAAAATCAAAAAATTCCTGACCGCGGAGTCATGAAAACCTCCTGGGATGGGCCGGAGAAAATCAGATCAAAGTGAAAAAGAAAGTCCGCCATGAGATTCGGGGTTGAATTTAAGGCTTAGAGGCACTTCTGGATGCTTGATTTGGGACGGCATAATTTTTGGCCCAAAAATCAAAAAATTCCTGACCGCGGAGTCAGGAAAACCTCCTGGGATGGGCCGGAGAAAATCAGGTCAAAGTGAAAAAGAAAGTCCGCTATGAGATTCGGGGTTGAATTTAAGGCTTAGAGGCACTTCTGGATGCTTGATTTGGGACGGCATATATTTGGCCCAAAAATCAAAAAATTCCTGACCGCGGAGTCAGGAAAACATCCCGGGATGGGTCGGACCGAATCAGGTCAAATTGAAAGACGAAGTCCGTGCTGAGATTCGGGGTTGAATTTAAGGATTAGAGGCACTTTTGGATGCTTGATTTGGGACGGCATAATTTTTGGCCCAAAAATCAAAAAATTCCTGCTCGCGGAGTCCGGAAAACCTCCCGGGATGGGCCGGACCGAATCAGATCAAATGGAAAGACGAAGTCCGCCATGAGATTCGCGGTTGAATTTAAGGCTTAGAGGCACTTTTGGATGCTTGATTTGGGACGGCATATATTTGGCCCAAAAATCAAAAAATTCCTGACCGCGGAGTCAGGAAAACCTCCTGGGATGGGCCGGAGAAAATCAGGTCAAAGTGAAAAAGAAAGTCCGCCATGAGATTCGGGGTTGAATTTAAGGCTTAGAGGCACTTCTGGATGCTTGATTTGGGACGGCATAATTTTTGGCCCAAAAATCAAAAAATTCCTGCCCACGGAGTCCGGAAAACCTCCCGGGATGGGCCGGACCGAATCAGATCAAATTGAAAGACGAAGTCCGCCATGAGATTCGGGGTTGAATTTAAGGCTTAGAGGCACTTTTGGATGCTTGATTTGGGACGGCATAATTTTTGGCCCAAAAATCAAAAAATTCCTGACCGCGGAGTCCGGAAAACCTCCCGGAATGGGTCGGACCGAATCAGGTCAAATTGAAAGACGAAGTCCGTGCTGAGATTCGGGATTGAATTTAAGGCTTAGAGGCACTTTTGGATGCTTGATTTGGGACGGCATAATTTTTGGCCCAACAATCAAAAAATTCCTGCCCGCGGAGTCCGGAAAACCTCCCGGGATGGGCCGGACCGAATCAGATCAAATTGAAAGACGAAGTCCGCCATGAGATTCGGGGTTGAATTTAAGGCTTAGAGGCACTTCTGGATGCTTGATTTGGGACGGCATATATTTGGCCCAAAAATCAAAAAATTCCTGACCGCGGAGTCAGGAAAACCTCCTGGGATGGGCCGGAGAAAATCAGGTCAAAGTGAAAAAGAAAGTCTGCCATGAGATTCGGGGTTGAATTTAAGGCTTAGAGGCACTTCTTGATGCTTGATTTGGGACGGCATAATTTTTGGCCCAAAAATCAAAAAATTCCTGCCCACGGAGTCCGGAAAACCTCCCGGGATGGGCCGGACCGAATCAGATCAAATTGAAAGACGAAGTCCGCCATGAGATTCGGGGTTGAATTTAAGGCTTAGAGGCACTTTTGGATGCTTGATTTGGGACGGCATATATTTGGCCCAAAAATCAAAAAATTCCTGACCGCGGAGTCATGGAAACCTCCTGGGATGGGCCGGAGAAAATCAGGTCAAAGTGAAAAAGAAAGTCCACCATGAGATTCGGGGTTGAATTTAAGGCTTAGAGGCACTTCTTGATGCTTGATTTGGGACGGCATAATTTTTGGCCCAAAAATCAAAAAATTCCTGCCCACGGAGTCCGGAAAACCTCCCGGGATGGGCCGGACCGAATCAGATCAAATTGAAAGACGAAGTCCGCCATGAGATTCGGGGTTGAATTTAAGGCTTAGAGGCACTTTTGGATGCTTGATTTGGGACGGCATATATTTGCCCCAAAAATCAAAAAATTCCTGACCGCGGAGTCATGGAAACCTCCTGGGATGGGCCGGAGAAAATCAGGTCAAAGTGAAAAAGAAAGTCCACCATGAGATTCGGGGTTGAATTTAAGGCTTAGAGGCACTTCTGGATGCTTGATTTGAGACGGCATAATTTTTGGCCCAAAAAACAAAAAATTCCTGACCGCGGAGTCCGGAAAACATCCCGGGATGGGCCGGACCGAATCAGGTCAAATTGAAAGACGAAGTCCGCGCTGAGATTCGGGGTTGAATTTAAGGCTTAGAGGCACTTCTGGATGCTTGATTTGGGACGGCATAATTTTTGGCCCAAAAAACAAAAAATTCCTGACCGCGGACTCAGGAAAACCTCCCGGGATGGGCCGGACCGAATCAGGTGAAATTGGAAAACGAAGTCCGTCATGAGATTCGGGGTTGAATTTAAATGTTAGAGGAACTTTTGGATGTTTGATTTTGGACCGCAATAATTTTTGGCCCAAAAATAAAAAAATTACTGACCGCGGAGTCAGGAAAACCTCCCGGGATGGGCTGGGGAAAATACGGTCAAGGTGGAAAACGAAGTCCGCCATGAGATTCGGGGTTGAATTTAAAGGTTATAGGAACTTTTGGATGGTTGATTTGGGACGGCATAATTTTTGGCCCAAAAATCAAAAAATTCCTGACCGCGGAGTCCGGAAAACCTCCCGGGATGGGCCGGACCGAATCAGGTCAAATTGAAAGACGAAGTCCGCGCTGAGATTCGGGGTTGAATTTAAGGGTTAGAGGCACTTTTGGATGCTTGATTTGGGACGGCATATATTTGGCCCAAAAATCAAAAAATTCCTGACCGCGGAGTCAGGAAAAGCTCCTGGGATGGGCTGGAGAAAATCAGGTCAAAGTGAAAAAGAAAGTCCGCCATGAGATTCGGGGTTGAATTTAAGGCTTAGAGGCACTTTTGGATGCTTGATTTGGGACGGCATATATTTGGCCCAAAAATCAAAAAATTCCTGACCGCGGAGTCAGGAAAACCTCCTGGGATGGGCTGGAGAAAATCAGGTCAAAGTGAAAAAGAAAGTCCGCCATGAGATTCGGGGTTGAATTTAAGGCTTAGAGGCACTTTTGGATGCTTGATTTGGGACGGCATATATTTGGCCCAAAAATCAAAAAATTCCTGACCGCGGAGTCAGGAAAACCTCCTGGGATGGGCCGGAGAAAATCAGGTCAAAGTGAAAAAGAAAGTCCGCTATGAGATTCGGGGTTGAATTTAAGGCTTAGAGGCACTTCTGGATGCTTGATTTGGGACGGCATAATTTTTGGCCCAAAAATCAAAAAATTCCTGACCGCGGAGTCCGGAAAACATCCCGGGATGGGCCGGACCGAATCAGGTCAAATTGAAAGACGAAGTCCGCGCTGAGATTCGGGGTTGAATTTAAGGCTTAGAGGCACTTTTGGATGCTTGATTTGGGACGGCATAATTTTGGGCCAAAATTCAAAAAATTCCTGCCCGCGGAGTCCGGAAAACCTCCCGGGATGGGCCGGACCGAATCAGATCAAATTGAAAGACGAAGTCCGCCATGAGATTCGCGGTTGAATTTAAGGCTTAGAGGCACTTTTGGATGCTTGATTTGGGACGGCATATATTTGGCCCAAAAATCAAAAAATTCCTGACCGCGGAGTCAGGAAAACCTCCTGGGATGGGCTTGAGAAAATCAGGTCAAAGTGAAAAAGAAAGTCCGCCATGAGATTCGGGGTTGAATTTAAGGCTTAGAGGCACTTTTGGATGCTTGATTTGGGACGGCATATATTTGGCCCAAAAATCAAAAAATTCCTGACCGCGGAGTCAGGAAAACCTCCTGGGATGGGCTGGAGAAAATCAGGTCAAAGTGAAAAAGAAAGTCCGCCATGAGATTCGGGGTTGAATTTAAGGCTTAGAGGCACTTTTGGATGCTTGATTTGGGACGGCATATATTTGGCCCAAAAATCAAAAAATTCCTGACCGCGGAGTCAGGAAAACCTCCTGGGATGGGCTGGAGAAAATCAGGTCAAAGTGAAAAAGAAAGTCCGCCATGAGATTCGGGGTTGAATTTAAGGCTTAGAGGCACTTTTGGATGCTTGATTTGGGACGGCATATATTTGGCCCAAAAATCAAAAAATTCCTGACCGCGGAGTCAGGAAAACCTCCTGGGATGGGCCGGAGAAAATCAGGTCAAAGTGAAAAAGAAAGTCCGCTATGAGATTCGGGGTTGAATTTAAGGCTTAGAGGCACTTCTGGATGCTTGATTTGGGACGGCATAATTTTTGGCCCAAAAATCAAAAAATTCCTGACCGCGGAGTCAGGAAAACATCCCGGGATGGGTCGGACCGAATCAGGTCAAATTGAAAGACGAAGTCCGTGCTGAGATTCGGGGTTGAATTTAAGGATTAGAGGCACTTTTGGATGCTTGATTTGGGACGGCATAATTTTTGGCCCAAAAATCAAAAAATTCCTGACCGCGGAGTCCGGAAAACCTCCCGGGATGGGCCGGACCGAATCAGATCAAATGGAAAGACGAAGTCCGCCATGAGATTCGCGGTTGAATTTAAGGCTTAGAGGCACTTCTGGATGCTTGATTTGGGACGGCATAATTTTTGGCCCAAAAATCAAAAAATTCCTGACCGCGGAGTCAGGAAAACATCCCGGGATGGGTCGGACCGAATCAGGTCAAATTGAAAGACGAAGTCCGTGCTGAGATTCGGGGTTGAATTTAAGGATTAGAGGCACTTTTGGATGCTTGATTTGGGACGGCATAATTTTTGGCCCAAAAATCAAAAAATTCCTGCCCGCGGAGTCCGGAAAACCTCCCGGGATGGGCCGGACCGAATCAGATCAAATGGAAAGACGAAGTCCGCCATGAGATTCGCGGTTGAATTTAAGGCTTCGAGGCACTTTTGGATGCTTGATTTGGGACGGCATATATTTGGCCCAAAAATCAAAAAATTCCTGACCGCGGAGTCAGGAAAACCTCCTGGGATGGGCCGGAGAAAATCAGGTCAAAGTGAAAAAGTAAGTCCGCCATGAGATTCGGGGTTGAATTTAAGGCTTAGAGGCACTTCTGGATGCTTGATTTGGGACGGCATAATTTTTGGCCCAAAAATCAAAAAATTCCTGCCCGCGGAGTCAGGAAAACCTCCTGGGATGGGCCGGACCGAATCAGATCAAATTCAAAGACGAAGTCCGCCATGAGATTCGCGGTTGAATTTAAGGCTTAGAGGCACTTTTGGATGCTTGATTTGGGACGGCATATATTTGGCCCAAAAATCAAAAAATTCCTGACCGCGGAGTCAGGAAAACCTCCTGGGATGGGCTGGAGAAAATCAGGTCAAAGTGAAAAAGAAAGTCCGCCATGAGATTCGGGGTTGAATTTAAGGCTTAGAGGCACTTTTGGATGCTTGATTTGGGACGGCATATATTTGGCCCAAAAATCAAAAAATTCCTGACCGCGGAGTCAGGAAAACCTCCTGGGATGGGCCGGAGAAAATCAGGTCAAAGTGAAAAAGAAAGTCCGCTATGAGATTCGGGGTTGAATTTAAGGCTTAGAGGCACTTCTGGATGCTTGATTTGGGACGGCATAATTTTTGGCCCAAAAATCAAAAAATTCCTGACCGCGGAGTCAGGAAAACATCCCGGGATGGGTCGGACCGAATCAGGTCAAATTGAAAGACGAAGTCCGTGCTGAGATTCGGGGTTGAATTTAAGGATTAGAGGCACTTTTGGATGCTTGATTTGGGACGGCATAATTTTTGTCCCAAAAATCAAAAAATTCCTGCCCGCGGAGTCCGGAAAACCTCCCGGGATGGGCCGGACCGAATCAGATCAAATGGAAAGACGAAGTCCGCCATGAGATTCGCGGTTGAATTTAAGGCTTAGAGGCACTTTTGGATGCTTGATTTGGGACGGCATATATTTGGCCCAAAAATCAAAAAATTCCTGACCGCGGAGTCAGGAAAACCTCCTGGGATGGGCCGGAGAAAATCAGGTCAAAGTGAAAAAGTAAGTCCGCCATGAGATTCGGGGTTGAATTTAAGGCTTAGAGGCACTTCTGGATGCTTGATTTGGGACGGCATAATTTTTGGCCCAAAAATCAAAAAATTCCTGCCCGCGGAGTCCGGAAAACCTCCCGGGATGGGCCGGACCGAATCAGATCAAATTGAAAGACGAAGTCCGCCATGAGATTCGGGGTTGAATTTAAGGCTTAGAGGCACTTTTGGATGCTTGATTTGGGACGGCATATATTTGGCCCAAAAATCAAAAAATTCCTGACCGCGGAGTCATGGAAACCTCCTGGGATGGGCCGGAGAAAATCAGGTCAAAGTGAAAAAGAAAGTCCACCATGAGATTCGGGGTTGAATTTAAGGCTTAGAGGCACTTCTGGATGCTTGATTTGGGACGGCATAATTTTTGGCCCAAAAAACAAAAAATTCCTGACCGCGGAGTCCGGAAAACATCCCGGGATGCGCCGGACCGAATCAGGTCAAATTGAAAGACGAAGTCCGCGCTGAGATTCGGGGTTGAATTTAAGGCTTAGAGGCACTTTTGGATGCTTGATTTGGGACGGCATATATTTGGCCCAAAAATCAAAAAATTCCTGACCGCGGAGTCAGGAAAACCTCCTGGGATGGGCTGGAGAAAATCAGGTCAAAGTGAAAAAGAAAGTCCGCCATGAGATTCGGGGTTGAATTTAAGGCTTAGAGGCACTTTTGGATGCTTGATTTGGGACGGCATATATTTGGCCCAAAAATCAAAAAATTCCTGACCGCGGAGTCAGGAAAACCTCCTGGGATGGGCCGGAGAAAATCAGGTCAAAGTGAAAAAGAAAGTCCGCTATGAGATTCGGGGTTGAATTTAAGGCTTAGAGGCACTTCTGGATGCTTGATTTGGGACGGCATAATTTTTGGCCCAAAAATCAAAAAATTCCTGCCCGCGGAGTCCGGAAAACCTCCCGGGATGGGCCGGACCGAATCAGGTCAAATTGAAAGACGAAGTCCGTGCTGAGATTCGGGGTTGAATTTAAGGATTAGAGGCACTTTTGGATGCTTGATTTGGGACGGCATAATTTTTGGCCCAAAAATCAAAAAATTCCTGCCCGCGGAGTCCGGAAAACCTCCCGGGATGGGCCGGACCGAATCAGATCAAATGGAAAGACGAAGTCCGCCATGAGATTCGCGGTTGAATTTAAGGCTTAGAGGCACTTTTGGATGCTTGATTTGGGACGGCATATATTTGGCCCAAAAATCAAAAAATTCCTGACCGCGGAGTCAGGAAAACCTCCTGGGATGGGCCGGAGAAAATCAGGTCAAAGTGAAAAAGTAAGTCCGCCATGAGATTCGGGGTTGAATTTAAGGCTTAGAGGCACTTCTGGATGCTTGATTTGGGACGGCATAATTTTTGGCCCAAAAATCAAAAAATTCCTGCCCGCGGAGTCCGGAAAACCTCCCGGGATGGGCCGGACCGAATCAGATCAAATTGAAAGACGAAGTCCGCCATGAGATTCGGGGTTGAATTTAAGGCTTAGAGGCACTTTTGGATGCTTGATTTGGGACGGCATATATTTGGCCCAAAAATCAAAAAATTCCTGACCGCGGAGTCATGGAAACCTCCTGGGATGGGCCGGAGAAAATCAGGTCAAAGTGAAAAAGAAAGTCCACCATGAGATTCGGGGTTGAATTTAAGGCTTAGAGGCACTTCTGGATGCTTGATTTGGGACGGCATAATTTTTGGCCCAAAAAACAAAAAATTCCTGACCGCGGAGTCCGGAAAACATCCCGGGATGCGCCGGACCGAATCAGGTCAAATTGAAAGACGAAGTCCGTGCTGAGATTCGGGGTTGAATTTAAGGCTTAGAGGCACTTTTGGATGCTTGATTTGGGACGGCATATATTTGGCCCAAAAATCAAAAAATTCCTGACCGCGGAGTCAGGAAAACCTCTTGGGATGGGCTGGAGAAAATCAGGTCAAAGTGAAAAAGAAAGTCCGCCATGAGATTCGGGGTTGAATTTAAGGCTTAGAGGCACTTTTGGATGCTTGATTTGGGACGGCATATATTTGGCCCAAAAATCAAAAAATTCCTGACCGCGGAGTCAGGAAAACCTCCTGGGATGGGCTGGAGAAAATCAGGTCAAAGTGAAAAAGAAAGTCCGCCATGAGATTCGGGGTTGAATTTAAGGCTTAGAGGCACTTTTGGATGCTTGATTTGGGACGGCATATATTTGGCCCAAAAATCAAAAAATTCCTGACCACGGAGTCAGGAAAACCTCCTGGGATGGGCCGGAGAAAATCAGGTCAAAGTGAAAAAGAAAGACCGCTATGAGATTCGTGGTTGAATTTAAGGCTTAGAGGCACTTCTGGATGCTTGATTTGGGACGGCATAATTTTTGGCCCAAAAATCAAAAAATTCCTGACCGCGGAGTCCGGAAAACCTCCCGGAATGGGTCGGACCGAATCAGGTCAAATTGAAAGACGAAGTCCGTGCTGAGATTCGGGGTTGAATTTAAGGATTAGAGGCACTTTTGGATGCTTGATTTGGGACGGCATAATTTTTGGCCCAACAATCAAAAAATTCCTGCCCGCGGAGTCCGGAAAACCTCCCGGGATGGGCCGGACCGAATCAGATCAAATTGAAAGACGAAGTCCGCCATGAGATTCGGGGTTGAATTTAAGGCTTAGAGGCACTTTTGGATGCTTGATTTGGGACGGCATATATTTGGCCCAAAAATCAAAAAATTCCTGACCGCGGAGTCATGAAAACCTCCTGGGATGGGCCGGAGAAAATCAGGTCAAAGTGAAAAAGAAAGTCCGCCATGAGATTCGGGGTTGAATTTAAGGCTTAGAGGCACTTCTGGATGCTTGATTTGGGACGGCATAATTTTTGGCCCAAAAAACAAAAAATTCCTGACCGCGGAGTCAGGAAAACCTCCCGGGATGGGCCGGACCGAATCAGGTGAAATTGGAAAACGAAGTCCGTCATGAGATTCGGGGTTGAATTTAAATGTTAGAGGAACTTTTGGATGTTTGATTTTGGACCGCAATAATTTTTGGCCCAAAAATAAAAAAATTACTGACCGCGGAGTCAGAAAAACCTCCCGGGATGGGCTGGAGAAAATACGGTCAAGGTGGAAAACGAAGTCCGCCATGAGATTCGGGGTTGAATTTAAAGGTTATAGGAACTTTTGGATGGTTGATTTGGGACGGCATAATTTTTGGCCCAAAAATCAAAAAATTCCTGACCGCGGAGTCCGGAAAACCTCCCGGGATGGGCCGGACCGAATCAGGTCAAATTGAAAGACGAAGTCCGCGCTGAGATTCGGGGTTGAATTTAAGGCTTAGAGGCACTTTTGGATGCTTGATTTGGGACGGCATATATTTGGCCCAAAAATCAAAAAATTCCTGACCGCGGAGTCAGGAAAACCTCCTGGGATGGGCTGGAGAAAATCAGGTCAAAGTGAAAAAGAAAGTCCGCCATGAGATTCGGGGTTGAATTTAAGGCTTAGAGGCACTTTTGGATGCTTGATTTGGGACGGCATATATTTGGCCCAAAAATCAAAAAATTCCTGACCGCGGAGTCAGGAAAACCTCCTGGGATGGGCTGGAGAAAATCAGGTCAAAGTGAAAAAGAAAGTCCGCCATGAGATTCGGGGTTGAATTTAAGGCTTAGAGGCACTTTTGGATGCTTGATTTGGGACGGCATATATTTGGCCCAAAAATCAAAAAATTCCTGACCGCGGAGTCAGGAAAACCTCCTGGGATGGGCCGGAGAAAATCAGGTCAAAGTGAAAAAGAAAGTCCGCCATGAGATTCGGGGTTGAATTTAAGGCTTAGAGGCACTTTTGGATGCTTGATTTGGGACGGCATATATTTGGCCCAAAAATCAAAAAATTCCTGACCGCGGAGTCAGGAAAACCTCTTGGGATGGGCTGGAGAAAATCAGGTCAAAGTGAAAAAGAAAGTCCGCCATGAGATTCGGGGTTGAATTTAAGGCTTAGAGGCACTTTTGGATGCTTGATTTGGGACGGCATATATTTGGCCCAAAAATCAAAAAATTCCTGACCGCGGAGTCAGGAAAACCTCCTGGGATGGGCCGGAGAAAATCAGGTCAAAGTGAAAAAGAAAGTCCGCCATGAGATTCGGGGTTGAATTTAAGGCTTAGAGGCACTTCTGGATGCTTGATTTGGGACGGCATAATTTTTGGCCCAAAAAACAAAAAATTCCTGACCGCGGAGTCCGGAAAACATCCCGGGATGGGCCGGACCGAATCAGGTCAAATTGAAAGACGAAGTCCGCGCTGAGATTCGGGGTTGAATTTAAGGCTTAGAGGCACTTTTGGATGCTTGATTTGGGACGGCATATATTTGGCCCAAAAATCAAAAAATTCCTGACCGCGGAGTCAGGAAAACCTCTTGGGATGGGCTGGAGAAAATCAGGTCAAAGTGAAAAAGAAAGTCCGCCATGAGATTCGGGGTTGAATTTAAGGCTTAGAGGCACTTTTGGATGCTTGATTTGGGACGGCATATATTTGGCCCAAAAATCAAAAAATTCCTGACCGCGGAGTCAGGAAAACCTCCTGGGATGGGCTGGAGAAAATCAGGTCAAAGTGAAAAAGAAAGTCCGCCATGAGATTCGGGGTTGAATTTAAGGCTTAGAGGCACTTTTGGATGCTTGATTTGGGACGGCATATATTTGGCCCAAAAATCAAAAAATTCCTGACCACGGAGTCAGGAAAACCTCCTGGGATGGGCCGGAGAAAATCAGGTCAAAGTGAAAAAGAAAGTCCGCCATGAGATTCGGGGTTGAATTTAAGGCTTAGAGGCACTTCTGGATGCTTGATTTGGGACGGCATAATTTTTGGCCAAAAAAACAAAAAATTCCTGACCGCGGAGTCCGGAAAACATCCCGGGATGGGCCGGACCGAATCAGGTCAAATTGAAAGACGAAGTCCGCGCTGAGATTCGGGGTTGAATTTAAGGCTTAGAGGCACTTTTGGATGCTTGATTTGGGACGGCATATATTTGGCCCAAAAATCAAAAAATTCCTGACCGCGGAGTCATGAAAACCTCCTGGGATGGGCCGGAGAAAATCAGATCAAAGTGAAAAAGAAAGTCCGCCATGAGATTCGGGGTTGAATTTAAGGCTTAGAGGCACTTCTGGATGCTTGATTTGGGACGGCATAATTTTTGGCCCAAAAATCAAAAAATTCCTGACCGCGGAGTCAGGAAAACATCCCGGGATGGGTCGGACCGAATCAGGTCAAATTGAAAGACGAAGTCCGTGCTGAGATTCGGGGTTGAATTTAAGGATTAGAGGCACTTTTGGATGCTTGATTTGGGACGGCATAATTTTTGGCCCAAAAATCAAAAAATTCCTGCCCGCGGAGTCCGGAAAACCTCCCGGGATGGGCCGGACCGAATCAGATCAAATTGAAAGACGAAGTCCGCCATGAGATTCGCGGTTGAATTTAAGGATTAGAGGCACGTTTGGATGCTTGATTTGGGACGGCATATATTTGGCCCAAAAATCAAAAAATTCCTGACCGCGGAGTCAGGAAAACCTCCTGGGATGGGCCGGAGAAAATCAGGTCAAAGTGAAAAAGAAAGTCCGCCATGAGATTCGGGGTTGAATTTAAGGCTTAGAGGCACTTTTGGATGCTTGATTTGGGACGGCATATATTTGGCCCAAAAATCAAAAAATTCCTGACCGCGGAGTCAGGAAAACCTCCTGGGATGGGCTGGAGAAAATCAGGTCAAAGTGAAAAAGAAAGTCCGCCATGAGATTCGGGGTTGAATTTAAGGCTTAGAGGCACTTTTGGATGCTTGATTTGGGACGGCATATATTTGGCCCAAAAATCAAAAAATTCCTGACCGCGGAGTCAGGAAAACCTCCTGGGATGGGCCGGAGAAAATCAGGTCAAAGTGAAAAACAAAGTCCGCTATGAGATTCGGGGTTGAATTTAAGGCTTAGAGGCACTTCTGGATGCTTGATTTGGGACGGCATAATTTTTGGCCCAAATATCAAAAAATTCCTGACCGCGGAGTCAGGAAAACATCCCGGGATGGGTCGGACCGAATCAGGTCAAATTGAAAGACGAAGTCCGTGCTGAGATTCGGGGTTGAATTTAAGGCTTAGAGGCACTTTTGGATGCTTGATATGGGACGGCATAATTTTTGGCCCAAAAATCAAAAAATTCCTGCCCGCGGAGTCCGGAAAACCTCCCGGGATGGGCCGGACCGAATCAGATCAAATTGAAAGACGAAGTCCGCCATGAGATTCGGGGTTGAATTTAAGGCTTAGAGGCACTTTTGGATGCTTGATTTGGGACGGCATATATTTGGCCCAAAAATCAAAAAATTCCTGACCGCGGAGTCATGAAAACCTCCTGGGATGGGCCGGAGAAAATCAGGTCAAAGTGAAAAAGAAAGTCCGCCATGAGATTCGGGGTTGAATTTAAGGCTTAGAGGCACTTCTGGATGCTTGATTTGGGACGGCATAATTTTTGGCCAAAAAAACAAAAAATTCCTGACCGCGGAGTCCGGAAAACATCCCGGGATGAGCCGGACCGAATCAGGTCAAATTGAAAGACGAAGTCCGCGCTGAGATTCGGGGTTGAATTTAAGGCTTAGAGGCACTTTTGGATGCTTGATTTGGGACGGCATATATTTGGCCCAAAAATCAAAAAATTCCTGACCGCGGAGTCATGAAAACCTCCTGGGATGGGCCGGAGAAAATCAGATCAAAGTGAAAAAGAAAGTCCGCCATGAGATTCGGGGTTGAATTTAAGGATTAGAGGCACTTCTGGATGCTTGATTTGGGACGGCATAATTTTTGGCCCAAAAAACAAAAAATTCCTGACCACGGAGTCCGGAAAACATCCCGGGATGGGCCGGACCGAATCAGGTCAAATTGAAAGACGAAGTCCGCGCTGAGATTCGGGGTTGAATTTAAGGCTTAGAGGCACTTTTGAATGCTTGATTTGGGACGGCATATATTTGGCCCAAAAATCAAAAAATTCCTGACCGCGGAGTCAGGAAAACCTCCTGTGATGGGCTGGAGAAAATCAGGTCAAAGTGAAAAAGAAAGTCCGCCATGAGATTCGGGGTTGAATTTAAGGCTTAGAGGCACTTTTGGATGCTTGATTTGGGACGGCATATATTTGGCCCAAAAATCAAAAAATTCCTGACCGCGGAGTCAGGAAAACCTCCTGGGATGGGCCGGAGAAAATCAGGTCAAAGTGAAAAAGAAAGTCCGCTATGAGATTCGGGGTTGAATTTAAGGCTTAGAGGCACTTCTGGATGCTTGATTTGGGACGGCATAATTTTTGGCCCAAAAATCAAAAAATTCCTGACCGCGGAGTCAGGAAAACATCCCGGGATGGGTCGGACCGAATCAGGTCAAATTGAAAGACGAAGTCCGTGCTGAGATTCGGGGTTGAATTTAAGGCTTAGAGGCACTTTTGGATGCTTGATTTGGGACGGCATAATTTTTGGCCCAAAAATCAAAAAATTCCTGCCCGCGGAGTCCGGAAAACCTCCCGGGATGGGCCGGACCGAATCAGATCAAATTGAAAGACGAAGTCCGCCATGAGATTCGCGGTTGAATTTAAGGCTTAGAGGCACTTTTGGATGCTTGATTTGGGACGGCATATATTTGGCCCAAAAATCAAAAAATACCTGACCGCGGTGTCAGGAAAACCTCCTGGGATGGGCCGGAGAAAATCAGGTCAAAGTGAAAAAGAAAGTCCGCCATGAGATTCGGGGTTGAATTTAAGGCTTAGAGGCACTTTTGGATGCTTGATTTGGGACGGCATATATTTGGCCCAAAAATCAAAAAATTCCTGACCGCGGAGTCAGGAAAACCTCCTGGGATGGGCTGGAGAAAATCAGGTCAAAGTGAAAAAGAAAGTCCGCCATGAGATTCGGGGTTGAATTTAAGGCTTAGAGGCACTTTTGGATGCTTGATTTGGGACGGCATATATTTGGCCCAAAAATCAAAAAATTCCTGACCGCGGAGTCAGGAAAACCTCCTGGGATGGGCCGGAGAAAATCAGGTCAAAGTGAAAAACAAAGTCCGCTATGAGATTCGGGGTTGAATTTAAGGCTTAGAGGCACTTCTGGATGCTTGATTTGGGACGGCATAATTTTTGGCTCAAAAATCAAAAAATTCCTGACCGCGGAGTCAGGAAAACATCCCGGGATGGGTCGGACCGAATCAGGTCAAATTGAAAGACGAAGTCCGTGCTGAGATTCGGGGTTGAATTTAAGGATTAGAGGCACTTTTGGATGCTTGATATGGGACGGCATAATTTTTGGCCCAAAAATCAAAAAATTCCTGCCCGCGGAGTCCGGAAAACATGCCGGGATGAGCCGGACCGAATCAGGTCAAATTGAAAGACGAAGTCCGCGCTGAGATTCGGGGTTGAATTTAAGGCTTAGAGGCACTTTTGGATGCTTGATTTGGGACGGCATATATTTGGCCCAAAAATCAAAAAATTCCTGACCGCGGAGTCATGAAAACCTCCTGGGATGGGCCGGAGAAAATCAGATCAAAGTGAAAAAGAAAGTCTGCCATGAGATTCGGGGTTGAATTTAAGGATTAGAGGCACTTCTGGATGCTTGATTTGGGACGGCATAATTTTTGGCCCAAAAAACAAAAAATTCCTGACCACGGAGTCCGGAAAACATCCCGGGATGGGCCGGACCGAATCAGGTCAAATTGAAAGACGAAGTCCGCGCTGAGATTCGGGGTTGAATTTAAGGCTTAGAGGCACTTTTGGATGCTTGATTTGGGACGGCATATATTTGGCCCAAAAATCAAAAAATTCCTGACCGCGGAGTCAGGAAAACCTCCTGTGATGGGCTGGAGAAAATCAGGTCAAAGTGAAAAAGAAAGTCCGCCATGAGATTCGGGGTTGAATTTAAGGCTTAGAGGCACTTTTGGATGCTTGATTTGGGACGGCATATATTTGGCCCAAAAATCAAAAAATTCCTGACCGCGGAGTCAGGAAAACCTCCTGGGATGGGCCGGAGAAAATCAGGTCAAAGTGAAAAAGAAAGTCCGCTATGAGATTCGGGGTTGAATTTAAGGCTTAGAGGCACTTCTGGATGCTTGATTTGGGACGGCATAATTTTTGGCCCAAAAATCAAAAAATTCCTGACCGCGGAGTCAGGAAAACATCCCGGGATGGGTCGGACCGAATCAGGTCAAATTGAAAGACGAAGTCCGTGCTGAGATTCGGGGTTGAATTTAAGGATTAGAGGCACTTTTGGATGCTTGATTTGGGACGGCATAATTTTTGGCCCAAAAATCAAAAAATTCCTGCCCGCGGAGTCCGGAAAACCTCCCGGGATGGGCCGGACCGAATCAGATCAAATTGAAAGACGAAGTCCGCCATGAGATTCGCGGTTGAATTTAAGGCTTAGAGGCACTTTTGGATGCTTGATTTGGGACGGCATATATTTGGCCCAAAAATCAAAAAATTCCTGACCGCGGAGTCAGGAAAACCTCCTGGGATGGGCCGGAGAAAATCAGGTCAAAGTGAAAAAGAAAGTCCGCCATGAGATTCGGGGTTGAATTTAAGGCTTAGAGGCACTTTTGGATGCTTGATTTGGGACGGCATATATTTGGCCCAAAAATCAAAAAATTCCTGACCGCGGAGTCAGGAAAACCTCCTGGGATGGGCTGGAGAAAATCAGGTCAAAGTGAAAAAGAAAGTCCGCCATGAGATTCGGGGTTGAATTTAAGGCTTAGAGGCACTTTTGGATGCTTGATTTGGGACGGCATATATTTGGCCCAAAAATCAAAAAATTCCTGACCGCGGAGTCAGGAAAACCTCCTGGGATGGGCCGGAGAAAATCAGGTCAAAGTGAAAAACAAAGTCCGCTATGAGATTCGGGGTTGAATTTAAGGCTTAGAGGCACTTCTGGATGCTTGATTTGGGACGGCATAATTTTTGGCCCAAAAATCAAAAAATTCCTGCCCGCGGAGTCCGGAAAACCTCCCGGGATGGGCCGGACCGAATCAGATCAAATGGAAAGACGAAGTCCGCCATGAGATTCGGGGTTGAATTTAAGGCTTAGAGGCACTTTTGGATGCTTGATTTGGGACGGCATATATTTGGCCCAAAAATCAAAAAATTCCTGACCGCGGAGTCATGGAAACCTCCTGGGATGGGCCGGAGAAAATCAGGTCAAAGTGAAAAAGAAAGTCCACCATGAGATTCGGGGTTGAATTTAAGGCTTAGAGGCACTTTTGGATGCTTGATTTGGGACGGCATATATTTGGCCCAAAAATCAAAAAATTCCTGACCACGGAGTCAGGAAAACCTCCTGGGATGGGCCGGAGAAAATCAGGTCAAAGTGAAAAAGAAAGTCCGCTATGAGATTCGGGGTTGAATTTAAGGCTTAGAGGCACTTCTGGATGCTTGATTTGGGACGGCATAATTTTTGGCCCAAAAATCAAAAAATTCCTGACCGCGGAGACCGGAAAACCTCCCGGAATGGGTCGGACCGAATCAGGTCAAATTGAAAGACGAAGTCCGTGCTGAGATTCGGGGTTGAATTTAAGGATTAGAGGCACTTTTGGATGCTTGATTTGGGACGCCATAATTTTTGGCCCAAAAATCAAAAAATTCCTGCCCGCGGAGTCTGGAAAACCTCCCGGGATGGGCCGGACCGAATCAGATCAAATTGAAAGACGAAGTCCGCCATGAGATTCGGGGTTGAATTTAAGGCTTAGAGGCACTTTTGGATGCTTGATTTGGGACGGCATATATTTGGCCCAAAAATCAAAAAATTCCTGACCGCGGAGTCATGAAAACCTCCTGGGATGGGCCGGAGAAAATCAGGTCAAAGTGAAAAAGAAAGTCCGCCATGAGATTCGGGGTTGAATTTAAGGCTTAGAGGCACTTCTGGATGCTTGATTTGGGACGGCATAATTTTTGGCGAAAAAAACAAAAAATTCCTGACCGCGGAGTCCGGAAAACATCCCGGGATGGGCCGGACCGAATCAGGTCAAATTGAAAGACGAAGTCCGCGCTGAGATTCGGGGTTGAATTTAAGGCTTAGAGGCACTTTTGGATGCTTGATTTGGGACGGCATATATTTGGCCCAAAAATCAAAAAATTCCTGACCGCGGAGTCATGAAAACCTCCTGGGATGGGCCGGAGAAAATCAGATCAAAGTGAAAAAGAAAGTCCGCCATGAGATTCGGGGTTGAATTTAAGGCTTAGAGGCACTTCTGGATGCTTGATTTGGGACGGCATAATTTTTGGCCCAAAAATCAAAAAATTCCTGACCGCGGAGTCATGAAAACCTCCTGGGATGGGCCGGAGAAAATCAGGTCAAAGTGAAAAAGAAAGTCCGCCATGAGATTCGGGGTTGAATTTAAGGCTTAGAGGCACTTCTGGATGCTTGATTTGGGACGGCATAATTTTTGGCTCAAAAATCAAAAAATTCCTGACCGCGGAGTCAGGAAAACATCCCGGGATGGGTCGGACCGAATCAGGTCAAATTGAAAGACGAAGTCCGTGCTGAGATTCGGGGTTGAATTTAAGGATTAGAGGCACTTTTGGATGCTTGATATGGGACGGCATAATTTTTGGCCCAAAAATCAAAAAATTCCTGCCCGCGGAGTCCGGAAAACCTCCCGGGATGGGCCGGACCGAATCAGATCAAATTGAAAGACGAAGTCCGCCATGAGATTCGCGGTTGAATTTAAGGCTTAGAGGCACTTTTGGATGCTTGATTTGGGACGGCATATATTTGGCCCAAAAATCAAAAAATACCTGACCGCGGTGTCAGGAAAACCTCCTGGGATGGGCCGGAGAAAATCAGGTCAAAGTGAAAAAGAAAGTCCGCCATGAGATTCGGGGTTGAATTTAAGGCTTAGAGGCACTTTTGGATGCTTGATTTGGGACGGCATATATTTGGCCCAAAAATCAAAAAATTCCTGACCGCGGAGTCAGGAAAACCTCCTGGGATGGGCTGGAGAAAATCAGGTCAAAGTGAAAAAGAAAGTCCGCCATGAGATTCGGGGTTGAATTTAAGGCTTAGAGGCACTTTTGGATGCTTGATTTGGGACGGCATATATTTGGCCCAAAAATCAAAAAATTCCTGACCGCGGAGTCAGGAAAACCTCCTGGGATGGGCCGGAGAAAATCAGGTCAAAGTGAAAAACAAAGTCCGCTATGAGATTCGGGGTTGAATTTAAGGCTTAGAGGCACTTCTGGATGCTTGATTTGGGACGGCATAATTTTTGGCTCAAAAATCAAAAAATTCCTGACCGCGGAGTCAGGAAAACATCCCGGGATGGGTCGGACCGAATCAGGTCAAATTGAAAGACGAAGTCCGTGCTGAGATTCGGGGTTGAATTTAAGGATTAGAGGCACTTTTGGATGCTTGATATGGGACGGCATAATTTTTGGCCCAAAAATCAAAAAATTCCTGCCCGCGGAGTCCGGAAAACCTCCCGGGATGGGCCGGACCGAATCAGATCAAATGGAAAGACGAAGTCCGCCATGAGATTCGCGGTTGAATTTAAGGCTTAGAGGCACTTTTGGATGCTTGATTTGGGACGGCATATATTTGGCCCAAAAATCAAAAAATTCCTGACCGCGGAGTCAGGAAAACCTCCTGGGATGGGCCGGAGAAAATCAGGTCAAAGTGAAAAAGAAAGTCCGCCATGAGATTCGGGGTTGAATTTAAGGCTTAGAGGCACTTCTGGATGCTTGATTTGGGACGGCATAATTTTTGGCCCAAAAATCAAAAAATTCCTGCCCGCGGAGTCCGGAAAACCTCCCGGGATGGGCCGGACCGAATCAGATCAAATTGAAAGACGAAGTCCGCCATGAGATTCGCGGTTGAATTTAAGGCTTAGAGGCACTTTTGGATGCTTGATTTGGGACGGCATATATTTGGCCCAAAAATCAAAAAATTCCTGACCGCGGAGTCATGGAAAGCTCCTGGGATGGGCCGGAGAAAATCAGGTCAAAGTGAAAAAGAAAGTCCGCCATGAGATTCGGGGTTGAATTTAAGGCTTAGAGGCACTTCTGGATGCTTGATTTGGGACGGCATAATTTTTGGCCAAAAAAACAAAAAATTCCTGACCGCGGAGTCCGGAAAACATCCCGGGATGAGCCGGACCGAATCAGGTCAAATTGAAAGACGAAGTCCGCGCTGAGATTCGGGGTTGAATTTAAGGCTTAGAGGCACTTTTGGATGCTTGATTTGGGACGGCATATATTTGGCCCAAAAATCAAAAAATTCCTGACCGCGGAGTCATGAAAACCTCCTGGGATGGGCCGGAGAAAATCAGATCAAAGTGAAAAAGAAAGTCTGCCATGAGATTCGGGGTTGAATTTAAGGATTAGAGGCACTTCTGGATGCTTGATTTGGGACGGCATAATTTTTGGCCCAAAAAACAAAAAATTCCTGACCACGGAGTCCGGAAAACATCCCGGGATGGGCCGGACCGAATCAGGTCAAATTGAAAGACGAAGTCCGCGCTGAGATTCGGGGTTGAATTTAAGGCTTAGAGGCACTTTTGGATGCTTGATTTGGGACGGCATATATTTGGCCCAAAAATCAAAAAATTCCTGACCGCGGAGTCAGGAAAACCTCCTGTGATGGGCTGGAGAAAATCAGGTCAAAGTGAAAAAGAAAGTCCGCCATGAGATTCGGGGTTGAATTTAAGGCTTAGAGGCACTTTTGTATGCTTGATTTGGGACGGCATATATTTGGCCCAAAAATCAAAAAATTCCTGACCGCGGAGTCAGGAAAACCTCCTGGGATGGGCCGGAGAAAATCAGGTCAAAGTGAAAAAGAAAGTCCGCTATGAGATTCGGGGTTGAATTTAAGGCTTAGAGGCACTTCTGGATGCTTGATTTGGGACGGCATAATTTTTGGCCCAAAAATCAAAAAATTCCTGACCGCGGAGTCAGGAAAACATCCCGGGATGGGTCGGACCGAATCAGGTCAAATTGAAAGACGAAGTCCGTGCTGAGATTCGGGGTTGAATTTAAGGATTAGAGGCACTTTTGGATGCTTGATTTGGGACGGCATAATTTTTGGCCCAAAAATCAAAAAATTCCTGCCCGCGGAGTCCGGAAAACCTCCCGGGATGGGCCGGACCGAATCAGATCAAATTGAAAGACGAAGTCCGCCATGAGATTCGCGGTTGAATTTAAGGCTTAGAGGCACTTTTGGATGCTTGATTTGGGACGGCATATATTTGGCCCAAAAATCAAAAAATTCCTGACCGCGGAGTCAGGAAAACCTCCTGGGATGGGCCGGAGAAAATCAGGTCAAAGTGAAAAAGAAAGTCCGCTATGAGATTCGGGGTTGAATTTAAGGCTTAGAGGCACTTCTGGATGCTTGATTTGGGACGGCATAATTTTTGGCCCAAAAATCAAAAAATTCCTGACCGCGGAGTCAGGAAAACATCCCGGGATGGGTCGGACCGAATCAGGTCAAATTGAAAGACGAAGTCCGTGCTGAGATTCGGGGTTGAATTTAAGGATTAGAGGCACTTTTGGATGCTTGATTTGGGACGGCATAATTTTTGGCCCAAAAATCAAAAAATTCCTGCCCGCGGAGTCCGGAAAACCTCCCGGGATGGGCCGGACCGAATCAGATCAAATTGAAAGACGAAGTCCGCCATGAGATTCGCGGTTGAATTTAAGGCTTAGAGGCACTTTTGGATGCTTGATTTGGGACGGCATATATTTGGCCCAAAAATCAAAAAATTCCTGACCGCGGAGTCAGGAAAACCTCCTGGGATGGGCCGGAGAAAATCAGGTCAAAGTGAAAAAGAAAGTCCGCCATGAGATTCGGGGTTGAATTTAAGGCTTAGAGGCACTTTTGGATGCTTGATTTGGGACGGCATATATTTGGCCCAAAAATCAAAAAATTCCTGACCGCGGAGTCAGGAAAACTCCTGGGATGGGCTGGAGAAAATCAGGTCAAAGTGAAAAAGAAAGTCCGCCATGAGATTCGGGGTTGAATTTAAGGCTTAGAGGCACTTTTGGATGCTTGATTTGGGACGGCATATATTTGGCCCAAAAATCAAAAAATTCCTGACCGCGGAGTCAGGAAAACCTCCTGGGATGGGCCGGAGAAAATCAGGTCAAAGTGAAAAACAAAGTCCGCTATGAGATTCGGGGTTGAATTTAAGGCTTAGAGGCACTTCTGGATGCTTGATTTGGGACGGCATAATTTTTGGCCCAAAAATCAAAAAATTCCTGCCCGCGGAGTCCGGAAAACCTCCCGGGATGGGCCGGACCGAATCAGATCAAATGGAAAGACGAAGTCCGCCATGAGATTCGGGGTTGAATTTAAGGCTTAGAGGCACTTTTGGATGCTTGATTTGGGACGGCATATATTTGGCCCAAAAATCAAAAAATTCCTGACCGCGGAGTCATGGAAACCTCCTGGGATGGGCCGGAGAAAATCAGGTCAAAGTGAAAAAGAAAGTCCACCATGAGATTCGGGGTTGAATTTAAGGCTTAGAGGCACTTTTGGATGCTTGATTTGGGACGGCATATATTTGGCCCAAAAATCAAAAAATTCCTGACCACGGAGTCAGGAAAACCTCCTGGGATGGGCCGGAGAAAATCAGGTCAAAGTGAAAAAGAAAGTCCGCTATGAGATTCGGGGTTGAATTTAAGGCTTAGAGGCACTTCTGGATGCTTGATTTGGGACGGCATAATTTTTGGCCCAAAAATCAAAAAATTCCTGACCGCGGAGACCGGAAAACCTCCCGGAATGGGTCGGACCGAATCAGGTCAAATTGAAAGACGAAGTCCGTGCTGAGATTCGGGGTTGAATTTAAGGATTAGAGGCACTTTTGGATGCTTGATTTGGGACGGCATAATTTTTGGCCCAAAAATCAAAAAATTCCTGCCCGCGGAGTCTGGAAAACCTCCCGGGATGGGCCGGACCGAATCAGATCAAATTGAAAGACGAAGTCCGCCATGAGATTCGGGGTTGAATTTAAGGCTTAGAGGCACTTTTGGATGCTTGATTTGGGACGGCATATATTTGGCCCAAAAATCAAAAAATTCCTGACCGCGGAGTCATGAAAACCTCCTGGGATGGGCCGGAGAAAATCAGGTCAAAGTGAAAAAGAAAGTCCGCCATGAGATTCGGGGTTGAATTTAAGGCTTAGAGGCACTTCTGGATGCTTGATTTGGGACGGCATAATTTTTGGCGAAAAAAACAAAAAATTCCTGACCGCGGAGTCCGGAAAACATCCCGGGATGGGCCGGACCGAATCAGGTCAAATTGAAAGACGAAGTCCGCGCTGAGATTCGGGGTTGAATTTAAGGCTTAGAGGCACTTTTGGATGCTTGATTTGGGACGGCATATATTTGGCCCAAAAATCAAAAAATTCCTGACCGCGGAGTCATGAAAACCTCCTGGGATGGGCCGGAGAAAATCAGATCAAAGTGAAAAAGAAAGTCCGCCATGAGATTCGGGGTTGAATTTAAGGCTTAGAGGCACTTCTGGATGCTTGATTTGGGACGGCATAATTTTTGGCCCAAAAAACAAAAAATTCCTGACCACGGAGTCCGGAAAACATCCCGGGATGGGCCGGACCGAATCAGGTCAAATTGAAAGACGAAGTCCGCACTGAGATTCGGGGTTGAATTTAAGGCTTAGAGGCACTTTTGGATGCTTGATTTGGGACGGCATATATTTGGCCCAAAAATCAAAAAATTCCTGACCGCGGAGTCATGAAAACCTCCTGGGATGGGCCGGAGAAAATCAGGTCAAAGTGAAAAAGAAAGTCCGCTATGAGATTCGGGGTTGAATTTAAGGCTTAGAGGCACTTCTGGATGCTTGATTTGGGACGGCATAATTTTTGGCCCAAAAATCAAAAAATTCCTGACCGCGGAGTCAGGAAAACATCCCGGGATGGGTCGGACCGAATCAGGTCAAATTGAAAGACGAAGTCCGTGCTGAGATTCGGGGTTGAATTTAAGGATTAGAGGCACTTTTGGATGCTTGATTTGGGACGGCATAATTTTTGGCCCAAAAATCAAAAAATTCCTGCCCGCGGAGTCCGGAAAACCTCCCGGGATGGGCCGGACCGAATCAGATCAAATTGAAAGACGAAGTCCGCCATGAGATTCGCGGTTGAATTTAAGGCTTAGAGGCACTTTTGGATGCTTGATTTGGGACGGCATATATTTGGCCCAAAAATCAAAAAATTCCTGACCGCGGAGTCAGGAAAACCTCCTGGGATGGGCCGGAGAAAATCAGGTCAAAGTGAAAAAGAAAGTCCGCCATGAGATTCGGGGTTGAATTTAAGGCTTAGAGGCACTTTTGGATGCTTGATTTGGGACGGCATATATTTGGCCCAAAAATCAAAAAATTCCTGACCGCGGAGTCAGGAAAACCTCCTGGGATGGGCTGGAGAAAATCAGGTCAAAGTGAAAAAGAAAGTCCGCCATGAGATTCGGGGTTGAATTTAAGGCTTAGAGGCACTTTTGGATGCTTGATTTGGGACGGCATATATTTGGCCCAAAAATCAAAAAATTCCTGACCGCGGAGTCAGGAAAACCTCCTGGGATGGGCCGGAGAAAATCAGGTCAAAGTGAAAAACAAAGTCCGCTATGAGATTCGGGGTTGAATTTAAGGCTTAGAGGCACTTCTGGATGCTTGATTTGGGACGGCATAATTTTTGGCCCAAAAATCAAAAAATTCCTGCCCGCGGAGTCCGGAAAACCTCCCGGGATGGGCCGGACCGAATCAGATCAAATGGAAAGACGAAGTCCGCCATGAGATTCGGGGTTGAATTTAAGGCTTAGAGGCACTTTTGGATGCTTGATTTGGGACGGCATATATTTGGCCCAAAAATCAAAAAATTCCTGACCGCGGAGTCATGGAAACCTCCTGGGATGGGCCGGAGAAAATCAGGTCAAAGTGAAAAAGAAAGTCCACCATGAGATTCGGGGTTGAATTTAAGGCTTAGAGGCACTTTTGGATGCTTGATTTGGGACGGCATATATTTGGCCCAAAAATCAAAAAATTCCTGACCACGGAGTCAGGAAAACCTCCTGGGATGGGCCGGAGAAAATCAGGTCAAAGTGAAAAAGAAAGTCCGCTATGAGATTCGGGGTTGAATTTAAGGCTTAGAGGCACTTCTGGATGCTTGATTTGGGACGGCATAATTTTTGGCCCAAAAATCAAAAAATTCCTGACCGCGGAGACCGGAAAACCTCCCGGAATGGGTCGGACCGAATCAGGTCAAATTGAAAGACGAAGTCCGTGCTGAGATTCGGGGTTGAATTTAAGGATTAGAGGCACTTTTGGATGCTTGATTTGGGACGGCATAATTTTTGGCCCAAAAATCAAAAAATTCCTGCCCGCGGAGTCTGGAAAACCTCCCGGGATGGGCCGGACCGAATCAGATCAAATTGAAAGACGAAGTCCGCCATGAGATTCGGGGTTGAATTTAAGGCTTAGAGGCACTTTTGGATGCTTGATTTGGGACGGCATATATTTGGCCCAAAAATCAAAAAATTCCTGACCACGGAGTCAGGAAAACCTCCTGGGATGGGCCGGAGAAAATCAGGTCAAAGTGAAAAAGAAAGTCCGCTATGAGATTCGGGGTTGAATTTAAGGCTTAGAGGCACTTCTGGATGCTTGATTTGGGACGGCATAATTTTTGGCCCAAAAATCAAAAAATTCCTGACCGCGGAGACCGGAAAACCTCCCGGAATGGGTCGGACCGAATCAGGTCAAATTGAAAGACGAAGTCCGTGCTGAGATTCGGGGTTGAATTTAAGGATTAGAGGCACTTTTGGATGCTTGATTTGGGACGGCATAATTTTTGGCCCAAAAATCAAAAAATTCCTGCCCGCGGAGTCTGGAAAACCTCCCGGGATGGGCCGGACCGAATCAGATCAAATTGAAAGACGAAGTCCGCCATGAGATTCGGGGTTGAATTTAAGGCTTAGAGGCACTTTTGGATGCTTGATTTGGGACGGCATATATTTGGCCCAAAAATCAAAAAATTCCTGACCGCGGAGTCATGAAAACCTCCTGGGATGGGCCGGAGAAAATCAGGTCAAAGTGAAAAAGAAAGTCCGCCATGAGATTCGGGGTTGAATTTAAGGCTTAGAGGCACTTCTGGATGCTTGATTTGGGACGGCATAATTTTTGGCCAAAAAAACAAAAAATTCCTGACCGCGGAGTCCGGAAAACATCCCGGGATGGGCCGGACCGAATCAGGTCAAATTGAAAGACGAAGTCCGCGCTGAGATTCGGGGTTGAATTTAAGGCTTAGAGGCACTTTTGGATGCTTGATTTGGGACGGCATATATTTGGCCCAAAAATCAAAAAATTCCTGACCGCGGAGTCATGAAAACCTCCTGGGATGGGCCGGAGAAAATCAGATCAAAGTGAAAAAGAAAGTCCGCCATGAGATTCGGGGTTGAATTTAAGGCTTAGAGGCACTTCTGGATGCTTGATTTGGGACGGCATAATTTTTGGCCCAAAAAACAAAAAATTCCTGACCACGGAGTCCGGAAAACATCCCGGGATGGGCCGGACCGAATCAGGTCAAATTGAAAGACGAAGTCCGCACTGAGATTCGGGGTTGAATTTAAGGCTTAGAGGCACTTTTGGATGCTTGATTTGGGACGGCATATATTTGGCCCAAAAATCAAAAAATTCCTGACCGCGGAGTCAGGAAAACCTCCTGGGATGGGCTGGAGAAAATCAGGTCAAAGTGAAAAAGAATGTCCGCCATGAGATTTGCGGTTGAATTTAAGGCTTAGAGGCACTTTTGGATGCTTGATTTGGGACGGCATATATTTGGCCCAAAAATCAAAAAATTCCTGACCGCGGAGTCAGGAAAACCTCCTGGGATGGGCCGGAGAAAATCAGGTCAAAGTGAAAAAGAAAGTCCGCCATGAGATTCGGGGTTGAATTTAAGGCTTAGAGGCACTTCTGGATGCTTGATTTGGGACGGCATATATTTGGCCCAAAAATCAAAAAATTCCTGACCGCGGAGTCATGAAAACCTCCTGGGATGGGCCGGAGAAAATCAGGTCAAAGTGAAAAAGAAAGTCCGCCATGAGATTCGGGGTTGAATTTAAGGCTTAGAGGCACTTCTGGATGCTTGATTTGGGACGGCATAACTTTTGGCCCAAAAAACAAAAAATTCCTGACCGCGGAGTCCGGAAAACATCCCGGGATGGGCCGGACCGAATCAGGTCAAATTGAAAGACGAAGTCCGCGCTGAGATTCGGGGTTGAATTTAAGGCTTAGAGGCACTTTTGGATGCTTGATTTGGGACGGCATATATTTGGCCCAAAAATCAAAAAATTCCTGACCGCGGAGTCATGAAACCCTCCTGGGATGGGCCGGAGAAAATCAGATCAAAGTGAAAAAGAAAGTCCGCCATGAGATTCGGGGTTGAATTTAAGGCTTAGAGGCACTTCTGGATGCTTGATTTGGGACGGCATAATTTTTGGCCCAAAAAACAAAAAATTCCTGACCACGGAGTCCGGAAAACATCCCGGGATGGGCCGGACCGAATCAGGTCAAATTGAAAGACGAAGTCCGCGCTGAGATTCGGGGTTGAATTTAAGGCTTAGAGGCACTTTTGGATGCTTGATTTGGGACGGCATATATTTGGCCCAAAAATCAAAAAATTCCTGACCGCGGAGTCAGGAAAACCTCCTGGGATGGGCCGGAGAAAATCAGGTCAAAGTGAAAAAGAAAGTCCGCTATGAGATTCGGGGTTGAATTTAAGGCTTAGAGGCACTTCTGGATGCTTGATTTGGGACGGCATAATTTTTGGCCCAAAAATCAAAAAATTCCTGACCGCGGAGTCAGGAAAACATCCCGGGATGGGTCGGACCGAATCAGGTCAAATTGAAAGACGAAGTCCGTGCTCAGATTCGGGGTTGAATTTAAGGATTAGAGGCACTTTTGGATGCTTGATTTGGGACGGCATAATTTTTGGCCCAAAAATCAAAAAATTCCTGCCCGCGGAGTCCGGAAAACCTCCCGGGATGGGCCGGACCGAATCAGATCAAATTGAAAGACGAAGTCCGCCATGAGATTCGGGGTTGAATTTAAGGCTTAGAGGCACTTTTGGATGCTTGATTTGGGACGGCATATATTTGGCCCAAAAATCAAAAAATTCCTGACCGCGGAGTCAGGAAAACCTCCTGGGATGGGCCGGAGAAAATCAGGTCAAAGTGAAAAAGAAAGTCCGCCATGAGATTCGGGGTTGAATTTAAGGCTTAGAGGCACTTTTGGATGCTTGATTTGGGACGGCATATATTTGGCCCAAAAATCAAAAAATTCCTGACCGCGGAGTCAGGAAAACCTCCTGGGATGGGCCGGACCGAATCAGGTCAAATTGAAAGACGAAGTCCGCCATGAGATTCGGGGTTGAATTTAAGGCTTAGAGGCACTTTTGGATGCTTGATTTGGGACGGCATATATTTGGCCCAAAAATCAAAAAATTCCTGACCGCGGAGTCATGAAAACCTCCTGGGATGGGCTGGAGAAAATCAGGTCAAAGTGAAAAAGAAAGTCCGCCATGAGATTCGGGGTTGAATTTAAGGCTTAGAGGCACTTCTGGATGCTTGATTTGGGACGGCATAATTTTTGGCCCAAAAAACAAAAAATTCCTGACCACGGAGTCCGGAAAACATCCCGGGATGGGCCGGACCGAATTAGGTCAAATTGAAAGACGAAGTCCGTGCTGAGATTCGGGGTTGAATTTAAGGCTTAGAGGCACTTTTGGATGCTTGATTTGGGACGGCATATATTTGGCCCAAAAATCAAAAAATTCCTGACCGCGGAGTCAGGAAAACCTCCTGGGATGGGCTGGAGAAAATCAGGTCAAAGTGAAAAAGAAAGTCCGCCATGAGATTCGGGGTTGAATTTAAGGCTTAGAGGCACTTTTGGATGCTTGATTTGGGACGGCATATATTTGGCCCAAAAATCAAAAAATTCCTGACCACGGAGTCAGGAAAACCTCCTGGGATGGGCCGGAGAAAATCAGGTCAAAGTGAAAAAGAAAGTCCGCTATGAGATTCGGGGTTGAATTTAAGGCTTAGAGGCACTTCTGGATGCTTGATTTGGGACGGCATAATTTTTGGCCCAAAAATCAAAAAATTCCTGACCGCGGAGTCCGGAAAACCTCCCGGAATGGGTCGGACCGAATCAGGTCAAATTGAAAGACGAAGTCCGTGCTGAGATTCGGGGTTTAATTTAAGGATTAGAGGCACTTTTGGATGCTTGATTTGGGACGGCATAATTTTTGGCCCAAAAATCAAAAAATTCCTGCCCGCGGAGTCCGGAAAACCTCCCGGGATGGGCCGGACCGAATCAGATCAAATTGAAAGACGAAGTCCGCCATGAGATTCGGGGTTGAATTTAAGGCTTAGAGGCACTTTTGGATGCTTGATTTGGGACGGCATATATTTGGCCCAAAAATCAAAAAATTCCTGACCGCGGAGTCATGAAAACCTCCTGGGATGGGCCGGAGAAAATCAGGTCAAAGTGAAAAAGAAAGTCCGCCATGAGATTCGGGGTTGAATTTAAGGCTTAGAGGCACTTCTGGATGCTTGATTTGGGACGGCATAATTTTTGGCCCAAAAAACAAAAAATTCCTGACCACGGAGTCCGGAAAACATCCCGGGATGGGCCGGACCGAATTAGGTCAAATTGAAAGACGAAGTCCGTGCTGAGATTCGGGGTTGAATTTAAGGCTTAGAGGCACTTTTGGATGCTTGATTTGGGACGGCATATATTTGGCCCAAAAATCAAAAAATTCCTGACCGCGGAGTCAGGAAAACCTCCTGGGATGGGCTGGAGAAAATCAGGTCAAAGTGAAAAAGAATGTCCGCCATGAGATTTGCGGTTGAATTTAAGGCTTAGAGGCACTTTTGGATGCTTGATTTGGGACGGCATATATTTGGCCCAAAAATCAAAAAATTCCTGACCGCGGAGTCATGAAAACCTCCTGGGATGGGCCGGAGAAAATCAGGTCAAAGTGAAAAAGAAAGTCCGCCATGAGATTCGGGGTTGAATTTAAGGCTTAGAGGCACTTCTGGATGCTTGATTTGGGACGGCATAATTTTTGGCCCAAAAAACAAAAAATTCCTGACCACGGAGTCCGGAAAACATCCCGGGATGGGCCGGACCGAATTAGGTCAAATTGAAAGACGAAGTCCGTGCTGAGATTCGGGGTTGAATTTAAGGCTTAGAGGCACTTTTGGATGCTTGATTTGGGACGGCATATATTTGGCCCAAAAATCAAAAAATTCCTGACCGCGGAGTCAGGAAAACCTCCTGGGATGGGCTGGAGAAAATCAGGTCAAAGTGAAAAAGAATGTCCGCCATGAGATTTGCGGTTGAATTTAAGGCTTAGAGGCACTTTTGGATGCTTGATTTGGGACGGCATATATTTGGCCCAAAAATCAAAAAATTCCTGACCGCGGAGTCAGGAAAACCTCCTGGGATGGGCCGGAGAAAATCAGGTCAAAGTGAAAAAGAAAGTCCGCCATGAGATTCGGGGTTGAATTTAAGGCTTAGAGGCACTTCTGGATGCTTGATTTGGGACGGCATAATTTTTGGCCCAAAAAACAAAAAATTCCTGACCGCGGAGTCCGGAAAACATCCCGGGATGGGCCGGACCGAATCAGGTCAAATTGAAAGACGAAGTCCGCACTGAGATTCGGGGTTGAATTTAAGGCTTAGAGGCACTTTTGGATGCTTGATTTGGGACGGCATATATTTAGCCCAAAAATCAAAAAATTCCTGACCGCGGAGTCATGAAAACCTCCTGGGATGGGCCGGAGAAAATCAGATCAAAGTGAAAAAGAAAGTCCGCCATGAGATTCGGGGTTGAATTTAAGGCTTAGAGGCACTTCTGGATGCTTGATTTGGGACGGCATAATTTTTGGCCCAAAAAACAAAAAATTCCTGACCACGGAGTCCGGAAAACATCCCGGGATGGGCCGGACCGAATCAGGTCAAATTGAAAGACGAAGTCCGCGCTGAGATTCGGGGTTGAATTTAAGGCTTAGAGGCACTTTTGGATGCTTGATTTGGGACGGCATATATTTGGCCCAAAAATCAAAAAATTCCTGACCGCGGAGTCAGGAAAACCTCCTGTGATGGGCTGGAGAAAATCAGGTCAAAGTGAAAAAGAAAGTCCGCCATGAGATTCGGGGTTGAATTTAAGGCTTAGAGGCACTTTTGGATGCTTGATTTGGGACGGCATATATTTGGCCCAAAAATCAAAAAATTCCTGACCACGGAGTCAGGAAAACCTCCTGGGATGGGCTGGAGAAAATCAGGTCAAAGTGAAAAAGAATGTCCGCCATGAGATTTGCGGTTGAATTTAAGGCTTAGAGGCACTTTTGGATGCTTGATTTGGGACGGCATATATTTGGCCCAAAAATCAAAAAATTCCTGACCGCGGAGTCAGGAAAACCTCCTGGGATGGGCCGGAGAAAATCAGGTCAAAGTGAAAAAGAAAGTCCGCCATGAGATTCGGGGTTGAATTTAAGGCTTAGAGGCACTTCTGGATGCTTGATTTGGGACGGCATAATTTTTGGGCCAAAAATCAAAAAATTCCTGACTTCCGAGTCAGGAAAACCTCCCGGGATGGACCGGACTGAATCAGGTCAAATTGGAAAACAAAGTCCGCGCTGAGATTCGGGGTTGAATTTAAGGCTTAGAGGCACTTTTGGATGCTTGATTTGGGACGGCATAATTTTGAGGCCAAAAATCAAAAAATTCCTGACTTCCGAGTCAGGAAAACCTCCCGGGATGGACCGGACTGAATCAGGTCAAATTGGAAAACAAAGTCCGCGCTGAGATTCGGGGTTGAATTTAAGGCTTAGAGGCACTTCTGGATGCTTGATTTGGGACGGCATAATTTTTGGCCCAAAAAACAAAAAATTCCTGACCGCGGAGTCCGGAAAACATCCCGGGATGGGCCGGACCGAATCAGGTCAAATTGAAAGACGAAGTCCGTGCTGAGATTCGGGGTTGAATTTAAGGATTAGAGGCACTTTTGGATGCTTGATTTGGGACGGCATAATTTTTGGCCCAAAAATCAAAAAATTCCTGCCCGCGGAGTCCGGAAAACCTCCCGGGATGGGCCGGACCGAATCAGATCAAATTGAAAGACGAAGTCCGCCATGAGATTCGGGGTTGAATTTAAGGCTTAGAGGCACTTTTGGATGCTTGATTTGGGACGGCATATATTTGGCCCAAAAATCAAAAAATTCCTGACCGCGGAGTCAGGAAAACCTCCTGGGATGGGCCGGAGAAAATCAGGTCAAAGTGAAAAAGAAAGTCCGCCATGAGATTCGGGGTTGAATTTAAGGCTTAGAGGCACTTCTGGATGCTTGATTTGGGACGGCATAATTTTTGGCCCAAAAATCAAAAAATTCCTGACCGCGGAGTCCGGAAAACCTCCCGGAATGGGTCGGACCGAATCAGGTCAAATTGAAAGACGAAGTCCGCCATGAGATTCGGGGTTGAATTTAAGGCTTAGAGGCACTTCTGGATGCTTGATTTGGGACGGCATAATTTTTGGCCAAAAAAACAAAAAATTCCTGACCGCGGAGTCCGGAAAACATCCCGGGATGGGCCGGACCGAATCAGGTCAAATTGAAAGACGAAGTCCGCGCTGAGATTCGGGGTTGAATTTAAGGCTTAGAGGCACTTTTGGATGCTTGATTTGGGACGGCATATATTTGGCCCAAAAATCAAAAAATTCCTGACCGCGGAGTCAGGAAAACCTCCTGGGATGGGCTGGAGAAAATCAGGTCAAAGTGAAAAAGAATGTCCGCCATGAGATTTGCGGTTGAATTTAAGGCTTAGAGGCACTTTTGGATGCTTGATTTGGGACGGCATATATTTGGCCCAAAAATCAAAAAATTCCTGACCGCGGAGTCAGGAAAACCTCCTGGGATGGGCCGGAGAAAATCAGGTCAAAGTGAAAAAGAAAGTCCGCCATGAGATTCGGGGTTGAATTTAAGGCTTAGAGGCACTTCTGGATGCTTGATTTGGGACGGCATAATTTTTGGCCCAAAAATCAAAAAATTCCTGACCGCGGAGTCCGGAAAACCTCCCGGAATGGGTCGGACCGAATCAGGTCAAATTGAAAGACGAAGTCCGCCATGAGATTCGGGGTTGAATTTAAGGCTTAGAGGCACTTTTGGATGCTTGATTTGGGAGGGCATATATTTGGCCCAAAAATCAAAAAATTCCTGACCGCGGAGTCAGGAAAACCTCCTGGGATGGGCTGGAGAAAATCAGGTCAAAGTGAAAAAGAATGTCCGCCATGAGATTTGCGGTTGAATTTAAGGCTTAGAGGCACTTTTGGATGCTTGATTTGGGACGGCATATATTTGGCCCAAAAATCAAAAAATTCCTGACCGCGGAGTCAGGAAAACCTCCTGGGATGGGCTGGAGAAAATCAGGTCAAAGTGAAAAAGAATGTCCGCCATGAGATTTGCGGTTGAATTTAAGGCTTAGAGGCACTTCTGGATGCTTGATTTGGGACGGCATAATTTTTGGCCCAAAAATCAAAAAATTCCTGACCGCGGAGTCCGGAAAACCTCCCGGAATGGGTCGGACCGAATCAGGTCAAATTGAAAGACGAAGTCCGCGCTGAGATTCGGGGTTGAATTTAAGGCTTAGAGGCACTTTTGGATGCTTGATTTGGGACGGCATATATTTGGCCCAAAAATCAAAAAATTCCTGACCGCGGAGTCATGAAAACCTCCTGGGATGGGCCGGAGAAAATCAGATCAAAGTGAAAAAGAAAGTCCGCCATGAGATTCGGGGTTGAATTTAAGGCTTAGAGGCACTTCTGGATGCTTGATTTGGGACGGCATAATTTTTGGCCCAAAAAACAAAAAATTCCTGACCACGGAGTCCGGAAAACATCCCGGGATGGGCCGGACCGAATCAGGTCAAATTGAAAGACGAAGTCCGCGCTGAGATTCGGGGTTGAATTTAAGGCTTAGAGGCACTTTTGGATGCTTGATTTGGGACGGCATATATTTGGCCCAAAAATCAAAAAATTCCTGACCGCGGAGTCAGGAAAACCTCCTGGGATGGGCTGGAGAAAATCAGGTCAAAGTGAAAAAGAATGTCCGCCATGAGATTTGCGGTTGAATTTAAGGCTTAGAGGCACTTTTGGATGCTTGATTTGGGACGGCATATATTTGGCCCAAAAATCAAAAAATTCCTGACCGCGGAGTCAGGAAAACCTCCTGGGATGGGCCGGAGAAAATCAGGTCAAAGTGAAAAAGAAAGTCCGCCATGAGATTCGGGGTTGAATTTAAGGCTTAGAGGCACTTCTGGATGCTTGATTTGGGACGGCATAATTTTTGGCCCAAAAATCAAAAAATTCCTGACCGCGGAGTCCGGAAAACCTCCCGGAATGGGTCGGACCGAATCAGGTCAAATTGAAAGACGAAGTCCGCCATGAGATTCGGGGTTGAATTTAAGGCTTAGAGGCACTTTTGGATGCTTGATTTGGGAGGGCATATATTTGGCACAAAAATCAAAAAATTCCTGACCGCGGAGTCATGAAAACCTCCTGGGATGGGCCGGAGAAAATCAGATCAAAGTGAAAAAGAAAGTCCGCCATGAGATTCGGGGTTGAATTTAAGGCTTAGAGGCACTTCTGGATGCTTGATTTGGGACGGCATAATTTTTGGCCCAAAAAACAAAAAATTCCTGACCACGGAGTCCGGAAAACATCCCGGGATGGGCCGGACCGAATCAGGTCAAATTGAAAGACGAAGTCCGCGCTGAGATTCGGGGTTGAATTTAAGGCTTAGAGGCACTTTTGGATGCTTGATTTGGGACGGCATATATTTGGCCCAAAAATCAAAAAATTCCTGACCGCGGAGTCAGGAAAACCTCCTGGGATGGGCTGGAGAAAATCAGGTAAAAGTGAAAAAGAAAGTCCGCCATGAGATTTGCGGTTGAATTTAAGGCTTAGAGGCACTTTTGGATGCTTGATTTGGGACGGCATATATTTGGCCCAAAAATCAAAAAATTCCTGACCGCGGAGTCAGGAAAACCTCCTGGGATGGGCCGGAGAAAATCAGGTCAAAGTGAAAAAGAAAGTCCGCCATGAGATTCGGGGTTGAATTTAAGGCTTAGAGGCACTTCTGGATGCTTGATTTGGGACGGCATATATTTGGCCCAAAAATCAAAAAATTCCTGACCGCGGAGTCATGAAAACCTCCTGGGATGGGCCGGAGAAAATCAGGTCAAAGTGAAAAAGAAAGTCCGCCATGAGATTCGGGGTTGAATTTAAGGCTTAGAGGCACTTCTGGATGCTTGATTTGGGACAGCATAATTTTTGGCCCAAAAAACAAAAAATTCCTGACCGCGGAGTCCGGAAAACATCCCGGGATGGGCCGGACCGAATCAGGTCAAATTGAAAGACGAAGTCCGCGCTGAGATTCGGGGTTGAATTTAAGGCTTAGAGGCACTTTTGGATGCTTGATTTGGGACGGCATATATTTGGCCCAAAAATCAAAAAATTCCTGACCGCGGAGTCATGAAAACCTCCTGGGATGGGCCGGAGAAAATCAGATCAAAGTGAAAAAGAAAGTCCGCCATGAGATTCGGGGTTGAATTTAAGGCTTAGAGGCACTTCTGGATGCTTGATTTGGGACGGCATAATTTTTGGCCCAAAAAACAAAAAATTCCTGACCACGGAGTCCGGAAAACATCCCGGGATGGGCCGGACCGAATCAGGTCAAATTGAAAGACGAAGTCCGCGCTGAGATTCGGGGTTGAATTTAAGGCTTAGAGGCACTTTTGGATGCTTGATTTGGGACGGCATATATTTGGCCCAAAAATCAAAAAATTCCTGACCACGGAGTCAGGAAAACCTCCTGGGATGGGCTGGAGAAAATCAGGTCAAAGTGAAAAAGAATGTCCGCCATGAGATTTGCGGTTGAATTTAAGGCTTAGAGGCACTTTTGGATGCTTGATTTGGGACGGCATATATTTGGCCCAAAAATCAAAAAATTCCTGACCGCGGAGTCAGGAAAACCTCCTGGGATGGGCCGGAGAAAATCAGGTCAAAGTGAAAAAGAAAGTCCGCCATGAGATTCGGGGTTGAATTTAAGGCTTAGAGGCACTTCTGGATGCTTGATTTGGGACGGCATAATTTTTGGGCCAAAAATCAAAAAATTCCTGACTTCCGAGTCAGGAAAACCTCCCGGGATGGACCGGACTGAATCAGGTCAAATTGGAAAACAAAGTCCGCGCTGAGATTCGGGGTTGAATTTAAGGCTTAGAGGCACTTTTGGATGCTTGATTTGGGACGGCATAATTTTTGGGCCAAAAATCAAAAAATTCCTGACTTCCGAGTCAGGAAAACCTCCCGGGATGGACCGGACCGAATCAGGTCAAATTGGAAAACAAAGTCCGCCATGAGATTCGGGGTTGAATTTAAGGCTTAGAGGCACTTCTGGATGCTTGATTTGGGACGGCATATATTTGGCCCAAAAATCAAAAAATTCCTGACTTCCGAGTCATGAAAACCTCCTGGGATGGGCCGGAGAAAATCAGGTCAAAGTGAAAAAGAAAGTCCGCTATGAGATTCGGGGTTGAATTTAAGGCTTAGAGGCACTTCTGGATGCTTGATTTGGGACGGCATAATTTTTGGCCCAAAAATCAAAAAATTCCTGACCGCGGAGTCAGGAAAACATCCCGGGATGGGTCGGACCGAATCAGGTCAAATTGAAAGACGAAGTCCGTGCTGAGATTCGGGGTTGAATTTAAGGATTAGAGGCACTTTTGGATGTTTGATTTGGGACGGCATAATTTTTGGCCCAAAAATCAAAAAATTCCTGACCGCGGAGTCAGGAAAACCTCCTGGGATGGGCCGGACCGAATCAGATCAAATGGAAAGACGAAGTCCGCCATGAGATTCGCGGTTGAATTTAAGGCTTAGAGGCACTTCTGGATGCTTGATTTGGGACGGCATAATTTTTGGCCCAAAAAACAAAAAATTCCTGACCACGGAGTCCGGAAAACATCCCGGGATGGGCCGGACCGAATCAGGTCAAATTGAAAGACGAAGTCCGCGCTGAGATTCGGGGTTGAATTTAAGGCTTAGAGGCACTTTTGGATGCTTGATTTGGGACGGCATATATTTGGCCCAAAAATCAAAAAATTCCTGACCGCGGAGTCAGGAAAACCTCCTGGGATGGGCTGGAGAAAATCAGGTCAAAGTGAAAAAGAATGTCCGCCATGAGATTTGCGGTTGAATTTAAGGCTTAGAGGCACTTTTGGATGCTTGATTTGGGACGGCATATATTTGGCCCAAAAATCAAAAAATTCCTGACCGCGGAGTCAGGAAAACCTCCTGGGATGGGCCGGAGAAAATCAGGTCAAAGTGAAAAAGAAAGTCCGCCATGAGATTCGGGGTTGAATTTAAGGCTTAGAGGCACTTCTGGATGCTTGATTTGGGACGGCATAATTTTTGGCCCAAAAATCAAAAAATTCCTGACCGCGGAGTCCGGAAAACCTCCCGGAATGGGTCGGACCGAATCAGGTCAAATTGAAAGACGAAGTCCGCCATGAGATTCGGGGTTGAATTTAAGGCTTAGAGGCACTTTTGGATGCTTGATTTGGGAGGGCATATATTTGGCACAAAAATCAAAAAATTCCTGACCGCGGAGTCATGAAAACCTCCTGGGATGGGCCGGAGAAAATCAGATCAAAGTGAAAAAGAAAGTCCGCCATGAGATTCGGGGTTGAATTTAAGGCTTAGAGGCACTTCTGGATGCTTGATTTGGGACGGCATAATTTTTGGCCCAAAAAACAAAAAATTCCTGACCACGGAGTCCGGAAAACATCCCGGGATGGGCCGGACCGAATCAGGTCAAATTGAAAGACGAAGTCCGCGCTGAGATTCGGGGTTGAATTTAAGGCTTAGAGGCACTTTTGGATGCTTGATTTGGGACGGCATATATTTGGCCCAAAAATCAAAAAATTCCTGACCGCGGAGTCAGGAAAACCTCCTGGGATGGGCTGGAGAAAATCAGGTAAAAGTGAAAAAGAAAGTCCGCCATGAGATTTGCGGTTGAATTTAAGGCTTAGAGGCACTTTTGGATGCTTGATTTGGGACGGCATATATTTGGCCCAAAAATCAAAAAATTCCTGACCGCGGAGTCAGGAAAACCTCCTGGGATGGGCCGGAGAAAATCAGGTCAAAGTGAAAAAGAAAGTCCGCCATGAGATTCGGGGTTGAATTTAAGGCTTAGAGGCACTTCTGGATGCTTGATTTGGGACGGCATATATTTGGCCCAAAAATCAAAAAATTCCTGACCGCGGAGTCATGAAAACCTCCTGGGATGGGCCGGAGAAAATCAGGTCAAAGTGAAAAAGAAAGTCCGCCATGAGATTCGGGGTTGAATTTAAGGCTTAGAGGCACTTCTGGATGCTTGATTTGGGACAGCATAATTTTTGGCCCAAAAAACAAAAAATTCCTGACCGCGGAGTCCGGAAAACATCCCGGGATGGGCCGGACCGAATCAGGTCAAATTGAAAGACGAAGTCCGCGCTGAGATTCGGGGTTGAATTTAAGGCTTAGAGGCACTTTTGGATGCTTGATTTGGGACGGCATATATTTGGCCCAAAAATCAAAAAATTCCTGACCGCGGAGTCATGAAAACCTCCTGGGATGGGCCGGAGAAAATCAGATCAAAGTGAAAAAGAAAGTCCGCCATGAGATTCGGGGTTGAATTTAAGGCTTAGAGGCACTTCTGGATGCTTGATTTGGGACGGCATAATTTTTGGCCCAAAAAACAAAAAATTCCTGACCACGGAGTCCGGAAAACATCCCGGGATGGGCCGGACCGAATCAGGTCAAATTGAAAGACGAAGTCCGCGCTGAGATTCGGGGTTGAATTTAAGGCTTAGAGGCACTTTTGGATGCTTGATTTGGGACGGCATATATTTGGCCCAAAAATCAAAAAATTCCTGACCACGGAGTCAGGAAAACCTCCTGGGATGGGCTGGAGAAAATCAGGTCAAAGTGAAAAAGAATGTCCGCCATGAGATTTGCGGTTGAATTTAAGGCTTAGAGGCACTTTTGGATGCTTGATTTGGGACGGCATATATTTGGCCCAAAAATCAAAAAATTCCTGACCGCGGAGTCAGGAAAACCTCCTGGGATGGGCCGGAGAAAATCAGGTCAAAGTGAAAAAGAAAGTCCGCCATGAGATTCGGGGTTGAATTTAAGGCTTAGAGGCACTTCTGGATGCTTGATTTGGGACGGCATAATTTTTGGGCCAAAAATCAAAAAATTCCTGACTTCCGAGTCAGGAAAACCTCCCGGGATGGACCGGACTGAATCAGGTCAAATTGGAAAACAAAGTCCGCGCTGAGATTCGGGGTTGAATTTAAGGCTTAGAGGCACTTTTGGATGCTTGATTTGGGACGGCATAATTTTTGGGCCAAAAATCAAAAAATTCCTGACTTCCGAGTCAGGAAAACCTCCCGGGATGGACCGGACCGAATCAGGTCAAATTGGAAAACAAAGTCCGCCATGAGATTCGGGGTTGAATTTAAGGCTTAGAGGCACTTCTGGATGCTTGATTTGGGACGGCATATATTTGGCCCAAAAATCAAAAAATTCCTGACTTCCGAGTCATGAAAACCTCCTGGGATGGGCCGGAGAAAATCAGGTCAAAGTGAAAAAGAAAGTCCGCTATGAGATTCGGGGTTGAATTTAAGGCTTAGAGGCACTTCTGGATGCTTGATTTGGGACGGCATAATTTTTGGCCCAAAAATCAAAAAATTCCTGACCGCGGAGTCAGGAAAACATCCCGGGATGGGTCGGACCGAATCAGGTCAAATTGAAAGACGAAGTCCGTGCTGAGATTCGGGGTTGAATTTAAGGATTAGAGGCACTTTTGGATGTTTGATTTGGGACGGCATAATTTTTGGCCCAAAAATCAAAAAATTCCTGACCGCGGAGTCAGGAAAACCTCCTGGGATGGGCCGGACCGAATCAGATCAAATGGAAAGACGAAGTCCGCCATGAGATTCGCGGTTGAATTTAAGGCTTAGAGGCACTTCTGGATGCTTGATTTGGGACGGCATAATTTTTGGCCCAAAAAACAAAAAATTCCTGACCACGGAGTCCGGAAAACATCCCGGGATGGGCCGGACCGAATCAGGTCAAATTGAAAGACGAAGTCCGCGCTGAGATTCGGGGTTGAATTTAAGGCTTAGAGGCACTTTTGGATGCTTGATTTGGGACGGCATATATTTGGCCCAAAAATCAAAAAATTCCTGACCGCGGAGTCAGGAAAACCTCCTGGGATGGGCTGGAGAAAATCAGGTCAAAGTGAAAAAGAATGTCCGCCATGAGATTTGCGGTTGAATTTAAGGCTTAGAGGCACTTTTGGATGCTTGATTTGGGACGGCATATATTTGGCCCAAAAATCAAAAAATTCCTGACCGCGGAGTCAGGAAAACCTCCTGGGATGGGCCGGAGAAAATCAGGTCAAAGTGAAAAAGAAAGTCCGCCATGAGATTCGGGGTTGAATTTAAGGCTTAGAGGCACTTCTGGATGCTTGATTTGGGACGGCATATATTTGGCCCAAAAATCAAAAAATTCCTGACCGCGGAGTCAGGAAAACCTCCTGGGATGGGCCGGAGAAAATCAGGTCAAAGTGAAAAAGAAAGTCCGCCATGAGATTCGGGGTTGAATTTAAGGCTTAGAGGCACTTCTGGATGCTTGATTTGGGACGGCATAATTTTTGGGCCAAAAATCAAAAAATTCCTGACTTCCGAGTCAGGAAAACCTCCCGGGATGGACCGGACTGAATCAGGTCAAATTGGAAAACAAAGTCCGCGCTGAGATTCGGGGTTGAATTTAAGGCTTAGAGGCACTTTTGGATGCTTGATTTGGGACGGCATAATTTTTGGGCCAAAAATCAAAAAATTCCTGACTTCCGAGTCAGGAAAACCTCCCGGGATGGACCGGACCGAATCAGGTCAAATTGGAAAACAAAGTCCGCCATGAGATTCGGGGTTGAATTTAAGGCTTAGAGGCACTTCTGGATGCTTGATTTGGGACGGCATATATTTGGCCCAAAAATCAAAAAATTCCTGACTTCCGAGTCATGAAAACCTCCTGGGATGGGCCGGAGAAAATCAGGTCAAAGTGAAAAAGAAAGTCCGCTATGAGATTCGGGGTTGAATTTAAGGCTTAGAGGCACTTCTGGATGCTTGATTTGGGACGGCATAATTTTTGGCCCAAAAATCAAAAAATTCCTGACCGCGGAGTCAGGAAAACATCCCGGGATGGGTCGGACCGAATCAGGTCAAATTGAAAGACGAAGTCCGTGCTGAGATTCGGGGTTGAATTTAAGGATTAGAGGCACTTTTGGATGTTTGATTTGGGACGGCATAATTTTTGGCCCAAAAATCAAAAAATTCCTGACCGCGGAGTCAGGAAAACCTCCTGGGATGGGCCGGACCGAATCAGATCAAATGGAAAGACGAAGTCCGCCATGAGATTCGCGGTTGAATTTAAGGCTTAGAGGCACTTTTGGATGCTTGATTTGGGACGGCATATATTTGGCCCAAAAATCAAAAAATTCCTGACCGCGGAGTCAGGAAAACCTCCTGGGATGGGCCGGAGAAAATCAGGTCAAAGTGAAAAAGAAAGTCCGCCATGAGATTTGCGGTTGAATTTAAGGCTTAGAGGCACTTTTGGATGCTTGATTTGGGACGGCATATATTTGGCCCAAAAATCAAAAAATTCCTGACCGCGGAGTCAGGAAAACCTCCTGGGATGGGCCGGAGAAAATCAGGTCAAAGTGAAAAAGAAAGTCCGCCATGAGATTCGGGGTTGAATTTAAGGCTTAGAGGCACTTCTGGATGCTTGATTTGGGACGGCATAATTTTTGGGCCAAAAATCAAAAAATTCCTGACTTCCGAGTCAGGAAAACCTCCCGGGATGGACCGGACTGAATCAGGTCAAATAGGAAAACAAAGTCCGCGCTGAGATTCGGGGTTGAATTTAAGGCTTAGAGGCACTTTTGGATGTTTGATTTGGGACGGCATATATTTGGCCCAAAAATCAAAAAATTCCTGACTTCCGAGTCAGGAAAACCTCCCGGGATGGACCGGACCGAATCAGGTCAAATTGGAAAACAATGTCCGCCATGAGATTCGGGGTTGAATTTAAGGCTTAGAGGCACTTTTGGATGCTTGATTTGGGACGGCATATATTTGGCCCAAAAATCAAAAAATTCCTGACCGCGGAGTCATGAAAACCTCCTGGGATGGGCCGGAGAAAATCAGATCAAAGTGAAAAAGAAAGTCCGCCATGAGATTCGGGGTTGAATTTAAGGCTTAGAGGCACTTCTGGATGCTTGATTTGGGACGGCATAATTTTTGGCCCAAAAAACAAAAAATTCCTGACCACGGAGTCCGGAAAACATCCCGGGATGGGCCGGACCGAATCAGGTCAAATTGAAAGACGAAGTCCGCGCTGAGATTCGGGGTTGAATTTAAGGCTTAGAGGCACTTTTGGATGCTTGATTTGGGACGGCATATATTTGGCCCAAAAATCAAAAAATTCCTGACCGCGGAGTCAGGAAAACCTCCTGGGATGGGCTGGAGAAAATCAGGTCAAAGTGAAAAAGAATGTCCGCCATGAGATTTGCGGTTGAATTTAAGGCTTAGAGGCACTTTTGGATGCTTGATTTGGGACGGCATATATTTGGCCCAAAAATCAAAAAATTCCTGACCGCGGAGTCAGGAAAACCTCCTGGGATGGGCCGGAGAAAATCAGGTCAAAGTGAAAAAGAAAGTCCGCCATGAGATTCGGGGTTGAATTTAAGGCTTAGAGGCACTTCTGGATGCTTGATTTGGGACGGCATAATTTTTGGCCCAAAAATCAAAAAATTCCTGACCGCGGAGTCCGGAAAACCTCCCGGAATGGGTCGGACCGAATCAGGTCAAATTGAAAGACGAAGTCCGCCATGAGATTCGGGGTTGAATTTAAGGCTTAGAGGCACTTTTGGATGCTTGATATGGGAGGGCATATATTTGGCAGAAAAATCAAAAAATTCCTGACCGCGGAGTCATGAAAACCTCCTGGGATGGGCCGGAGAAAATCAGATCAAAGTGAAAAAGAAAGTCCGCCATGAGATTCGGGGTTGAATTTAAGGCTTAGAGGCACTTCTGGATGCTTGATTTGGGACGGCATAATTTTTGGCCCAAACAACAAAAAATTCCTGACCACGGAGTCCGGAAAACATCCCGGGATGGGCCGGACCGAATCAGGTCAAATTGAAAGACGAAGTCCGCGCTGAGATTCGGGGTTGAATTTAAGGCTTAGAGGCACTTTTGGATGCTTGATTTGGGACGGCATATATTTGGCCCAAAAATCAAAAAATTCCTGACCGCGGAGTCAGGAAAACCTCCTGGGATGGGCTGGAGAAAATCAGGTAAAAGTGAAAAAGAAAGTCCGCCATGAGATTTGCGGTTGAATTTAAGGCTTAGAGGCACTTTTGGATGCTTGATTTGGGACGGCATATATTTGGCCCAAAAATCAAAAAATTCCTGACCGCGGAGTCAGGAAAACCTCCTGGGATGGGCCGGAGAAAATCAGGTCAAAGTGAAAAAGAAAGTCCGCCATGAGATTCGGGGTTGAATTTAAGGCTTAGAGGCACTTCTGGATGCTTGATTTGGGACGGCATATATTTGGCCCAAAAATCAAAAAATTCCTGACCGCGGAGTCATGAAAACCTCCTGGGATGGGCCGGAGAAAATCAGGTCAAAGTGAAAAAGAAAGTCCGCCATGAGATTCGGGGTTGAATTTAAGGCTTAGAGGCACTTCTGGATGCTTGATTTGGGACAGCATAATTTTTGGCCCAAAAAACAAAAAATTCCTGACCGCGGAGTCCGGAAAACATCCCGGGATGGGCCGGACCGAATCAGGTCAAATTGAAAGACGAAGTCCGCGCTGAGATTCGGGGTTGAATTTAAGGCTTAGAGGCACTTTTGGATGCTTGATTTGGGACGGCATATATTTGGCCCAAAAATCAAAAAATTCCTGACCGCGGAGTCATGAAAACCTCCTGGGATGGGCCGGAGAAAATCAGATCAAAGTGAAAAAGAAAGTCCGCCATGAGATTCGGGGTTGAATTTAAGGCTTAGAGGCACTTCTGGATGCTTGATTTGGGACGGCATAATTTTTGGCCCAAAAAACAAAAAATTCCTGACCACGGAGTCCGGAAAACATCCCGGGATGGGCCGGACCGAATCAGGTCAAATTGAAAGACGAAGTCCGCGCTGAGATTCGGGGTTGAATTTAAGGCTTAGAGGCACTTTTGGATGCTTGATTTGGGACGGCATATATTTGGCCCAAAAATCAAAAAATTCCTGACCGCGGAGTCAGGAAAACCTCCTGTGATGGGCTGGAGAAAATCAGGTCAAAGTGAAAAAGAAAGTCCGCCATGAGATTCGGGGTTGAATTTAAGGCTTAGAGGCACTTTTGGATGCTTGATTTGGGACGGCATATATTTGGCCCAAAAATCAAAAAATTCCTGACCACGGAGTCAGGAAAACCTCCTGGGATGGGCTGGAGAAAATCAGGTCAAAGTGAAAAAGAATGTCCGCCATGAGATTTGCGGTTGAATTTAAGGCTTAGAGGCACTTTTGGATGCTTGATTTGGGACGGCATATATTTGGCCCAAAAATCAAAAAATTCCTGACCGCGGAGTCAGGAAAACCTCCTGGGATGGGCCGGAGAAAATCAGGTCAAAGTGAAAAAGAAAGTCCGCCATGAGATTCGGGGTTGAATTTAAGGCTTAGAGGCACTTCTGGATGCTTGATTTGGGACGGCATAATTTTTGGGCCAAAAATCAAAAAATTCCTGACTTCCGAGTCAGGAAAACCTCCCGGGATGGACCGGACTGAATCAGGTCAAATTGGAAAACAAAGTCCGCGCTGAGATTCGGGGTTGAATTTAAGGCTTAGAGGCACTTTTGGATGCTTGATTTGGGAAGGCATAATTTTTGGGCCAAAAATCAAAAAATTCCTGACTTCCGAGTCAGGAAAACCTCCCGGGATGGACCGGACCGAATCAGGTCAAATTGGAAAACAAAGTCCGCCATGAGATTCGGGGTTGAATTTAAGGCTTAGAGGCACTTCTGGATGCTTGATTTGGGACGGCATATATTTGGCCCAAAAATCAAAAAATTCCTGACTTCCGAGTCATGAAAACCTCCTGGGATGGGCCGGAGAAAATCAGGTCAAAGTGAAAAAGAAAGTCCGCTATGAGATTCGGGGTTGAATTTAAGGCTTAGAGGCACTTCTGGATGCTTGATTTGGGACGGCATAATTTTTGGCCCAAAAATCAAAAAATTCCTGACCGCGGAGTCAGGAAAACATCCCGGGATGGGTCGGACCGAATCAGGTCAAATTGAAAGACGAAGTCCGTGCTGAGATTCGGGGTTGAATTTAAGGATTAGAGGCACTTTTGGATGTTTGATTTGGGACGGCATAATTTTTGGCCCAAAAATCAAAAAATTCCTGACCGCGGAGTCAGGAAAACCTCCTGGGATGGGCCGGAGAAAATCAGGTCAAAGTGAAAAAGAAAGTCCGCCATGAGATTTGCGGTTGAATTTAAGGCTTAGAGGCACTTTTGGATGCTTGATTTGGGACGGCATATATTTGGCCCAAAAATCAAAAAATTCCTGACCGCGGAGTCAGGAAAACCTCCTGGGATGGGCCGGAGAAAATCAGGTCAAAGTGAAAAAGAAAGTCCGCCATGAGATTCGGGGTTGAATTTAAGGCTTAGAGGCACTTCTGGATGCTTGATTTGGGACGGCATAATTTTTGGGCCAAAAATCAAAAAATTCCTGACTTCCGAGTCAGGAAAACCTCCCGGGATGGACCGGACTGAATCAGGTCAAATTGGAAAACAAAGTCCGCGCTGAGATTCGGGGTTGAATTTAAGGCTTAGAGGCACTTTTGGATGTTTGATTTGGGACGGCATATATTTGGCCCAAAAATCAAAAAATTCCTGACTTCCGAGTCAGGAAAACCTCCCGGGATGGACCGGACCGAATCAGGTCAAATTGGAAAACAATGTCCGCCATGAGATTCGGGGTTGAATTTAAGGCTTAGAGGCACTTCTGGATGCTTGATTTGGGACGGCATAAATTTTGGCCCAAAAATCAAAAAATTCCTGACCGCGGAGTCATGAAAACCTCCTGGAATGGGCCGGAGAAAATCAGGTCAAAGTGAAAAAGAAAGTCCGCCATGAGATTCGGGGTTGAATTTAAGGCTTAGAGGCACTTCTGGATGCTTGATTTGGGACGGCATATATTTGGCCCGAAAATCAAAATATTCCTGACTTCCGAGTCATGAAAACCTCCTGGGATGGGCCGGAGAAAATCAGGTCAAAGTGAAAAAGAAAGTCCGCTATGAGATTCGGGGTTGAATTTAAGGCTTAGAGGCACTTCTGGATGCTTGATTTGGGACGGCATAATTTTTGGCCCAAAAATCAAAAAATTCCTGACCGCGGAGTCAGGAAAACATCCCGGGATGGGTCGGACCGAATCAGGTCAAATTGAAAGACGAAGTCCGTGCTGAGATTCGGGGTTGAATTTAAGGATTAGAGGCACTTTTGGATGCTTGATTTGGGACGGCATAATTTTTGGCCCAAAAATCAAAAAATTCCTGCCCGCGGAGTCCGGAAAACCTCCCGGGATGGGCCGGACCGAATCAGATCAAATGGAAAGACGAAGTCCGCCATGAGATTCGCGGTTGAATTTAAGGCTTAGAGGCACTTTTGGATGCTTGATTTGGGACGGCATATATTTGGCCCAAAAATCAAAAAATTCCTGACCGCGGAGTCAGGAAAACCTCCTGGGATGGGCCGGAGAAAATCAGGTCAAAGTGAAAAAGAAAGTCCGCCATGAGATTCGGGGTTGAATTTAAGGCTTAGAGGCACTTCTGGATGCTTGATTTGGGACGGCATAATTTTTGGCCCAAAAAACAAAAAATTCCTGACCACGGAGTCCGGAAAACATCCCGGGATGGGCCGGACCGAATCAGGTCAAATTGAAAGACGAAGTCCGCGCTGAGATTCGGGGTTGAATTTAAGGCTTAGAGGCACTTTTGGATGCTTGATTTGGGACGGCATAATTTTTGGCCCAAAAATCAAAAAATTCCTGACCGCGGAGTCAGGAAAACATCCCGGGATGGGTCGGACCGAATCAGGTCAAATTGAAAGACGAAGTCCGTGCTGAGATTCGGGGTTGAATTTAAGGATTAGAGGCACTTTTGGATGCTTGATTTGGGACGGCATAATTTTTGGCCCAAAAATCAAAAAATTCCTGCCCGCGGAGTCCGGAAAACCTCCCGGGATGGGCCGGACCGAATCAGATCAAATGGAAAGACGAAGTCCGCCATGAGATTCGCGGTTGAATTTAAGGCTTAGAGGCACTTTTGGATGCTTGATTTGGGACGGCATATATTTGGCCCAAAAATCAAAAAATTCCTGACCGCGGAGTCAGGAAAACCTCCTGGGATGGGCCGGAGAAAATCAGGTCAAAGTGAAAAAGAAAGTCCGCCATGAGATTCAGGGTTGAATTTAAGGCTTAGAGGCACTTCTGGATGCTTGATTTGGGACGGCATAATTTTTGGCCCAAAAAACAAAAAATTCCTGACCACGGAGTCCGGAAAACATCCCGGGATGGGCCGGACCGAATCAGGTCAAATTGAAAGACGAAGTCCGCGCTGAGATTCGGGGTTGAATTTAAGGCTTAGAGGCACTTTTGGATGCTTGATTTGGGACGGCATATATTTGGCCCAAAAATCAAAAAATTCCTGACCGCGGAGTCAGGAAAACCTCCTGGGATGGGCTGGAGAAAATCAGGTAAAAGTGAAAAAGAAAGTCCGCCATGAGATTTGCGGTTGAATTTAAGGCTTAGAGGCACTTTTGGATGCTTGATTTGGGACGGCATATATTTGGCCCAAAAATCAAAAAATTCCTGACCGCGGAGTCAGGAAAACCTCCTGGGATGGGCCGGAGAAAATCAGGTCAAAGTGAAAAAGAAAGTCCGCCATGAGATTCGGGGTTGAATTTAAGGCTTAGAGGCACTTCTGGATGCTTGATTTGGGACGGCATATATTTGGCCCAAAAATCAAAAAATTCCTGACCGCGGAGTCATGAAAACCTCCTGGGATGGGCCGGAGAAAATCAGGTCAAAGTGAAAAAGAAAGTCCGCCATGAGATTCGGGGTTGAATTTAAGGCTTAGAGGCACTTCTGGATGCTTGATTTGGGACAGCATAATTTTTGGCCCAAAAAACAAAAAATTCCTGACCGCGGAGTCCGGAAAACATCCCGGGATGGGCCGGACCGAATCAGGTCAAATTGAAAGACGAAGTCCGCGCTGAGATTCGGGGTTGAATTTAAGGCTTAGAGGCACTTTTGGATGCTTGATTTGGGACGGCATATATTTGGCCCAAAAATCAAAAAATTCCTGACCGCGGAGTCATGAAAACCTCCTGGGATGGGCCGGAGAAAATCAGATCAAAGTGAAAAAGAAAGTCCGCCATGAGATTCGGGGTTGAATTTAAGGCTTAGAGGCACTTCTGGATGCTTGATTTGGGACGGCATAATTTTTGGCCCAAAAAACAAAAAATTCCTGACCACGGAGTCCGGAAAACATCCCGGGATGGGCCGGACCGAATCAGGTCAAATTGAAAGACGAAGTCCGCGCTGAGATTCGGGGTTGAATTTAAGGCTTAGAGGCACTTTTGGATGCTTGATTTGGGACGGCATATATTTGGCCCAAAAATCAAAAAATTCCTGACCGCGGAGTCAGGAAAACCTCCTGTGATGGGCTGGAGAAAATCAGGTCAAAGTGAAAAAGAAAGTCCGCCATGAGATTCGGGGTTGAATTTAAGGCTTAGAGGCACTTTTGGATGCTTGATTTGGGACGGCATATATTTGGCCCAAAAATCAAAAAATTCCTGACCACGGAGTCAGGAAAACCTCCTGGGATGGGCTGGAGAAAATCAGGTCAAAGTGAAAAAGAATGTCCGCCATGAGATTTGCGGTTGAATTTAAGGCTTAGAGGCACTTTTGGATGCTTGATTTGGGACGGCATATATTTGGCCCAAAAATCAAAAAATTCCTGACCGCGGAGTCAGGAAAACCTCCTGGGATGGGCCGGAGAAAATCAGGTCAAAGTGAAAAAGAAAGTCCGCCATGAGATTCGGGGTTGAATTTAAGGCTTAGAGGCACTTCTGGATGCTTGATTTGGGACGGCATAATTTTTGGGCCAAAAATCAAAAAATTCCTGACTTCCGAGTCAGGAAAACCTCCCGGGATGGACCGGACTGAATCAGGTCAAATTGGAAAACAAAGTCCGCGCTGAGATTCGGGGTTGAATTTAAGGCTTAGAGGCACTTTTGGATGCTTGATTTGGGACGGCATAATTTTTGGGCCAAAAATCAAAAAATTCCTGACTTCCGAGTCAGGAAAACCTCCCGGGATGGACCGGACCGAATCAGGTCAAATTGGAAAACAAAGTCCGCCATGAGATTCGGGGTTGAATTTAAGGCTTAGAGGCACTTCTGGATGCTTGATTTGGGACGGCATATATTTGGCCCAAAAATCAAAAAATTCCTGACTTCCGAGTCATGAAAACCTCCTGGGATGGGCCGGAGAAAATCAGGTCAAAGTGAAAAAGAAAGTCCGCTATGAGATTCGGGGTTGAATTTAAGGCTTAGAGGCACTTCTGGATGCTTGATTTGGGACGGCATAATTTTTGGCCCAAAAATCAAAAAATTCCTGACCGCGGAGTCAGGAAAACATCCCGGGATGGGTCGGACCGAATCAGGTCAAATTGAAAGACGAAGTCCGTGCTGAGATTCGGGGTTGAATTTAAGGATTAGAGGCACTTTTGGATGTTTGATTTGGGACGGCATAATTTTTGGCCCAAAAATCAAAAAATTCCTGACCGCGGAGTCAGGAAAACCTCCTGGGATGGGCCGGACCGAATCAGATCAAATGGAAAGACGAAGTCCGCCATGAGATTCGCGGTTGAATTTAAGGCTTAGAGGCACTTTTGGATGCTTGATTTGGGACGGCATATATTTGGCCCAAAAATCAAAAAATTCCTGACCGCGGAGTCAGGAAAACCTCCTGGGATGGGCCGGAGAAAATCAGGTCAAAGTGAAAAAGAAAGTCCGCCATGAGATTTGCGGTTGAATTTAAGGCTTAGAGGCACTTTTGGATGCTTGATTTGGGACGGCATATATTTGGCCCAAAAATCAAAAAATTCCTGACCGCGGAGTCAGGAAAACCTCCTGGGATGGGCCGGAGAAAATCAGGTCAAAGTGAAAAAGAAAGTCCGCCATGAGATTCGGGGTTGAATTTAAGGCTTAGAGGCACTTCTGGATGCTTGATTTGGGACGGCATAATTTTTGGCCCAAAAATCAAAAAATTCCTGCCCGCGGAGTCCGGAAAACCTCCCGGGATGGGCCGGACCGAATCAGATCAAATGGAAAGACGAAGTCCGCCATGAGATTCGCGGTTGAATTTAAGGCTTAGAGGCACTTTTGGATGCTTGATTTGGGACGGCATATATTTGGCCCAAAAATCAAAAAATTCCTGACCGCGGAGTCAGGAAAACCTCCTGGGATGGGCCGGAGAAAATCAGGTCAAAGTGAAAAAGAAAGTCCGCCATGAGATTCGGGGTTGAATTTAAGGCTTAGAGGCACTTCTGGATGCTTGATTTGGGACGGCATAATTTTTGGCCCAAAAAACAAAAAATTCCTGACCACGGAGTCCGGAAAACATCCCGGGATGGGCCGGACCGAATCAGGTCAAATTGAAAGACGAAGTCCGCGCTGAGATTCGGGGTTGAATTTAAGGCTTAGAGGCACTTTTGGATGCTTGATTTGGGACGGCATAATTTTTGGCCCAAAAATCAAAAAATTCCTGACCGCGGAGTCAGGAAAACATCCCGGGATGGGTCGGACCGAATCAGGTCAAATTGAAAGACGAAGTCCGTGCTGAGATTCGGGGTTGAATTTAAGGATTAGAGGCACTTTTGGATGCTTGATTTGGGACGGCATAATTTTTGGCCCAAAAATCAAAAAATTCCTGCCCGCGGAGTCCGGAAAACCTCCCGGGATGGGCCGGACCGAATCAGATCAAATGGAAAGACGAAGTCCGCCATGAGATTCGCGGTTGAATTTAAGGCTTAGAGGCACTTTTGGATGCTTGATTTGGGACGGCATATATTTGGCCCAAAAATCAAAAAATTCCTGACCGCGGAGTCAGGAAAACCTCCTGGGATGGGCCGGAGAAAATCAGGTCAAAGTGAAAAAGAAAGTCCGCCATGAGATTCAGGGTTGAATTTAAGGCTTAGAGGCACTTCTGGATGCTTGATTTGGGACGGCATAATTTTTGGCCCAAAAAACAAAAAATTCCTGACCACGGAGTCCGGAAAACATCCCGGGATGGGCCGGACCGAATCAGGTCAAATTGAAAGACGAAGTCCGCGCTGAGATTCGGGGTTGAATTTAAGGCTTAGAGGCACTTTTGGATGCTTGATTTGGGACGGCATATATTTGGCCCAAAAATCAAAAAATTCCTGACCGCGGAGTCAGGAAAACCTCCTGGGATGGGCTGGAGAAAATCAGGTAAAAGTGAAAAAGAAAGTCCGCCATGAGATTTGCGGTTGAATTTAAGGCTTAGAGGCACTTTTGGATGCTTGATTTGGGACGGCATATATTTGGCCCAAAAATCAAAAAATTCCTGACCGCGGAGTCAGGAAAACCTCCTGGGATGGGCCGGAGAAAATCAGGTCAAAGTGAAAAAGAAAGTCCGCCATGAGATTCGGGGTTGAATTTAAGGCTTAGAGGCACTTCTGGATGCTTGATTTGGGACGGCATATATTTGGCCCAAAAATCAAAAAATTCCTGACCGCGGAGTCATGAAAACCTCCTGGGATGGGCCGGAGAAAATCAGGTCAAAGTGAAAAAGAAAGTCCGCCATGAGATTCGGGGTTGAATTTAAGGCTTAGAGGCACTTCTGGATGCTTGATTTGGGACAGCATAATTTTTGGCCCAAAAAACAAAAAATTCCTGACCGCGGAGTCCGGAAAACATCCCGGGATGGGCCGGACCGAATCAGGTCAAATTGAAAGACGAAGTCCGCGCTGAGATTCGGGGTTGAATTTAAGGCTTAGAGGCACTTTTGGATGCTTGATTTGGGACGGCATATATTTGGCCCAAAAATCAAAAAATTCCTGACCGCGGAGTCATGAAAACCTCCTGGGATGGGCCGGAGAAAATCAGATCAAAGTGAAAAAGAAAGTCCGCCATGAGATTCGGGGTTGAATTTAAGGCTTAGAGGCACTTCTGGATGCTTGATTTGGGACGGCATAATTTTTGGCCCAAAAAACAAAAAATTCCTGACCACGGAGTCCGGAAAACATCCCGGGATGGGCCGGACCGAATCAGGTCAAATTGAAAGACGAAGTCCGCGCTGAGATTCGGGGTTGAATTTAAGGCTTAGAGGCACTTTTGGATGCTTGATTTGGGACGGCATATATTTGGCCCAAAAATCAAAAAATTCCTGACCGCGGAGTCAGGAAAACCTCCTGTGATGGGCTGGAGAAAATCAGGTCAAAGTGAAAAAGAAAGTCCGCCATGAGATTCGGGGTTGAATTTAAGGCTTAGAGGCACTTTTGGATGCTTGATTTGGGACGGCATATATTTGGCCCAAAAATCAAAAAATTCCTGACCACGGAGTCAGGAAAACCTCCTGGGATGGGCTGGAGAAAATCAGGTCAAAGTGAAAAAGAATGTCCGCCATGAGATTTGCGGTTGAATTTAAGGCTTAGAGGCACTTTTGGATGCTTGATTTGGGACGGCATATATTTGGCCCAAAAATCAAAAAATTCCTGACCGCGGAGTCAGGAAAACCTCCTGGGATGGGCCGGAGAAAATCAGGTCAAAGTGAAAAAGAAAGTCCGCCATGAGATTCGGGGTTGAATTTAAGGCTTAGAGGCACTTCTGGATGCTTGATTTGGGACGGCATAATTTTTGGGCCAAAAATCAAAAAATTCCTGACTTCCGAGTCAGGAAAACCTCCCGGGATGGACCGGACTGAATCAGGTCAAATTGGAAAACAAAGTCCGCGCTGAGATTCGGGGTTGAATTTAAGGCTTAGAGGCACTTTTGGATGCTTGATTTGGGACGGCATAATTTTTGGGCCAAAAATCAAAAAATTCCTGACTTCCGAGTCAGGAAAACCTCCCGGGATGGACCGGACCGAATCAGGTCAAATTGGAAAACAAAGTCCGCCATGAGATTCGGGGTTGAATTTAAGGCTTAGAGGCACTTCTGGATGCTTGATTTGGGACGGCATATATTTGGCCCAAAAATCAAAAAATTCCTGACTTCCGAGTCATGAAAACCTCCTGGGATGGGCCGGAGAAAATCAGGTCAAAGTGAAAAAGAAAGTCCGCTATGAGATTCGGGGTTGAATTTAAGGCTTAGAGGCACTTCTGGATGCTTGATTTGGGACGGCATAATTTTTGGCCCAAAAATCAAAAAATTCCTGACCGCGGAGTCAGGAAAACATCCCGGGATGGGTCGGACCGAATCAGGTCAAATTGAAAGACGAAGTCCGTGCTGAGATTCGGGGTTGAATTTAAGGATTAGAGGCACTTTTGGATGTTTGATTTGGGACGGCATAATTTTTGGCCCAAAAATCAAAAAATTCCTGACCGCGGAGTCAGGAAAACCTCCTGGGATGGGCCGGACCGAATCAGATCAAATGGAAAGACGAAGTCCGCCATGAGATTCGCGGTTGAATTTAAGGCTTAGAGGCACTTTTGGATGCTTGATTTGGGACGGCATATATTTGGCCCAAAAATCAAAAAATTCCTGACCGCGGAGTCAGGAAAACCTCCTGCGATGGGCCGGAGAAAATCAGGTCAAAGTGAAAAAGAAAGTCCGCCATGAGATTTGCGGTTGAATTTAAGGCTTAGAGGCACTTTTGGATGCTTGATTTGGGACGGCATATATTTGGCCCAAAAATCAAAAAATTCCTGACCGCGGAGTCAGGAAAACCTCCTGGGATGGGCCGGAGAAAATCAGGTCAAAGTGAAAAAGAAAGTCCGCCATGAGATTCGGGGTTGAATTTAAGGCTTAGAGGCACTTCTGGATGCTTGATTTGGGACGGCATAATTTTTGGGCCAAAAATCAAAAAATTCCTGACTTCCGAGTCAGGAAAACCTCCCGGGATGGACCGGACTGAATCAGGTCAAATTGGAAAACAAAGTCCGCGCTGAGATTCGGGGTTGAATTTAAGGCTTAGAGGCACTTTTGGATGTTTGATTTGGGACGGCATATATTTGGCCCAAAAATCAAAAAATTCCTGACTTCCGAGTCAGGAAAACCTCCCGGGATGGACCGGACCGAATCAGGTCAAATTGGAAAACAATGTCCGCCATGAGATTCGGGGTTGAATTTAAGGCTTAGAGGCACTTCTGGATGCTTGATTTGGGACGGCATAAATTTTGGCCCAAAAATCAAAAAATTCCTGACCGCGGAGTCATGAAAACCTCCTGGAATGGGCCGGAGAAAATCAGGTCAAAGTGAAAAAGAAAGTCCGCCATGAGATTCGGGGTTGAATTTAAGGCTTAGAGGCACTTCTGGATGCTTGATTTGGGACGGCATATATTTGGCCCAAAAATCAAAATATTCCTGACTTCCGAGTCATGAAAACCTCCTGGGATGGGCCGGAGAAAATCAGGTCAAAGTGAAAAAGAAAGTCCGCTATGAGATTCGGGGTTGAATTTAAGGCTTAGAGGCACTTCTGGATGCTTGATTTGGGACGGCATAATTTTTGGCCCAAAAATCAAAAAATTCCTGACCGCGGAGTCAGGAAAACATCCCGGGATGGGTCGGACCGAATCAGGTCAAATTGAAAGACGAAGTCCGTGCTGAGATTCGGGGTTGAATTTAAGGATTAGAGGCACTTTTGGATGCTTGATTTGGGACGGCATAATTTTTGGCCCAAAAATCAAAAAATTCCTGCCCGCGGAGTCCGGAAAACCTCCCGGGATGGGCCGGACCGAATCAGATCAAATGGAAAGACGAAGTCCGCCATGAGATTCGCGGTTGAATTTAAGGCTTAGAGGCACTTTTGGATGCTTGATTTGGGACGGCATATATTTGGCCCAAAAATCAAAAAATTCCTGACCGCGGAGTCAGGAAAACCTCCTGGGATGGGCCGGAGAAAATCAGGTCAAAGTGAAAAAGAAAGTCCGCCATGAGATTCGGGGTTGAATTTAAGGCTTAGAGGCACTTCTGGATGCTTGATTTGGGACGGCATAATTTTTGGCCCAAAAATCAATAAATTCCTGCCCGCGGAGTCCGGAAAACCTCCCGGGATGGGCCGGACCGAATCAGATCAAATTGAAAGACGAAGTCCGCCATGAGATTCGGGGTTGAATTTAAGGCTTAGAGGCACTTTTGGATGCTTGATTTGGGACGGCATATATTTGGCCCAAAAATCAAAAAATTCCTGACCGCGGAGTCATGGAAACCTCCTGGGATGGGCCGGAGAAAATCAGGTCAAAGTGAAAAAGAAAGTCCACCATGAGATTCGGGGTTGAATTTAAGGCTTAGAGGCACTTCTGGATGCTTGATTTGGGACGGCATAATTTTTGGCCCAAAAAACAAAAAATTCCTGACCGCGGAGTCCGGAAAACATCCCGGAATGGGCCGGACCGAATCAGGTCAAATTGAAAGACGAAGTCCGCGCTGAGATTCGGGGTTGAATTTAAGGCTTAGAGGCACTTTTGGATGCTTGATTTGGGACGGCATATATTTGGCCCAAAAATCAAAAAATTCCTGACCGCGGAGTCAGGAAAACCTCTTGGGATGGGCTGGAGAAAATCAGGTCAAAGTGAAAAAGAAAGTCCGCCATGAGATTCGGGGTTGAATTTAAGGCTTAGAGGCACTTTTGGATGCTTGATTTGGGACGGCATATATTTGGCCCAAAAATCAAAAAATTCCTGACCGCGGAGTCAGGAAAACCTCCTGGGATGGGCTGGAGAAAATCAGGTCAAAGTGAAAAAGAAATTCCGCCATGAGATTCGGGGTTGAATTTAAGGCTTAGAGGCACTTTTGGATGCTTGATTTGGGACGGCATATATTTGGCCCAAAAATCAAAAAATTCCTGACCACGGAGTCAGGAAAACCTCCTGGGATGGGCCGGAGAAAATCAGGTCAAAGTGAAAAAGAAAGTCCGCTATGAGATTCGGGGTTGAATTTAAGGCTTAGAGGCACTTCTGGATGCTTGATTTGGGACGGCATAATTTTTGGCCCAAAAATCAAAAAATTCCTGACCGCGGAGTCCGGAAAACCTCCCGGAATGGGTCGGACCGAATCAGGTCAAATTGGAAAACAAAGTCCGCGCTGAGATTCGGGGTTGAATTTAAGGCTTAGAGGCACTTTTGGATGCTTGATTTGGGACGGCATAATTTTTGGGCCAAAAATCAAAAAATTCCTGACTTCCGAGTCAGGAAAACCTCCCGGGATGGACCGGACCGAATCAGGTCAAATTGGAAAACAAAGTCCGCCATGAGATTCGGGGTTGAATTTAAGGCTTAGAGGCACTTCTGGATGCTTGATTTGGGACGGCATATATTTGGCCCAAAAATCAAAAAATTCCTGACTTCCGAGTCATGAAAACCTCCTGGGATGGGCCGGAGAAAATCAGGTCAAAGTGAAAAAGAAAGTCCGCTATGAGATTCGGGGTTGAATTTAAGGCTTAGAGGCACTTCTGGATGCTTGATTTGGGACGGCATAATTTTTGGCCCAAAAATCAAAAAATTCCTGACCGCGGAGTCAGGAAAACATCCCGGGATGGGTCGGACCGAATCAGGTCAAATTGAAAGACGAAGTCCGTGCTGAGATTCGGGGTTGAATTTAAGGATTAGAGGCACTTTTGGATGTTTGATTTGGGACGGCATAATTTTTGGCCCAAAAATCAAAAAATTCCTGACCGCGGAGTCAGGAAAACCTCCTGGGATGGGCCGGACCGAATCAGATCAAATGGAAAGACGAAGTCCGCCATGAGATTCGCGGTTGAATTTAAGGCTTAGAGGCACTTTTGGATGCTTGATTTGGGACGGCATATATTTGGCCCAAAAATCAAAAAATTCCTGACCGCGGAGTCAGGAAAACCTCCTGGGATGGGCCGGAGAAAATCAGGTCAAAGTGAAAAAGAAAGTCCGCCATGAGATTTGCGGTTGAATTTAAGGCTTAGAGGCACTTTTGGATGCTTGATTTGGGACGGCATATATTTGGCCCAAAAATCAAAAAATTCCTGACCGCGGAGTCAGGAAAACCTCCTGGGATGGGCCGGAGAAAATCAGGTCAAAGTGAAAAAGAAAGTCCGCCATGAGATTCGGGGTTGAATTTAAGGCTTAGAGGCACTTCTGGATGCTTGATTTGGGACGGCATAATTTTTGGGCCAAAAATCAAAAAATTCCTGACTTCCGAGTCAGGAAAACCTCCCGGGATGGACCGGACTGAATCAGGTCAAATTGGAAAACAAAGTCCGCGCTGAGATTCGGGGTTGAATTTAAGGCTTAGAGGCACTTTTGGATGTTTGATTTGGGACGGCATATATTTGGCCCAAAAATCAAAAAATTCCTGACTTCCGAGTCAGGAAAACCTCCCGGGATGGACCGGACCGAATCAGGTCAAATTGGAAAACAATGTCCGCCATGAGATTCGGGGTTGAATTTAAGGCTTAGAGGCACTTCTGGATGCTTGATTTGGGACGGCATAAATTTTGGCCCAAAAATCAAAAAATTCCTGACCGCGGAGTCATGAAAACCTCCTGGAATGGGCCGGAGAAAATCAGGTCAAAGTGAAAAAGAAAGTCCGCCATGAGATTCGGGGTTGAATTTAAGGCTTAGAGGCACTTCTGGATGCTTGATTTGGGACGGCATATATTTGGCCCAAAAATCAAAATATTCCTGACTTCCGAGTCATGAAAACCTCCTGGGATGGGCCGGAGAAAATCAGGTCAAAGTGAAAAAGAAAGTCCGCTATGAGATTCGGGGTTGAATTTAAGGCTTAGAGGCACTTCTGGATGCTTGATTTGGGACGGCATAATTTTTGGCCCAAAAATCAAAAAATTCCTGACCGCGGAGTCAGGAAAACATCCCGGGATGGGTCGGACCGAATCAGGTCAAATTGAAAGACGAAGTCCGTGCTGAGATTCGGGGTTGAATTTAAGGATTAGAGGCACTTTTGGATGCTTGATTTGGGACGGCATAATTTTTGGCCCAAAAATCAAAAAATTCCTGCCCGCGGAGTCCGGAAAACCTCCCGGGATGGGCCGGACCGAATCAGATCAAATGGAAAGACGAAGTCCGCCATGAGATTCGCGGTTGAATTTAAGGCTTAGAGGCACTTTTGGATGCTTGATTTGGGACGGCATATATTTGGCCCAAAAATCAAAAAATTCCTGACCGCGGAGTCAGGAAAACCTCCTGGGATGGGCCGGAGAAAATCAGGTCAAAGTGAAAAAGAAAGTCCGCCATGAGATTCGGGGTTGAATTTAAGGCTTAGAGGCACTTCTGGATGCTTGATTTGGGACGGCATAATTTTTGGCCCAAAAATCAATAAATTCCTGCCCGCGGAGTCCGGAAAACCTCCCGGGATGGGCCGGACCGAATCAGATCAAATTGAAAGACGAAGTCCGCCATGAGATTCGGGGTTGAATTTAAGGCTTAGAGGCACTTTTGGATGCTTGATTTGGGACGGCATATATTTGGCCCAAAAATCAAAAAATTCCTGACCGCGGAGTCATGGAAACCTCCTGGGATGGGCCGGAGAAAATCAGGTCAAAGTGAAAAAGAAAGTCCACCATGAGATTCGGGGTTGAATTTAAGGCTTAGAGGCACTTCTGGATGCTTGATTTGGGACGGCATAATTTTTGGCCCAAAAAACAAAAAATTCCTGACCGCGGAGTCCGGAAAACATCCCGGAATGGGCCGGACCGAATCAGGTCAAATTGAAAGACGAAGTCCGCGCTGAGATTCGGGGTTGAATTTAAGGCTTAGAGGCACTTTTGGATGCTTGATTTGGGACGGCATATATTTGGCCCAAAAATCAAAAAATTCCTGACCGCGGAGTCAGGAAAACCTCCTGGGATGGGCCGGAGAAAATCAGGTCAAAGTGAAAAAGAAAGTCCGCCATGAGATTCGGGGTTGAATTTAAGGCTTAGAGGCACTTCTGGATGCTTGATTTGGGACGGCATAATTTTTGGGCCAAAAATCAAAAAATTCCTGACTTCCGAGTCAGGAAAACCTCCCGGGATGGACCGGACTGAATCAGGTCAAATTGGAAAACAAAGTCCGCGCTGAGATTCGGGGTTGAATTTAAGGCTTAGAGGCACTTTTGGATGTTTGATTTGGGACGGCATATATTTGGCCCAAAAATCAAAAAATTCCTGACTTCCGAGTCAGGAAAACCTCCCGGGATGGACCGGACCGAATCAGGTCAAATTGGAAAACAATGTCCGCCATGAGATTCGGGGTTGAATTTAAGGCTTAGAGGCACTTCTGGATGCTTGATTTGGGACGGCATAAATTTTGGCCCAAAAATCAAAAAATTCCTGACCGCGGAGTCATGAAAACCTCCTGGAATGGGCCGGAGAAAATCAGGTCAAAGTGAAAAAGAAAGTCCGCCATGAGATTCGGGGTTGAATTTAAGGCTTAGAGGCACTTCTGGATGCTTGATTTGGGACGGCATATATTTGGCCCAAAAATCAAAATATTCCTGACTTCCGAGTCATGAAAACCTCCTGGGATGGGCCGGAGAAAATCAGGTCAAAGTGAAAAAGAAAGTCCGCTATGAGATTCGGGGTTGAATTTAAGGCTTAGAGGCACTTCTGGATGCTTGATTTGGGACGGCATAATTTTTGGCCCAAAAATCAAAAAATTCCTGACCGCGGAGTCAGGAAAACATCCCGGGATGGGTCGGACCGAATCAGGTCAAATTGAAAGACGAAGTCCGTGCTGAGATTCGGGGTTGAATTTAAGGATTAGAGGCACTTTTGGATGCTTGATTTGGGACGGCATAATTTTTGGCCCAAAAATCAAAAAATTCCTGCCCGCGGAGTCCGGAAAACCTCCCGGGATGGGCCGGACCGAATCAGATCAAATGGAAAGACGAAGTCCGCCATGAGATTCGCGGTTGAATTTAAGGCTTAGAGGCACTTTTGGATGCTTGATTTGGGACGGCATATATTTGGCCCAAAAATCAAAAAATTCCTGACCGCGGAGTCAGGAAAACCTCCTGGGATGGGCCGGAGAAAATCAGGTCAAAGTGAAAAAGAAAGTCCGCCATGAGATTCGGGGTTGAATTTAAGGCTTAGAGGCACTTCTGGATGCTTGATTTGGGACGGCATAATTTTTGGCCCAAAAATCAATAAATTCCTGCCCGCGGAGTCCGGAAAACCTCCCGGGATGGGCCGGACCGAATCAGATCAAATTGAAAGACGAAGTCCGCCATGAGATTCGGGGTTGAATTTAAGGCTTAGAGGCACTTTTGGATGCTTGATTTGGGACGGCATATATTTGGCCCAAAAATCAAAAAATTCCTGACCGCGGAGTCATGGAAACCTCCTGGGATGGGCCGGAGAAAATCAGGTCAAAGTGAAAAAGAAAGTCCACCATGAGATTCGGGGTTGAATTTAAGGCTTAGAGGCACTTCTGGATGCTTGATTTGGGACGGCATAATTTTTGGCCCAAAAAACAAAAAATTCCTGACCGCGGAGTCCGGAAAACATCCCGGAATGGGCCGGACCGAATCAGGTCAAATTGAAAGACGAAGTCCGCGCTGAGATTCGGGGTTGAATTTAAGGCTTAGAGGCACTTTTGGATGCTTGATTTGGGACGGCATATATTTGGCCCAAAAATCAAAAAATTCCTGACCGCGGAGTCAGGAAAACCTCTTGGGATGGGCTGGAGAAAATCAGGTCAAAGTGAAAAAGAAAGTCCGCCATGAGATTCGGGGTTGAATTTAAGGCTTAGAGGCACTTTTGGATGCTTGATTTGGGACGGCATATATTTGGCCCAAAAATCAAAAAATTCCTGACCGCGGAGTCAGGAAAACCTCCTGGGATGGGCTGGAGAAAATCAGGTCAAAGTGAAAAAGAAATTCCGCCATGAGATTCGGGGTTGAATTTAAGGCTTAGAGGCACTTTTGGATGCTTGATTTGGGACGGCATATATTTGGCCCAAAAATCAAAAAATTCCTGACCACGGAGTCAGGAAAACCTCCTGGGATGGGCCGGAGAAAATCAGGTCAAAGTGAAAAAGAAAGTCCGCTATGAGATTCGGGGTTGAATTTAAGGCTTAGAGGCACTTCTGGATGCTTGATTTGGGACGGCATAATTTTTGGCCCAAAAATCAAAAAATTCCTGACCGCGGAGTCCGGAAAACCTCCCGGAATGGGTCGGACCGAATCAGGTCAAATTGAAAGACGAAGTCCGTGCTGAGATTCGGGGTTGAATTTAAGGATTAGAGGCACTTTTGGATGCTTGATTTGGGACGGCATAATTTTTGGCCCAAAAATCAAAAAATTCCTGCCCGCGGAGTCCGGAAAACCTCCCGGGATGGGCCGGACCGAATCAGATCAAATTGAAAGACGAAGTCCGCCATGAGATTCGCGGTTGAATTTAAGGCTTAGAGGCACTTTTGGATGCTTGATTTGGGACGGCATATATTTGGCCCAAAAATCAAAAAATTCCTGACCGCGGAGTCATGAAAACCTCCTGGGATGGGCATGAGAAAATCAGATCAAAGTGAAAAAGAAAGTCCGCCATGAGATTCGGGGTTGAATTTAAGGCTTAGAGGCACTTCTGGATGCTTGATTTGGGACGGCATAATTTTTGGCCCAAAAAACAAAAAATTCCTGACCACGGAGTCCGGAAAACATCCCGGGATGGGCCGGACCGAATCAGGTCAAATTGAAAGACGAAGTCCGCGCTGAGATTCGGGGTTGAATTTAAGGCTTAGAGGCACTTTTGGATGCTTGATTTGGGACGGCATATATTTGGCCCAAAAATCAAAAAATTCCTGACCGCGGAGTCAGGAAAACCTCCTGGGATGGGCCGGAGAAAATCAGGTCAAAGTGAAAAAGAAAGTCCGCCATGAGATTCGGGGTTGAATTTAAGGCTTAGAGGCACTTCTGGATGCTTGATTTGGGACGGCATATATTTGGCCCAAAAATCAAAAAATTCCTGACCGCGGAGTCATGAAAACCTCCTGGGATGGGCCGGAGAAAATCAGGTCAAAGTGAAAAAGAAAGTCCGCCATGAGATTCGGGGTTGAATTTAAGGCTTAGAGGCACTTCTGGATGCTTGATTTGGGACGGCATAATTTTTGGCCCAAAAAACAAAAAATTCCTGACCGCGGAGTCCGGAAAACATCCCGGGATGGGCCGGACCGAATCAGGTCAAATTGAAAGACGAAGTCCGCGCTGAGATTCGGGGTTGAATTTAAGGCTTAGAGGCACTTTTGGATGCTTGATTTGGGACGGCATATATTTGGCCCAAAAATCAAAAAATTCCTGACCGCGGAGTCATGAAAACCTCCTGGGATGGGCCGGAGAAAATCAGATCAAAGTGAAAAAGAAAGTCCGCCATGAGATTCGGGGTTGAATTTAAGGCTTAGAGGCACTTCTGGATGCTTGATTTGGGACGGCATAATTTTTGGCCCAAAAAACAAAAAATTCCTGACCACGGAGTCCGGAAAACATCCCGGGATGGGCCGGACCGAATCAGGTCAAATTGAAAGACGAAGTCCGCGCTGAGATTCGGGGTTGAATTTAAGGCTTAGAGTCTTAGAGTCAGACTCCAGGCTTGGCTGCCAGCTCGACCAGTCAGATTTCTCAGAGAAGCTGACTGAATTTCCCTTGCTTGCGTGGATTGCAGAAGTTGTGGTCCACTGAAGTTTTTTTTTCCCCTGGAGAAGGGGAAACCAGAAGATTACTCGTGGGGCCATTGGGATTGCCTACCCTTGTTTTTTCTGTAGTTTTCCACCGCGGAAGGAACAGGGTAAGTGCAAGGCAATGGCCGAGATATATCAGGCTCTCGCAGGGGAAACAAGTCTCTTTGAAGAGACACAAGAGCGCCCAGCCGCTTTTAGATCACTTTAGGAATGTTTTTTTTTAGATTAAAATATTTTTGAAATCTAAGATCGATTTTTTGGACTTTGTTGAAAATGTTGGCTAACTTTGTGCTTTCTTTGCTATAACTGATTCTGGTGGAAGTTTGATGGACTCTATATTTGCAACATAATGAAACGTCTGCATTTTTTTTTTTTACTTCTCTTTTGTATTAGAGGGATTTAAGAGACTCTGTTTGTAATTCTTCGCTTGATAAACTAAATGACTATTCATTTTTTGAGAAACTCTTTGTTTGGATTAAGCAGCTTGCAGCTTGAAGAACGAAAGCTCGCAGTTTGAAGAATAAAAACACAGGGTAACGTGTTTTTTTCCTTGTCGTCTTTTTCTACATCCTCCCTGGTTGGATTTTGCTTCATTTGGAATATATTTTTTATTTCTCCTTCTATAAACTGTTTAAAATATTATTCTCTCCTGTATTTTGGATTATTGGAACTTTCTTTTTTCTTTTGACTTTAAAAAAAAAAAAAAAACAACAACAACGACGTTCTGCTTAATAGATTCTGCTGGTAGTATTCCATGGACAGATTACATTATTATTGTTTTGACTAGAAGGATTGTTGTTTTAATTTGAAGGACACAGGAAAGATGGCTTTCCAACTTGTACCTGAGGAGCTCAGAAGAGAGATTACTGAGGCTTTTTCAAATATTCAAAGGTCGTTGGAATTACTGTTCGTAACTCTGCAAAACAGAGAGAAAGAACAGAGAACAGAAACGGAGACAGAAAGGAAAAATGTTTTTCAAGTGGAGGAGAAACAGAAGGAGGAAATTTTGAGTATATTAGTTCAGAAGAACATTCTGAAGGCTTTACACTACAATCTTGGTATAGATATGTTGTGGCAGTGGAGACAGAGTGAAAATATGGGTGCACAGTTGGATGGATGTTGTGAAATATGTGGAAAGGGAGAGAAGGTTGCTCTGATATTCTATATGAGATATAGAAAAGAGCAGGCTGTATATTGCGAATCTCCCACAGTGTATTGTGATTTTGGCATAACCTAAACAGAAGATATGAGAAACTGTATGGATATAAAGGTTAATGAAAAAATATGGACTTGAATTGTTATGAGAAATTGTATGGATATATAAAAAGTGATATTCTAAATGTAAGATGCTAAATACAAACACAAGTTGATATTATAGAATATTGTTTTCCTTAGAGATATATTTATGAGAAGATAATGATATGATGGAATTAGAATGATGGTTACTACAGGATGATATATATCAATATGTATTGTATGAATATTATAAGAATTGATATATTAGCTATTAGGTTAAGTGATATGATAGATTATGCATTTAGTTTAAATGGACACTACTACAAGGAATGGAAATTACAGATGGATAATTGAGATTCAAGAATTCCTTTTTTATGGAGAGATATATATATATTAGAATTAAATTATAGAAATATATATGTATGAACACTATAAGAATTGCTAAATTATGTATTAAGTTACATAACATGTTAGGTTATGAGTCATAATATGAATAGAATATATTGTAGTTTATTAGAAGTAAATAAGGCTTTTATTTGTTATACTAATTGGTCTTTATTGAAGATATAAATATGTAGTAATGAACATTCAACATTTAACTACTACTTCAAGGAGTGGAAGCCAAAGATGGATTATTGGGAGACAGTAAGATGAAGGTTAGAAGATTGGATTAAAGAAATCAAAAGGCATATGACAAAGAAAAGTTCCTGTATACTGTATGAAGGACTAACATTTAAAATCAATTGTTGTACTTTAAGTTCAAAGATAGATTGGAGGACATCTATTTTCTATATTTTCTTTGCTTATTATTTCTTGACTTCACTTTTTCTTTATCTTTTTCTTATTTTGTATTTCTGTTATTATTTCTTTTTCTACTTTAAATTTTATTATGTATTGTAAAACTTAATAAAATTTAATTAAAAAAAAAAAAAAAAGAATTTAAGGCTTAGAGGCACTTTTGGATGCTTGATTTGGGACGGCATATATTTGGCCCAAAAATCAAAAAATTCCTGACCGCGGAGTCAGGAAAACCTCCCGGGATGGACCGGACCGAATCAGGTCAAATTGGAAAACAAAGTCCGCCATGAGATTTGGGGTTGAATTTAAGGCTTAGAGGCTCTTTTGGATGCTTGATTTGGGACGGCATATATTTGGCCCAAAAATCAAAAAATTCCTGACTGCGGAGTCAGGAAAACCTCCCGGGATGGGCCGGACCGAATCAGGTCAAATTGAAAGACGAAGTCCGCGCTGAGATTCGGGGTTGAATTTAAGGCTTAGAGGCTCTTTTGGATGCTTGATTTGGGACGGCATATATTTGGCCCAAAAATCAAAAAATTCCTGACTGCGGAGTCAGGAAAACCTCCCGGGATGGACCGGACCGAATCAGGTCAAATTGGAAAACAAAGTCCGCCATGAGATTTGGGGTTGAATTTAAGGCTTAGAGGCACTTTTCGATGCTTGATTTGGGACGGCATATATTTGGCCCAAAAATCAAAAAATTCCTGACCGCGGAGTCAGGAAAACCTCCCGGGATGGGCCGGACCGAATCAGGTCAAATTGAAAGACGAAGTCCGCGCTGAGATTCGGGGTTGAATTTAAGGCTTAGAGGCTCTTTTGGATGCTTGATTTGGGACGGCATATATTTGGCCCAAAAATCAAAAAATTACTGACTGCGGAGTCAGGAAAACCTCCTGGGATGGGCCGGAGAAAATCAGGTCAAAGGGAAAAACAAAGTCCGCCATGAGATTCGGGGTTGAATTTAAGGCTTAGAGGCACTTTTGGATGCTTGATTTGGGACGGCATACATGTGGCCCAAAAATCAAAAAATTCCTGACCGCGGAGTCAGGAAAACCTCCAGGGATGGGCCGGAGAAAATCAGGTCAAAGTGAAAAAGAAAGTCCGCCATGAGATTCGGGGTTGAATTTAAGGCTTAGAGGCACTTTTGGATGCTTGATTTGGGACGGCATATATTTGGCCCAAAAATCAAAAAATTCCTGACCGCGGAGTCAGGAAAACCTCCAGGGATGGGCCGGAGAAAATCAGATCAAAGTGAAAAAGAAAGTCCGCCATGAGATTCGGGGTTGAATTTAAGGCTTAGAGGCACTTCTGGATGCTTGATTTGGGACGGCATAATTTTTGGCCCAAAAAACAAAAAATTCCTGACCACGGAGTCCGGAAAACATCCCGGGATGGACCGGACCGAATCAGGTCAAATTGGAAAACAAAGTCCGCCATGAGATTTGGGGTTGAATTTAAGGCTTAGAGGCTCTTTTGGATGCTTGATTTGGGACGGCATATATTTGGCCCAAAAATCAAAAAATTCCTGACTGCGGAGTCAGGAAAACCTCCCGGGATGGGCCGGACCGAATCAGGTCAAATTGAAAGACGAAGTCCGCGCTGAGATTCGGGGTTGAATTTAAGGCTTAGAGGCTCTTTTGGATGCTTGATTTGGGACGGCATATATTTGGCCCAAAAATCAAAAAATTCCTGACTGCGGAGTCAGGAAAACCTCCCGGGATGGACCGGACCGAATCAGGTCAAATTGGAAAACAAAGTCCGCCATGAGATTCGGGGTTGAATTTAAGGCTTAGAGGCTCTTTTGGATGCTTGATTTGGGACGGCATATATTTGGCCCAAAAATCAAAAAATTCCTGACCGCGGAGTCAGGAAAACCTCCAGGGATGGGCCGGAGAAAATCAGGTCAAAGTGAAAAAGAAAGTCCGCCATGAGATTCGGGGTTGAATTTAAGGCTTAGAGGCACTTTTGGATGCTTGATTTGGGACGGCATATATTTGGCCCAAAAATCAAAAAATTCCTGACCGCGGAGTCAGGAAAACCTCCAGGGATGGGCCGGAGAAAATCAGATCAAAGTGAAAAAGAAAGTCCGCCATGAGATTCGGGGTTGAATTTAAGGCTTAGAGGCACTTCTGGATGCTTGATTTGGGACGGCATAATTTTTGGCCCAAAAAACAAAAAATTCCTGACCACGGAGTCCGGAAAACATCCCGGGATGGGCCGGACCGAATCAGGTCAAATTGAAAGACGAAGTCCGCGCTGAGATTCGGGGTTGAATTTAAGGCTTAGAGGCACTTTTGGATGCTTGATTTGGGACGGCATATATTTGGCCCAAAAATCAAAAAATTCCTGACCGCGGAGTCAGGAAAACCTCCTGGGATGGGCCGGAAAAAATCAGGTCAAAGTGAAAAAGAAAGTCCGCCATGAGATTCGGGGTTGAATTTAAGGCTTAGAGGCACTTCTGGATGCTTGATTTGGGACGGCATATATTTGGCCCAAAAATCAAAAAATTCCTGACCGCGGAGTCATGAAAACCTCCTGGGATGGGCCGGAGAAAATCAGGTCAAAGTGAAAAAGAAAGTCCGCCATGAGATTCGGGGTTGAATTTAAGGCTTAGAGGCACTTCTGGATGCTTGATTTGGGACGGCATAATTTTTGGCCCAAAAAACAAAAAATTCCTGACCGCGGAGTCCGGAAAACATCCCGGGATGGGCCGGACCGAATCAGGTCAAATTGAAAGACGAAGTCCGCGCTGAGATTCGGGGTTGAATTTAAGGCTTAGAGGCACTTTTGGATGCTTGATTTGGGACGGCATATATTTGGCCCAAAAATCAAAAAATTCCTGACCGCGGAGTCATGAAAACCTCCTGGGATGGGCCGGAGAAAATCAGATCAAAGTGAAAAAGAAAGTCCGCCATGAGATTCGGGGTTGAATTTAAGGCTTAGAGGCACTTCTGGATGCTTGATTTGGGACGGCATAATTTTTGGCCCAAAAAACAAAAAATTCCTGACCACGGAGTCCGGAAAACATCCCGGGATGGGCCGGACCGAATCAGGTCAAATTGAAAGACGAACTCCGCGCTGAGATTCGGGGTTGAATTTAAGGCTTAGAGGCACTTTTGGATGCTTGATTTGGGACGGCATATATTTGGCCCAAAAATCAAAAAATTCCTGACCGCGGAGTCAGGAAAACCTCCCGGGATGGACCGGACCGAATCAGGTCAAATTGGAAAACAAAGTCCGCCATGAGATTTGGGGTTGAATTTAAGGCTTAGAGGCTCTTTTGGATGCTTGATTTGGGACGGCATATATTTGGCCCAAAAATCAAAAAATTCCTGACTGCGGAGTCAGGAAAACCTCCTGGGATGGGCCGGAAAAAATCAGGTCAAAGTGAAAAACAAAGTCTGCCATGAGATTCGGGGTTGAATTTAAGGCTTAGAGGCACTTTTGGATGCTTGATTTGGGACGGCATATATTTGGCCCAAAAATCAAAAAATTCCTGACCGCGGAGTCAGGAAAACCTCCCGGGATGGGCCGGACCGAATCAGGTCAAATTGAAAGACGAAGTCCGCGCTGAGATTCGGGGTTGAATTTAAGGCTTAGAGGCTCTTTTGGATGCTTGATTTGGGACGGCATATATTTGGCCCAAAAATAAAAAAATTACTGACTGCGGAGTCAGGAAAACCTCCTGGGATGGGCCGGAGAAAATCAGGTCAAAGTGAAAAAGAAAGTCCGCCATGAGATTCGGGGTTGAATTTAAGGCTTAGAGGCACTTCTGGATGCTTGATTTGGGACGGCATAATTTTTGGCCCAAAAATCAAAAAATTCCTGCCCGCGGAGTCCGGAAAACCTCCCGGGATGGGCCGGACCGAATCAGGTCAAATTGGAAAACAAAGTCCGCCATGAGATTTGGGGTTGAATTTAAGGCTTAGAGGCACTTCTGGATGCTTGATTTGGGACGGCATATATTTGGCCCAAAAATCAAAAAATTCCTGACCGCGGAGTCAGGAAAACCTCCTGGGATGGGCCGGAGAAAATAAGGTCAAAGTGAAAAAGAAAGTCCGCTATGAGATTCGGGGTTGAATTTAAGGCTTAGAGGCACTTCTGGATGCTTGATTTGGGACGGCATAATTTTTGGCCCAAAAATCAAAAAATTCCTGACCGCGGAGTCAGGAAAACATCCCGGGATGGGTCGGACCGAATCAGGTCAAATTGAAAGACGAAGTCCGTGCTGAGATTCGGGGTTGAATTTAAGGCTTAGAGGCACTTCTGGATGCTTGATTTGGGACGGCATAATTTTTGGTCCAAAAAACAAAAAATTCCTGACCACGGAGTCCGGAAAACATCCCGGGATGGGCCGGACCGAATCAGGTCAAATTGAAAGACGAAGTCCGCGCTGAGATTCGGGGTTGAATTTAAGGCTTAGAGGCACTTCTGGATGCTTGATTTGGGACGGCATAATTTTTGGCCCAAAAATCAAAAAATTCCTGACCGCGGAGTCAGGAAAACCTCCTGGGATGGGCCGGAGAAAATCAGGTCAAAGTGAAAAAGAAAGTCCGCTATGAGATTCGGGGTTGAATTTAAGGCTTAGAGGCACTTCTGGATGCTTGATTTGGGACGGCATAATTTTTGGCCCAAAAATCAAAAAATTCCTGACCGCGGAGTCAGGAAAACAACTCGGGATGGGTCGGACCGAATCAGGTCAAATTGAAAGACGAAGTCCGTGCTGAGATTCGGGGTTGAATTTAAGGATTAGAGGCACTTTTGGATGCTTGATTTGGGACGGCATAATTTTTGGCCCAAAAATCAAAAAATTCCTGCCCGCGGAGTCCGGAAAACCTCCCGGGATGGGCCGGACCGAATCAGATCAAATTGAAAGACGAAGTCCGCCATGAGATTCGCGGTTGAATTTAAGGCTTAGAGGCACTTTTGGATGCTTGATTTGGGACGGCATATATTTGGCCCAAAAATCAAAAAATTCCTGACCGCGGAGTCAGGAAAACCTCCTGGGATGGGCCGGAGAAAATCAGGTCAAAGTGAAAAAGAAAGTCCGCCATGAGATTCGGGGTTGAATTTAAGGCTTAGAGGCACTTTTGGATGCTTGATTTGGGACGGCATATATTTGGCCCAAAAATCAAAAAATTCCTGACCGCGGAGTCAGGAAAACCTCCTGGGATGGGCTGGAGAAAATCAGGTCAAAGTGAAAAAGAATGTCCGCCATGAGATTTGCGGTTGAATTTAAGGCTTAGAGGCACTTTTGGATGCTTGATTTGGGACGGCATATATTTGGCCCAAAAATCAAAAAATTCCTGACCGCGGAGTCAGGAAAACCTCCTGGGATGGGCCGGAGAAAATCAGGTCAAAGTGAAAAAGAAAGTCCGCCATGAGATTCGGGGTTGAATTTAAGGCTTAGAGGCACTTCTGGATGCTTGATTTGGGACGGCATAATTTTTGGGCCAAAAATCAAAAAATTCCTGACTTCCGAGTCAGGAAAACCTCCCGGGATGGACCGGACTGAATCAGGTCAAATTGGAAAACAAAGTCCGCGCTGAGATTCGGGGTTGAATTTAAGGCTTAGAGGCACTTTTGGATGCTTGATTTGGGACGGCATATATTTGGCCCAAAAATCAAAAAATTCCTGACTTCCGAATCAGGAAAACCTCCCGGGATGGACCGGACCGAATCAGGTCAAATTGGAAAACAAAGTCCGCCATGAGATTCGGGGTTGAATTTAAGGCTTAGAGGCACTTTTGGATGCTTGATTTGGGACGGCATATATTTGGCCCAAAAATCAAAAAATTCCTGACCGCGGAGTCAGGAAAACCTCCCGGGATGGGCCGGACCGAATCAGGTCAAATTGAAAGACGAAGTCCGCCATGAGATTCGGGGTTGAATTTAAGGCTTAGAGGCACTTTTGGATGCTTGATTTGGGACGGCATACATGTGGCCCAAAAATCAAAAAATTCCTGACCGCGGAGTCAGGAAAACCTCCTGGGATGGGCCAGAGAAAATCAGGTCAAAGTGAAAAAGAAAGTCCGCCATGAGATTCGGGGTTGAATTTAAGGCTTAGAGGCACTTCGTGATGCTTGATTTGGGACGGCATAATTTTTGGCCCAAAAATCAAAAAATTCCTGCCCGCGGAGTCCGGAAAACCTCCCGGGATGGGCCGGACCGAATCAGGTCAAATTGGAAAACAAAGTCCGCCATGAGATTTGGGGTTGAATTTAAGGCTTAGAGGCACTTCTGGATGCTTGATTTGGGACGGCATATATTTGGCCCAAAAATCAAAAAATTCCTGAACACGGAGTCAGGAAAACCTCCTGGGATGGGCCGGAGGAAATCAGGTCAAAGTGAAAGACGAAGTCCGTGCTGAGATTCGGGGTTGAATTTAAGGCTTAGAGGCACTTCTGGATGCTTGATTTGGGACGGCATAATTTTTGGCCCAAAAATCAAAAAATTCCTGACCGCGGAGTCAGGAAAACATCCCGGGATGGGTCGGACCGAATCAGGTCAAATTGAAAGACGAAGTCCGTGCTGAGATTCGGGGTTGAATTTAAGGCTTAGAGGCACTTTTGGATGCTTGATTTGGGACGGCATAATTTTTGGCCCAAAATTCAAAAAATTCCTGCCCGCGGAGTCCGGAAAACATCCCGGGATGGGCCGGACCGAATCAGATCAAATTGAAAGACGAAGTCCGCCATGAGATTCGCGGTTGAATTTAAGGCTTAGAGGCACTTTTGGATGCTTGATTTGTGACGGCATATATTTGGCCCAAAAATCAAAAAATTCCTGACCGCGGAGTCAGGAAAACCTCCTGGGATGGGCTGGAGAAAATCAGGTCAAAGTGAAAAAGAAAGTCCGCCATGAGATTCGGGGTTGAATTTAAGGCTTAGAGGCACTTTTGGATGCTTGATTTGGGACGGCATATATTTGGCCCAAAAATCAAAAAATTCCTGACCGCGGAGTCAGGAAAACCTCCTGGGATGGGCCGGAGAAAATCAGGTCAAAGTGAAAAAGAAAGTCCGCCATGAGATTCGGGGTTGAATTTAAGGCTTAGAGGCACTTTTGGATGCTTGATTTGGGACGGCATATATTTGGCCCAAAAATTAAAAAATTCCTGACCGCGGAGTCAGGAAAACCTCCTGGGATGGGCCGGAGAAAATCAGGTCAAAGTGAAAAAGAAAGTCCGCTATGAGATTCGGGGTTGAATTTAAGGCTTAGAGGCACTTCTGGATGCTTGATTTGGGACGGCATAATTTTTGGCCCAAAAATCAAAAAATTCCTGACCGCGGAGTCAGGAAAACATCCCGGGATGGGTCGGACCGAATCAGGTCAAATTGAAAGACGAAGTCCGTGCTGAGATTCGGGGTTGAATTTAAGGATTAGAGGCACTTTTGGATGCTTGATTTGGGACGGCATAATTTTTGGCCCAAAAATCAAAAAATTCCTGCCCGCGGAGTCCGGAAAACCTCCCGGGATGGGCCGGACCGAATCAGATCAAATGGAAAGACGAAGTCCGCCATGAGATTCGCGGTTGAATTTAAGGCTTAGAGGCACTTTTGGATGCTTGATTTGGGACGGCATATATTTGGCCCAAAAATCAAAAAATTCCTGACCGCGGAGTCAGGAAAACCTCCCGGGATGGGCCGGACCGAATCAGGTCAAATTGAAAGACGAAGTCCGCGCTGAGATTCGGGGTTGAATTTAAGGCTTAGAGGCTCTTTTGGATGCTTGATTTGGGACGGCATATATTTGGCCCAAAAATCAAAAAATTACTGACTGCGGAGTCAGGAAAACCTCCTTTGATGGGCCGGAGAAAATCAGGTCAAATTGAAAGACGAAGTCCGTGCTGAGATTCGGGGTTGAATTTAAGGATTAGAGGCACTTTTGGATGCTTGATTTGGGACGGCATATATTTGGCCCAAAAATTAAAAAATTCCTGACCGCGGAGTCAGGAAAACCTCCTGGGATGGGCCGGAGAAAATCAGGTCAAAGTGAAAAAGAAAGTCCGCTATGAGATTCGGGGTTGAATTTAAGGCTTAGAGGCACTTCTGGATGCTTGATTTGGGACGGCATAATTTTTGGCCCAAAAATCAAAAAATTCCTGACCGCGGAGTCAGGAAAACATCCCGGGATGGGTCGGACCGAATCAGGTCAAATTGAAAGACGAAGTCCGTGCTGAGATTCGGGGTTGAATTTAAGGATTAGAGGCACTTTTGGATGCTTGATTTGGGACGGCATAATTTTTGGCCCAAAAATCAAAAAATTCCTGCCCGCGGAGTCCGGAAAACCTCCCGGGATGGGCCGGACCGAATCAGATCAAATGGAAAGACGAAGTCCGCCATGAGATTCGCGGTTGAATTTAAGGCTTAGAGGCACTTTTGGATGCTTGATTTGGGACGGCATATATTTGGCCCAAAAATCAAAAAATTCCTGACCGCGGAGTCAGGAAAACCTCCCGGGATGGGCCGGACCGAATCAGGTCAAATTGAAAGACGAAGTCCGCGCTGAGATTCGGGGTTGAATTTAAGGCTTAGAGGCTCTTTTGGATGCTTGATTTGGGACGGCATATATTTGGCCCAAAAATCAAAAAATTACTGACTGCGGAGTCAGGAAAACCTCCTTTGATGGGCCGGAGAAAATCAGGTCAAATTGAAAGACGAAGTCCGTGCTGAGATTCGGGGTTGAATTTAAGGATTAGAGGCACTTTTGGATGCTTGATTTGGGACGGCATAATTTTTGGCCCAAAAATCAAAAAATTCCTGCCCGCGGAGTCCGGAAAACCTCCCGGGATGGGCCGGACCGAATCAGATCAAATGGAAAGACGAAGTCCGCCATGAGATTCGCGGTTGAATTTAAGGCTTAGAGGCACTTTTGGATGCTTGATTTGGGACGGCATATATTTGGCCCAAAAATCAAAAAATTCCTGACCGCGGAGTCAGGAAAACCTCCCGGGATGGGCCGGACCGAATCAGGTCAAATTGAAAGACGAAGTCCGCGCTGAGATTCGGGGTTGAATTTAAGGCTTAGAGGCTCTTTTGGATGCTTGATTTGGGACGGCATATATTTGGCCCAAAAATCAAAAAATTACTGACTGCGGAGTCTGGAAAACCTCCTTTGATGGGCCGGAGAAAATCAGGTCAAAGTGAAAAAGAAAGTCCGCCATGAGATTCGGGGTTGAATTTAAGGCTTAGAGGCACTTCGTGATGCTTGATTTGGGACGGCATAATTTTTGGCCCAAAAATCAAAAAATTCCTGCCCGCGGAGTCCGGAAAACCTCCCGGGATGGGCCGGACCGAATCAGGTCAAATTGGAAAACAAAGTCCGCCATGAGATTTGGGGTTGAATTTAAGGCTTAGAGGCACTTCTGGATGCTTGATTTGGGACGGCATATATTTGGCCCAAAAATCAAAAAATTCCTGACCGCGGAGTCAGGAAAACATCCCGGGATGGGTCGGACCGAATCAGGTCAAATTGAAAGACGAAGTCCGTGCTGAGATTCGGGGTTGAATTTAAGGATTAGAGGCACTTTTGGATGCTTGATTTGGGACGGCATAATTTTTGGCCCAAAAATCAAAAAATTCCTGCCCGCGGAGTCCGGAAAACCTCCCGGGATGGGCCGGACCGAATCAGATCAAATGGAAAGACGAAGTCCGCCATGAGATTCGCGGTTGAATTTAAGGCTTAGAGGCACTTTTGGATGCTTGATTTGGGACGGCATATATTTGGCCCAAAAATCAAAAAATTCCTGACCGCGGAGTCAGCAAAACCTCCTGGGATGGGCTGGAGAAAATCAGGTCAAAGTGAAAAAGAAAGTCCGCCATGAGATTCGGGGTTGAATTTAAGGCTTAGAGGCACTTCTGGATGCTTGATTTGGGACGGCATAATTTTTGGCCCAAAAATCAAAAAATTCCTGCCCGCGGAGTCCGGAAAACCTCCCGGGATGGGCCGGACCGAATCAGATCAAATTGAAAGACGAAGTCCGCCATGAGATTCGGGGTTGAATTTAAGGCTTAGAGGCACTTTTGGATGCTTGATTTGGGACGGCATATATTTGGCCCAAAAATCAAAAAATTCCTGACCGCGGAGTCATGGAAACCTCCTGGGATGGGCCGGAGAAAATCAGGTCAAAGTGAAAAAGAAAGTCCACCATGAGATTCGGGGTTGAATTTAAGGCTTAGAGGCACTTCTGGATGCTTGATTTGGGACGGCATAATTTTTGGCCCAAAAAACAAAAAATTCCTGACTGCGGAGTCCGGAAAACATCCCGGGATGGGCCGGACTGAATCAGGTCAAATTGAAAGACGAAGTCCGCGCTGAGATTCGGGGTTGAATTTAAGGCTTAGAGGCACTTTTGGATGCTTGATTTGGGACGGCATATATTTGGCCCAAAAATCAAAAAATTCCTGACCGCGGAGTCAGGAAAACCTCTTGGGATGGGCTGGAGAAAATCAGGTCAAAGTGAAAAAGAAAGTCCGCCATGAGATTCGGGGTTGAATTTAAGGCTTAGAGGCACTTTTGGATGCTTGATTTGGGACGGCATATATTTGGCCCAAAAATCAAAAAATTCCTGACCGCGGAGTCAGGAAAACCTCCTGGGATGGGCTGGAGAAAATCAGGTCAAAGTGAAAAAGAAAGTCCGCCATGAGATTCGGGGTTGAATTTAAGGCTTAGAGGCACTTTTGGATGCTTGATTTGGGACGGCATATATTTGGCCCAAAAATCAAAAAATTCCTGAACACGGAGTCAGGAAAACCTCCTGGGATGGGCCGGAGGAAATCAGGTCAAAGTGAAAGACGAAGTCCGTGCTGAGATTCGGGGTTGAATTTAAGGATTAGAGGCACTTTTGGATGCTTGATTTGGGACGGCATAATTTTTGGCCCAAAAATCAAAAAATTCCTGCCCGCGGAGTCCGGAAAACCTCCCGGGATGGGCCGGACCGAATCAGATCAAATTGAAAGACGAAGTCCGCCATGAGATTCGGGGTTGAATTTAAGGCTTAGAGGCACTTTTGGATGCTTGATTTGGGACGGCATATATTTGGCCCAAAAATCAAAAAATTCCTGACCGCGGAGTCATGAAAACCTCCTGGGATGGGCCGGAGAAAATCAGGTCAAAGTGAAAAAGAAAGTCCGCCATGAGATTCGGGGTTGAATTTAAGGCTTAGAGGCACTTCTGGATGCTTGATTTGGGACGGCATAATTTTTGGCCCAAAAAACAAAAAATTCCTGACCGCGGAGTCCGGAAAACATCCCGGGATGGGCCGGACCGAATCAGGTCAAATTGAAAGACGAAGTCCGCGCTGAGATTCGGCGTTGAATTTAAGGCTTAGAGGCACTTTTGGATGCTTGATTTGGGACGGCATATATTTGGCCCAAAAATCAAAAAATTCCTGACCGCGGAGTCAGGAAAACCTCTTGGGATGGGCTGGAGAAAATCAGGTCAAAGTGAAAAAGAAAGTCCGCCATGAGATTCGGGGTTGAATTTAAGGCTTAGAGGCACTTTTGGATGCTTGATTTGGGACGGCATATATTTGGCCCAAAAATCAAAAAATTCCTGACCGCGGAGTCAGGAAAACCTCCTGGGATGGGCTGGAGAAAATCAGGTCAAAGTGAAAAAGAAAGTCCGCCATGAGATTCGGGGTTGAATTTAAGGCTTAGAGGCACTTTTGGATGCTTGATTTGGGACGGCATATATTTGGCCCAAAAATCAAAAAATTCCTGAACACGGAGTCAGGAAAACCTCCTGGGATGGGCCGGAGGAAATCAGGTCAAAGTGAAAGACGAAGTCCGTGCTGAGATTCGGGGTTGAATTTAAGGATTAGAGGCACTTTTGGATGCTTGATTTGGGACGGCATAATTTTTGGCCCAAAAATCAAAAAATTCCTGCCCGCGGAGTCCGGAAAACCTCCCGGGATGGGCCGGACCGAATCAGATCAAATTGAAAGACGAAGTCCGCCATGAGATTCGGGGTTGAATTTAAGGCTTAGAGGCACTTTTGGATGCTTGATTTGGGACGGCATAATTTTTGGCCCAAAAAACAAAAAATTCCTGACCGCGGAGTCCGGAAAACATCCCGGGATGGGCCGGACCGAATCAGGTCAAATTGAAAGACGAAGTCCGCGCTGAGATTCGGGGTTGAATTTAAGGCTTAGAGGCACTTTTGGATGCTTGATTTGGGACGGCATATATTTGGCCCAAAAATCAAAAAATTCCTGACCGCGGAGTCAGGAAAACCTCTTGGGATGGGCTGGAGAAAATCAGGTCAAAGTGAAAAAGAAAGTCCGTCATGAGATTCGGGGTTGAATTTAAGGCTTAGAGGCACTTTTGGATGCTTGATTTGGGACGGCATATATTTGGCCCAAAAATCAAAAAATTCCTGACCGCGGAGTCAGGAAAACCTCCTGGGATGGGCTGGAGAAAATCAGGTCAAAGTGAAAAAGAAAGTCCGCCATGAGATTCGGGGTTGAATTTAAGGCTTAGAGGCACTTTTGGATGCTTGATTTGGGACGGCATATATTTGGCCCAAAAATCAAAAAATTCCTGCCCGCGGAGTCCGGAAAACCTCCCGGGATGGGCCGGACCGAATCAGATCAAATTGAAAGACGAAGTCCGCCATGAGATTCGGGGTTGAATTTAAGGCTTAGAGGCACTTCTGGATGCTTGATTTGGGACGGCATAATTTTTGGCCCAAAAATCAAAAAATTCCTGACCGCAGAGTCCGGAAAACATCCCGGGACGGGCCGGACCGAATCAGGTCAAATTGAAAGACGAAGTCCGCCATGAGATTCGGGGTTGAATTTAAGGCTTAGAGGCACTTTTGGATGCTTGATTTGGGACGGCATAATTTTTGGGCCAAAAATCAAAAAATTCCTGACTTCCGAGTCAGGAAAACCTCCCGGGATGGGCTGGAGAAAATCAGGTCAAAGTGAAAAAGAAAGTCCGCCATGAGATTCGGGGTTGAATTTAAGGCTTAGAGGCACTTTTGGATGCTTGATTTGGGACGGCATATATTTGGCCCAAAAATCAAAAAATTCCTGACCGCGGAGTCAGGAAAACCTCCTGGGATGGGCCGGAGAAAATCAGGTCAAAGTGAAAAAGAAAGTCCGCTATGAGATTCGGGGTTGAATTTAAGGCTTAGAGGCACTTCTGGATGCTTGATTTGGGACGGCATAATTTTTGGCCCAAAAATCAAAAAATTCCTGACCGCGGAGTCCGGAAAACCTCCCGGAATGGGTCGGACCGAATCAGGTCAAATTGAAAGACGAAGTCCGTGCTGAGATTCGGGGTTGAATTTAAGGATTAGAGGCACTTTTGGATGCTTGATTTGGGACGGCATAATTTTTGGCCCAAAAATCAAAAAATTCCTGCCCGCGGAGTCCGGAAAACCTCCCGGGATGGGCCGGACCGAATCAGATCAAATTGAAAGACGAAGTCCGCCATGAGATTCGGGGTTGAATTTAAGGCTTAGAGGCACTTTTGGATGCTTGATTTGGGACGGCATATATTTGGCCCAAAAATCAAAAAATTCCTGACCGCGGAGTCATGAAAACCTCCTGGGATGGGCCGGAGAAAATCAGGTCAAAGTGAAAAAGAAAGTCCGCCATGAGATTCGGGGTTGAATTTAAGGCTTAGAGGCACTTCTGGATGCTTGATTTGGGACGGCATAATTTTTGGCCCAAAAAACAAAAAATTCCTGACCGCGGAGTCCGGAAAACATCCCGGGATGGGCCGGACCGAATCAGGTCAAATTGAAAGACGAAGTCCGCGCTGAGATTCGGGGTTGAATTTAAGGCTTAGAGGCACTTTTGGATGCTTGATTTGGGACGGCATATATTTGGCCCAAAAATCAAAAAATTCCTGACCGCGGAGTCATGAAAACCTCCTGGGATGGGCCGGAGAAAATCAGATCAAAGTGAAAAAGAAAGTCCGCCATGAGATTCGGGGTTGAATTTAAGGCTTAGAGGCACTTCTGGATGCTTGATTTGGGACGGCATAATTTTTGGCCCAAAAAACAAAAAATTCCTGACCACGGAGTCCGGAAAACATCCCGGGATGGGCCGGACCGAATCAGGTCAAATTGAAAGACGAAGTCCGCGCTGAGATTCGGGGTTGAATTTAAGGCTTAGAGGCACTTTTGGATGCTTGATTTGGGACGGCATATATTTGGCCCAAAAATCAAAAAATTCCTGACCGCGGAGTCAGGAAAACCTCCTGTGATGGGCTGGAGAAAATCAGGTCAAAGTGAAAAAGAAAGTCCGCCATGAGATTCGGGGTTGAATTTAAGGCTTAGAGGCACTTTTGGATGCTTGATTTGGGACGGCATATATTTGGCCCAAAAATCAAAAAATTCCTGACCGCGGAGTCAGGAAAACCTCCTGGGATGGGCTGGAGAAAATCAGGTGAAAGTGAAAAAGAATGTCCACCATGAGATTTGCGGTTGAATTTAAGGCTTAGAGGCACTTTTGGATGCTTGATTTGGGACGGCATATATTTGTCCCAAAAATCAAAAAATTCCTGACCGCGGAGTCAGGAAAACCTCCTGGGATGGGCCGGAGAAAATCAGGTCAAAGTGAAAAAGAAAGTCCGCCATGAGATTCGGGGTTGAATTTAAGGCTTAGAGGCACTTCTGGATGCTTGATTTGGGACGGCATAATTTTTGGGCCAAAAATCAAAAAATTCCTGACTTCCGAGTCAGGAAAACCTCCCGGGATGGACCGGACTGAATCAGGTCAAATTGGAAAACAAAGTCCGCGCTGAGATTCGGGGTTGAATTTAAGGCTTAGAGGCACTTTTGGATGCTTGATTTGGGACGGCATATATTTGGCCCAAAAATCAAAAAATTCCTGACTTCCGAGTCAGGAAAACCTCCCGGGATGGACCGGACCGAATCAGGTCAAATTGGAAAACAAAGTCCGCCATGAGATTCGGGGTTGAATTTAAGGCTTAGAGGCACTTCTGGATGCTTGATTTGGGACGGCATAAATTTTGGCCCAAAAATCAAAAAATTCCTGACCGCGGAGTCATGAAAACCTCCTGGGATGGGCCGGAGAAAATCAGGTCAAAGTGAAAAAGAAAGTCCGCCATGAGATTCGGGGTTGAATTTAAGGCTTAGAGGCACTTCTGGATGCTTGATTTGGGACGGCATAATTTTTGGCCCAGAAAACAAAAAATTCCTGACCGCGGAGTCCGGAAAACATCCCGGGATGGGCCGGACCGAATCAGGTCAAATTGAAAGACGAAGTCCGCGCTGAGATTCGGGGTTGAATTTAAGGCTTAGAGGCACTTTTGGATGCTTGATTTGGGACGGCATAATTTTTGGCCCAAAAATCAAAAAATTCCTAACCGCAGAGTCCGGAAAACATCCCGGGACGGGCCGGACCGAATCAGGTCAAATTGAAAGACGAAGTCCGCCATGAGATTCGGGGTTGAATTTAAGGCTCAGAGGCACTTTTGGATGCTTGATTTGGGACGGCATAATTTTTGGGCCAAAAATCAAAAAATTCCTGACTTCCGAGTCAGGAAAACCTCCCGGGATGGGCTGGAGAAAATCAGGTCAAAGTGAAAAAGAAAGTCCGCCATGAGATTCGGGGTTGAATTTAAGGCTTAGAGGCACTTTTGGATGCTTGATTTGGGACGGCATATATTTGGCCCAAAAATCAAAAAATTCCTGACCGCGGAGTCAGGAAAACCTCCTGGGATGGGCCGGAGAAAATCAGGTCAAAGTGAAAAAGAAAGTCCGCTATGAGATTCGGGGTTGAATTTAAGGCTTAGAGGCACTTCTGGATGCTTGATTTGGGACGGCATAATTTTTGGCCCAAAAATCAAAAAATTCCTGACCGCGGAGTCCGGAAAACCTCCCGGAATGGGTCGGACCGAATCAGGTCAAATTGAAAGACGAAGTCCGTGCTGAGATTCGGGGTTGAATTTAAGGATTAGAGGCACTTTTGGATGCTTGATTTGGGACGGCATAATTTTTGGCCCAAAAATCAAAAAATTCCTGCCCGCGGAGTCCGGAAAACCTCCCGGGATGGGCCGGACCGAATCAGATCAAATTGAAAGACGAAGTCCGCCATGAGATTCGGGGTTGAATTTAAGGCTTAGAGGCACTTTTGGATGCTTGATTTGGGACGGCATATATTTGGCCCAAAAATCAAAAAATTCCTGACTGCGGAGTCAGGAAAACCTCCTGGGATGGGCCGGAGAAAATCAGGTCAAAGTGAAAAAGAAAGTCCGCCATGAGATTCGGGGTTGAATTTAAGGCTTAGAGGCACTTCTGGATGCTTGATTTGGGACGGCATAATTTTTGGCCCAAAAAACAAAAAATTCCTGACCGCGGAGTCCGGAAAACATCCCGGGATGGGCCGGATCGAATCAGGTCAAATTGAAAGACGAAGTCCGCGCTGAGATTCGGGGTTGAATTTAAGGCTTAGAGGCACTTTTGGATGCTTGATTTGGGACGGCATATATTTGGCCCAAAAATCAAAAAATTCCTGACCGCGGAGTCATGAAAACCTCCTGGGATGGGCCGGAGAAAATCAGATCAAAGTGAAAAAGAAAGTCCGCCATGAGATTCGGGGTTGAATTTAAGGCTTAGAGGCACTTCTGGATGCTTGATTTGGGACGGCATAATTTTTGGCCCAAAAAACAAAAAATTCCTGACCACGGAGTCCGGAAAACATCCCGGGATGGGCCGGACCGAATCAGGTCAAATTGAAAGACGAAGTCCGCGCTGAGATTCGGGGTTGAATTTAAGGCTTAGAGGCACTTTTGGATGCTTGATTTGGGACGGCATATATTTGGCCCAAAAATCAAAAAATTCCTGACCGCGGAGTCAGGAAAACCTCCTGTGATGGGCTGGAGAAAATCAGGTCAAAGTGAAAAAGAAAGTCCGCCATGAGATTCGGGGTTGAATTTAAGGCTTAGAGGCACTTTTGGATGCTTGATTTGGGACGGCATATATTTGGCCCAAAAATCAAAAAATTCCTGACCGCGGAGTCAGGAAAACCTCCTGGGATGGGCTGGAGAAAATCAGGTGAAAGTGAAAAAGAATGTCCGCCATGAGATTTGCGGTTGAATTTAAGGCTTAGAGGCACTTTTGGATGCTTGATTTGGGACGGCATATATTTGTCCCAAAAATCAAAAAATTCCTGACCGCGGAGTCAGGAAAACCTCCTGGGATGGGCCGGAGAAAATCAGGTCAAAGTGAAAAAGAAAGTCCGCCATGAGATTCGGGGTTGAATTTAAGGCTTAGAGGCACTTCTGGATGCTTGATTTGGGACGGCATAATTTTTGGGCCAAGAATCAAAAAATTCCTGACTTCCGAGTCAGGAAAACCTCCCGGGATGGACCGGACTGAATCAGGTCAAATTGGAAAACAAAGTCCGCGCTGAGATTCGGGGTAGAATTTAAGGCTTAGAGGCACTTTTGGATGCTTGATTTGGGACGGCATATATTTGGCCCAAAAATCAAAAAATTCCTGACTTCCGAGTCAGGAAAACCTCCCGGGATGGACCGGACCGAATCAGGTCAAATTGGAAAACAAAGTCCGCCATGAGATTCGGGGTTGAATTTAAGGCTTAGAGGCACTTCTGGATGCTTGATTTGGGACGGCATAAATTTTGGCCCAAAAATCAAAAAATTCCTGACCGCGGAGTCATGAAAACCTCCTGGGATGGGCCGGAGAAAATCAGGTCAAAGTGAAAAAGAAAGTCCGCCATGAGATTCGGGGTTGAATTTAAGGCTTAGAGGCACTTCTGGATGCTTGATTTGGGACGGCATAATTTTTGGCCCAGAAAACAAAAAATTCCTGACCGCGGAGTCCGGAAAACATCCCGGGATGGGCCGGACCGAATCAGGTCAAATTGAAAGACGAAGTCCGCGCTGAGATTCGGGGTTGAATTTAAGGCTTAGAGGCACTTTTGGATGCTTGATTTGGGACGGCATATATTTGGCCCAAAAATCAAAAAATTCCTGACCGCGGAGTCAGGAAAACCTCCCGGGATGGGCCGGACCGAATCAGGTCAAATTGGAAAACAAAGTCCGCCATGAGATTTGGGGTTGAATTTAAGGCTTAGAGGCTCTTTTGGATGCTTGATTTGGGACGGCATATATTTGGCCCAAAAATCAAAAAATTCCTGACTGCGGAGTCAGGAAAACCTCCTGGGATGGGCCGGAGAAAATCAGGTCAAAGTGAAAAAAAAAGTCCGCCATGAGATTCGGGGTTGAATTTAAGGCTTAGAGGCACTTTTGGATGCTTGATTTGGGACGGCATATATTTGGCCCAAAAATCAAAAAATTCCTGACCGCGGAGTCAGGAAAACCTCCCGGGATGGGCCGGACCGAATCAGGTCAAATTGAAAGACGAAGTCCGTGCTGAGATTCGGGGTTGAATTTAAGGCTTAGAGGCACTTCTGGATGCTTGATTTGGGACGGCATAATTTTTGGGCCAAAAATCAAAAAATTCCTGACTTCCGAGTCAGGAAAACCTCCCGGGATGGACCGGACTGAATCAGGTCAAATTGGAAAACAAAGTCCGCGCTGAGATTCGGGGTTGAATTTAAGGCTTAGAGGCACTTTTGGATGCTTGATTTGGGACGGCATATATTTGGCCCAAAAATCAAAAAATTCCTGACTTCCGAGTCAGGAAAACCTCCCGGGATGGACCGGACCGAATCAGGTCAAATTGGAAAACAAAGTCCGCCATGAGATTCGGGGTTGAATTTAAGGCTTAGAGGCACTTCTGGATGCTTGATTTGGGACGGCATAAATTTTGGCCCAAAAATCAAAAAATTCCTGACCGCGGAGTCATGAAAACCTCCTGGGATGGGCCGGAGAAAATCAGGTCAAAGTGAAAAAGAAAGTCCGCCATGAGATTCGGGGTTGAATTTAAGGCTTAGAGGCACTTCTGGATGCTTGATTTGGGACGGCATAATTTTTGGCCCAGAAAACAAAAAATTCCTGACCGCGGAGTCCGGAAAACATCCCGGGATGGGCCGGACCGAATCAGGTCAAATTGAAAGACGAAGTCCGCGCTGAGATTCGGGGTTGAATTTAAGGCTTAGAGGCACTTTTGGATGCTTGATTTGGGACGGCATATATTTGGCCCAAAAATCAAAAAATTCCTGACCGCGGAGTCAGGAAAACCTCCCGGGATGGGCCGGACCGAATCAGGTCAAATTGAAAGACGAAGTCCGCGCTGAGATTTGGGGTTGAATTTAAGGCTTAGAGGCACTTTTGGATGCTTGATTTGGGACGGCATATATTTGGCCCAAAAATCAAAAAATTCCTGACCGCGGAGTCAGGAAAACCTCCCGGGATGGGCCGGACCGAATCAGGTCAAATTGAAAGACGAAGTCCGCGCTGAGATTCGGGGTTGAATTTAAGGCTAAGAGGCTCTTTTGGATGCTTGATTTGGGACGGCATATATTTGGCCCAAAAATCAAAAAATTACTGACTGCGGAGTCAGGAAAACCTCCCTGGATGGGCCGGAGAAAATCAGGTCAAAGTGAAAAACAAAGTCCGCCATGAGATTCGGGGTTGAATTTAAGGCTTAGAGGCACTTTTGGATGCTTGATTTGGGACGGCATACATTTGGCCCAAAAATCAAAAAATTCCTGACCGCGGAGTCAGGAAAACCTCCTGGGATGGGCCGGAGAAAATCAGGTCAAAGTGAAAAAGAAAGTCCGCCATGAGATTCGGGGTTGAATTTAAGGCTTAGAGGCACTTCTGGATGCTTGATTTGGGACGGCATAATTTCTGGGCCAAAAATAAAAAATTCCTGACTTCCGAGTCAGGAAAACCTCCCGGGATGGACCGGACTGAATCAGGTCAAATTGGAAAACAAAGTCCGCGCTGAGATTCGGGGTTGAATTTAAGGCTTAGAGGCACTTTTGGATGCTTGATTTGGGACGGCATATATTTGGCCCAAAAATCAAAAAATTCCTGACTTCCGAGTCAGGAAAACCTCCCGGGATGGACCGGACCGAATCAGGTCAAATTGGAAAACAAAGTCCGCCATGAGATTCGGGGTTGAATTTAAGGCTTAGAGGCACTTCTGGATGCTTGATTTGGGACGGCATATATTTGGCCCAAAAATCAAAAAATTCCTGACCGCGGAGTCAGGAAAACCTCCTGGGATGGGCCGGAGAAAATCAGGTCAAAGTGAAAAAGAAAGTCCGCCATGAGATTCGGGGTTGAATTTAAGGCTTAGAGGCACTTCTGGATGCTTGATTTGGGACGGCATATATTTGGCCCAAAAATCAAAAAATTCCTGCTCGCGGAGTCCGGAAAACCTCCCGGGATGGGCCGGACCGAATCAGGTCAAATTGGAAAACAAAGTCCGCCATGAGATTTGGGGTTGAATTTAAGGCTTAGAGGCACTTCTGGATGCTTGATTTGGGACGGCATATATTTGGCCCTAAAATCAAAAAATTCCTGACCGCGGAGTCAGGAAAACCTCCTGGGATGGGCCGGAGAAAATCAGGTCAAAGTGAAAAAGAAAGTCCGCCATGAGATTCGGGGTTGAATTTAAGGCTTAGAGGCACTTCTGGATGCTTGATTTGGGACGGCATAATTTCTGGGCCAAAAATCAAAAAATTCCTGACTTCCGAGTCAGGAAAACCTCCCGGGATGGACCGGACTGAATCAGGTCAAATTGGAAAACAAAGTCCGCGCTGAGATTCGGGGTTGAATTTAAGGCTTAGAGGCACTTTTGGATGCTTGATTTGGGACGGCATATATTTGGCCCAAAAATCAAAAAATTCCTGACTTCCGAGTCAGGAAAACCTCCCGGGATGGACCGGACCGAATCAGGTCAAATTGGAAAACAAAGTCCGCCATGAGATTTGGGGTTGAATTTAAGGCTTAGAGGCTCTTTTGGATGCTTGATTTGGGACGGCATAAATTTTGGCCCAAAAATCAAAAAATTCCTGACCGCGGAGTCATGAAAACCTCCTGGGATGGGCCGGAGAAAATCAGGTCAAAGTGAAAAAGAAAGTCCGCCATGAGATTCGGGGTTGAATTTAAGGCTTAGAGGCACTTCTGGATGCTTGATTTGGGACGGCATAATTTTTGGCCCAGAAAACAAAAAATTCCTGACCGCGGAGTCCGGAAAACATCCCAGGATGGGCCGGACCGAATCAGGTCAAATTGAAAGACGAAGTCCGCGCTGAGATTCGGGGTTGAATTTAAGGCTTAGAGGCACTTTTCGATGCTTGATTTGGGACGGCATATATTTGGCCCAAAAATCAAAAAATTCCTGACCGCGGAGTCAGGAAAACCTCCCGGGATGGGCCGGACCGAATCAGGTCAAATTGGAAAACAAAGTCCGCCATGAGATTTGGGGTTGAATTTAAGGCTTAGAGGCTCTTTTGGATGCTTGATTTGGGACGGCATATATTTGGCCCAAAAATCAAAAAATTCCTGACTGCGGAGTCAGGAAAACCTCCTGGGATGGGCCGGAGAAAATCAGGTCAAAGTGAAAAACAAAGTCCGCCATGAGATTCGGGGTTGAATTTAAGGCTTAGAGGCACTTTTGGATGCTTGATTTGGGACGGCATATATTTGGCCCAAAAATCAAAAAATTCCTGACCGCGGAGTCAGGAAAACCTCCCGGGATGGGCCGGACCGAATCAGGTCAAATTGAAAGACGAAGTCCGCGCTGAGATTCGGGGTTGAATTTAAGGCTTAGAGGCTCTTTTGGATGCTTGATTTGGGACGGCATATATTTGGCCCAAAAATCAAAAAATTACTGACTGCGGAGTCAGGAAAACCTCCTGGGATGGGCCGGAGAAAATCAGGTCAAAGTGAAAAACAAAGTCCGCCATGAGATTCGGGGTTGAATTTAAGGCTTAGAGGCACGTTTGGATGCTTGATTTGGGACGGCATACATTTGGCCCAAAAATCAAAAAATTCCTGACCGCGGAGTCAGGAAAACCTCCTGGGATGGGCCGGAGAAAAACAGGTCAAAGTGAAAAAGAAAGTCCGCCATGAGATTCGGGGTTGAATTTAAGGCTTAGAGGCACTTCTGGATGCTTGATTTGGGACGGCATAATTTTTGGCCCAAAAATCAAAAAATTCCTGCCCGCGGAGTCCGGAAAACCTCCCGGGATGGGCCGGACCGAATCATATCAAATTGAAAGACGAAGTCCGCCATGAGATTCGCGGTTGAATTTAAGGCTTAGAGGCACTTTTGGATGCTTGATTTGGGACGGCATATATTTGGCCCAAAAATCAAAAAATTCCTGACCGCGGACTCAGGAAAACCTCCTGGGATGGGCCGGAGAAAATCAGGTCAAAGTGAAAAAGAAAGTCCGCCATGACATTCGGGGTTGAATTTAAGGCTTAGAGGCACTTCTGGATGCTTGATTTGGGACGGCATAATTTTTGGCCCAAAAATCAAAAAATTCCTGCCCGCGGAGTCCGGAAAACCTCCCGGGATGGGCCGGACCGAATCAGATCAAATTGAAAGACGAAGTCCGCCATGAGATTCGGGGTTGAATTTAAGGCTTAGAGGCACTTTTGGATGCTTGATTTGGGACGGCATATATTTGGCCCAAAAATCAAAAAATTCCTGACCGCGGAGTCATGAAAACCTCCTGGGATGGGCCGGAGAAAATCAGGTCAAAGTGAAAAAGAAAGTCCACCATGAGATTCGGGGTTGAATTTAAGGCTTAGAGGCACTTCTGGATGCTTGATTTGGGACGGCATAATTTTTGGCCCAAAAAACAAAAAATTCCTGACCGCGGAGTCCGGAAAACATCCCGGGATGGGCCGGACCGAATCAGGTCAAATTGAAAGATGAAGTCCGCGCTGAGATTCGGGGTTGAATTTAAGGCTTAGAGGCACTTCTGGATGCTTGATTTGGGACGGCATAATTTTTGGCCCAAAAATCAAAAAATTCCTGACTGCGGAGTCAGGAAAACCTCCTGGGATGGGCCGGAGAAAATCAGGTCAAAGTGAAAAACAAAGTCCGCCATGAGATTCGGGGTTGAATTTAAGGCTTAGAGGCACTTTTGGATGCTTGATTTGGGACGGCATATATTTGGCCCAAAAATCAAAAAATTCCTGACCGCGGAGTCAGGAAAACCTCCCGGGATGGGCCGGACCGAATCAGGTCAAATTGAAAGACGAAGTCCGCGCTGAGATTCGGGGTTGAATTTAAGGCTTAGAAGCTCTTTTGGATGCTTGATTTGGGACGGCATATATTTGGCCCAAAAATCAAAAAATTACTGACTGCGGAGTCAGGAAAACCTCCTGGGATGGGCCGGAGAAAATCAGGTCAAAGTGAAAAACAAAGTCCGCCATGAGATTCGGGGTTGAATTTAAGGCTTAGAGGCACGTTTGGATGCTTGATTTGGGACGGCATACATTTGGCCCAAAAATCAAAAAATTCCTGACCGCGGAGTCAGGAAAACCTCCTGGGATGGGCCGGAGAAAAACAGGTCAAAGTGAAAAAGAAAGTCCGCCATGAGATTCGGGGTTGAATTTAAGGCTTAGAGGCACTTCTGGATGCTTGATTTGGGACGGCATAATTTTTGGCCCAAAAATCAAAAAATTCCTGCCCGCGGAGTCCGGAAAACCTCCCGGGATGGGCCGGACCGAATCATATCAAATTGAAAGACGAAGTCCGCCATGAGATTCGCGGTTGAATTTAAGGCTTAGAGGCACTTTTGGATGCTTGATTTGGGACGGCATATATTTGGCCCAAAAATCAAAAAATTCCTGACCGCGGACTCAGGAAAACCTCCTGGGATGGGCCGGAGAAAATCAGGTCAAAGTGAAAAAGAAAGTCCGCCATGACATTCGGGGTTGAATTTAAGGCTTAGAGGCACTTCTGGATGCTTGATTTGGGACGGCATAATTTTTGGCCCAAAAATCAAAAAATTCCTGCCCGCGGAGTCCGGAAAACCTCCCGGGATGGGCCGGACCGAATCAGATCAAATTGAAAGACGAAGTCCGCCATGAGATTCGGGGTTGAATTTAAGGCTTAGAGGCACTTTTGGATGCTTGATTTGGGACGGCATATATTTGGCCCAAAAATCAAAAAATTCCTGACCGCGGAGTCATGAAAACCTCCTGGGATGGGCCGGAGAAAATCAGGTCAAAGTGAAAAAGAAAGTCCACCATGAGATTCGGGGTTGAATTTAAGGCTTAGAGGCACTTCTGGATGCTTGATTTGGGACGGCATAATTTTTGGCCCAAAAAACAAAAAATTCCTGACCGCGGAGTCCGGAAAACATCCCGGGATGGGCCGGACCGAATCAGGTCAAATTGAAAGATGAAGTCCGCGCTGAGATTCGGGGTTGAATTTAAGGCTTAGAGGCACTTTTGGATGCTTGATTTGGGACGGCATATATTTGGCCCAAAAATCAAAAAATTCCTGACCGCGGAGTCAGGAAAACCTCTTGGGATGGGCTGGAGAAAATCAGGTCAAAGTGAAAAAGAAAGTCCGCCATGAGATTCGGGGTTGAATTTAAGGCTTAGAGGCACTTTTGGATGCTTGATTTGGGACGGCATATATTTGGCCCAAAAATCAAAAAATTCCTGACCGCGGAGTCAGGAAAACCTCCTGGGATGGGCTGGAGAAAATCAGGTCAAAGTGAAAAAGAAAGTCCGCCATGAGATTCGGGGTTGAATTTAAGGCTTAGAGGCACTTTTGGATGCTTGATTTGGGACGGCATATATTTGGCCCAAAAATCAAAAAATTCCTGACCGCGGAGTCAGGAAAACCTCCTGGGATGGGCCGGAGAAAATCAGGTCAAAGTGAAAAAGAAAGTCCGCTATGAGATTCGGGGTTGAATTTAAGGCTTAGAGGCACTTCTGGATGCTTGATTTGGGACGGCATAATTTTTGGCCCAAAAATCAAAAAATTCCTGACCGCGGAGTCCGGAAAACCTCCCGGGATGGGTCGGACCGAATCAGGTCAAATTGAAAGACGAAGTCCGTGCTGAGATTCGGGGTTGAATTTAAGGATTAGAGGCACTTTTGGATGCTTGATTTGGGACGGCATATATTTGGCCCAAAAATCAAAAAATTCCTGCCCGCGGAGTCCGGAAAACCTCCCGGGATGGGCCGGACCGAATCAGATCAAATTGAAAGACGAAGTCCGCCATGAGATTCGGGGTTGAATTTAAGGCTTAGAGGCACTTTTGGATGCTTGATTTGGGACGGCATATATTTGGCCCAAAAATCAAAAAATTCCTGACCGCGGAGTCAGGAAAACCTCCTGGGATGGGCCGGAGAAAATCAGGTCAAAGTGAAAAAGAAAGTCCGCTATGAGATTCGGGGTTGAATTTAAGGCTTAGAGGCACTTCTGGATGCTTGATTTGGGACGGCATAATTTTTGGCCCAAAAATAAAAAAATTACTGACCGCGGAGTCTGGAAAACATCCCGGGATGGGCCGGACCGAATCAGGTCAAATTGAAAGACGAAGTCCGCGCTGAGATTCGGGGTTGAATTTAAGGCTTAGAGGCACTTTTGGATGCTTGATTTGGGACTGCATAATTTTGGGCCAAAACTCAAAAAATTCCTGACTTCTGAGTCAGGAAAACCTCCCGGAATGGACCGGACCGAATCAGGTCAAATTGGAAAACAAAGTCCGCCATGAGATTCGGGGTTGAATTTAAGGCTTAGAGGCACTTTTGGATGCTTGATTTGGGACGGCATATATTTGGCCCAAAAATCAAAAAATTCCTGACCGCGGAGTCATGAAAACCTCCTGGGATGGGCCGGAGAAAATCAGGTCAAAGTGAAAAAGAAAGTCCACCATGAGATTCGGGGTTGAATTTAAGGCTTAGAGGCACTTCTGGATGCTTGATTTGGGACGGCATAATTTTTGGCCCAAAAAACAAAAAATTCCTGACCGCGGAGTCCGGAAAACATCCCGGGATGGGCCGGACCGAATCAGGTCAAATTGAAAGATGAAGTCCGCGCTGAGATTCGGGGTTGAATTTAAGGCTTAGAGGCACTTTTGGATGCTTGATTTGGGACGGCATATATTTGGCCCAAAAATCAAAAAATTCCTGACCGCGGAGTCAGGAAAACCTCTTGGGATGGGCTGGAGAAAATCAGGTCAAAGTGAAAAAGAAAGTCCGCCATGAGATTCGGGGTTGAATTTAAGGCTTAGAGGCACTTTTGGATGCTTGATTTGGGACGGCATATATTTGGCCCAAAAATCAAAAAATTCCTGACCGCGGAGTCAGGAAAACCTCCTGGGATGGGCTGGAGAAAATCAGGTCAAAGTGAAAAAGAAAGTCCGCCATGAGATTCGGGGTTGAATTTAAGGCTTAGAGGCACTTTTGGATGCTTGATTTGGGACGGCATATATTTGGCCCAAAAATCAAAAAATTCCTGACCGCGGAGTCAGGAAAACCTCCTGGGATGGGCCGGAGAAAATCAGGTCAAAGTGAAAAAGAAAGTCCGCTATGAGATTCGGGGTTGAATTTAAGGCTTAGAGGCACTTCTGGATGCTTGATTTGGGACGGCATAATTTTTGGCCCAAAAATCAAAAAATTCCTGACCGCGGAGTCCGGAAAACCTCCCGGGATGGGTCGGACCGAATCAGGTCAAATTGAAAGACGAAGTCCGTGCTGAGATTCAGGGTTGAATTTAAGGATTAGAGGCACTTTTGGATGCTTGATTTGGGACGGCATATATTTGGCCCAAAAATCAAAAAATTCCTGCCCGCGGAGTCCGGAAAACCTCCCGGGATGGGCCGGACCGAATCAGATCAAATTGAAAGACGAAGTCCGCCATGAGATTCGGGGTTGAATTTAAGGCTTAGAGGCACTTTTGGATGCTTGATTTGGGACGGCATATATTTGGCCCAAAAATCAAAAAATTCCTGACCGCGGAGTCATGAAAACCTCCTGGGATGGGCCGGAGAAAATCAGGTCAAAGTGAAAAAGAAAGTCCGCCATGAGATTCGGGGTTGAATTTAAGGCTTAGAGGCACTTCTGGATGCTTGATTTGGGACGGCATAATTTTTGGCCCAAAAATCAAAAAATTCCTGACCGCGGAGTCTGGAAAACATCCCGGGATGGGCCGGACCGAATCAGGTCAAATTGAAAGACGAAGTCCGCGCTGAGATTCGGGGTTGAATTTAAGGTTTAGAGGCACTTTTGGATGCTTGATTTGGGACGGCATAATTTTGGGCCAAAACTCAAAAAATTCCTGACTTCTGAGTCAGGAAAACCTCCCGGAATGGACCGGACCGAATCAGGTCAAATTGGAAAACAAAGTCCGCCATGAGATTCGGGGTTGAATTTAAGGCTTAGAGGCACTTCTGGATGCTTGATTTGGGACGGCATAATTTTTGGCCCAAAAATAAAAAAATTCCTGACCGCGGAGTCAGGAAAACCTCCCGGGATGGGCCGGACCGAATCAGGTGAAATTGGAAAAGGAAGTCCGTCATGAGATTCGGGGTTGAATTTAAATGTTAGAGGAACTTTTGGATGTTTGATTTCGGACCGCAATAATTTTTGGCCCAAAAATAAAAAAATTACTGACCGCGGAGTCAGGAAAACCTCCCGGGATGGGCTGGGGAAAATACGGTCAAGGTGGAAAACGAAGTCCGCCATGAGATTCGGGGTTGAATTTAAAGGTTATAGGAACTTTTGGATGGTTGATTTGGGACGGCATAATTTTTGGCCCAAAAATCAAAAAATTCCTGACCGCGGAGTCCGGAAAACCTCCCGGGATGGGCCGGACCGAATCAGGTCAAATTGAAAGACGAAGTTCGCGCTGAGATTCGGGGTTGAATTTAAGGCTTAGAGGCACTTTTGGATGCTTGATTTGGGACGGCATATATTTGGCCCAAAAATCAAAAAATTCCTGACCGCGGAGTCAGGAAAACCTCCTGGGATGGGCTGGAGAAAATCAGGTCAAAGTGAAAAAGAAAGTCCGCCATGAGATTCGGGGTTGAATTTAAGGCTTAGAGGCACTTTTGGATGCTTGATTTGGGACGGCATATATTTGGCCCAAAAATCAAAAAATTCCTGACCGCGGAGTCAGGAAAACCTCCTGGGATGGGCCGGAGAAAGTCAGGTCAAAGTGAAAAAGAAAGTCCGCTATGAGATTCGGGGTTGAATTTAAGGCTTAGAGGCACTTCTGGATGCTTGATTTGGGACGGCATAATTTTTGGCCCAAAAATCAAAAAATTCCTGACCGCGGAGTCTGGAAAACATCCCGGGATGGGTCGGACCGAATCAGGTCAAATTGAAAGACGAAGTCCGTGCTGAGATTCGGGGTTGAATTTAAGGATTAGAGGCACTTTTGGATGCTTGATTTGGGACAGCATAATTTTTGGCCCAAAAATCAAAAAATTCCTGCCCGCGGAGTCCGGAAAACCTCCCGGGATGGGCCGGACCGAATCAGATCAAATTGAAAGACGAAGTCCGCCATGAGATTCGCGGTTGAATTTAAGGCTTAGAGGCACTTTTGGATGCTTGATTTGGGACGGCATATATTTGGCCCAAAAATCAAAAAATTCCTGACCGCGGAGTCAGGAAAACCTCCTGGGATGGGCCGGAGAAAATCAGGTCAAAGTGAAAAAGAAAGTCCGCCATGAGATTCGGGGTTGAATTTAAGGCTTAGAGGCACTTTTGGATGCTTGATTTGGGACGGCATATATTTGGCCCAAAAATCAAAAAATTCCTGACCGCGGAGTCAGGAAAACCTCCTGGGATGGGCTGTAGAAAATCAGGTCAAAGTGAAAAAGAAAGTCCGCCATGAGATTCGGGGTTGAATTTAAGGCTTAGAGGCACTTTTGGATGCTTGATTTGGGACGGCATATATTTGGCCCAAAAATCAAAAAATTCCTGACCGCGGAGTCAGGAAAACCTCCTGGGATGGGCCGGAGAAAATCAGGTCAAAGTGAAAAACAAAGTCCGCTATGAGATTCGGGGTTGAATTTAAGGCTTAGAGGCACTTCTGGATGCTTGATTTGGGACGGCATAATTTTTGGCCCAAAAATCAAAAAATTCCTGACCGCGGAGTCAGGAAAACATCCCGGGATGGGTCGGACCGAATCAGGTCAAATTGAAAGACGAAGTCCGTGCTGAGATTCGGGGTTGAATTTAAGGATTAGAGGCACTTTTGGATGCTTGATTTGGGACGGCATAATTTTTGGCCCAAAATTCAAAAAATTCCTGCCCGCGGAGTCCGGAAAACCTCCCGGGATGGGCCGGACCGAATCAGATCAAATTGAAAGACGAAGTCCGCCATGAGATTCGCGGTTGAATTTAAGGCTTAGAGGCACTTTTGGATGCTTGATTTGGGACGGCATATATTTGGCCCAAAAATCAAAAAATTCCTGACCGCGGAGTCAGGAAAACCTCCTGGGATGGGCTGGAGAAAATCAGGTCAAAGTGAAAAAGAAAGTCCGCCATGAGATTCGGGGTTGAATTTAAGGCTTAGAGGCACTTTTGGATGCTTGATTTGGGACGGCATATATTTGGCCCAAAAATCAAAAAATTCCTGACCGCGGAGTCAGGAAAACCTCTTGGGATGGGCTGGAGAAAATCAGGTCAAAGTGAAAAAGAAAGTCCGCCATGAGATTCGGGGTTGAATTTAAGGCTTAGAGGCACTTTTGGATGCTTGATTTGGGACGGCATATATTTGGCCCAAAAATCAAAAAATTCCTGACCGCGGAGTCAGGAAAACCTCCTGGGATGGGCTGGAGAAAATCAGGTCAAAGTGAAAAAGAAAGTCCGCCATGAGATTCGGGGTTGAATTTAAGGCTTAGAGGCACTTTTGGATGCTTGATTTGGGACGGCATATATTTGGCCCAAAAATCAAAAAATTCCTGACCACGGAGTCAGGAAAACCTCCTGGGATGGGCCGGAGAAAATCAGGTCAAAGTGAAAAAGAAAGTCCGCTATGAGATTCGGGGTTGAATTTAAGGCTTAGAGGCACTTCTGGATGCTTGATTTGGGACGGCATAATTTTTGGCCCAAAAATCAAAAAATTCCTGACCGCGGAGTCCGGAAAACCTCCCGGAATGGGTCGGACCGAATCAGGCCAAATTGAAAGACGAAGTCCGTGCTGAGATTCGGGGTTGAATTTAAGGATTAGAGGCACTTTTGGATGCTTGATTTGGGACGGCATAATTTTTGGCCCAAAAATCAAAAAATTCCTGCCCGCGGAGTCCGGAAAACCTCCCGGGATGGGCCGGACCGAATCAGATCAAATTGAAAGACGAAGTCCGCTATGAGATTCGGGGTTGAATTTAAGGCTTAGAGGCACTTTTGGATGCTTGATTTGGGACGGCATATATTTGGCCCAAAAATCAAAAAATTCCTGACCGCGGAGTCAGGAAAACCTCTTGGGATGGGCTGGAGAAAATCAGGTCAAAGTGAAAAAGAAAGTCCGCCATGAGATTCGGGGTTGAATTTAAGGCTTAGAGGCACTTTTGGATGCTTGATTTGGGACGGCATATATTTGGCCCAAAAATCAAAAAATTCCTGACCGCGGAGTCAGGAAAACCTCCTGGGATGGGCTGGAGAAAATCAGGTCAAAGTGAAAAAGAAAGTCCGCCATGAGATTCGGGGTTGAATTTAAGGCTTAGAGGCACTTTTGGATGCTTGATTTGGGACGGCATATATTTGGCCCAAAAATCAAAAAATTCCTGACCACGGAGTCAGGAAAACCTCCTGGGATGGGCCGGAGAAAATCAGGTCAAAGTGAAAAAGAAAGTCCGCTATGAGATTCGGGGTTGAATTTAAGGCTTAGAGGCACTTCTGGATGCTTGATTTGGGACGGCATAATTTTTGGCCCAAAAATCAAAAAATTCCTGACCGCGGAGTCCGGAAAACCTCCCGGAATGGGTCGGACCGAATCAGGCCAAATTGAAAGACGAAGTCCGTGCTGAGATTCGGGGTTGAATTTAAGGATTAGAGGCACTTTTGGATGCTTGATTTGGGACGGCATAATTTTTGGCCCAAAAATCAAAAAATTCCTGCCCGCGGAGTCCGGAAAACCTCCCGGGATGGGCCGGACCGAATCAGGTCAAATTGAAAGACGAAGTCCGCCATGAGATTTGGGGTTGAATTTAAGGCTTAGAGGCACTTTTGGATGCTTGATTTGGGACGGCATATATTTGGCCCAAAAATCAAAAAATTCCTGACCGCGGAGTCAGGAAAACATCCCGGGATGGGTCGGACCGAATCAGGTCAAATTGAAAGACGAAGTCCGTGCTGAGATTCGGGGTTGAATTTAAGGATTAGAGGCACTTTTGGATGCTTGATTTGGGACGGCATAATTTTTGGCCCAAAAATCAAAAAATTCTTGCCCGCGGAGTCCGGAAAACCTCCCGGGATGGGCCGGACCGAATCAGATCAAATGGAAAGACGAAGTCCGCCATGAGATTCGCGGTTGAATTTAAGGCTTAGAGGCACTTTTGGATGCTTGATTTGGGACGGCATATATTTGGCCCAAAAATCAAAAAATTCCTGACCGCGGAGTCAGGAAAACCTCCTGGGATGGGCCGGAGAAAATCAGGTCAAAGTGAAAAAGAAAGTCCGCCATGAGATTCAGGGTTGAATTTAAGGCTTAGAGGCACTTCTGGATGCTTGATTTGGGACGGCATAATTTTTGGCCCAAAAATCAAAAAATTCCTGCCCGCGGAGTCCGGAAAACCTCCCGGGATGGGCCGGACCGAATCAGATCAAATTGAAAGACGAAGTCCGCCATGAGATTCGGGGTTGAATTTAAGGCTTAGAGGCACTTTTGGATGCTTGATTTGGGACGGCATATATTTGGTCCAAAAATCAAAAAATTCCTGCCCGCGGAGTCCGGAAAACCTCCCGGGATGGGCCGGACCGAATCAGATCAAATGGAAAGACGAAGTCCGCCATGAGATTCGCGGTTGAATTTAAGGCTTAGAGGCACTTTTGGATGCTTGATTTGGGACGGCATATATTTGGCCCAAAAATCAAAAAATTCCTGACCGCGGAGTCAGGAAAACCTCCTGGGATGGGCCGGAGAAAATCAGGTCAAAGTGAAAAAGAAAGTCCGCCATGAGATTCGGGGTTGAATTTAAGGCTTAGAGGCACTTCTGGATGCTTGATTTGGGACGGCATAATTTTTGGCCCAAAAATCAAAAAATTCCTGCCTGCGGAGTCCGGAAAACCTCCCGGGATGGGCCGGACCGAATCAGATCAAATTGAAAGACGAAGTCCGCCATGAGATTCGGGGTTGAATTTAAGGCTTAGAGGCACTTTTGGATGCTTGATTTGGGACGGCATATATTTGGCCCAAAAATCAAAAAATTCCTGACCGCGGAGTCATGGAAACCTCCTGGGATGGGCCGGAGAAAATCAGGTCAAAGTGAAAAAGAAAGTCCACCATGAGATTCGGGGTTGAATTTAAGGCTTAGAGGCACTTCTGGATGCTTGATTTCGGACGGCATAATTTTTGGCCCAAAAAACAAAAAATTCCTGACCGCGGAGTCCGGAAAACATCCCGGGATGGGCCGGACCGAATCAGGTCAAATTGAAAGACGAAGTCCGCGCTGAGATTCGGGGTTGAATTTAAGGCTTAGAGGCACTTTTGGATGCTTGATTTGGGACGGCATATATTTGGCCCAAAAATCAAAAAATTCCTGACCGCGGAGTCAGGAAAACCTCTTGGGATGGGCTGGAGAAAATCAGGTCAAAGTGAAAAAGAAAGTCCGCCATGAGATTCGGGGTTGAATTTAAGGCTTAGAGGCACTTTTGGATGCTTGATTTGGGACGGCATATATTTGGCCCAAAAATCAAAAAATTCCTGACCGCGGAGTCAGGAAAACCTCCTGGGATGGGCTGGAGAAAATCAGGTCAAAGTGAAAAAGAAAGTCCGCCATGAGATTCGGGGTTGAATTTAAGGCTTAGAGGCACTTTTGGATGCTTGATTTGGGACGGCATATATTTGGCCCAAAAATCAAAAAATTCCTGACCACGGAGTCAGGAAAACCTCCTGGGATGGGCCGGAGAAAATCAGGTCAAAGTGAAAAAGAAAGTCCGCTATGAGATTCGGGGTTGAATTTAAGGCTTAGAGGCACTTCTGGATGCTTGATTTGGGACGGCATAATTTTTGGCCCAAAAATCAAAAAATTCCTGACCGCGGAGTCCGGAAAACCTCCCGGAATGGGTCGGACCGAATCAGGTCAAATTGAAAGACGAAGTCCGTGCTGAGATTCGGGGTTGAATTTAAGGATTAGAGGCACTTTTGGATGCTTGATTTGGGACGGCATAATTTTTGGCCCAAAAATCAAAAAATTCCTGCCCGCGGAGTCCGGAAAACCTCCCGGGATGGGCCGGACCGAATCAGATCAAATTGAAAGACGAAGTCCGCCATGAGATTCGGGGTTGAATTTAAGGCTTAGAGGCACTTTTGGATGCTTGATTTGGGACGGCATATATTTGGCCCAAAAATCAAAAAATTCCTGCCCGCGGAGTCCGGAAAACCTCCCGGGATGGGCCGGACCGAATCAGATCAAATTGAAAGACGAAGTCCGCCATGAGATTCGGGGTTGAATTTAAGGCTTAGAGGCACTTTTGGATGCTTGATTTGGGACGGCATATATTTGGCCCAAAAATCAAAAAATTCCTGACCGCGGAGTCATGAAAACCTCCTGGGATGGGCCGGAGAAAATCAGGTCAAAGTGAAAAAGAAAGTCCGCCATGAGATTCGGGGTTGAATTTAAGGCTTAGAGGCACTTCTGGATGCTTGATTTGGGACGGCATAATTTTTGGCCCAAAAAACAAAAAATTCCTGACCGCGGAGTCCGGAAAACATCCCGGGATGGGCCGGACCGAATCAGGTCAAATTGAAAGACGAAGTCCGCGCTGAGATTCGGGGTTGAATTTAAGGCTTAGAGGCACTTTTGGATGCTTGATTTGGGACGGCATATATTTGGCCCAAAAATCAAAAAATTCCTGACCGCGGAGTCATGAAAACCTCCTCGGATGGGCCGGAGAAAATCAGATCAAAGTGAAAAAGAAAGTCCGCTATGAGATTCGGGGTTGAATTTAAGGCTTAGAGGCACTTCTGGATGCTTGATTTGGGACGGCATAATTTTTGGCCCAAAAAACAAAAAATTCCTGACCACGGAGTCCGGAAAACATCCCGGGATGGGCCGGACCGAATCAGGTCAAATTGAAAGACGAAGTCCGCGCTGAGATTCGGGGTTGAATTTAAGGCTTAGAGGCACTTTTGGATGCTTGATTTGGGACGGCATATATTTGGCCCAAAAATCAAAAAATTCCTGACCGCGGAGTCAGGAAAACCTCCCGGGATGGGCTGGAGAAAATCAGGTCAAAGTGAAAAAGAATGTCCGCCATGAGATTTGCGGTTGAATTTAAGGCTTAGAGGCACTTTTGGATGCTTGATTTGGGACGGCATATATTTGGCCCAAAAATCAAAAAATTCCTGACCGCGGAGTCAGGAAAACCTCCTGGGATGGGCCGGAGAAAATCAGGTCAAAGTGAAAAAGAAAGTCCGCCATGAGATTCGGGGTTGAATTTAAGGCTTAGAGGCACTTCTGGATGCTTGATTTGGGACGGCATAATTTTTGGCCCAAAAAACAAAAAATTCCTGACCGCGGAGTCCGGAAAACATCCCGGGATGGGCCGGACCGAATCAGGTCAAATTGAAAGACGAAGTCCGCGCTGAGATTCGGGGTTGAATTTAAGGCTTAGAGGCACTTTTGGATGCTTGATTTGGGACGGCATATATTTGGCCCAAAAATCAAAAAATTCCTGACCGCGGAGTCATGAAAACCTCCTCGGATGGGCCGGAGAAAATCAGATCAAAGTGAAAAAGAAAGTCCGCCATGAGATTCGGGGTTGAATTTAAGGCGTAGAGGCACTTCTGGATGCTTGATTTGGGACGGCATAATTTTTGGCCCAAAAAACAAAAAATTCCTGACCACGGAGTCCGGAAAACATCCCGGGATGGGCCGGACCGAATCAGGTCAAATTGAAAGACGAAGTCCGCGCTGAGATTCGGGGTTGAATTTAAGGCTTAGAGGCACTTTTGGATGCTTGATTTGGGACGGCATATATTTGGCCCAAAAATCAAAAAATTCCTGACCGCGGAGTCAGGAAAACCTCCCGGGATGGGCTGGAGAAAATCAGGTCAAAGTGAAAAAGAATGTCCGCCATGAGATTTGCGGTTGAATTTAAGGCTTAGAGGCACTTTTGGATGCTTGATTTGGGACGGCATATATTTGGCCCAAAAATCAAAAAATTCCTGACCGCGGAGTCAGGAAAACCTCCTGGGATGGGCCGGAGAAAATCAGGTCAAAGTGAAAAAGAAAGTCCGCCATGAGATTCGGGGTTGAATTTAAGGCTTAGAGGCACTTCTGGATGCTTGATTTGGGACGGCATATATTTGGCCCAAAAATCAAAAAATTCCTGACCGCGGAGTCAGGAAAACCTCCCGGGATGGGCCGGACCGAATCAGGTCAAATTGAAAGACGAAGTCCGCGCTGAGATTCGGGGTTAAATTTAAGGCTTAGAGGCTCTTTTGGATGCTTGATTTGGGACGGCATATATTTGGCCCAAAAATCAAAAAATTCCTGACCGCGGAGTCAGGAAAACCTCCTGGGATGGGCCGGAGAAAATCAGGTCAAAGTGAAAAACAAAGTCCGCCATGAGATTCGGGGTTGAATTTAAGGCTTAGAGGCACTTTTGGATGCTTGATTTGGGACGGCATACATTTGGCCCAAAAATCAAAAAATTCCTGACCGCGGAGTCAGGAAAACCTCCTGGGATGGGCCGGAGAAAATCAGGTCAAAGTGAAAAAGAAAGTCCGCCATGAGATTCGGGGTTGAATTTAAGGCTTAGAGGCACTTTTGGATGCTTGATTTGGGACGGCATAATTTTTGGCCCAAAAATCAAAAAATTCCTGCCCGCGGAGTCCGGAAAACCTCCCGGGATGGGCCGGACCGAATCAGGTCAAATAGGAAAACAAAGTCCGCCATGAGATTTGGGGTTGAATTTAAGGCTTAGAGGCACTTCTGGATGCTTGATTTGGGACGGCATATATTTGGCCCAAAAATCAAAAAATTCCTGACCGCGGAGTCAGGAAAACCTCCTGGGATGGGCCGGAGAAAATCAGGTCAAAGTGAAAAAGAAAGTCCGCCATGAGATTCGGGGTTGAATTTAAGGCTTAGAGGCACTTTTGGATGCTTGATTTGGGACGGCATAATTTTTGGCCCAAAAATCAAAAAATTCCTGCCCGCGGAGTCCGGAAAACCTCCCGGGATGGGCCGGACCGAATCAGGTCAAATAGGAAAACAAAGTCCGCCATGAGATTTGGGGTTGAATTTAAGGCTTAGAGGCACTTCTGGATGCTTGATTTGGGACGGCATATATTTGGCCCAAAAATCAAAAAATTCCTGACCGCGGAGTCAGGAAAACCTCCTGGGATGGGCCGGAGAAAATCAGGTCAAAGTGAAAAAGAAAGTCCGCCATGAGATTCGGGGTTGAATTTAAGGCTTAGAGGCACTTCTGGATGCTTGATTTGGGACGGCATAATTTTTGGGCCAAAAATCAAAAAATTCCTGACTTCCGAGTCAGGAAAACCTCCCGGGATGGACCGGACTGAATCAGGTCAAATTGGAAAACAAAGTCCGCGCTGAGATTCGGGGTTGAATTTAAGGCTTAGAGGCACTTTTGGATGCTTGATTTGGGACGGCATATATTTGGCCCAAAAATCAAAAAATTCCTGACTTCCGAGTCAGGAAAACCTCCCGGGATGGACCGGACCGAATCAGGTCAAATTGGAAAACAAAGTCCGCCATGAGATTTGGGGTTGAATTTAAGGCTTAGAGGCTCTTTTGGATGCTTGATTTGGGACGGCATATATTTGGCCCAAAAATCAAAAAATTCCTGACTGCGGAGTCAGGAAAACCTCCTGGGATGGGCCGGAGAAAATCAGGTCAAAGTGAAAAACAAAGTCCGCCATGAGATTCGGGGTTGAATTTAAGGCTTAGAGGCACTTTTGGATGCTTGATTTGGGACGGCATATATTTGGCCCAAAAATCAAAAAATTCCTGACTGCGGAGTCAGGAAAACCTCCTGGGATGGGCAGGAGAAAATCAGGTCAAAGTGAAAAACAAAGTCCGCCATGAGATTCGGGGTTGAATTTAAGGCTTAGAGGCACTTTTGGATGCTTGATTTGGGACGGCATATATTTGGCCCAAAAATCAAAAAATTCCTGACCGCGGAGTCAGGAAAACCTCCTGGGATGGGCCGGAGAAAATCATGTCAAAGTGAAAAAGAAAGTCCGCCATGAGATTCGGGGTTGAATTTAAGGCTTAGAGGCACTTCTGGATGCTTGATTTGGGACGGCATAATTTTTGGCCCAAAAATCAAAAAATTCCTGCCCGCGGAGTCCGGAAAACCTCCCGGGATGGGCCGGACCGAATCAGATCAAATTGAAAGACGAAGTCCGCCATGAGATTCGGGGTTGAATTTAAGGCTTAGAGGCACTTTTGGATGCTTGATTTGGGACGGCATATATTTGGCCCAAAAATCAAAAAATTCCTGACCGCGGAGTCAGGAAAACCTCCTGGGATGGGCCGGAGAAAATCAGGTCAAAGTGAAAAAGAAAGTCCGTCATGAGATTCGGGGTTGAATTTAAGGCTTAGAGGCACTTCTGGATGCTTGATTTGGGACGGCATAATTTTTGTCCCAAAAATCAAAAAATTCCTGACCGCGGAGTCCGTTAAAACATCCCGGGATGGGCCGGACCGAATCAGGTCAAATTGAAAGACGAAGTCCGCGCTGAGATTCGGGGTTGAATTTAAGGCTTAGAGGCACTTTTGGATGCTTGATTTGGGACGGCATAATTTTGGGCCAAAAATCAAACAATTCCTGACTTCTGAGTCAGGAAAACCTCCCGGAATGGACCGGACCGAATCAGGTCAAATTGGAAAACAAAGTCCGCCATGAGATTCGGGGTTGAATTTAAGGCTTAGAGGCACTTCTGGATGCTTGATTTGGGACGGCATAATTTTTGGCCCAAAAATAAAAAAATTCCTGACCGCGGAGTCAGGAAAACCTCCTGGGATGGGCCGGACCGAATCAGGTCAAATTGGAAAACGAAGTCCGTCATGAGATTCGGGGTTGAATTTAAATGTTAGAGGAACTTTTGGATGTTTGATTTCGGACCGCAATAATTTTTGGCCCAAAAATAAAAAAATTACTGACCGCGGAGTCAGGAAAACCTCCCGGGATGGGCTGGGGAAAATACGGTCAAGGTGGAAAACGAAGTCCGCCATGAGATTCGGGGTTGAATTTAAAGGTTATAGGAACTTTTGGATGGTTGATTTGGGACGGCATAATTTTTGGCCCAAAAATCAAAAAATTCCTGACCGCGGAGTCCGGAAAACCTCCCGGGATGGGCCGGACCGAATCAGGTCAAATTGAAAGACGAAGTCCGCGCTGAGATTCGGGGTTGAATTTAAGGCTTAGAGGCACTTTTGGATGCTTGATTTGGGACGGCATATATTTGGCCCAAAAATCAAAAAATTCCTGACCGCGGAGTCAGGAAAACCTCCTGGGATGGGCTGGAGAAAATCAGGTCAAAGTGAAAAACAAAGTCCGCCATGAGATTCGGGGTTGAATTTAAGGCTTAGAGGCACTTCTGGATGCTTGATTTGGGACGGCATAATTTTTGGCCCAAAAATCAAAAAATTCCTGCCCGCGGAGTCCGGAAAACCTCCCGGGATGGGCCGGACCGAATCAGGTCAAATTGAAAGACGAAGTCCGCGCTGAGATTCGGGGTTGAATTTAAGGCTTAGAGGCACTTTTGGATGCTTGATTTGGGACGGCATATATTTGGCCCAAAAATCAAAAAATTCCTGACCGCGGAGTCAGGAAAACCTCCTGGGATGGGCTGGAGAAAATCAGGTCAAAGTAAAAAAGAAAGTCCGCCATGAGATTCGGGGTTGAATTTAAGGCTTAGAGGCACTTTTGGATGCTTGATTTGGGACGGCATATATTTGGCCCAAAAATCAAAAAATTCCTGACCGCGGAGTCAGGAAAACCTCCTGGGATGGGCCGGAGAAAATCAGGTCAAAGTGAAAAAGAAAGTCCGCTATGAGATTCGGGGTTGAATTTAAGGCTTAGAGGCACTTCTGGATGCTTGATTTGGGACGGCATAATTTTTGGCCCAAAAATCAAAAAATTCCTGACCGCGGAGTCAGGAAAACCTCACGGGATGGGCCGGACCGAATCAGATCAAATTGAAAGACGAAGTCCGCCATGAGATTCGCGGTTGAATTTAAGGCTTAGAGGCACTTCTGGATGCTTGATTTGGGACGGCATAATTTTTGGCCCAAAAATAAAAAAATTCCTGACCGCGGAGTCAGGAAAACCTCCCGGGATGGGCCGGACCGAATCAGGTCAAATTGGAAAACGAAGTCCGTCATGAGATTCGGGGTTGAATTTAAATGTTAGAGGAACTTTTGGATGTTTGATTTCGGACCGCAATAATTTTTGGCCCAAAAATAAAAAAATTACTGACCGCGGAGTCAGGAAAACCTCCCGGGATGGGCTGGGGAAAATACGGTCAAGGTGGAAAACGAAGTCCGCCATGAGATTCGGGGTTGAATTTAAAGGTTATAGGAACTTTTGGATGGTTGATTTGGGACGGCATAATTTTTGGCCCAAAAATCAAAAAATTCCTGACCGCGGAGTCCGGAAAACCTCCCGGGATGGGCCGGACCGAATCAGGTCAAATTGAAAGACGAAGTCCGCGCTGAGATTCGGGGTTGAATTTAAGGCTTAGAGGCACTTTTGGATGCTTGATTTGGGACGGCATATATTTGGCCGAAAAATCAAAAAATTCCTGACCGCGGAGTCAGGAAAACCTCCTGGGATGGGCCGGAGAAAATCAGGTCAAAGTGAAAAACAAAGTCCGCCATGAGATTCGGGGTTGAATTTAAGGCTTAGAGGCACTTCTGGATGCTTGATTTGGGACGGTATAATTTTTGGCCCAAAAATCAAAAAATTCCTGCCCGCGGAGTCCGGAAAACCTCCCGGGATGGGCCGGACCGAATCAGGTCAAATTGAAAGACGAAGTCCGCGCTGAGATTCGGGGTTGAATTTAAGGCTCAGAGGCACTTTTGGATGCTTGATTTGGGACGGCATATATTTGGCCCAAAAATCAAAAAATTCCTGACCGCGGAGTCAGGAAAACCTCCTGGGATGGGCCGGAGAAAATCAGGTCAAAGTGAAAAAGAAAGTCCGCCATGAGATTCGGGGTTGAATTTAAGGCTTAGAGGCACTTCTGGATGCTTGATTTGGGACGGCATAATTTTTGGCCCAAAAATCAAAAAATTCCTGCCCGTGGAGTCCGGAAAACCTCCCGGGATGGGCCGGACCGAATCAGATCAAATTGAAAGACGAAGTCCGCCATGAGATTCGGGGTTGAATTTAAGGCTTAGAGGCACTTTTGGATGCTTGATTTGGGACGGCATATATTTGGCCCAAAAATCAAAAAATTCCTGACCGCGGAGTCCGGAAAACCTCACGGGATGGGCCGGACCGAATCAGATCAAATTGAAAGACGAAGTCCGCCATGAGATTCGCGGTTGAATTTAAGGCTTAGAGGCACTTTTGGATGCTTGATTTGGGACGGCATATATTTGGCCCAAAAATCAAAAAATTCCTGACCGCGGAGTCAGGAAAACCTCCTGGGATGGGCCGGAGAAAATCAGGTCAAAGTGAAAAAGAAAGTCCGCCATGAGATTCGGGGTTGAATTTAAGGCTTAGAGGCACTTCTGGATGCTTGATTTGGGACGGCATATATTTGGCCCAAAAATCAAAAAATTCCTGACCGCGGAGTCCGGAAAACCTCACGGGATGGGCCGGACCGAATCAGATCAAATTGAAAGACGAAGTCCGCCATGAGATTCGCGGTTGAATTTAAGGCTTAGAGGCACTTTTGGATGCTTGATTTGGGACGGCATATATTTGGCCCAAAAATCAAAAAATTCCTGACCGCGGAGTCAGGAAAACCTCCTGGGATGGGCCGGAGAAAATCAGGTCAAAGTGAAAAAGAAAGTCCGCCATGAGATTCGGGGTTGAATTTAAGGCTTAGAGGCACTTCTGGATGCTTGATTTGGGACCGCAATAATTTTTGGCCCAAAAATAAAAAAATTACTGACCGCGGAGTCAGGAAAACCTCCCGGGATGGGCTGGGGAAAATACGGTCAAGGTGGAAAACGAAGTCCGCCATGAGATTCGGGGTTGAATTTAAAGGTTATAGGAACTTTTGGATGGTTGATTTGGGACGGCATAATTTTTGGCCCAAAAATCAAAAAATTCCTGCCCGCGGAGTCCGGAAAACCTCCCGGGATGGGCCGGACCGAATCAGATCAAATTGAAAGACGAAGTCCGCCATGAGATTCGGGGTTGAATTTAAGGCTTAGAGGCACTTTTGGATGCTTGATTTGGGACGGCATATATTTGGCCCAAAAATCAAAAAATTCCTGACCGCGGAGTCATGAAAACCTCCTGGGATGGGCCGGAGAAAATCAGGTCAAAGTGAAAAAGAAAGTCCGCCATGAGATTCGGGGTTGAATTTAAGGCTTAGAGGCACTTCTGGATGCTTGATTTGGGACGGCATAATTTTTGGCCCAAAAATCAAAAAATTCCTGACCGCGGAGTCCGGAAAACATCCCGGGATGGGCCGGACCGAATCAGGTCAAATTGAAAGACGAAGTGCGCGCTGAGATTCGGGGTTGAATTTAAGGCTTAGAGGCACTTTTGGATGCTTGATTTGGGACGGCATAATTTTGGGCCAAAAATCAAACAATTCCTGACTTCTGAGTCAGGAAAACCTCCCGGAATGGACCGGACCGAATCAGGTCAAATTGGAAAACAAAGTCCGCCATGAGATTCGGGGTTGAATTTAAGGCTTAGAGGCACTTCTGGATGCTTGATTTGGGACGGCATAATTTTTGGCCCAAAAATAAAAAAATTCCTGACCGCGGAGTCAGGAAAACCTCCCGGGATGGGCCGGACCGAATCAGGTCAAATTGGAAAACGAAGTCCGTCATGAGATTCGGGGTTGAATTTAAATGTTAGAGGAACTTTTGGATGTTTGATTTCGGACCGCAATAATTTTTGGCCCAAAAATAAAAAAATTACTGACCGCGGAGTCAGGAAAACCTCCCGGGATGGGCTGGGGAAAATACGGTCAAGGTGGAAAACGAAGTCCGCCATGAGATTCGGGGTTGAATTTAAAGGTTATAGGAACTTTTGGATGGTTGATTTGGGACGGCATAATTTTTGGCCCAAAAATCAAAAAATTCCTGACCGCGGAGTCCGGAAAATCTCCCGGGATGGGCCGGACCGAATCAGGTCAAATTGAAAGACGAAGTCCGCGCTGAGATTCGGGGTTGAATTTAAGGCTTAGAGGCACTTTTGGATGCTTGATTTGGGACGGCATAATTTTTGGCCCAAAAATAAAAAAATTCCTGACCGCGGAGTCAGGAAAACCTCCCGGGATGGGCCGGACCGAATCAGGTCAAATTGGAAAACGAAGTCCGTCATGAGATTCGGGGTTGAATTTAAATGTTAGAGGAACTTTTGGATGTTTGATTTCGGACCGCAATAATTTTTGGCCCAAAAATAAAAAAATTACTGACCGCGGAGTCAGGAAAACCTCCCGGGATGGGCTGGGGAAAATACGGTCAAGGTGGAAAACGAAGTCCGCCATGAGATTCGGGGTTGAATTTAAAGGTTATAGGAACTTTTGGATGGTTGATTTGGGACGGCATAATTTTTGGCCCAAAAATCAAAAAATTCCTGACCTCGGAGTCCGGAAAATCTCCCGGGATGGGCCGGACCGAATCAGGTCAAATTGAAAGACGAAGTCCGCGCTGAGATTCGGGGTTGAATTTAAGGCTTAGAGGCACTTTTGGATGCTTGATTTGGGACGGCATATATTTGGCCCAAAAATCAAAAAATTCCTGACCGCGGAGTCAGGAAAACCTCCTGGGATGGGCCGGAGAAAATCAGGTCAAAGTGAAAAAGAAAGTCCGCCATGAGATTCGGGGTTGAATTTAAGGCTTAGAGGCACTTCTGGATGCTTGATTTGGGACGGCATAATTTTTGGCCCAAAAATCAAAAAATTCCTGACCGCGGAGTCCGGAAAACCTCCCGGGATGGGCCGGACCGAATCAGGTCAAATTGAAAGACGAAGTCCGCGCTGAGATTCGGGGTTGAATTTAAGGATTAGAGGCACTTTTGGATGCTTGATTTGGGACGGCATAATTTTTGGCCCAAAAATCAAAAAATTCCTGCCCGCGGAGTCCGGAAAACCTCTTGGGATGGGCTGGAGAAAATCAGGTCAAATTGAAAGACGAAGTCCGCGCTGAGATTCGGGGTTGAATTTAAGGCTTAGAGGCACTTTTGGATGCTTGATTTGGGACGGCATATATTTGGCCCAAAAATCAAAAAATTCCTGACCGCGGAGTCAGGAAAACATCCCGGGATGGGTCAGACCGAATCAGGTCAAATTGAAAGACGAAGTCCGTGCTGAGATTCGGGGTTGAATTTAAGGCTTAGAGGCACTTTTGGATGCTTGATTTGGGACGGCATAATTTTTGGCCCAAAAATCAAAAAATTCCTGCCCGCGGAGTCCGGAAAACCTCACGGGATGGGCCGGACCGAATCAGATCAAATTGAAAGACGAAGTCCGCCATGAGATTCGCGGTTGAATTTAAGGCTTAGAGGCACTTTTGGATGCTTGATTTGGGACGGCATATATTTGGCCCAAAAATCAAAAAATTCCTGACCGCGGAGTCAGTAAAACCTCCTGGGATGGGCCGGAGAAAATCAGGTCAAAGTGAAAAAGAAAGTCCGCCATGAGATTCGGGGTTGAATTTAAGGCTTAGAGGCACTTCTGGATGCTTGATTTGGGACGGCATAATTTTTGGCCCAAAAATCAAAAAATTCCTGCCCTCGGAGTCCGGAAAACCTCCCGGGATGGGCCGGACCGAATCAGATCAAATTGAAAGACGAAGTCCGCCATGAGATTCGGGGTTGAATTTAAGGCTTAGAGGCACTTTTGGATGCTTGATTTGGGACGGCATATATTTGGCCCAAAAATCAAAAAATTCCTGACCGCGGAGTCCGGAAAACCTCACGGGATGGGCCGGACCGAATCAGATCAAATTGAAAGACGAAGTCCGCCATGAGATTCGGGGTTGAATTTAAGGCTTAGAGGCACTTTTGGATGCTTGATTTGGGACGGCATATATTTGGCCCAAAAATCAAAAAATTCCTGACCGCGGAGTCCGGAAAACCTCACGGGATGGGCCGGACCGAATCAGATCAAATTGAAAGACGAAGTCCGCCATGAGATTCGCGGTTGAATTTAAGGCTTAGAGGCACTTTTGGATGCTTGATTTGGGACGGCATATATTTGGCCCAAAAATCAAAAAATTCCTGACTTCTGAGTCAGGAAAACCTCCCGGAATGGACCGGACCGAATCAGGTCAAATTGGAAAACAAAGTCCGCCATGAGATTCGGGGTTGAATTTAAGGCTTAGAGGCACTTCTGGATGCTTGATTTGGGACGGCATAATTTTTGGCCCAAAAATAAAAAAATTCCTGACCGCGGAGTCAGGAAAACCTCCCGGGATGGGCCGGACCGAATCAGGTGAAATTGGAAAAGGAAGTCCGTCATGAGATTCGGGGTTGAATTTAAATGTTAGAGGAACTTTTGGATGTTTGATTTCGGACCGCAATAATTTTTGGCCCAAAAATAAAAAAATTACTGACCGCGGAGTCAGGAAAACCTCCCGGGATGGGCTGGGGAAAATACGGTCAAGGTGGAAAACGAAGTCCGCCATGAGATTCGGGGTTGAATTTAAAGGTTATAGGAACTTTTGGATGGTTGATTTGGGACGGCATAATTTTTGGCCCAAAAATCAAAAAATTCCTGACCGCGGAGTCCGGAAAACCTCCCGGGATGGGCCGGACCGAATCAGGTCAAATTGAAAGACGAAGTTCGCGCTGAGATTCGGGGTTGAATTTAAGGCTTAGAGGCACTTTTGGATGCTTGATTTGGGACGGCATATATTTGGCCCAAAAATCAAAAAATTCCTGACCGCGGAGTCAGGAAAACCTCCTGGGATGGGCTGGAGAAAATCAGGTCAAAGTGAAAAAGAAAGTCCGCCATGAGATTCGGGGTTGAATTTAAGGCTTAGAGGCACTTTTGGATGCTTGATTTGGGACGGCATATATTTGGCCCAAAAATCAAAAAATTCCTGACCGCGGAGTCAGGAAAACCTCCTGGGATGGGCCGGAGAAAGTCAGGTCAAAGTGAAAAAGAAAGTCCGCTATGAGATTCGGGGTTGAATTTAAGGCTTAGAGGCACTTCTGGATGCTTGATTTGGGACGGCATAATTTTTGGCCCAAAAATCAAAAAATTCCTGACCGCGGAGTCTGGAAAACATCCCGGGATGGGTCGGACCGAATCAGGTCAAATTGAAAGACGAAGTCCGTGCTGAGATTCGGGGTTGAATTTAAGGATTAGAGGCACTTTTGGATGCTTGATTTGGGACAGCATAATTTTTGGCCCAAAAATCAAAAAATTCCTGCCCGCGGAGTCCGGAAAACCTCCCGGGATGGGCCGGACCGAATCAGATCAAATTGAAAGACGAAGTCCGCCATGAGATTCGCGGTTGAATTTAAGGCTTAGAGGCACTTTTGGATGCTTGATTTGGGACGGCATATATTTGGCCCAAAAATCAAAAAATTCCTGACCGCGGAGTCAGGAAAACCTCCTGGGATGGGCCGGAGAAAATCAGGTCAAAGTGAAAAAGAAAGTCCGCCATGAGATTCGGGGTTGAATTTAAGGCTTAGAGGCACTTTTGGATGCTTGATTTGGGACGGCATATATTTGGCCCAAAAATCAAAAAATTCCTGACCGCGGAGTCAGGAAAACCTCCTGGGATGGGCTGTAGAAAATCAGGTCAAAGTGAAAAAGAAAGTCCGCCATGAGATTCGGGGTTGAATTTAAGGCTTAGAGGCACTTTTGGATGCTTGATTTGGGACGGCATATATTTGGCCCAAAAATCAAAAAATTCCTGACCGCGGAGTCAGGAAAACCTCCTGGGATGGGCCGGAGAAAATCAGGTCAAAGTGAAAAACAAAGTCCGCTATGAGATTCGGGGTTGAATTTAAGGCTTAGAGGCACTTCTGGATGCTTGATTTGGGACGGCATAATTTTTGGCCCAAAAATCAAAAAATTCCTGACCGCGGAGTCAGGAAAACATCCCGGGATGGGTCGGACCGAATCAGGTCAAATTGAAAGACGAAGTCCGTGCTGAGATTCGGGGTTGAATTTAAGGATTAGAGGCACTTTTGGATGCTTGATTTGGGACGGCATAATTTTTGGCCCAAAATTCAAAAAATTCCTGCCCGCGGAGTCCGGAAAACCTCCCGGGATGGGCCGGACCGAATCAGATCAAATTGAAAGACGAAGTCCGCCATGAGATTCGCGGTTGAATTTAAGGCTTAGAGGCACTTTTGGATGCTTGATTTGGGACGGCATATATTTGGCCCAAAAATCAAAAAATTCCTGACCGCGGAGTCAGGAAAACCTCCTGGGATGGGCTGGAGAAAATCAGGTCAAAGTGAAAAAGAAAGTCCGCCATGAGATTCGGGGTTGAATTTAAGGCTTAGAGGCACTTTTGGATGCTTGATTTGGGACGGCATATATTTGGCCCAAAAATCAAAAAATTCCTGACCGCGGAGTCAGGAAAACCTCTTGGGATGGGCTGGAGAAAATCAGGTCAAAGTGAAAAAGAAAGTCCGCCATGAGATTCGGGGTTGAATTTAAGGCTTAGAGGCACTTTTGGATGCTTGATTTGGGACGGCATATATTTGGCCCAAAAATCAAAAAATTCCTGACCGCGGAGTCAGGAAAACCTCCTGGGATGGGCTGGAGAAAATCAGGTCAAAGTGAAAAAGAAAGTCCGCCATGAGATTCGGGGTTGAATTTAAGGCTTAGAGGCACTTTTGGATGCTTGATTTGGGACGGCATATATTTGGCCCAAAAATCAAAAAATTCCTGACCACGGAGTCAGGAAAACCTCCTGGGATGGGCCGGAGAAAATCAGGTCAAAGTGAAAAAGAAAGTCCGCTATGAGATTCGGGGTTGAATTTAAGGCTTAGAGGCACTTCTGGATGCTTGATTTGGGACGGCATAATTTTTGGCCCAAAAATAAAAAAATTCCTGACCGCGGAGTCCGGAAAACCTCCCGGAATGGGTCGGACCGAATCAGGCCAAATTGAAAGACGAAGTCCGTGCTGAGATTCGGGGTTGAATTTAAGGATTAGAGGCACTTTTGGATGCTTGATTTGGGACGGCATAATTTTTGGCCCAAAAATCAAAAAATTCCTGCCCGCGGAGTCCGGAAAACCTCCCGGGATGGGCCGGACCGAATCAGATCAAATTGAAAGACGAAGTCCGCTATGAGATTCGGGGTTGAATTTAAGGCTTAGAGGCACTTTTGGATGCTTGATTTGGGACGGCATATATTTGGCCCAAAAATCAAAAAATTCCTGACCGCGGAGTCAGGAAAACCTCTTGGGATGGGCTGGAGAAAATCAGGTCAAAGTGAAAAAGAAAGTCCGCCATGAGATTCGGGGTTGAATTTAAGGCTTAGAGGCACTTTTGGATGCTTGATTTGGGACGGCATATATTTGGCCCAAAAATCAAAAAATTCCTGACCGCGGAGTCAGGAAAACCTCCTGGGATGGGCTGGAGAAAATCAGGTCAAAGTGAAAAAGAAAGTCCGCCATGAGATTCGGGGTTGAATTTAAGGCTTAGAGGCACTTTTGGATGCTTGATTTGGGACGGCATATATTTGGCCCAAAAATCAAAAAATTCCTGACCACGGAGTCAGGAAAACCTCCTGGGATGGGCCGGAGAAAATCAGGTCAAAGTGAAAAAGAAAGTCCGCTATGAGATTCGGGGTTGAATTTAAGGCTTAGAGGCACTTCTGGATGCTTGATTTGGGACGGCATAATTTTTGGCCCAAAAATCAAAAAATTCCTGACCGCGGAGTCCGGAAAACCTCCCGGAATGGGTCGGACCGAATCAGGCCAAATTGAAAGACGAAGTCCGTGCTGAGATTCGGGGTTGAATTTAAGGATTAGAGGCACTTTTGGATGCTTGATTTGGGACGGCATAATTTTTGGCCCAAAAATCAAAAAATTCCTGCCCGCGGAGTCCGGAAAACCTCCCGGGATGGGCCGGACCGAATCAGGTCAAATTGAAAGACCAAGTCCGCCATGAGATTTGGGGTTGAATTTAAGGCTTAGAGGCACTTTTGGATGCTTGATTTGGGACGGCATATATTTGGCCCAAAAATCAAAAAATTCCTGACCGCGGAGTCAGGAAAACATCCCGGGATGGGTCGGACCGAATCAGGTCAAATTGAAAGACGAAGTCCGTGCTGAGATTCGGGGTTGAATTTAAGGATTAGAGGCACTTTTGGATGCTTGATTTGGGACGGCATAATTTTTGGCCCAAAAATCAAAAAATTCTTGCCCGCGGAGTCCGGAAAACCTCCCGGGATGGGCCGGACCGAATCAGATCAAATGGAAAGACGAAGTCCGCCATGAGATTCGCGGTTGAATTTAAGGCTTAGAGGCACTTTTGGATGCTTGATTTGGGACGGCATATATTTGGCCCAAAAATCAAAAAATTCCTGACCGCGGAGTCAGGAAAACCTCCTGGGATGGGCCGGAGAAAATCAGGTCAAAGTGAAAAAGAAAGTCCGCCATGAGATTCAGGGTTGAATTTAAGGCTTAGAGGCACTTCTGGATGCTTGATTTGGGACGGCATAATTTTTGGCCCAAAAATCAAAAAATTCCTGCCCGCGGAGTCCGGAAAACCTCCCGGGATGGGCCGGACCGAATCAGATCAAATTGAAAGACGAAGTCCGCCATGAGATTCGGGGTTGAATTTAAGGCTTAGAGGCACTTTTGGATGCTTGATTTGGGACGGCATATATTTGGTCCAAAAATCAAAAAATTCCTGCCCGCGGAGTCCGGAAAACCTCCCGGGATGGGCCGGACCGAATCAGATCAAATGGAAAGACGAAGTCCGCCATGAGATTCGCGGTTGAATTTAAGGCTTAGAGGCACTTTTGGATGCTTGATTTGGGACGGCATATATTTGGCCCAAAAATCAAAAAATTCCTGACCGCGGAGTCAGGAAAACCTCCTGGGATGGGCCGGAGAAAATCAGGTCAAAGTGAAAAAGAAAGTCCGCCATGAGATTCGGGGTTGAATTTAAGGCTTAGAGGCACTTCTGGATGCTTGATTTGGGACGGCATAATTTTTGGCCCAAAAATCAAAAAATTCCTGCCCGCGGAGTCCGGAAAACCTCCCGGGATGGGCCGGACCGAATCAGATCAAATTGAAAGACGAAGTCCGCCATGAGATTCGGGGTTGAATTTAAGGCTTAGAGGCACTTTTGGATGCTTGATTTGGGACGGCATATATTTGGCCCAAAAATCAAAAAATTCCTGACCGCGGAGTCATGGAAACCTCCTGGGATGGGCCGGAGAAAATCAGGTCAAAGTGAAAAAGAAAGTCCACCATGAGATTCGGGGTTGAATTTAAGGCTTAGAGGCACTTCTGGATGCTTGATTTCGGACGGCATAATTTTTGGCCCAAAAAACAAAAAATTCCTGACCGCGGAGTCCGGAAAACATCCCGGGATGGGCCGGACCGAATCAGGTCAAATTGAAAGACGAAGTCCGCGCTGAGATTCGGGGTTGAATTTAAGGCTTAGAGGCACTTTTGGATGCTTGATTTGGGACGGCATATATTTGGCCCAAAAATCAAAAAATTCCTGACCGCGGAGTCAGGAAAACCTCTTGGGATGGGCTGGAGAAAATCAGGTCAAAGTGAAAAAGAAAGTCCGCCATGAGATTCGGGGTTGAATTTAAGGCTTAGAGGCACTTTTGGATGCTTGATTTGGGACGGCATATATTTGGCCCAAAAATCAAAAAATTCCTGACCGCGGAGTCAGGAAAACCTCCTGGGATGGGCTGGAGAAAATCAGGTCAAAGTGAAAAAGAAAGTCCGCCATGAGATTCGGGGTTGAATTTAAGGCTTAGAGGCACTTTTGGATGCTTGATTTGGGACGGCATATATTTGGCCCAAAAATCAAAAAATTCCTGACCACGGAGTCAGGAAAACCTCCTGGGTTGGGCCGGAGAAAATCAGGTCAAAGTGAAAAAGAAAGTCCGCTATGAGATTCGGGGTTGAATTTAAGGCTTAGAGGCACTTCTGGATGCTAGATTTGGGACGGCATAATTTTTGGCCCAAAAATCAAAAAATTCCTGACCGCGGAGTCCGGAAAACCTCCCGGAATGGGTCGGACCGAATCAGGTCAAATTGAAAGACGAAGTCCGTGCTGAGATTCGGGGTTGAATTTAAGGATTAGAGGCACTTTTGGATGCTTGATTTGGGACGGCATAATTTTTGGCCCAAAAATCAAAAAATTCCTGCCCGCGGAGTCCGGAAAACCTCCCGGGATGGGCCGGACCGAATCAGATCAAATTGAAAGACGAAGTCCGCCATGAGATTCGGGGTTGAATTTAAGGCTTAGAGGCACTTTTGGATGCTTGATTTGGGACGGCATATATTTGGCCCAAAAATCAAAAAATTCCTGCCCGCGGAGTCCGGAAAACCTCCCGGGATGGGCCGGACCGAATCAGATCAAATTGAAAGACGAAGTCCGCCATGAGATTCGGGGTTGAATTTAAGGCTTAGAGGCACTTTTGGATGCTTGATTTGGGACGGCATATATTTGGCCCAAAAATCAAAAAATTCCTGACCGCGGAGTCATGAAAACCTCCTGGGATGGGCCGGAGAAAATCAGGTCAAAGTGAAAAAGAAAGTCCGCCATGAGATTCGGGGTTGAATTTAAGGCTTAGAGGCACTTCTGGATGCTTGATTTGGGACGGCATAATTTTTGGCCCAAAAAACAAAAAATTCCTGACCGCGGAGTCCGGAAAACATCCCGGGATGGGCCGGACCGAATCAGGTCAAATTGAAAGACGAAGTCCGCGCTGAGATTCGGGGTTGAATTTAAGGCTTAGAGGCACTTTTGGATGCTTGATTTGGGACGGCATATATTTGGCCCAAAAATCAAAAAATTCCTGACCGCGGAGTCATGAAAACCTCCTCGGATGGGCCGGAGAAAATCAGATCAAAGTGAAAAAGAAAGTCCGCCATGAGATTCGGGGTTGAATTTAAGGCTTAGAGGCACTTCTGGATGCTTGATTTGGGACGGCATAATTTTTGGCCCAAAAAACAAAAAATTCCTGACCACGGAGTTCGGAAAACATCCCGGGATGGGCCGGACCGAATCAGGTCAAATTGAAAGACGAAGTCCGCGCTGAGATTCGGGGTTGAATTTAAGGCTTAGAGGCACTTTTGGATGCTTGATTTGGGACGGCATATATTTGGCCCAAAAATCAAAAAATTCCTGACCGCGGAGTCAGGAAAACCTCCCGGGATGGGCTGGAGAAAATCAGGTCAAAGTGAAAAAGAATGTCCGCCATGAGATTTGCGGTTGAATTTAAGGCTTAGAGGCACTTTTGGATGCTTGATTTGGGACGGCATATATTTGGCCCAAAAATCAAAAAATTCCTGACCGCGGAGTCCGGAAAACATCCCGGGATGGGCCGGACCGAATCAGGTCAAATTGAAAGACGAAGTCCGCGCTGAGATTCGGGGTTGAATTTAAGGCTTAGAGGCACTTTTGGATGCTTGATTTGGGACGGCATATATTTGGCCCAAAAATCAAAAAATTCCTGACCGCGGAGTCATGAAAACCTCCTCGGATGGGCCGGAGAAAATCAGATCAAAGTGAAAAAGAAAGTCCGCCATGAGATTCGGGGTTGAATTTAAGGCGTAGAGGCACTTCTGGATGTTTGATTTGGGACGGCATAATTTTTGGCCCAAAAAACAAAAAATTCCTGACCACGGAGTCCGGAAAACATCCCGGGATGGGCCGGACCGAATCAGGTCAAATTGAAAGACGAAGTCCGCGCTGAGATTCGGGGTTGAATTTAAGGCTTAGAGGCACTTTTGGATGCTTGATTTGGGACGGCATATATTTGGCCCAAAAATCAAAAAATTCCTGACCGCGGAGTCAGGAAAACCTCCCGGGATGGGCTGGAGAAAATCAGGTCAAAGTGAAAAAGAATGTCCGCCATGAGATTTGCGGTTGAATTTAAGGCTTAGAGGCACTTTTGGATGCTTGATTTGGGACGGCATATATTTGGCCCAAAAATCAAAAAATTCCTGACCGCGGAGTCAGGAAAACCTCCTGGGATGGGCCGGAGAAAATCAGGTCAAAGTGAAAAAGAAAGTCCGCCATGAGATTCGGGGTTGAATTTAAGGCTTAGAGGCACTTCTGGATGCTTGATTTGGGACGGCATATATTTGGCCCAAAAATCAAAAAATTCCTGACCGCGGAGTCAGGAAAACCTCCCGGGATGGGCCGGACCGAATCAGGTCAAATTGAAAGACGAAGTCCGCGCTGAGATTCGGGGTTAAATTTAAGGCTTAGAGGCTCTTTTGGATGCTTGATTTGGGACGGCATATATTTGGCCCAAAAATCAAAAAATTCCTGACCGCGGAGTCAGGAAAACCTCCTGGGATGGGCCGGAGAAAATCAGGTCAAAGTGAAAAACAAAGTCCGCCATGAGATTCGGGGTTGAATTTAAGGCTTAGAGGCACTTTTGGATGCTTGATTTGGGACGGCATACATTTGGCCCAAAAATCAAAAAATTCCTGACCGCGGAGTCAGGAAAACCTCCTGGGATGGGCCGGAGAAAATCAGGTCAAAGTGAAAAAGAAAGTCCGCCATGAGATTCGGGGTTGAATTTAAGGCTTAGAGGCACTTTTGGATGCTTGATTTGGGACGGCATAATTTTTGGCCCAAAAATCAAAAAATTCCTGCCCGCGGAGTCCGGAAAACCTCCCGGGATGGGCCGGACCGAATCAGGTCAAATAGGAAAACAAAGTCCGCCATGAGATTTGGGGTTGAATTTAAGGCTTAGAGGCACTTCTGGATGCTTGATTTGGGACGGCATATATTTGGCCCAAAAATCAAAAAATTCCTGACCGCGGAGTCAGGAAAACCTCCTGGGATGGGCCGGAGAAAATCAGGTCAAAGTGAAAAAGAAAGTCCGCCATGAGATTCGGGGTTGAATTTAAGGCTTAGAGGCACTTTTGGATGCTTGATTTGGGACGGCATAATTTTTGGCCCAAAAATCAAAAAATTCCTGCCCGCGGAGTCCGGAAAACCTCCCGGGATGGGCCGGACCGAATCAGGTCAAATTGAAAGACGAAGTCCGCGCTGAGATTCGGGGTTGAATTTAAGGCTTAGAGGCACTTTTGGATGCTTGATTTGGGACGGCATATATTTGGCCCAAAAATCAAAAAATTCCTGACCGCGGAGTCAGGAAAACCTCCCGGGATGGGCTGGAGAAAATCAGGTCAAAGTGAAAAAGAATGTCCGCCATGAGATTTGCGGTTGAATTTAAGGCTTAGAGGCACTTTTGGATGCTTGATTTGGGACGGCATATATTTGGCCCAAAAATCAAAAAATTCCTGACCGCGGAGTCAGGAAAACCTCCTGGGATGGGCCGGAGAAAATCAGGTCAAAGTGAAAAAGAAAGTCCGCCATGAGATTCGGGGTTGAATTTAAGGCTTAGAGGCACTTCTGGATGCTTGATTTGGGACGGCATATATTTGGCCCAAAAATCAAAAAATTCCTGACCGCGGAGTCAGGAAAACCTCCCGGGATGGGCCGGACCGAATCAGGTCAAATTGAAAGACGAAGTCCGCGCTGAGATTCGGGGTTAAATTTAAGGCTTAGAGGCTCTTTTGGATGCTTGATTTGGGACGGCATATATTTGGCCCAAAAATCAAAAAATTCCTGACCGCGGAGTCAGGAAAACCTCCTGGGATGGGCCGGAGAAAATCAGGTCAAAGTGAAAAACAAAGTCCGCCATGAGATTCGGGGTTGAATTTAAGGCTTAGAGGCACTTTTGGATGCTTGATTTGGGACGGCATACATTTGGCCCAAAAATCAAAAAATTCCTGACCGCGGAGTCAGGAAAACCTCCTGGGATGGGCCGGAGAAAATCAGGTCAAAGTGAAAAAGAAAGTCCGCCATGAGATTCGGGGTTGAATTTAAGGCTTAGAGGCACTTTTGGATGCTTGATTTGGGACGGCATAATTTTTGGCCCAAAAATCAAAAAATTCCTGCCCGCGGAGTCCGGAAAACCTCCCGGGATGGGCCGGACCGAATCAGGTCAAATAGGAAAACAAAGTCCGCCATGAGATTTGGGGTTGAATTTAAGGCTTAGAGGCACTTCTGGATGCTTGATTTGGGACGGCATATATTTGGCCCAAAAATCAAAAAATTCCTGACCGCGGAGTCAGGAAAACCTCCTGGGATGGGCCGGAGAAAATCAGGTCAAAGTGAAAAAGAAAGTCCGCCATGAGATTCGGGGTTGAATTTAAGGCTTAGAGGCACTTTTGGATGCTTGATTTGGGACGGCATAATTTTTGGCCCAAAAATCAAAAAATTCCTGCCCGCGGAGTCCGGAAAACCTCCCGGGATGGGCCGGACCGAATCAGGTCAAATAGGAAAACAAAGTCCGCCATGAGATTTGGGGTTGAATTTAAGGCTTAGAGGCACTTCTGGATGCTTGATTTGGGACGGCATATATTTGGCCCAAAAATCAAAAAATTCCTGACCGCGGAGTCAGGAAAACCTCCTGGGATGGGCCGGAGAAAATCAGGTCAAAGTGAAAAAGAAAGTCCGCCATGAGATTCGGGGTTGAATTTAAGGCTTAGAGGCACTTCTGGATGCTTGATTTGGGACGGCATAATTTTTGGGCCAAAAATCAAAAAATTCCTGACTTCCGAGTCAGGAAAACCTCCCGGGATGGACCGGACTGAATCAGGTCAAATTGGAAAACAAAGTCCGCGCTGAGATTCGGGGTTGAATTTAAGGCTTAGAGGCACTTTTGGATGCTTGATTTGGGACGGCATATATTTGGCCCAAAAATCAAAAAATTCCTGACTTCCGAGTCAGGAAAACCTCCCGGGATGGACCGGACCGAATCAGGTCAAATTGGAAAACAAAGTCCGCCATGAGATTTGGGGTTGAATTTAAGGCTTAGAGGCTCTTTTGGATGCTTGATTTGGGACGGCATATATTTGGCCCAAAAATCAAAAAATTCCTGACTGCGGAGTCAGGAAAACCTCCTGGGATGGGCCGGAGAAAATCAGGTCAAAGTGAAAAACAAAGTCCGCCATGAGATTCGGGGTTGAATTTAAGGCTTAGAGGCACTTTTGGATGCTTGATTTGGGACGGCATATATTTGGCCCAAAAATCAAAAAATTCCTGACTGCGGAGTCAGGAAAACCTCCTGGGATGGGCAGGAGAAAATCAGGTCAAAGTGAAAAACAAAGTCCGCCATGAGATTCGGGGTTGAATTTAAGGCTTAGAGGCACTTTTGGATGCTTGATTTGGGACGGCATATATTTGGCCCAAAAATCAAAAAATTCCTGACCGCGGAGTCAGGAAAACCTCCTGGGATGGGCCGGAGAAAATCATGTCAAAGTGAAAAAGAAAGTCCGCCATGAGATTCGGGGTTGAATTTAAGGCTTAGAGGCACTTCTGGATGCTTGATTTGGGACGGCATAATTTTTGGCCCAAAAATCAAAAAATTCCTGCCCGCGGAGTCCGGAAAACCTCCCGGGATGGGCCGGACCGAATCAGATCAAATTGAAAGACGAAGTCCGCCATGAGATTCGGGGTTGAATTTAAGGCTTAGAGGCACTTTTGGATGCTTGATTTGGGACGGCATATATTTGGCCCAAAAATCAAAAAATTCCTGACCGCGGAGTCAGGAAAACCTCCTGGGATGGGCCGGAGAAAATCAGGTCAAAGTGAAAAAGAAAGTCCGTCATGAGATTCGGGGTTGAATTTAAGGCTTAGAGGCACTTCTGGATGCTTGATTTGGGACGGCATAATTTTTGTCCCAAAAATCAAAAAATTCCTGACCGCGGAGTCCGTTAAAACATCCCGGGATGGGCCGGACCGAATCAGGTCAAATTGAAAGACGAAGTCCGCGCTGAGATTCGGGGTTGAATTTAAGGCTTAGAGGCACTTTTGGATGCTTGATTTGGGACGGCATAATTTTGGGCCAAAAATCAAACAATTCCTGACTTCTGAGTCAGGAAAACGTCCCGGAATGGACCGGACCGAATCAGGTCAAATTGGAAAACAAAGTCCGCCATGAGATTCGGGGTTGAATTTAAGGCTTAGAGGCACTTCTGGATGCTTGATTTGGGACGGCATAATTTTTGGCCCAAAAATAAAAAAATTCCTGACCGCGGAGTCAGGAAAACCTCCTGGGATGGGCCGGACCGAATCAGGTCAAATTGGAAAACGAAGTCCGTCATGAGATTCGGGGTTGAATTTAAATGTTAGAGGAACTTTTGGATGTTTGATTTCGGACCGCAATAATTTTTGGCCCAAAAATAAAAAAATTACTGACCGCGGAGTCAGGAAAACCTCCCGGGATGGGCTGGGGAAAATACGGTCAAGGTGGAAAACGAAGTCCGCCATGAGATTCGGGGTTGAATTTAAAGGTTATAGGAACTTTTGGATGGTTGATTTGGGACGGCATAATTTTTGGCCCAAAAATCAAAAAATTCCTGACCGCGGAGTCAGGAAAACCTCCTGGGATGGGCTGGAGAAAATCAGGTCAAAGTGAAAAACAAAGTCCGCCATGAGATTCGGGGTTGAATTTAAGGCTTAGAGGCACTTCTGGATGCTTGATTTGGGACGGCATAATTTTTGGCCCAAAAATCAAAAAATTCCTGCCCGCGGAGTCCGGAAAACCTCCCGGGATGGGCCGGACCGAATCAGGTCAAATTGAAAGACGAAGTCCGCGCTGAGATTCGGGGTTGAATTTAAGGCTTAGAGGCACTTTTGGATGCTTGATTTGGGACGGCATATATTTGGCCCAAAAATCAAAAAATTCCTGACCGCGGAGTCAGGAAAACCTCTTGGGATGGGCTGGAGAAAATCAGGTCAAAGTGAAAAAGAAAGTCCGCCATGAGATTCGGGGTTGAATTTAAGGCTTAGAGGCACTTTTGGATGCTTGATTTGGGACGGCATATATTTGGCCCAAAAATCAAAAAATTCCTGACCGCGGAGTCAGGAAAACCTCCTGGGATGGGCTGGAGAAAATCAGGTCAAAGTAAAAAAGAAAGTCCGCCATGAGATTCGGGGTTGAATTTAAGGCTTAGAGGCACTTTTGGATGCTTGATTTGGGACGGCATATATTTGGCCCAAAAATCAAAAAATTCCTGACCGCGGAGTCAGGAAAACCTCCTGGGATGGGCCGGAGAAAATCAGGTCAAAGTGAAAAAGAAAGTCCGCTATGAGATTCGGGGTTGAATTTAAGGCTTAGAGGCACTTCTGGATGCTTGATTTGGGACGGCATAATTTTTGGCCCAAAAATCAAAAAATTCCTGACCGCGGAGTCAGGAAAACCTCACGGGATGGGCCGGACCGAATCAGATCAAATTGAAAGACGAAGTCCGCCATGAGATTCGCGGTTGAATTTAAGGCTTAGAGGCACTTCTGGATGCTTGATTTGGGACGGCATAATTTTTGGCCCAAAAATAAAAAAATTCCTGACCGCGGAGTCAGGAAAACCTCCCGGGATGGGCCGGACCGAATCAGGTCAAATTGGAAAACGAAGTCCGTCATGAGATTCGGGGTTGAATTTAAATGTTAGAGGAACTTTTGGATGTTTGATTTCGGACCGCAATAATTTTTGGCCCAAAAATAAAAAAATTACTGAACGCGGAGTCAGGAAAACCTCCCGGGATGGGCTGGGGAAAATACGGTCAAGGTGGAAAACGAAGTCCGCCATGAGATTCGGGGTTGAATTTAAAGGTTATAGGAACTTTTGGATGGTTGATTTGGGACGGCATAATTTTTGGCCCAAAAATCAAAAAATTCCTGACCGCGGAGTCCGGAAAACCTCCCGGGATGGGCCGGACCGAATCAGGTCAAATTGAAAGACGAAGTCCGCGCTGAGATTCGGGGTTGAATTTAAGGCTTAGAGGCACTTTTGGATGCTTGATTTGGGACGGCATATATTTGGCCGAAAAATCAAAAAATTCCTGACCGCGGAGTCAGGAAAACCTCCTGGGATGGGCCGGAGAAAATCAGGTCAAAGTGAAAAACAAAGTCCGCCATGAGATTCGGGGTTGAATTTAAGGCTTAGAGGCACTTCTGGATGCTTGATTTGGGACGGTATAATTTTTGGCCCAAAAATCAAAAAATTCCTGCCCGCGGAGTCCGGAAAACCTCCCGGGATGGGCCGGACCGAATCAGGTCAAATTGAAAGACGAAGTCCGCGCTGAGATTCGGGGTTGAATTTAAGGCTCAGAGGCACTTTTGGATGCTTGATTTGGGACGGCATATATTTGGCCCAAAAATCAAAAAATTCCTGACCGCGGAGTCAGGAAAACCTCCTGGGATGGGCCGGAGAAAATCAGGTCAAAGTGAAAAAGAAAGTCCGCCATGAGATTCGGGGTTGAATTTAAGGCTTAGAGGCACTTCTGGATGCTTGATTTGGGACGGCATAATTTTTGGCCCAAAAATCAAAAAATTCCTGCCCGTGGAGTCCGGAAAACCTCCCGGGATGGGCCGGACCGAATCAGATCAAATTGAAAGACGAAGTCCGCCATGAGATTCGGGGTTGAATTTAAGGCTTAGAGGCACTTTTGGATGCTTGATTTGGGACGGCATATATTTGGCCCAAAAATCAAAAAATTCCTGACCGCGGAGTCCGGAAAACCTCACGGGATGGGCCGGACCGAATCAGATCAAATTGAAAGACGAAGTCCGCCATGAGATTCGCGGTTGAATTTAAGGCTTAGAGGCACTTTTGGATGCTTGATTTGGGACAGCATATATTTGGCCCAAAAATCAAAAAATTCCTGACCGCGGAGTCAGGAAAACCTCCTGGGATGGGCCGGAGAAAATCAGGTCAAAGTGAAAAAGAAAGTCCGCCATGAGATTCGGGGTTGAATTTAAGGCTTAGAGGCACTTCTGGATGCTTGATTTGGGACGGCATATATTTGGCCCAAAAATCAAAAAATTCCTGACCGCGGAGTCAGGAAAACCTCCCGGGATGGGCCGGACCGAATCAGATCAAATTGAAAGACGAAGTCCGCCATGAGATTCGGGGTTGAATTTAAGGCTTAGAGGCACTTTTGGATGCTTGATTTGGGACGGCATATATTTGGCCCAAAAATCAAAAAATTCCTGACCGCGGAGTCCGGAAAACCTCACGGGATGGGCCGGACCGAATCAGATCAAATTGAAAGACGAAGTCCGCCATGAGATTCGCGGTTGAATTTAAGGCTTAGAGGCACTTTTGGATGCTTGATTTGGGACGGCATATATTTGGCCCAAAAATCAAAAAATTCCTGACCGCGGAGTCAGGAAAACCTCCTGGGATGGGCCGGAGAAAATCAGGTCAAAGTGAAAAAGAAAGTCCGCCATGAGATTCGGGGTTGAATTTAAGGCTTAGAGGCACTTCTGGATGCTTGATTTGGGACCGCAATAATTTTTGGCCCAAAAATAAAAAAATTACTGACCGCGGAGTCAGGAAAACCTCCCGGGATGGGCTGGGGAAAATACGGTCAAGGTGGAAAACGAAGTCCGCCATGAGATTCGGGGTTGAATTTAAAGGTTATAGGAACTTTTGGATGGTTGATTTGGGACGGCATAATTTTTGGCCCAAAAATCAAAAAATTCCTGCCCGCGGAGTCCGGAAAACCTCCCGGGATGGGCCGGACCGAATCAGATCAAATTGAAAGACGAAGTCCGCCATGAGATTCGGGGTTGAATTTAAGGCTTAGAGGCACTTTTGGATGCTTGATTTGGGACGGCATATATTTGGCCCAAAAATCAAAAAATTCCTGACCGCGGAGTCATGAAAACCTCCTGGGATGGGCCGGAGAAAATCAGGTCAAAGTGAAAAAGAAAGTCCGCCATGAGATTCGGGGTTGAATTTAAGGCTTAGAGGCACTTCTGGATGCTTGATTTGGGACGGCATAATTTTTGGCCCAAAAATCAAAAAATTCCTGACCGCGGAGTCCGGAAAACATCCCGGGATGGGCCGGACCGAATCAGGTCAAATTGAAAGACGAAGTGCGCGCTGAGATTCGGGGTTGAATTTAAGGCTTAGAGGCACTTCTGGATGCTTGATTTGGGACGGCATAATTTTTGGCCCAAAAATAAAAAAATTCCTGACCGCGGAGTCAGGAAAACCTCCCGGGATGGGCCGGACCGAATCAGGTCAAATTGGAAAACGAAGTCCGTCATGAGATTCGGGGTTGAATTTAAATGTTAGAGGAACTTTTGGATGTTTGATTTCGGACCGCAATAATTTTTGGCCCAAAAATAAAAAAATTACTGACCGCGGAGTCAGGAAAACCTCCCGGGATGGGCTGGGGAAAATACGGTCAAGGTGGAAAACGAAGTCCGCCATGAGATTCGGGGTTGAATTTAAAGGTTATAGGAACTTTTGGATGGTTGATTTGGGACGGCATAATTTTTGGCCCAAAAATCAAAAAATTCCTGACCGCGGAGTCCGGAAAATCTCCCGGGATGGGCCGGACCGAATCAGGTCAAATTGAAAGACGAAGTCCGCGCTGAGATTCGGGGTTGAATTTAAGGCTTAGAGGCACTTTTGGATGCTTGATTTGGGACGGCATAATTTTTGGCCCAAAAATAAAAAAATTCCTGACCGCGGAGTCAGGAAAACCTCCCGGGATGGGCCGGACCGAATCAGGTCAAATTGGAAAACGAAGTCCGTCATGAGATTCGGGGTTGAATTTAAATGTTAGAGGAACTTTTGGATGTTTGATTTCGGACCGCAATAATTTTTGGCCCAAAAATAAAAAAATTACTGACCGCGGAGTCAGGAAAACCTCCCGGGATGGGCTGGGGAAAATACGGTCAAGGTGGAAAACGAAGTCCGCCATGAGATTCGGGGTTGAATTTAAAGGTTATAGGAACTTTTGGATGGTTGATTTGGGACGGCATAATTTTTGGCCCAAAAATCAAAAAATTCCTGACCGCGGAGTCCGGAAAATCTCCCGGGATGGGCCGGACCGAATCAGGTCAAATTGAAAGACGAAGTCCGCGCTGAGATTCGGGGTTGAATTTAAGGCTTAGAGGCACTTTTGGATGCTTGATTTGGGACGGCATATATTTGGCCCAAAAATCAAAAAATTCCTGACCGCGGAGTCAGGAAAACCTCCTGGGATGGGCCGGAGAAAATCAGGTCAAAGTGAAAAAGAAAGTCCGCCATGAGATTCGGGGTTGAATTTAAGGCTTAGAGGCACTTCTGGATGCTTGATTTGGGACGGCATAATTTTTGGCCCAAAAATCAAAAAATTCCTGACCGCGGAGTCCGGAAAACCTCCCGGGATGGGCCGGACCGAATCAGGTCAAATTGAAAGACGAAGTCCGCGCTGAGATTCGGGGTTGAATTTAAGGATTAGAGGCACTTTTGGATGCTTGATTTGGGACGGCATAATTTTTGGCCCAAACATCAAAAAATTCCTGCCCGCGGAGTCCGGAAAACCTCTTGGGATGGGCTGGAGAAAATCAGGTCAAATTGAAAGACGAAGTCCGCGCTGAGATTCGGGGTTGAATTTAAGGCTTAGAGGCACTTTTGGATGCTTGATTTGGGACGGCATATATTTGGCCCAAAAATCAAAAAATTCCTGACCGCGGAGTCAGGAAAACCTCCTGGGATGGGCTGGAGAAAATCAGGTCAAAGTGAAAAAGAAAGTCCGCCATGAGATTCGGGGTTGAATTTAAGGCTTAGAGGCACTTCTGGATGCTTGATTTGGGACGGCATAATTTTTGGCCCAAAAATCAAAAAATTCCTGACCGCGGAGTCCGGAAAACATCCCGGGATGGGCCGGACCGAATCAGGTCAAATTGAAAGACGAAGTGCGCGCTGAGATTCGGGGTTGAATTTAAGGCTTAGAGGCACTTCTGGATGCTTGATTTGGGACGGCATAATTTTTGGCCCAAAAATAAAAAAATTCCTGACCGCGGAGTCAGGAAAACCTCCCGGGATGGGCCGGACCGAATCAGGTCAAATTGGAAAACGAAGTCCGTCATGAGATTCGGGGTTGAATTTAAATGTTAGAGGAACTTTTGGATGTTTGATTTCGGACCGCAATAATTTTTGGCCCAAAAATAAAAAAATTACTGACCGCGGAGTCAGGAAAACCTCCCGGGATGGGCTGGGGAAAATACGGTCAAGGTGGAAAACGAAGTCCGCCATGAGATTCGGGGTTGAATTTAAAGGTTATAGGAACTTTTGGATGGTTGATTTGGGACGGCATAATTTTTGGCCCAAAAATCAAAAAATTCCTGACCGCGGAGTCCGGAAAATCTCCCGGGATGGGCCGGACCGAATCAGGTCAAATTGAAAGACGAAGTCCGCGCTGAGATTCGGGGTTGAATTTAAGGCTTAGAGGCACTTTTGGATGCTTGATTTGGGACGGCATAATTTTTGGCCCAAAAATAAAAAAATTCCTGACCGCGGAGTCAGGAAAACCTCCCGGGATGGGCCGGACCGAATCAGGTCAAATTGGAAAACGAAGTCCGTCATGAGATTCGGGGTTGAATTTAAATGTTAGAGGAACTTTTGGATGTTTGATTTCGGACCGCAATAATTTTTGGCCCAAAAATAAAAAAATTACTGACCGCGGAGTCAGGAAAACCTCCCGGGATGGGCTGGGGAAAATACGGTCAAGGTGGAAAACGAAGTCCGCCATGAGATTCGGGGTTGAATTTAAAGGTTATAGGAACTTTTGGATGGTTGATTTGGGACGGCATAATTTTTGGCCCAAAAATCAAAAAATTCCTGACCGCGGAGTCCGGAAAATCTCCCGGGATGGGCCGGACCGAATCAGGTCAAATTGAAAGACGAAGTCCGCGCTGAGATTCGGGGTTGAATTTAAGGCTTAGAGGCACTTTTGGATGCTTGATTTGGGACGGCATATATTTGGCCCAAAAATCAAAAAATTCCTGACCGCGGAGTCAGGAAAACCTCCTGGGATGGGCCGGAGAAAATCAGGTCAAAGTGAAAAAGAAAGTCCGCCATGAGATTCGGGGTTGAATTTAAGGCTTAGAGGCACTTCTGGATGCTTGATTTGGGACGGCATAATTTTTGGCCCAAAAATCAAAAAATTCCTGACCGCGGAGTCCGGAAAACCTCCCGGGATGGGCCGGACCGAATCAGGTCAAATTGAAAGACGAAGTCCGCGCTGAGATTCGGGGTTGAATTTAAGGATTAGAGGCACTTTTGGATGCTTGATTTGGGACGGCATAATTTTTGGCCCAAACATCAAAAAATTCCTGCCCGCGGAGTCCGGAAAACCTCTTGGGATGGGCTGGAGAAAATCAGGTCAAATTGAAAGACGAAGTCCGCGCTGAGATTCGGGGTTGAATTTAAGGCTTAGAGGCACTTTTGGATGCTTGATTTGGGACGGCATATATTTGGCCCAAAAATCAAAAAATTCCTGACCGCGGAGTCAGGAAAACCTCCTGGGATGGGCTGGAGAAAATCAGGTCAAAGTGAAAAAGAAAGTCCGCCATGAGATTCGGGGTTGAATTTAAGGCTTAGAGGCACTTCTGGATGCTTGATTTGGGACGGCATAATTTTTGGCCCAAAAATCAAAAAATTCCTGCCCGTGGAGTCCGGAAAACCTCCCGGGATGGGCCGGACCGAATCAGATCAAATTGAAAGACGAAGTCCGCCATGAGATTCGGGGTTGAATTTAAGGCTTAGAGGCACTTTTGGATGCTTGATTTGGGACGGCATATATTTGGCCCAAAAATCAAAAAATTCCTGACCGCGGAGTCCGGAAAACCTCACGGGATGGGCCGGACCGAATCAGATCAAATTGAAAGACGAAGTCCGCCATGAGATTCGCGGTTGAATTTAAGGCTTAGAGGCACTTTTGGATGCTTGATTTGGGACGGCATATATTTGGCCCAAAAATCAAAAAATTCCTGACCGCGGAGTCAGGAAAACCTCCTGGGATGGGCCGGAGAAAATCAGGTCAAAGTGAAAAAGAAAGTCCGCCATGAGATTCGGGGTTGAATTTAAGGCTTAGAGGCACTTCTGGATGCTTGATTTGGGACGGCATATATTTGGCCCAAAAATCAAAAAATTCCTGACCGCGGAGTCAGGAAAACCTCCCGGGATGGGCCGGACCGAATCAGATCAAATTGAAAGACGAAGTCCGCCATGAGATTCGGGGTTGAATTTAAGGCTTAGAGGCACTTTTGGATGCTTGATTTGGGACGGCATATATTTGGCCCAAAAATCAAAAAATTCCTGACCGCGGAGTCCGGAAAACCTCACGGGATGGGCCGGACCGAATCAGATCAAATTGAAAGACGAAGTCCGCCATGAGATTCGCGGTTGAATTTAAGGCTTAGAGGCACTTTTGGATGCTTGATTTGGGACGGCATATATTTGGCCCAAAAATCAAAAAATTCCTGACCGCGGAGTCAGGAAAACCTCCTGGGATGGGCCGGAGAAAATCAGGTCAAAGTGAAAAAGAAAGTCCGCCATGAGATTCGGGGTTGAATTTAAGGCTTAGAGGCACTTCTGGATGCTTGATTTGGGACCGCAATAATTTTTGGCCCAAAAATAAAAAAATTACTGACCGCGGAGTCAGGAAAACCTCCCGGGATGGGCTGGGGAAAATACGGTCAAGGTGGAAAACGAAGTCCGCCATGAGATTCGGGGTTGAATTTAAAGGTTATAGGAACTTTTGGATGGTTGATTTGGGACGGCATAATTTTTGGCCCAAAAATCAAAAAATTCCTGCCCGCGGAGTCCGGAAAACCTCCCGGGATGGGCCGGACCGAATCAGATCAAATTGAAAGACGAAGTCCGCCATGAGATTCGGGGTTGAATTTAAGGCTTAGAGGCACTTTTGGATGCTTGATTTGGGACGGCATATATTTGGCCCAAAAATCAAAAAATTCCTGACCGCGGAGTCATGAAAACCTCCTGGGATGGGCCGGAGAAAATCAGGTCAAAGTGAAAAAGAAAGTCCGCCATGAGATTCGGGGTTGAATTTAAGGCTTAGAGGCACTTCTGGATGCTTGATTTGGGACGGCATAATTTTTGGCCCAAAAATCAAAAAATTCCTGACCGCGGAGTCCGGAAAACATCCCGGGATGGGCCGGACCGAATCAGGTCAAATTGAAAGACGAAGTGCGCGCTGAGATTCGGGGTTGAATTTAAGGCTTAGAGGCACTTCTGGATGCTTGATTTGGGACGGCATAATTTTTGGCCCAAAAATAAAAAAATTCCTGACCGCGGAGTCAGGAAAACCTCCCGGGATGGGCCGGACCGAATCAGGTCAAATTGGAAAACGAAGTCCGTCATGAGATTCGGGGTTGAATTTAAATGTTAGAGGAACTTTTGGATGTTTGATTTCGGACCGCAATAATTTTTGGCCCAAAAATAAAAAAATTACTGACCGCGGAGTCAGGAAAACCTCCCGGGATGGGCTGGGGAAAATACGGTCAAGGTGGAAAACGAAGTCCGCCATGAGATTCGGGGTTGAATTTAAAGGTTATAGGAACTTTTGGATGGTTGATTTGGGACGGCATAATTTTTGGCCCAAAAATCAAAAAATTCCTGACCGCGGAGTCCGGAAAATCTCCCGGGATGGGCCGGACCGAATCAGGTCAAATTGAAAGACGAAGTCCGCGCTGAGATTCGGGGTTGAATTTAAGGCTTAGAGGCACTTTTGGATGCTTGATTTGGGACGGCATAATTTTTGGCCCAAAAATAAAAAAATTCCTGACCGCGGAGTCAGGAAAACCTCCCGGGATGGGCCGGACCGAATCAGGTCAAATTGGAAAACGAAGTCCGTCATGAGATTCGGGGTTGAATTTAAATGTTAGAGGAACTTTTGGATGTTTGATTTCGGACCGCAATAATTTTTGGCCCAAAAATAAAAAAATTACTGACCGCGGAGTCAGGAAAACCTCCCGGGATGGGCTGGGGAAAATACGGTCAAGGTGGAAAACGAAGTCCGCCATGAGATTCGGGGTTGAATTTAAAGGTTATAGGAACTTTTGGATGGTTGATTTGGGACGGCATAATTTTTGGCCCAAAAATCAAAAAATTCCTGACCGCGGAGTCCGGAAAATCTCCCGGGATGGGCCGGACCGAATCAGGTCAAATTGAAAGACGAAGTCCGCGCTGAGATTCGGGGTTGAATTTAAGGCTTAGAGGCACTTTTGGATGCTTGATTTGGGACGGCATATATTTGGCCCAAAAATCAAAAAATTCCTGACCGCGGAGTCAGGAAAACCTCCTGGGATGGGCCGGAGAAAATCAGGTCAAAGTGAAAAAGAAAGTCCGCCATGAGATTCGGGGTTGAATTTAAGGCTTAGAGGCACTTCTGGATGCTTGATTTGGGACGGCATAATTTTTGGCCCAAAAATCAAAAAATTCCTGACCGCGGAGTCCGGAAAACCTCCCGGGATGGGCCGGACCGAATCAGGTCAAATTGAAAGACGAAGTCCGCGCTGAGATTCGGGGTTGAATTTAAGGATTAGAGGCACTTTTGGATGCTTGATTTGGGACGGCATAATTTTTGGCCCAAAAATCAAAAAATTCCTGCCCGCGGAGTCCGGAAAACCTCTTGGGATGGGCTGGAGAAAATCAGGTCAAATTGAAAGACGAAGTCCGCGCTGAGATTCGGGGTTGAATTTAAGGCTTAGAGGCACTTTTGGATGCTTGATTTGGGACGGCATATATTTGGCCCAAAAATCAAAAAATTCCTGACCGCGGAGTCAGGAAAACATCCCGGGATGGGTCAGACCGAATCAGGTCAAATTGAAAGACGAAGTCCGTGCTGAGATTCGGGGTTGAATTTAAGGCTTAGAGGCACTTTTGGATGCTTGATTTGGGACGGCATAATTTTTGGCCCAAAAATCAAAAAATTCCTGCCCGCGGAGTCCGGAAAACCTCACGGGATGGGCCGGACCGAATCAGATCAAATTGAAAGACGAAGTCCGCCATGAGATTCGCGGTTGAATTTAAGGCTTAGAGGCACTTTTGGATGCTTGATTTGGGACGGCATATATTTGGCCCAAAAATCAAAAAATTCCTGACCGCGGAGTCAGTAAAACCTCCTGGGATGGGCCGGAGAAAATCAGGTCAAAGTGAAAAAGAAAGTCCGCCATGAGATTCGGGGTTGAATTTAAGGCTTAGAGGCACTTCTGGATGCTTGATTTGGGACGGCATAATTTTTGGCCCAAAAATCAAAAAATTCCTGCCCGTGGAGTCCGGAAAACCTCCCGGGATGGGCCGGACCGAATCAGATCAAATTGAAAGACGAAGTCCGCCATGAGATTCGGGGTTGAATTTAAGGCTTAGAGGCACTTTTGGATGCTTGATTTGGGACGGCATATATTTGGCCCAAAAATCAAAAAATTCCTGACCGCGGAGTCCGGAAAACCTCACGGGATGGGCCGGACCGAATCAGATCAAATTGAAAGACGAAGTCCGCCATGAGATTCGGGGTTGAATTTAAGGCTTAGAGGCACTTTTGGATGCTTGATTTGGGACGGCATATATTTGGCCCAAAAATCAAAAAATTCCTGACCGCGGAGTCAGTAAAACCTCCTGGGATGGGCCGGAGAAAATCAGGTCAAAGTGAAAAAGAAAGTCCGCCATGAGATTCGGGGTTGAATTTAAGGCTTAGAGGCACTTCTGGATGCTTGATTTGGGACGGCATAATTTTTGGCCCAAAAATCAAAAAATTCCTGCCCTCGGAGTCCGGAAAACCTCCCGGGATGGGCCGGACCGAATCAGATCAAATTGAAAGACGAAGTCCGCCATGAGATTCGGGGTTGAATTTAAGGCTTAGAGGCACTTTTGGATGCTTGATTTGGGACGGCATATATTTGGCCCAAAAATCAAAAAATTCCTGACCGCGGAGTCCGGAAAACCTCACGGGATGGGCCGGACCGAATCAGATCAAATTGAAAGACGAAGTCCGCCATGAGATTCGGGGTTGAATTTAAGGCTTAGAGGCACTTTTGGATGCTTGATTTGGGACGGCATATATTTGGCCCAAAAATCAAAAAATTCCTGACCGCGGAGTCCGGAAAACCTCACGGGATGGGCCGGACCGAATCAGATCAAATTGAAAGACGAAGTCCGCCATGAGATTCGCGGTTGAATTTAAGGCTTAGAGGCACTTTTGGATGCTTGATTTGGGACGGCATATATTTGGCCCAAAAATCAAAAAATTCCTGACCGCGGAGTCAGGAAAACCTCCTGGGATGGGCCGGAGAAAATCAGGTCAAAGTGAAAAAGAAAGTCCGCCATGAGATTCGGGGTTGAATTTAAGGCTTAGAGGCACTTCTGGATGCTTGATTTGGGACCGCAATAATTTTTGGCCCAAAAATAAAAAAATTACTGACCGCGGAGTCAGGAAAACCTCCCGGGATGGGCTGGGGAAAATACGGTCAAGGTGGAAAACGAAGTCCGCCATGAGATTCGGGGTTGAATTTAAAGGTTATAGGAACTTTTGGATGGTTGATTTGGGACGGCATAATTTTTGGCCCAAAAATCAAAAAATTCCTGACCGCGGAGTCAGGAAAACCTCCTGGGATGGGCCGGAGAAAATCAGGTCAAAGTGAAAAAGAAAGTCCGCTATGAGATTCGGGGTTGAATTTAAGGCTTAGAGGCACTTTTGGATGCTTGATTTGGGACGGCATAATTTTTGGCCCAAAAATCAAAAAATTCCTGCCCTCGGAGTCCGGAAAACCTCACGGGATGGGCCGGACCGAATCAGATCAAATTGAAAGACGAAGTCCGCCATGAGATTCGCGGTTGAATTTAAGGCTTAGAGGCACTTTTGGATGCTTGATTTGGGACGGCATATATTTGGCCCAAAAATCAAAAAATTCCTGACCGCGGAGTCAGTAAAACCTCCTGGGATGGGCCGGAGAAAATCAGGTCAAAGTGAAAAAGAAAGTCCGCCATGAGATTCGGGGTTGAATTTAAGGCTTAGAGGCACTTCTGGATGCTTGATTTGGGATGGCATAATTTTTGGCCCAAAAATCAAAAAATTCCTGCCCGTGGAGTCCGGAAAACCTCCCGGGATGGGCCGGACCGAATCAGATCAAATTGAAAGACGAAGTCCGCCATGAGATTCGGGGTTGAATTTAAGGCTTAGAGGCACTTTTGGATGCTTGATTTGGGACGGCATATATTTGGCCCAAAAATCAAAAAATTCCTGACCGCGGAGTCCGGAAAACCTCACGGGATGGGCCGGACCGAATCAGATCAAATTGAAAGACGAAGTCCGCCATGAGATTCGGGGTTGAATTTAAGGCTTAGAGGCACTTTTGGATGCTTGATTTGGGACGGCATATATTTGGCCCAAAAATCAAAAAATTCCTGACCGCGGAGTCCGGAAAACCTCACGGGATGGGCCGGACCGAATCAGATCAAATTGAAAGACGAAGTCCGCCATGAGATTCGCGGTTGAATTTAAGGCTTAGAGGCACTTTTGGATGCTTGATTTGGGACGGCATATATTTGGCCAAAAAATCAAAAAATTCCTGACCGCGGAGTCAGGAAAACCTCCTGGGATGGGCCGGAGAAAATCAGGTCAAAGTGAAAAAGAAAGTCCGCCATGAGATTCGGGGTTGAATTTAAGGCTTAGAGGCACTTCTGGATGCTTGATTTGGGACCGCAATAATTTTTGGCCCAAAAATAAAAAAATTACTGACCGCGGAGTCAGGAAAACCTCCCGGGATGGGCTGGGGAAAATACGGTCAAGGTGGAAAACGAAGTCCGCCATGAGATTCGGGGTTGAATTTAAAGGTTATAGGAACTTTTGGATGGTTGATTTGGGACGGCATAATTTTTGGCCCAAAAATCAAAAAATTCCTGACCGCGGAGTCCGGAAAATCTCCCGGGATGGGCCGGACCGAATCAGGTCAAATTGAAAGACGAAGTCCGCGCTGAGATTCGGGGTTGAATTTAAGGCTTAGAGGCACTTTTGGATGCTTGATTTGGGACGGCATATATTTGGCCCAAAAATCAAAAAATTCCTGACCGCGGAGTCAGGAAAACCTCCTGGGATGGGCCGGAGAAAATCAGGTCAAAGTGAAAAGGAAAGTCCGCCATGAGATTCGGGGTTGAATTTAAGGCTTAGAGGAACTTCTGGATGCTTGATTTGGGATGGCATAATTTTTGGCCCAAAAATCAAAAAATTCCTGACCGCGGAGTCAGGAAAACCTCCTGGGATGGGCCGGAGAAAATCAGGTCAAAGTGAAAAAGAAAGTCCGCCATGAGATTCGGGGTTGAATTTAAGGCTTAGAGGCACTTCTGGATGCTTGATTTGGGACCGCAATAATTTTTGGCCCAAAAATAAAAAAATTACTGACCGCGGAGTCAGGAAAACCTCCCGGGATGGGCTGGGGAAAATACGGTCAAGGTGGAAAACGAAGTCCGCCATGAGATTCGGGGTTGAATTTAAAGGTTATATGAACTTTTGGATGGTTGATTTGGGACGGCATAATTTTTGGCCCAAAAATCAAAAAATTCCTGACCGCGGAGTCCGGAAAATCTCCCGGGATGGGCCGGACCGAATCAGGTCAAATTGAAAGACGAAGTCCGCGCTGAGATTCGGGGTTGAATTTAAGGCTTAGAGGCACTTTTGGATGCTTGATTTGGGACGGCATATATTTGGCCCAAAAATCAAAAAATTCCTGACCGCGGAGTCAGGAAAACCTCCTGGGATGGGCCGGAGAAAATCAGGTCAAAGTGAAAAACAAAGTCCGCCATGAGATTCGGGGTTGAATTTAAGGCTTAGAGGAACTTCTGGATGCTTGATTTGGGATGGCATAATTTTTGGCCCAAAAATCAAAAAATTCCTGACCGCGGAGTCAGGAAAACCTCCTGGGATGGGCCGGAGAAAATCAGGTCAAAGTGAAAAAGAAAGTCCGCCATGAGATTCGGGGTTGAATTTAAGGCTTAGAGGCACTTCTGGATGCTTGATTTGGGACGGCATAATTTTTGGCCCAAAAATCAAAAAATTCCTGCCCGCGGAGTCCGGAAAACCTCCCGGGATGGGCCGGACCGAATCAGGTCAAATTGAAAGACGAAGTCCGCGCTGAGATTCGCGGTTGAATTTAAGGCTTAGAGGCACTTTTGGATGCTTGATTTGGGACGGCATAATTTTTGGCCCAAAAATCAAAAAATTCCTGCCCGCGGAGTCCGGAAAACCTCACGGGATGGGCCGGACCGAATCAGATCAAATTGAAAGACGAAGTCCGCCATGAGATTCGCGGTTGAATTTAAGGCTTAGAGGCACTTTTGGATGCTTGATTTGGGACGGCATATATTTGGCCCAAAAATCAAAAAATTCCTGACCGCGGAGTCCGGAAAACCTCACGGGATGGGCCGGAGAAAATCAGGTCAAAGTGAAAAGGAAAGTCCGCCATGAGATTCGGGGTTGAATTTAAGGCTTAGAGGAACTTCGGGATGCTTGATTTGGGATGGCATAATTTTTGGCCCAAAAATCAAAAAATTCCTGACCGCGGAGTCAGGAAAACCTCCTGGGATGGGCCGGAGAAAATCAGGTCAAAGTGAAAAAGAAAGTCCGCCATGAGATTCGGGGTTGAATTTAAGGCTTAGAGGCACTTCTGGATGCTTGATTTGGGACCGCAATAATTTTTGGCCCAAAAATCAAAAAATTCCTGACCGCGGAGTCAGGAAAACCTCCCGGGATGGGCTGGGGAAAATACGGTCAAGGTGGAAAACGAAGTCCGCCATGAGATTCGGGGTTGAATTTAAAGGTTATATGAACTTTTGGATGGTTGATTTGGGACGGCATAATTTTTGGCCCAAAAATCAAAAAATTCCTGACCGCGGAGTCCGGAAAATCTCCCGGGATGGGCCGGACCGAATCAGGTCAAATTGAAAGACGAAGTCCGCGCTGAGATTCGGGGTTGAATTTAAGGCTTAGAGGCACTTTTGGATGCTTGATTTGGGACGGCATATATTTGGCCCAAAAATCAAAAAATTCCTGACCGCGGAGTCAGGAAAACCTCCTGGGATGGGCCGGAGAAAATCAGGTCAAAGTGAAAAACAAAGTCCGCCATGAGATTCGGGGTTGAATTTAAGGCTTAGAGGAACTTTTGGATGGTTGATTTGGGACGGCATAATTTTTGGCCCAAAAATCAAAAAATTCCTGACCGCGGAGTCAGGAAAACCTCCTGGGATGGGCCGGAGAAAATCAGGTCAAAGTGAAAAAGAAAGTCCGCCATGAGATTCGGGGTTGAATTTAAGGCTTAGAGGCACTTTTGGATGCTTGATTTGGGACGGCATAATTTTTGGCCCAAAAATCAAAAAATTCCTGCCCGTGGAGTCCGGAAAACCTCCCGGGATGGGCCGGACCGAATCAGATCAAATTGAAAGACGAAGTCCGCCATGAGATTCGGGGTTGAATTTAAGGCTTAGAGGCACTTTTGGATGCTTGATTTGGGACGGCATATATTTGGCCCAAAAATCAAAAAATTCCTGACCGCGGAGTCCGGAAAACCTCACGGGATGGGCCGGACCGAATCAGATCAAATTGAAAGACGAAGTCCGCCATGAGATTCGCAGTTGAATTTAAGGCTTAGATGCACTTTTGGATGCTTGATTTGGGACGGCATATATTTGGCCCAAAAATCAAAAAATTCCTGACCGCGGAGTCAGGAAAACCTCCTGGGATGGGCCGGAGAAAATCAGGTCAAAGTGAAAAAGAAAGTCCGCCATGAGATTCGGGGTTGAATTTAAGGCTTAGAGGCACTTCTGGATGCTTGATTTGGGACCGCAATAATTTTTGGCCCAAAAATAAAAAAATTACTGACCGCGGAGTCAGGAAAACCTCCCGGGATGGGCTGGGGAAAATACGGTCAAGGTGGAAAACGAAGTCCGCCATGAGATTCGGGGTTGAATTTAAAGGTTATAGGAACTTTTGAATGGTTGATTTGGGACGGCATAATTTTTGGCCCAAAAATCAAAAAATTCCTGACCGCGGAGTCCGGAAAATCTCCCGGGATGGGCCGGACCGAATCAGGTCAAATTGAAAGACGAAGTCCGCGCTGAGATTCGGGGTTGAATTTAAGGCTTAGAGGCACTTTTGGATGCTTGATTTGGGACGGCATATATTTGGCCCAAAAATCAAAAAATTCCTGACCGCAGAGTCAGGAAAACCTCCTGGGATGGGCCGGAGAAAATCAGGTCAAAGTGAAAAACAAAGTCCGCCATGAGATTCGGGGTTGAATTTAAGGCTTAGAGGCACTTCTGGATGCTTGATTTGGGACGGCATAATTTTTGGCCCAAAAATCAAAAAATTCCTGCCCGCGGAGTCCGGAAAACCTCCCGGGATGGGCCGGACCGAATCAGGTCAAATTGAAAGACGAAGTCCGCGCTGAGATTCGGGGTTGAATTTAAGGCTTAGAGGCACTTTTGGATGCTTGATTTGGGACGGCATATATTTGGCCCAAAAATCAAAAAATTCCTGACCGCGGAGTCAGGAAAACCTCTTGGGATGGGCTGGAGAAAATCAGGTCAAATTGAAAGACGAAGTCCGCGCTGAGATTCGGGGTTGAATTTAAGGCTTAGAGGCACTTTTGGATGCTTGATTTGGGACGGCATATATTTGGCCCAAAAATCAAAAAATTCCTGACCGCGGAGTCAGGAAAACATCCCGGGATGGGTCGGACCGAATCAGGTCAAATTGAAAGACGAAGTCCGTGCTGAGATTCGGGGTTGAATTTAAGGATTAGAGGCACTTTTGGATGCTTGATTTGGGACGGCATAATTTTTGGCCCAAAAATCAAAAAATTCCTGCCCGCGGAGTCCGGAAAACCTCACGGGATGGGCCGGACCGAATCAGATCAAATTGAAAGACGAAGTCCGCCATGAGATTCGCGGTTGAATTTAAGGCTTAGAGGCACTTTTGGATGCTTGATTTGGGACGGCATATATTTGGCCCAAAAATCAAAAAATTCCTGACCGCGGAGTCAGGAAAACCTCCTGGGATGGGCCGGAGAAAATCAGGTCAAAGTGAAAAAGAAAGTCCGCCATGAGATTTGGGGTTGAATTTAAGGCTTAGAGGCACTTCTGGATGCTTGATTTGGGACGGCATAATTTTTGGCCCAAAAATCAAAAAATTCCTGCCCGCGGAGTCCGGAAAACCTCACGGGATGGGCCGGACCGAATCAGATCAAATTGAAAGACGAAGTCCGCCATGAGATTCGGGGTTGAATTTAAGGCTTAGAGGCACTTTTGGATGCTTGATTTGGGACGGCATATATTTGGCCCAAAAATCAAAAAATTCCTGACCGCGGAGTCCGGAAAACCTCACGGGATGGGCCGGACCAAATCAGATCAAATTGAAAGACGAAGTCCGCCATGAGATTCGGGGTTGAATTTAAGGCTTAGAGGCACTTTTGGATGCTTGATTTGGGACGGCATAATTTTTGGCCCAAAAATCAAAAAATTCCTGCCCGCGGAGTCCGGAAAACCTCACGGGATGGGCCGGACCGAATCAGATCAAATTGAAAGACGAAGTCCGCCATGAGATTCGCGGTTGAATTTAAGGCTTAGAGGCACTTTTGGATGCTTGATTTGGGACGGCATATATTTGGCCCAAAAATCAAAAAATTCCTGACCGCGGAGTCAGTAAAACCTCCTGGGATGGGCCGGAGAAAATCAGGTCAAAGTGAAAAAGAAAGTCCGCCATGAGATTCGGGGTTGAATTTAAGGCTTAGAGGCACTTCTGGATGCTTGATTTGGGACGGCATAATTTTTGGCCCAAAAATAAAAAAATTCCTGCCCGTGGAGTCCGGAAAACCTCACGGGATGGGCCGGACCGAATCAGATCAAATTGAAAGACGAAGTCCGCCATGAGATTCGCGGTTGAATTTAAGGCTTAGAGGCACTTTTGGATGCTTGATTTGGGACGGCATATATTTGGCCCAAAAATCAAAAAATTCCTGACCGCGGAGTCAGGAAAACCTCCTGGGATGGGCCGGAGAAAATCAGGTCAAAGTGAAAAAGAAAGTCCGCCATGAGATTCGGGGTTGAATTTAAGGCTTAGAGGCACTTCTGGATGCTTGATTTGGGACGGCATAATTTTTGGCCCAAAAATCAAAAAATTCCTGCCCGCGGAGTCCGGAAAACCTCCCGGGATGGGCCGGACCGAATCAGATCAAATTGAAAGACGAAGTCCGCCATGAGATTCGGGGTTGAATTTAAGGCTTAGAGGCACTTTTGGATGCTTGATTTGGGACGGCATATATTTGGCCCAAAAATCAAAAAATTCCTGACCGCGGAGTCAGGAAAACCTCCTGGGATGGGCCGGAGAAAATCAGGTCAAAGTGAAAAAGAAAGTCCGCCATGAGATTCGGGGTTGAATTTAAGGCTTAGAGGCACTTCTGGATGCTTGATTTGGGACGGCATAATTTTTGGCCCAAAAATCAAAAAATTCCTGACCGCGGAGTCCGGAAAACATCCCGGGATGGGCCGGACCGAATCAGGTCAAATTGAAAGACGAAGTCCGCGCTGAGATTCGGGGTTGAATTTAAGGCTTAGAGGCACTTTTGGATGCTTGATTTGGGACGGCATAATTTTGGGCCAAAAATCAAAAAATTCCTGACTTCTGAGTCAGGAAAACCTCCCGGAATGGACCGGACCGAATCAGGTCAAATTGGAAAACAAAGTCCGCCATGAGATTCGGGGTTTAATTTAAGGCTTAGAGGCACTTCTGGATGCTTGATTTGGGACGGCATAATTTTTGGCCCAAAAATAAAAAAATTCCTGACCGCGGAGTCAGGAAAACCTCCCGGGATGGGCCGGACCGAATCAGTTCAAATTGGAAAACGAAGTCCGTCATGAGATTCGGGGTTGAATTTAACTGTTAGAGGAACTTTTGGATGTTTGATTTCGGACCGCAATAATTTTTGGCCCAAAAATAAAAAAATTACTGACCGCGGAGTCAGGAAAACCTCCCGGGATGGGCTGGGGAAAATACGGTCAAGGTGGAAAATGAAGTCCGCCATGAGATTCGGGGTTGAATTTAAAGGTTTTTGGAACTTTTGGATGGTTGATTTGGGACGGCATAATTTTTGGCCCAAAAATCAAAAAATTCCTGACCGCGGAGTCCGGAAAACCTCACGGGATGGGCCGGACCGAATCAGGTCAAATTGAAAGACGAAGTCCGCGCTGAGATTCGGGGTTGAATTTAAGGCTTAGAGGCACTTTTGGATGCTTGATTTGGGACGGCATATATTTGGCCCAAAAATCAAAAAATTCCTGACCGCGGAGTCAGGAAAACCTCCTGGAATGGGCCGGAGAAAATCAGGTCAAAGTGAAAGACGAAGTCCGCGCTGAGATTCGGGGTTGAATTTAAGGCTTAGAGGCACTTTTGGATGCTTGATTTGGGACGGCATATATTTGGCCCAAAAATCAAAAAATTCCTGACCGCGGAGTCAGGAAAACCTCTTGGGATGGGCTGGAGAAAATCAGGTCAAAGTGAAAAAGAAAGTCCGCCATGAGATTCGGGGTTGAATTTAAGGCTTAGAGGCACTTTTGGATGCTTGATTTGGGACGGCATATATTTGGCCCAAAAATCAAAAAATTCCTGATCGCGGAGTCAGGAAAACCTCCTGGGATGGGCTGGAGAAAATCAGGTCAAAGTGAAAAAGAAAGTCCGCCATGAGATTCGGGGTTGAATTTAAGGCTTAGAGGCACTTTTGGATGCTTGATTTGGGACGGCATATATTTGGCCCAAAAATCAAAAAATTCCTGACCGCGGAGTCAGGAAAACCTCCTGGGATGGGCTGGAGAAAATCAGGTCAAAGTGAAAAAGAATGTCCGCCATGAGATTCGCGGTTGAATTTAAGGCTTAGAGGCACTTCTGGATGCTTGATTTGGGACGGCATATATTTGGCCCAAAAATCAAAAAATTCCTGACCGCGGAGTCAGGAAAACCTCCTGGGATGGGCCGGAGAAAATCAGGTCAAAGTGAAAAACAAAGTCCGCCATGAGATTCGGGGTTGAATTTAAGGCTTAGAGGCACTTCTGGATGCTTGATTTGGGACGGCATAATTTTTGGCCCAAAAATCAAAAAATTCCTGCCCGCGGAGTCCGGAAAACCTCCCGGGATGGGCCGGACCGAATCAGATCAAATTGAAAGACGAAGTCCGCCATGAGATTCGGGGTTGAATTTAAGGCTTAGAGGCACTTCTGGATGCTTGATTTGGGACGGCATATATTTGGCCCAAAAATCAAAAAATTCCTGATCGCGGAGTCATGGAAACCTCCTGGGATGGGCTGGAGAAAATCAGGTCAAAGTGAAAAAGAAAGTCCGCCATGAGATTCGGGGTTGAATTTAAGGCTTAGAGGCACTTTTGGATGCTTGATTTGGGACGGCATATATTTGGCCCAAAAATCAAAAAATTCCTGACCACGGAGTCAGGAAAACCTCCTGGGATGGGCCGGAGAAAATCAGGTCAAAGTGAAAAAGAAAGTCCGCTATGAGATTCGGGGTTGAATTTAAGGCTTAGAGGCACTTCTGGATGCTTGATTTGGGACGGCATAATTTTTGGCCCAAAAATCAAAAAATTCCTGACCGCGGAGTCAGGAAAACATCCCGGGATGAGTCGGACCGAATCAGGTCAAATTGAAAGACGAAGTCCGTGCTGAGATTCGGGGTTGAATTTAAGGATTAGAGGCACTTTTGGATGCTTGATTTGGGACGGCATAATTTTTGGCCCAAAAATCAAAAAATTCCTGCCCGCGGAGTCCAGAAAACCTCCCGGGATGGGCCGGACCGAATCAGATCAAATTGAAAGACGATGTCCGCCATGAGATTCGGGGTTGAATTTAAGGCTTAGAGGCACTTTTGGATGCTTGATTTGGGACGGCATATATTTGGCCCAAAAATCAAAAAATTCCTGACCGCGGAGTCATGAAAACCTCCTGGGATGGGCCGGAGAAAATCAGGTCAAAGTGAAAAAGAAAGTCCGCCATGAGATTCGGGGTTGAATTTAAGGCTTAGAGGCAGTTCGGGATGCTTGATTTGGGACGGCATAATTTTTGGCCCAAAAAACAAAAAATTCCTGACCGCGGAGTCCGGAAAACATCCCGGGATGGGCCGGACCGAATCAGGTCAAATTGAAAGACGAAGTCCGCGCTGAGATTCGGGGTTGAATTTAAGGCTTAGAGGCACTTTTGGATGCTTGATTTGGGACGGCATATATTTGGCCCAAAAATAAAAAAATTCCTGACCGCGGAGTCAGGAAAACCTCCTGGGATGGGCTGGAGAAAATCAGGTCAAAGTGAAAAAGAAAGTCCGCCATGAGATTCGGGGTTGAATTTAAGGCTTAGAGGCACTTTTGGATGCTTGATTTGGGACGGCATATATTTGGACCAAAAATCAAAAAATTCCTGACCGCGGAGTCAGGAAAACCTCCTGGGATGGGCTGGAGAAAATCAGGTCAAAGTGAAAAAGAATGTCCGCCATGAGATTCGCGGTTGAATTTAAGGCTTAGAGGCACTTTTGGATGCTAGATTTGGGACGGCATATATTTGGCCCAAAAATCAAAAAATTCCTGACCGCGGAGTCAGGAAAACCTCCTGGGATGGGCCGGAGAAAATCAGGTCAAAGTGAAAAAGAAAGTCCGCCATGAGATTCGGGGTTGAATTTAAGGCTTAGAGGCACTTCTGGATGCTTGATTTGGGACGGCATAATTTTTGGGCCAAAAATCAAAAAATTCCTGACTTCCGAGTCAGGAAAACCTCCCGGGATGGACCGGACTGAATCAGATCAAATTGGAAAACAAAGTCCGCGCTGAGATTCGGGGTTGAATTTAAGGCTTAGAGGCACTTTTGGATGCTTGATTTGGGACGGCATATATTTGGCCCAAAAATCAAAAAATTCCTGACCGCGGAGTCAGGAAAACCTCCTGGGATGGGCCGGAGAAAATCAGGTCAAAGTGAAAAACAAAGTCCGCCATGAGATTCGGGGTTGAATTTAAGGCTTAGAGGCACTTCTGGATGCTTGATTTGGGACGGCATAATTTTTGGCCCAAAAATCAAAAAATTCCTGCCCGCGGAGTCCGGAAAACCTCCCGGGATGGGCCGGACCGAATCAGATCAAATTGAAAGACGAAGTCCGCCATGAGATTCGGGGTTGAATTTAAGGCTTAGAGGCACTTCTGGATGCTTGATTTGGGACGGCATATATTTGGCCCAAAAATCAAAAAATTCCTGACCGCGGAGTCATGAAAACCTCCTGGGATGGGACGGAGAAAATCAGGTCAAAGTGAAAAAGAAAGTCCGCTATGAGATTCGGGGTTGAATTTAAGGCTTAGAGGCACTTCTGGATGCTTGATTTGGGACGGCATAATTTTTGGCCCAAAAATCAAAAAATTCCTGCCCGCGGAGTCCGGAAAACCTCCCGGGATGGGCCGGACCGAATCAGATCAAATTGAAAGACGAAGTCCGCCATGAGATTCGGGGTTGAATTTAAGGCTTAGAGGCACTTCTGGATGCTTGATTTTGGACGGCATATATTTGGCCCAAAAATCAAAAAATTCCTGACCGCGGAGTCAGGAAAACCTCCTGGGATGGGCCGGAGAAAATCAGGTCAAAGTGAAAAAGAAAGTCCGCTATGAGATTCGGGGTTGAATTTAAGGCTTAGAGGCACTTCTGGATGCTTGATTTGGGACGGCATAATTTTTGGCCCAAAAATCAAAAAATTCCTGACCGCGGAGTCAGGAAAACATCCCGGGATGAGTCGGACCGAATCAGGTCAAATTGAAAGACGAAGTCCGTGCTGAGATTCGGGGTTGAATTTAAGGATTAGAGGCACTTTTGGATGCTTGATTTGGGACGGCATAATTTTTGGCCCAAAAATCAAAAAATTCCTGCCCGCGGAGTCCAGAAAACCTCCCGGGATGGGCCGGACCGAATCAGATCAAATTGAAAGACGATGTCCGCCATGAGATTCGGGGTTGAATTTAAGGCTTAGAGGCACTTTTGGATGCTTGATTTGGGACGGCATATATTTGGCCCAAAAATCAAAAAATTCCTGACCGCGGAGTCATGAAAACCTCCTGGGATGGGCCGGAGAAAATCAGGTCAAAGTGAAAAAGAAAGTCCGCCATGAGATTCGGGGTTGAATTTAAGGCTTAGAGGCACTTCTGGATGCTTGATTTGGGACGGCATAATTTTTGGCCCAAAAAACAAAAAATTCCTGACCGCGGAGTCCGGAAAACATCCCGGGATGGGCCGGACCGAATCAGGTCAAATTGAAAGACGAAGTCCGCGCTGAGATTCGGGGTTGAATTTAAGGCTTAGAGGCACTTTTGGATGCTTGATTTGGGACGGCATATATTTGGCCCAAAAATCAAAAAATTCCTGACCGCGGAGTCAGGAAAACCTCCTGGGATGGGCTGGAGAAAATCAGGTCAAAGTGAAAAAGAAAGTCCGCCATGAGATTCGGGGTTGAATTTAAGGCTTAGAGGCACTTTTGGATGCTTGATTTGGGACGGCATATATTTGGACCAAAAATCAAAAAATTCCTGACCGCGGAGTCAGGAAAACCTCCTGGGATGGGCCGGACCGAATCAGGTCAAATTGAAAGACGAAGTCCGCGCTGAGATTCGGGGTTGAATTTAAGGCTTAGAGGCACTTTTGGATGCTTGATTTGGGACGGCATATATTTGGCCCAAAAATCAAAAAATTCCTGACCGCGGAGTCAGGAAAACCTCCTGAGATGGGCTGGAGAAAATCAGGTCAAAGTGAAAAAGAAAGTCCGCCATGAGATTCGGGGTTGAATTTAAGGCTTAGAGGCACTTCTGGATGCTTGATTTGGGACGGCATAATTTTTGGGCCAAAAATCAAAAAATTCCTGACTTCCGAGTCAGGAAAACCTCCCGGGATGGACCGGACTGAATCAGGTCAAATTGGAAAACAAAGTCCGCGCTGAGATTCGGGGTTGAATTTAAGGCTTAGAGGCACTTTTGGATGCTTGATTTGGGACGGCATATATTTGGCCCAAAAATCAAAAAATTCCTGACCGCGGAGTCAGGAAAACCTCCTGGGATGGGCCGGAGAAAATCAGGTCAAAGTGAAAAACAAAGTCCGCCATGAGATTCGGGGTTGAATTTAAGGCTTAGAGGCACTTCTGGATGCTTGATTTGGGACGGCATAATTTTTGGCCCAAAAATCAAAAAATTCCTGCCCGCGGAGTCCGGAAAACCTCCCGGGATGGGCCGGACCGAATCAGATCAAATTGAAAGACGAAGTCCGCCATGAGATTCGGGGTTGAATTTAAGGCTTAGAGGCACTTCTGGATGCTTGATTTGGGACGGCATATATTTGGCCCAAAAATCAAAAAATTCCTGACCGCGGAGTCATGAAAACCTCCTGGGATGGGACGGAGAAAATCAGGTCAAAGTGAAAAAGAAAGTCCGCTATGAGATTCGGGGTTGAATTTAAGGCTTAGAGGCACTTCTGGATGCTTGATTTGGGACGGCATACTTTTTGGCCCAAAAATCAAAAAATTCCTGCCCGCGGAGTCCGGAAAACCTCCCGGGATGGGCCGGACCGAATCAGATCAAATTGAAAGACGAAGTCCGCCATGAGATTCGGGGTTGAATTTAAGGCTTAGAGGCACTTCTGGATGCTTGATTTTGGACGGCATATATTTGGCCCAAAAATCAAAAAATTCCTGACCGCGGAGTCAGGAAAACCTCCTGGGATGGGCCGGAGAAAATCAGGTCAAAGTGAAAAAGAAAGTCCGCTATGAGATTCGGGGTTGAATTTAAGGCTTAGAGGCACTTCTGGATGCTTGATTTGGGACGGCATAATTTTTGGCCCAAAAATCAAAAAATTCCTGACCGCGGAGTCAGGAAAACATCCCGGGATGAGACGGACCGAATCAGGTCAAATTGAAAGACGAAGTCCGTGCTGTGATTCGGGGTTGAATTTAAGGATTAGAGGCACTTTTGGATGCTTGATTTGGGACGGCATAATTTTTGGCCCAAAAATCAAAAAATTCCTGCCCGCGGAGTCCAGAAAACCTCCCGGGATGGGCCGGACCGAATCAGATCAAATTGAAAGACGATGTCCGTCTTGAGATTCGGGGTTGAATTTAAGGCTTAGAGGCACTTTTGGATGCTTGATTTGGGACGGCATATATTTGGCCCAAAAATCAAAAAATTCCTGACCGCGGAGTCATGAAAACCTCCTGGGATGGGCCGGAGAAAATCAGGTCAAATTGAAAGACGAAGTCCGCGCTGAGATTCGGGGTTGAATTTAAGGCTTAGAGGCACTTCTGGATGCTTGATTTGGGACGGCATAATTTTTGGCCCAAAAAAGAAAAAATTCCTGACCGCGGAGTCCGGAAAACATCCCGGGATGGGCCGGACCGAATCAGGTCAAATTGAAAGACGAAGTCCGCGCTGAGATTCGGGGTTGAATTTAAGGCTTAGAGGCACTTTTGGATGCTTGATTTGGGACGGCATATATTTGGCCCAAAAATCAAAAAATTCCTGACCGCGGAGTCAGGAAAACCTCCTGGGATGGGCTGGAGAAAATCAGGTCAAAGTGAAAAAGAAAGTCCGCCATGAGATTCGGGGTTGAATTTAAGGCTTAGAGGCACTTTTGGATGCTTGATTTGGAACGGCATATATTTGGACCAAAAATCAAAAAATTCCTGACCGCGGAGTCAGGAAAACCTCCTGGGATGGGCTGGAGAAAATCAGGTCAAAGTGAAAAAGAATGTCCGCCATGAGATTCGCGGTTGAATTTAAGGCTTAGAGGCACTTTTGGATGCTAGATTTGGGACGGCATATATTTGGCCCAAAAATCAAAAAATTCCTGACCGCGGAGTCAGGAAAACCTCCTGGGATGTGCCGGAGAAAATCAGGTCAAAGTGAAAAAGAAAGTCCGCCATGAGATTCGGGGTTGAATTTAAGGCTTAGAGGCACTTCTGGATGCTTGATTTGGGACGGCATAATTTTTGGGCCAAAAATCAAAAAATTCCTGACTTCCGAGTCAGGAAAACCTCCCGGGATGGACCGGACTGAATCAGGTCAAATTGGAAAACAAAGTCCGCGCTGAGATTCGGGGTTGAATTTAAGGCTTAGAGGCACTTTTGGATGCTTGATTTGGGACGGCATATATTTGGACCAAAAATCAAAAAATTCCTGACCGCGGAGTCAGGAAAACCTCCTGGGATGGGCTGGAGAAAATCAGGTCAAAGTGAAAAAGAAAGTCTGCCATGAGATTCGGGGTTGAATTTAAGGCTTAGAGGCACTTTTGGATGCTTGATTTGGGACGGCATATATTTGGCCCAAAAATCAAAAAATTCCTGACCGCGGAGTCAGGAAAACCTCCTGGGATGGGCCGGAGAAAATCAGGTCAAAGAGAAAAAGAAAGTCCGCTATGAGATTCGGGGTTGAATTTAAGGCTTAGAGGCACTTCTGGATGCTTGATTTGGGACGGCATAATTTTTGGGCCAAAAATCAAAAAATTCCTGACCGCGGAGTCAGGAAAACCTCCCGGGATGGACCGGACTGAATCAGGTCAAATTGGAAAACAAAGTCCGCGCTGAGATTCGGGGTTGAATTTAAGGCTTAGAGGCACTTCTGGATGCTTGATTTGGGACGGCATAATTTTTGGGTAAAAAATCAAAAAATTCCAGACCGCGGAGTCAGGAAAACCTCCCGGGATGGACCGGACTGAATCAGGTCAAATTGGAAAACAAAGTCCGCGCTGAGATTCGGGGTTGAATTTAAGGCTTAGAGGCACTTTTGGATGCTTGATTTGGGACGGCATATATTTGGCCCAAAAATCAAAAATTTCCTGACCGCGGAGTCAGGAAAACCTCCTGGGATGGGCCGGAGAAAATCAGGTCAAAGTGAAAAACAAAGTCCGCCATGAGATTCGGGGTTGAATTTAAGGCTTAGAGGCACTTCTGGATGCTTGATTTGGGACGGCATAATTTTTGGCCCAAAAATCAAAAAATTCCTGCCCGCGGAGTCCGGAAAACATCCCGGGATGAGTCGGACCGAATCAGGTCAAATTGAAAGACGAAGTCCGTTCTGAGATTCGGGGTTGAATTTAAGGATTAGAGGCACTTTTGGATGCTTGATTTGGGACGGCATAATTTTTGGCCCAAAAATCAAAAAATTCCTGCCCGCGGAGTCCAGAAAACCTCCCGGGATGGGCCGGACCGAATCAGATCAAATTGAAAGACGATGTCCGCCATGAGATTCGGGGTTGAATTTAAGGCTTAGAGGCACTTTTGGATGCTTGATTTGGGACGGCATATATTTGGCCCAAAAATCAAAAAATTCCTGACCGCGGAGTCATGAAAACCTCCTGGGATGGGCCGGAGAAAATCAGGTCAAAGTGAAAAAGAAAGTCCGCCATGAGATTCGGGGTTGAATTTAAGGCTTAGAGGCACTTCTGGATGCTTGATTTGGGACGGCATAATTTTTGGCCCAAAAAACAAAAAATTCCTGACCGCGGAGTCCGGAAAACATCCCGGGATGGGCCGGACCGAATCAGGTCAAATTGAAAGACGAAGTCCGCGCTGAGATTCGGGGTTGAATTTAAGGCTTAGAGGCACTTTTGGATGCTTGATTTGGGACGGCATATATTTGGCCCAAAAATCAAAAAATTCCTGACCGCGGAGTCAGGAAAACCTCCTGGGATGGGCTGGAGAAAATCAGGTCAAAGTGAAAAAGAAAGTCCGCCATGAGATTCGGGGTTGAATTTAAGGCTTAGAGGCACTTTTGGATGCTTGATTTGGGACGGCATATATTTGGACCAAAAATCAAAAAATTCCTGACCGCGGAGTCAGGAAAACCTCCTGGGATGGGCTGGAGAAAATCAGGTCAAAGTGAAAAAGAATGTCCGCCATGAGATTCGCGGTTGAATTTAAGGCTTAGAGGCACTTTTGGATGCTAGATTTGGGACGGCATATATTTGGCCCAAAAATAAAATATTCCTGACCGCGGAGTCAGGAAAACCTCCTGGGATGGGCCGGAGAAAATCAGGTCAAAGTGAAAAAGAAAGTCCGCCATGAGATTCGGGGTTGAATTTAAGGCTTAGAGGCACTTCTGGATGCTTGATTTGGGACGGCATAATTTTTGGCCCAAAAATCAAAAAATTCCTGACTTCCGAGTCAGGAAAACCTCCCGGGATGGACCGGACTGAATCAGGTCAAATTGGAAAACAAAGTCCGCGCTGAGATTCGGGGTTGAATTTAAGGCTTAGAGGCACTTTTGGATGCTTGATTTGGGACGGCATATATTTGGCCCAAAAATCAAAAAATTCCTGACCGCGGAGTCAGGAAAACCTCCTGGGATGGGCTGGAGAAAATCAGGTCAAAGTGAAAAAGAAAGTCTGCCATGAGATTCGGGGTTGAATTTAAGGCTTAGAGGCACTTTTGGATGCTTGATTTGGGACGGCATATATTTGGCCCAAAAATCAAAAAATTCCTGACCGCGGAGTCAGGAAAACCTCCTGGGATGGGCCGGAGAAAATCAGGTCAAAGAGAAAAAGAAAGTCCGCTATGAGATTCGGGGTTGAATTTAAGGCTTAGAGCCACTTCTGGATGCTTGATTTGGGACGGCATAATTTTTGGGCCAAAAATCAAAAAATTCCTGACCGCGGAGTCAGGAAAACCTCCCGGGATGGACCGGACTGAATCAGGTCAAATTGGAAAACAAAGTCCGCGCTGAGATTCGGGGTTGAATTTAAGGCTTAGAGGCACTTTTGGATGCTTGATTTGGGACGGCATATATTTGGCCCAAAAATCAAAAATTTCCTGACCGCGGAGTCAGGAAAACCTCCTGGGATGGGCCGGAGAAAATCAGGTCAAAGTGAAAAACAAAGTCCGCCATGAGATTCGGGGTTGAATTTAAGGCTTAGAGGCACTTCTGGATGCTTGATTTGGGACGGCATAATTTTTGGCCCAAAAATCAAAAAATTCCTGCCCGCGGAGTCCGGAAAACCTCCCGGGATGGGCCGGACCGAATCAGATCAAATTGAAAGACGAAGTCCGCCATGAGATTCGGGGTTGAATTTAAGGCTTAGAGGCACTTCTGGATGCTTGATTTGGGACGGCATATATTTGGCCCAAAAATCAAAAAATTCCTGACCGCGGAGTCATGAAAACCTCCTGGGATGGGCCGGAGAAAATCAGGTCAAAGTGAAAAAGAAAGTCCGCTATGAGATTCGGGGTTGAATTTAAGGCTTAGAGGCACTTCTGGATGCTTGATTTGGGACGGCATAATTTTTGGCCCAAAAATCAAAAAATTCCTGACTTTCGAGTCAGGAAAACCTCCCGGGATGGACCGGACTGAATCAGGTCAAATTGGAAAACAAAGTCCGCGCTGAGATTCGGGGTTGAATTTAAGGCCTAGAGGCACTTTTGGATGCTTGATTTGGGACGGCATATATTTGGCCCAAAAATCAAAAAATTCCTGACCGCGGAGTCAGGAAAACCTCCTGGGATAGGCTGGAGAAAATCAGGTCAAAGTGAAAAAGAAAGTCTGCCATGAGATTCGGGGTTGAATTTAAGGCTTAGAGGCACTTTTGGATGCTTGATTTGGGACGGCATATATATGGCCCAAAAATCAAAAAATTCCTGACCGCGGAGTCAGGAAAACCTCCTGGGATGGGCCGGAGAAAATCAGGTCAAAGTGAAAAAGAAAGTCCGCTATGAGATTCGGGGTTGAATTTAAGGCTTAGAGGCACTTCTGGATGCTTGATTTGGGACGGCATAATTTTTGGCCCAAAAATCAAAAAATTCCTGACCGCGGAGTCAGGAAAACATCCCGGGATGAGTCGGACCGAATCAGGTCAAATTGAAAGACGAAGTCCGTTCTGAGATTCGGGGTTGAATTTAAGGATTAGAGGCACTTTTGGATGCTTGATTTGGGACGGCATAATTTTTGGCCCAAAAATCAAAAAATTCCTGCCCGCGGAGTCCAGAAAACCTCCCGGGATGGGCCGGACCGAATCAGATCAAATTGAAAGACGATGTCCGCCATGAGATTCGGGGTTGAATTTAAGGCTTAGAGGCACTTTTGGATGCTTGATTTGGGACGGCATATATTTGGCCCAAAAATCAAAAAATTCCTGACCGCGGAGTCATGAAAACCTCCTGGGATGGGCCGGAGAAAATCAGGTCAAAGTGAAAAAGAAAGTCCGCCATGAGATTCGGGGTTGAATTTAAGGCTTAGAGGCACTTCTGGATGCTTGATTTGGGACGGCATAATTTTTGGCCCAAAAAACAAAAAATTCCTGACCGCGGAGTCCGGAAAACATCCCGGGATGGGCCGGACCGAATCAGGTCAAATTGAAAGACGAAGTCCGCGCTGAGATTCGGGGTTGAATTTAAGGTTTAGAGGCACTTTTGGATGCTTGATTTGGGACGGCATATATTTGGCCCAAAAATCAAAAAATTCCTGACCGCGGAGTCAGGAAAACCTCCTGGGATGGGCTGGAGAAAATCAGGTCAAAGTGAAAAAGAAAGTCCGCCATGAGATTCGGGGTTGAATTTAAGGCTTAGAGGCACTTTTGGATGCTTGATTTGGGACGGCATATATTTGGACCAAAAATCAAAAAATTCCTCACCGCGGAGTCAGGAAAACCTCCTGGGATGGGCTGGAGAAAATCAGGTCAAAGTGAAAAAGAATGTCCGCCATGAGATTCGCGGTTGAATTTAAGGCTTAGAGGCACTTCTGGATGCTTGATTTGGGACGGCATAATTTTTGGGCCAAAAATCAAAAAATTCCTGACCGCGGAGTCAGGAAAACCTCCCGGGATGGACCGGACTGAATCAGGTCAAATTGGAAAACAAAGTCCGCGCTGAGATTCGGGGTTGAATTTAAGGCTTAGAGGCACTTCTGGATGCTTGATTTGGGACGGCATATATTTGGCCCAAAAATCAAAAAATTCCTGACCGCGGAGTCATGAAAACCTCCTGGGATGGGCCGGAGAAAATCAGGTCAAAGTGAAAAAGAAAGTCCGCTATGAGATTCGGGGTTGAATTTAAGGCTTAGAGGCACTTCTGGATGCTTGATTTGGGACGGCATAATTTTTGGCCCAAAAATCAAAAAATTCCTGACTTTCGAGTCAGGAAAACCTCCCGGGATGGACCGGACTGAATCAGGTCAAATTGGAAAACAAAGTCCGCGCTGAGATTCGGGGTTGAATTTAAGGCTTAGAGGCACTTTTGGATGCTTGATTTGGGACGGCATATATTTGGACCAAAAATCAAAAAATTCCTGACCGCGGAGTCAGGAAAACCTCCTGGGATGGGCTGGAGAAAATCAGGTCAAAGTGAAAAAGAATGTCCGCCATGAGATTCGCGGTTGAATTTAAGGCTTAGAGGCACTTTTGGATGCTAGATTTGGGACGGCATATATTTGGCCCAAAAATCAAAAAATTCCTGACCGCGGAGTCAGGAAAACCTCCTGGGATGGGCCGGAGAAAATCAGGTCAAAGTGAAAAAGAAAGTCCGCCATGAGATTCGGGGTTGAATTTAAGGCTTAGAGGCACTTCTGGATGCTTGATTTGGGACGGCATAATTTTTGGCCCAAAAATCAAAAAATTCCTGACTTCCGAGTCAGGAAAACCTCCCGGGATGGACCGGACTGAATCAGGTCAAATTGGAAAACAAAGTCCGCGCTGAGATTCGGGGTTGAATTTAAGGCTTAGAGGCACTTTTGGATGCTTGATTTGGGACGGCATATATTTGGCCCAAAAATCAAAAATTTCCTGACCGCGGATTCAGGAAAACCTCCTGGGATGGGCCGGAGAAAATCAGGTCAAAGTGAAAAACAAAGTCCGCCATGAGATTCGGGGTTGAATTTAAGGCTTAGAGGCACTTCTGGATGCTTGATTTGGGACGGCATAATTTTTGGCCCAAAAATCAAAAAATTCCTGCCCGCGGAGTCCGGAAAACCTCCCGGGATGGGCCGGACCGAATCAGATCAAATTGAAAGACGAAGTCCGCCATGAGATTCGGGGTTGAATTTAAGGCTTAGAGGCACTTCTGGATGCTTGATTTGGGACGGCATATATTTGGCCCAAAAATCAAAAAATTCCTGACCGCGGAGTCAGGAAAACCTCCTGGGATGGGCTGGAGAAAATCAGGTCAAAGTGAAAAAGAAAGTCTGCCATGAGATTCGGGGTTGAATTTAAGGCTTAGAGGCACTTTTGGATGCTTGATTTGGGACGGCATATATTTGGCCCAAAAATCAAAAAATTCCTGACCACGGAGTCAGGAAAACCTCCTGGGATGGGCCGGAGAAAATCAGGTCAAAGAGAAAAAGAAAGTCCGCTATGAGATTCGGGGTTGAATTTAAGGCTTAGAGGCACTTCTGGATGCTTGATTTGGGACGGCATAATTTTTGGGCCAAAAATCAAAAAATTCCTGACTTCCGAGTCAGGAAAACCTCCCGGGATGGACCGGACTGAATCAGGTCAAATTGGAAAACAAAGTCCGCGCTGAGATTCGGGGTTCAATTTAAGGCTTAGAGGCACTTTTGGATGCTTGATTTGGGACGGCATATATTTGGCCCAAAAATCAAAAAATTCCTGACCGCGGAGTCAGGAAAACCTCCTGGGATGGGCTGGAGAAAATCAGGTCAAAGTGAAAAAGAAAGTCTGCCATGAGATTCGGGGTTGAATTTAAGGCTTAGAGGCACTTTTGGATGCTTGATTTGGGACGGCATATATTTGGCCCAAAAATCAAAAAATTCCTGACCGCGGAGTCAGGAAAACCTCCTGGGATGGGCCGGAGAAAATCAGGTCAAAGAGAAAAAGAAAGTCCGCTATGAGATTCGGGGTTGAATTTAAGGCTTAGAGGCACTTCTGGATGCTTGATTTGGGACGGCATAATTTTTGGGCCAAAAATCAAAAAATTCCTGACCGCGGAGTCAGGAAAACCTCCCGGGATGGACCGGACTGAATCAGGTCAAATTGGAAAACAAAGTCCGCGCTGAGATTCGGGGTTGAATTTAAGGCTTAGAGGCACTTTTGGATGCTTGATTTGGGACGGCATATATTTGGCCCAAAAATCAAAAATTTCCTGACCGCGGAGTCAGGAAAACCTCCTGGGATGGGCCGGAGAAAATCAGGTCAAAGTGAAAAACAAAGTCCGCCATGAGATTCGGGGTTGAATTTAAGGCTTAGAGGCACTTCTGGATGCTTGATTTGGGACGGCATAATTTTTGGCCCAAAAATCAAAAAATTCCTGCCCGCGGAGTCCGGAAAACCTCCCGGGATGGGCCGGACCGAATCAGATCAAATTGAAAGACGAAGTCCGCCATGAGATTCGGGGTTGAATTTAAGGCTTAGAGGCACTTCTGGATGCTTGATTTGGGACGGCATATATTTGGCCCAAAAATCAAAAAATTCCTGACCGCGGAGTCAGGAAAACCTCCTGGGATGGGCCGGAGAAAATCAGGTCAAAGTGAAAAAGAAAGTCCGCCATGAGATTCGGGGTTGAATTTAAGGCTTAGAGGCACTTCTGGATGCTTGATTTGGGACGGCATAATTTTTGGCCCAAAAATCAAAAAATTCCTGACCGCGGAGTCCGGAAAACCTCCCGGGATGGGCCGGACCGAATCAGATCAAATTGAAAGACGAAGTCCGCCATGAGATTCGGGGTTGAATTTAAGGCTTAGAGGCACTTCTGGATGCTTGATTTGGGACGGCATATATTTGGCCCAAAAATCAAAAAAATCCTGACCGCGGAGTCAGGAAAACCTCCTGGGATGGGCCGGAGAAAATCAGGTCAAAGTGAAAAAGAAAGTCCGCTATGAGATTCGGGGTTGAATTTAAGGCTTAGAGGCACTTCTGGATGCTTGATTTGGGACGGCATAATTTTTGGCCCAAAAATCAAAAAATTCCTGACCGCGGAGTCAGGAAAACATCCCGGGATGAGTCGGACCGAATCAGGTCAAATTGAAAGACGAAGTCCGTGCTGAGATTCGGGGTTGAATTTAAGGATTAGAGGCACTTTTGGATGCTTGATTTGGGACGGCATAATTTTTGGCCCAAAAATCAAAAAATTCCTGCCCGCGGAGTCCAGAAAACCTCCCGGGATGGGCCGGACCGAATCAGATCAAATTGAAAGACGATGTCCGCCATGAGATTCGGGGTTGAATTTAAGGCTTAGAGGCACTTTTGGATGCTTGATTTGGGACGGCATATATTTGGCCCAAAAATCAAAAAATTCCTGACCGCGGAGTCATGAAAACCTCCTGGGATGGGCCGGAGAAAATCAGGTCAAAGTGAAAAAGAAAGTCCGCCATGAGATTCGGGGTTGAATTTAAGGCTTAGAGGCACTTCTGGATGCTTGATTTGGGACGGCATAATTTTTGGCCCAAAAAACAAAAAATTCCTGACCGCGGAGTCCGGAAAACATCCCGGGATGGGCCGGACCGAATCAGGTCAAATTGAAAGACGAAGTCCGCGCTGAGATTCGGGGTTGAATTTAAGGCTTAGAGGCACTTTTGGATGCTTGATTTGGGACGGCATATATTTGGCCCAAAAATCAAAAAATTCCTGACCGCGGAGTCAGGAAAACCTCCTGGGATGGGCTGGAGAAAATCAGGTCAAAGTGAAAAAGAAAGTCCGCCATGAGATTCGGGGTTGAATTTAAGGCTTAGAGGCACTTCTGGATGCTTGATTTGGGACGGCATAATTTTTGGGCCAAAAATCAAAAAATTCCTGACCGCGGAGTCAGGAAAACCTCCCGGGATGGACCGGACTGAATCAGGTCAAATTGGAAAACAAAGTCCGCGCTGAGATTCGGGGTTGAATTTAAGGCTTAGAGGCACTTTTGGATGCTTGATTTGGGACGGCATATATTTGGCCCAAAAATCAAAAATTTCCTGACCGCGGAGTCAGGAAAACCTCCTGGGATGGGCCGGAGAAAATCAGGTCAAAGTGAAAAACAAAGTCCGCCATGAGATTCGGGGTTGAATTTAAGGCTTAGAGGCACTTCTGGATGCTTGATTTGGGACGGCATAATTTTTGGCCCAAAAATCAAAAAATTCCTGCCCGCGGAGTCCGGAAAACCTCCCGGGATGGGCCGGACCGAATCAGATCAAATTGAAAGACGAAGTCCGCCATGAGATTCGGGGTTGAATTTAAGGCTTAGAGGCACTTCTGGATGCTTGATTTGGGACGGCATATATTTGGCCCAAAAATCAAAAAATTCCTGACCGCGGAGTCAGGAAAACCTCCAAGGATGGGCCGGAGAAAATCAGGTCAAAGTGAAAAAGAAAGTCCGCTATGAGATTCGGGGTTGAATTTAAGGCTTAGAGGCACTTCTGGATGCTTGATTTGGGACGGCATAATTTTTGGCCCAAAAATCAAAAAATTCCTGACCGCGGAGTCAGGAAAACATCCCGGGATGAGTCGGACCGAATCAGGTCAAATTGAAAGACGAAGTCCGTGCTGAGATTCGGGGTTGAATTTAAGGATTAGAGGCACTTTTGGATGCTTGATTTGGGACGGCATAATTTTTGGCCCAAAAATCAAAAAATTCCTGCCCGCGGAGTCCAGAAAACCTCCCGGGATGGGCCGGACCGAATCAGATCAAATTGAAAGACGATGTCCGCCATGAGATTCGGGGTTGAATTTAAGGCTTAGAGGCACTTTTGGATGCTTGATTTGGGACGGCATATATTTGGCCCAAAAATCAAAAAATTCCTGACCGCGGAGTCATGAAAACCTCCTGGGATGGGCCGGAGAAAATCAGGTCAAAGTGAAAAAGAAAGTCCGCCATGAGATTCGGGGTTGAATTTAAGGCTTAGAGGCACTTCTGGATGCTTGATTTGGGACGGCATAATTTTTGGCCCAAAAAACAAAAAATTCCTGACCGCGGAGTCCGGAAAACATCCCGGGATGGGCCGGACCGAATCAGGTCAAATTGAAAGACGAAGTCCGCGCTGAGATTCGGGGTTGAATTTAAGGCTTAGAGGCACTTTTGGATGCTTGATTTGGGACGGCATATATTTGGCCCAAAAATCAAAAAATTCCTGACCGCGGAGTCAGGAAAACCTCCTGGGATGGGCTGGAGAAAATCAGGTCAAAGTGAAAAAGAAAGTCCGCCATGAGATTCGGGGTTGAATTTAAGGCTTAGAGGCACTTCTGGATGCTTGATTTGGGACGGCATAATTTTTGGGCCAAAAATCAAAAAATTCCTGACCGCGGAGTCAGGAAAACCTCCCGGGATGGACCGGACTGAATCAGGTCAAATTGGAAAACAAAGTCCGCGCTGAGATTCGGGGTTGAATTTAAGGCTTAGAGGCACTTTTGGATGCTTGATTTGGGACGGCATATATTTGGCCCAAAAATCAAAAATTTCCTGACCGCGGAGTCAGGAAAACCTCCTGGGATGGGCCGGAGAAAATCAGGTCAAAGTGAAAAACAAAGTCCGCCATGAGATTCGGGGTTGAATTTAAGGCTTAGAGGCACTTCTGGATGCTTGATTTGGGACGGCATAATTTTTGGCCCAAAAATCAAAAAATTCCTGCCCGCGGAGTCCGGAAAACCTCCCGGGATGGGCCGGACCGAATCAGATCAAATTGAAAGACGAAGTCCGCCATGAGATTCGGGGTTGAATTTAAGGCTTAGAGGCACTTCTGGATGCTTGATTTGGGACGGCATATATTTGGCCCAAAAATCAAAAAATTCCTGACCGCGGAGTCAGGAAAACCTCCTGGGATGGGCCGGAGAAAATCAGGTCAAAGTGAAAAAGAAAGTCCGCCATGAGATTCGGGGTTGAATTTAAGGCTTAGAGGCACTTCTGGATGCTTGATTTGGGACGGCATAATTTTTGGCCCAAAAATCAAAAAATTCCTGACCGCGGAGTCCGGAAAACCTCCCGGGATGGGCCGGACCGAATCAGATCAAATTGAAAGACGAAGTCCGCCATGAGATTCGGGGTTGAATTTAAGGCTTAGAGGCACTTCTGGATGCTTGATTTGGGACGGCATATATTTGGCCCAAAAATCAAAAAAATCCTGACCGCGGAGTCAGGAAAACCTCCTGGGATGGGCCGGAGAAAATCAGGTCAAAGTGAAAAAGAAAGTCCGCTATGAGATTCGGGGTTGAATTTAAGGCTTAGAGGCACTTCTGGATGCTTGATTTGGGACGGCATAATTTTTGGCCCAAAAATCAAAAAATTCCTGACCGCGGAGTCAGGAAAACATCCCGGGATGAGTCGGACCGAATCAGGTCAAATTGAAAGACGAAGTCCGTGCTGAGATTCGGGGTTGAATTTAAGGATTAGAGGCACTTTTGGATGCTTGATTTGGGACGGCATAATTTTTGGCCCAAAAATCAAAAAATTCCTGCCCGCGGAGTCCAGAAAACCTCCCGGGATGGGCCGGACCGAATCAGATCAAATTGAAAGACGATGTCCGCCATGAGATTCGGGGTTGAATTTAAGGCTTAGAGGCACTTTTGGATGCTTGATTTGGGACGGCATATATTTGGCCCAAAAATCAAAAAATTCCTGACCGCGGAGTCATGAAAACCTCCTGGGATGGGCCGGAGAAAATCAGGTCAAAGTGAAAAAGAAAGTCCGCCATGAGATTCGGGGTTGAATTTAAGGCTTAGAGGCACTTCTGGATGCTTGATTTGGGACGGCATAATTTTTGGCCCAAAAAACAAAAAATTCCTGACCGCGGAGTCCGGAAAACATCCCGGGATGGGCCGGACCGAATCAGGTCAAATTGAAAGACGAAGTCCGCGCTGAGATTCGGGGTTGAATTTAAGGCTTAGAGGCACTTTTGGATGCTTGATTTGGGACGGCATATATTTGGCCCAAAAATCAAAAAATTCCTGACCGCGGAGTCAGGAAAACCTCCTGGGATGGGCTGGAGAAAATCAGGTCAAAGTGAAAAAGAAAGTCCGCCATGAGATTCGGGGTTGAATTTAAGGCTTAGAGGCACTTTTGGATGCTTGATTTGGGACGGCATATATTTGGACCAAAAATCAAAAAATTCCTGACCGCGGAGTCAGGAAAACCTCCTGGGATGGGCTGGAGAAAGTCAGGTCAAAGTGAAAAAGAATGTCCGCCATGAGATTCGCGGTTGAATTTAAGGCTTAGAGGCACTTTTGGATGCTAGATTTGGGACGGCATATATTTGGCCCAAAAATCAAAAAATTCCTGACCGCGGAGTCAGGAAAACCTCCTGGGATGGGCCGGAGAAAATCAGGTCAAAGTGAAAAAGAAAGTCCGCCATGAGATTCGGGGTTGAATTTAAGGCTTAGAGGCACTTCTGGATGCTTGATTTGGGACGGCATAATTTTTGGCCCAAAAATCAAAAAATTCCTGACTTCCGAGTCAGGAAAACCTCCCGGGATGGACCGGACTGAATCAGGTCAAATTGGAAAACAAAGTCCGCGCTGAGATTCGGGGTTGAATTTAAGGCTTAGAGGCACTTTTGGATGCTTGATTTGGGACGGCATATATTTGGCCCAAAAATCAAAAATTTCCTGACCGCGGAGTCAGGAAAACCTCCTGGGATGGGCCGGAGAAAATCAGGTCAAAGTGAAAAACAAAGTCCGCCATGAGATTCGGGGTTGAATTTAAAGCTTAGAGGCACTTCTGGATGCTTGATTTGGGACGGCATAATTTTTGGCCCAAAAATCAAAAAATTCCTGACTTCCGAGTCAGGAAAACCTCCCGGGATGGGCCGGACCGAATCAGATCAAATTGAAAGACGAAGTCCGCCATGAGATTCGGGGTTGAATTTAAGGCTTAGAGGCACTTCTGGATGCTTGATTTGGGACGGCATATATTTGGCCCAAAATCAAAAAATTCCTGACCGCGGAGTCATGAAAACCTCCTGGGATGGGCCGGAGAAAATCAGGTCAAAGTGAAAAAGAAAGTCCGCTATGAGATTCGGGGTTGAATTTAAGGCTTAGAGGCACTTCTGGATGCTTGATTTGGGACGGCATAATTTTTGGCCCAAAAATCAAAAAATTCCTGCCCGCGGAGTCCGGAAAACCTCCCGGGATGGGCCGGACCGAATCAGATCAAATTGAAAGACGAAGTCCGCCATGAGATTCGGGGTTGAATTTAAGGCTTAGAGGCACTTCTGGATGCTTGATTTGGGACGGCATAATTTTTGGCCCAAAAATCAAAAAATTCCTGACCGCGGAGTCAGGAAAACCTCCTGGGATGGGCCGGAGAAAATCAGGTCAAAGTGAAAAAGAAAGTCCGCTATGAGATTCGGGGTTGAATTTAAGGCTTAGAGGCACTTCTGGATGCTTGATTTGGGACGGCATAATTTTTGGCCCAAAAATCAAAAAATTCCTGACCGCGGAGTCAGGAAAACATCCCGGGATGAGTCGGACCGAATCAGGTCAAATTGAAAGACGAAGTCCGTGCTGAGATTCGGGGTTGAATTTAAGGATTAGAGGCACTTTTGGATGCTTGATTTGGGACGGCATAATTTTTGGCCCAAAAATCAAAAAATTCCTGCCCGCGGAGTCCAGAAAACCTCCCGGGATGGGCCGGACCGAATCAGATCAAATTGAAAGACGATGTCCGCCATGAGATTCGGGGTTGAATTTAAGGCTTAGAGGCACTTTTGGATGCTTGATTTGGGACGGCATATATTTGGCCCAAAAATCAAAAAATTCCTGACCGCGGAGTCATGAAAACCTCCTGGGATGGGCCGGAGAAAATCAGGTCAAAGTGAAAAAGAAAGTCCGCCATGAGATTCGGGGTTGAATTTAAGGCTTAGAGGCACTTCTGCATGCTTGATTTGGGACGGCATAATTTTTGGCCCAAAAAACAAAAAATTCCTGACCGCGGAGTCCGGAAAACATCCCGGGATGGGCCGGACCGAATCAGGTCAAATTGAAAGACGATGTCCGCGCTGAGATTCGGGGTTGAATTTAAGGCTTAGAGGCACTTTTGGATGCTTGATTTGGGACGGCATATATTTGGCCCAAAAATCAAAAAATTCCTGACCGCGGAGTCAGGAAAACCTCCTGGGATGGGCTGGAGAAAATCAGGTCAAAGTGAAAAAGAAAGTCCACCATGAGATTCGGGGTTGAATTTAAGGCTTAGAGGCACTTCTGGATGCTTGATTTGGGACGGCATAATTTTTGGCCCAAAAATCAAAAAATTCCTGCCCGCGGAGTCCGGAAAACCTCCCGGGATGGGCCGGACCGAATCAGATCAAATTGAAAGACGAAGTCCGCCATGAGATTCGGGGTTGAATTTAAGGCTTAGAGGCACTTCTGGATGCTTGATTTGGGACGGCATATATTTGGCCCAAAAATCAAAAAATTCCTGACCGCGGAGTCATGAAAACCTCCTGGGATGGGCCGTAGAAAATCAGGTCAAAGTGAAAAAGAAAGTCCGCTATGAGATTCGGGGTTGAATTTAAGGCTTAGAGGCACTTCTGGATGCTTGATTTGGGACGGCATAATTTTTGGCCCAAAAATCAAAAAATTCCTGACTTCCGAGTCAGGAAAACCTCCCGGGATGGACCGGACTGAATCAGGTCAAATTGGAAAACAAAGTCCGCGCTGAGATTCGGGGTTGAATTTAAGGCTTAGAGGCACTTTTGGATGCTTGATTTGGGACGGCATATATTTGGCCCAAAAATCAAAAAATTCCTGACCGCGGAGTCAGGAAAACCTCCTGGGATGGGCCGGAGAAAATCAGGTCAAAGTGAAAAAGAAAGTCCGCCATGAGATTCGGGGTTGAATTTAAGGCTTAGAGGCACTTCTGGATGCTTGATTTGGGACGGCATAATTTTTGGCCCAAAAAACAAAAAATTCCTGACCGCGGAGTCCGGAAAACATCCCGGGATGGGCCGGACCGAATCAGGTCAAATTGAAAGACGAAGTCCGCGCTGAGATTCGGGGTTGAATTTAAGGCTTAGAGGCACTTTTGGATGCTTGATTTGGGACGGCATATATTTGGCCCAAAAATCAAAAAATTCCTGACCGCGGAGTCAGGAAAACCTCCTGGGATGGGCTGGAGAAAGTCAGGTCAAAGTGAAAAAGAATGTCCGCCATGAGATTCGCGGTTGAATTTAAGGCTTAGAGGCACTTTTGGATGCTAGATTTGGGACGGCATATATTTGGCCCAAAAATCAAAAAATTCCTGACCGCGGAGTCAGGAAAACCTCCTGGGATGGGCCGGAGAAAATCAGGTCAAAGTGAAAAAGAAAGTCCGCCATGAGATTCGGGGTTGAATTTAAGGCTTAGAGGCACTTCTGGATGCTTGATTTGGGACGGCATAATTTTTGGCCCAAAAATCAAAAAATTCCTGACTTCCGAGTCAGGAAAACCTCCCGGGATGGACCGGACTGAATCAGGTCAAATTGGAAAACAAAGTCCGCGCTGAGATTCGGGGTTGAATTTAAGGCTTAGAGGCACTTTTGGATGCTTGATTTGGGACGGCATATATTTGGCCCAAAAATCAAAAATTTCCTGACCGCGGAGTCAGGAAAACCTCCTGGGATGGGCCGGAGAAAATCAGGTCAAAGTGAAAAACAAAGTCCGCCATGAGATTCGGGGTTGAATTTAAAGCTTAGAGGCACTTCTGGATGCTTGATTTGGGACGGCATAATTTTTGGCCCAAAAATCAAAAAATTCCTGACTTCCGAGTCAGGAAAACCTCCCGGGATGGGCCGGACCGAATCAGATCAAATTGAAAGACGAAGTCCGCCATGAGATTCGGGGTTGAATTTAAGGCTTAGAGGCACTTCTGGATGCTTGATTTGGGACGGCATATATTTGGCCCAAAATCAAAAAATTCCTGACCGCGGAGTCATGAAAACCTCCTGGGATGGGCCGGAGAAAATCAGGTCAAAGTGAAAAAGAAAGTCCGCTATGAGATTCGGGGTTGAATTTAAGGCTTAGAGGCACTTCTGGATGCTTGATTTGGGACGGCATAATTTTTGGCCCAAAAATCAAAAAATTCCTGCCCGCGGAGTCCGGAAAACCTCCCGGGATGGGCCGGACCGAATCAGATCAAATTGAAAGACGAAGTCCGCCATGAGATTCGGGGTTGAATTTAAGGCTTAGAGGCACTTCTGGATGCTTGATTTGGGACGGCATAATTTTTGGCCCAAAAATCAAAAAATTCCTGACCGCGGAGTCAGGAAAACCTCCTGGGATGGGCCGGAGAAAATCAGGTCAAAGTGAAAAAGAAAGTCCGCTATGAGATTCGGGGTTGAATTTAAGGCTTAGAGGCACTTCTGGATGCTTGATTTGGGACGGCATAATTTTTGGCCCAAAAATCAAAAAATTCCTGACTTCCGAGTCAGGAAAACCTCCCGGGATGGACCGGACTGAATCAGGTCAAATTGGAAAACAAAGTCCGCGCTGAGATTCGGGGTTGAATTTAAGGCTTAGAGGCACTTTTGGATGCTTGATTTGGGACGGCATATATTTGGCCCAAAAATCAAAAAATTCCTGACCGCGGAGTCAGGAAAACCTCCTGGGATGGTCCGGAGAAAATCAGGTCAAAGTGAAAAAGAAAGTCCGCCATGAGATTCGGGGTTGAATTTAAGGCTTAGAGGCACTTCTGGATGCTTGATTTGGGACGGCATAATTTTTGGCCCAAAAAACAAAAAATTCCTGACCGCGGAGTCCGGAAAACATCCCGGGATGGGCCGGACCGAATCAGGTCAAATTGAAAGACGAAGTCCGCGCTGAGATTCGGGGTTGAATTTAAGGCTTAGAGGCACTTTTGGATGCTTGATTTGGGACGGCATATATTTGGCCCAAAAATCAAAAAATTCCTGACCGCGGAGTCAGGAAAACCTCCTGGGATGGGCTGGAGAAAGTCAGGTCAAAGTGAAAAAGAATGTCCGCCATGAGATTCGCGGTTGAATTTAAGGCTTAGAGGCACTTTTGGATGCTAGATTTGGGACGGCATATATTTGGCCCAAAAATCAAAAAATTCCTGACCGCGGAGTCAGGAAAACCTCCTGGGATGGGCCGGAGAAAATCAGGTCAAAGTGAAAAAGAAAGTCCGCCATGAGATTCGGGGTTGAATTTAAGGCTTAGAGGCACTTCTGGATGCTTGATTTGGGACGGCATAATTTTTGGCCCAAAAATCAAAAAATTCCTGACTTCCGAGTCAGGAAAACCTCCCGGGATGGACCGGACTGAATCAGGTCAAATTGGAAAACAAAGTCCGCGCTGAGATTCGGGGTTGAATTTAAGGCTTAGAGGCACTTTTGAATGCTTGATTTGGGACGGCATATATTTGGCCCAAAAATCAAAAATTTCCTGACCGCGGAGTCAGGAAAACCTCCTGGGATGGGCCGGAGAAAATCAGGTCAAAGTGAAAAACAAAGTCCGCCATGAGATTCGGGGTTGAATTTAAAGCTTAGAGGCACTTCTGGATGCTTGATTTGGGACGGCATAATTTTTGGCCCAAAAATCAAAAAATTCCTGACTTCCGAGTCAGGAAAACCTCCCGGGATGGGCCGGACCGAATCAGATCAAATTGAAAGACGAAGTCCGCCATGAGATTCGGGGTTGAATTTAAGGCTTAGAGGCACTTCTGGATGCTTGATTTGGGACGGCATATATTTGGCCCAAAATCAAAAAATTCCTGACCGCGGAGTCATGAAAACCTCCTGGGATGGGCCGGAGAAAATCAGGTCAAAGTGAAAAAGAAAGTCCGCTATGAGATTCGGGGTTGAATTTAAGGCTTAGAGGCACTTCTGGATGCTTGATTTGGGACGGCATAATTTTTGGCCCAAAAATCAAAAAATTCCTGCCCGCGGAGTCCGGAAAACCTCCCGGGATGGGCCGGACCGAATCAGATCAAATTGAAAGACGAAGTCCGCCATGAGATTCGGGGTTGAATTTAAGGCTTAGAGGCACTTCTGGATGCTTGATTTGGGACGGCATAATTTTTGGCCCAAAAATCAAAAAATTCCTGACCGCGGAGTCAGGAAAACCTCCTGGGATGGGCCGGAGAAAATCAGGTCAAAGTGAAAAAGAAAGTCCGCTATGAGATTCGGGGTTGAATTTAAGGCTTAGAGGCACTTCTGGATGCTTGATTTGGGACGGCATAATTTTTGGCCCAAAAATCAAAAAATTCCTGACCGCGGAGTCAGGAAAACATCCCGGGATGAGTCGGACCGAATCAGGTCAAATTGAAAGACGAAGTCCGTGCTGAGATTCGGGGTTGAATTTAAGGATTAGAGGCACTTTTGGATGCTTGATTTGGGACGGCATAATTTTTGGCCCAAAAATCAAAAAATTCCTGCCCGCGGAGTCCAGAAAACCTCCCGGGATGGGCCGGACCGAATCAGATCAAATTGAAAGACGATGTCCGCCATGAGATTCGGGGTTGAATTTAAGGCTTAGAGGCACTTTTGGATGCTTGATTTGGGACGGCATATATTTGGCCCAAAAATCAAAAAATTCCTGACCGCGGAGTCATGAAAACCTCCTGGGATGGGCCGGAGAAAATCAGGTCAAAGTGAAAAAGAAAGTCCGCCATGAGATTCGGGGTTGAATTTAAGGCTTAGAGGCACTTCTGCATGCTTGATTTGGGACGGCATAATTTTTGGCCCAAAAAACAAAAAATTCCTGACCGCGGAGTCCGGAAAACATCCCGGGATGGGCCGGACCGAATCAGGTCAAATTGAAAGACGATGTCCGCGCTGAGATTCGGGGTTGAATTTAAGGCTTAGAGGCACTTTTGGATGCTTGATTTGGGACGGCATATATTTGGCCCAAAAATCAAAAAATTCCTGACCGCGGAGTCAGGAAAACCTCCTGGGATGGGCTGGAGAAAATCAGGTCAAAGTGAAAAAGAAAGTCCACCATGAGATTCGGGATTGAATTTAAGGCTTAGAGGCACTTCTGGATGCTTGATTTGGGACGGCATAATTTTTGGCCCAAAAATCAAAAAATTCCTGCCCGCGGAGTCCGGAAAACCTCCCGGGATGGGCCGGACCGAATCAGATCAAATTGAAAGACGAAGTCCGCCATGAGATTCGGGGTTGAATTTAAGGCTTAGAGGCACTTCTGGATGCTTGATTTGGGACGGCATATATTTGGCCCAAAAATCAAAAAATTCCTGACCGCGGAGTCATGAAAACCTCCTGGGATGGGCCGGAGAAAATCAGGTCAAAGTGAAAAAGAAAGTCCGCTATGAGATTCGGGGTTGAATTTAAGGCTTAGAGGCACTTCTGGATGCTTGATTTGGGACGGCATAATTTTTGGCCCAAAAATCAAAAAATTCCTGACTTCCGAGTCAGGAAAACCTCCCGGGATGGACCGGACTGAATCAGGTCAAATTGGAAAACAAAGTCCGCGCTGAGATTCGGGGTTGAATTTAAGGCTTAGAGGCACTTTTGGATGCTTGATTTGGGACGGCATATATTTGGCCCAAAAATCAAAAAATTCCTGACCGCGGAGTCAGGAAAACCTCCTGGGATGGGCTGGAGAAAATCAGGTCAAAGTGAAAAAGAAAGTCTGCCATGAGATTCGGGGTTGAATTTAAGGCTTAGAGGCACTTTTGGATGCTTGATTTGGGACGGCATATATTTGGCCCAAAAATCAAAAAATTCCTGACCGCGGAGTCAGGAAAACCTCCTGGGATGGGCCGGAGAAAATCAGGTCAAAGAGAAAAAGAAAGTCCGCTATGAGATTCGGGGTTGAATTTAAGGCTTAGAGGCACTTCTGGATGCTTGATTTGGGACGGCATAATTTTTGGGCCAAAAATCAAAAAATTCCTGACCGCGGAGTCAGGAAAACCTCCCGGGATGGACCGGACTGAATCAGGTCAAATTGGAAAACAAAGTCCGCGCTGAGATTCGGGGTTGAATTTAAGGCTTAGAGGCACTTTTGGATGCTTGATTTGGGACGGCATATATTTGGCCCAAAAATCAAAAATTTCCTGACCGCGGAGTCAGGAAAACCTCCTGGGATGGGCCGGAGAAAATCAGGTCAAAGTGAAAAACAAAGTCCGCCATGAGATTCGGGGTTGAATTTAAGGCTTAGAGGCACTTCTGGATGCTTGATTTGGGACGGCATAATTTTTGGCCCAAAAATCAAAAAATTCCTGCCCGCGGAGTCCGGAAAACCTCCCGGGATGGGCCGGACCGAATCAGATCAAATTGAAAGACGAAGTCCGCCATGAGATTCGGGGTTGAATTTAAGGCTTAGAGGCACTTCTGGATGCTTGATTTGGGACGGCATATATTTGGCCCAAAAATCAAAAAATTCCTGACCGCGGAGTCATGAAAACCTCCTGGGATGGGCCGGAGAAAATCAGGTCAAAGTGAAAAAGAAAGTCCGCTATGAGATTCGGGGTTGAATTTAAGGCTTAGAGGCACTTCTGGATGCTTGATTTGGGACGGCATAATTTTTGGCCCAAAAATCAAAAAATTCCTGCCCGCGGAGTCCGGAAAACCTCCCGGGATGGGCCGGACCGAATCAGATCAAATTGAAAGACGAAGTCCGCCATGAGATTCGGGGTTGAATTTAAGGCTTAGAGGCACTTCTGGATGCTTGATTTGGGACGGCATATATTTGGCCCAAAAATCAAAAAATTCCTGACCGCGGAGTCAGGAAAACCTCCTGGGATGGGCCGGAGAAAATCAGGTCAAAGTGAAAAAGAAAGTCCGCTATGAGATTCGGGGTTGAATTTAAGGCTTAGAGGCACTTCTGGATGCTTGATTTGGGACGGCATAATTTTTGGCCCAAAAATCAAAAAATTCCTGACCGCGGAGTCAGGAAAACATCCCGGGATGAGTCGGACCGAATCAGGTCAAATTGAAAGACGAAGTCCGTGCTGAGATTCGGGGTTGAATTTAAGGATTAGAGGCACTTTTGGATGCTTGATTTGGGACGGCATATATTTGGCCCAAAAATCAAAAAATTCCTGACCGCGGAGTCATGAAAACCTCCCGGGATGGGCCGGAGAAAATCAGGTCAAAGTGAAAAAGAAAGTCCGCCATGAGATTCGGGGTTGAATTTAAGGCTTAGAGGCACTTCTGGATGCTTGATTTGGGACGGCATAATTTTTGGCCCAAAAAACAAAAAATTCCTGACCGCGGAGTCCGGAAAACATCCCGGGATGGGCCGGACCGAATCAGGTCAAATTGAAAGACGAAGTCCGCGCTGAGATTCGGGGTTGAATTTAAGGCTTAGAGGCACTTTTGGATGCTTGATTTGGGACGGCATATATTTGGCCCAAAAATCAAAAAATTCCTGACCGCGGAGTCAGGAAAACCTCCTGGGATGGGCTGGAGAAAATCAGGTCAAAGTGAAAAAGAAAGTCCGCCATGAGATTCGGGGTTGAATTTAAGGCTTAGAGGCACTTTTGGATGCTTGATTTGGGACGGCATATATTTGGACCAAAAATCAAAAAATTCCTGACCGCGGAGTCAGGAAAACCTCCTGGGATGGGCTGGAGAAAATCAGGTCAAAGTGAAAAAGAATGTCCGCCATGAGATTCGCGGTTGAATTTAAGGCTTAGAGGCACTTTTGGATGCTAGATTTGGGACGGCATATATTTGGCCCAAAAATCAAAAAATTCCTGACCGCGGAGTCAGGAAAACCTCCTGGGATGGGCCGGAGAAAATCAGGTCAAAGTGAAAAAGAAAGTCCGCCATGAGATTCGGGGTTGAATTTAAGGCTTAGAGGCACTTCTGGATGCTTGATTTGGGACGGCATAATTTTTGGCCCAAAAATCAAAAAATTCCTGCCCGCGGAGTCCGGAAAACCTCCCGGGATGGGCCGGACCGAATCAGATCAAATTGAAAGACGAAGTCCGCCATGAGATTCGGGGTTGAATTTAAGGCTTAGAGGCACTTCTGGATGCTTGATTTGGGACGGCATATATTTGGCCCAAAAATCAAAAAATTCCTGACCGCGGAGTCAGGAAAACCTCCTGGGATGGGCCGGAGAAAATCAGGTCAAAGTGAAAAAGAAAGTCCGCTATGAGATTCGGGGTTGAATTTAAGGCTTAGAGGCACTTCTGGATGCTTGATTTGGGACGGCATAATTTTTGGCCCAAAAATCAAAAAATTCCTGACCGCGGAGTCAGGAAAACATCCCGGGATGAGTCGGACCGAATCAGGTCAAATTGAAAGACGAAGTCCGTGCTGAGATTCGGGGTTGAATTTAAGGATTAGAGGCACTTTTGGATGCTTGATTTGGGACGGCATAATTTTTGGCCCAAAAATCAAAAAATTCCTGCCCGCGGAGTCCAGAAAACCTCCCGGGATGGGCCGGACCGAATCAGATCAAATTGAAAGACGATGTCCGCCATGAGATTCGGGGTTGAATTTAAGGCTTAAAGGCACTTTTGGATGCTTGATTTGGGACGGCATATATTTGGCCCAAAAATCAAAAAATTCCTGACCGCGGAGTCATGAAAACCTCCTGGGATGGGCCGGAGAAAATCAGGTCAAAGTGAAAAAGAAAGTCCGCCATGAGATTCGGGGTTGAATTTAAGGCTTAGAGGCACTTCTGGATGCTTGATTTGGGACGGCATAATTTTTGGCCCAAAAAACAAAAAATTCCTGACCGCGGAGTCCGGAAAACATCCCGGGATGGGCCGGACCGAATCAGGTCAAATTGAAAGACGAAGTCCGCGCTGAGATTCGGGGTTGAATTTAAGGCTTAGAGGCACTTTTGGATGCTTGATTTGGGACGGCATATATTTGGCCCAAAAATCAAAAAATTCCTGACCGCGGAGTCAGGAAAACCTCCTGGGATGGGCTGGAGAAAATCAGGTCAAAGTGAAAAAGAAAGTCCGCCATGAGATTCGGGGTTGAATTTAAGGCTTAGAGGCACTTTTGGATGCTTGATTTGGGACGGCATATATTTGGACCAAAAATCAAAAAATTCCTGACCGCGGAGTCAGGAAAACCTCCTGGGATGGGCTGGAGAAAATCAGGTCAAAGTGAAAAAGAATGTCCGCCATGAGATTCGCGGTTGAATTTAAGGCTTAGAGGCACTTTTGGATGCTAGATTTGGGACGGCATATATTTGGCCCAAAAATCAAAAAATTCCTGACCGCGGAGTCAGGAAAACCTCCTGGGATGGGCCGGAGAAAATCAGGTCAAAGTGAAAAAGAAAGTCCGCCATGAGATTCGGGGTTGAATTTAAGGCTTAGAGGCACTTCTGGATGCTTGATTTGGGACGGCATAATTTTTGGGCCAAAAATAAAAAAAATCCTGACCGCGGAGTCAGGAAAACCTCCCGGGATGGACCGGACTGAATCAGGTCAAATTGGAAAACAAAGTCCGCGCTGAGATTCGGGGTTGAATTTAAGGCTTAGAGGCACTTTTGGATGCTTGATTTGGGACGGCATATATTTGGCCCAAAAATCAAAAATTTCCTGACCGCGGAGTCAGGAAAACCTCCTGAGATGGGCTGGAGAAAATCAGGTCAAAGTGAAAAAGAATGTCCGCCATGAGATTCGCGGTTGAATTTAAGACTTAGAGGCACTTTTGGATGCTTGATTTGGGACGGCATATATTTGGCCCAAAAATCAAAAAATTCCTGACCGCGGAGTCAGGAAAACCTCCTGGGATGGGCCGGAGAAAATCAGGTCAAATTGGAAAACAAAGTCCGCGCTGAGATTCGGGGTTGAATTTAAGGCTTAGAGGCACTTTTGCATGCTTGATTTGGGACGGCATATATTTGGCCCAAAAATCAAAAAATTCCTGACCGCGGAGTCAGGAAAACCTCCTGGGATGGGCCGGAGAAAATCAGGTCAAAGTGAAAAAGAAAGTCCGCCATGAGATTCGGGGTTGAATTTAAGGCTTAGAGGCACTTTTGGATGCTTGATTTGGGACGGCATATATTTGGCCCAAAAATCAAAAAATTCCTGACCGCGGAGTCAGGAAAACCTCCTGGGATGGGCCGGAGAAAATCAGGTCAAAGTGAAAAAGAAAGTCCGCTATGAGATTCGGGGTTGAATTTAAGGCTTAGAGGCACTTCTGGATGCTTGATTTGGGACGGCATAATTTTTGGCCCAAAAATCAAAAAATTCCTGACCGCGGAGTCAGGAAAACATCCCGGGATGGGTCGGACCGAATCAGGTCAAATTGAAAGACGAAGTCCGTGCTGAGATTCGGGGTTGAATTAAAGGATTAGAGGCACTTTTGGATGCTTGATTTGGGACGGCGTAATTCTTGGGCCAAAAATCAAAAAATTCCTGACTTCCGAGTCATGAAAACCTCACGGGATGGACCGGACCGAATCAGGTCAAATTGGAAAACAAAGTCCGCCATGAGATTCGGGGTTGAATTTAAGGCTTAGAGGCACTTCTGGATGCTTGATTTGGTACGGCATATATTTGGCCCAAAAATCAAAAAATTCCTGACCGCGGAGTCAGGAAAACCTCCTGGGATGGGCCGGAGAAAATCAGGTCAAATTGGAAAACAAAGTCCGCGCTGAGATTCGGGGTTGAATTTAAGGCTTAGAGGCACTTTTGGATGCTTGATTTCGGACGGCATATATTTGGCCCAAAAATCAAAAAATTCCTGACCGCGGAGTCAGGAAAACCTCCTGGGATGGGCTGGAGAAAATCAGGTCAAAGTGAAAAAGAAAGTCCGCCATGAGATTCGGGGTTGAATTTAAGGCTTAGAGGCACTTTTGGATGCTTGATTTGGGACGGCATATATTTGGACCAAAAATCAAAAAATTCCTGACCGCGGAGTCAGGAAAACCTCCTGGGATGGGCTGGAGAAAATCAGGTCAAAGTGAAAAAGAATGTCCGCCATGAGATTCGCGGTTGAATTTAAGGCTTAGAGGCACTTTTGGATGCTAGATTTGGGACGGCATAATTTTTGGCCCAAAAATCAAAAAATTCCTGCCCGCGGAGTCCGGAAAACCTCCCGGGATGGGCCGGACCGAATCAGATCAAATTGAAAGACGAAGTCCGCCATGAGATTCGGGGTTGAATTTAAGGCTTAGAGGCACTTCTGGATGCTTGATTTGGGACGGCATATATTTGGCCCAAAAATCAAAAAATTCCTGACCGCGGAGTCAGGAAAACCTCCTGGGATGGGCCGGAGAAAATCAGGTCAAAGTGAAAAAGAAAGTCCGCTATGAGATTCGGGGTTGAATTTAAGGCTTAGAGGCACTTCTGGATGCTTGATTTGGGACGGCATAATTTTTGGCCCAAAAATCAAAAAATTCCTGACCGCGGAGTCAGGAAAACATCCCGGGATGAGTCGGACCGAATCAGGTCAAATTGAAAGACGAAGTCCGTGCTGAGATTCGGGGTTGAATTTAAGGATTAGAGGCACTTTTGGATGCTTGATTTGGGACGGCATAATTTTTGGCCCAAAAATCAAAAAATTCCTGCCCGCGGAGTCCAGAAAACCTCCCGGGATGGGCCGGACCGAATCAGATCAAATTGAAAGACGATGTCCGCCATGAGATTCGGGGTTGAATTTAAGGCTTAAAGGCACTTTTGGATGCTTGATTTGGGACGGCATATATTTGGCCCAAAAATCAAAAAATTCCTGACCGCGGAGTCATGAAAACCTCCTGGGATGGGCCGGAGAAAATCAGGTCAAAGTGAAAAAGAAAGTCCGCCATGAGATTCGGGGTTGAATTTAAGGCTTAGAGGCACTTCTGGATGCTTGATTTGGGACGGCATAATTTTTGGCCCAAAAAACAAAAAATTCCTGACCGCGGAGTCCGGAAAACATCCCGGGATGGGCCGGACCGAATCAGGTCAAATTGAAAGACGAAGTCCGCGCTGAGATTCGGGGTTGAATTTAAGGATTAGAGGCACTTTTGGATGCTTGATTTGGGACGGCGTAATTCTTGGGCCAAAAATCAAAAAATTCCTGACTTCCGAGTCAGGAAAACCTCACGGGATGGACCGGACCGAATCAGGTCAAATTGGAAAACAAAGTCCGCCATGAGATTCGGGGTTGAATTTAAGGCTTAGAGGCACTTCTGGATGCTTGATTTGGTACGGCATATATTTGGCCCAAAAATCAAAAAATTCCTGACCGCGGAATCAGGAAAACCTCCTGGGATGGGCCGGAGAAAATCAGGTCAAATTGGAAAACAAAGTCCGCGCTGAGATTCGGGGTTGAATTTAAGGCTTAGAGGCACTTTTGGATGCTTGATTTGGGACGGCATATATTTGGCCCAAAAATCAAAAAATTCCTGACCGCGGAGTCAGGAAAACCTCCTGGGATGGGCCGGAGAAAATCAGGTCAAAGTGAAAAAGAAAGTCCGCTATGAGATTCGGGGTTGAATTTAAGGCTTAGAGGCACTTTTGGATGCTTGATTTGGGACGGCATATATTTGGCCCAAAAATCAAAAAATTCCTGACCGCGGAGTCAGGAAAACCTCCTGGGATGGGCTGGAGAAAATCAGGTCAAAGTGAAAAAGAAAGTCCGCCATGAGATTCGGGGTTGAATTTAAGGCTTAGAGGCACTTTTGGATGCTTGATTTGGGACGGCATATATTTGGACCAAAAATCAAAAAATTCCTGACCGCGGAGTCAGGAAAACATCCCGGGATGAGTCGGACCGAATCAGGTCAAATTGAAAGACGAAGTCCGTGCTGAGATTCGGGGTTGAATTTAAGGATTAGAGGCACTTTTGGATGCTTGATTTGGGACGGCATAATTTTTGGCCCAAAAATCAAAAAATTCCTGCCCGCGGAGTCCAGAAAACCTCCCGGGATGGGCCGGACCGAATCAGATCAAATTGAAAGACGATGTCCGCCATGAGATTCGGGGTTGAATTTAAGGCTTAAAGGCACTTTTGGATGCTTGATTTGGGACGGCATATATTTGGCCCAAAGATCAAAAAATTCCTGACCGCGGAGTCATGAAAACCTCCTGGGATGGGCCGGAGAAAATCAGGTCAAAGTGAAAAAGAAAGTCCGCCATGAGATTCGGGGTTGAATTTAAGGCTTAGAGGCACTTCTGGATGCTTGATTTGGGACGGCATAATTTTTGGCCCAAAAAACAAAAAATTCCTGACCGCGGAGTCCGGAAAACATCCCGGGATGGGCCGGACCGAATCAGGTCAAATTGAAAGACGAAGTCCGCGCTGAGATTCGGGGTTGAATTTAAGGCTTAGAGGCACTTTTGGATGCTTGATTTGGGACGGCATATATTTGGCCCAAAAATCAAAAAATTCCTGACCGCGGAGTCAGGAAAACCTCCTGGGATGGGCTGGAGAAAATCAGGTCAAAGTGAAAAAGAAAGTCCGCCATGAGATTCGGGGTTGAATTTAAGGCTTAGAGGCACTTTTGGATGCTTGATTTGGGACGGCATATATTTGGACCAAAAATCAAAAAATTCCTGACCGCGGAGTCAGGAAAACCTCCTGGGATGGGCTGGAGAAAATCAGGTCAAAGTGAAAAAGAATGTCCGCCATGAGATTCGCGCTTGAATTTAAGGCTTAGAGGCACTTTTGGATGCTAGATTTGGGACGGCATATATTTGGCCCAAAAATCAAAAAATTCCTGACCGCGGAATCAGGAAAACCTCCTGGGATGGGCCGGAGAAAATCAGGTCAAAGTGAAAAAGAAAGTCCGCCATGAGATTCGGGGTTGAATTTAAGGCTTAGAGGCACTTCTGGATGCTTGATTTGGGACGGCATAATTTTTGGGCCAAAAATCAAAAAATTCCTGACTTCCGAGTCAGGAAAACCTCCCGGGATGGACCGGACTGAATCAGGTCAAATTGGAAAACAAAGTCCGCGCTGAGATTCGGGGTTGAATTTAAGGCTTAGAGGCACTTTTGGATGCTTGATTTGGGACGGCATATATTTGGCCCAAAAATCAAAAAATTCCTGACCGCGGAGTCAGGAAAACCTCCTGGGATGGGCCGGAGAAAATCAGGTCAAAGTGAAAAACAAAGTCCGCGCTGAGATTCGGGGTTGAATTTAAGGCTTAGAGGCACTTTTGCATGCTTGATTTGGGACGGCATATATTTGGCCCAAAAATCAAAAAATTCCTGACCGCGGAGTCAGGAAGACCTCCTGGGATGGGCCGGAGAAAATCAGGTCAAAGTGAAAAAGAAAGTCCGCCATGAGATTCGGGGTTGAATTTAAGGCTTAGAGGCACTTTTGGATGCTTGATTTGGGACGGCATATATTTGGCCCAAAAATCAAAAAATTCCTGACCGCGGAGTCAGGAAAACCTCCTGGGATGGGCCGGAGAAAATCAGGTCAAAGTGAAAAAGAAAGTCCGCTATGAGATTCGGGGTTGAATTTAAGGCTTAGAGGCACTTCTGGATGCTTGATTTGGGACGGCATAATTTTTGGCCCAAAAATCAAAAAATTCCTGACCGCGGAGTCAGGAAAACATCCCGGGATGGGTCGGACCGAATCAGGTCAAATTGAAAGACGAAGTCCGTGCTGAGATTCGGGGTTGAATTAAAGGATTAGAGGCACTTTTGGATGCTTGATTTGGGACGGCGTAATTTTTGGGCCAAAAATCAAAAAATTCCTGACTTCCGAGTCAGGAAAACCTCACGGGATGGACCGGACCGAATCAGGTCAAATTGGAAAACAAAGTCCGCCATGAGATTCGGGGTTGAATTTAAGGCTTAGAGGCACTTCTGGATGCTTGATTTGGTACGGCATATATTTGGCCCAAAAATCAAAAAATTCCTGACCGCGGAGTCAGGAAAACCTCCTGGGATGGGCCGGAGAAAATCAGGTCAAATTGGAAAACAAAGTCCGCGCTGAGATTCGGGGTTGAATTTAAGGCTTAGAGGCACTTTTGGATGCTTGATTTGGGACGGCATATATTTGGCCCAAAAATCAAAAAATTCCTGACCGCGGAGTCAGGAAAACCTCCCGGGATGGACCGGACTGAATCAGGTCAAATTGGAAAACAAAGTCCGCGCTGAGATTCGGGGTTGAATTTAAGGCTTAGAGGCACTTTTGGATGCTTGATTTGGGACGGCATATATTTGGCCCAAAAATCAAAAAATTCCTGACCGCGGAATCAGGAAAACCTCCTGGGATGGGCCGGAGAAAATCAGGTCAAAGTGAAAAAGAAAGTCCGCCATGAGATTCGGGGTTGAATTTAAGGCTTAGAGGCACTTCTGGATGCTTGATTTGGGACGGCATAATTTTTGGGCCAAAAATCAAAAAATTCCTGACTTCCGAGTCAGGAAAACCTCCCGGGATGGACCGGACTGAATCAGGTCAAATTGGAAAACAAAGTCCGCGCTGAGATTCGGGGTTGAATTTAAGGCTTAGAGGCACTTTTGGATGCTTGATTTGGGACGGCATATATTTGGCCCAAAAATCAAAAAATTCCTGACCGCGGAGTCAGGAAAACCTCCTGGGATGGGCCGGAGAAAATCAGGTCAAAGTGAAAAACAAAGTCCGCGCTGAGATTCGGGGTTGAATTTAAGGCTTAGAGGCACTTTTGCATGCTTGATTTGGGACGGCATATATTTGGCCCAAAAATCAAAAAATTCCTGACCGCGGAGTCAGGAAGACCTCCTGGGATGGGCCGGAGAAAATCAGGTCAAAGTGAAAAAGAAAGTCCGCCATGAGATTCGGGGTTGAATTTAAGGCTTAGAGGCACTTTTGGATGCTTGATTTGGGACGGCATATATTTGGCCCAAAAATCAAAAAATTCCTGACCGCGGAGTCAGGAAAACCTCCTGGGATGGGCCGGAGAAAATCAGGTCAAAGTGAAAAAGAAAGTCCGCTATGAGATTCGGGGTTGAATTTAAGGCTTAGAGGCACTTCTGGATGCTTGATTTGGGACGGCATAATTTTTGGCCCAAAAATCAAAAAATTCCTGACCGCGGAGTCAGGAAAACATCCCGGGATGGGTCGGACCGAATCAGGTCAAATTGAAAGACGAAGTCCGTGCTGAGATTCGGGGTTGAATTAAAGGATTAGAGGCACTTTTGGATGCTTGATTTGGGACGGCGTAATTTTTGGGCCAAAAATCAAAAAATTCCTGACTTCCGAGTCAGGAAAACCTCACGGGATGGACCGGACCGAATCAGGTCAAATTGGAAAACAAAGTCCGCCATGAGATTCGGGGTTGAATTTAAGGCTTAGAGGCACTTCTGGATGCTTGATTTGGTACGGCATATATTTGGCCCAAAAATCAAAAAATTCCTGACCGCGGAGTCAGGAAAACCTCCTGGGATGGGCCGGAGAAAATCAGGTCAAATTGGAAAACAAAGTCCGCGCTGAGATTCGGGGTTGAATTTAAGGCTTAGAGGCACTTTTGGATGCTTGATTTGGGACGGCATATATTTGGCCCAAAAATCAAAAAATTCCTGACCGCGGAGTCAGGAAAACCTCCCGGGATGGACCGGACTGAATCAGGTCAAATTGGAAAACAAAGTCCGCGCTGAGATTCGGGGTTGAATTTAAGGCTTAGAGGCACTTTTGGATGCTTGATTTGGGACGGCATATATTTGGCCCAAAAATCAAAAATTTCCTGACCGCGGAGTCAGGAAAACCTCCTGAGATGGGCTGGAGAAAATCAGGTCAAAGTGAAAAAGAATGTCCGCCATGAGATTCGCGGTTGAATTTAAGACTTAGAGGCACTTTTGGATGCTTGATTTGGGACGGCATATATTTGGCCCAAAAATCAAAAAATTCCTGACCGCGGAGTCAGGAAAACCTCCTGGGATGGGCCGGAGAAAATCAGGTCAAATTGGAAAACAAAGTCCGCGCTGAGATTCCGGGTTGAATTTAAGGCTTAGAGGCACTTTTGCATGCTTGATTTGGGACGGCATATATTTGGCCCAAAAATCAAAAAATTCCTGACCGCGGAGTCAGGAAAACCTCCTGGGATGGGCCGGAGAAAATCAGGTCAAAGTGAAAAAGAAAGTCCGCCATGAGATTCGGGGTTGAATTTAAGGCTTAGAGGCACTTTTGGATGCTTGATTTGGGACGGCATATATTTGGCCCAAAAATCAAAAAATTCCTGACCGCGGAGTCAGGAAAACCTCCTGGGATGGGCCGGAGAAAATCAGGTCAAAGTGAAAAAGAAAGTCCGCTATGAGATTCGGGGTTGAATTTAAGGCTTAGAGGCACTTCTGGATGCTTGATTTGGGACGGCATAATTTTTGGCCCAAAAATCAAAAAATTCCTGACCGCGGAGTCAGGAAAACATCCCGGGATGGGTCGGACCGAATCAGGTCAAATTGAAAGACGAAGTCCGTGCTGAGATTCGGGGTTGAATTAAAGGATTAGAGGCACTTTTGGATGCTTGATTTGGGACGGCGTAATTTTTGGGCCAAAAATCAAAAAATTCCTGACTTCCGAGTCAGGAAAACCTGACGGGATGGACCGGACCGAATCAGGTCAAATTGGAAAACAAAGTCCGCCATGAGATTCGGGGTTGAATTTAAGGCTTAGAGGCACTTCTGGATGCTTGATTTGGTACGGCATATATTTGGCCCAAAAATCAAAAAATTCCTGACCGCGGAGTCAGGAAAACCTCCTGGGATGGGCCGGAGAAAATCAGGTCAAATTGGAAAACAAAGTCCGCGCTGAGATTCGGGGTTGAATTTAAGGCTTAGAGGCACTTTTGGATGCTTGATTTGGGACGGCATATATTTGGCCCAAAAATCAAAAAATTCCTGACCGCGGAGTCAGGAAAACCTCCTGGGATGGGCTGGAGAAAATCAGGTCAAAGTGAAAAAGAATGTCCGCCATGAGATTCGCGGTTGAATTTAAGGCTTAGAGGCACTTTTGGATGCTTGATTTGGGACGGCATATATTTGGCCCAAAAATCAAAAAATTCCTGACCGCAGAGTCAGGAAAACCTCCTGGGATGGGCCGGAGAAAATCAGGTCAAAGTGAAAAAGAAAGTCCGCCATGAGATTCGGGGTTGAATTTAAGGCTTAGAGGCACTTCTGGATGCTTGATTTGGGACGGCATATATTTGGCCCAAAAATCAAAAAATTCCTGACCGCGGAGTCAGGAAAACCTCCTGGGATGGGCCGGACCGAATCAGATCAAATTGAAATACGAAGTCCGTGCTGAGATTCGGGGTTGAATTTAAGGATTAGAGGCACTTTTGGATGCTTGATTTGGGACGGCATATATTTGGCCCAAAAATCAAAAAATTCCTGCCCCCGGAGTCCGGAAAACCTCCCGGGATGGGCCGGACCGAATCAGATCAAATTGAAAGACGAAGTCCGCCATGAGATTCGGGGTTGAATTTAAGGCTTAGAGGCACTTCTGGATGCTTGATTTGGGACGGCGTAATTTTTGGCCCAAAAATCAAAAAATTCCTGACTTCCGAGTCAGGAAAACCTCCCGGGATGGACCGGACCGAATCAGGTCAAATTGGAAAACAAAGTTCGCCATGAGATTCGGGGTTGAATTTAAGGCTTAGAGGCACTTCTGGATGCTTGATTTGGGACGGCATAATTTTTGGCCCAAAAATCAAAAAATTCCTGACCGCGGAGTCAGGAAAACATCCCGGGATGGGTCGGACCGAATCAGGTCAAATTGAAAGACGAAGTCCGTGCTGAGATTCGGGGTTGAATTAAAGGATTAGAGGCACTTTTGGATGCTTGATTTGGGACGGCGTAATTTTTGGGCCAAAAATCAAAAAATTCCTGACTTCCGAGTCAGGAAAACCTGACGGGATGGACCGGACCGAATCAGGTCAAATTGGAAAACAAAGTCCGCCATGAGATTCGGGGTTGAATTTAAGGCTTAGAGGCACTTCTGGATGCTTGATTTGGTACGGCATATATTTGGCCCAAAAATCAAAAAATTCCTGACCGCGGAGTCAGGAAAACCTCCTGGGATGGGCCGGAGAAAATCAGGTCAAATTGGAAAACAAAGTCCGCGCTGAGATTCGGGGTTGAATTTAAGGCTTAGAGGCACTTTTGGATGCTTGATTTGGGACGGCATATATTTGGCCCAAAAATCAAAAAATTCCTGACCGCGGAGTCAGGAAAACCTCCTGGGATGGGCTGGAGAAAATCAGGTCAAAGTGAAAAAGAATGTCCGCCATGAGATTCGCGGTTGAATTTAAGGCTTAGAGGCACTTTTGGATGCTTGATTTGGGACGGCATATATTTGGCCCAAAAATCAAAAAATTCCTGACCGCAGAGTCAGGAAAACCTCCTGGGATGGGCCGGAGAAAATCAGGTCAAAGTGAAAAAGAAAGTCCGCCATGAGATTCGGGGTTGAATTTAAGGCTTAGAGGCACTTCTGGATGCTTGATTTGGGACGGCATATATTTGGCCCAAAAATCAAAAAATTCCTGACCGCGGAGTCAGGAAAACCTCCTGGGATGGGCCGGACCGAATCAGATCAAATTGAAATACGAAGTCCGTGCTGAGATTCGGGGTTGAATTTAAGGATTAGAGGCACTTTTGGATGCTTGATTTGGGACGGCATATATTTGGCCCAAAAATCAAAAAATTCCTGCCCCCGGAGTCCGGAAAACCTCCCGGGATGGGCCGGACCGAATCAGATCAAATTGAAAGACGAAGTCCGCCATGAGATTCGGGGTTGAATTTAAGGCTTAGAGGCACTTCTGGATGCTTGATTTGGGACGGCGTAATTTTTGGCCCAAAAATCAAAAAATTCCTGACTTCCGAGTCAGGAAAACCTCCCGGGATGGACCGGACCGAATCAGGTCAAATTGGAAAACAAAGTTCGCCATGAGATTCGGGGTTGAATTTAAGGCTTAGAGGCACTTCTGGATGCTTGATTTGGGACGGCATAATTTTTGGCCCAAAAATCAAAAAATTCCTGACCGCGGAGTCAGGAAAACCTCCTGGGATGGGCCGGAGAAAATCAGGTCAAAGTGAAAAAGAAAGTCCGCTATGAGATTCGGGGTTGAATTTAAGGCTTAGAGGCACTTCTGGATGCTTGATTTGGGACGGCATAATTTTTGGCCCAAAAATCAAAAAATTCCTGACCGCGGAGTCCGGAAAACATCCCGGGATGGGTCGGACCGAATCAGGTCAAATTGAAAGACGAAGTCCGTGCTGAGATTCGGGGTTGAATTTAAGGATTAGAGGGACTTTTGGATGCTTGATTTGGGACGGCATAATTTTTGGCCCAAAAATCAAAAAATTCCTGCCCCCGGAGTCCGGAAAACCTCCCGGGATGGGCCGGACCGAATCAGATCAAATTGAAAGACGAAGTCCGCCATGAGATTCGGGGTTGAATTTAAGGCTTAGAGGCACTTCTGGATGCTTGATTTGGGACGGCGTAATTTTTGGCCCAAAAATCAAAAAATTCCTGACCGCGGAGTCAGGAAAACCTCCTGGGATGGGCCGGAGAAAATCAGGTCAAAGTGAAAAAGAAAGTCCGCTATGAGATTCGGGGTTGAATTTAAGGCTTAGAGGCACTTCTGGATGCTTGATTTGGGACGGCATAATTTTTGGCCCAAAAATCAAAAAATTCCTGACCGCGGAGTCAGGAAAACATCCCGGGATGGGTCGGACCGAATCAGGTCAAATTGAAAGACGAAGTCCGTGCTGAGATTCGGGGTTGAATTAAAGGATTAGAGGCACTTTTGGATGCTTGATTTGGGACGGCGTAATTTTTGGGCCAAAAATCAAAAAATTCCTGACTTCCGAGTGAGGAAAACCTCACGGGATGGACCGGACCGAATCAGGTCAAATTGGAAAACAAAGTCCGCCATGAGATTCGGGGTTGAATTTAAGGCTTAGAGGCACTTCTGGATGCTTGATTTGGGACGGCATAATTTTTGGCCCAAAAAACAAAAAATTCCTGACCGCGGAGTCCGGAAAACATCCCGGGATGGGCCGGACCGAATCAGGTCAAATTGAAAGATGAAGTCCGCGCTGAGATTCGGGGTTGAATTTAAGGCTTAGAGGCACTTTTGGATGCTTGATTTGGGACGGCATATATTTGGCCCAAAAATCAAAAAATTCCTGACCGCGGAGTCAGGAAAACCTCCTGGGATGGGCTGGAGAAAATCAGGTCAAAGTGAAAAAGAAAGTCCGCCATGAGATTCGGGGTTGAATTTAAGGCTTAGAGGCACTTTTGGATGCTTGATTTGGGACGGCATATATTTGGCCCAAAAATCAAAAAATTCCTGACCGCGGAGTCAGGAAAACCTCCTGGGATGGGCCGGAGAAAATCAGGTCAAAGTGAAAAAGAAAGTCCGCTATGAGATTCGGGGTTGAATTTAAGGCTTAGAGGCACTTCTCGATGCTTGATTTGGGACGGCATAATTTTTGGCCCAAAAATCAAAAAATTCCTGACCGCGGAGTCAGGAAAACATCCCGGGATGGGTCGGACCGAATCAGGTCAAATTGAAAGACGAAGTCCGTGCTGAGATTCGGGGTTGAATTTAAGGATTAGAGGGACTTTTGGATGCTTGATTTGGGACGGCATAATTTTTGGCCCAAAAATCAAAAAATTCCTGCCCCCGGAGTCCGGAAAACCTCCCGGGATGGGCCGGACCGAATCAGATCAAATTGAAAGACGAAGTCCGCCATGAGATTCGGGGTTGAATTTAAGGATTAGAGGCAATTTTGGATGCTTGATTTGGGACGGCATAATTTTTGGCCCAAAAATCAAAAAATTCCTGACCGCGGAGTCAGGAAAACATCCCGGGATGGGTCGGACCGAATCAGGTCAAATTGAAAGATGAAGTCCGTGCTGAGATTCGGGGTTGAATTTAAGGATTAGAGGCACTTTTGGATGCTTGATTTGGGACGGCATATATTTGGCCCAAAAATCAAAAAATTCCTGACCGCGGAGTCAGGAAAACCTCCTGGGATGGGCTGTAGAAAATCAGGTCAAAGTGAAAAAGAAAGTCCGCCATGAGATTCGGGGTTGAATTTAAGGCTTAGAGGCACTTCTGGATGCTTGATTTGGGACGGCATAATTTTTGGCCCAAAAATCAAAAAATTCCTGACCGCGGAGTCCGGAAAACATCCCGGGATGGGCCGGACCGAATCAGGTCAAATTGAAAGACGAAGTCCGCGCTGAGATTCGGGGTTGAATTTAAGGCTTAGAGGCACTTTTGGATGCTTGATTTGGGACGGCATATATTTGGCCCAAAAATCAAAAAATTCCTGACCGCGGAGTCAGGAAAACCTCCTGGGATGGGCTGGAGAAAATCAGGTCAAAGTGAAAAAGAAAGTCCGCCATGAGATTCGCGGTTGAATTTAAGGCTTAGAGGCACTTCTGGATGCTTGATTTGGGACGGCATATATTTGGCCCAAAAATCAAAAAATTCCTGACCGCGGATTCAGGAAAACCTCCTGGGATGGGCCGGAGAAAATCAGGTCAAAGTGAAAAAGAAAGTCCGCCATGAGATTCGGGGTTGAATTTAAGGCTTAGAGGCACTTCTGGATGCTTGATTTGGGACGGCATAATTTTTGGCCCAAAAATAAAAAAATTCCTGAATTCCGAGTCAGGAAAACCTCCCAGGAATGGACCGGACTGAATCAGGTCAAAGTGAAAAAGAAAGTCCGCCATGAGATTCGGGGTTGAATTTAAGGCTTAGAGGCACTTTTGGATGCTTGATTTGGGACAGCATATATTTGGCCCAAAAATCAAAAAATTCCTGACCGCGGAGTCAGGAAAACCTCCTGGGATGGGCCGGAGAAAATCAGGTCAAAGTGAAAAAGAAAGTCCGCTATGAGATTCGGGGTTGAATTTAAGGCTTAGAGGCACTTCTGGATGCTTGATTTGGGACGGCGTAATTTTTGGCCCAAAAATCAAAAAATTCCTGACTTCCGAGTCAGGAAAACCTCCCGGGATGGACCGGACCGAATCAGGTCAAATTGGAAAACAAAGTCCGCCATGAGATTCGGGGTTGAATTTATTGCTTAGAGGCACTTCTGGATGCTTGATTTGGGACGGCATAATTTTTGTCCCAAAAATCAAAAAATTCCTGACCGCGTAGTCAGGAAAACATCGCAGGATGGGCCGGACCGAATCAGGTCAAATTGAAAGACGAAGTCCGCGCTGAGATTCGGGGTTGAATTTAAGGCTTAGAGGCACTTTTGGATGCTTGATTTGGGACGGCATAATTTTTGGCCCAAAAATCAAAAAATTCCTGACCGCGGAGTCAGGAAAACCTCCCGGGATGGACCGGACCAAATCAGGTCAAATTGGAAAACAAAGTCCACCATGAGATTCAGGGTTGAATTTAAGGCTTAGAGGCACTTCTGGATGCTTGATTTGGGACGGCATATATTTGGCCCAAAAATCAAAAAATTCCTGACCGCGGAGTCAGGAAAACCTCCTGGGATGGGCCGGAGAAAATCAGTTCAAAGTGAAAAAGAAAATCCGCCATGAGATTCGGGGTTGAATTTAAGGCTTAGAGGCACTTCTGGATGCTTGATTTGGGACGGCATAATTTTTGGCCCAAAAATCAAAAAATTCCTGACCGCGGAGTCAGGAAAACATCCCGGGATGGGTCGGACCGAATCAGGTCAAATTGAAAGACGAAGTCCGTGCTGAGATTCGGGGTTGAATTTAAGGATTAGAGGTACTTTTGGATGCTTGATTTGGGACGGCATAATTTTTGGGCCAAAAATCAAAAAATTCCTGACTTCCGAGTCAGGAAAACCTCCCGGGATGGACCGGACCGAATCAGGTCAAATTGAAAGACGAAGTCCGCGCTGAGATTCGGGGTTGAATTTAAGGCTTAGAGGCACTTTTGGATGCTTGATTTGGGACGGCATATATTTGGCCCAAAAATCAAAAAATTCCTGACCGCGGAGTCAGGAAAACCTCCTGGGATGGGCTGGAGAAAATCAGGTCAAAGTGAAAAAGAAAGTCCGCCATGAGATTCGCGGTTGAATTTAAGGCTTAGAGGCACTTTTGGATGCTTGATTTGGGACGGCATATATTTGGCCCAAAAATCAAAAAATTCCTGACCGCGGATTCAGGAAAACCTCCTGGGATGGGCCGGAGAAAATCAGGTCAAAGTGAAAAAGAAAGTCCGCCATGAGATTCGGGGTTGAATTTAAGGCTTAGAGGCACTTCTGGATGCTTGATTTGGGACGGCATAATTTTTGGCCCAAAAATAAAAAAATTCCTGAATTCCGAGTCAGGAAAACCTCCCGGGATGGACCGGACTGAATCAGGTCAAAGTGAAAAAGAAAGTCCGCCATGAGATTCGGGGTTGAATTTAAGGCTTAGAGGCACTTTTGGATGCTTGATTTGGGACAGCATATATTTGGCCCAAAAATCAAAAAATTCCTGACCGCGGAGTCAGGAAAACCTCCTGGGATGGGCCGGAGAAAATCAGGTCAAAGTGAAAAAGAAAGTCCGCTATGAGATTCGGGGTTGAATTTAAGGCTTAGAGGCACTTCTGGATGCTTGATTTGGGACGGCGTAATTTTTGGCCCAAAAATCAAAAAATTCCTGACTTCCGAGTCAGGAAAACCTCCCGGGATGGACCGGACCGAATCAGGTCAAATTGGAAAACAAAGTCCGCCATGAGATTCGGGGTTGAATTTATTGCTTAGAGGCACTTCTGGATGCTTGATTTGGGACGGCATAATTTTTGTCCCAAAAATCAAAAAATTCCTGACCGCGTAGTCAGGAAAACATCGCGGGATGGGCCGGACCGAATCAGGTCAAATTGAAAGACGAAGTCCGCGCTGAGATTCGGGGTTGAATTTAAGGCTTAGAGGCACTTTTGGATGCTTGATTTGGGACGGCATAATTTTTGGCCCAAAAATCAAAAAATTCCTGACCGCGGAGTCAGGAAAACCTCCTGGGATGGGCCGGAGAAAATCAGTTCAAAGTGAAAAAGAAAGTCCGCCATGAGATTCGGGGTTGAATTTAAGGCTTAGAGGCACTTCTGGATGCTTGATTTGGGACGGCATAATTTTTGGCCCAAAAATCAAAAAATTCCTGACCGCGGAGTCAGGAAAACATCCCGGGATGGGTCGGACCGAATCAGGTCAAATTGAAAGACGAAGTCCGTGCTGAGATTCGGGGTTGAATTTAAGGATTAGAGGTACTTTTGGATGCTTGATTTGGGACGGCATAATTTTTGGGCCAAAAATCAAAAAATTCCTGACTTCCGAGTCAGGAAAACCTCCCGGGATGGACCGGACCGAATCAGGTCAAATTGGAAAACAAAGTCCGCCATGAGATTTGGGGTTGAATTTAAGGCTTAGAGGCACTTCTGGATGCTTGATTTGGGACGGCATAATTTTTGGCCCAAAAATCAAAAAATTCCTGACTGCGGAGTCAGGAAAACCTCCTGGGATGGGCCGGAGAAAATCAGGTCAAAGTGAAAAACAAAGTCCGCCATGAGATTCGGGGTTGAATTTAAGGCTTAGAGGCACTTCTGGATGCTTGATTTGGGATGGCATAATTTTTGGCCCAAAAATCAAAAAATTCCTGACCGCGGAGTCAGGAAAACCTCCTGGGATGGGCCGGAGAAAATCAGGTCAAAGTGAAAAAGAAAGTCCGCCATGAGATTCGGGGTTGAATTTAAGGCTTAGAGGCACTTCTGGATGCTTGATTTGGGACGGCATAATTTTTGGCCGAAAAATCAAAAAATTCCTGACCGCGGAGTCAGGAAAACATCCCGGGATGGGCCGGACCGAATCAGGTCAAATTGAAAGACGAAGTCCGTGCTGAGATTCGGGGTTGAATTTAAGGATTAGAGGCACTTTTGGATGCTTGATTTGGGACAGCATAATTTTTGGGCCAAAAATTAAAAAATTCCTTACTTCCGAGTCAGGAAAACCTCCCGGGATGGACCGGACCAAATCAGGTCAAATTGGAAAACAAAGTCCGCCATGAGATTCGGGGTTGAATTTAAGGCTTAGAGGCACTTTTGGATGCTTGATTTGGGACGGCATATATTTGGCCCAAAAATCAAAAAATTCCTGACTGCGGAGTCAGGAAAACCTCCTGGGATGGGCCGGAGAAAATCAGGTCAAAGTGAAAAACAAAGTCCGCCATGAGATTCGGGGTTGAATTTAAGGCTTAGAGGAACTTCTGGATGCTTGATTTGGGATGGCATAATTTTTGGCCCAAAAAACAAAAAATTCCTGACCGCGGAGTCAGGAAAACCTCCTGGGATGGGCCGGAGAAAATCAGGTCAAAGTGAAAAAGAAAGTCCGCCATGAGATTCGGGGTTGAATTTAAGGCTTAGAGGCACTTCTGGATGCTTGATTTGGGACGGCATAATTTTTGGGCCAAAAATCAAAAAATTCCTGACCGCGGAGTCAGGAAAACATCCCGGGATGGGTCGGACCGAATCAGGTCAAATTGAAAGACGAAGTCCGTGCTGAGATTCGGGGTTGAATTTAAGGATTAGAGGCACTTTTGGATGCTTGATTTGGGACGGCATAATTTTTGGCCCAAAAATCAAAAAATTCCTGCCCGCGGAGTCCGGAAAACCTCCCGGGATGGGCCGGACCGAATCAGATCAAATTGAAAGACGAAGTCCGCCATGAGATTCGGGGTTGAATTTAAGGCTTAGAGGCACTTTTGGATGCTTGATTTGGGACGGCATATATTTGGCCCAAAAATCAAAAAATTCCTGACCGCGGAGTCAGGAAAACCTCCTGGGATGGGCTGGAGAAAATCAGGTCAAAGTGAAAAAGAACGTCCGCCATGAGATTCGGGGTTGAATTTAAGGCTTAGAGGCACTTCTGGATGCTTGATTTGGGACGGCATAATTTTTGGCCCAAAAATCAAAAAATTCCTGACCGCGGAGTCAGGAAAACATCCCGGGATGGGTCGGACCGAATCAGGTCAAATTGAAAGACGAAGTCCGTGCTGAGATTCGGGGTTGAATTTAAGGATTAGAGGTACTTTTGGATGCTTGATTTGGGACGGCATAATTTTTGGGCCAAAAATCAAAAAATTCCTGACTTCCGAGTCAGGAAAACCTCCCGGGATGGACCGGACCGAATCAGGTCAAATTGGAAAACAAAGTCCGCCATGAGATTTGGGGTTGAATTTAAGGCTTAGAGGCACTTCTGGATGCTTGATTTGGGACGGCATAATTTTTGGCCCAAAAATCAAAAAATTCCTGACCGCGTAGTCAGGAAAACATCACGGGATGGGCCGGACCGAATCAGGTCAAACTGAAAGATGAAGTCCGCGCTGAGATTCGGGGTTGAATTTAAGGCTTAGAGGCACTTTTGGATGCTTGATTTGGGACGGCATATATTTGGCCCAAAAATCAAAAAATTCCTCACCGCGGAGTCAGGAAAACCTCCTGGGATGGGCCGGACAAAATCAGGTCAAAGTGAAAAACAAAGTCCGCCATGAGATTCGGGGTTGAATTTAAGGCTTAGAGGCACTTTTGGATGCTTGATTTGGGATGGCATAATTTTTGGCCCAAAAAACAAAAAATTCCTGACCGCGGAGTCAGGAAAACCTCCTGGGATGGGCCGGAGAAAATCAGGTCAAAGTGAAAAAGAAAGTCCGCCATGAGATTCGGGGTTGAATTTAAGGCTTAGAGGCACTTCTGGATGCTTGATTTGGGACGGCATAATTTTTGGCCGAAAAATCAAAAAATTCCTGACCGCGGAGTCAGGAAAACATCCCGGGATGGGCCGGACCGAATCAGGTCAAATTGAAAGACGAAGTCCGTGCTGAGATTCGGGGTTGAATTTAAGGATTAGAGGCACTTTTGGATGCTTGATTTGGGACAGCATAATTTTTGGGCCAAAAATTAAAAAATTCCTTACTTCCGAGTCAGGAAAACCTCCCGGGATGGACCGGACCAAATCAGGTCAAATTGGAAAACAAAGTCCGCCATGAGATTCGGGGTTGAATTTAAGGCTTAGAGGCACTTTTGGATGCTTGATTTGGGACGGCATATATTTGGCCCAAAAATCAAAAAATTCCTGACCGCGGAGTCAGGAAAACCTCCTGGGATGGGCCGGAGAAAATCAGGTCAAAGTGAAAAACAAAGTCCGCCATGAGATTCGGGGTTGAATTTAAGGCTTAGAGGAACTTCTGGATGCTTGATTTGGGATGGCATAATTTTTGGCCCAAAAATCAAAAAATTCCTGACCGCGGAGTCAGGAAAACCTCCTGGGATGGGCCGGAGAAAATCAGGTCAAAGTGAAAAAGAAAGTCCGCCATGAGATTCGGGGTTGAATTTAAGGCTTAGAGGCACTTCTGGATGCTTGATTTGGGACGGCATAATTTTTGGCCCAAAAATCAAAAAATTCCTGACCGCGGAGTCAGGAAAACATCCCGGGATGGGTCGGACCGAATCAGGTCAAATTGAAAGACGAAGTCCGTGCTGAGATTCGGGGTTGAATTTAAGGATTAGTGGCACTTTTGGATGCTTGATTTGGGACGGCATAATTTTTGGCCCAAAAATCAAAAAATTCCTGCTCGCGGAGTCCGGAAAACCTCCCGGGATGGGCCGGACCGAATCAGATCAAATTGAAAGACGAAGTCTGCCATGAGATTCGGGGTAGAATTTAAGGCTTAGAGGCACTTTTGGATGCTTGATTTGGGACGGCATAATTTTTGGCCCAAAAATCAAAAAATTCCTGACCGCGGAGTCAGGAAAACATCCCGGGATGGGTCGGACCGAATCAGGTCAAATTGAAATACGAAGTCCGTGCTGAGATTCGGGGTTGAATTTAAGGATTAGAGGCACTTTTGGATGCTTGATTTGGGACGGCATAATTTTTGGCCCAAAAATCAAAAAATTCCTGCCCGCGGAGTCCGGAAAACCTCCCGGGATGGGCCGGACCGAATCAGGTCAAATTGAAAGACGAAGTCCGCGCTGAGATTCGGGGTTGAATTTAAGGCTTAGAGGCACTTTTGGATGCTTGATTTGGGACGGCATATATTTGGCCCAAAAATCAAAAAATTCCTGACCGCGGAGTCAGGAAAACCTCCTGGGATGGGCCGGAGAAAATCAGGTCAAAGTGAAAAAGAAAGTCCGCCATGAGATTCGGGGTTGAATTTAAGGCTTAGAGGCACTTCTGGATGCTTGATTTGGGACGGCATAATTTTTGGGCCAAAAATCAAAAAATTCCTGACCGCGGAGTCAGGAAAACCTCCTGGGATGGGCTGGAGAAAATCAGGTCAAAGTGAAAAAGAAAGTCCGCCATGAAATTCGGGGTTGAATTTAAGGCTTAGAGGCACTTTTGGATGCTTGATTTGGGACGGCATATATTTGGCCCAAAAATCAAAAAATTCCTGACCGCGGAGTCAGGAAAACCTCCTGGGATGGGCCGGAGAAAATCAGTTCAAAGTGAAAAAGAAAGTCCGCCATGAGATTCGGGGTTGAATTTAAGGCTTAGAGGCACTTCTGGATGCTTGATTTGGGACGGCATAATTTTTGTCCGAAAAATCAAAAAATTCCTGACCGCGGAGTCAGGAAAACATCCCGGGATGGGCCAGACCGAATCAGGTCAAATTGAAAGACGAAGTCCGTGCTGAGATTCGGGGTTGAATTTAAGGATTAGAGGTACTTTTGGATGCTTGATTTGGGACGGCATAATTTTTGGGCCAAAAATCAAAAAATTCCTGACTTCCGAGTCAGGAAAACCTCCCGGGATGGACCGGACCGAATCAGGTCAAATTGGAAAACAAAGTCCGCCATGAGATTTGGGGTTGAATTTAAGGCTTAGAGGCACTTCTGGATGCTTGATTTGGGACGGCATAATTTTTGGCCCAAAAATCAAAAAATTCCTGACCGCGTAGTCAGGAAAACATCACGGGATGGGCCGGACCGAATCAGGTCAAACTGAAAGATGAAGTCCGCGCTGAGATTCGGGGTTGAATTTAAGGCTTAGAGGCACTTTTGGATGCTTGATTTGGGACGGCATATATTTGGCCCAAAAATCAAAAAATTCCTCACCGCGGAGTCAGGAAAACCTCCTGGGATGGGCCGGACAAAATCAGGTCAAAGTGAAAAACAAAGTCCGCCATGAGATTCGGGGTTGAATTTAAGGCTTAGAGGCACTTTTGGATGCTTGATTTGGGATGGCATAATTTTTGGCCCAAAAAACAAAAAATTCCTGACCGCGGAGTCAGGAAAACCTCCTGGGATGGGCCGGAGAAAATCAGGTCAAAGTGAAAAAGAAAGTCCGCCATGAGATTCGGGGTTGAATTTAAGGCTTAGAGGCACTTCTGGATGCTTGATTTGGGACGGCATAATTTTTGGCCGAAAAATCAAAAAATTCCTGACCGCGGAGTCAGGAAAACATCCCGGGATGGGCCGGACCGAATCAGGTCAAATTGAAAGACGAAGTCCGTGCTGAGATTCGGGGTTGAATTTAAGGATTAGAGGCACTTTTGGATGCTTGATTTGGGACAGCATAATTTTTGGGCCAAAAATTAAAAAATTCCTTACTTCCGAGTCAGGAAAACCTCCCGGGATGGACCGGACCAAATCAGGTCAAATTGGAAAACAAAGTCCGCCATGAGATTCGGGGTTGAATTTAAGGCTTAGAGGCACTTTTGGATGCTTGATTTGGGACGGCATATATTTGGCCCAAAAATCAAAAAATTCCTGACCGCGGAGTCAGGAAAACCTCCTGGGATGGGCCGGAGAAAATCAGGTCAAAGTGAAAAACAAAGTCCGCCATGAGATTCGGGGTTGAATTTAAGGCTTAGAGGAACTTCTGGATGCTTGATTTGGGATGGCATAATTTTTGGCCCAAAAATCAAAAAATTCCTGACCGCGGAGTCAGGAAAACCTCCTGGGATGGGCCGGAGAAAATCAGGTCAAAGTGAAAAAGAAAGTCCGCCATGAGATTCGGGGTTGAATTTAAGGCTTAGAGGCACTTCTGGATGCTTGATTTGGGACGGCATAATTTTTGGCCCAAAAATCAAAAAATTCCTGACCGCGGAGTCAGGAAAACATCCCGGGATGGGTCGGACCGAATCAGGTCAAATTGAAAGACGAAGTCCGTGCTGAGATTCGGGGTTGAATTTAAGGATTAGTGGCACTTTTGGATGCTTGATTTGGGACGGCATAATTTTTGGCCCAAAAATCAAAAAATTCCTGCTCGCGGAGTCCGGAAAACCTCCCGGGATGGGCCGGACCGAATCAGATCAAATTGAAAGACGAAGTCTGCCATGAGATTCGGGGTAGAATTTAAGGCTTAGAGGCACTTTTGGATGCTTGATTTGGGACGGCATAATTTTTGGCCCAAAAATCAAAAAATTCCTGACCGCGGAGTCAGGAAAACATCCCGGGATGGGTCGGACCGAATCAGGTCAAATTGAAATACGAAGTCCGTGCTGAGATTCGGGGTTGAATTTAAGGATTAGAGGCACTTTTGGATGCTTGATTTGGGACGGCATAATTTTTGGCCCAAAAATCAAAAAATTCCTGCCCGCGGAGTCCGGAAAACCTCCCGGGATGGGCCGGACCGAATCAGGTCAAATTGAAAGACGAAGTCCGCGCTGAGATTCGGGGTTGAATTTAAGGCTTAGAGGCACTTTTGGATGCTTGATTTGGGACGGCATATATTTGGCCCAAAAATCAAAAAATTCCTGACCGCGGAGTCAGGAAAACCTCCTGGGATGGGCCGGAGAAAATCAGGTCAAAGTGAAAAAGAAAGTCCGCCATGAGATTCGGGGTTGAATTTAAGGCTTAGAGGCACTTCTGGATGCTTGATTTGGGACGGCATAATTTTTGGGCCAAAAATCAAAAAATTCCTGACCGCGGAGTCAGGAAAACCTCCTGGGATGGGCTGGAGAAAATCAGGTCAAAGTGAAAAAGAAAGTCCGCCATGAAATTCGGGGTTGAATTTAAGGCTTAGAGGCACTTTTGGATGCTTGATTTGGGACGGCATATATTTGGCCCAAAAATCAAAAAATTCCTGACCGCGGAGTCAGGAAAACCTCCTGGGATGGGCCGGAGAAAATCAGTTCAAAGTGAAAAAGAAAGTCCGCCATGAGATTCGGGGTTGAATTTAAGGCTTAGAGACACTTCTGGATGCTTGATTTGGGACGGCATAATTTTTGTCCGAAAAATCAAAAAATTCCTGACCGCGGAGTCAGGAAAACATCCCGGGATGGGCCGGACCGAATCAGGTCAAATTGAAAGACGAAGTCCGTGCTGAGATTCGGGGTTGAATTTAAGGATTAGAGGTACTTTTGGATGCTTGATTTGGGACGGCATAATTTTTGGGCCAAAAATCAAAAAATTCCTGACTTCCGAGTCAGGAAAACCTCCCGGGATGGACCGGACCGAATCAGGTCAAATTGGAAAACAAAGTCCGCCATGAGATTTGGGGTTGAATTTAAGGCTTAGAGGCACTTCTGGATGCTTGATTTGGGACGGCATAATTTTTGGCCCAAAAATCAAAAAATTCCTGACCGCGTAGTCAGGAAAACATCACGGGATGGGCCGGACCGAATCAGGTCAAACTGAAAGATGAAGTCCGCGCTGAGATTCGGGGTTGAATTTAAGGCTTAGAGGCACTTTTGGATGCTTGATTTGGGACGGCATATATTTGGCCCAAAAATCAAAAAATTCCTCACCGCGGAGTCAGGAAAACCTCCTGGGATGGGCCGGACAAAATCAGGTCAAAGTGAAAAACAAAGTCCGCCATGAGATTCGGGGTTGAATTTAAGGCTTAGAGGCACTTTTGGATGCTTGATTTGGGATGGCATAATTTTTGGCCCAAAAAACAAAAAATTCCTGACCGCGGAGTCAGGAAAACCTCCTGGGATGGGCCGGAGAAAATCAGGTCAAAGTGAAAAAGAAAGTCCGCCATGAGATTCGGGGTTGAATTTAAGGCTTAGAGGCACTTCTGGATGCTTGATTTGGGACGGCATAATTTTTGGCCGAAAAATCAAAAAATTCCTGACCGCGGAGTCAGGAAAACATCCCGGGATGGGCCGGACCGAATCAGGTCAAATTGAAAGACGAAGTCCGTGCTGAGATTCGGGGTTGAATTTAAGGATTAGAGGCACTTTTGGATGCTTGATTTGGGACAGCATAATTTTTGGGCCAAAAATTAAAAAATTCCTTACTTCCGAGTCAGGAAAACCTCCCGGGATGGACCGGACCAAATCAGGTCAAATTGGAAAACAAAGTCCGCCATGAGATTCGGGGTTGAATTTAAGGCTTAGAGGCACTTTTGGATGCTTGATTTGGGACGGCATATATTTGGCCCAAAAATCAAAAAATTCCTGACCGCGGAGTCAGGAAAACCTCCTGGGATGGGCCGGAGAAAATCAGGTCAAAGTGAAAAACAAAGTCCGCCATGAGATTCGGGGTTGAATTTAAGGCTTAGAGGAACTTCTGGATGCTTGATTTGGGATGGCATAATTTTTGGCCCAAAAATCAAAAAATTCCTGACCGCGGAGTCAGGAAAACCTCCTGGGATGGGCCGGAGAAAATCAGGTCAAAGTGAAAAAGAAAGTCCGCCATGAGATTCGGGGTTGAATTTAAGGCTTAGAGGCACTTCTGGATGCTTGATTTGGGACGGCATAATTTTTGGCCCAAAAATCAAAAAATTCCTGACCGCGGAGTCAGGAAAACATCCCGGGATGGGTCGGACCGAATCAGGTCAAATTGAAAGACGAAGTCCGTGCTGAGATTCGGGGTTGAATTTAAGGATTAGTGGCACTTTTGGATGCTTGATTTGGGACGGCATAATTTTTGGCCCAAAAATCAAAAAATTCCTGCTCGCGGAGTCCGGAAAACCTCCCGGGATGGGCCGGACCGAATCAGATCAAATTGAAAGACGAAGTCTGCCATGAGATTCGGGGTAGAATTTAAGGCTTAGAGGCACTTTTGGATGCTTGATTTGGGACGGCATAATTTTTGGCCCAAAAATCAAAAAATTCCTGACCGCGGAGTCAGGAAAACATCCCGGGATGGGTCGGACCGAATCAGGTCAAATTGAAATACGAAGTCCGTGCTGAGATTCGGGGTTGAATTTAAGGATTAGAGGCACTTTTGGATGCTTGATTTGGGACGGCATAATTTTTGGCCCAAAAATCAAAAAATTCCTGCCCGCGGAGTCCGGAAAACCTCCCGGGATGGGCCGGACCGAATCAGGTCAAATTGAAAGACGAAGTCCGCGCTGAGATTCGGGGTTGAATTTAAGGCTTAGAGGCACTTTTGGATGCTTGATTTGGGACGGCATATATTTGGCCCAAAAATCAAAAAATTCCTGACCGCGGAGTCAGGAAAACCTCCTGGGATGGGCCGGAGAAAATCAGGTCAAAGTGAAAAAGAAAGTCCGCCATGAGATTCGGGGTTGAATTTAAGGCTTAGAGGCACTTCTGGATGCTTGATTTGGGACGGCATAATTTTTGGGCCAAAAATCAAAAAATTCCTGACCGCGGAGTCAGGAAAACCTCCTGGGATGGGCTGGAGAAAATCAGGTCAAAGTGAAAAAGAAAGTCCGCCATGAAATTCGGGGTTGAATTTAAGGCTTAGAGGCACTTTTGGATGCTTGATTTGGGACGGCATATATTTGGCCCAAAAATCAAAAAATTCCTGACCGCGGAGTCAGGAAAACCTCCTGGGATGGGCCGGAGAAAATCAGTTCAAAGTGAAAAAGAAAGTCCGCCATGAGATTCGGGGTTGAATTTAAGGCTTAGAGGCACTTCTGGATGCTTGATTTGGGACGGCATAATTTTTGTCCGAAAAATCAAAAAATTCCTGACCGCGGAGTCAGGAAAACATCCCGGGATGGGCCGGACCGAATCAGGTCAAATTGAAAGATGAAGTCCGTGCTGAGATTCGTGGTTGAATTTAAGGATTAGAGGCACTTTTGGATGCTTGATTTGGGACGGCATAATTTTTGGGCCAAAAATTAAAAAATTCCTGACTTCCGAGTCAGGGAAACCTCCCGGGATGGACCGGACCAAATCAGGTCAAATTGGAAAACAAAGTCCGCCATGAGATTCGGGGTTGAATTTAAGGCTTAGAGGCACTTCTGGATGCTTGCTTTGGGACGGCATAATTTTTGGCCCAAAAATCAAAAAATTCCTGAGCGCGTAGTCAGGAAAACACCGTGGGATGGGCCGGACCGAATCAGGTCAAATTGAAAGACGAAGTCCGCGCTGAGATTCGGGGTTGAATTTAAGGCTTAGAGGCACTTTTGGATGCTTGATTTGGGACGGCATATATTTGGCCCAAAAATCAAAAAAATTCCTGACTGCGGAGTCAGGAAAACCTCCTGGGATGGGCCGGAGAAAATCAGGTCAAAGTGAAAAACAAAGTCCGCCATGAGATTCGGGGTTGAATTTAAGGCTTAGAGGCACTTTTGGATGCTTGATTTGGGACGGCATATATTTGGCCCAAAAATCAAAAAATTCCTGACCGCGGAGTCAGGAAAACCTCCCGGGATGGACCGGACCGAATCAGGTCAAAGTGAAAAAGAAAGTCCGCCATGAGATTCGGGGTTGAATTTAAGGCATAGAGGCACTTCTGGATGCTTGATTTGGGACGGCATAATTTTTGGGCCAAAAATCAAAAAATTCCTGACCGCGGAGTCAGGAAAACCTCCTGGGATGGGCTGGAGACAATCAGGTCAAAGTGAAAAAGAAAGTCCGCCATGAGATTCGGGGTTGAATTTAAGGCTTAGAGGCACTTTTGGATGCTTGATTTGGGACGGCATATATTTGGCCCAAAAATCAAAAAATTCCTGACCGCGGAGTCAGGAAAACCTCCTGGGATGGGCCGGAGAAAATCAGGTCAAAGTGAAAAAGAAAGTCCGCTATGAGATTCGGGGTTGAATTTAAGGCTTAGAGGCACTTCTGGATGCTTGATTTGGAACGGCATAATTTTTGGCCCAAAAATCAAAAAATTCCTGACTGCGGAGTCAGGAAAACATCCCGGGATGGGTCGGACCGAATCAGGTCAAATTGAAAGACGAAGTCCGCCATGAGATTCGGGATTGAATTTAAGGATTAGAGGCACTTTTGGATGCTTGATTTGGGACGGCGTAATTTTTGGGCCAAAAATCAAAAAATTCCTGACTTCCGAGTCAGGAAAACATCCCGGGATGGGTCGGACCGAATCAGGTCAAATTGAAAGACGAAGTCCGCGCTGAGATTCGGGGTTGAATTTAAGGCTTAGAGGCACTTTTGGATGCTTGATTTGGGACGGCATATATTTGGCCCAAAAATCAAAAAATTCCTGACCGCGGAGTCAGGAAAACCTCCTGGGATGGGCCGGAGAAAATCAGGTCAAAGTGAAAAAGAAAGTCCGCCATGAGATTCGGGGTTGAATTTAAGGCTTAGAGGCACTTTTGGATGCTTGATTTGGGACGGCATATATTTGGCCCAAAAATCAAAAAATTCCTGACCGCGGAGTCAGGAAAACCTCCTGGGATAGGCTGGAGAAAATCAGGTCAAAGTGAAAAAGAAAGTCCGCCATGAGATTCGCGGTTGAATTTAAGGCTTAGAGGCACTTTTGGATGCTTGATTTGGGACTGCATATATTTGGCCCAAAAATCAAAAAATTCCTGACCACGGAGTCAGGAAAACCTCCTGGGATGGGCCGGAGAAAATCAGGTCAAAGTGAAAAAGAAAGTCCGCCATGAGATTCGGGGTTGAATTTAAGGCTTAGAAGCACTTCTGGATGCTTGATTTGGGACGGCATAATTTTTGGGCCAAAAATCAAAAAATTCCTGAATTCCGAGTCAGGAAAACCTCCCGGGATGGACCGGACTGAATCAGGTCAAATTGGAAAACAAAGTCCGCGCTGAGATTTGGGGTTGAATTTAAGGCTTAGAGGCACTTTTGGATGCTTGATTTGGGACGGCATATATTTGGCCCAAAAATCAAAAAATTCCTGACCGCGGAGTCAGGAAAACCTCCTGGGATGGGCTGGAGAAAATCAGGTCAAAGTGAAAAAGAAAGTCCGCCATGAGATTCGGGGTTGAATTTAAGGCTTAGAGGCACTTTTGGATGCTTGATTTGGGACGGCATATATTTGGCCCAAAAATCAAAAAATTCCTGACCGCGGAGTCAGGAAAACCTCCTGGGATGGGCCGGAGAAAATCAGGTCAAAGTGAAAAAGAAAGTCCGCTATGAGATTCGGGGTTGAATTTAAGGCTTAGAGGCACTTCTGGATGCTTGATTTGGGACGGCATAATTTTTGGGCCAAAAATCAAAAAATTCCTGACTTCCGAGTCAGGAAAACCTCCCGGGATGGGCCGGACCGAATCAGGTCAAATTGAAAGACGAAGTCCGCGCTGAGATTCGGGGTTGAATTTAAGGCTTAGAGGCACTTTTGGATGCTTGATTTGGGATGGCATAATTTTTGGCCCAAAAATCAAAAAATTCCTGACCGCGGAGTCAGGAAAACCTCCTGGGATGGGCCGGAGAAAATCAGTTCAAAGTGAAAAAGAAAGTCCGCCATGAGATTCGGGGTTGAATTTAAGGCTTAGAGGAACTTCTGGATGCTTGATTTGGGATGGCATAATTTTTGGGCCAAAAATCAAAAAATTCCTGACCACGGAGTCAGGAAAACCTCCTGGGATGGGCCGGAGAAAATCAGGTCAAAGTGAAAAAGAAAGTCCGCCATGAGATTCGGGGTTGAATTTAAGGCTTAGAGGCACTTTTGGATGCTTGATTTGGGACGGCATATATTTGGCCCAAAAATCAAAAAATTCCTGACCTTCGAGTCAGGAAAACCTCCTGGGATGGGCCGGAGAAAATCAGGTCAAAGTGAAAAAGAAAGTCCGCCATGAGATTCGGGGTTGAATTTAAGGCTTAGAGGCACTTCTGGATGCTTGATTTGGGACGGCATATATTTGGCCCAAAAATCAAAAAATTCCTGACCGCGGAGTCAGGAAAACCTCCTGGGATGGGATGGAGAAAATCAGGTCAAAGTGAAAAAGAAAGTCCGCCATGAGATTCGGGGTTGAATTTAAGGCTTAGAGGCACTTCTGGATGCTTGATTTGGGACGGCATAATTTTTGGCCCAAAAATCAAAAAATTCCTGACAGCGGAGTCCGGAAAACATCCCGGGATGGGCCGGACCGAATCAGGTCAAATTGAAAGACGAAGTCCGCCATGAGACTCGGGGTTGAATTTAAGGCTTAGAGGCACTTTTGGATGCTTGATTTGGGACGGCATAATTTTTGGCCAAAAATTAAAAAATTCCTGACTTCCGAGTCAGGAAAACCTCCCGGGATGGACCGGACCAAATCAGGTCAAATTGGAAAACAAAGTCCGTCATGAGATTCGGGGTTGAATTTAAGGCTTAGAGGCACTTTTGGATGCTTGATTTGGGACGGCATATATTTGGCCCAAAAATCAAAAAATTCCTGACTGCGGAGTCAGGAAAACCTCCTGGGATGGGCCGGATAAAATCAGGTCAAAGTGAAAAAGAAAGTCCGCCATGAGATTCGGGGTTGAATTTGAGGCTTAGAGGAACTTCTGGATGCTTGATTTGGGATGGCATAATTTTTGGGCCAAAAATCAAAAAATTCCTGACCACGGAGTCAGGAAAACCTCCTGGGATGGGCCGGAGAAAATCAGGTCAAAGTGAAAAAGAAAGTCCGCCATGAGATTCGGGGTTGAATTTAAGGCTTAGAGGCACTTTTGGATGCTTGATTTGGGACGGCATATATTTGGCCCAAAAATCAAAAAATTCCTGACCTTCGAGTCAGGAAAACCTCCTGGGATGGGCCGGAGAAAATCAGGTCAAAGTGAAAAAGAAAGTCCGCCATGAGATTCGGGGTTGAATTTAAGGCTTAGAGGCACTTCTGGATGCTTGATTTGGGACGGCATATATTTGGCCCAAAAATCAAAAAATTCCTGACCGCGGAGTCAGGAAAACCTCCTGGGATGGGCCGGAGAAAATCAGGTCAAAGTGAAAAAGAAAGTCCGCCATGAGATTCGGGGTTGAATTTAAGGCTTAGAGGCACTTCTGGATGCTTGATTTGGGACGGCATAATTTTTGGCCCAAAAATCAAAAAATTCCTGACAGCGGAGTCCGGAAAACATCCCGGGATGGGCCGGACCGAATCAGGTCAAATTGAAAGACGAAGTCCGCCATGAGACTCGGGGTTGAATTTAAGGCTTAGAGGCACTTTTGGATGCTTGATTTGGGACGGCATAATTTTTGGGCCAAGAATCAAAAAATTCCTGACTTCCGAGTCAGGAAAACCTCCCGGGATGGACCGGACCGAATCAGGTCAAATTGGAAAACAAAGTCCGCCATGAGATTCGGGGTTGAATTTAAGGCTTAGAGGCACTTCTGGATGCTTGATTTGGGACGGCATAATTTTTGGCCCAAAAATCAAAAAATTCCTGACCGCGGAGTCAGGAAAACATCCCGGGATGGGCCGGACCGAATCAGGTCCAATTCGAAGACGAAGTCCGCGCTGAGATTCGGGGTTGAATTTAAGGCTTAGAGGCACTTTTGGATGCTTGATTTGGGACGGCATATATTTGGCCCAAAAATCAAAAAATTCCTGTCCGCGGAGTCAGGAAAACCTCCTGGGATGGGCCGGAGAAAATCAGGTCAAAGTGAAAAAGAAAGTCCGCCATGAGATTCGGGGTTGAATTTAAGGCTTAGAGGCACTTCTGGATGCTTGATTTGGGACGGCATAATTTTTGGCCCAAAAATCAAAAAATTCCTGACCGCGGAGTCCGGAAAACATCCCGGGATGGGCCGGACCGAATCAGGTCAAATTGAAAGACGTAGTCCGCCATGAGATTCGGGGTTGAATTTAAGGCTTAGAGGCACTTTTGGATGCTTGATTTGGGACGGCATAATTTTTGGGCCAAAAATCAAAAAATTCCTGACTTCCGAGTCAGGAAAACCTCCCGGAATGGACCGGACCGAATCAGGTCAAATTGGAAAACAAAGTCCGCCATGAGATTCGGGGTTGAATTTAAGGCTTAGAGGCAGTTCGGGATGCTTGATTTGGGACGGCATAATTTTTGGCCCAAAAATCAAAAAATTCCTGACCGCGGAGTCAGGAAAACATCCCGGGATGGGCCGGACCGAATCAGGTCAAATTGAAAGACGAAGTCCGCGCTGAGATTCGGGGTTGAATTTAAGGCTTAGAGGCACTTTTGGATGCTTGATTTGGGACGGCATATATTTGGCCCAAAAATCAAAAAATTCCTGACCGCGGAGTCCGGAAAACATCCCGGGATGGGCCGGACCGAATCAGGTCAAATTGAAAGACGAAGTCCGCCATGAGACTCGGGGTTGAATTTAAGGCTTAGAGGCACTTCTGGATGCTTGATTTGGGACGGCATAATTTTTGGGCCAAAAATCAAAAAATTCCTGACTTCCGAGTCAGGAAAACCTCCCGGAATGGACCGGACCGAATCAGGTCAAATTGGAAAACAAAGTCCGCCATGAGATTCGGGGTTGAATTTAAGGCTTAGAGGCAGTTCGGGATGCTTGATTTGGGACGGCATAATTTTTGGCCCAAAAATCAAAAAATTCCTGACCGCGGAGTCAGGAAAACATCCCGGGATGGGCCGGACCGAATCAGGTCAAATTGAAAGACGACGTCCGCGCTGAGATTCGGGGTTGAATTTAAGGCTTAGAGGCACTTTTGGATGCTTGATTTGGGACGGCATATATTTGGCCCAAAAATCAAAAAATTCCTGACCGCGGAGTCCGGAAAACATCCCGGGATGGGCCGGACCGAATCAGGTCAAATTGAAAGACGAAGTCCGCCATGAGACTCGGGGTTGAATTTAAGGCTTAGAGGCACTTCTGGATGCTTGATTTGGGACGGCATAATTTTTGGCCCAAAAATCAAAAAATTCCTGACCGCGGAGTCCGGAAAACATCCCGGGATGGGCCGGACCGAATCAGGTCAAATTGAAAGACGAAGTCCGCCATGAGACTCGGGGTTGAATTTAAGGCTTAGAGGCACTTTTGGATGCTTGATTTGGGACGGCATAATTTTTGGCCCAAAAATCAAAAAATTCCTGACTTCCGAGTCAGGAAAACCTCCCGGGATGGACCGGACCGAATCAGGTCAAATTGGAAAACAAAGTCTGCCATGAGATTCGGGGTTGAATTTAAGGCTTAGAGGCACTTCTGGATGCTTGATTTGGGACGGCATAATATTTGGCCCAAAAATCAAAAAATTCCTGACCGCTTAGTCAGGAAAACATCCCGGGATGGGCCGGACCGAATCAGGTCAAATTGAAAGACGAAGTCCGCGCTGAGATTCGGGGTTGAATTTAAGGCTTAGAGGCACTTTTGGATGCTTGATTTGGGACGGTATATATTTGGCCCAAAAATCAAAAAATTCCTGACCACGGAGTCAGGAAAACCTCCTGGGATGGGACGGAGAAGATCAGGTCAAAGTGAAAAAGAAAGTCCGCCATGAGATTCGGGGTTGAATTTAAGGCTTAGAGGCACTTCTGGATGCTTGATTTGGGACGGCATAATTTTTAGCCCAAAAATCAAAAAATTCCTGACCGCGGAGTCAGGAAAACATCCCGGGATGGGTCGGACCGAATCAGGTCAAATTGAAAGACGAAGTCCGTGCTGAGATTCGGGGTTGAATTTAAGGATTAGAGGTACTTTTGGATGCTTGATTTGGGACGGCATAATTTTTGGGCCAAAAATCAAAAAATTCCTGACTTCCGAGTCAGGAAAACCTCCCGGGATGGACCGGACCGAATGAGGTCAAATTGGAAAACAAAGTCCGCCATGAGATTTGGGGTTGAATTTAAGGCTTAGAGGCACTTCTGGATGCTTGCTTTGGGACGGCATAATTTTTGGCCCAAAAATCAAAAAATTCCTGACTGCGGAGTCAGGAAAACCTCCTGGGATGGGCCGGAGAAAATCAGGTCAAAGTGAAAAACAAAGTCCGCCATGACATTCGGGGTTGAATTTAAGGCTTAGAGGCACTTCTGGATGCTTGATTTGGGATGGCATAATTTTTGGCCAAAAATCAAAAAATTTCTGACCGCGGAGTCAGGAAAACCTCCTGGGATGGGCCGGAGAAAATCAGGTCAAAGTGAAAAAGAAAGTCCGCCATGAGATTCGGGGTTGAATTTAAGGCTTAGAGGCACTTCTGTATGCTTGATTTTGGACGGCATAATTTTTGGCCGAAAAATCAAAAAATTCCTGACCGCGGAGTCAGGAAAACATCCCGGGATGGGCCGGACCGAATCAGGTCAAATTGAAAGACGAAGTCCGTGCTGAGATTCGGGGTTGAATTTAAGGATTAGAGGCACTTTTGGATGCTTGATTTGGGACGGCATAACTTTTGGGCCAAAAATTAAAAAATTCCTGACTTCCGAGTCAGGAAAACCTCCCGGGATGGACCGGACCAAATCAGGTCAAATTGGAAAACAAAGTCCGTCATGAGATTCGGGGTTGAATTTAAGGCTTAGAGGCACTTTTGGATGCTTGATTTGGGACGGCATATATTTGGCCCAAAAATCAAAAAATTCCTGACTGCGGAGTCAGGAAAACCTCCTGGGATGGGCCGGAGAAAATCAGGTCAAAGTGAAAAAGAAAGTCCGCCATGAGATTCGGGGTTGAATTTAAGGCTTAGAGGAACTTCTGGATGCTTGATTTGGGATGGCATAATTTTTGGGCCAAAAATCAAAAAATTCCTGACCACGGAGTCAGGAAAACCTCCTGGGATGGGCCGGAGAAAATCAGGTCAAAGTGAAAAAGAAAGTCCGCCATGAGATTCGGGGTTGAATTTAAGGCTTAGAGGCACTTTTGGATGCTTGATTTGGGACGGCATATATTTGGCCCAAAAATCAAAACATTCCTGACCTTCGAGTCAGGAAAACCTCCTGGGATGGGCCGGAGAAAATCAGGTCAAATTGAAAGACGAAGTCCGCCATGAGACTCGGGGTTGAATTTAAGGCTTAGAGGCACTTTTGGATGCTTGATTTGGGACGGCATAATTTTTGGGCCAAAAATCAAAAAATTCCTGACTTCCGAGTCAGGAAAACCTCCCGGGATGGACCGGACCGAATCAGGTCAAATTGGAAAACAAAGTCCGCCATGAGATTCGGGGTTGAATTTAAGGCTTAGAGGCACTTCTGGATGCTTGATTTGGGACGGCATAATTTTTGGCCCAAAAATCAAAAAATTCCTGACCGCGTACTCAGGAAAACATCCCTGGATGGGCCGGACCGAATCAGGTCAAATTGAAAGATGAAGTCCGCGCTGAGATTCGGGGTTGAATTTAATGCTTAGAGGCACTTTTGGATGCTTGATTTGGGACGGCATAATTTTTGGCCCAAAAATCAAAAAATTCCTGACCGCGGAGTCAGGAAAACCTCCTGGGATGGGCCGGAGAAAATCAGGTCAAAGTGAAAAACAAAGTCCGCCATGAGATTCGGGGTTGAATTTAAGGCTTAGAGGCACTTCTGGATGCTTGATTTGGGACAGCATATATTTGGCCCAAAAATCAAAAAATTCCTGACCGCGGAGTCAGGAAAACCTCCTGGGATGGGCCGGAGAAAATCAGGTCAAAGTGAAAAACAAAGTCCGCCATGAGATTCGGGGTTGAATTTAAGGCTTAGAGGCACTTCTGGATGCTTGATTTGGGACGGCATATATTTGGCCCAAAAATCAAAAAATTCCTGACCGCGGAGTCAGGAAAACCTCCTGGGATGGGCCGGAGAAAATCAGGTCAAAGTGAAAAACAAAGTCCGCCATGAGATTCGGGGTTGAATTTAAGGCTTAGAGGCACTTCTGGATGCTTGATTTGGGACGGCAAAATTTTTGGCCCAAAAATCAAAAAATTCCTTACCGCGGAGTCAGGAAAACCTCCTGGGATGGGCCGGAGAAAATCAGGTCAAAGTGAAAAACAAAGTCCGCCATGAGATTCGGGGTTGAATTTAAGGCTTAGAGGCACTTTTGGATGCTTGATTTGGGACGGCATATATTTGGCCCAAAAATCAAAAAATTCCTGACCGCGGAGTCAGGAAAACCTCCTGGGATGGGCCGGAGAAAATCAGGTCAAAGTGAAAAACAAAGTCCGCCATGAGATTCGGGGTTGAATTTAAGGATTAGAGGCACTTCTGGATGCTTGATTTGGGACGGCATATATTTGGCCCAAAAATCAAAAAATTCCTGACCGCGGAGTCAGGAAAACCTCCTGGGATGGGCCGGAGAAAATCAGGTCAAAGTGAAAAACAAAGTCCGCCATGAGATTCGGGGTTGAATTTAAGGCTTAGAAGCACTTCTGGATGCTTGATTTGGGACGGCATATATTTGGCCCAAAAATCAAAAAATTCCTGACCGCGGAGTCAGGAAAACCTCCTGGGATGGGCCGGAGAAAATCAGGTCAAAGTGAAAAAGAAAGTCCACCATGAGATTCGGGGTTGAATTTAAGGCTTAGAGGCACTTCTGGATGCTTGATTTGGGACGGCATATATTTGGCCCAAAAATCAAAAAATTCCTGACCGCGGAGTCAGGAAAACCTCCTGGGATGGGCCGGAGAAAATCAGGTCAAAGTGAATAACAAAGTCCGCCATGAGATTCGGGGTTGAATTTAAGGCTTAGAGGCACTTCTGGATGCTTGATTTGGGACGGCAAAATTTTTGGCCCAAAAATCAAAAAATTCCTTACCGCGGAGTCAGGAAAACCTCCTGGAATGGGCCGGAGAAAATCAGGTCAAAGTGAAAAACAAAGTCCGCCATGAGATTCGGGGTTGAATTTAAGGCTTAGAGGCACTTTTGGATGCTTGATTTGGGACGGCATATATTTGGCCCAAAAATCAAAAAATTCCTGACCTTCGAGTCAGGAAAACCTCCTGGGATGGGCCGGAGAAAATCAGGTCAAAGTGAAAAACAAAGTCCGCCATGAGATTCGGGGTTGAATTTAAGGCTTAGAGGCACTTCTGGATGCTTGATTTGGGACGGCATATATTTGGCCCAAAAATCAAAAAATTCCTGACCGCGGACTCAGGAAAACCTCCTGGGATGGGCCGGAGAAAATCAGGTCAAAGTGAAAAAGAAAGTCCGCCATGAGATTCGGGGTTGAATTTAAGGCTTAGAGGCACTTTTGGATGCTTGATTTGGGACGGCATATATTTGGCCCAAAAATCAAAAAATTCCTGACCGCGGAGTCAGGAAAACCTCCTGGGATGGGCCGGAGAAAATCAGGTCAAAGTGAAAAAGAAAGTCCGCCATGAGATTCGGGGTTGAATTTAAGGCTTAGAGGCACTTCTGGATGCTTCATTTGGGACGGCATAATTTTTGGCCCAAAAATCAAAAAATTCCTGACCGCGGAGTCCGGAAAACATCCCGGGATGGGCCGGACCGAATCAGGTCAAATTGAAAGACGAAGTCCGCCATGAGATTCGGGGTTGAATTTAAGGCTTAGAGGCACTTTTGGATGCTTGATTTGGGACGGTATATATTTGGCCCAAAAATCAAAAAATTCCTGACTTCCGAGTCAGGAAAACCTCCCGGGATGGACCGAACCGAATCAGGTCAAATTGGAAAACAAAGTCCGCCATGAGATTCGGGGTTGAATTTAAGGCTTAGAGGCACTTCTGGATGCTTCATTTGGGACGGCATAATTTTTGGCCCAAAAATCAAAAAATTCCTGACCGCGGAGTCTGGAAAACATCCCGGGATGGGCCGGAGAAAATCAGGTCAAATTGAAAGACGAAGTCCACGCTGAGATTCGGGGTTGAATTTAAGGCTTAGAGGGACTTCTGGATGCTTGATTTGGGACGGCATAATTTTTGGGCCAAAAATCAAAAAATTCCTGACTTCCGAGTCAGGAAAACCTCCCGGAATGGACCGGACCGAATCAGGTCAAATTGGAAAACAAAGTCCGCCATGAGATTCGGGGTTGAATTTAAGGCTTAGAGGCACTTCTGGATGCTTGATTTGGGACGGCATATATTTGGCCCAAAAATCAAAAAATTCCTGACCGCGGAGTCAGGAAAACCTCCTGGGATGGGCCGGAGAAAATCAGGTCAAAGTGAATAACAAAGTCCGCCATGAGATTCGGGGTTGAATTTAAGGCTTAGAGGCACTTCTGGATGCTTGATTTGGGACGGCAAAATTTTTGGCCCAAAAATCAAAAAATTCCTTACCGCGGAGTCAGGAAAACCTCCTGGAATGGGCCGGAGAAAATCAGGTCAAAGTGAAAAACAAAGTCCGCCATGAGATTCGGGGTTGAATTTAAGGCTTAGAGGCACTTTTGGATGCTTGATTTGGGACGGCATATATTTGGCCCAAAAATCAAAAAATTCCTGACCTTCGAGTCAGGAAAACCTCCTGGGATGGGCCGGAGAAAATCAGGTCAAAGTGAAAAACAAAGTCCGCCATGAGATTCGGGGTTGAATTTAAGGCTTAGAGGCACTTCTGGATGCTTGATTTGGGACGGCATATATTTGGCCCAAAAATCAAAAAATTCCTGACCGCGGACTCAGGAAAACCTCCTGGGATGGGCCGGAGAAAATCAGGTCAAAGTGAAAAAGAAAGTCCGCCATGAGATTCGGGGTTGAATTTAAGGCTTAGAGGCACTTTTGGATGCTTGATTTGGGACGGCATATATTTGGCCCAAAAATCAAAAAATTCCTGACCGCGGAGTCAGGAAAACCTCCTGGGATGGGCCGGAGAAAATCAGGTCAAAGTGAAAAAGAAAGTCCGCCATGAGATTCGGGGTTGAATTTAAGGCTTAGAGGCACTTCTGGATGCTTCATTTGGCACGGCATAATTTTTGGCCCAAAAATCAAAAAATTCCTGACCGCGGAGTCCGGAAAACATCCCGGGATGGGCCGGACCGAATCAGGTCAAATTGAAAGACGAAGTCCGCCATGAGATTCGGGGTTGAATTTAAGGCTTAGAGGCACTTTTGGATGCTTGATTTGGGACGGTATATATTTGGCGCAAAAATCAAAAAATTCCTGACTTCCGAGTCAGGAAAACCTCCCGGGATGGACCGAACCGAATCAGGTCAAATTGGAAAACAAAGTCCGCCATGAGATTCGGGGTTGAATTTAAGGCTTAGAGGCTCTTCTGGATGCTTCATTTGGGACGGCATAATTTTTGGCCCAAAAATCAAAAAATTCCTGACCGCGGAGTCTGGAAAACATCCCGGGATGGGCCGGAGAAAATCAGGTCAAATTGAAAGACGAAGTCCACGCTGAGATTCGGGGTTGAATTTAAGGCTTAGAGGGACTTCTGGATGCTTGATTTGGGACGGCATAATTTTTGGGCCAAAAATCAAAAAATTCCTGACTTCCGAGTCAGGAAAACCTCCCGGAATGGACCGGACCGAATCAGGTCAAATTGGAAAACAAAGTCCGCCATGAGATTCGGGGTTGAATTTAAGGCTTAGAGGCACTTCTGGATGCTTGATTTGGGACGGCATATATTTGGCCCAAAAATCAAAAAATTCCTGTCCGCGGAGTCAGGAAAACCTCCTGGGATGGGCCGGAGAAAATCAGGTCAAAGTGAAAAAGAAAGTCCGCCATGAGATGCGGGGTTGAATTTAAGGCTTAGAGGCACTTTTGGATGCTTGATTTGGGACGGTATATATTTGGCCCAAAAATCAAAAAATTCCTGACCGCGGAGTCAGGAAAACCTCCTGGGATGGGCCGGAGAAAATCAGGTCAAATTGAAAGACGAAGTCCGCGCTGAGATTCGGGGTTGAATTTAAGGCTTAGAGGCACTTCTGGATGCTTCATTTGGGACGGCATAATTTTTGGCCCAAAAATCAAAAAATTCCTGACCGCGGAGTCCGGAAAACATCCCGGGATGGGCCGGACCGAATCAGGTCAAATTGAAAGACGAAGTCCGCCATGAGACTCGGGGTTGAATTTAAGGCTTAGAGGCACTTTTGGATGCTTGATTTGGGACGGCATAATTTTTGGGCCAAAAATCAAAAAATTCCTGACTTCCGAGTCAGGAAAACCTCCCGGGATGGACCGGACCGAATCAGGTCAAATTGGAAAACAAAGTCTGCCATGAGATTCGGGGTTGAATTTAAGGCTTAGAGGCACTTCTGGATGCTTGATTTGGGACGGCATAATATTTGGCCCAAAAATCAAAAAATTCCTGACCGCTTAGTCAGGAAAACATCCCGGGATGGGCCGGACCGAATCAGGTCAAAGTGAAAAACAAAGTCCGCCATGAGATTCGGGGTTGAATTTAAGGCTTAGAGGCACTTCTGGATGCTTGATTTGGGACGGCAAAATTTTTGGCCCAAAAATCAAAAAATTCCTTACCGCGGAGTCAGGAAAACCTCCTGGGATGGGCCGGAGAAAATCAGGTCAAAGTGAGAAACAAAGTCCGCCATGAGATTCGGGGTTGAATTTAAGGCTTAGAGGAACTTCTGGATGCTTGATTTGGGACGGCATATATTTGGCCCAAAAATCAAAAAATTCCTGACCGCGGAGTCAGGAAAACCTCCTGGGATGGGCCGGAGAAAATCAGGTCAAAGTGAAAAAGAAAGTCCGCCATGAGATTCGGGGTTGAATTTAAGGCTTAGAGGCACTTCTGGATGCTTGATTTGGGACGGCATAATTTTTGGCCGAAAAATCAAAAAATTCCTGACTTCCGAGTCAGGAAAACCTCCCGGGATGGACCGGACCAAATCAGGTCAAATTGGAAAACAAAGTCCGCCATGAGATTCGGGGTTGAATTTAAAGCTTAGAGGCACTTCTGGATGCTTGATTTGGGACGGCATAATTTTTGGCCCAAAAATCAAAAAATTCTTGACCGCGGAGTCAGGAAAACCTCCTGGGATGGACCGGACCAAATCAGGTCAAATTGGAAAACAAAGTCCGCCATGAGATTCGGGGTTGAATTTAAGGCTTAGAGGCACTTCTGGATGCTTGATTTGGGACGGCATAATTTTTGGCCCAAAAATCAAAAAATTCCTGACCGCGGAGTCAGGAAAACCTCCTGGGATGGGCTGGTGAAAATCAGGTCAAAGTGAAAAAGAAAGTCCGCCATGAAATTCGGGGTTGAATTTAAGGCTTAGAGGCACTTCTGGATGCTTGCTTTGGGACGGCATAATTTTTGGCCCAAAAATCAAAAAATTCCTGACCGCGTAGTCAGGAAAACATCGCGGGATGGGCCGGACCGAATCAGGTCAAATTGAAAGACGAAGTCCGCGCTGAGATTCGGGGTTGAATTTAAGTCTTAGAGGCACTTTTGGATGCTTGATTTGGGACGGCATATATTTGGCCCAAAAATCAAAAAATTCCTGACTGCGGAGTCAGGAAAACCTCCTGGGATGGGCCGGAGAAAATCAGGTCAAAGTGAAAAACAAAGTCCGCCATGAGATTCGGGGTTGAATTTAAGGCTTAGAGGCACTTCTAGATGCTTGATTTGGGACGGCAAAATTTTTGGCCCAAAAATCAAAAAATTCCTGACCTTCGAGTCAGGAAAACCTCCTGGGATGGGCCGGAGAAAATCAGGTCAAAGTGAAAAACAAAGTCCGCCATGAGATTCGGGGTTGAATTTAAGGCTTAGAGGCACTTCTGGATGCTTGATTTGGGACGGCATATATTTGGCCCAAAAATCAAAAAATTCCTGACCGCGGACTCAGGAAAACCTCCTGGGATGGGCCGGAGAAAATCACGTCAAAGTGAAAAAGAAAGTCCGCCATGAGATTCGGGGTTGAATTTAAGGCTTAGAGGCACTTTTGGATGCTTGATTTGGGACGGCATATATTTGGCCCAAAAATCAAAAAATTCCTGACCGCGGAGTCAGGAAAACCTCCTGGGATGGGCCGGAGAAAATCAGGTCAAAGTGAAAAAGAAAGTCCGCCATGACATTCGGGGTTGAATTTAAGGCTTAGAGGCACTTCTGGATGCTTCATTTGGGACGGCATAATTTTTGGCCCAAAAATCAAAAAATTCCTGACCGCGGAGTCCGGAAAACATCCCGGGATGGGCCGGACCGAATCAGGTCAAATTGAAAGACGAAGTCCGCCATGAGATTCGGGGTTGAATTTAAGGCTTAGAGGCACTTTTGGATGCTTGATTTGGGACGGTATATATTTGGCCCAAAAATCAAAAAATTCCTGACTTCCGAGTCAGGAAAACCTCCCGGGATGGACCGAACCGAATCAGGTCAAATTGGAAAACAAAGTCCGCCATGAGATTCGGGGTTGAATTTAAGGCTTAGAGGCACTTCTGGATGCTTCATTTGGGACGGCATAATTTTTGGCCCAAAAATCAAAAAATTCCTGACCGCGGAGTCCGGAAAACATCCCGGGATGGGCCGGAGAAAATCAGGTCAAATTGAAAGACGAAGTCCACGCTGAGATTCGGGGTTGAATTTAAGGATTAGAGGCACTTCTGGATGCTTGATTTGGGACGGCATAATTTTTGGGCCAAAAATCAAAAAATTCCTGACTTCCGAGTCAGGAAAACCTCCCGGAATGGACCGGACCGAATCAGGTCAAATTGGAAAACAAAGTCCGCCATGAGATTCGGGGTTGAATTTAAGGCTTAGAGGCAGTTCTGGATGCTTGATTTGGGACGGCATATATTTGGCCCAAAAATCAAAAAATTCCTGACCACGGAGTCAGGAAAACCTCCTGGGATGGGCCGGAGAAAATCAGGTCAAAGTGAAAAAGAAAGTCCGCCATGAGATTCGGGGTTGAATTTAAGGCTTAGAGGCACTTTTGAATGCTTGATTTGGGACGGCATATATTTGGCCCAAAAATCAAAAAATTCCTGACCGCGGAGTCAGGAAAACCTCCTGGGATGGGCCGGAGAAAATCAGGTCAAATTGAAAGACGAAGTCCGCGCTGAGATTCGGGGTTGAATTTAAGGCTTAGAGGCACTTCTGGATGCTTGATTTGGGACGGCATAATTTTTGGCCCAAAAATCAAAAAATTCCTGACCGCAGAGTCCGGAAAACATCCCGGGATGGGCCGGACCGAATCAGGTCAAATTGAAAGACGAAGTCCGCCATGAGATTCGGGGTTGAATTTAAGGCTTAGAGGCACTTTTGGATGCTTGATTTGGGACGGCATAATTTTTGGGCCAAAAATCAAAAAATTCCTGACTTCCGAGTCAGGAAAACCTCCCGGGATGGACCGGACCGAATCAGGTCAAATTGGAAAACAAAGTCCGCCATGAGATTCGGGGTTGAATTTAAGGCTTAGAGGCAGTTCTGGATGCTTGATTTGGGACGGCATAATTTTTGGCCCAAAAATCAAAAAATTCCTGACCGCGGAGTCAGGAAAACATCCCGGGATGGGCCGGACCGAATCAGGTCAAATTGAAAGACGAAGTCCGCGCTGAGATTCGGGGTTGAATTTAAGGCTTAGAGGCACTTTTGGATGCTTGATTTGGGACGGCATATATTTGGCCCAAAAATCAAAAAATTCCTGACCGCGGAGTCAGGAAAACCTCCTGGGATGGGCCGGAGAAAATCAGGTCAAAGTGAAAAAGAAAGTCCGCCATGAGATTCGGGGTTGAATTTAAGGCTTAGAGGCACTTCTGGATGCTTCATTTGGGACGGCATAATTTTTGGCCCAAAAATGAAAAAAATCCTGACCGCGGAGTCCGGAAAACATCCCGGGATGGGTCGGACCGAATCAGGTCAAATTGAAAGACGAAGTCCACGCTGAGATTCGGGGTTGAATTTAAGGCTTAGAGGCACTTTTGGATGCTTGATTTGGGACGGCATAATTTTTGGGCCAAAAATCAAAAAATTCCTGACTTCCGAGTCAGGAAAACCTCCCGGAATGGACCGGACCGAATCAGGTCAAATTGGAAAACAAAGTCCGCCATGAGATTCGGGGTTGAATTTAAGGCTTAGAGGCAGTTCTGGATGCTTGATTTGGGACGGCATAATTTTTGGCCCAAAAATCAAAAAATTCCTGACCGCGGAGTCAGGAAAACATCCCGGGATGGGCCGGACCGAATCAGGTCAAATTGAAAGACGAAGTCCGCGCTGAGATTCGGGGTTGAATTTAAGGCTTAGAGGCACTTCTGGATGCTTGATTTGGGACGGCATAATTTTTGGCCCAAAAATCAAAAAATTCCTGACCGCGGAGTCCGGAAAACATCCCGGGATGGGCCGGACCGAATCAGGTCAAATTGAAAGACGAAGTCCACGCTGAGATTCGGGGTTGAATTTAAGGCTTAGAGGCACTTTTGGATGCTTGATTTGGGACGGCATAATTTTTGGGCCAAAAATCAAAAAATTCCTGACTTCCGAGTCAGGAAAACCTCCCGGAATGGACCGGACCGAATCAGGTCAAATTGGAAAACAAAGTCCGCCATGAGATTCGGGGTTGAATTTAAGGCTTAGAGGCAGTTCTGGATGCTTGATTTGGGACGGCATAATTTTTGGCCCAAAAATCAAAAAATTCCTGACCGCGGAGTCAGGAAAACATCCCGGGATGGGCCGGACCGAATCAGGTCAAATTGAAAGACGAAGTCCGCGCTGAGATTCGGGGTTGAATTTAAGGCTTAGAGGCACTTTTGGATGCTTGATTTGGGACGGCATATATTTGGCCCAAAAATCAAAAAATTCCTGACCGCGTTGTCAGGAAAACCTCCTGGGATGGGCCGGAGAAAATCAGGTCAAAGTGAAAAAGAAAGTCCGCCATGAGATTCGGGGTTGAATTTAAGGCTTAGAGGCACTTCTGGATGCTTGATTTGGGACGGCATAATTTTTGGCCCAAAAATCAAAAAATTCCTGACCGCGGAGTCCGGAAAACATCCCGGGATGGGCCGGACCGAATCAGGTCAAATTGAAAGACGAAGTCCGCCATGAGACTCGGGGTTGAATTTAAGGCTTAGAGGCACTTTTGGATGCTTGATTTGGGACAGCATAATTTTTGGGCCAAAAATCAAAAAATTCCTGACTTCCGAGTCAGGAAAACCTCCCGGGATGGACCGGACCGAATCAGGTCAAATTGGAAAACAAAGTCCGCCATGAGATTCGGGGTTGAATTTAAGGCTTAGAGGCACTTCTGGATGCTTGATTTGGGACGGCATAATTTTTGGCCCAAAAATCAAAAAATTCCTGACCGCGTAGTCAGGAAAACCTCCTGGGATGGGCCGGAGAAAATCAGGTCAAAGTGAAAAAGAAAGTCCGCTATGAGATTCGGGGTTGAATTTAAGGCTTAGAGGCACTTCTGGATGCTTGATTTGGGACGGCATAATTTTTGGCCGAAAAATCAAAAAATTCCTGACTTCCGAGTCAGGAAAACCTCCCGGGATGGACCGGACCGAATCAGGTCAAATTGGAAAACAAAGTCCGCCATGAGATTCGGGGTTGAATTTAAAGCTTAGAGGCACTTCTGGATGCTTGATTTGGGACGGCATAATTTTTGGCCCAAAAATCAAAAAATTCTTGACCGCGGAGTCAGGAAAACCTCCTGGGATGGACCGGACCAAATCAGGTCAAATTGAAAAACAAAGTCCGCCATGAGATTCGGGGTTGAATTTAAGGCTTAGAGGCACTTCTGGATGCTTGATTTGGGACGGCATAATTTTTGGCCCAAAAATCAAAAAATTCCTGACCGCGGAGTCCGGAAAACATCCCGGGATGGGCCGGACCGAATCAGGTCAAATTGAAAGACGAAGTCCGCCATGAGACTCGGGGTTGAATTTAAGGCTTAGAGGGTTAGATGCTTGATTGATAGAGGCACTTTTGGATGCTTGATTTGGGACGGCATAATTTTTGGGCCAAAAATCAAAAAATTCCTGACTTCCGAGTCAGGAAAACCTCCCGGAATGGACCGGACCGAATCAGGTCAAATTGGAAAACAAAGTCCGCCATGAGATTCGGGGTTGAATTTAAGGCTTAGAGGCAGTTCTGGATGCTTGATTTGGGACGGCATAATTTTTGGCCCAAAAATCAAAAAATTCCTGACCGCGGAGTCAGGAAAACATCCCGGGATGGGCCGGACCGAATCAGGTCAAATTGAAAGACGAAGTCCGCGCTGAGATTCGGGGTTGAATTTAAGGCTTAGAGGCACTTCTGGATGCTTGATTTGGGACGGCATAATTTTTGGCCCAAAAATCAAAAAATTCCTGACCGCGGAGTCCGGAAAACATCCCGGGATGGGCCGGACCGAATCAGGTCAAATTGAAAGACGAAGTCCACGCTGAGATTCGGGGTTGAATTTAAGGCTTAGAGGCACTTTTGGATGCTTGATTTGGGACGGCATAATTTTTGGGCCAAAAATCAAAAAATTCCTGACTTCCGAGTCAGGAAAACCTCCCGGAATGGACCGGACCGAATCAGGTCAAATTGGAAAACAAAGTCCGCCATGAGATTCGGGGTTGAATTTAAGGCTTAGAGGCAGTTCTGGATGCTTGATTTGGGACGGCATAATTTTTGGCCCAAAAATCAAAAAATTCCTGACCGCGGAGTCAGGAAAACATCCCGGGATGGGCCGGACCGAATCAGGTCAAATTGAAAGACGAAGTCCGCGCTGAGATTCGGGGTTGAATTTAAGGCTTAGAGGCACTTTTGGATGCTTGATTTGGGACGGCATATATTTGGCCCAAAAATCAAAAAATTCCTGACCGCGTTGTCAGGAAAACCTCCTGGGATGGGCCGGAGAAAATCAGGTCAAAGTGAAAAAGAAAGTCCGCCATGAGATTCGGGGTTGAATTGAAGGCTTAGAGGCACTTCTGGATGCTTGATTTGGGACGGCATAATTTTTGGCCCAAAAATCAAAAAATTCCTGACCGCGGAGTCCGGAAAACATCCCGGGATGGGCCGGACCGAATCAGGTCAAATTGAAAGACGAAGTCCGCCATGAGACTCGGGGTTGAATTTAAGGCTTAGAGGCACTTTTGGATGCTTGATTTGGGACAGCATAATTTTTGGGCCAAAAATCAAAAAATTCCTGACTTCCGAGTCAGGAAAACCTCCCGGGATGGACCGGACCGAATCAGGTCAAATTGGAAAACAAAGTCCGCCATGAGATTCGGGGTTGAATTTAAGGCTTAGAGGCACTTCTGGATGCTTGATTTGGGACGGCATAATTTTTGGCCCAAAAATCAAAAAATTCCTGACCGCGTAGTCAGGAAAACCTCCTGGGATGGGCCGGAGAAAATCAGGTCAAAGTGAAAAAGAAAGTCCGCCATGAGATTCGGGGTTGAATTTAAGGCTTAGAGGCACTTCTGGATGCTTGATTTGGGACGGCATAATTTTTGGCCCAAAAATCAAAAAATTCTTGACCGCGGAGTCAGGAAAACCTCCTGGGATGGACCGGACCAAATCAGGTCAAATTGGAAAACAAAGTCCGCCATGAGATTCGGGGTTGAATTTAAGGCTTAGAGGCACTTCTGGATGCTTGATTTGGGACGGCATAATTTTTGGCCCAAAAATCAAAAAATTCCTGACCGCAGAGTCAGGAAAACCTCCTGGGATGGGCTGGTGAAAATCAGGTCAAAGTGAAAAAGAAAGTCCGCCATGAAATTCGGGGTTGAATTTAAGGCTTAGAGGCACTTCTGGATGCTTGATTTGGGACGGCATATATTTGGCCCAAAAATCAAAAAATTCCTGACCGCGGAGTCAGGAAAACCTCCTGGGATGGGCCGGAGAAAATCAGTTCAAAGTGAAAAAGAAAGTCCGCCATGAGATTCGGGGTTGAATTTAAGGCTTAGAGGCACTTCTGGATGCTTGATTTGGGACGGCATAATTTTTGGCCCAAAAATCAAAAAATTCCTGACCGCGGAGTCAGGAAAACATCCCGGGATGGGTCGGACCGAATCAGGTCAAATTGAAAGACGAAGTCTGTGCTGAGATTCGGGGTTGAATTTAAGGATTAGAGGTACTTTTGGATGCTTGATTTGGGACGGCATAATTTTTGGGCCAAAAATCAAAAAATTCCTGACTTCCGAGTCAGGAAAACCTCCCGGGATGGACCGGACCGAATCAGGTCAAATTGGAAAACAAAGTCCGCCATGAGATTTGGGGTTGAATTTAAGGCTTAGAGGCACTTCTGGATGCTTGCTTTGGGACGGCATAATTTTTAGCCCAAAAATCAAAAAATTCCTGACCGCGTAGTCAGGAAAACATCGCGGGATGGGCCGGACCGAATCAGGTCAAATTGAAAGACGAAGTCCGCGCTGAGATACGGGGTTGAATTTAAGGCTTAGAGGCACTTCTGGATGCTTGATTTGGGACGGCATATATTTGGCCCAAAAATCAAAAAATTCCTGACTGCAGAGTCAGGAAAACCTCCTGGGATGGGCCGGAGAAAATCAGGTCAAAGTGAAAAACAAAGTCCGCCATGAGATTCGGGGTTGAATTTAAGGCTTAGAGGCACTTCTGGATGCTTGATTTGGGACGGCATAATTTTTGGCCCAAAAATCAAAAAATTCCTGACCGCGGAGTCAGGAACACCTCCTGGGATGGACCGGACCAAATCAGGTCAAATTGGAAAACAAAGTCCGCCATGAGATTCGGGGTTGAATTTAAGGCTTAGAGGCACTTCTGGATGCTTGATTTGGGACGGCATAATTTTTGGGCCAAAAATCAAAAAATTCCTGACCGCGGAGTCAGGAAAACCTCCTGGGATGGGATGGTGAAAATCAGGTCAAAGTGAAAAAGAAAGTCCGCCATGAGATTCGGGGTTGAATTTAAGGCTTAGAGGCACTTTTGGATGCTTGATTTGGGACGGCATAATTTTTGGGCCAAAAATCAAAAAATTCCTGACTTCCGAGTCAGGAAAACCTCCCGGAATGGACCGGACCGAATCAGGTCAAATTGGAAAACAAAGTCCGCCATGAGATTCGGGGTTGAATTTAAGGCTTAGAGGCAGTTCTGGATGCTTGATTTGGGACGGCATAATTTTTGGCCCAAAAATCAAAAAATTCCTGACCGCGGAGTCAGGAAAACATCCCGGGATGGGCCGGACCGAATCAGGTCAAATTGAAAGACGAAGTCCGCGCTGAGATTCGGGGTTGAATTTAAGGCTTAGAGGCACTTTTGGATGCTTGATTTGGGACGGCATATATTTGGCCCAAAAATCAAAAAATTCCTGACCGCGTTGTCAGGAAAACCTCCTGGGATGGGCCGGAGAAAATCAGGTCAAAGTGAAAAAGAAAGTCCGCCATGAGATTCGGGGTTGAATTGAAGGCTTAGAGGCACTTCTGGATGCTTGATTTGGGACGGCATAATTTTTGGCCCAAAAATCAAAAAATTCCTGACCGCGGAGTCCGGAAAACATCCCGGGATGGGCCGGACCGAATCAGGTCAAATTGAAAGACGAAGTCCGCCATGAGACTCGGGGTTGAATTTAAGGCTTAGAGGCACTTTTGGATGCTTGATTTGGGACAGCATAATTTTTGGGCCAAAAATCAAAAAATTCCTGACTTCCGAGTCAGGAAAACCTCCCGGGATGGACCGGACCGAATCAGGTCAAATTGGAAAACAAAGTCCGCCATGAGATTCGGGGTTGAATTTAAGGCTTAGAGGCACTTCTGGATGCTTGATTTGGGACGGCATAATTTTTGGCCCAAAAATCAAAAAATTCCTGACCGCGTAGTCAGGAAAACCTCCTGGGATGGGCCGGAGAAAATCAGGTCAAAGTGAAAAAGAAAGTCCGCCATGAGATTCGGGGTTGAATTTAAGGCTTAGAGGCACTTCTGGATGCTTGATTTGGGACGGCATAATTTTTGGCCCAAAAATCAAAAAATTCTTGACCGCGGAGTCAGGAAAACCTCCTGGGATGGACCGGACCAAATCAGGTCAAATTGGAAAACAAAGTCCGCCATGAGATTCGGGGTTGAATTTAAGGCTTAGAGGCACTTCTGGATGCTTGATTTGGGACGGCATAATTTTTGGCCCAAAAATCAAAAAATTCCTGACCGCAGAGTCAGGAAAACCTCCTGGGATGGGCTGGTGAAAATCAGGTCAAAGTGAAAAAGAAAGTCCGCCATGAAATTCGGGGTTGAATTTAAGGCTTAGAGGCACTTCTGGATGCTTGATTTGGGACGGCATATATTTGGCCCAAAAATCAAAAAATTCCTGACCGCGGAGTCAGGAAAACCTCCTGGGATGGGCCGGAGAAAATCAGTTCAAAGTGAAAAAGAAAGTCCGCCATGAGATTCGGGGTTGAATTTAAGGCTTAGAGGCACTTCTGGATGCTTGATTTGGGACGGCATAATTTTTGGCCCAAAAATCAAAAAATTCCTGACCGCGGAGTCAGGAAAACATCCCGGGATGGGTCGGACCGAATCAGGTCAAATTGAAAGACGAAGTCTGTGCTGAGATTCGGGGTTGAATTTAAGGATTAGAGGTACTTTTGGATGCTTGATTTGGGACGGCATAATTTTTGGGCCAAAAATCAAAAAATTCCTGACTTCCGAGTCAGGAAAACCTCCCGGGATGGACCGGACCGAATCAGGTCAAATTGGAAAACAAAGTCCGCCATGAGATTTGGGGTTGAATTTAAGGCTTAGAGGCACTTCTGGATGCTTGCTTTGGGACGGCATAATTTTTAGCCCAAAAATCAAAAAATTCCTGACCGCGTAGTCAGGAAAACATCGCGGGATGGGCCGGACCGAATCAGGTCAAATTGAAAGACGAAGTCCGCGCTGAGATACGGGGTTGAATTTAAGGCTTAGAGGCACTTCTGGATGCTTGATTTGGGACGGCATATATTTGGCCCAAAAATCAAAAAATTCCTGACTGCAGAGTCAGGAAAACCTCCTGGGATGGGCCGGAGAAAATCAGGTCAAAGTGAAAAACAAAGTCCGCCATGAGATTCGGGGTTGAATTTAAGGCTTAGAGGCACTTCTGGATGCTTGATTTGGGACGGCATAATTTTTGGCCCAAAAATCAAAAAATTCCTGACCGCGGAGTCAGGAACACCTCCTGGGATGGACCGGACCAAATCAGGTCAAATTGGAAAACAAAGTCCGCCATGAGATTCGGGGTTGAATTTAAGGCTTAGAGGCACTTCTGGATGCTTGATTTGGGACGGCATAATTTTTGGGCCAAAAATCAAAAAATTCCTGACCGCGGAGTCAGGAAAACCTCCTGGGATGGGATGGTGAAAATCAGGTCAAAGTGAAAAAGAAAGTCCGCCATGAGATTCGGGGTTGAATTTAAGGCTTAGAGGCACTTTTGGATGCTTGATTTGGGACGGCATAATTTTTGGGCCAAAAATTAAAAAATTCCTGACTTCCGAGTCAGGAAAACCTCCCGGGATGGACCGGACCAAATCAGGTCAAATTGGAAAACAAAGTCCGCCATGAGATTCGGGGTTGAATTTAAGGCTTAGAGGCACTTTTGGATGCTTGATTTGGGACGGCATATATTTGGCCCAAAAATCAAAAAATTCCTGACTGCGGAGTCAGGAAAACCTCCTGGGATGGGCCGGAGAAAATCAGGTCAAAGTGAAAAAGAAAGTCCGCCATGAGATTCGGGGTTGAATTTAAGGCTTAGAGGCACTTTTGGATGCTTGATTTGGGACGGCATATATTTGGCCCAAAAATCAAAAAATTCCTGACCTTCGAGTCAGGAAAACCTCCTGGGATGGGCCGGAGAAAATCTGGTCAAAGTGAAAAAGAAAGTCCGCCATGAGATTCGGGGTTGAATTTAAGGCTTAGAGGCACTTTTGGATGCTTGATTTGGGACGGCATATATTTGGCCCAAAAATCAAAAAATTCCTGACCGCGGAGTCAGGAAAACCTCCTGGGATGGGCCGGAGAAAATCAGGTCAAAGTGAAAAAGAAAGTCCGCCATGAGATTCGGGGTTGAATTTAAGGCTTAGAGGCACTTCTGGATGCTTGATTTGGGACGGCATAATTTTTGGCCCAAAAATCAAAAAATTCCTGACCGCGGAGTCCGGAAAACATCCCGGGATGGGCCGGACCGAATCAGGTCAAATTGAAAGACGAAGTCCGCCATGAGATTCGGGGTTGAATTTAAGGCTTAGAGGCACTTTTGGATGCTTGATTTGGGACGGCATAATTTTTGGGCCAAAAATCAAAAAATTCCTGACTTCCGAGTCAGGAAAACCTCCCGGGATGGACCGGACCGAAACAGGTCAAATTGGAAAACAAAGTCCGCCATGAGATTCGGGGTTGAATTTAAGGCTTAGAGGCACTTTTGGATGCTTGATTTGGGACGGTATATATTTGGCCCAAAAATCAAAAAATTCCTGACTTCCGAGTCAGGAAAACATCCCGGGATGGGCCGGACCGAATCAGGTCAAATTGAAAGACGAAGTCCGCGCTGAGATTCGGGGTTGAATTTAAGGCTTAGAGGCACTTTTGGATGCTTGATTTGGGACGGTATATATTTGGCCCAAAAATCAAAAAATTCCTTATCGCGGAGTCAGGAAAACCTCCTGGGATGGGCCGGAGAAAATCAGGTCAAAGTGAAAAAGAAAGTCCGCCATGAGATTCGGGGTTGAATTTAAGGCTTAGAGGCACTTCTGGATGCTTGATTTGGGATGGCATAATTTTTGGGCCAAAAATCAAAAAATTCCTGACCGCGGAGTCAGGAAAACCTCCTGGGATGGGCCGGAGAAAATCAGGTCAAATTGGAAAACAAAGTCCGCCATGAGATTCGGGGTTGAATTTAAGGCTTAGAGGCACTTTTGGATGCTTGATTTGGGACGGCATATATTTGGCCCAAAAATCAAAAAATTCCTGACTGCGGAGTCAGGAAAACCTCCTGGGATGGGCCGGAGAAAATCAGGTCAAAGTGAAAAAGAAAGTCCGCCATGAGATTCGGGGTTGAATTTAAGGCTTAGAGGCACTTTTGGATGCTTGATTTGGGACGGCATATATTTGGCCCAAAAATCAAAAAATTCCTGACCTTCGAGTCAGGAAAACCTCCTGGGATGGGCCGGAGAAAATCTGGTCAAAGTGAAAAAGAAAGTCCGCCATGAGATTCGGGGTTGAATTTAAGGCTTAGAGGCACTTTTGGATGCTTGATTTGGGACGGCATATATTTGGCCCAAAAATCAAAAAATTCCTGACCGCGGAGTCAGGAAAACCTCCTGGGATGGGCCGGAGAAAATCAGGTCAAAGTGAAAAAGAAAGTCCGCCATGAGATTCGGGGTTGAATTTAAGGCTTAGAGGCACTTTTGGATGCTTGATTTGGGACGGCATAATTTTTGGCCCAAAAATCAAAAAATTCCTGACCGCGGAGTCCGGAAAACATCCCGGGATGGGCCGGACCGAATCAGGTCAAATTGAAAGACGAAGTCCGCCATGAGATTCGGGGTTGAATTTAAGGCTTAGAGGCACTTTTGGATGCTTGATTTGGGACGGCATAATTTTTGGGCCAAAAATCAAAAAATTCCTGACTTCCGAGTCAGGAAAACCTCCCGGGATGGACCGGACCGAAACAGGTCAAATTGGAAAACAAAGTCCGCCATGAGATTCGGGGTTGAATTTAAGGCTTAGAGGCACTTTTGGATGCTTGATTTGGGACGGTATATATTTGGCCCAAAAATCAAAAAATTCCTGACTTCCGAGTCAGGAAAACATCCCGGGATGGGCCGGACCGAATCAGGTCAAATTGAAAGACGAAGTCCGCGCTGAGATTCGGGGTTGAATTTAAGGCTTAGAGGCACTTTTGGATGCTTGATTTGGGACGGTATATATTTGGCCCAAAAATCAAAAAATTCCTTATCGCGGAGTCAGGAAAACCTCCTGGGATGGGCCGGAGAAAATCAGGTCAAAGTGAAAAAGAAAGTCCGCCATGAGATTCGGGGTTGAATTTAAGGCTTAGAGGCACTTCTGGATGCTTGATTTGGGATGGCATAATTTTTGGGCCAAAAATCAAAAAATTCCTGACCGCGGAGTCAGGAAAACCTCCTGGGATGGGCCGGAGAAAATCAGGTCAAAGTGAAAAAGAAAGTCCGCCATGAGATTCGGGGTTGAATTTAAGGCTTAGAGGGACTTTTGGATGCTTGATTTGGGACGGCATATATTTGGCCCAAAAATCAAAAAATTCCTGACCTTCGAGTCAGGAAAACCTCCTGGGATGGGCCGGAGAAAATCAGGTCAAAGTGAAAAAGAAAGTCCGCCATGAGATTCGGGGTTGAATTTAAGGCTTAGAGGCACTTTTGGATGCTTGATTTGGGACGGCATATATTTGGCCCAAAAATCAAAAAATTCCTGACCGCGGAGTCAGGAAAACCTCCTGGGATGGGCCGGAGAAAATCAGGTCAAAGTGAAAAAGAAAGTCCGCCATGAGATTCGGGGTTGAATTTAAGGCTTAGAGGCACTTCTGGATGCTTGATTTGGGATGGCATAATTTTTGGGCCAAAAATCAAAAAATTCCTGACCGCGGAGTCAGGAAAACCTCCTGGGATGGGCCGGAGAAAATCAGGTCAAAGTGAAAAAGAAAGTCCGCCATGAGATTCGGGGTTGAATTTAAGGCTTAGAGGCACTTTTGGATGCTTGATTTGGGACGGCATATATTTGGCCCAAAAATCAAAAAAATCCTGACCTTCGAGTCAGGAAAACCTCCTGGGATGGGCCGGAGAAAATCAGGTCAAAGTGAAAAAGAAAGTCCGCGCTGAGATTCGGGGTTGAATTTAAGGCTTAGAGGCACTTTTGGATGCTTGATTTGGGACGGCATATATTTGGCCCAAAAATCAAAAAATTCCTGACCGCGGAGTCAGGAAAATCTCCTGGGATGGGCCGGAGAAAATCAGGTCAAAGTGAAAAAGAAAGTCCGCCATGAGATTCGGGGTTGAATTTAAGGCTTAGAGGCACTTTTGGATGCTTGATTTGGGACGGCATAATTTTTGGGCCAAAAATCAAAAAATTCCTGACTTCCGAGTCAGGAAAACCTCCCGGGATGGACCGGACCGAAACAGGTCAAATTGGAAAACAAAGTCCGCCATTAGATTCGGGGTTGAATTTAAGGCTTAGAGGCACTTTTGGATGCTTGATTTGGGACGGTATATATTTGGCCCAAAAATCAAAAAATTCCTGACTTCCGAGTCAGGAAAACATCCCGGGATGGGCCGGACCGAATCAGGTCAAATTGAAAGACGAAGTCCGCGCTGAGATTCGGGGTTGAATTTAAGGCTTAGAGGCACTTTTGGATGCTTGATTTGGGACGGTATATATTTGGCCCAAAAATCAAAAAATTCCTTATCGCGGAGTCAGGAAAAACTCCTGGGATGGGCCGGAGAAAATCAGGTCAAAGTGAAAAAGAAAGTCCGCCATGAGATTCGGGGTTGAATTTAAGGCTTAGAGGCACTTCTGGATGCTTGATTTGGGACGGCATAATTTTTGGCCCAAAAATCAAAAAATTCCTGACCTCGGAGTCCGGAAAACATCCCGGGATGGGCCGGACCGAATCAGGTCAAATTGAAAGACGAAGTCCGCCATGAGACTCGGGGTTGAATTTAAGGCTTAGAGGCACTTTTGGATGCTTGATTTGGGACAGCATAATTTTTGGGCCAAAAATCAAAAAATTCCTGACTTCCGAGTCAGGAAAACCTCCCGGGATGGACCGGACCGAATCAGGTCAAATTGGAAAACAAAGTCCGCCATGAGATTCGGGGTTGAATTTAAGGCTTAGAGGCACTTTTGGATGCTTGATTTGGGACGGCATAATTTTTGGGCCAAAAATCAAAAAATTCCTGACTTCCGAGTCAGGAAAACCTCCCGGGATGGACCGGACCGAAACAGGTCAAATTGGAAAACAAAGTCCGCCATGAGATTCGGGGTTGAATTTAAGGCTTAGAGGCACTTTTGGATGCTTGATTTGGGACGGTATATATTTGGCCCAAAAATCAAAAAATTCCTGACTTCCGAGTCAGGAAAACATCCCGGGATGGGCCGGACCGAATCAGGTCAAATTGAAAGACGAAGTCCGCGCTGAGATTCGGGGTTGAATTTAAGGCTTAGAGGCACTTTTGGATGCTTGATTTGGGACGGTATATATTTGGCCCAAAAATCAAAAAATTCCTGACCGCGGAGTCCGGAAAACATCCCGGGATGGGCCGGACCGAATCAGGTCAAATTGAAAGACGAAGTCCGCCATGAGACTCGGGGTTGAATTTAAGGCTTAGAGGCACTTTTGGATACTTGATTTGGGACAGCATAATTTTTGGGCCAAAAATCAAAAAATTCCTGACTTCCGAGTCAGGAAAACCTCCCGGGATGGACCGGACCGAATCAGGTCAAATTGGAAAACAAAGTCCGCCATGAGATTCGGGGTTGAATTTAAGGCTTAGAGGCACTTCTGGATGCTTGATTTGGGACGGCATAATTTTTGGCCCAAAAATCAAAAAATTCCTGACCGCGTAGTCAGGAAAACCTCCTGGGATGGGCCGGAGAAAATCAGGTCAAAGTGAAAAAGAAAGTCCGCCATGAGATTCGGGGTTGAATTTAAGGCTTAGAGGCACTTCTGGATGCTTGATTTGGGACGGCATAATTTTTGGCCGAAAAATCAAAAAATTCCTGACTTCCGAGTCATGAAAACCTCCCGGGATGGACCGGACCGAATCAGGTCAAATTGGAAAACAAAGTCCGCCATGAGATTCGGGGTTGAATTTAAAGCTTAGAGGCACTTCTGGATGCTTGATTTGGGACGGCATAATTTTTGGCCCAAAAATCAAAAAATTCTTGACCGCGGAGTCAGGAAAACCTCCTGGGATGGACCGGACCAAATCAGGTCAAATTGGAAAACAAAGTCCGCCATGAGATTCGGGGTTGAATTTAAGGCTTAGAGGCACTTCTGGATGCTTGATTTGGGACGGCATAATTTTTGGCCCAAAAATCAAAAAATTCCTGACCGCGGAGTCAGGAAAACCTCCTGGGATGGGCTGGTGAAAATCAGGTCAAAGTGAAAAAGAAAGTCCGCCATGAAATTCGGGGTTGAATTTAAGGCTTAGAGGCACTTCTGGATGCTTGATTTGGGACGGCATATATTTGGCCCAAAAATCAAAAAATTCCTGACCGCGGAGTCAGGAAAACCTCCTGGGATGGGCCGGAGAAAATCAGTTCAAAGTGAAAAAGAAAGTCCGCGCTGAGATTCGGGGTTGAATTTAAGGCTTAGAGGCACTTCTGGATGCTTGATTTGGGACGGCATAATTTTTGGCCCAAAAATCAAAAAATTCCTGACCGCGGAGTCAGGAAAACATCCCGGGATGGGTCGGACCGAATCAGGTCAAATTGAAAGACGAAGTCTGTGCTGAGATTCGGGGTTGAATTTAAGGATTAGAGGTACTTTTGGATGCTTGATTTGGGACGGCATAGTTTTTGGGCCAAAAATCAAAAAATTCCTGACTTCCGAGTCAGGAAAACCTCCCGGGATGGACCGGACCGAATCAGGTCAAATTGGAAAACAAAGTCCGCCATGAGATTTGGGGTTGAATTTAAGGCTTAGAGGCACTTCTGGATGCTTGCTTTGGGACGGCATAATTTTTGGCCCAAAAATCAAAAAATTCCTGACCGCGTAGTCAGGAAAACATCGCGGGATGGGCCGGACCGAATCAGGTCAAATTGAAAGACGAAGTCCGCGCTGAGATTCGGGGTTGAATTTAAGGCTTAGAGGCACTTTTGGATGCTTGATTTGGGACGGCATATATTTGGCCCAAAAATCAAAAAATTCCTGACCGCGGAGTCAGGAACACCTCCTGGGATGGACCGGACCAAATCAGGTCAAATTGGAAAACAAAGTCCGCCATGAGATTCGGGGTTGAATTTAAGGCTTAGAGGCACTTCTGGATGCTTGATTTGGGACGGCATAATTTTTGGCCCAAAAATCAAAAAATTCCTGACCGCGGAGTCAGGAAAACCTCCTGGGATGGGATGGTGAAAATCAGGTCAAAGTGAAAAAGAAAGTCCGCCATGAAATTCGGGGTTGAATTTAAGGCTTAGAGGCACTTTTGGATGCTTGATTTGGGACGGCATATATTTGGCCCAAAAATCAAAAAATTCCTGACCGCGGAGTCAGGTAAACCTCCTGGGATGGGCCGGAGAAAATCAGTTCAAAGTGAAAAAGAAAGTCCGCCATGAGATTCGGGGTTGAATTTAAGGCTTAGAGGCACTTCTGGATGCTTGATTTGGGACGGCATAATTTTTGGCCCAAAAATCAAAAAATTCCTGACCGCGGAGTCAGGTAAACCTCCTGGGATGGGCCGGAGAAAATCAGGTCAAAGTGAAAAAGAAAGTCCGCCATGAGATTCGGGGTTGAATTTAAGGCTTAGAGGCACTTTTGGATGCTTGATTTGGGACGGCATATATTTGGCCCAAAAATCAAAAAATTCCTGACCTTCGAGTCAGGAAAACCTCCTGGGATGGGCCGGAGAAAATCAGGTCAAAGTGAAAAAGAAAGTCCGCCATGAGATTCGGGGTTGAATTTAAGGCTTAGAGGCACTTTTGGATGCTTGATTTGGGACGGCATATATTTGGCCCAAAAATCAAAAAATTCCTGACCGCGGAGTCAGGAAAACCTCCTGGGATGGGCCGGAGAAAATCAGGTCAAAGTGAAAAAGAAAGTCCGCCATGAGATTCGGGGTTGAATTTAAGGCTTAGAGGCACTTCTGGATGCTTGATTTGGGACGGCATAATTTTTGGCCCAAAAATCAAAAAATTCCTGACCGCGGAGTCCGGAAAACATCCCGGGATGGGCCGGACCGAATCAGGTCAAATTGAAAGACGAAGTCCGCCATGAGATTCGGGGTTGAATTTAAGGCTTAGAGGCACTTTTGGATGCTTGATTTGGGACGGCATAATTTTTGGGCCAAAAATCAAAAAATTCCTGACTTCCGAGTCAGGAAAACCTCCCGGGATGGACCGGACCGAAACAGGTCAAATTGGAAAACAAAGTCCGCCATGAGATTCGGGGTTGAATTTAAGGCTTAGAGGCACTTTTGGATGCTTGATTTGGGACGGTATATATTTGGCCCAAAAATCAAAAAATTCCTGACTTCCGAGTCAGGAAAACATCCCGGGATGGGCCGGACCGAATCAGGTCAAATTGAAAGACGAAGTCCGCGCTGAGATTCGGGGTTGAATTTAAGGCTTAGAGGCACTTTTGGATGCTTGATTTGGGACGGTATATATTTGGCCCAAAAATCAAAAAATTCCTTATCGCGGAGTCAGGAAAACCTCCTGGGATGGGCCGGAGAAAATCAGGTCAAAGTGAAAAAGAAAGTCCGCCATGAGATTCGGGGTTGAATTTAAGGCTTAGAGGCACTTCTGGATGCTTGATTTGGGACGGCATAATTTTTGGCCCAAAAATCAAAAAATTCCTGACCGCGGAGTCCGGAAAACATCCCGGGATGGGCCGGACCGAATCAGGTCAAATTGAAAGACGAAGTCCACGCTGAGATTCGGGGTTGAATTAAGGCTTAGAGGCACTTTTGGATGCTTGATTTGGGACGGCATAATTTTTGGGCCAAAAATCAAAAAATTCCTGACTTCCGAGTCAGGAAAACCTCCCAGAATGGACCGGACCGAATCAGGTCAAATTGGAAAACAAAGTCCGCCATGAGATTCGGGGTTGAATTTAAGGCTTAGAGGCAGTTCTGGATGCTTGATTTGGGACGGCATAATTTTTGGCCCAAAAATCAAAAAATTCCTGACCGCGTAGTCAGGAAAACATCGCGGGATGGGCCGGACCGAATCAGGTCAAATTGAAAGACGAAGTCCGCGCTGAGATTCGGGGTTGAATTTAAGGCTTAGAGGCACTTTTGGATGCTTGATTTGGGACGGTATATATTTGGCCCAAAAATCAAAAAATTCCTTACCGCGGAGTCAGGAAAACCTCCTGGGATGGGCCGGAGAAAATCAGGGCAAAGTGAAAAAGAAAGTCCGCCATGAGATTCGGGGTTGAATTTAAGGCTTAGAGGCAGTTCTGGATGCTTGATTTGGGACGGCATAATTTTTGGGCCAAAAATCAAAAAATTCCTGACCGCGGAGTCAGGAAAACATCGCGGGATGGGCCGGACCGAATCAGGTCAAATTGAAAGACGAAGTCCGCGCTGAGATTCGGGGTTGAATTTAAGGCTTAGAGGCACTTCTGGATGCTTGATTTGGGACGGCATAATTTTTGGCCCAAAAATCAAAAAATTCCTGACCGCGGAGTCCGGAAAACATCCCGGGATGGGCCGGACCGAATCAGGTCAAATTGAAAGACGAAGTCCGCGCTGAGATTCGGGGTTGAATTTAAGGCTTAGAGGCACTTTTGGATGCTTGATTTGGGACGGCATAATTTTGGGGCCAAAAATCAAAAAATTCCTGACTTCCGAGTCAGGAAAACCTCCCGGGATGGACCGGACCGAATCAGGTCAAATTGGAAAACAAAGTCCGCCATGAGATTCGGGGTTGAATTTAAGGCTTAGAGGCACTTCTGGATGCTTGATTTGGGACGGCATAATTTTTGGCCCAAAAATCAAAAAATTCCTGACCGCGTAGTCAGGAAAACATCCCGGGATGGGCCGGACCGAATCAGGTCAAATTGAAAGACGAAGTCCGCGCTGAGATTCGGGGTTGAATTTAAGGCTTAGAGGCACTTTTGGATGCTTGATTTGGGACGGTATATATTTGGCCCAAAAATCAAAACATTCCTGACCACGGAGTCAGGAAAACCTCCTGGGATGGGCCGGAGAAAATCAGGTCAAAGTGAAAAACAAAGTCCGCCATGAGATTCGGGGTTGAATTTAAGGCTTAGAGGCACTTCTGGATGCTTGATTTGGGACGGCAAAATTTTTGGCCCAAAAATCAAAAAATTCCTTACCGCGGAGTCTGGAAAACCTCCTGGGATGGGCCGGAGAAAATGAGGTCAAATTGGAAAACAAAGTCCGCCATGAGATTCGGGGTTGAATTTAAGGCTTAGAGGCACTTTTGGATGCTTGATTTGGGACGGCATATATTTGGCCCAAAAATCAAAAAATTCCTGACCGCGGAGTCCGGAAAACATCCCGGGATGGGCCGGACCGAATCAGGTCAAATTGAAAGACGAAGTCCGCGCTGAGATTCGGGGTTGAATTTAAGGCTTAGAGGCACTTTTGGATGCTTGATTTGGGACGGCATATATTTGGCCCAAAAATCAAAAAATTCCTGACCTCCGAGTCAGGAAAACCTCCTGGGATGGGCCGGAGAAAATCAGGTCAAAGTGAAAAAGAAAGTCCGCCATGAGATTCGGGGTTGAATTTAAGGCTTAGAGGAACTTCTGGATGCTTGATTTGGGACGGCATATATTTGGCCCAAAAATCAAAAAATTCCTGACCGCGGAGTCAGGAAAACCTCCTGGGATGGGCCGGAGAAAATCAGGTCAAAGTGAAAAACAAAGTCCGCCATGAGATTCGGGGTTGAATTTAAGGCTTAGAGGCACTTCTGGATGCTTGATTTGGGCCGGCAAAATTTTTGGCCCAAAAATCAAAAAATTCCTGCCCGCGGAGTCAGGAAAACCTCCTGGGATGGGCCGGAGAAAATGAGGTCAAATTGGAAAACAAAGTCCGCCATGAGATTCGGGGTTGAATTTAAGGCTTAGAGGCACTTTTGGATGCTTGATTTGGGACGGCATATATTTGGCCCAAAAATCAAAAAATTCCTGACCGCGGAGTTAGGAAAAGCTCCCGGGATGGGCCAGACCCAATGAGGTCAAATCGAAAAACAAAGTCCGCCATGAGATTCGGGGTTGAATTTAAGGCTTAGAGGCACTTCTGGATGCTTGATTTGGGACGGCAAAATTTTTGGCCCAAAAATCAAAAAATTCCTTACCGCGGAGTCAGGAAAACCTCCTGGGATGGGCCGGAGAAAATGAGGTCAAATTGGAAAACAAAGTCCGCCATGAGATTCGGGGTTGAATTTAAGGCTTAGAGGCACTTTTGGATGCTTGATTTGGGACGGCATATATTTGGCCCAAAAATCAAAAAATTCCTGACCGCGGAGTTAGGAAAAGCTCCCGGGATGGGCCAGACCCAATGAGGTCAAATCGAAAAACAAAGTCCGCCATGAGATTCGGGGTTGAATTTAAGGCTTAGAGGCACTTTTGGATGCTTGATTTGGGACGGCATAATTTTTGGCCCAAAAATCAAAAAATTCCACACCTCCGAGTCAGGAAAACCTCCCGGGATGGGCCGGACCGAATCAGGTCAAATTGAAAGACGAAGTCCGCGCTGAGATTCGGGGTTCAATTTAAGGCTTAGAGGCACTTTTGGATGCTTGATTTGGGACGGCATATATTTGGCCCAAAAATCAAAAAATTCCTGACCGCGGAGTCAGGAAAACCTCCTGGGATGGGCCGGAGAAAATCAGGTCAAAGTGAAAAAGAAAGTCCGCCATGAGATTCGGGGTTGAATTTAAGGCTTAGAGGCACTTCTGGATGCTTGATTTGGGACGGCATAATTTTTTGCCCAAAAATCAAAAAATTCCTGACCGCAGAGTCCGGAAAACATCCCGGGATGGGCCGGACCGAATCAGGTCAAATTGAAAGACGAAGTCCGCCATGAGATTCGGGGTTGAATTTAAGGCTTAGAGGCACTTTTGGATGCTTGATTTGGGACGGCATAATTTTTGGGCCAAAAATCAAAAAATTCCTGACTTCCGAGTCAGGAAAACCTCCCGGGATGGACCGGACCGAATCAGGTCAAATTGGAAAACAAAGTCCGCCGTGAGATTCGGGGTTGAATTTAAGGCTTAGAGGCACTTCTGGATGCTTGATTTGGGACGGCATAAATTTTGGCCCAAAAATCAAAAAATTCCTGACCGCGTAGTCAGGAAAACATCCCGGGATGGGCCGGACCGAATCAGGTCAAATTGAAAGACGAAGTCCGCGCTGAGATTCGGGGTTGAATTTAAGGCTTAGAGGCACTTTTGGATGCTTGATTTGGGACGGCATATATTTGGCCCAAAAATCAAAAAATTCCTGACTGCGGAATCAGGAAAACCTCCTGGGATGGGCCGGAGAAAATCAGGTCAAAGTGAAAAACAAAGTCCGCCATGAGATTCGGGGTTGAATTTAAGGCTTAGAGGAACTTCTGGATGCTTGATTTGGGACGGCATATATTTGGCTGAAAAATCAAAAAATTCCTGACCGCGGAGTCAGGAAAACCTCCTGGGATGGGCCGGAGAAAATCAGGTCAAAGTGAAAAAGAAAGTCCGCCATGAGATTCGGGGTTGAATTTAAGGCTTAGAGGCACTTCTGGATGCTTGATTTGGGACGGCATAATTTTTGGCCGAAAAATAAAAAAATTCCTGACTTCCGAGTCAGGAAAACCTCCCGGGATGGACCGGACCAAATCAGGTCAAATTGGAAAACAAAGTCCGCCATGAGATTCGGGGTTGAATTTAAAGCTTAGAGGCACTTCTGGATGCTTGATTTGGGACGGCATAATTTTTGGCCCAAAAATCAAAAAATTCCTGACCGCGTAGTCAGGAAAACATCGCGGGATGGGCCGGACCGAATCAGGTCAAATTGAAAGACCAAGTCCGCGCTGAGATTCGGGGTTGAATTTAAGGCTTAGAGGCACTTTTGGATGCTTGATTTGGGACGGCATATATTTGGCCCAAAAATCAAAAAATTCCTGACCTTCGAGTCAGGAAAACCTCCTGGGATGGGCCGGAGAAAATCAGGTCAAAGTGAAAAACAAAGTCCGCCATGAGATTCGGGGTTGAATTTAAGGCTTAGAGGCACTTCTGGATGCTTGATTTGGGACGGCATAATATTTGGCCCAAAAATCAAAAAATTCCTGACCGCGGAGTCAGGAAAACCTCCTGGGATGGGCCGGAGAAAATCAGGTCAAAGTGAAAAACAAAGTCCGCCATGAGATTCGGGGTTGAATTTAAGGCTTAGAGGCACTTCTGGATGCTTGATTTGGGACGGCATATATTTGGCCCAAAAATCAAAAAATTCCTGACCGCGGAGTCAGGAAAACCTCCTGGGATGGGCCGGAGAAAATCAGGTCAAAGTGAAAAAGAAAGTCCGCCATGAGATTCGGGGTTGAATTTAAGGCTTAGAGGCACTTCTGGATGCTTGATTTGGGACGGCATAATTTTTGGCCCAAAAATCAAAAAATTCCTGACCGCAGAGTCCGGAAAACATCCCGGGATGGGCCGGACCGAATCAGGTCAAATTGAAAGACGAAGTCCGCCATGAGATTCGGGGTTGAATTTAAGGCTTAGAGGCACTTTTGGATGCTTGATTTGGGACGGCATAATTTTTGGGCCAAAAATCAAAAAATTCCTGACTTCCGAGTCAGGAAAACCTCCCGGGATGGACCGGACCGAATCAGGTCAAATTGGAAAACAAAGTCCGCCATGAGATTCGGGGTTGAATTTAAAGCTTAGAGGCACTTCTGGATGCTTGATTTGGGACGGCATAATTTTTGGCCCAAAAATCAAAAAATTCCTGACCGCGTAGTCAGGAAAACATCGCGGGATGGGCCGGACCGAATCAGGTCAAATTGAAAGACCAAGTCCGCGCTGAGATTCGGGGTTGAATTTAAGGCTTAGAGGCACTTTTGGATGCTTGATTTGGGACGGCATATATTTGGCCCAAAAATCAAAAAATTCCTGACCTTCGAGTCAGGAAAACCTCCTGGGATGGGCCGGAGAAAATCAGGTCAAAGTGAAAAACAAAGTCCGCCATGAGATTCGGGGTTGAATTTAAGGCTTAGAGGCACTTCTGGATGCTTGATTTGGGACGGCATAATATTTGGCCCAAAAATCAAAAAATTCCTGACCGCGGAGTCAGGAAAACCTCCTGGGATGGACCGGAGAAAATCAGGTCAAAGTGAAAAAGAAAGTCCGCCATGAGATTCGGGGTTGAATTTAAGGCTTAGAGGCACTTCTGGATGCTTGATTTGGGACGGCATATATTTGGCCCAAAAATCAAAAAATTCCTTACCGCGGAGTCAGGAAAACCTCCTGGGATGGGCCGGAGAAAATCAGGTCAAAGTGAAAAAGAAAGTCCGCCATGAGATTCGGGGTTGAATTTAAGGCTTAGGGGCACTTCTGGATGCTTGATTTGGGACGGCATAATTTTTGGCCCAAAAATCAAAAAATTCCTGACCGCAGAGTCCGGAAAACATCCCGGGATGGGCCGGACCGAATCAGGTCAAATTGAAAGACGAAGTCCGCCATGAGATTCGGGGTTGAATTTAAGGCTTAGAGGCACTTTTGGATGCTTGATTTGGGACGGCATATATTTGGCCCAAAAATCAAAAAATTCCTGACCTTCGAGTCAGGAAAACCTCCTGGGATGGGCCGGAGAAAATCAGGTCAAAGTGAAAAACAAAGTCCGCCATGAGATTCGGGGTTGAATTTAAGGCTTAGAGGCACTTCTGGATGCTTGATTTGGGACGGCATAATATTTGGCCCAAAAATCAAAAAATTCCTGACCGCGGAGTCAGGAAAACCTCCTGGGATGGGCCGGAGAAAATCAGGTCAAAGTGAAAAAGAAAGTCCGCCATGAGATTCGGGGTTGAATTTAAGGCTTAGAGGCACTTTTGGATGCTTGATTTGGGACGGCATATATTTGGCCCAAAAATCAAAAAATTCCTGACCGCGGAGTCAGGAAGACCTCCTGGGATGGGCCGGAGAAAATCAGGTCAAAGTGAAAAACAAAGTCCGCCATGAGATTCGGGGTTGAATTTAAGGCTTAGAGGCACTTCTGGATGCTTGATTTGGGACGGCATAATTTTTGGCCCAAAAATCAAAAAATTCCTGCCCGCGGAGTTAGGAAAACATCCCGGGATGGGCCGGACCGAATCAGGTCAAATTGAAAGACGAGGACCGCGCTGAGATTCGGGGTTGAATTTAAGGCTTAGAGGCACTTTTGGATGCTTGATTTGGGACGGCATAATTTTTGGGCCAAAAATCAAAAAATTCCTGACCGCGTAGTCAGGAAAACATCCCGGGATGGGCCGGACCGAATCAGGTCAAATTGAAAGACGAAGTCCGCGCTGAGATTCGGGGTTGAATTTAAGGATTAGAGGCACTTTTGGATGCTTGATTTGGGACGGCATAATTTTTGGGCCAAAAATCAAAAAATTCCTGACTTCCGAGTCAGGAAAACCTCCCGGGATGGACCGGACCAAATCAGGTCAAATTGGAAAACAAAGTCCGCCATGTCTATGAAGGTTCTCAGTCATCCAGGTGGAATTGTCTGTAGCTTGAATCATGTCAACTGGATTTCTATTTTCTTAGTGGAAACGTTTCGCTCCTTATCCAAGGAGCTTCTTCAGTCTGAGCAAATCAATCAAATTCAGATCTGCCATCTTCTGGACCTGTGTCTTAACACCACTTATTTCACATACAGAGGTGACTTTTACAGACAAAAACACGGCTGTGCCATGGGTTCTCCTGTGTCACCCATTGTGGCCAATTTATACATGGAAGAAGTGGAGAAGAAAGCACTCAACACATTCCAGGGAACGGTGCCCACCCACTGGTTTAGGTATGTGGATGACACCTGGGTCAAAATCAAGGCCCAGGAAGTACAGGCCTTCACGGACCATATAAACACTATAGATGCCAACATTAGCTTCACCAGAGAAGACACCAAGGACAACAGACTGGCATTCCTAGACTGTGAAGTCCTCATTGGGACCGGTGGCAAGCTAGAAATAGGGATCTACAGGAAACCCACACACACAGATCAATATCTGATGTTTGACTCCCACCATCCACTGCAGCACAAACTAGGAGTCATCAGGACATTGTCACACAGAGCAGAAACCATCCCCACCTCCATGGATTCCAAAAAGAATGAAAATCAGCACCTGAGAACAGCCCTGAAAGCCTGTGGATATCCAAATTGGGCCTTCACCAAATCTAAATCTACCAGACCTAAAACAGCGACAGATAGGGCTGAGACTCAGAGTAAACGAAAGAACCTGGTCATTCCCTACATGGCTGGCGTGTCTGAAAAGATAAAACGGATATTTGGCAAACACCACATACCTGTATATTTCAAACCCACCAACACACTGAGACAGAGGCTTGTACACCCCAAAGATCAAACTCCAAAACATAAGAAAAGCAATGTAGTTTATGCAATCCAGTGCAGTGAGGAGTGCTCTGAACTCTACATTGGAGAAACCAAACAACCTATGTACAGGAGGATGGCCCAACACAGGAGAAATAACACCACAGGACCAGAGTCAGCAGTTTATCTTCATCTAAAAGAAAAAGGACACTCATTTGAGGACATTAATGTTCACATTTTAGACAGAGAAGATAGGTGGTTTGAGAGAGGGGTCAAGGAATCCATTTATGCCAACTTGGAAAATCCTTCCTTGAATAGAGGTGGGGGCCTCAGGCACAAACTCTCCCCCATCTTCCTCCCCGTGTTGTCTTCTGTGCCTAGGAAGATTAAGACCATTTCAGAAGCTCAACAGCAGTATGGTGATTTTAACGACCCTCCATTAGATGATAAAAGGACTTAAAAATTACATCTCAATATAACCATGACCTAGCCCCAGGTGTAAGGTCACACAGCTACCTAGGAACATATTTAGGATTCCCTTACCAACTTTGCTCAGACTGAAGAAGCTCCTTGGATAAGGAGCGAAACGTTTCCACTAAGAAAATAGAAATCCAGTTGACATGATTCAAGCTACAAAAAAGTCCGCCATGAGATTCGGGGTTGAATTTAAGGCTTAGAGGCACTTCTGGATGCTTGATTTGGGACGGCATAATTTTTAGCCCAAAAATCAAAAAATTCCTGACCGCGTAGTCAGGAAAACATCGCGGGATGGGCCGGACCGAATCAGGTCAAATTGAAAGACGAAGTCCGCGCTGAGATTCGGGGTTGAATTTAAGACTTAGAGGCACTTTTGGATGCTTGATTTGGGACGGCATAATTTTTGGCCGAAAAATAAAAAAATTCCTGACCTCCGAGTCAGGAAAACCTCACGGGATGGGCCGGACTGAATCAGGTCAAAGTGAAAAACAAAGTCCGCCATGAGATTCGGGGTTGAATTTAAGGCTTAGAGGCACTTCTGGATGCTTGATTTGGGACGGCATATATTTGGCCCAAAAATCAAAAAATTCCTGACCGCGGAGTCAGGAAAACCTCCTGGGATGGGCCGGAGAAAATCAGGTCAAAGTGAAAAAGAAAGTCCGCCATGAGATTCGGGGTTGAATTTAAGGCTTAGAGGCACTTTTGGATGCTTGATTTGGGACGGCATATATTTGGCCCAAAAATCAAAAAATTCCTGACCGCGGAGTCAGGAAGACCTCCTGGGATGGGCTGGAGAAAATCAGGTCAAAGTGAAAAACAAAGTCCGCCATGAGATTCGGGGTTGAATTTAAGGCTTAGAGGCACTTCTGGATGCTTGATTTGGGACGGCATAATTTTTGGCCCAAAAATCAAAAAATTCCTGACCTCCGAGTCAGGAAAACATCGCGGGATGGGCCGGACCGAATCAGGTCAAATTGAAAGACCAAGTCCGCGCTGAGATTCGGGGTTGAATTTAAGGCTTAGAGGCACTTTTGGATGCTTGATTTGGGACGGCATATATTTGGCCCAAAAATCAAAAAATTCCTTACCGCGGAGTCAGGAAAACCTCCTGGGATGGGCTGGAGAAAATCAGGTCAAAGTGAAAAACAAAGTCCGCCATGAGATTCGGGGTTGAATTTAAGGCTTAGAGGCACTTCTGGATGCTTGATTTGGGACGGCATATATTTGGCCCAAAAATCAAAAAATTCCTGACCGCGGAGTCAGGAAAACCTCCTGGGATGGGCCGGAGAAAATCAGGTCAAAGTGAAAAAGAAAGTCCGCCATGAGATTCGGGGTTGAATTTAAGGCTTAGAGGCACTTTTGGATGCTTGATTTGGGACGGCATATATTTGGCCCAAAAATCAAAAAATTCCTGACCGCGGAGTCAGGAAGACCTCCTGGGATGGGCCGGAGAAAATCAGGTCAAAGTGAAAAACAAAGTCCGCCATGAGATTCGGGGTTGAATTTAAGGCTTAGAGGCACTTCTGGATGCTTGATTTGGGACGGCATAATTTTTGGCCCAAAAATCAAAAAATTCCTGCCCGCGGAGTGAGGAAAACATCCCGGGATGGGCCGGACCGAATCAGGTCAAATTGAAAGACCAAGTCCGCGCTGAGATTCGGGGTTGAATTTAAGGCTTAGAGGCACTTTTGGATGCTTGATTTGGGACGGCATATATTTGGCCCAAAAATCAAAAAATTCCTTACCGCGGAGTCAGGAAAACCTCCTGGGATGGGCCGGAGAAAATCAGGTCAAAGTGAAAAACAAAGTCCGCCATGAGATTCGGGGTTGAATTTAAGGCTTAGAGGCACTTCTGGATGCTTGATTTGGGACGGCATAATTTTTGGCCCAAAAATCAAAAAATTCCTGCCCGCGGAGTGAGGAAAACATCCCGGGATGGGCCGGACCGAATCAGGTCAAATTGAAAGACCAAGTCCGCGCTGAGATTCGGGGTTGAATTTAAGGCGTAGAGGCACTTTTGGATGCTTGATTTGGGACGGCATATATTTGGCCCAAAAATCAAAAAATTCCTGACCGCGGAGTCAGGAAAACCTCCTGGGATGGGCCAGAGAAAATCAGGTCAAAGTGAAAAAGAAAGTCCGCCATGAGATTCGGGGTTGAATTTAAGGCTTAGAGGCACTTTTGGATGCTTGATTTGGGACGGCATATATTTGGCCCAAAAATCAAAAAATTCCTGACCGCGGAGTGAGGAAAACATCCCGAGATGGGCCCGACCGAATCAGGTCAAATTGAAAGACGAGGACCGCGCTGAGATTCGGGGTTGAATTTAAGGCTTAGAGGCACTTTTGGATGCTTGATTTGGGACGGCATAATTTTTGGCCCAAAAATCAAAAAATTCCTGCCCGCGGAGTGAGGAAAACATCCCGGGATGGACCGCACCAAATAAGGTCAAATTGGAAAACAAAGTCCGCCATGAGATTCGGGGTTGAATTTAAGGGTTAGAGGCACTTCTGGATGCTTGATTTGGGACGGCATAATTTTTAGCCCAAAAATCAAAAAATTCCTGACCGCGTAGTCAGGAAAACATCGCGGGATGGGCCGGACCGAATCAGGTCAAATTGAAAGACCAAGTCCGCGCTGAGATTCGGGGTTGAATTTAAGGCTTAGAGGCACTTTTGGATGCTTGATTTGGGACGGCATATATTTGGCCCAAAAATCAAAAAATTCCTTACCGCGGAGTCAGGAAAACCTCCTGGGATGGGCTGGAGAAAATCAGGTCAAAGTGAAAAACAAAGTCCGCCATGAGATTCGGGGTTGAATTTAAGGCTTAGAGGCACTTCTGGATGCTTGATTTGGGACGGCATATATTTGGCCCAAAAATCAAAAAATTCCTGACCGCGGAGTCAGGAAAACCTCCTGGGATGGGCCGGAGAAAATCAGGTCAAAGTGAAAAAGAAAGTCCGCCATGAGATTCGGGGTTGAATTTAAGGCTTAGAGGCACTTTTGGATGCTTGATTTGGGACGGCATATATTTGGCCCAAAAATCAAAAAATTCCTGACCCCGGAGTCAGGAAGACCTCCTGGGATGGGCCGGAGAAAATCAGGTCAAAGTGAAAAACAAAGTCCGCCATGAGATTCGGGGTTGAATTTAAGGCTTAGAGGCACTTCTGGATGCTTGATTTGGGACGGCATAATTTTTGGCCCAAAAATCAAAAAATTCCTGCCCGCGGAGTGAGGAAAACATCCCGGGATGGGCCGGACCGAATCAGGTCAAATTGAAAGACCAAGTCCGCGCTGAGATTCGGGGTTGAATTTAAGGCTTAGAGGCACTTTTGGATGCTTGATTTGGGACGGCATATATTTGGCCCAAAAATCAAAAAATTCCTTACCGCGGAGTCAGGAAAACCTCCTGGGATGGGCCGGAGAAAATCAGGTCAAAGTGAAAAACAAAGTCCGCCATGAGATTCGGGGTTGAATTTAAGGCTTAGAGGCACTTCTGGATGCTTGATTTGGGACGGCATAATTTTTGGCCCAAAAATCAAAAAATTCCTGCCCGCGGAGTGAGGAAAACATCCCGGGATGGGCCGGACCGAATCAGGTCAAATTGAAAGACCAAGTCCGCGCTGAGATTCGGGGTTGAATTTAAGGCTTAGAGGCACTTTTGGATGCTTGATTTGGGACGGCATATATTTGGCCCAAAAATCAAAAAATTCCTGACCGCGGAGTCAGGAAAACCTCCTGGGATGGGCCGGAGAAAATCAGGTCAAAGTGAAAAAGAAAGTCCGCCATGAGATTCGGGGTTGAATTTAAGGCTTAGAGGCACTTTTGGATGCTTGATTTGGGACGGCATATATTTGGCCCAAAAATCAAAAAATTCCTGACCGCGGAGTGAGGAAAACATCCCGGGATGGGCCGGACCGAAACAGGTCAAATTGAAAGACGAGGACCGCGCTGAGATTCGGGGTTGAATTTAAGGCTTAGAGGCACTTTTGGATGCTTGATTTGGGACGGCATAATTTTTGGCCCAAAAATCAAAAAATTCCTGCCCGCGGAGTGAGGAAAACATCCCGGGATGGGCCGGACCGAATCAGGTCAAATTGAAAGACGAGGACCGCGCTGAGATTCGGGGTTGAATTTAAGGCTTAGAGGCACTTTTGGATGCTTGATTTGGGACGGCATAATTTTTGGGCCAAAAATCAAAAAATTCCTGACCGCGTAGTCAGGAAAACATCCCGGGATGGGCCGGACCGAATCAGGTCAAATTGAAAGACGAAGTCCGCGCTGAGATTCGGGGTTGAATTTAAGGATTAGAGGCACTTTTGGATGCTTGATTTGGGACGGCATAATTTTTGGGCCAAAAATCAAAAAATTCCTGACTTCCGAGTCAGGAAAACCTCCCGGGATGGACCGCACCAAATCAGGTCAAATTGGAAAACAAAGTCCGCCATGAGATTCGGGGTTGAATTTAAGGCTTAGAGGCACTTTTGGATGCTTGATTTGGGACGGCATAATTTTTAGCCCAAAAATCAAAAAATTCCTGACCGCGTAGTCAGGAAAACATCGCGGGATGGGCCGGACCGAATCAGGTCAAATTGAAAGACGAAGTCCGCGCTGAGATTCGGGGTTGAATTTAAGGATTAGAGGCACTTTTGGATGCTTGATTTGGGACGGCATAATTTTTGGGCCAAAAATCAAAAAATTCCTGACTTCCGAGTCAGGAAAACCTCCCGGGATGGACCGCACCAAATCAGGTCAAATTGGAAAACAAAGTCCGCCATGAGATTCGGGGTTGAATTTAAGGGTTAGAGGCACTTCTGGATGCTTGATTTGGGACGGCATAATTTTTAGCCCAAAAATCAAAAAATTCCTGCCCGCGGAGTAAGGAAAACATCCCGGGATGGGCCGGACCGAATCAGGTCAAATTGAAAGACCAAGTCCGCGCTGAGATTCGGGGTTGAATTTAAGGCTTAGAGGCACTTTTGGACGCTTGATTTGGGACGGCATATATTTGGCCCAAAAATCAAAAAATTCCTTACCGCGGAGTCAGGAAAACCTCCTGGGATGGGCCGGAGAAAATCAGGTCAAAGTGAAAAACAAAGTCCGCCATGAGATTCGGGGTTGAATTTAAGGCTTAGAGGCACTTCTGGATGCTTGATTTGGGACGGCATAATTTTTGGCCCAAAAATCAAAAAATTCCTGCCCGCGGAGTGAGGAAAACATCCCGGGATGGGCCGGACCGAATCAGGTCAAATTGAAAGACCAAGTCCGCGCTGAGATTCGGGGTTGAATTTAAGGCTTAGAGGCACTTTTGGATGCTTGATTTGGGACGGCATATATTTGGCCCAAAAATCAAAAAATTCCTGACCGCGGAGTCAGGAAAACCTCCTGGGATGGGCCGGAGAAAATCAGGTCAAAGTGAAAAAGAAAGTCCGCCATGAGATTCGGGGTTGAATTTAAGGCTTAGAGGCACTTTTGGATGCTTGATTTGGGACGGCATATATTTGGCCCAAAAATCAAAAAATTCCTGACCGCGGAGTGAGGAAAACATCCCGGGATGGGCCGGACCGAATCAGGTCAAATTGAAAGACGAGGACCGCGCTGAGATTCGGGGTTGAATTTAAGGCTTAGAGGCACTTTTGGATGCTTGATTTGGGACGGCATAATTTTTGGCCCAAAAATCAAAAAATTCCTGCCCGCGGAGTGAGGAAAACATCCCGGGATGGGCCGGACCGAATCAGGTCAAATTGAAAGACGAGGACCGCTCTGAGATTCGGGGTTGAATTTAAGGCTTAGAGGCACTTTTGGATGCTTGATTTGGGACGGCATAATTTTTGGGCCAAAAATCAAAAAATTCCTGACCGCGTAGTCAGGAAAACATCCCGGGATGGGCCGGACCGAATCAGGTCAAATTGAAAGACGAAGTCCGCGCTGAGATTCGGGGTTGAATTTAAGGATTAGAGGCACTTTTGGATGCTTGATTTGGGACGGCATAATTTTTGGGCCAAAAATCAAAAAATTCCTGACTTCCGAGTCAGGAAAACCTCCCGGGATGGACCGCACCAAATCAGGTCAAATTGGAAAACAAAGTCCGCCATGAGATTCGGGGTTGAATTTAAGGGTTAGAGGCACTTTTGGATGCTTGATTTGGGACGGCATAATTTTTAGCCCAAAAATCAAAAAATTCCTGACCGCGTAGTCAGGAAAACATCGCGGGATGGGCCAGGCCGAATCAGGTCAAATTGAAAGACGAAGTCCGCGCTGAGATTTGGGGTTGAATTTAAGGCTTAGAGGCACTTTTGGATGCTTGATTTGGGACGGCATAATTTTTGGGCCAAAAATCAAAAAATTCCTGACTTCCGAGTCAGGAAAACCTCCCGGGATGGACCGCACCAAATCAGGTCAAATTGGAAAACAAAGTCCGCCATGAGATTCGGGGTTGAATTTAAGGGTTAGAGGCACTTCTGGATGCTTGATTTGGGACGGCATAATTTTTAGCCCAAAAATCAAAAAATTCCTTACCGCGGAGTCAGGAAAACCTCCTGGGATGGGCTGGAGAAAATCAGGTCAAATTGAAAAACAAAGTCCGCCATGAGATTCGGGGTTGAATTTAAGGCTTAGAGGCACTTCTGGATGCTTGATTTGGGACGGCATATATTTGGCCCAAAAATCAAAAAATTCCTGACCGCGGAGTCAGGAAAACCTCCTCGGATGGGCCGGAGAAAATCAGGTCAAAGTGAAAAAGAAAGTCCGCCATGAGATTCGGGGTTGAATTTAAGGCTTAGAGGCACTTTTGGATGCTTGATTTGGGACGGCATATATTTGGCCCAAAAATCAAAAAATTCCTGACCCCGGAGTCAGGAAGACCTCCTGGGATGGGCCGGAGAAAATCAGGTCAAAGTGAAAAACAAAGTCCGCCATGAGATTCGGGGTTGAATTTAAGGCTTAGAGGCACTTCTGGATGCTTGATTTGGGACGGCATATTTTTTGGCCCAAAAATCAAAAAATTCCTGCCCGCGGAGTGAGGAAAACATCCCGGGATGGGCCGGACCGAATCAGGTCAAATTGAAAGACCAAGTCCGCGCTGAGATTCGGGGTTGAATTTAAGGCTTAGAGGCACTTTTGGATGCTTGATTTGGGACGGCATATATTTGGCCCAAAAATCAAAAAATTCCTTACCGCGGAGTCAGGAAAACCTCCTGGGATGGGCCGGAGAAAATCAGGTCAAAGTGAAAAACAAAGTCCGCCATGAGATTCGGGGTTGAATTTAAGGCTTAGAGGCACTTCTGGATGCTTGATTTGGGACGGCATAATTTTTGGCCCAAAAATCAAAAAATTCCTGCCCGCGGAGTGAGGAAAACATCCCGGGATGGGCCGGACCGAATCAGGTCAAATTGAAAGACCAAGTCCGCGCTGAGATTCGGGGTTGAATTTAAGGCTTAGAGGCACTTTTGGATGCTTGATTTGGGACGGCATATATTTGGCCCAAAAATCAAAAAATTCCTGACCGCGGAGTCAGGAAAACCTCCTGGGATGGGCCGGAGAAAATCAGGTCAAAGTGAAAAAGAAAGTCCGCCATGAGATTCGGGGTTGAATTTAAGGCTTAGAGGCACTTTTGGATGCTTGATTTGGGACGGCATATATTTGGCCCAAAAATCAAAAAATTCCTGACCGCGGAGTGAGGAAAACATCCCGGGATGGGCCGGACCGAAACAGGTCAAATTGAAAGACGAGGACCGCGCTGAGATTCGGGGTTGAATTTAAGGCTTAGAGGCACTTTTGGATGCTTGATTTGGGACGGCATAATTTTTGGCCCAAAAATCAAAAAATTCCTGCCCGCGGAGTGAGGAAAACATCCCGGGATGGGCCGGACCGAATCAGGTCAAATTGAAAGACGAGGACCGCGCTGAGATTCGGGGTTGAATTTAAGGCTTAGAGGCACTTTTGGATGCTTGATTTGGGACGGCATAATTTTTGGGCCAAAAATCAAAAAATTCCTGACCGCGTAGTCAGGAAAACATCCCGGGATGGGCCGGACCGAATCAGGTCAAATTGAAAGACGAAGTCCGCGCTGAGATTCGGGGTTGAATTTAAGGATTAGAGGCACTTTTGGATGCTTGATTTGGGACGGCATAATTTTTGGGCCAAAAATCAAAAAATTCCTGACTTCCGAGTCAGGAAAACCTCCCGGGATGGACCGCACCAAATCAGGTCAAATTGGAAAACAAAGTCCGCCATGAGATTCGGGGTTGAATTTAAGGCTTAGAGGCACTTTTGGATGCTTGATTTGGGACGGCATAATTTTTAGCCCAAAAATCAAAAAATTCCTGACCGCGTAGTCAGGAAAACATCGCGGGATGGGCCGGACCGAATCAGGTCAAATTGAAAGACGAAGTCCGCGCTGAGATTCGGGGTTGAATTTAAGGATTAGAGGCACTTTTGGATGCTTGATTTGGGACGGCATAATTTTTGGGCCAAAAATCAAAAAATTCCTGACTTCCGAGTCAGGAAAACCTCCCGGGATGGACCGCACCAAATCAGGTCAAATTGGAAAACAAAGTCCGCCATGAGATTCGGGGTTGAATTTAAGGGTTAGAGGCACTTCTGGATGCTTGATTTGGGACGGCATAATTTTTAGCCCAAAAATCAAAAAATTCCTGCCCGCGGAGTAAGGAAAACATCCCGGGATGGGCCGGACCGAATCAGGTCAAATTGAAAGACCAAGTCCGCGCTGAGATTCGGGGTTGAATTTAAGGCTTAGAGGCACTTTTGGACGCTTGATTTGGGACGGCATATATTTGGCCCAAAAATCAAAAAATTCCTTACCGCGGAGTCAGGAAAACCTCCTGGGATGGGCCGGAGAAAATCAGGTCAAAGTGAAAAACAAAGTCCGCCATGAGATTCGGGGTTGAATTTAAGGCTTAGAGGCACTTCTGGATGCTTGATTTGGGACGGCATAATTTTTGGCCCAAAAATCAAAAAATTCCTGCCCGCGGAGTGAGGAAAACATCCCGGGATGGGCCGGACCGAATCAGGTCAAATTGAAAGACCAAGTCCGCGCTGAGATTCGGGGTTGAATTTAAGGCTTAGAGGCACTTTTGGATGCTTGATTTGGGACGGCATATATTTGGCCCAAAAATCAAAAAATTCCTGACCGCGGAGTCAGGAAAACCTCCTGGGATGGGCCGGAGAAAATCAGGTCAAAGTGAAAAAGAAAGTCCGCCATGAGATTCGGGGTTGAATTTAAGGCTTAGAGGCACTTTTGGATGCTTGATTTGGGACGGCATATATTTGGCCCAAAAATCAAAAAATTCCTGACCGCGGAGTGAGGAAAACATCCCGGGATGGGCCGGACCGAATCAGGTCAAATTGAAAGACGAGGACCGCGCTGAGATTCGGGGTTGAATTTAAGGCTTAGAGGCACTTTTGGATGCTTGATTTGGGACGGCATAATTTTTGGCCCAAAAATCAAAAAATTCCTGCCCGCGGAGTGAGGAAAACATCCCGGGATGGGCCGGACCGAATCAGGTCAAATTGAAAGACGAGGACCGCTCTGAGATTCGGGGTTGAATTTAAGGCTTAGAGGCACTTTTGGATGCTTGATTTGGGACGGCATAATTTTTGGGCCAAAAATCAAAAAATTCCTGACCGCGTAGTCAGGAAAACATCCCGGGATGGGCCGGACCGAATCAGGTCAAATTGAAAGACGAAGTCCGCGCTGAGATTCGGGGTTGAATTTAAGGATTAGAGGCACTTTTGGATGCTTGATTTGGGACGGCATAATTTTTGGGCCAAAAATCAAAAAATTCCTGACTTCCGAGTCAGGAAAACCTCCCGGGATGGACCGCACCAAATCAGGTCAAATTGGAAAACAAAGTCCGCCATGAGATTCGGGGTTGAATTTAAGGGTTAGAGGCACTTTTGGATGCTTGATTTGGGACGGCATAATTTTTAGCCCAAAAATCAAAAAATTCCTGACCGCGTAGTCAGGAAAACATCGCGGGATGGGCCAGGCCGAATCAGGTGAAATTGAAAGACGAAGTCCGCGCTGAGATTTGGGGTTGAATTTAAGGCTTAGAGGCACTTTTGGATGCTTGATTTGGGACGGCATAATTTTTGGGCCAAAAATCAAAAAATTCCTGACTTCCGAGTCAGGAAAACCTCCCGGGATGGACCGCACCAAATCAGGTCAAATTGGAAAACAAAGTCCGCCATGAGATTCGGGGTTGAATTTAAGGGTTAGAGGCACTTCTGGATGCTTGATTTGGGACGGCATAATTTTTAGCCCAAAAATCAAAAAATTCCTTACCGCGGAGTCAGGAAAACCTCCTGGGATGGGCTGGAGAAAATCAGGTCAAATTGAAAAACAAAGTCCGCCATGAGATTCGGGGTTGAATTTAAGGCTTAGAGGCACTTCTGGATGCTTGATTTGGGACGGCATATATTTGGCCCAAAAATCAAAAAATTCCTGACCGCGGAGTCAGGAAAACCTCCTCGGATGGGCCGGAGAAAATCAGGTCAAAGTGAAAAAGAAAGTCCGCCATGAGATTCGGGGTTGAATTTAAGGCTTAGAGGCACTTTTGGATGCTTGATTTGGGACGGCATATATTTGGCCCAAAAATCAAAAAATTCCTGACCCCGGAGTCAGGAAGACCTCCTGGGATGGGCCGGAGAAAATCAGGTCAAAGTGAAAAACAAAGTCCGCCATGAGATTCGGGGTTGAATTTAAGGCTTAGAGGCACTTCTGGATGCTTGATTTGGGACGGCATATTTTTTGGCCCAAAAATCAAAAAATTCCTGCCCGCGGAGTGAGGAAAACATCCCGGGATGGGCCGGACCGAATCAGGTCAAATTGAAAGACCAAGTCCGCGCTGAGATTCGGGGTTGAATTTAAGGCTTAGAGGCACTTTTGGATGCTTGATTTGGGACGGCATATATTTGGCCCAAAAATCAAAAAATTCCTTACCGCGGAGTCAGGAAAACCTCCTGGGATGGGCCGGAGAAAATCAGGTCAAAGTGAAAAACAAAGTCCGCCATGAGATTCGGGGTTGAATTTAAGGCTTAGAGGCACTTCTGGATGCTTGATTTGGGACGGCATAATTTTTGGCCCAAAAATCAAAAAATTCCTGCCCGCGGAGTGAGGAAAACATCCCGGGATGGGCCGGACCGAATCAGGTCAAATTGAAAGACCAAGTCCGCGCTGAGATTCGGGGTTGAATTTAAGGCTTAGAGGCACTTTTGGATGCTTGATTTGGGACGGCATATATTTGGCCCAAAAATCAAAAAATTCCTGACCGCGGAGTCAGGAAAACCTCCTGGGATGGGCCGGAGAAAATCAGGTCAAAGTGAAAAAGAAAGTCCGCCATGAGATTCGGGGTTGAATTTAAGGCTTAGAGGCACTTTTGGATGCTTGATTTGGGACGGCATATATTTGGCCCAAAAATCAAAAAATTCCTGACCGCGGAGTGAGGAAAACATCCCGGGATGGGCCGGACCGAAACAGGTCAAATTGAAAGACGAGGACCGCGCTGAGATTCGGGGTTGAATTTAAGGCTTAGAGGCACTTTTGGATGCTTGATTTGGGACGGCATAATTTTTGGCCCAAAAATCAAAAAATTCCTGCCCGCGGAGTGAGGAAAACATCCCGGGATGGGCCGGACCGAATCAGGTCAAATTGAAAGACGAGGACCGCGCTGAGATTCGGGGTTGAATTTAAGGCTTAGAGGCACTTTTGGATGCTTGATTTGGGACGGCATAATTTTTGGGCCAAAAATCAAAAAATTCCTGACCGCGTAGTCAGGAAAACATCCCGGGATGGGCCGGACCGAATCAGGTCAAATTGAAAGACGAAGTCCGCGCTGAGATTCGGGGTTGAATTTAAGGATTAGAGGCACTTTTGGATGCTTGATTTGGGACGGCATAATTTTTGGGCCAAAAATCAAAAAATTCCTGACTTCCGAGTCAGGAAAACCTCCCGGGATGGACCGCACCAAATCAGGTCAAATTGGAAAACAAAGTCCGCCATGAGATTCGGGGTTGAATTTAAGGGTTAGAGGCACTTTTGGATGCTTGATTTGGGACGGCATAATTTTTAGCCCAAAAATCAAAAAATTCCTGACCGCGTAGTCAGGAAAACATCGCGGGATGGGCCGGACCGAATCAGGTCAAATTGAAAGACGAAGTCCGCGCTGAGATTTGGGGTTGAATTTAAGGCTTAGAGGCACTTTTGGATGCTTGATTTGGGACGGCATAATTTTTGGGCCAAAAATCAAAAAATTCCTGACTTCCGAGTCAGGAAAACCTCCCGGGATGGACCGCACCAAATCAGGTCAAATTGGAAAACAAAGTCCGCCATGAGATTCGGGGTTGAATTTAAGGGTTAGAGGCACTTCTGGATGCTTGATTTGGGACGGCATAATTTTTAGCCCAAAAATCAAAAAATTCCTGACCGCGTAGTCAGGAAAACATCGCGGGATGAGCCGGACCGAATCAGGTCAAATTGAAAGACGAAGTCCGCGCTGAGATTCGGGGTTGAATTTAAGGCTTAGAGGCACTTTTGGATGCTTGATTTGGGACGGCATAATTTTTGGCCCAAAAATCAAAAAATTCCTGACTTCCGAGTCAGGAAGACCTCCTGGGATGGGCCGGAGAAAATCAGGTCAAAGTGAAAAACAAAGTCCGCCATGAGATTCGGGGTTGAATTTAAGGCTTAGAGGCACTTCTGGATGCTTGATTTGGGACGGCATAATTTTTGGGCCAAAAATCAAAAAATTCCTGCCCGCGGAGTCCGGAAAACATCCCGGGATGGGCCGGACCGAATCAGGTCAAATTGAAAGACCAAGTCCGCACTGAGATTCGGGGTTGAATTTAAGGCTTAGAGGCACTTTTGGACGCTTGATTTGGGACGGCATATATTTGGCCCAAAAATCAAAAAATTCCTTACCGCGGAGTCAGGAAAACCTCCTGGGATGGGCCGGAGAAAATCAGGTCAAAGTGAAAAACAAAGTCCGCCATGAGATTCGGGGTTGAATTTAAGGCTTAGAGGCACTTCTGGATGCTTGATTTGGGACGGCATAATTTTTGGCCCAAAAATCAAAAAATTCCTGCCCGCGGAGTGAGGAAAACATCCCGGGATGGGCCGGACCGAATCAGGTCAAATTGAAAGACCAAGTCCGCGCTGAGATTCGGGGTTGAATTTAAGGCTTAGAGGCACTTTTGGATGCTTGATTTGGGACGGCATATATTTGGCCCAAAAATCAAAAAATTCCTGACCGCGGAGTCAGGAAAACCTCCTGGGATGGGCCGGAGAAAATCAGGTCAAAGTGAAAAAGAAAGTCCGCCATGAGATTCGGGGTTGAATTTAAGGCTTAGAGGCACTTTTGGACGCTTGATTTGGGACGGCATAATTTTTGGCCCAAAAATCAAAAAATTCCTGACTTCCGAGTCAGGAAAACCTCCCGGGATGGACCGGAGAAAACCAGGTCAAAGTGAAAAACAAAGTCCGCCATGAGATTCGGGGTTGAATTTAAGGCTTAGAGGCACTTCTGAATGCTTGATTTGGGACGGCATATATTTGGCCCAAAAATCAAAAAATTCCTGACCGCGGAGTCAGGAAGACCTCCTGGGATGGGCCGGAGAAAATCAGGTCAAAGTGAAAAACAAAGTCCGCCATGCTATTCGGGGTTGAATTTAAGGCTTAGAGGCACTTCTGGATGCTTGATTTGGGACGGCATAATTTTTGGCCCAAAAATCAAAAAATTCCTGCCCGCGGAGTGAGGAAAACATCCCGGGATGGGCCGGACCGAATCAGGTCAAATTGAAAGACCAAGTCCGCGCTGAGATTCGGGGTTGAATTTAAGGCTTAGAGGCACTTTTGGACGCTTGATTTGGGACGGCATATATTTGGCCCAAAAATCAAAAAATTCCTTACCGCGGAGTCAGGAAAACCTCCTGGGATGGGCCGGAGAAAATCAGGTCAAAGTGAAAAACAAAGTCCGCCATGAGATTCGGGGTTGAATTTAAGGCTTAGAGGCACTTCTGGATGCTTGATTTGGGACGGCATAATTTTTGGCCCAAAAATCAAAAAATTCCTGCCCGCGGAGTGAGGAAAACATCCCGGGATGGGCCGGACCGAATCAGGTCAAATTGAAAGACCAAGTCCGCGCTGAGATTCGGGGTTGAATTTAAGGCTTAGAGGCACTTTTGGATGCTTGATTTGGGACGGCATATATTTGGCCCAAAAATCAAAAAATTCCTGACCGCGGAGTCAGGAAAACCTCCTGGGATGGGCCGGAGAAAATCAGGTCAAAGTGAAAAAGAAAGTCCGCCATGAGATTCGGGGTTGAATTTAAGGCTTAGAGGCACTTTTGGATGCTTGATTTGGGACGGCATAATTTTTGGGCCAAAAATCAAAAAATTCCTGACTTCCGAGTCAGGAAAACCTCCCGGGATGGACCGGACCGAATCAGGTCAAATTGAAAGACGAGGACCGCGCTGAGATTCGGGGTTGAATTTAAGGCTTAGAGGCACTTTTGGATGCTTGATTTGGGACGGCATAATTTTTGGCCCAAAAATCAAAAAATTCCTGCCCGCGGAGTGAGGAAAACATCCCGGGATGGGCCGGACCGAATCAGGTCAAATTGAAAGACGAGGACCGCGCTGAGATTCGGGGTTGAATTTAAGGCTTAGAGGCACTTTTGGATGCTTGATTTGGGACGGCATAATTTTTGGGCTAAAAATCAAAAAATTCCTGACCGCGTAGTCAGGAAAACATCCCGGGATGGGCCGGACCGAATCAGGTCAAATTGAAAGACGAAGTCCGCGCTGAGATTCGGGCTTGAATTTAAGGATTAGAGGCACTTTTGGATGCTTGATTTGGGACGGCATAATTTTTGGGCCAAAAATCAAAAAATTCCTGACTTCCGAGTCAGGAAAACATCCCGGGATGGACCGCACCAAATCAGGTCAAATTGGAAAACAAAGTCCGCCATGAGATTCGGGGTTGAATTTAAGGGTTAGAGGCACTTCTGGATGCTTGATTTGGGACGGCATAATTTTTGGCCGAAAAATAAAAAAATTCCTGACCTCCGAGTCAGGATAACCTCCCGGGATGGGCCGGACCGAATCAGGTCAAATTGAAAGACGAAGTCCGCGCTGAGATTCGGGGTTGATTTTAAGGCTTAGAGGCACTTTTGGATGCTTGATTTGGGACGGCATATATTTGGCCCAAATATCAAAAAATTCCTGACCGCGGAGTCAGGAAAACCTCCTGGGATGGGCCGGAGAAAATCAGGGCAAAGTGAAAAAGAAAGTCCGCCATGAGATTCGGGGTTGAATTTAAGGCTTAGAGGCACTTCTGGATGCTTGATTTGGGACGGCATATATTTGGCCCAAAAATCAAAAAATTCCTGCCCGCGGAGTGAGGAAAACATCCCGGGATGGGCCGGACCGAATCAGGTCAAATTGAAAGACGAAGTCCGCGCTGAGATTCGGGGTTGAATTTAAGGCTTAGAGGCACTTTTGGATGCTTGATTTGTGACGGCATAATTTTTGGGCCAAAAATCAAAAAATTCCTGACTTCCGAGTCAGGAAAACCTCCCGGGATGGACCGGACCGAATCAGGTCAAATTGAAAGACGAAGTCCGTGCTGAGATTCGGGGTTGAATTTAAGGATTAGAGGCACTTTTGGATGCTTGATTTGGGACGGCATATATTTGGCCCAAAAATCAAAAAATTCCTGACCTCGGAGTCAGGAAAACCTCCTGGGATGGGCCGGAGAAAATCAGGTCAAAGTGAAAAAGAAAGTCCGCCATGAGATTCGGGGTTGAATTTAAGGCTTAGAGGCACTTTTGGATGCTTGATTTGGGACGGCATATATTTGGCCCAAAAATCAAAAAATTCCTGACCGCGGAGTCAGGAAAACCTCCTGGGATGGGCCGGAGAAAATCAGGTCAAAGTGAAAAAGAAAGTCCGACATGAGATTCGGGGTTGAATTTAAGGCTTAGAGGCACTTCTGGATGCTTGATTTGGGACGGCATAATTTTTGGCCCAAAAATCAAAAAATTCCTGACCGCGGAGTCAGGAAAACATCCCAGGATGGGTCGGACCGAATCAGGTCAAATTGAAAGACGAAGTCCGTGCTGAGATTCGGGGTTGAATTTAAGGCTTAGAGGCACTTTTGGATGCTTGATTTGGGACGGCATAATTTTTGGGCCAAAAATCAAAAAATTCCTGACTTCCGAGTCAGGAAAACCTCCCGGGATGGACCGGACCGAATCAGGTCAAATTGGAAAACGAAGTCCGCCATGAGATTCGGGGTTGAATTTAAGGCTTAGAGGCACTTCTGGATGCTTGATTTGGGACGGCATATATTTGGCCCAAAAATCAAAAAATTCCTGACCGCGGACTCAGGAAAACCTCCTGGGATGGGCCGGAGAAAATCAGGTCAAAGTGAAAAAGAAAGTCCGCCATGAGATTCGGGGTTGAATTTAAGGCTTAGAGGCACTTCTGGATGCTTGATTTGGGACGGCATAATTTTTGGCCCAAAAATCAAAAAATTCCTGACCGCGGAGTCCGGAAGACATCCCGGGATGGGCCGGACCGAATCAGGTCAAATTGAAAGACGAAGTCCGCGCTGAGATTCGGGGTTGAATTTAAGGCTTAGAGGCACTTTTGGATGCTTGATTTGGGACGGCATATATTTGGCCCAAAAATCAAAAAATTCCTGACCGCGGAGTCAGGAAAACCTCCTGGGATGGGCCGGAGAAAATCAGGTGAAAGTGAAAAAGAAAGTCCGCCATGAGATTCGGGGTTGAATTTAAGGCTTAGAGGCACTTCTGGATGCTTGACTTGGGACGGCATAATTTTTGGCCCAAAAATCAAAAAATTCCTGACCGCGGAGTCCGGAAAACATCCCGGGATGGGCTGGACCGAATCAGGTCAAATTGAAAGACGAAGTCCGCGCTGAGATTCGGGGTTGAATTTAAGGCTTAGAGGCACTTTTGGATGCTTGATTTGGGACGGCATAATTTTTGGCCCAAAAATCAAAAAATTCCTGACCGCGGAGTCAGGAAAACCTCCTGGGATGGGCTGGAGAAAATCAGGTCAAAGTGAAAAAGAAAGTCCGCCATGAGATTCGGGGTTGAATTTAAGGCTTAGAGGCACTTTTGGATGCTTGATTTGGGACGGCATATATTTGGCCCAAAAATCAAAAAATTCCTGACCGCGGAGTCAGGAAAACCTCCTGGGATGGGCCGGAGAAAATCAGGTCAAAGTGAAAAAGAAAGTCCGACATGAGATTCGGGGTTGAATTTAAGGCTTAGAGGCACTTCTGGATGCTTGATTTGGGACGGCATAATTTTTGGCCCAAAAATCAAAAAATTCCTGACCGCGGAGTCAGGAAAACATCCCAGGATGGGTCGGACCGAATCAGGTCAAATTGAAAGACGAAGTCCGTGCTGAGATTCGGGGTTGAATTTAAGGCTTAGACGCACTTTTGGATGCTTGATTTGGGACGGCATAATTTTTGGGCCAAAAATCAAAAAATTCCTGACTTCCGAGTCAGGAAAACCTCCCGGGATGGACCGGACCGAATCAGTTCAAATTGGAAAACGAAGTCCGCCATGAGATTCGGGGTTGAATTTAAGGCTTAGAGGCACTTCTGGATGCTTGATTTGGGGTGGCATATATTTGGCCCAAAAATCAAAAAATTCCTGACCGCGGAGTCAGGAAAACATCCCAGGATGGGTCGGACCGAATCAGGTCAAATTGAAAGACGAAGTCCGTGCTGAGATTCGGGGTTGAATTTAAGGCTTAGACGCACTTTTGGATGCTTGATTTGGGACGGCATAATTTTTGGGCCAAAAATCAAAAAATTCCTGACTTCCGAGTCAGGAAAACCTCCCAGGATGGACCGGACCGAATCAGTTCAAATTGGAAAACGAAGTCCGCCATGAGATTCGGGGTTGAATTTAAGGCTTAGAGGCACTTCTGGATGCTTGATTTGGGACGGCATATATTTGGCCCAAAAATCAAAAAATTCCTGACCGCGGACTCAGGAAAACATCCCGGGATGGGCCGGACCGAATCAGGTCAAATTGAAAGACGATGTCCACGCTGAGATTCGGGGTTGAATTTAAGGCTTAGAGGCACTTTTGGATGCTTGATTTGGGACGGCATAATTTTTGGGCCAAAAATCAAAAAATTCCTGACCGCGGAGTCCGGAAGACATCCCGGGATGGGCCGGACCGAATCAGGTCAAATTGAAAGACGAAGTCCGCGCTGAGATTCGGGGTTGAATTTAAGGCTTAGAGGCACTTTTGGATGCTTGATTTGGGACGGCATATATTTGGCCCAAAAATCAAAAAATTCCTGACCGCGGAGTCAGGAAAACCTCCTGGGATGGGCCGGAGAAAATCAGGTGAAAGTGAAAAAGAAAGTCCGCCATGAGATTCGGGGTTGAATTTAAGGCTTAGAGGCACTTCTGGATGCTTGACTTGGGACGGCATAATTTTTGGCCCAAAAATCAAAAAATTCCTGACCGCGGAGTCAGGAAAACATCCCAGGATGGGTCGGACCGAATCAGGTCAAATTGAAAGACGAAGTCCGTGCTGAGATTCGGGGTTGAATTTAAGGCTTAGAGGCACTTTTGGATGCTTGATTTGGGACGGCATAATTTTTGGGCCAAAAATCAAAAAATTCCTGACTTCCGAGTCAGGAAAACCTCCCGGGATGGACCGGACCGAATCAGGTCAAATTGGAAAACGAAGTCCGCCATGAGATTCGGGGTTGAATTTAAGGCTTAGAGGCACTTCTGGATGCTTGATTTGGGACGGCATATATTTGGCCCAAAAATCAAAAAATTCCTGACCGCGGACTCAGGAAAACCTCCTGGGATGGGCCGGAGAAAATCAGGTCAAAGTGAAAAAGAAAGTCCGCCATGAGATTCGGGGTTGAATTTAAGGCTTAGAGGCACTTCTGGATGCTTGATTTGGGACGGCATAATTTTTGGCCCAAAAATCAAAAAATTCCTGACCGCGGAGTCCGGAAGACATCCCGGGATGGGCCGGACCGAATCAGGTCGAATTGAAAGACGAAGTCCGCGCTGAGATTCGGGGTTGAATTTAAGGCTTAGAGGCACTTTTGGATGCTTGATTTGGGACGGCATATATTTGGCCCAAAAATCAAAAAATTCCTGACCGCGGAGTCAGGAAAACCTCCTGGGATGGGCCGGAGAAAATCAGGTGAAAGTGAAAAAGAAAGTCCGCCATGAGATTCGGGGTTGAATTTAAGGCTTAGAGGCACTTCTGGATGCTTGACTTGGGACGGCATAATTTTTGGCCCAAAAATCAAAAAATTCCTGACCGCGGAGTCCGGAAAACATCCCGGGATGGGCTGGACCGAATCAGGTCAAATTGAAAGACGAAGTCCGCGCTGAGATTCGGGGTTGAATTTAAGGCTTAGAGGCACTTTTGGATGCTTGATTTGGGACGGCATAATTTTTGGCCCAAAAATCAAAAAATTCCTGACCGCGGAGTCAGGAAAACCTCCTGGGATGGGCTGGAGAAAATCAGGTCAAAGTGAAAAAGAAAGTCCGCCATGAGATTCGGGGTTGAATTTAAGGCTTAGAGGCACTTTTGGATGCTTGATTTGGGACGGCATATATTTGGCCCAAAAATCAAAAAATTCCTGACCGCGGAGTCAGGAAAACCTCCTGGGATGGGCCGGAGAAAATCAGGTCAAAGTGAAAAAGAAAGTCCGCCATGAGATTCGGGGTTGAATTTAAGGCTTAGAGGCACTTCTGGATGCTTGATTTGGGACGGCATAATTTTTGGCCCAAAAATCAAAAAATTCCTGACCGCGGAGTCAGGAAAACATCCCAGGATGGGTCGGACCGAATCAGGTCAAATTGAAAGACGAAGTCCGTGTTGAGATTCGGGGTTGAATTTAAGGCTTAGACGCACTTTTGGATGCTTGATTTGGGACGGCATAATTTTTGGGCCAAAAATCAAAAAATTCCTGACTTCCGAGTCAGGAAAACCTCCCGGGATGGACCGGACCGAATCAGTTCAAATTGGAAAACGAAGTCCGCCATGAGATTCGGGGTTGAATTTAAGGCTTAGAGGCACTTCTGGATGCTTGATTTGGGGTGGCATATATTTGGCCCAAAAATCAAAAAATTCCTGACCGCGGAGTCAGGAAAACATCCCAGGATGGGTCGGACCGAATCAGGTCAAATTGAAAGACGAAGTCCGTGCTGAGATTCGGGGTTGAATTTAAGGCTTAGACGCACTTTTGGATGCTTGATTTGGGACGGTATAATTTTTGGGCCAAAAATCAAAAAATTCCTGACTTCCGAGTCAGGAAAACCTCCCGGGATGGACCGGACCGAATCAGTTCAAATTGGAAAACGAAGTCCGCCATGAGATTCGGGGTTGAATTTAAGGCTTAGAGGCACTTCTGGATGCTTGATTTGGGACGGCATATATTTGGCCCAAAAATCAAAAAATTCCTGACCGCGGACTCAGGAAAACATCCCGGGATGGGCCGGACCGAATCAGGTCAAATTGAAAGACGATGTCCACGCTGAGATTCGGGGTTGAATTTAAGGCTTAGAGGCACTTTTGGATGCTTGATTTGGGACGGCATAATTTTTGGGCCAAAAATCAAAAAATTCCTGACCGCGGAGTCCGGAAGACATCTAGGGATGGGCCGGACCGAATCAGGTCAAATTGAAAGACGAAGTCCGCGCTGAGATTCGGGGTTGAATTTAAGGCTTAGAGGCACTTTTGGATGCTTGATTTGGGACGGCATATATTTGGCCCAAAAATCAAAAAATTCCTGACCGCGGAGTCAGGAAAACCTCCTGGGATGGGCCGGAGAAAATCAGGTGAAAGTGAAAAAGAAAGTCCGCCATGAGATTCGGGGTTGAATTTAAGGCTTAGAGGCACTTCTGGATGCTTGACTTGGGACGGCATAATTTTTGGCCCAAAAATCAAAAAATTCCTGACCGCGGAGTCCGGAAAACATCCCGGGATGGGCTGGACCGAATCAGGTCAAATTGAAAGACGAAGTCCGCGCTGAGATTCGGGGTTGAATTTAAGGCTTAGAGGCACTTTTGGATGCTTGATTTGGGACGGCATAATTTTTGGCCCAAAAATCAAAAAATTCCTGACCGCGGAGTCAGGAAAACCTCCTGGGATGGGCTGGAGAAAATCAGGTCAAAGTGAAAAAGAAAGTCCGCCATGAGATTCGGGGTTGAATTTAAGGCTTAGAGGCACTTTTGGATGCTTGATTTGGGACGGCATATATTTGGCCCAAAAATCAAAAAATTCCTGACCGCGGAGTCAGGAAAACCTCCTGGGATGGGCCGGAGAAAATCAGGTCAAAGTGAAAAAGAAAGTCCGACATGAGATTCGGGGTTGAATTTAAGGCTTAGAGGCACTTCTGGATGCTTGATTTGGGACGGCATAATTTTTGGCCCAAAAATCAAAAAATTCCTGACCGCGGAGTCAGGAAAACATCCCAGGATGGGTCGGACCGAATCAGGTCAAATTGAAAGACGAAGTCCGTGCTGAGATTCGGGGTTGAATTTAAGGCTTAGACGCACTTTTGGATGCTTGATTTGGGACGGCATAATTTTTGGGCCAAAAATCAAAAAATTCCTGACTTCCGAGTCAGGAAAACCTCCCGGGATGGACCGGACCGAATCAGTTCAAATTGGAAAACGAAGTCCGCCATGAGATTCGGGGTTGAATTTAAGGCTTAGAGGCACTTCTGGATGCTTGATTTGGGGTGGCATATATTTGGCCCAAAAATCAAAAAATTCCTGACCGCGGAGTCAGGAAAACATCCCAGGATGGGTCGGACCGAATCAGGTCAAATTGAAAGACGAAGTCCGTGCTGAGATTCGGGGTTGAATTTAAGGCTTAGACGCACTTTTGGATGCTTGATTTGGGACGGCATAATTTTTGGGCCAAAAATCAAAAAATTCCTGACTTCCGAGTCAGGAAAACCTCCCGGGATGGACCGGACCGAATCAGTTCAAATTGGAAAACGAAGTCCGCCATGAGATTCGGGGTTGAATTTAAGGCTTAGAGGCACTTCTGGATGCTTGATTTGGGACGGCATATATTTGGCCCAAAAATCAAAAAATTCCTGACCGCGGACTCAGGAAAACATCCCGGGATGGGCCGGACCGAATCAGGTCAAATTGAAAGACGATGTCCACGCTGAGATTCGGGGTTGAATTTAAGGCTTAGAGGCACTTTTGGATGCTTGATTTGGGACGGCATAATTTTTGGGCCAAAAATCAAAAAATTCCTGACTTCCGAGTCAGGAAAACCTCCCGGAATGGACCGGACCGAATCAGGTCAAATTGGAAAACAAAGTCCGCCATGAGATTCGGGGTTGAATTTAAGGCTTAGAGGCACTTCTGGATGCTTGATTTGGGACGGCATAATTTTTGGGCCAAAAATCAAAAAATTCCTGACCGCGGAGTCCGGAAAACATCCCGGGATGGGCCGGACCGAATCAGGTCAAATTGAAAGACGAAGTCCTCCATGAGATTCGGGGTTGAATTTAAGGCTTAGAGGCACTTTTGGATGCTTGATTTGGGACGGCATAATTTTTGGGCCAAAAATCAAAAAATTCCTAACTTCCGAGTCAGGAAAACCTCCCGTGATGGACCGGACCGAATCAGGTCAAATTGGAAAACAAAGTCCGCCATGAGATTCGGGGTTGAATTTAAGGCTTAGAGGCACTTCTGGATGCTTGATTTGGGACGGCATAATTTTTGGCCCAAAAATCAAAAAATTCCTGACCGCGTAGTCAGGAAAACATCCCGGGATGGGCCGGACCGAATCAGGTCAAATTGAAAGACGAAGTCCGCGCTGAGATTCGGGGTTGAATTTAAGGCTTAGAGGCACTTTTGGATGCTTGATTTGGGACGGCATATATTTGGCCCAAAAATCAAAAAATTCCTGACCGCGGAGTCAGGAAAGCCTCCTGGGATGGGCTGGAGAAAATCAGGTCAAAGTGAAAAAGAAAGTCCGCCATGAGATTCGGGGTTGAATTTAAGGCTTAGAGGCACTTCTGGATGCTTGATTTGGGACGGCATAATTTGTGGCCCAAAAATCAAAAAATTCCTGACCGCGGAGTCCGGAAAACATCCCGGGATGGGCCGGACCGAATCAGGTCAAATTGAAAGACGAAGACCGCGCTGAGATTCGGGGTTGAATTTAAGGCTTAGAGGCACTTTTGGATGCTTGATTTGGGACGGCATAATTTTTGGGCCAAAAATCAAAAAATTCCTGACCGCGTAGTCAGGAAAACATCCCGGGATGGGCCGGACCGAATCAGGTCAAATTGAAAGACGAAGTCCGCGCTGAGATTCGGGGTTGAATTTAAGGCTTAGAGGCACTTTTGGATGCTTGATTTGGGACGGCATAATTTTTGGGCCAAAAATCAAAAAATTCCTGACCGCGTTGTCAGGAAAACATCGCGGGATGGGCCGGACCGAATCAGGTCAAATTGAAAGACGAAGTCCGCGCTCAGATTCCGGGTTGAATTTAAGGCTTAGAGGCACTTTTGGATGCTTGATTTGGGACGGCATAATTTTTGGCCGAAAAATAAAAAAAATCCTGACCTCCGAGTCAGGAAAACCTCACGGGATGGGCCGGACCGAATCAGGTCAAATTGAAAGACGAAGTCCGCGCTGAGATTCGGGGTTGAATTTAAGGCTTAGAGGCAATTTTGGATGCTTGATTTGGGACGGCATATATTTGGCCCAAAAATCAAAAAATTCCTGACCGCGGAGTCATGAAAACCTCCTGGGATGGGCCAGAGAAAATCAGTTCAAAGTGAAAAAGAAAGTCCGCCATGAGATTCGGGGTTTAATTTAAGGCTTAGAGGCACTTTTGGATGCTTGATTTGGGACGGCATATATTTGGCCCAAAAATCAAAAAATTCCTGACCGCGGAGTCAGGAAAGCCTCCTGGGATGGGCTGGAGAAAATCAGGTCAAAGTGAAAAAGAAAGTCCGCCATGAGATTCGGGGTTGAATTTAAGGCTTAGAGGCACTTCTGGATGCTTGATTTGGGACGGCATAATTTGTGGCCCAAAAATCAAAAAATTCCTGACCGCGGAGTCCGGAAAACATCCCGGGATGGGCCGGACCGAATCAGGTCAAATTGAAAGACGAAGACCGCGCTGAGATTCGGGGTTGAATTTAAGGCTTAGAGGCACTTTTGGATGCTTGATTTGGGACGGCATAATTTTTGGGCCAAAAATCAAAAAATTCCTGACCGCGTAGTCAGGAAAACATCCCGGGATGGGCCGGACCGAATCAGGTCAAATTGAAAGACGAAGTCCGCGCTGAGATTCGGGGTTGAATTTAAGGCTTAGAGGCACTTTTGGATGCTTGATTTGGGACGGCATAATTTTTGGGCCAAAAATCAAAAAATTCCTGACCTCCGAGTCAGGAAAACCTCACGGGATGGGCCGGACCGAATCAGGTCAAATTGAAAGACGAAGTCCGCGCTGAGATTCGGGGTTGAATTTAAGGCTTAGAGGCAATTTTGGATGCTTGATTTGGGACGGCATATATTTGGCCCAAAAATCAAAAAATTCCTGACCGCGGAGTCCGGAAAACCTCCTGGGATGGGCCAGAGAAAATCAGTTCAAAGTGAAAAAGAAAGTCCGCCATGAGATTCGGGGTTTAATTTAAGGCTTAGAGGCACTTCTGGATGCTTGATTTGGGACGGCATAATTTTTGGCCCAAAAATCAAAAAATTCCTGACCGCGTAGTCAGGAAAACATCCCGGGATGGGCCGGACCGAATCAGGTCAAATTGAAAGACGAAGTCCGCGCTGAGATTCGGGGTTGAATTTAAGGCTTAGAGGCACTTTTGGATGCTTGATTTGGGACGGCATATATTTGGCCCAAAAATCAAAAAATTCCTGACCGCGGAGTCAGGAAAGCCTCCTGGGATGGGCTGGAGAAAATCAGGTCAAAGTGAAAAAGAAAGTCCGCCATGAGATTCGGGGTTGAATTTAAGGCTTAGAGGCACTTCTGGATGCTTGATTTGGGACGGCATAATTTGTGGCCCAAAAATCAAAAAATTCCTGACCGCGGAGTCCGGAAAACATCCCGGGATGGGCCGGACCGAATCAGGTCAAATTGAAAGACGAAGACCGCGCTGAGATTCGGGGTTGAATTTAAGGCTTAGAGGCACTTTTGGATGCTTGATTTGGGACGGCATAATTTTTGGGCCAAAAATCAAAAAATTCCTGACCGCGTAGTCAGGAAAACATCCCGGGATGGGCCGGACCGAATCAGGTCAAATTGAAAGACGAAGTCCGCGCTGAGATTCGGGGTTGAATTTAAGGCTTAGAGGCACTTTTGGATGCTTGATTTGGGACGGCATAATTTTTGGGCCAAAAATCAAAAAATTCCTGACCTCCGAGTCAGGAAAACCTCACGGGATGGGCCGGACCGAATCAGGTCAAATTGAAAGACGAAGTCCGCGCTGAGATTCGGGGTTGAATTTAAGGCTTAGAGGCAATTTTGGATGCTTGATTTGGGACGGCATATATTTGGCCCAAAAATCAAAAAATTCCTGACCGCGGAGTCATGAAAACCTCCTGGGATGGGCCAGAGAAAATCAGTTCAAAGTGAAAAAGAAAGTCCGCCATGAGATTCGGGGTTTAATTTAAGGCTTAGAGGCACTTCTGGATGCTTGATTTGGGACGGCATAATTTTTGGCCCAAAAATCAAAAAATTCCTGACCGCGTAGTCAGGAAAACATCGTGGGATGGGCCGGACCGAATTAGGTCAAATTGAAAGACGAAGTCCGCGCTGAGATTCGGGGTTGAATTTAAGGCTTAGAGGCACTTTTGGATGCTTGATTTGGGACGGCATATATTTGGCCCAAAAATCAAAAAATTCCTGACTGCGGAGTCAGGAAAACCTCCTGGGATGGGCCGGAGAAAATCAGGTCAAAGTGAAAAACAAAGTCCGCCATGAGATTCGGGGTTGAATTTAAGGATTAGAGGCACTTTTGGATGCTTGATTTGGGACGGCATAATTTTTGGCCAAAAAATCAAAAAATTCCTGACCGCGGAGTCAGGAAAACCTCCTGGGATGGGCTGGAGAAAATCAGGTCAAAGTGAAAAAGAAAGTCCGCCATGAGATTCGGGGTTGAATTTAAGGCTTAGAGGCACTTTTGGATGCTTGATTTGGGACGGCATATATTTGGCCCAAAAATCAAAAAATTCCTGACCGCGGAGTCAGGAAAACCTCCTGGGATGGGCCGGAGAAAATCAGGTCAAAGTGAAAAAGAAAGTCCGCCATGAGATTCGGGGTTGAATTTAAGGCTTAGAGGCACTTCTGGATGCTTGATTTGGGACGGCATAATTTTTGGCCCAAAAATCAAAAAATTCCTGACCGCTGAGACAGGAAAACATCCCGGGATGGGTCGGACCGAATCAGGTCAAATTGAAAGACGAAGTCCGTGCTGAGATTCGGGGTTGAATTTAAGGATTAGAGGCACTTTTGGATGCTTGATTTGGGACGGCATATATTTGGTCCAAAAATCAAAAAATTCCTGACTGCGGAGTCAGGAAAACCTCCTGGGATGGGCCGGAGAAAATCAGGTCAAAGTGAAAAACAAAGTCCGCCATGAGATTCGGGGTTGAATTTAAGGATTAGAGGCACTTTTGGATGCTTGATTTGGGACGGCATAATTTTTGGCCAAAAAATCAAAAAATTCCTGACCGCGGAGTCAGGAAAACCTCCTGGGATGGGCTGGAGAAAATCAGGTCAAAGTGAAAAAGAAAGTCCGCCATGAGATTCGGGGTTGAATTTAAGGCTTAGAGGCACTTTTGGATGCTTGATTTGGGACGGCATATATTTGGCCCAAAAATCAAAAAATTCCTGACCGCGGAGTCAGGAAAACCTCCTGGGATGGGCCGGAGAAAATCAGGTCAAAGTGAAAAAGAAAGTCCGCCATGAGATTCGGGGTTGAATTTAAGGCTTAGAGGCACTTCTGGATGCTTGATTTGGGACGGCATAATTTTTGGCCCAAAAATCAAAAAATTCCTGACCGCTGAGACAGGAAAACATCCCGGGATGGGTCGGACCGAATCAGGTCAAATTGAAAGACGAAGTCCGTGCTGAGATTCGGGGTTGAATTTAAGGATTAGAGGCACTTTTGGATGCTTGATTTGGGACAGCATAATTTTTGGGCCAAAAATCAAAAAATTCCTGACCACGGAGTCAGGAAAACCTCCCGGGATGGGTCGGACCGAATCAGGTCAAATTGAAAGACGAAATCCGTGCTGAGATTCGGGGTTGAATTTAAGGCTTAGAGGCACTTCTGGATGCTTGATTTGGGACGGCATAATTTGTGGCCCAAAAATCAAAAAATTCCTGACCGCGGAGTCCGGAAAACATCCCGGGATGGGCCGGACCGAATCAGGTCAAATTGAAAGACGAAGACCGCGCTGAGATTCGGGGTTGAATTTAAGGCTTAGAGGCACTTTTGGATGCTTGATTTGGGACGGCATAATTTTTGGGCCAAAAATCAAAAAATTCCTGACCGCGTAGTCAGGAAAACATCCCGGGATGGGCCGGACCGAATCAGGTCAAATTGAAAGACGAAGTCCGCGCTCAGATTCCGGGTTGAATTTAAGGCTTAGAGGCACTTTTGGATGCTTGATTTGGGACGGCATAATTTTTGGCCGAAAAATAAAAAAATTCCTGACCTCCGAGTCAGGAAAACCTCACGGGATGGGCCGGACCGAATCAGGTCAAATTGAAAGACGAAGTCCGCGCTGAGATTCGGGGTTGAATTTAAGGCTTAGAGGCAATTTTGGATGCTTGATTTGGGACGGCATATATTTGGCCCAAAAATCAAAAAATTCCTGACCGCGGAGTCATGAAAACCTCCTGGGATGGGCCAGAGAAAATCAGTTCAAAGTGAAAAAGAAAGTCCGCCATGAGATTCGGGGTTGAATTTAAGGCTTAGAGGCACTTCTGGATGCTTGATTTGGGACGGCATAATTTTTGGCCCAAAAATCAAAAAATTCCTGACCGCGTAGTCAGGAAAACATCGCGGGATGGGCCGTACCGAATTAGGTCAAATTGAAAGACGAAGTCCGCGCTGAGATTCGGGGTTGAATTTAAGGCTTAGAGGCACTTTTGGATGCTTGATTTGGGACGGCATATATTTGGCCCAAAAATCAAAAAATTCCTGACCGCGGAGTCAGGAAAACCTCCTGGGATGGGCCGGAGAAAATCAGGTCAAAGTGAAAAACAAAGTCCGCCATGAGATTCGGGGTTGAATTTAAGGATTAGAGGCACTTTTGGATGCTTGATTTGGGACGGCATAATTTTTGGCCAAAAAATCAAAAAATTCCTGACCGCGGAGTCAGGAAAACCTCCTGGGATGGGCTGGAGAAAATCAGGTCAAAGTGAAAAAGAAAGTCCGCCATGAGATTCGGGGTTGAATTTAAGGCTTAGAGGCACTTTTGGATGCTTGATTTGGGACGGCATATATTTGGCCCAAAAATCAAAAAATTCCTGACCGCGGAGTCAGGAAAACCTCCTGGGATGGGCCGGAGAAAATCAGGTCAAAGTGAAAAAGAAAGTCCGCCATGACATTCGGGGTTGAATTTAAGGCTTAGAGGCACTTCTGGATGCTTGATTTGGGACGGCATAATTTTTGGCCCAAAAATCAAAAAATTCCTGACCGCGGAGACAGGAAAACATCCCGGGATGGGTCGGACCGAATCAGGTCAAATTGAAAGACGAAGTCCGTGCTGAGATTCGGGGTTGAATTTAAGGATTAGAGGCACTTTTGGATGCTTGATTTGGGACAGCATAATTTTTGGGCCAAAAATCAAAAAATTCCTGACCACGGAGTCAGGAAAACCTCCCGGGATGGGTCGGACCGAATCAGGTCAAATTGAAAGACGAAATCCGTGCTGAGATTCGGGGTTGAATTTAAGGCTTAGAGGCACTTCTGGATGCTTGATTTGGGACGGCATAATTTGTGGCCCAAAAATCAAAAAATTCCTGACCGCGGAGTCCGGAAAACATCCCGGGATGGGCCGGACCGAATCAGGTCAAATTGAAAGACGAAGACCGCGCTGAGATTCGGGGTTGAATTTAAGGCTTAGAGGCACTTTTGGATGCTTGATTTGGGACGGCATAATTTTTGGGCCAAAAATCAAAAAATTCCTGACCGCGTAGTCAGGAAAACATCCCGGGATGGGCCGGACCGAATCAGGTCAAATTGAAAGACGAAGTCCGCGCTCAGATTCCGGGTTGAATTTAAGGCTTAGAGGCACTTTTGGATGCTTGATTTGGGACGGCATAATTTTTGGCCGAAAAATAAAAAAATTCCTGACCTCCGAGTCAGGAAAACCTCACGGGATGGGCCGGACCGAATCAGGTCAAATTGAAAGACGAAGTCCGCGCTGAGATTCGGGGTTGAATTTAAGGCTTAGAGGCAATTTTGGATGCTTGATTTGGGACGGCATATATTTGGCCCAAAAATCAAAAAATTCCTGACCGCGGAGTCATGAAAACCTCCTGGGATGGGCCAGAGAAAATCAGTTCAAAGTGAAAAAGAAAGTCCGCCATGAGATTCGGGGTTGAATTTAAGGCTTAGAGGCACTTCTGGATGCTTGATTTGGGACGGCATAATTTTTGGCCCAAAAATCAAAAAATTCCTGACCGCGTAGTCAGGAAAACATCGCGGGATGGGCCGTACCGAATTAGGTCAAATTGAAAGACGAAGTCCGCGCTGAGATTCGGGGTTGAATTTAAGGCTTAGAGGCACTTTTGGATGCTTGATTTGGGACGGCATATATTTGGCCCAAAAATCAAAAAATTCCTGACTGCGGAGTCAGGAAAACCTCCTGGGATGGGCCGGAGAAAATCAGGTCAAAGTGAAAAACAAAGTCCGCCATGAGATTCGGGGTTGAATTTAAGGATTAGAGGCACTTTTGGATGCTTGATTTGGGACGGCATAATTTTTGGCCAAAAAATCAAAAAATTCCTGACCGCGGAGTCAGGAAAACCTCCTGGGATGGGCTGGAGAAAATCAGGTCAAAGTGAAAAAGAAAGTCCGCCATGAGATTCGGGGTTGAATTTAAGGCTTAGAGGCACTTTTGGATGCTTGATTTGGGACGGCATATATTTGGCCCAAAAATCAAAAAATTCCTGACCGCGGAGTCAGGAAAACCTCCTGGGATGGGCCGGAGAAAATCAGGTCAAAGTGAAAAAGAAAGTCCGCCATGAGATTCGGGGTTGAATTTAAGGCTTAGAGGCACTTCTGGATGCTTGATTTGGGACGGCATAATTTTTGGCCCAAAAATCAAAAAATTCCTGACCGCGGAGACAGGAAAACATCCCGGGATGGGTCGGACCGAATCAGGTCAAATTGAAAGACGAAGTCCGTGCTGAGATTCGGGGTTGAATTTAAGGATTAGAGGCACTTTTGGATGCTTGATTTGGGACAGCATAATTTTTGGGCCAAAAATCAAAAAATTCCTGACCACGGAGTCAGGAAAACCTCCCGGGATGGGTCGGACCGAATCAGGTCAAATTGAAAGACGAAATCCGTGCTGAGATTCGGGGTTGAATTTAAGGCTTAGAGGCACTTCTGGATGCTTGATTTGGGACGGCATAATTTGTGGCCCAAAAATCAAAAAATTCCTGACCGCGGAGTCCGGAAAACATCCCGGGATGGGCCGGACCGAATCAGGTCAAATTGAAAGACGAAGACCGCGCTGAGATTCGGGGTTGAATTTAAGGCTTAGAGGCACTTTTGGATGCTTGATTTAGGACGGCATAATTTTTGGGCCAAAAATCAAAAAATTCCTGACCTCGTAGTCAGGAAAACATCCCGGGATGGGCCGGACCGAATCAGGTCAAATTGAAAGACGAAGTCCGCGCTGAGATTCGGGGTTGAATTTAAGGCTTAGAGGCACTTTTGGATGCGTGATTTGGGACGGCATAATTTATGGGCCAAAAATCAAAAACTTCCTGACCGCGTTGTCAGGAAAACATCGCGGGATGGGTCGGACCGAATCAGGTCAAATTGAAAGACGAAGTCCGCGCTCAGATTCCGGGTTGAATTTAAGGCTTAGAGGCACTTTTGGATGCTTGATTTGGGACGGCATAATTTTTGGCCGAAAAATAAAAAAATTCCTGACCTCCGAGTCAGGAAAACCTCACGGGATGGGCCGGACCGAATCAGGTCAAATTGAAAGACGAAGTCCGCGCTGAGATTCGGGGTTGAATTTAAGGCTTAGAGGCACTTTTGGATGCTTGATTTGGGACGGCATATATTTGGCCCAAAAATCAAAAAATTCCTGACCGCGGAGTCATGAAAACCTCCTGGGATGGGCCAGAGAAAATCAGTTCAAAGTGAAAAAGAAAGTCCGCCATGAGATTCGGGGTTGAATTTAAGGCTTAGAGGCACTTCTGGATGCTTGATTTGGGACGGCATAATTTTTGGCCCAAAAATCAAAAAATTCCTGACCGCGTAGTCAGGAAAACATCGCGGGATGGGCCGTACCGAATTAGGTCAAATTGAAAGACGAAGTCCGCGCTGAGATTCGGGGTTGAATTTAAGGCTTAGAGGCACTTTTGGATGCTTGATTTGGGACGGCATATATTTGGCCCAAAAATCAAAAAATTCCTGACTGCGGAGTCAGGAAAACCTCCTGGGATGGGCCGGAGAAAATCAGGTCAAAGTGAAAAACAAAGTCCGCCATGAGATTCGGGGTTGAATTTAAGGATTAGAGGCACTTTTGGATGCTTGATTTGGGACGGCATAATTTTTGGCCAAAAAATCAAAAAATTCCTGACCGCGGAGTCAGGAAAACCTCCTGGGATGGGCTGGAGAAAATCAGGTCAAAGTGAAAAAGAAAGTCCGCCATGAGATTCGGGGTTGAATTTAAGGCTTAGAGGCACTTTTGGATGCTTGATTTGGGACGGCATATATTTGGCCCAAAAATCAAAAAATTCCTGACCGCGGAGTCAGGAAAACCTCCTGGGATGGGCCGGAGAAAATCAGGTCAAAGTGAAAAAGAAAGTCCGCCATGAGATTCGGGGTTGAATTTAAGGCTTAGAGGCACTTCTGGATGCTTGATTTGGGACGGCATAATTTTTGGCCCAAAAATCAAAAAATTCCTGACCGCGGAGACAGGAAAACATCCCGGGATGGGTCGGACCGAATCAGGTCAAATTGAAAGACGAAGTCCGTGCTGAGATTCGGGGTTGAATTTAAGGATTAGAGGCACTTTTGGATGCTTGATTTGGGACAGCATAATTTTTGGGCCAAAAATCAAAAAATTCCTGACCACGGAGTCAGGAAAACCTCCCGGGATGGGTCGGACCGAATCAGGTCAAATTGAAAGACGAAATCCGTGCTGAGATTCGGGGTTGAATTTAAGGCTTAGAGGCACTTCTGGATGCTTGATTTGGGACGGCATAATTTGTGGCCCAAAAATCAAAAAATTCCTGACCGCGGAGTCCGGAAAACATCCCGGGATGGGCCGGACCGAATCAGGTCAAATTGAAAGACGAAGACCGCGCTGAGATTCGGGGTTGAATTTAAGGCTTAGAGGCACTTTTGGATGCTTGATTTAGGACGGCATAATTTTTGGGCCAAAAATCAAAAAATTCCTGACCTCGTAGTCAGGAAAACATCCCGGGATGGGCCGGACCGAATCAGGTCAAATTGAAAGACGAAGTCCGCGCTGAGATTCGGGGTTGAATTTAAGGCTTAGAGGCACTTTTGGATGCGTGATTTGGGACGGCATAATTTATGGGCCAAAAATCAAAAACTTCCTGACCGCGTTGTCAGGAAAACATCGCGGGATGGGTCGGACCGAATCAGGTCAAATTGAAAGACGAAGTCCGCGCTCAGATTCCGGGTTGAATTTAAGGCTTAGAGGCACTTTTGGATGCTTGATTTGGGACGGCATAATTTTTGGCCGAAAAATAAAAAAATTCCTGACCTCCGAGTCAGGAAAACCTCACGGGATGGGCCGGACCGAATCAGGTCAAATTGAAAGACGAAGTCCGCGCTGAGATTCGGGGTTGAATTTAAGGCTTAGAGGCACTTTTGGATGCTTGATTTGGGACGGCATATATTTGGCCCAAAAATCAAAAAATTCCTGACCGCGGAGTCAGGAAAACCTCCTGGGATGGGCCGGAGAAAATCAGGTCAAAGTGAAAAAGAAAGTCCGCCATGAGATTCGGGGTTGAATTTAAGGCTTAGAGGCACTTCTGGATGCTTGATTTGGGACGGCATAATTTTTGGCCCAAAAATCAAAAAATTCCTGACCGCGGAGACAGGAAAACATCCCGGGATGGGTCGGACCGAATCAGGTCAAATCGAAAGACCAAGTCCGTGCTGAGATTCGGGGTTGAATTTAAGGCTTAGAGGCACTTCTGGATGCTTGATTTGGGACGGCATAATTTTTGGCCCAAAAATCAAAAAATTCCTGACCGCGGAGTCCGGAAAACATCCCGGGATGGGCCGGACCGAATCAGGTCAAATTGAAAGACGAAGTCCGCGCTGAGATTCGGGGTTGAATTTAAGGCTTAGAGGCACTTTTGGATGCTTGATTTGGGACGGCATATATTTGGCCCAAAAATCAAAAAATTCCTGACCGCGGACTCAGGAAAACCTCCTGGGATGGGCCGGAGAAAATCAGGTCAAAGTGAAAAAGAAAGTCCGCGCTGAGATTCGGGGTTGAATTTAAGGCTTAGAGGCACTTTTGGATGCTTGATTTGGGACGGCATAATTTATGGGCCAAAAATCAAAAAATTCCTGACCGCGTTGTCAGGAAAACATCGCGGGATGGGCCGGACCGAATCAGGTTAAATTGAAAGACGAAGTCCGCGCTCAGATTCCGGGTTGAATTTAAGGCTTAGAGGCACTTTTGGATGCTTGATTTGGGACGGCATATATTTGGCCCAAAAATCAAAAAATTCCTGACCGCGGACTCAGGAAAACCTCCTGGGATGGGCCGGAGAAAATCAGGTCAAAGTGAAAAAGAAAGTCCGCGCTGAGATTCGGGGTTGAATTTAAGGCTTAGAGGCACTTTTGGATGCTTGATTTGGGACGGCATAATTTATGAGCCAAAAATCAAAAAATTCCTGACCGCGTTGTCAGGAAAACATCGCGGGATGGGCCGGACCGAATCAGGTCAAATTGAAAGACGAAGTCCGCGCTCAGATTCCGGGTTGAATTTAAGGCTTAGAGGCACTTTTGGATGCTTGATTTGGGACGGCATAATTTTTGGCCGAAAAATAAAAAAATTCCTGACCTCCGAGTCAGGAAAACCTCACGGGATGGGCCGGACCGAATCAGGTCAAATTGAAAGACGAAGTCCGCGCTGAGATTCGGGGTTGAATTTAAGGCTTAGAGGCAATTTTGGATGCTTGATTTGGGACGGCATATATTTGGCCCAAAAATCAAAAAATTCCTGACCGCGGTGTCATGAAAACCTCCTGGGATGGGCCAGAGAAAATCAGTTCAAAGTGAAAAAGAAAGTCCGCCATGAGATTCGGGGTTGAATTTAAGGCTTAGAGGCACTTCTGGATGCTTGATTTGGGACGGCATAATTTTTGGCCCAAAAATCAAAAAATTCCTGACCGCGTATTCAGGAAAACATCGCGGGATGGGCCGGACCGAATTAGGTCAAATTGAAAGACGAAGTCCGCGCTGAGATTCGGGGTTGAATTTAAGGCTTAGAGGCACTTTTGGATGCTTGATTTGGGACGGCATATATTTGGCCCAAAAATCAAAAAATTCCTGACCGCGGAGTCAGGAAAACCTCCTGGGATGGGCCGGAGAAAATCAGGTCAAAGTGAAAAACAAAGTCCGCCATGAGATTCGGGGTTGAATTTAAGGCTTAGAGGCACTTCTGGATGCTTGATTTCGGACGGCATAATTTTTGGCCCAAAAATAAAAAAATTCCTGACCGCGGAGTCAGGAAAACCTCCTGGGATGGGCCAGAGAAAATCAGTTCAAAGTGAAAAAGAAAGTCCGCCATGAGATTCGGGGTTGAATTTAAGGCTTAGAGGCACTTCTGGATGCTTGATTTGGGACGGCATAATTTTTGGCTAAAAAATCAAAAAATTCCTGACCGCGGAGTCAGGAAAACCTCCTGGGATGGGCTTGAGAAAATCAGGTCAAAGTGAAAAAGAAAGTCCGCCATGAGATTCGGGGTTGAATTTAAGGCTTAGAGGCACTTTTGGATGCTTGATTTGGGACGGCATATATTTGGCCCAAAAATCAAAAAATTCCTGACCGCGGAGTCAGGAAAACCTCCTGGGATGGGCCGGAGAAAATCAGGTCAAAGTGAAAAAGAAAGTCCGCCATGAGATTCGGGGTTGAATTTAAGGCTTAGAGGCACTTCTGGATGCTTGATTTGGGACGGCATAATTTTTGGCCCAAAAATCAAAAAATTCCTGACCGCGGAGACAGGAAAACATCCCGGGATGGGTCGGACCGAATCAGGTCAAATTGAAAGACGAAGTCCGTGCTGAGATTCGGGGTTGAATTTAAGGCTTAGAGGCACTTTTGGATGCTTGATTTGGGACAGCATAATTTTTGGGCCAAAAATCAAAAAATTCCTGACCACGGAGTCAGGAAAACCTCCCGGGATGGGTCGGACCGAATCAGGTCAAATTGAAAGACGAAATCCGCGCTGAGATTCGGGGTTGAATTTAAGGCTTAGAGGCACTTTTGGATGCTTGATTTGGGACGGCATAATTTTTGGGCCAAAAATCAAAAAATTCCTGACCGCGGATTCCGGAAAACATCCCCGGATGGGCCGGACCGAATCAGGTCAAATTGAAAGATGAAGTCCGCGCTGAGATTCGGGGTTGAATTTAAGGCTTAGAGGCACTTTTGGATGCTTGATTTGGGACGGCATAATTTTTGGGCCAAAAATCAAAAAATTCCTGACTTCCGAGTCAGGAAAACCTCCCGGAATGGACCGGACCGAATCAGGTCAAATTGGAAAACAAAGTCCGCCATGAGATTCGGGGTTGAATTTAAGGCTTAGAGGCACTTCTGGATGCTTGATTTGGGACGGCATAATTTTTGGGCCAAAAATCAAAAAATTCCTGACCGCGGAGTCCGGAAAACATCCCGGGATGGGCCGGACCGAATCAGGTCAAATTGAAAGACGAAGTCCGCGCTGAGATTCAGGGTTGAATTTAAGGCTTAGAGGTACTTTTGGATGCTTGATTTGGGACGGCATAATTTTTGGGCCAAAAATCAAAAAATTCCTGACTTCCGAGTCAGGAAAACCTCCCGGAATGGACCGGACCGAATCAGGTCAAATTGGAAAACAAAGTCCGCCATGAGATTCGGGGTTGAATTTAAGGCTTAGAGGCACTTCTGGATGCTTGATTTGGGACGGCATAATTTATGGGCCAAAAATCAAAAACTTCCTGACCGCGTAGTCAGGAAAACATCGCGGGATGGGCCGGACCGAATTAGGTCAAATTTAAAGACGAAGTCCGCGCTGAGATTCGGGGTTGAATTTAAGGCTTAGAGGCACTTTTGGATGCTTGATTTGGGACGGCATATATTTGGCCCAAAAATCAAAAAATTCCTGACTGCGGAGTCAGGAAAACCTCCTGGTATGGGCCGGAGAAAATCAGGTCAAAGTGAAAAACAAAGTCCGCCATGAGATTCGGGGTTGAATTTAAGGATTAGAGGCACTTTTGGATGCTTGATTTGGGACGGCATAATTTTTGGCCCAAAAATCAAAAAATTCCTGACCGCAGAGTCAGGAAAACCTCCTGGGATGGGCTGGAGAAAATCAGGTCAAAGTGAAAAAGAAAGTCTGCCATGAGATTCGGGGTTGAATTTAAGGCTTAGAGGCACTTTTGGATGCTTGATTTGGGACGGCATATATTTGGCCCAAAAATCAAAAAATTCCTGACCGCGGAGTCAGGAAAACCTCCTGGGATGGGCCGGAGAAAATCAGGTCAAAGTGAAAAAGAAAGTCCGCCATGAGATTCGGGGTTGAATTTAAGGCTTAGAGGCACTTCTGGATGCTTGATTTGGGACGGCATAATTTTTGGCCCAAAAATCAAAAAATTCCTGACCGCGGAGACAGGAAAACATCCCGGGATGGGTCGGACCAAATCAGGTCAAATTGAAAGACGAAGTCCGTGCTGAGATTCGGGGTTGAATTTAAGGATTAGAGGCACTTTTGGATGCTTGATTTGGGACAGCATAATTTTTGGGCCAAAAATCAAAAAATTCCTGACCGCGGAGTCAGGAAAACATCCCGGGATGGGCCGGACCGAATCAGGTCAAATTGAAAGACGAAGTCCGCGCTGAGATTCGGGGTTGAATTTAAGGCTTAGAGGCACTTTTGGATGCTTGATTTGGGACGGCATATATTTGGCCCAAAAATCAAAAAATTCCTGACCGCGGACTCAGGAAAACCTCCTGGGATGGGCCGGAGAAAATCAGGTCAAAGTGAAAAAGAAAGTCCGCGCTGAGATTCGGGGTTGAATTTAAGGCTTAGAGGCACTTTTGGATGCTTGATTTGGGACGGCATAATTTATGGGCCAAAAATCAAAAAATTCCTGACCGCGTTGTCAGGAAAACATCGCGGGATGGGCCGGACCGAATCAGGTCAAATTGAAAGACGAAGTCCGCGCTCAGATTCCGGGTTGAATTTAAGGCTTAGAGGCACTTTTGGATGCTTGATTTGGGACGGCATAATTTTTGGCCGAAAAATAAAAAAATTCCTGACCTCCGAGTCAGGAAAACCTCACGGGATGGGCCGGACCGAATCAGGTCAAATTGAAAGACGAAGTCCGCGCTGAGATTCGGGGTTGAATTTAAGGCTTAGAGGCAATTTTGGATGCTTGATTTGGGACGGCATATATTTGGCCCAAAAATCAAAAAATTCCTGACCGCGGTGTCATGAAAACCTCCTGGGATGGGCCAGAGAAAATCAGTTCAAAGTGAAAAAGAAAGTCCGCCATGAGATTCGGGGTTGAATTTAAGGCTTAGAGGCACTTCTGGATGCTTGATTTGGGACGGCATAATTTTTGGCCCAAAAATCAAAAAATTCCTGACCGCGTAGTCAGGAAAACATCGCGGGATGGGCCGGACCGAATTAGGTCAAATTGAAAGACGAAGTCCGCGCTGAGATTCGGGGTTGAATTTAAGGCTTAGAGGCACTTTTGGATGCTTGATTTGGGACGGCATATATTTGGCCCAAAAATCAAAAAATTCCTGACCGCGGTGTCATGAAAACCTCCTGGGATGGGCCAGAGAAAATCAGTTCAAAGTGAAAAAGAAAGTCCGCCATGAGATTCGGGGTTGAATTTAAGGCTTAGAGGCACTTCTGGATGCTTGATTTGGGACGGCATAATTTTTGGCCCAAAAATCAAAAAATTCCTGACCGCGTAGTCAGGAAAACATCGCGGGATGGGCCGGACCGAATTAGGTCAAATTGAAAGACGAAGTCCGCGCTGAGATTCGGGGTTGAATTTAAGGCTTAGAGGCACTTTTGGATGCTTGATTTGGGACGGCATATATTTGGCCCAAAAATCAAAAAATTCCTGACCGCGGAGTCAGGAAAACCTCCTGGGATGGGCCGGAGAAAATCAGGTCAAAGTGAAAAACAAAGTCCGCCATGAGATTCGGGGTTGAATTTAAGGCTTAGAGGCACTTCTGGATGCTTGATTTCGGACGGCATAATTTTTGGCCCAAAAATAAAAAAATTCCTGACCGCGGAGTCAGGAAAACCTCCTGGGATGGGCCGGAGAAAATCAGGTCAAAGTGAAAAAGAAAGTCCGCCATGAGATTCGGGGTTGAATTTAAGGCTTAGAGGCACTTCTGGATGCTTGATTTGGGACGGCATAATTTTTGGCCGAAAAATCAAAAAATTCCTGACCGCGGAGTCAGGAAAACATCCCGGGATGGGCCGGACCGAATCAGGTCAAATTGAAAGACGAAGTCCGTGCTGAGATTCGGGGTTGAATTTAAGGATTAGAGGCACTTTTGGATGCTTGATTTGGGACGGCATAATTTTTGGCCAAAAAATCAAAAAATTCCTGACCGCGGAGTCAGGAAAACCTCCTGGGATGGGCTGGAGAAAATCAGGTCAAAGTGAAAAAGAAAGTCCGCCATGAGATTCGGGGTTGAATTTAAGGCTTAGAGGCACTTTTGGATGCTTGATTTGGGACGGCATATATTTGGCCCAAAAATCAAAAAATTCCTGACCGCGGAGTCAGGAAAACCTCCTGGGATGGGCCGGAGAAAATCAGGTCAAAGTGAAAAAGAAAGTCCGCCATGAGATTCGGGGTTGAATTTAAGGCTTAGAGGCACTTCTGGATGCTTGATTTGGGATGGCATAATTTTTGGCCCAAAAATCAAAAAATTCCTGACCGCGGAGACAGGAAAACATCCCGGGATGGGTCGGACCGAATCAGGTCAAATTGAAAGACGAAGTCCGTGCTGAGATTCGGGGTTGAATTTAAGGCTTAGAGGCACTTTTGGATGCTTGATTTGGGACAGCATAATTTTTGGGCCAAAAATCAAAAAATTCCTGACCACGGAGTCAGGAAAACCTCCCGGGATGGGTCGGACCGAATCAGGTCAAATTGAAAGACGAAATCCGTGCTGAGATTCGGGGTTGAATTTAAGGCTTAGAGGCACTTCTGGATGCTTGATTTGGGACGACATAATTTTTGGCCCAAAAATCAAAAAATTCCTGACCGCGGATTCCGGAAAACATCCCGGGATGGGCCGGACCGAATCAGGTCAAATTGAAAGACGAAGTCCGCGCTGAGATTCGGGGTTGAATTTAAGGCTTAGAGGCACTTTTGGATGCTTGATTTGGGACGGCATATATTTGGCCCAAAAATCAAAAAATTCCTGACCGCGGACTCAGGAAAACCTCCTGGGATGGGCCGGAGAAAATCAGGTCAAAGTGAAAAAGAAAGTCCGCGCTGAGATTCGGGGTTGAATTTAAGGCTTAGAGGCACTTTTGGATGCTTGATTTGGGACGGCATAATTTATGGGCCAAAAATCAAAAAATTCCTGACCGCGTTGTCAGGAAAACATCGCGGGATGGGCCGGACCGAATCAGGTCAAATTGAAAGACGAAGTCCGCGCTCAGATTCCAGGTTGAATTTAAGGCTTAGAGGCACTTTTGGATGCTTGATTTGGGACGGCATAATTTTTGGCCGAAAAATAAAAAAATTCCTGACCTCCGAGTCAGGAAAACCTCACGGGATGGGCCGGACCGAATCAGGTCAAATTGAAAGACGAAGTCCGCGCTGAGATTCGGGGTTGAATTTAAGGCTTAGAGGCACTTCTGGATGCTTGATTTGGGACGGCATAATTTTTGGCCCAAAAATCAAAAAATTCCTGACCGTGTAGTCAGGAAAACATCGCGGGATGGGCCGGACCGAATTAGGTCAAATTGAAAGACGAAGTCCGCGCTGAGATTCGGGGTTGAATTTAAGGCTTAGAGGCAATTTTGGATGCTTGATTTGGGACGGCATATATTTGGCCCAAAAATCAAAAAATTCCTGACCGCGGTGTCATGAAAACCTCCTGGGATGGGCCAGAGAAAATCAGTTCAAAGTGAAAAAGAAAGTCCGCCATGAGATTCGGGGTTGAATTTAAGGCTTAGAGGCACTTCTGGATGCTTGATTTGGGACGGCATAATTTTTGGCCCAAAAATCAAAAAATTCCTGACCGCGTAGTCAGGAAAACATCGCGGGATGGGCCGGACCGAATTAGGTCAAATTGAAAGACGAAGTCCGCGCTGAGATTCGGGGTTGAATTTAAGGCTTAGAGGCACTTTTGGATGCTTGATTTGGGACGGCATATATTTGGCCCAAAAATCAAAAAATTCCTGACCGCGGAGTCAGGAAAACCTCCTGGGATGGGCCGGAGAAAATCAGGTCAAAGTGAAAAACAAAGTCCGCCATGAGATTCGGGGTTGAATTTAAGGCTTAGAGGCACTTCTGGATGCTTGATTTCGGACGGCATAATTTTTGGCCCAAAAATAAAAAAATTCCTGACCGCGGAGTCAGGAAAACCTCCTGGGATGGGCCGGAGAAAATCAGGTCAAAGTGAAAAAGAAAGTCCGCCATGAGATTCGGGGTTGAATTTAAGGCTTAGAGGCACTTCTGGATGCTTGATTTGGGACGGCATAATTTTTGGCCGAAAAATCAAAAAATTCCTGACCGCGGAGTCAGGAAAACATCCCGGGATGGGCCGGACCGAATCAGGTCAAATTGAAAGACGAAGTCCGTGCTGAGATTCGCGGTTGAATTTAAGGATTAGAGGCACTTTTGGATGCTTGATTTGGGACGGCATAATTTTTGGCCAAAAAATCAAAAAATTCCTGACCGCGGAGTCAGGAAAACCTCCTGGGATGGGCTGGAGAAAATCAGGTCAAAGTGAAAAAGAAAGTCCGCCATGAGATTCGGGGTTGAATTTAAGGCTTAGAGGCACTTTTGGATGCTTGATTTGGGACGGCATATATTTGGCCCAAAAATCAAAAAATTCCTGACCGCGGAGTCAGGAAAACCTCCTGGGATGGGCCGGAGAAAATCAGGTCAAAGTGAAAAAGAAAGTCCGCCATGAGATTCGGGGTTGAATTTAAGGCTTAGAGGCACTTCTGGATGCTTGATTTGGGATGGCATAATTTTTGGCCCAAAAATCAAAAAATTCCTGACCGCGGAGACAGGAAAACATCCCGGGATGGGTCGGACCGAATCAGGTCAAATTGAAAGACGAAGTCCGTGCTGAGATTCGGGGTTGAATTTAAGGCTTAGAGGCACTTTTGGATGCTTGATTTGGGACAGCATAATTTTTGGGCCAAAAATCAAAAAATTCCTGACCACGGAGTCAGGAAAACCTCCCGGGATGGGTCGGACCGAATCAGGTCAAATTGAAAGACGAAATCCGTGCTGAGATTCGGGGTTGAATTTAAGGCTTAGAGGCACTTCTGGATGCTTGATTTGGGACGACATAATTTTTGGCCCAAAAATCAAAAAATTCCTGACCGCGGATTCCGGAAAACATCCCGGGATGGGCCGGACCGAATCAGGTCAAATTGAAAGACGAAGTCCGCGCTGAGATTCGGGGTTGAATTTAAGGCTTAGAGGCACTTTTGGATGCTTGATTTGGGACGGCATAATTTTTGGGCCAAAAATCAAAAAATTCCTGACTTCCGAGTCAGGAAAACCTCCCGGAATGGACCGGACCGAATCAGGTCAAATTGGAAAACAAAGTCCGCCATGAGATTCGGGGTTGAATTTAAGGCTTAGAGGCACTTCTGGATGCTTGATTTGGGACGGCATAATTTTTGGCCCAAAAATCAAAAAATTCCTGACCGCGTAGTCAGGAAATCATCGCGGGATGGGCCGGACCGAATCAGGTCAAATTGAAAGACGAAGTCCGTGCTGAGATTCGGGGTTGAATTTAAGGCTTAGAGGCACTTTTGGATGCTTGATTTGGGACGGCATAATTTTTGGCCCAAAAATCAAAAAATTCCTGACTTCCGAGTCAGGAAAACCTCCCGGGATGGACCGGACCGAATCAGGTCAAATTGGAAAAGAAAGTCCGCCATGAGATTCGGGGTTGAATTTAAGGCTTAGAGGCACTTCTGGATGCTTGATTTGGGACGGCGTAATTTTTGGCCCAAAAATCAAAAAATTCCTGACTTCCGAGTCAGGAAAACCTCCCGGGATGGACCGGACCGAATCAGGTCAAATTGGAAAACAAAGTCCGCCATGAGATTCGGGGTTGAATTTAAGGCTTAGAGGCACTTTTGGATGCTTGATTTGGGACGGCATATATTTGGCCCAAAAATCAAAAAATTCCTGACCGCGGAGTCAGGAAAACCTCCTGGGATGGGCCGGAGAAAATCAAGTCAAAGTGAAAAAGAAAGTCCGCCATGAGATTCGGGGTTGAATTTAAGGCTTAGAGGCACTTCTGGATGCTTGATTTGGGACGGCATAATTTGTGGCCCAAAAATCAAAAAATTCCTGACTTCCGAGTCAGGAAAACCTCCCGGGATGGACCGGACCGAATCAGGTCAAATTGGAAAACAAAGTCCGCCATGAGATTCGGGGTTGAATTTAAGGCTTAGAGGCACTTCTGGATGCTTGATTTGGGACGGCATAATTTTTGGCCCAAAAATCAAAAAATTCCTGACCGCGTAGTCAGGAAAACATCCTGGGATGGGCCGGACCGAATCAGGTCAAATTGAAAGACGAAGTCCGCACTGAGATTCGGGGTTGAATTTAAGGCTTAGAGGCACTTTTGGATGCTTGATTTGGGACGGTATATATTTGGCCCAAAAATCAAAAAATTCCTGACCACGGAGTCAAGAAAACCTCCTGGGATGGGCCGGAGAAAATCAGGTCAAAGTGAAAAACAAAGTCCGCCATGAGATTCGGGGTTGAATTTAAGGCTTAGAGGCACTTCTGGATGCTTGATTTGGGACGGCAAAATTTTTGGCCCAAAAATCAAAAAATTCCTGACCGCGGAGTCAGGAAAACCTCCTGGAATGGACCGGACCGAATCAGGTCAAATTGGAAAACAAAGTCCGCCATGAGATTCGGGGTTGAATTTAAGGCTTAGAGGCACTTCTGGATGCTTGATTTGGGACGGCATAATTTTTGGCCCAAAAATCAAAAAATTCCTGACCGCGTAGTCAGGAAATCATCGCGGGATGGGCCGGACCGAATCAGGTCAAATTGAAAGACGAAGTCCGCACTGAGATTCGGGGTTGAATTTAAGGCTTAGAGGCACTTTTGGATGCTTGATTTGGGACGGCATATATTTGGCCCAAAAATCAAAAAATTCCTGACCGCGGAGTCAGGAAAACCTCCTGGGATGGGCCGGAGAAAATCAGGTGAAAGTGAAAAAGAAAGTCCGCCATGAGATTCGGGGTTGAATTTAAGGCTTAGAGGCACTTCTGGATGCTTGATTTGGGACGGCATAATTTTTGGCCCAAAAATCAAAAAATTCCTGACCGCGGAGTCCGGAAAACATCCCCGGATGGGCCGGACCGAATCAGGTCAAATTGAAAGACGAAGTCCTCCATGAGATTCGGGGTTGAATTTAAGGCTTAGAGGCACTTTTGGATGCTTGATTTGGGACGGCATAATTTTTGGGCCAAAAATCAAAAAATTCCTGACTTCCGAGTCAGGAAAACCTCCCGGGATGGACCGGACCGAATCAGGTCAAATTGGAAAACAAAGTCCGCCATGAGATTCGGGGTTGAATTTAAGGCTTAGAGGCACTTCTGGATGCTTGATTTGGGACGGCATAATTTTTGGCCCAAAAATCAAAAAATTCCTGACTTCCGAGTCAGGAAAACCTCCCGGGATGGACCGGACCGAATCAGGTCAAATTGGAAAACAAAGTCCGCCATGAGATTCGGGGTTGAATTTAAGGCTTAGAGGCACTTTTGGATGCTTGATTTGGGACGGCATATATTTGGCCCAAAAATCAAAAAATTCCTGACCGCGGAGTCAGGAAAACCTCCCGGGATGGACCGGACCGAATCAGGTCAAATTGGAAAACAAAGTCCGCCATGAGATTCGGGGTTGAATTTAAGGCTTAGAGGCACTTCTGGATGCTTGATTTGGGACGGCATAATTTTTGGCCCAAAAATCAAAAAATTCCTGACCGCGTAGTCAGGAAAACATCCCGGGATGGGCCGGACCGAATCAGGTCAAATTGAAAGACGAAGTCTACGCTGAGATTCGGGGTTGAATTTAAGGCTTAGAGGCACTTCTGGATGCTTGATTTGGGACGGCATATATTTGGCCCAAAAATCAAAAAATTCCTGACCGCGGAGTCAGGAAAACCTCCTGGGATGGGCCGGAGAAAATCAGGTCAAAGTGAAAAAGAAAGTCCGCCATGAGATTCGGGGTTGAATTTAAGGCTTAGAGGCACTTCTGGATGCTTGATTTGGGACGGCATAATTTTTGGCCCAAAAATCAAAAAATTCCTGCCTGCGGAGTCAGGAAAACATCCCGGGATGGGCCGGACCGAATCAGGTCAAATTGAAAGACGAAGACCGCGCTGAGATTCGGGGTTGAATTTAAGGCTTAGAGGCACTTCTGGATGCTTGATTTGGGACGGCATAATTTTTGGCCCAAAAATCAAAAAATTCCTGACTTCCGAGTCAGGAAAACCTCCCGGGATGGACCGGACCGAATCAGGTCAAATTGGAAAACAAAGTCCGCCATGAGATTCGGGGTTGAATTTAAGGCTTAGAGGCACTTTTGGATGCTTGATTTGGGACGGCATATATTTGGCCCAAAAATCAAAAAATTCCTGACCGCGGAGTCAGGAAAACCTCCTGGGATGGGCCGGAGAAAATCAGGTCAAAGTGAAAAAGAAAGTCCGCCATGAGATTCGGGGTTGAATTTAAGGCTTAGAGGCACTTCTGGATGCTTGATTTGTGACGGCATAATTTTTGGCCCAAAAATCAAAAAATTCCTGACTGCGTAGTCAGGAAAACATCCCGGGATGGGCCGGACCGAATCAGGTCAAATTGAAAGACGAAGTCCGCGCTGAGATTCGGGGTTGAATTTAAGGCTTAGAGGCACTTTTGGATGCTTGATTTGGGACGGTATATATTTGGCCCAAAAATCAAAAAATTCCTGACCACGGAGTCAGGAAAACCTCCTGGGATGGGCCGGAGAAAATCAGGTCAAAGTGAAAAACAAAGTCCGCCATGAGATTCGGGGTTGAATTTAAGGCTTAGAGGCACTTCTGGATGCTTGATTTGGGACGGCAAAATTTTTGGCCCAAAAATCAAAAAATTCCTGACCGCGGAGTCAGGAAAACCTCCTGGGATGGGCAGGAGAAAATCAGGTCAATGTGAAAAACAAAGTCCGCCATGAGATTCGGGGTTGAATTTAAGGCTTAGAGGCACTTCTGGATGCTTGATTTGGGACGGCATAATTTTTGGCCCAAAAATCAAAAAATTCATGACCGCGGAGTCAGGATAACCTCCCGGGATGGGCTGGACCAAATCAGGTCAAATTGAAAGACGAAGTCCGCGCTGAGATTCGGGGTTGAATTTAAGGCTTAGAGGCACTTTTGGATGCTTGATTTGGGACGGCATAATTTTTGGGCCAAAAATCAAAAAATTCCTGACCGCGGAGTGAGGAAAACATCGCGGGATGGGCCGGACCGAATCAGGTCAAATTGAAAGACGAAGTCCGCGCTGAGATTCGGGGTTGAATTTAAGGCTTAGAGGCACTTTTGGATGCTTGATTTGGGACGGCATAATTTTTGGGCCAAAAATCCAAAAATTCCTGACTTCCGAGTCAGGAAAACCTCCCGGTATGGACCGGACCGAGTCAGGTCAAATTGGAAAACAAAGTCCGCCATGAGATTTGGGGTTGAATTTAAGGCTTAGAGGCACTTCTGGATGCTTGATTTGGGACGGCATAATTTTTGGCCAAAAAATCAAAAAATTCCTGACCGCGTAGTCAGGAAAACATCGCGGGATGGGCCGGACCGAATTAGGTCAAATTGAAAGACGAAGTCCGCGCTGAGATTCGGGGTTGAATTAAAGGCTTAGAGGCACTTTTGGATGCTTGATTTGGGACGGCATATATTTGGCCCAAAAATCAAAAAATTCCTGACTGCGGAGTCAGGAAAACCTCCTGGGATGGGCCGGAGAAAATCAGGTCAAAGTGAAAAACAAAGTCCGCCATGAGATTCGAGGTTGAATTTAAGGCTTAGAGGCACTTCTGGATGCTTGATTTGGGATGGCATAATTTTTGGCCCAAAAATCAAAAAATTCCTGACCGCGAAGTCAGGAAAACCTCCTGGGATGGGCCGGAGAAAATCAGGTCAAAGTGAAAAAGAAAGTCCGCCATGAGATTCGGGGTTGAATTTCAGGCTTAGAGGCACTTCTGGATGCTTGATTTGGGACAGCATAATTTTTGGCCGAAAAATCAAAAAATTCCTGACCGCGGAGTCAGGAAAACATCCCGGGATGGGCCGGACCGAATCAGGTCAAATTGAAAGACAAAGTCCGTGCTGAGATTCGGGGTTGAATTTAAGGATTAGAGGCACTTTTGGATGCTTGATTTGGGACGGCATAATTTTTGGGCCAAAAATTAAAAAATTTCTGACTTCCGAGTCAGGAAAACCTCCCGGGATGGACCGGACCAAATCAGGTAAAATTGGAAAACAAAGTCCGCCATGAGATTCGGGGTTGAATTTAAGGCTTAGAGGCACTTCTGGATGCTTGATTTGGGACGGCATAATTTTTGGCCCAAAAATCAAAAAATTCCTGACCACGGAGTCAGGAAAACCTCCTGGGATGGGCTGGAGAAAATCAGGTCAAAGTGAAAAAGAAAGTCCGCCATGAGATTCGGGGTTGAATTTAAGGCTTAGAGGCACTTTTGGATGCTTGATTTGGGACGGCATATATTTGGCCCAAAAATCAAAAAATTCCTGACCGCGGAGTCAGGAAAACCTCCTGGGATGGGCCGGAGAAAATCAGGTCAAAGTGAAAAAGAAAGTCCGCCATGAGATTCGGGGTTGAATTTAAGGCTTAGAGGCACTTCTGGATGCTTGATTTGGGACGGCATAATTTTTGGCCCAAAAATAAAAAAATTCCTGCCCGCGGATTGAGGAAAACATCCCGGGATGGGCCGGACCGAATCAGGTCAAATTGAAAGACGAAGACCGCACTGAGATTCGGGGTTGAATTTAAGGCTTAGAGGCACTTTTGGATGCTTGATTTGGGACGGCATAATTTTTGGGCCAAAAATCAAAAAATTCCTGACCGCGGAGTGAGGAAAACATCGCGGGATGGGCCGGACCGAATCAGGTCAAATTGAAAGACGAAGTCCGCGCTGAGATTCGGGGTTGAATTTAAGGCTTAGAGGCACTTTTGGATGCTTGATTTGGGACGGCATATATTTGGCCCAAAAATCAAAAAATTCCTGACCGCGGAGTCAGGAAAACCTCCTGGGATGGGCAGGAGAAAATCAGGTCAATGTGAAAAACAAAGTCCGCCATGAGATTCGGGGTTGAATTTAAGGCTTAGAGGCACTTCTGGATGCTTGATTTGGGACGGCATAATTTTTGGCCCAAAAATCAAAAAATTCCTGACCGCGGAGTCAGGATAACCTCCCGGGATGGGCTGGACCGAATCAGGTCAAATTGAAAGACGAAGTCCGCGCTGAGATTCGGGGTTGAATTTAAGGCTTAGAGGCACTTTTGGATGCTTGATTTGGGACGGCATAATTTTTGGGCCAAAAATCAAAAAATTCCTGACCGCGGAGTGAGGAAAACATCGCGGGATGGGCCGGACCGAATCAGGTCAAATTGAAAGACGAAGTCCGCGCTGAGATTCGGGGTTGAATTTAAGGCTTAGAGGCACTTTTGGATGCTTGATTTGGGACGGCATAATTTTTGGGCCAAAAATCCAAAAATTCCTGACTTCCGAGTCAGGAAAACCTCCCGGTATGGACCGGACCGAGTCAGGTCAAATTGGAAAACAAAGTCCGCCATGAGATTTGGGGTTGAATTTAAGGCTTAGAGGCACTTCTGGATGCTTGATTTGGGACGGCATAATTTTTGGCCAAAAAATCAAAAAATTCCTGACCGCGTAGTCAGGAAAACATCGCGGGATGGGCCGGACCGAATTAGGTCAAATTGAAAGACGAAGTCCGCGCTGAGATTCGGGGTTGAATTAAAGGCTTAGAGGCACTTTTGGATGCTTGATTTGGGACGGCATATATTTGGCCCAAAAATCAAAAAATTCCTGACTGCGGAGTCAGGAAAACCTCCTGGGATGGGCCGGAGAAAATCAGGTCAAAGTGAAAAACAAAGTCCGCCATGAGATTCGAGGTTGAATTTAAGGCTTAGAGGCACTTCTGGATGCTTGATTTGGGATGGCATAATTTTTGGCCCAAAAATCAAAAAATTCCTGACCGCGAAGTCAGGAAAACCTCCTGGGATGGGCCGGAGAAAATCAGGTCAAAGTGAAAAAGAAAGTCCGCCATGAGATTCGGGGTTGAATTTCAGGCTTAGAGGCACTTCTGGATGCTTGATTTGGGACAGCATAATTTTTGGCCGAAAAATCAAATAATTCCTGACCGCGGAGTCAGGAAAACATCCCGGGATGGGCCGGACCGAATCAGGTCAAATTGAAAGACAAAGTCCGTGCTGAGATTCGGGGTTGAATTTAAGGATTAGAGGCACTTTTGGATGCTTGATTTGGGACGGCATAATTTTTGGGCCAAAAATTAAAAAATTTCTGACTTCCGAGTCAGGAAAACCTCCCGGGATGGACCGGACCAAATCAGGTAAAATTGGAAAACAAAGTCCGCCATGAGATTCGGGGTTGAATTTAAGGCTTAGAGGCACTTCTGGATGCTTGATTTGGGACGGCATAATTTTTGGCCCAAAAATCAAAAAATTCCTGACCACGGAGTCAGGAAAACCTCCTGGGATGGGCTGGAGAAAATCAGGTCAAAGTGAAAAAGAAAGTCCGCCATGAGATTCGGGGTTGAATTTAAGGCTTAGAGGCACTTTTGGATGCTTGATTTGGGACGGCATATATTTGGCCCAAAAATCAAAAAATTCCTGACCGCGGAGTCAGGAAAACCTCCTGGGATGGGCCGGAGAAAATCAGGTCAAAGTGAAAAAGAAAGTCCGCCATGAGATTCGGGGTTGAATTTAAGGCTTAGAGGCACTTCTGGATGCTTGATTTGGGACGGCATAATTTTTGGCCCAAAAATAAAAAAATTCCTGCCCGCGGATTGAGGAAAACATCCCGGGATGGGCCGGACCGAATCAGGTCAAATTGAAAGACGAAGACCGCACTGAGATTCGGGGTTGAATTTAAGGCTTAGAGGCACTTTTGGATGCTTGATTTGGGACGGCATAATTTTTGGGCCAAAAATCAAAAAATTCCTGACCGCGGAGTGAGGAAAACATCGCGGGATGGGCCGGACCGAATCAGGTCAAATTGAAAGACGAAGTCCGCGCTGAGATTCGGGGTTGAATTTAAGGCTTAGAGGCACTTTTGGATGCTTGATTTGGGACGGCATATATTTGGCCCAAAAATCAAAAAATTCCTGACCGCGGAGTCAGGAAAACCTCCTGGGATGGGCAGGAGAAAATCAGGTCAATGTGAAAAACAAAGTCCGCCATGAGATTCGGGGTTGAATTTAAGGCTTAGAGGCACTTCTGGATGCTTGATTTGGGACGGCATAATTTTTGGCCCAAAAATCAAAAAATTCCTGACCGCGGAGTCAGGATAACCTCCCGGGATGGGCTGGACCGAATCAGGTCAAATTGAAAGACGAAGTCCGCGCTGAGATTCGGGGTTGAATTTAAGGCTTAGAGGCACTTTTGGATGCTTGATTTGGGACGGCATAATTTTTGGGCCAAAAATCAAAAAATTCCTGACCGCGGAGTGAGGAAAACATCGCGGGATGGGCCGGACCGAATCAGGTCAAATTGAAAGACGAAGTCCGCGCTGAGATTCGGGGTTGAATTTAAGGCTTAGAGGCACTTTTGGATGCTTGATTTGGGACGGCATAATTTTTGGGCCAAAAATCCAAAAATTCCTGACTTCCGAGTCAGGAAAACCTCCCGGTATGGACCGGACCGAGTCAGGTCAAATTGGAAAACAAAGTCCGCCATGAGATTTGGGGTTGAATTTAAGGCTTAGAGGCACTTCTGGATGCTTGATTTGGGACGGCATAATTTTTGGCCAAAAAATCAAAAAATTCCTGACCGCGTAGTCAGGAAAACATCGCGGGATGGGCCGGACCGAATTAGGTCAAATTGAAAGACGAAGTCCGCGCTGAGATTCGGGGTTGAATTAAAGGCTTAGAGGCACTTTTGGATGCTTGATTTGGGACGGCATATATTTGGCCCAAAAATCAAAAAATTCCTGACTGCGGAGTCAGGAAAACCTCCTGGGATGGGCCGGAGAAAATCAGGTCAAAGTGAAAAACAAAGTCCGCCATGAGATTCGAGGTTGAATTTAAGGCTTAGAGGCACTTCTGGATGCTTGATTTGGGATGGCATAATTTTTGGCCCAAAAATCAAAAAATTCCTGACCGCGAAGTCAGGAAAACCTCCTGGGATGGGCCGGAGAAAATCAGGTCAAAGTGAAAAAGAAAGTCCGCCATGAGATTCGGGGTTGAATTTCAGGCTTAGAGGCACTTCTGGATGCTTGATTTGGGACAGCATAATTTTTGGCCGAAAAATCAAATAATTCCTGACCGCGGAGTCAGGAAAACATCCCGGGATGGGCCGGACCGAATCAGGTCAAATTGAAAGACAAAGTCCGTGCTGAGATTCGGGGTTGAATTTAAGGATTAGAGGCACTTTTGGATGCTTGATTTGGGACGGCATAATTTTTGGGCCAAAAATTAAAAAATTTCTGACTTCCGAGTCAGGAAAACCTCCCGGGATGGACCGGACCAAATCAGGTAAAATTGGAAAACAAAGTCCGCCATGAGATTCGGGGTTGAATTTAAGGCTTAGAGGCACTTCTGGATGCTTGATTTGGGACGGCATAATTTTTGGCCCAAAAATCAAAAAATTCCTGACCACGGAGTCAGGAAAACCTCCTGGGATGGGCTGGAGAAAATCAGGTCAAAGTGAAAAAGAAAGTCCGCCATGAGATTCGGGGTTGAATTTAAGGCTTAGAGGCACTTTTGGATGCTTGATTTGGGACGGCATATATTTGGCCCAAAAATCAAAAAATTCCTGACCGCGGAGTCAGGAAAACCTCCTGGGATGGGCCGGAGAAAATCAGGTCAAAGTGAAAAAGAAAGTCCGCCATGAGATTCGGGGTTGAATTTAAGGCTTAGAGGCACTTCTGGATGCTTGATTTGGGACGGCATAATTTTTGGCCCAAAAATAAAAAAATTCCTGCCCGCGGAGTGAGGAAAACATCCCGGGATGGGCCGGACCGAATCAGGTCAAATTGAAAGACGAAGACCGCACTGAGATTCGGGGTTGAATTTAAGGCTTAGAGGCACTTCTGGATGCTTGATTTGGGACGGCATAATTTTTGGCCCAAAAATCAAAAAATTCCTGACCACGGAGTCAGGAAAACCTCCTGGGATGGGCTGGAGAAAATCAGGTCAAAGTGAAAAAGAAAGTCCGCCATGAGATTCGGGGTTGAATTTAAGGCTTAGAGGCACTTTTGGATGCTTGATTTGGGACGGCATATATTTGGCCCAAAAATCAAAAAATTCCTGACCGCGGAGTCAGTAAAACCTCCTGGGATGGGCCGGAGAAAATCAGGTCAAAGTGAAAAAGAAAGTCCGCCATGAGATTCGGGGTTGAATTTAAGGCTTAGAGGCACTTCTGGATGCTTGATTTGGGACGGCATAATTTTTGGCCCAAAAATAAAAAAATTCCTGCCCGCGGAGTGAGGAAAACATCCCGGGATGGGCCGGACCGAATCAGGTCAAATTGAAAGACGAAGACCGCACTGAGATTCGGGGTTGAATTTAAGGCTTAGAGGCACTTTTGGATGCTTGATTTGGGACGGCATAATTTTTGGGCCAAAAATCAAAAAATTCCTGACCGCGGAGTCAGGAAAACATCGCGGGATGGGCCGGACCGAATCAGGTCAAATTGAAAGACGAAGTCCGCGCTGAGATTCGGGGTTGAATTTAAGGCTTAGAGGCACTTTTGGATGCTTGATTTGGGACGGCATAATTTTTGGGCCAAAAATCCAAAAATTCCTGACTTCCGAGTCAGGAAAACCTCCCGGTATGGACCGGACCGAGTCAGGTCAAATTGGAAAACAAAGTCCGCCATGAGATTTGGGGTTGAATTTAAGGCTTAGAGGCACTTCTGGATGCTTGATTTGGGACGGCATAATTTTTGGCCAAAAAATCAAAAAATTCCTGACCGCGTAGTCAGGAAAACATCGCGGGATGGGCCGGACCGAATTAGGTCAAATTGAAAGACGAAGTCCGCGCTGAGATTCGGGGTTGAATTAAAGGCTTAGAGGCACTTTTGGATGCTTGATTTGGGACGGCATATATTTGGCCCAAAAATCAAAAAATTCCTGACTGCGGAGTCAGGAAAACCTCCTGGGATGGGCCGGAGAAAATCAGGTCAAAGTGAAAAACAAAGTCCGCCATGAGACTCGAGGTTGAATTTAAGGCTTAGAGGCACTTCTGGATGCTTGATTTGGGATGGCATAATTTTTGGCCCAAAAATCAAAAAATTCCTGACCGCGGAGTCAGGAAAACCTCCTGGGATGGGCCGGAGAAAATCAGGTCAAAGTGAAAAAGAAAGTCCGCCATGAGATTCGGGGTTGAATTTAAGGCTTAGAGGCACTTCTGGATGCTTGATTTGGGACAGCATAATTTTTGGCCGAAAAATCAAAAAATTCCTGACCGCGGAGTCAGGAAACATCCCGGGATGGGCCGGACCGAATCAGGTCAAATTGAAAGACAAAGTCCGTGCTGAGATTCGGGGTTGAATTTAAGGATTAGAGGCACTTTTGGATGCTTGATTTGGGACGGCATAATTTTTGGGCCAAAAATTAAAAAATTTCTGACTTCCGAGTCAGGAAAACCTCCCGGGATGGACCGGACCAAATCAGGTAAAATTGGAAAACAAAGTCCGCCATGAGATTCGGGGTTGAATTTAAGGCTTAGAGGCACTTCTGGATGCTTGATTTGGGACGGCATAATTTTTGGCCCAAAAATCAAAAAATTCCTGACCACGGAGTCAGGAAAACCTCCTTGGATGGGCTGGAGAAAATCAGGTCAAAGTTGAAAAGAAAGTCCGCCATGAGATTCGGGGTTGAATTTAAGGCTTAGAGGCACTTTTGGATGCTTGATTTGGGACGGCATATATTTGGCCCAAAAATCAAAAAATTCCTGACCGCGGAGTCAGGAAAACCTCCTGGGATGGGCCGGAGAAAATCAGGTCAAAGTGAAAAAGAAAGTCCGCCATGAGATTCGGGGTTGAACTTAAGGCTTAGAGGCACTTCTGGATGCTTGATTTGGGACGGCATAATTTTTGGCCCAAAAATAAAAAAATTCCTGACCGCGGAGACAGGAAAACATCGCGGGATGGGCCGGACCGAATCAGGTCAAATTGAAAGACGAAGTCCGTGCTGAGATTCGGGGTTGAATTTAAGGCTTAGAGGCACTTCTGGATGCTTGATTTGGGACGGCATAATTTTTGGCCCAAAAATCAAAAAATTCCTGACCGCGTAGTCAGGAAAACATCGCGGGATGGGCCGGACCGAATCAGGTCAAATTGAAAGACGAAGTCCGCGCTGAGATTCGGGGTTGAATTTAAGGCTTAGAGGCACTTCTGGATGCTTGATTTGGGACGGCATAATTTTTGGCCCAAAAATCAAAAAATTCCTTACCGCGGAGTCAGGAAAACCTCCTGGGGTGGGCCGGAGAAAATCAGGTCAAAGTGAAAAAGAAAGTCCGCCATGGGATTCGGGGTTGAATTTAAGGCTTAGAGGCACTTCTGGATGCTTGATATGTGACGGCATAATTTTTGGCCCAAAAATCAAAAAATTCCTGACCCCGGAGTCCGGAAAACATCCCGGGATGGGCCGGACCGAATCAGGTCAAATTGAAAGACGAAGTCCGCGCTGAGATTCGGGGTTGAATTTAAGGCTTAGAGGCACTTCTGGATGCTTGATTTGGGACGGCATAATTTTTGGCCCAAAAATCAAAAAATTCCTTACCGCGGAGTCAGGAAAACCTCCTGGGGTGGGCCGGATAAAATCAGGTCAAAGTGAAAAAGAAAGTCCGCCATGAGATTCGGGGTTGAATTTAAGGCTTAGAGGCACTTCTGGATGCTTGATTTGGGACGGCATAATTTTTGGGCCAAAAATTAAAAAATTCCTGACTTCCGAGTCAGGAAAACCTCCCGGGATGGACCGGACCAAATCAGGTCAAATTGGAAAACAAAGTCCGCCATGAGATTCGGGGTTGAATTTAAGGCTTAGAGGCACTTCTGGATGCTTGATTTGGGACGGCATAATTTTTGGCCAAAAAATCAAAAAATTCCTGACCGCGTAGTCAGGAAAACATCGCGGGATGGGCCGGACCGAATTAGGTCAAATTGAAAGACGAAGTCCGCGCTGAGATTCGGGGTTGAATTAAAGGCTTAGAGGCACTTTTGGATGCTTGATTTGGGACGGCATATATTTGGCCCAAAAATCAAAAAATTCCTGACTGCGGAGTCAGGAAAACCTCCTGGGATGGGCCGGAGAAAATCAGGTCAAAGTGAAAAACAAAGTCCGCCATGAGATTCGAGGTTGAATTTAAGGCTTAGAGGCACTTCTGGATGCTTGATTTGGGATGGCATAATTTTTGGCCCAAAAATGAAAAAATTCCTGACCGCGGAGACAGGAAAACATCCCGGGATGGGCCGGACCGAATCAGGTCAAATTGAAAGACGAAGTCCGTGCTGAGATTCGGGGTTGAATTTAAGGCTTAGAGGCACTTCTGGATGCTTGATTTGGGACGGCATAATTTTTGGCCCAAAAATCAAAAAATTCCTGACCGCGTAGTCAGGAAAACATCGCGGGATGGGCCGGACCGAATCAGGTCAAATTGAAAGACGAAGTCCGCGCTGAGATTCGGGGTTGAATTTAAGGCTTAGAGGCACTTCTGGATGCTTGATTTGGGACGGCATAATTTTTGGCCCAAAAATCAAAAAATTCCTTACCGCGGAGTCAGGAAAACCTCCTGGGGTGGGCCGGAGAAAATCAGGTCAAAGTGAAAAAGAAAGTCCGCCATGGGATTCGGGGTTGAATTTAAGGCTTAGAGGCACTTCTGGATGCTTGATATGGGACGGCATAATTTTTGGCCCAAAAATCAAAAAATTCCTGACCCCGGAGTCCGGAAAACATCCCGGGATGGGCCGGACCGAATCAGGTCAAATTGAAAGACGAAGTCCGCGCTGAGATTCGGGGTTGAATTTAAGGCTTAGAGGCACTTCTGGATGCTTGATTTGGGACGGCATAATTTTTGGCCGAAAAATAAAAAAATTCCTGACCTCCGAGTCAGGAAAACCTCACGGGATGGGCCGGACCAAATCAGGTCAAATTGAAAGACGAAGTCCGCGCTGAGATTCGGGGCTGAATTAAAGGCTTAGAGGCACTTTTGGATGCTTGATTTGGGACGGCATATATTTGGCCCAAAAATCAAAAAATTCCTGACTGCGGAGTCAGGAAAACCTCCTGGGATGGGCCGGAGAAAATCAGGTCAAAGTGAAAAAGAAAGTCCGCCATGAGATTCGGGGTTGAATTTAAGGCTTAGAGGCACTTCTGGATGCTTGATTTGGGACGGCATAATTTTTGGGCCAAAAATTAAAAAATTCCTGACTTCCGAGTCAGGAAAACCTCCCGGGATGGACCGGACCAAATCAGGTCAAATTGGAAAACAAAGTCCGCCATGAGATTCGGGGTTGAATTTAAGGCTTAGAGGCACTTCTGGATGCTTGATTTGGGACGGCATAATTTTTGGCCCAAAAATCAAAAAATTCCTGACCGCGGAGTCAGGAAAACCTCCTGGGATGGGCTGGAGAAAATCAGGTCAAAGTGAAAAATAAAGTCCGCCATGAGATTCGGGGTTGAATTTAAGGCTTAGAGGCACTTTTGGATGCTTGATTTGGGACGGCATATATTTGGCCCAAAAATCAAAAAATTCCTGACTGCGGAGTCAGGAAAACCTCCTGGGATGGGCCGGAGAAAATCAGTTCAAAGTGAAAAAGAAAGTCCGCCATGAGATTCGGGGTTGAATTTAAGGCTTAGAGGCACTTCTGGATGCTTGATTTGGGACGGCATAATTTTTGGCCCAAAAATCAAAAAATTCCTGACCGCGGAGACAGGAAAACATCCCGGGATGGGCCGGACCGAATCAGGTCAAATTGAAAGACGAAGTCCGTGCTGAGATTCGGGGTTGAATTTAAGGCTTAGAGGCACTTCTGGATGCTTGATTTGGGACGGCATAATTTTTGGCCCAAAAATCAAAAAATTCCTGACCGCGTAGTCAGGAAAACATCGCGGGATGGGCCGGACCGAATCAGGTCAAATTGAAAGACGAAGTCCGCGCTGAGATTCGGGGTTGAATTTAAGGCTTAGAGGCACTTTTGGATGCTTGATTTGGGACGGCATATATTTGGCCCAAAAATCAAAAAATTCCTGACCGCGGAGTCAGGAAAACCTCCTGGGATCGGCCAGAGAAAATCAGGTCAAAGTGAAAAAGAAAGTCCGCCATGGGATTCGGGGTTGAATTTAAGGCTTAGAGGCACTTCTGGATGCTTGATATGGGACGGCATAATTTTTGGCCCAAAAATCAAAAAATTCCTGACCCCGGAGTCCGGAAAACATCCCGGGATGGGCCGGACCGAATCAGGTCAAATTGAAAGACGAAGTCCGCGCTGAGATTCGGGGTTGAATTTAAGGCTTAGAGGCACTTCTGGATGCTTGATTTGGGACGGCATAATTTTTGGCCGAAAAATAAAATAATTCCTGACCTCCGAGTCAGGAAAACCTCACGGGATGGGCCGGACCGAATCAGGTCAAATTGAAAGACGAAGTCCGCGCTGAGATTCGGGGTTGAATTTAAGGCTTAGAGGCACTTTTGGATGCTTGATTTGGGACGGCATATATTTGGCCCAAAAATCAAAAAATTCCTGACCGCGGACTCATGAAAACCTCCTGGGATGGGCCGGAGAAAATCAGTTCAAAGTGAAAAAGAAAGTCCGCCATGAGATTCGGGGTTGAATTTAAGGCTTAGAGGCACTTCTGGATGCTTGATTTGGGACGGCATAATTTTTGGGCCAAAAATTAAAAAATTCCTGACTTCCGAGTCAGGAAAACCTCCCGTGATGGACCGGACCAAATCAGGTCAAATTAGAAAACAAAGTCCGCCATGAGATTCGGGGTTGAATTTAAGGCTTAGAGGCACTTCTGGATGCTTGATTTGGGACGGCATAATTTTTGGCCCAAAAATCAAAAAATTCCTGACCGCGTTGTCAGGAAAACATCGCGGGATGGGCCGGACCGAATCAGGTCAAATTGAAAGACGAAATCCGCGCTCAGATTCCGGGTTGAATTTAAGGCTTAGAGGCACTTTTGGATGCTTGATTTGGGACGGCATAATTTTTGGCCGAAAAATAAAAAAATTCCTGACCTCCGAGTCAGGAAAACCTCACGGGATGGGCCGGACCGAATCAGGTCAAATTGAAAGACGAAGTCCTTGCTGAGATTCGGGGTTGAATTTAAGGCTTAGAGGCACTTTTGGATGCTTGATTTGGGACGGCATATATTTGGCCCAAAAATCAAAAAATTCCTGACCGCGGAGTCATGAAAACCTCCTGGGATGGGCCGGAGAAAATCAGTTCAAAGTGAAAAAGAAAGTCCGCCATGAGATTCGGGGTTGAATTTAAGGCTTAGAGGCACTTCTGGATGCTTGATTTGGGACGGCATAATTTTTGGCCCAAAAATCAAAAAATTCCTGACCGCGGAGTCCGGAAAACATCGCGGGATGGGCCGGACCGAATCAGGTCAAATTGAAAGACGAAGTCCGCGCTGAGATTCGCGGTTGAATTTAAGGCTTAGAGGCACTTTTGGATGCTTGATTTGGGACGGCATAATTTTTGGGCCAAAAATCCAAAAATTCCTGACTTCCGAGTCAGGAAAACCTCCCGGTATGGACCGGACCGAGTCAGGTCAAATTGGAAAACAAAGTCCGCCATGAGATTTGGGGTTGAATTTAAGGCTTAGAGGCACTTCTGGATGCTTGATTTGGGACGGCATAATTTTTGGCCGAAAAATAAAATAATTCCTGACCTCCGAGTCAGGAAAACCTCACGGGATGGGCCGGACCGAATCAGGTCAAATTGAAAGACGAAGTCCGCGCTGAGATTCGGGGTTGAATTTAAGGCTTAGAGGCACTTTTGGATGCTTGATTTGGGACGGCATATATTTGGCCCAAAAATCAAAAAATTCCTGACCGCGGACTCATGAAAACCTCCTGGGATGGGCCGGAGAAAATCAGTTCAAAGTGAAAAAGAAAGTCCGCCATGAGATTCGGGGTTGAATTTAAGGCTTAGAGGCACTTCTGGATGCTTGATTTGGGACGGCATAATTTTTGGGCCAAAAATTAAAAAATTCCTGACTTCCGAGTCAGGAAAACCTCCCGTGATGGACCGGACCAAATCAGGTCAAATTGGAAAACAAAGTCCGCCATGAGATTCGGGGTTGAATTTAAGGCTTAGAGGCACTTCTGGATGCTTGATTTGGGACGGCATAATTTTTGGCCCAAAAATCAAAAAATTCCTGACCGCGTTGTCAGGAAAACATCGCGGGATGGGCCGGACCGAATCAGGTCAAATTGAAAGACGAAATCCGCGCTCAGATTCCGGGTTGAATTTAAGGCTTAGAGGCACTTTTGGATGCTTGATTTGGGACGGCATAATTTTTGGCCGAAAAATAAAAAAATTCCTGACCTCCGAGTCAGGAAAACCTCCTGGGATGGGCCGGAGAAAATCAGTTCAAAGTGAAAAAGAAAGTCCGCCATGAGATTCGGGGTTGAATTTAAGGCTTAGAGGCACTTCTGGATGCTTGATTTGGGACGGCATAATTTTTGGCCCAAAAATCAAAAAATTCCTGACCGCGGAGTCCGGAAAACATCGCGGGATGGGCCGGACCGAATCAGGTCAAATTGAAAGACGAAGTCTGCGCTGAGATTCGCGGTTGAATTTAAGGCTTAGAGGCACTTTTGGATGCTTGATTTGGGACGGCATAATTTTTGGGCCAAAAATCCAAAAATTCCTGACTTCCGAGTCAGGAAAACCTCCCGGTATGGACCGGACCGAGTCAGGTCAAATTGGAAAACAAAGTCCGCCATGAGATTTGGGGTTGAATTTAAGGCTTAGAGGCACTTCTGGATGCTTGATTTGGGACGGCATAATTTTTGGCCAAAAAATCAAAAAATTCCTGACCGCGTAGTCAGGAAAACATCCCGGGATGGGCCGGACCGAATTAGGTCAAATTGAAAGACGAAGTCCGCGCTGAGATTCGGGGTTGAATTAAAGGCTTAGAGGCACTTTTGGATGCTTGATTTGGGACGGCATATATTTGGCCCAAAAATCAAAAAATTCCTGACTGCGGAGTCAGGAAAACCTCTTGGGATGGGCCGGAGAAAATCAGGTCAAAGTGAAAAACAAAGTCCGCCATGAGATTCGAGGTTGAATTTAAGGCTTAGAGGCACTTCTGGATGCTTGATTTGGGATGGCATAATTTTTGGCCCAAAAATCAAAAAATTCCTGACCGCGGAGTCAGGAAAACCTCCTGGGATGGGCCGGAGAAAATCAGGTCAAAGTGAAAAAGAAAGTCCGCCATGAGATTCGGGGTTGAATTTAAGGCTTAGAGGCACTTCTGGATGCTTGATTTGGGACAGCATAATTTTTGGCCGAAAAATCAAAAAATTCCTGACCGCGGAGTCAGGAAAACATCCCGGGATGGGCCGGACCGAATCAGGTCAAATTGAAAGACAAAGTCCGTGCTGAGATTCGGGGTTGAATTTAAGGATTAGAGGCACTTTTGGATGCTTGATTTGGGACGGCATAATTTTTGGGCCAAAAATTAAAAAATTCCTGACTTCCGAGTCAGGAAAACCTCCCGGGATGGACCGGACCAAATCAGGTCAAATTGGAAAACAAAGTCCGCCATGAGATTCGGGGTTGAATTTAAGGCTTAGAGGCACTTCTGGATGCTTGATTTGGGACGGCATAATTTTTGGCCCAAAAATCAAAAAATTCCTGACCGCGGAGTCAGGAAAACCTCCTGGGATGGGCTGGAGAAAATCAGGTCAAAGTGAAAAAGAAAGTCCGCCATGAGATTCGGGGTTGAATTTAAGGCTTAGAGGCACTTTTGGATGCTTGATTTGGGACGGCATATATTTGGCCCAAAAATCAAAAAATTCCTGACCGCGGAGTCAGGAAAACCTCCTGGGATGGGCCGGAGAAAATCAGGTCAAAGTGAAAAAGAAAGTCCGCCATGAGATTCGGGGTTGAATTTAAGGCTTAGACGCACTTCTGGATGCTTGATTTGGGACGGCATAATTTTTGGCCCAAAAATCAAAAAATTCCTGACCGCGGAGACAGGAAAACATCCCGGGATGGGCCGGACCGAATCAGGTCAAATTGAAAGACGAAGTCCGTGCTGAGATTCGGGGTTGAATTTAAGGCTTAGAGGCACTTCTGGATGCTTGATTTGGCACGGCATAATTTTTGGCCCAAAAATCAAAAAATTCCTGACCGCGTAGTCAGGAAAACATCGCGGGATGGGCCGGACCGAATCAGGTCAAATTGAAAGACGAAGTCCGCGCTGAGATTCGGGGTTGAATTTAAGGCTTAGAGGCACTTCTGGATGCTTGATTTGGGACGGCATAATTTTTGGCCCAAAAATCAAAAAATTCCTGACCGCGTAGTCAGGAAAACATCGCGGGATGGGCCGGACCGAATCAGGTCAAATTGAAAGACGAAGTCCGCGCTGAGATTCGGGGTTGAATTTAAGGCTTAGAGGCACTTTTGGATGCTTGATTTGGGACGGCATATATTTGGCCCAAAAATCAAAAAATTCCTGACCGCGGAGTCAGGAAAACCTCCTGGGATGGGCCAGAGAAAATCAGGTCAAAGTGAAAAAGAAAGTCCGCCATGGGATTCGGGGTTGAATTTAAGGCTTAGAGGCACTTCTGGATGCTTGATATGGGACGGCATAATTTTTGGCCCAAAAATCAAAAAATTCCTGACCCCGGAGTCCGGAAAACATCCCGGGATGGGCCGGACCGAATCAGGTCAAATTGAAAGACGAAGTCCGCGCTGAGATTCGGGGTTGAATTTAAGGCTTAGAGGCACTTCTGGATGCTTGATTTGGGACGGCATAATTTTTGGCCGAAAAATAAAATAATTCCTGACCTCCGAGTCAGGAAAACCTCACGGGATGGGCCGGACCGAATCAGGTCAAATTGAAAGACGAAGTCCGCGCTGAGATTCGGGGTTGAATTTAAGGCTTAGAGGCACTTTTGGATGCTTGATTTGGGACGGCATATATTTGGCCCAAAAATCAAAAAATTCCTGACCGCGGACTCATGAAAACCTCCTGGGATGGGCCGGAGAAAATCAGTTCAAAGTGAAAAAGAAAGTCCGCCATGAGATTCGGGGTTGAATTTAAGGCTTAGAGGCACTTCTGGATGCTTGATTTGGGACGGCATAATTTTTGGCCCAAAAATCAAAAAATTCCTGACCGCGGAGTCAGGAAAACCTCCCGGGATGGGCCGGACCGAATCAGGTAAAATTGGAAAACAAAGTCCGCCATGAGATTCGGGGTAGAATTTAAGGCTTAGAGGCACTTCTGGATGCTTGATTTGGGACGGCATAATTTTTGGGCCAAAAATCAAAAAATTCCTGACCGCGGAGTTAGGAAAACCTCCCGGGATGGGCCAGAACCAATGAGGTCAAATTGAAAAACAAAGTCCACCATGAGATTCGGGGTTGAATTTAAGGCTTAGAGGCACTTTTGGATGCTTGATTTGGGACGGCATAATTTTTGGCCCAAAAATCATAAAATTCCTGAATGCGGAGTCAGGAAAACCTCCCGGGATCGGCCGGACCGAATCAGGTAAAATTGGAAAACAAAGTCCGCCATGAGATTCGGGGTTGAATTTAAGGCTTAGAGGCACTTCTGGATGCTTGATTTGGGACGGCATAATTTTTGGCCCAAAAATCAAAAAATTCCTGACCGCAGAGTCAGGAAAACATCGCGGGATGGGCCGGACCGAATCAGGTCAAATTGAAAGACGAAGTCCGCGCTGAGATTCGGGGTTGAATTTAAGGCTTAGAGGCACTTTTGGATGCTTGATTTGGGACGGCATATATTTGGCCCAAAAATCAAAAAATTCCTAACCGCGGAGTCAAGAAAACCTCCTGGGATGGGCCGGAGAAAGTCAGGTCAAAGTGAAAAACAAAGTCCGCCATGAGATTCGGGGTTGAATTTAAGGCTTAGAGGCACTTCTGGATGCTTGATTTGGGACGGCATATAATTGGCCCAACAATCAAAAAATTCCTGACCTCCGAGTCAGGAAAACCTCCCAGGTTGGACCGGACCGAATCAGGTCAAATTGGAAAACAAAGTCCGCCATGAGATTCGGGGTTGAATTTAAGGCTTAGAGGCACTTTTGGATGCTTGATTTGGGACGGCATATAATTGGCCCAAAAATCAAAAAATTCCTGACCGTGGAGTCAGGAAAACCTCCCGGGATGGGCCGGACCGAATCAGGTAAAATTGGAAAACAAAGTCCGCCATGACATTCGGGGTTGAATTTAAGGCTTAGAGGCACTTTTGGATGCTTGATTTGGGACGGCATAATTTTTGGCCCAAAAATCAAAAAATTCCTGACCGCGGAGTCAGGAAAACCTCCCGGGATGGGCCGGACCGAATCAGGTAAAATTGGAAAACAAAGTCCGCCATGACATTCGGGGTTGAATTTAAGGCTTAGAGGCACTTTTGGATGCTTGATTTGGGACGGCATATAATTGGCCCAAAAATCAAAAAATTCCTGACCTCGGAGTCAGGAAAATCTCCTGGGATGGGCCAGAGAAAATCAGGTCAAAGTGAAAAACAAAGTCCGCCATGAGATTCGGGGTTGAATTTAAGGCTTAGAAGCACTTCTGGATGCTTGATTTGGGACGGCATAATTTTTGGCCCAAAAATCAAAAAATTCCTGACCGCGGAGTCAGGAAAACCTCCCGGGATGGGCCGGACCGAATCAGGTAAAATTGGAAAACAAAGTCCGCCATGAGATTCGGGGTTGAATTTAAGGCTTAGAGGCACTTCTGGATGCTTGATTTGGGACGGCATAATTTTTGGCCCAAAAATCAAAAAATTCCTGACCGCAGAGTCAGGAAAACATCCTGGAATGGGCCGGACCAAATCAGGTCAAATTGAAAGACGAAGTCCGCGCTGAGATTCGGGGTTGAATTTAAGGCTTAGAGGCACTTTTGGATGCTTGATTTGGGACGGCATATATTTGGCCCAAAAATCAAAAAATTCCTGACCGCGGAGTCAGGAAAACCTCCTGGGATCGGCCGGAGAAAGTCAGGTCAAAGTGAAAAACAAAGTCCGCCATGGTATTCGGGGTAGAATTTAAGGCTTAGAGGCACTTCTGGATGCTTGATTTGGGACGGCATAATTTTTGGCCCAAAAATCAAAAAATTCCTGACCGCGGAGTTAGGAAAACCTCCCGGGATGGGCCAGACCCAATGAGGTCAAATTGAAAAACAAAGTCCACCATGAGATTCGGGGTTGAATTTAAGGCTTAGAGGCACTTTTGGATGCTTGATTTGGGACGGCATAATTTTTGGCCCAAAAATCAAAAAATTCCTGACCGCAGAGTCAGGAAAACATCCCGGGATGGGCCGGACCGAATCAGGTCAAATTGAAAGACGAAGTCCGCGCTGAGATTCGGGGTTGAATTTAAGGCTTAGAGGCACTTCTGGATGCTTGATTTGGGACGGCATATAATTGGCCCAACAATCAAAAAATTCCTGACCTCCGAGTCAGGAAAACCTCCCAGGTTGGACCGGACCGAATCAGGTCAAATTGGAAAACAAAGTCCGCCATGAGATTCGGGGTTGAATTTAAGGCTTAGAGGCACTTTTGGATGCTTGATTTGGGACGGCATATAATTGGCCCAAAAATCAAAAAATTCCTGACCGTGGAGTCAGGAAAATCTCCTGGGATGGGCCAGAGAAAATCAGGTCAAAGTGAAAAACAAAGTCCGCCATGAGATTCGGGGTTGAATTTAAGGCTTAGAAGCACTTCTGGATGCTTGATTTGGGACGGCATAATTTTTGGCCCAAAAATCAAAAAATTCCTGACCTCCGAGTCAGGAAAACCTCCCGGGATGGACCGGACCGAATCAGGTCCAATTGGAAAACAAAGTCCGCCATGAGATTCGGGGTTGAATTTAAGGCTTAGAGGCACTTTTGGATGCTTGATTTGGGACGGCATATAATTGGCCCAAGAATCAAAAAATTCCTGACCGCGGAGTTAGGAAAACCTCCTGGGATGGGCCGGAGAAAATCAGGTCAAAGTGAAAAACAAAGTCTGCCATGAGATTCGGGGTTGAATTTAAGGCTTAGAGGCACTTCTGGATGCTTGATTTGGGACGGCATAATTTTTGGCCCAAAAATCAAAAAATTCCTGACCGCAGAGTCAGGAAAACATCCCGGGATGGGCCGGACCGAATCAGGTCAAATTGAAAGACGAAGTCCGCACTGATATTCGGGGTTGAATTTAAGGCTTAGAGGCACTTTTGGATGCTTGATTTGGGACGGCATATATTTGGCCCAAAAATCAAAAAATTCCTAACCGAGGAGTCAGGAAAACCTCCTGGGATGGGCCGGAGAAAGTCAGGTCAAAGTGAAAAACAAAGTCCGCCATGAGATTCGGGGTTGAATTTAAGGCTTAGAGGCACTTCTGGATGCTTGATTTGGGATGGCATATAATTGGCCCAACAATCAAAAAATTCCTGACCGCGGAGTTAGGAAAACCTCCTGGGATGGGCCGGAGAAAATCAGGTCAAAGTGAAAAACAAAGTCCGCCATGAGATTCGGGGTTGAATTTAAGGCTTAGAGGCACTTCTGGATGCTTGATTTGGGACGGCATAATTTTTGGCCCAAAAATCAAAAGATTCCTGACCCCGGAGTTAGGAAAACCTCCCGGGATGGGCCAGACTCAATGAGGTCAAATTGAAAAACAAAGTCCACCATGAGATTCGGAGTTGAATTTAAGGCTTAGAGGCACTTTTGGATGCTTGATTTGGGACGGCATAATTTTTGGCCCAAAAATCAAAAAATTCCTGACCTCCGAGTCAGGAAAACCTCCCGGGATGGACCGGACCGAATCAGGTCCAATTGGAAAACAAAGTCCGCCATGAGATTCGGGGTTGAATTTAAGGCTTAGAGGCACTTTTGGATGCTTGATTTGGGACGGCATATAATTGGCCCAAGAATCAAAAAATTCCTGACCGCGGAGTTAGGAAAACCTCCTGGGATGGGCCGGAGAAAATCAGGTCAAAGTGAAAAACAAAGTCCGCCATGAGATTCGGGGTTGAATTTAAGGCTTAGAGGCACTTCTGGATGCTTGATTTGGGACGGCATAATTTTTGGCCCAAAAATCAAAAAATTCCTGACCGCAGAGTCAGGAAAACATCCCGGGATGGGCCGGACCGAATCAGGTCAAATTGAAAGACGAAGTCCGCGCTGAGATTCGGGGTTGAATTTAAGGCTTAGAGGCACTTTTGGATGCTTGATTTGGGACGGCATATATTTGGCCCAAAAATCAAAAAATTCCTAACCGAGGAGTCAGGAAAACCTCCTGGGATGGGCCGGAGGAAGTCAGGTCAAAGTGAAAAACAAAGTCCGCAATGAGATTCGGGGTTGAATTTAAGGCTTAGAGGCACTTCTGGATGCTTGATTTGGGATGGCATATAATTGGCCCAACAATCAAAAAATTCCTGACCGCGGAGTTAGGAAAACCTCCTGGGATGGGCCGGAGAAAATCAGGTCAAAGTGAAAAACAAAGTCCGCCATGAGATTCGGGGTTGAGTTTAAGGCTTAGAGGCACTTCTGGATGCTTGATTTGGGACGGCATAACTTTTGGGCCAAAAATCAAAAAATTCCTGACCTCCGAGTCAGGAAAACCTCCCAGGTTGGACTGGACCGAATCAGGTCAAATTGGAAAACAAGGTCCGCCATGAGATTCGGGGTTGAATTTAAGGCTTAGAGGCACTTTTGGATGCTTGATTTGGGACGGCATAATTTTTGGCCCAAAAATCAAAAAATTCCTGACCTCCGAGTCAGGAAAACCTCCCGGGATGGACCGGACCGAATCAGGTCCAATTGGAAAACAAAGTCCGCCATGAGATTCGGGGTTGAATTTAAGGCTTAGAGGCACTTTTGGATGCTTGATTTGGGACGGCATAATTTTTGGCCCAAAAATCAAAAAATTCCTGACCGCAGAGTCAGGAAAACATCCCGGGATGGGCCGGACCGAATCAGGTCAAATTGAAAGACGAAGTCCGCACTGATATTCGGGGTTGAATTTAAGGCTTAGAGGCACTTTTGGATGCTTGATTTGGGACGGCATATATTTGGCCCAAAAATCAAAAAATTCCTAACCGAGGAGTCAGGAAAACCTCCTGGGATGGGCCGGAGAAAGTCAGGTCAAAGTGAAAAACAAAGTCCGCCATGAGATTCGGGGTTGAATTTAAGGCTTAGAGGCACTTCTGGATGCTTGATTTGGGATGGCATATAATTGGCCCAACAATCAAAAAATTCCTGACCGCGGAGTTAGGAAAACCTCCTGGGATGGGCCGGAGAAAATCAGGTCAAAGTGAAAAACAAAGTCCGCCATGAGATTCGGGGTTGAATTTAAGGCTTAGAGGCACTTCTGGATGCTTGATTTGGGACGGCATAATTTTTGGCCCAAAAATCAAAAGATTCCTGACCCCGGAGTTAGGAAAACCTCCCGGGATGGGCCAGACTCAATGAGGTCAAATTGAAAAACAAAGTCCACCATGAGATTCGGAGTTGAATTTAAGGCTTAGAGGCACTTTTGGATGCTTGATTTGGGACGGCATAATTTTTGGCCCAAAAATCAAAAAATTCCTGACCTCCGAGTCAGGAAAACCTCCCGGGATGGACCGGACCGAATCAGGTCCAATTGGAAAACAAAGTCCGCCATGAGATTCGGGGTTGAATTTAAGGCTTAGAGGCACTTTTGGATGCTTGATTTGGGACGGCATATAATTGGCCCAAGAATCAAAAAATTCCTGACCGCGGAGTTAGGAAAACCTCCTGGGATGGGCCGGAGAAAATCAGGTCAAAGTGAAAAACAAAGTCCGCCATGAGATTCGGGGTTGAATTTAAGGCTTAGAGGCACTTCTGGATGCTTGATTTGGGACGGCATAATTTTTGGCCCAAAAATCAAAAAATTCCTGACCGCAGAGTCAGGAAAACATCCCGGGATGGGCCGGACCGAATCAGGTCAAATTGAAAGACGAAGTCCGCGCTGAGATTCGGGGTTGAATTTAAGGCTTAGAGGCACTTTTGGATGCTTGATTTGGGACGGCATATATTTGGCCCAAAAATCAAAAAATTCCTAACCGAGGAGTCAGGAAAACCTCCTGGGATGGGCCGGAGGAAGTCAGGTCAAAGTGAAAAACAAAGTCCGCAATGAGATTCGGGGTTGAATTTAAGGCTTAGAGGCACTTCTGGATGCTTGATTTGGGATGGCATATAATTGGCCCAACAATCAAAAAATTCCTGACCGCGGAGTTAGGAAAACCTCCTGGGATGGGCCGGAGAAAATCAGGTCAAAGTGAAAAACAAAGTCCGCCATGAGATTCGGGGTTGAGTTTAAGGCTTAGAGGCACTTCTGGATGCTTGATTTGGGACGGCATAACTTTTGGGCCAAAAATCAAAAAATTCCTGACCTCCGAGTCAGGAAAACCTCCCAGGTTGGACTGGACCGAATCAGGTCAAATTGGAAAACAAGGTCCGCCATGAGATTCGGGGTTGAATTTAAGGCTTAGAGGCACTTTTGGATGCTTGATTTGGGACGGCATAATTTTTGGCCCAAAAATCAAAAAATTCCTGACCTCCGAGTCAGGAAAACCTCCCGGGATGGACCGGACCGAATCAGGTCCAATTGGAAAACAAAGTCCGCCATGAGATTCGGGGTTGAATTTAAGGCTTAGAGGCACTTTTGGATGCTTGATTTGGGACGGCATATAATTGGCCCAAGAATCAAAAAATTCCTGACCGCGGAGTTAGGAAAACCTCCTGGGATGGGCCGGAGAAAATCAGGTCAAAGTGAAAAACAAAGTCCGCCATGAGATTCGGGGTTGAATTTAAGGCTTAGAGGCACTTCTGGATGCTTGATTTGGGACGGCATAATTTTTGGCCCAAAAATCAAAAAATTCCTGACCGCAGAGTCAGGAAAACATCCCGGGATGGGCCGGACCGAATCAGGTCAAATTGAAAGACGAAGTCCGCGCTGAGATTCGGGGTTGAATTTAAGGCTTAGAGGCACTTTTGGATGCTTGATTTGGAACGGCATATATTTGGCCCAAAAATCAAAAAATTCCTGACCGCGGAGTCAGGAAAACCTCCTGGGATGGGCCGGAGAAAGTCAGGTCAAAGTGAAAAACAAAGTCCGCCATGGTATTCGGGGTAGAATTTAAGGCTTAGAGGCACTTCTGGATGCTTGATTTGGGACGGCATAATTTTTGGCCCAAAAATCAAAAAATTCCTGACCGCGGAGTTAGGAAAACCTCCCGGGATGGGCCAGACCCAATGAGGTCAAAGTGAAAAACAAAGTCCGCCATGAGATTCGGGGTTGAATTTAAGGCTTAGAGGCACTTCTGGATGCTTGATTTGGGACGGCATAATTTTTGGCCCAAAAATCAAAAAATTCCTGACCTCCGAGTCAGGAAAACCTCCTGGGATGAACCGGACCGAATCAGGTCCAATTGGAAAACAAAGTCCGCCATGAGATTCGGGGTTGAATTTAAGGCTTAGAGGCACTTTTGGATGCTTGATTTGGGACGGCATATAATTGGCCCAAGAATCAAAAAATTCCTGACCGCGGAGTTAGGAAAACCTCCTGGGATGGGCCGGAGAAAGTCAGGTCAAAGTGAAAAACAAAGTCCGCCATGAGATTCGGGGTTGAATTTAAGGCTTAGAGGCACTTCTGGATGCTTGATTTGGGACGGCATAATTTTTGGCCCAAAAATCAAAAAATTCCTGACCGCAGAGTCAGGAAAACATCCCGGGATGGGCCGGACCGAATCAGGTCAAATTGAAAGACGAAGTCCACCATGAGATTCGGAGTTGAATTTAAGGCTTAGAGGCACTTTTGGATGCTTGATTTGGGACGGCATAATTTTTGGCCCAAAAATCAAAAAATTCCTGACCTCCGAGTCAGGAAAACCTCCCGAGATGGACCGGACCGAATCAGGTCCAATTGGAAAACAAAGTCCGCCATGAGATTCGGGGTTGAATTTAAGGCTTAGAGGCACTTTTGGATTCTTGATTTGGGACGGCATATAATTGGCCCAAGAATCAAAAAATTCCTGACTGCGGAGTTAGGAAAACTTCCTGGGATGGGCCGGAGAAAATCAGGTCAAAGTGAAAAACAAAGTCTGCCATGAGATTCGGGGTTGAATTTAAGGCTTAGAGGCACTTCTGGATGCTTGATTTGGGACGGCATAATTTTTGGCCCAAAAATCAAAAAATTCCTGACCGCGGAGTCAGGAAAACCTACCGGGATGGGCTGGACTGAATCAGGTAAAATTGGAAAACAAAGTCCGCCATGAGATTCGGGGTTGAATTTAAGGCTTAGAGGCACTTCTGGATGCTTGATTTGGGACGGCATAATTTTTGGCCCAAAAATCAAAAAATTCCTGACCTCCCAGTCAGGAAAACCTCCCGGGATGGACCGGACCGAATCAGGTAAAATCGAAAAACAAAGTCCGCCATGAGATTCGGGGTTGAATTTAAGGCTTAGAGGAACTTTTGGATGCTTGATTTGGGACGGCATAATTTTTGGCCCAAAAATCAAAAAATTCCTGACCGTGGAGTTAGGAAAACCTCCCGGGATGGGCCAGACCCAATGAGGTCAAATCGAAAAACAAACTCCGCCATGAGATTCGGGGTTGAATTTAAGGCTTAGAGGCACTTTTGGATGCTTGATTTGGGACGGCATATAATTGGCCCAAAAATCAAAAAATTCCTGACCGCGGAGTCAGGAAAATCTCCTGGGATGGGCCAGAGAAAATCAGGTCAAAGTGAAAAACAAAGTCCGCTATGAGATTCGGGGTTGAATTTAAGGCTTAGAGGCACTTCTGGATGCTTGATTTGGGACGGCATAATTTTTGGCCCAAAAATCAAAAAATTCCTGACCGCAGAGTCAGGAAAACATCCCGGGATGGGCCGGACCGAATCAGGTCAAATTGAAAGACGAAGTCCGCGCTGAGATTCGGGGTTGAATTTAAGGCTTAGAGGCACTTTTGGATGCTTTATTTGGGACGGAATATATTTGGCCCAAAAATCAAAAAATTCCTGACCGCGGAGTCAGGAAAACCTCCTGGGATGGACTGGAGAAAGTCAGGTCAAAGTGAAAAACAAAGTCCGCCATGAGATTCGGGGTTGAATTTAAGGCTTAGAGGCACTTCTGGATGCTTGATTTGGGACGGCATATAATTGGCCCAACAATCAAAAAATTCCTGACCGCGGAGTTAGGAAAACCTCCTGGGATGGGCCGGAGAGAATCAGGTCAAAGTGAAAAACAAAGTCCGCCATGAGATTCGGGGTTGAATTTAAGGCTTAGAGGCACTTCTGGATGCTTGATTTGGGACGGCATAACTTTTGGGCCAAAAATCAAAAAATTCCTGACCTCCGAGTCAGGAAAACCTCCCAGGTTGGACCGGACCGAATCAGGTCAAATTGGAAAACAAAGTCCGCCATGAGATTCGGGGTTGAATTTAAGGCTTAGAGGCACTTTTGGATGCTTGATTTGGGACGGCATATAATTGGCCCAAAAATCAAAAAATTCCTGACCGCGGAGTCAGGAAAACCTCCCGGGATGGACCGGACCGAATCAGGTCCAATTGGAAAACAAAGTCCGCCATGAGATTCGGGGTTGAATTTAAGGCTTAGAGGCACTTTTGGATGCTTGATTTGGGACGGCATATAATTGGCCCAAGAATCAAAAAATTCCTGACCGCGGAGTTAGGAAAACCTCCTGGGATGGGCCGGAGAAAATCAGGTCAAAGTGAAAAACAAAGTCCGCCATGAGATTCGGGGTTGAATTTAAGGCTTAGAGGCACTTCTGGATGCTTGATTTGGGACGGCATAATTTTTGGCCCAAAAATCAAAAAATTCCTGACCGCAGAGTCAGGAAAACATCCCGGGATGGGCCGGACCGAATCAGGTCAAATTGAAAGACGAAGTCCGCGCTGAGATTCGGGGTTGAATTTAAGGCTTAGAGGCACTTTTGGATGCTTGATTTGGAACGGCATATATTTGGCCCAAAAATCAAAAAATTCCTGACCGCGGAGTCAGGAAAACCTCCTGGGATGGGCCGGAGAAAGTCAGGTCAAAGTGAAAAACAAAGTCCGCCATGGTATTCGGGGTAGAATTTAAGGCTTAGAGGCACTTCTGGATGCTTGATTTGGGACGGCATAATTTTTGGCCCAAAAATCAAAAAATTCCTGACCGCGGAGTTAGGAAAACCTCCCGGGATGGGCCAGACCCAATGAGGTCAAATTGAAAAACAAAGTCCACCATGAGATTCGGGGTTGAATTTAAGGCTTAGAGGCACTTCTGGATGCTTGATTTGGGACGGCATAATTTTTGGCCCAAAAATCAAAAAATTCCTGACCTCCGAGTCAGGAAAACCTCCTGGGATGAACCGGACCGAATCAGGTCCAATTGGAAAACAAAGTCCGCCATGAGATTCGGGGTTGAATTTAAGGCTTAGAGGCACTTTTGGATGCTTGATTTGGGACGGCATATAATTGGCCCAAGAATCAAAAAATTCCTGACCGCGGAGTTAGGAAAACCTCCCGGGATGGACCGGACCGAATCAGGTCCAATTGGAAAACAAAGTCCGCCATGAGATTCGGGGTTGAATTTAAGGCTTAGAGGCACTTTTGGATGCTTGATTTGGGACGGCATATAATTGGCCCAAGAATCAAAAAATTCCTGACCGCGGAGTTAGGAAAACCTCCTGGGATGGGCCGGAGAAAATCAGGTCAAAGTGAAAAACAAAGTCCGCCATGAGATTCGGGGTTGAATTTAAGGCTTAGAGGCACTTCTGGATGCTTGATTTGGGACGGCATAATTTTTGGCCCAAAAATCAAAAAATTCCTGACCGCAGAGTCAGGAAAACATCCCGGGATGGGCCGGACCGAATCAGGTCAAATTGAAAGACGAAGTCCGCGCTGAGATTCGGGGTTGAATTTAAGGCTTAGAGGCACTTTTGGATGCTTGATTTGGAACGGCATATATTTGGCCCAAAAATCAAAAAATTCCTGACCGCGGAGTCAGGAAAACCTCCTGGGATGGGCCGGAGAAAGTCAGGTCAAAGTGAAAAACAAAGTCCGCCATGAGATTCGGGGTTGAATTTAAGGCTTAGAGGCACTTCTGGATGCTTGATTTGGGACGGCATAATTTTTGGCCCAAAAATCAAAAAATTCCTGACCGCAGAGTCAGGAAAACATCCCGGGATGGGCCGGACCGAATCAGGTCAAATTGAAAGACGAAGTCCACCATGAGATTCGGAGTTGAATTTAAGGCTTAGAGGCACTTTTGGATGCTTGATTTGGGACGGCATAATTTTTGGCCCAAAAATCAAAAAATTCCTGACCTCCGAGTCAGGAAAACCTCCCGAGATGGACCGGACCGAATCAGGTCCAATTGGAAAACAAAGTCCGCCATGAGATTCGGGGTTGAATTTAAGGCTTAGAGGCACTTTTGGATTCTTGATTTGGGACGGCATATAATTGGCCCAAGAATCAAAAAATTCCTGACTGCGGAGTTAGGAAAACTTCCTGGGATGGGCCGGAGAAAATCAGGTCAAAGTGAAAAACAAAGTCTGCCATGAGATTCGGGGTTGAATTTAAGGCTTAGAGGCACTTCTGGATGCTTGATTTGGGACGGCATAATTTTTGGCCCAAAAATCAAAAAATTCCTGACCGCGGAGTCAGGAAAACCTACCGGGATGGGCTGGACTGAATCAGGTAAAATTGGAAAACAAAGTCCGCCATGAGATTCGGGGTTGAATTTAAGGCTTAGAGGCACTTCTGGATGCTTGATTTGGGACGGCATAATTTTTGGCCCAAAAATCAAAAAATTCCTGACCTCCCAGTCAGGAAAACCTCCCGGGATGGACCGGACCGAATCAGGTAAAATCGAAAAACAAAGTCCGCCATGAGATTCGGGGTTGAATTTAAGGCTTAGAGGAACTTTTGGATGCTTGATTTGGGACGGCATAATTTTTGGCCCAAAAATCAAAAAATTCCTGACCGTGGAGTTAGGAAAACCTCCCGGGATGGGCCAGACCCAATGAGGTCAAATCGAAAAACAAACTCCGCCATGAGATTCGGGGTTGAATTTAAGGCTTAGAGGCACTTTTGGATGCTTGATTTGGGACGGCATATAATTGGCCCAAAAATCAAAAAATTCCTGACCGCGGAGTCAGGAAAATCTCCTGGGATGGGCCAGAGAAAATCAGGTCAAAGTGAAAAACAAAGTCCGCCATGAGATTCGGGGTTGAATTTAAGGCTTAGAGGCACTTCTGGATGCTTGATTTGGGACGGCATAATTTTTGGCCCAAAAATCAAAAAATTCCTGACCGCAGAGTCAGGAAAACATCCCGGGATGGGCCGGACCGAATCAGGTCAAATTGAAAGACGAAGTCCACCATGAGATTCGGAGTTGAATTTAAGGCTTAGAGGCACTTTTGGATGCTTGATTTGGGACGGCATAATTTTTGGCCCAAAAATCAAAAAATTCCTGACCTCCGAGTCAGGAAAACCTCCCGAGATGGACCGGACCGAATCAGGTCCAATTGGAAAACAAAGTCCGCCATGAGATTCGGGGTTGAATTTAAGGCTTAGAGGCACTTTTGGATTCTTGATTTGGGACGGCATATAATTGGCCCAAGAATCAAAAAATTCCTGACTGCGGAGTTAGGAAAACTTCCTGGGATGGGCCGGAGAAAATCAGGTCAAAGTGAAAAACAAAGTCTGCCATTAGATTCGGGGTTGAATTTAAGGCTTAGAGGCACTTCTGGATGCTTGATTTGGGACGGCATAATTTTTGGCCCAAAAATCAAAAAATTCCTGACCGCGGAGTCAGGAAAACCTACCGGGATGGGCTGGACTGAATCAGGTAAAATTGGAAAACAAAGTCCGCCATGAGATTCGGGGTTGAATTTAAGGCTTAGAGGCACTTCTGGATGCTTGATTTGGGACGGCATAATTTTTGGCCCAAAAATCAAAAAATTCCTGACCTCCCAGTCAGGAAAACCTCCCGGGATGGACCGGACCGAATCAGGTAAAATCGAAAAACAAAGTCCGCCATGAGATTCGGGGTTGAATTTAAGGCTTAGAGGAACTTTTGGATGCTTGATTTGGGACGGCATAATTTTTGGCCCAAAAATCAAAAAATTCCTGACCGTGGAGTTAGGAAAACCTCCCGGGATGGGCCAGACCCAATGAGGTCAAATCGAAAAACAAACTCCGCCATGAGATTCGGGGTTGAATTTAAGGCTTAGAGGCACTTTTGGATGCTTGATTTGGGACGGCATATAATTGGCCCAAAAATCAAAAAATTCCTGACCGCGGAGTCAGGAAAATCTCCTGGGATGGGCCAGAGAAAATCAGGTCAAAGTGAAAAACAAAGTCCGCCATGAGATTCGGGGTTGAATTTAAGGCTTAGAGGCACTTCTGGATGCTTGATTTGGGACGGCATAATTTTTGGCCCAAAAATCAAAAAATTCCTGACCGCAGAGTCAGGAAAACATCCCGGGATGGGCCGGACCGAATCAGGTCAAATTGAAAGACGAAGTCCGCGCTGAGATTCGGGGTTGAATTTAAGGCTTAGAGGCACTTTTGGATGCTTTATTTGGGACGGAATATATTTGGCCCAAAAATCAAAAAATTCCTGACCGCGGAGTCAGGAAAACCTCCTGGGATGGACTGGAGAAAGTCAGGTCAAAGTGAAAAACAAAGTCCGCCATGAGATTCGGGGTTGAATTTAAGGCTTAGAGGCACTTCTGGATGCTTGATTTGGGACGGCATATAATTGGCCCAACAATCAAAAAATTCCTGACCGCGGAGTTAGGAAAACCTCCTGGGATGGGCCGGAGAGAATCAGGTCAAAGTGAAAAACAAAGTCCGCCATGAGATTCGGGGTTGAATTTAAGGCTTAGAGGCACTTCTGGATGCTTGATTTGGGACGGCATAACTTTTGGGCCAAAAATCAAAAAATTCCTGACCTCCGAGTCAGGAAAACCTCCCAGGTTGGACCGGACCGAATCAGGTCAAATTGGAAAACAAAGTCCGCCATGAGATTCGGGGTTGAATTTAAGGCTTAGAGGCACTTTTGGATGCTTGATTTGGGACGGCATATAATTGGCCCAAAAATCAAAAAATTCCTGACCGCGGAGTCAGGAAAACCTCCTGGGATGGGCCGGAGAAAGTCAGGTCAAAGTGAAAAACAAAGTCCGCCATGAGATTCGGGGTTGAATTTAAGGCTTAGAGGCACTTCTGGATGCTTGATTTGGGACGGCATAATTTTTGGCCCAAAAATCAAAAAATTCCTGACCGCGGAGTTAGGAAAACCTCCCGGGATGGGCCGGACCGAATCACGTAAAATTGGAAAACAAAGTCCGTCATGAGATTCATGGTTGAATTTAAGGCTTAGAGGCACTTCTGGATGCTTGATTTGGGACGGCATAATTTTTGGCCCAAAAATCAAAAAATTCCTGACCGCAGAGTCAGGAAAACATCCCGGGATGGGCCGGACCGAATCAGGTCAAATTGAAAGACGAAGTCCGCGCTGAGATTCGGGGTTGAATTTAAGGCTTAGAGGCACTTTTGGATGCTTGATTTGGGACGGAATATATTTGGCCCAAAAATCAAAAAATTCCTGACCGCGGAGTCCGGAAAACCTCCTGGGATGGGCTGGAGAAAGTCAGGTCAAAGTGAAAAACAAAGTCCGCCATGAGATTCGGGGTTGAATTTAAGGCTTAGAGGCACTTCTGGATGCTTGATTTGGGACGGCATATAATTGGCCCAACAATCAAAAAATTCCTGACCGCGGAGTTAGGAAAACCTCCTGGGATGGGCCGGAGAGAATCAGGTCAAAGTGAAAAACAAAGTCCGCCATGAGATTCGGGGTTGAATTTAAGGCTTAGAGGCACTTCTGGATGCTTGATTTGGGACGGCAAAACTTTTGGGCCAAAAATCAAAAAATTCCTGACCTCCGAGTCAGGAAAACCTCCCAGGTTGGACCGGACCGAATCAGGTAAAATTGAAAGACGAAGTCCGCGCTGAGATTCGGGGTTGAATTTAAGGCTTAGAGGCACTTTTGGATGCTTGATTTGGGATGGCATATAATTGGCCCAAAAATCAAAAAATTCCTGACCGTGGAGTCAGGAAAATCTCCTGGGATGGGCCGGACCGAATCAGGTAAAATTGGAAAACAAAGTCCGCCATGAGATTCGGGGTTGAATTTAAGGCTTAGAGGCACTTCTGGATGCTTGATTTGGGACGGCATAATTTTTGACCCAAAAATCAAAAAATTCCTGACCTCCGAGTCAGGAAAACCTCCCGGGATGGACCGGACCGAATCAGGTAAAATCGAAAAACGAAGTCCGCCATGAGATTCGGGGTTGAATTTTAGGCTTAGAGGCACTTCTGGATGCTTGATTTGGGACGGCATAATTTTTGGCCCAAAAATCAAAAAACTTCCTGACCGTGGAGTCAGGAAAACATGCCGGGATGGGCAGGACCGAATCAGGTCAAATCGAAAAACAAACTCCGCCATGAGTTTCGGGGTTGAATTTAAGGCTTAGAGGCACTTCTGGATGCTTGATTTGGGACGGTATAATTTTTGGCCCAAAAATCAAAAAATTCCTGACCGTGGAGTCAGGAAAACCTCCCGGGATGGGCCGGACCGAATCAGGTAAAATTGGAAAACAAAGTCCGCCATGAGATTCGGGGTTGAATTTAAGGCTTAGAGGCACTTCTGGATGCTTGATTTGGGACGGCATAATTTTTGGCCCAAAAATCAAAAAATTCCTGACCGCAGAGTCAGGAAAACATCCCGGGATGGGCCGGACCGAATCAGGTCAAATTGAAAGACGAAGTCCGCGCTGAGATTCGGGGTTGAATTTAAGGCTTAGAGGCACTTTTGGATGCTTGATTTGGGACGGCATATATTTGGCCCAAAAATCAAAAAATTCCTGACCGCGGAGTCAGGAAAACCTCCTGGGATGGGCCGGAGAAAGTCAGGTCAAAGTGAAAAACAAAGTCCGCCATGAGATTCGGGGTTGAATTTAAGGCTTAGAGGCAGTTCTGGATGCTTGATTTGGGACGGCATAATTTTTGGCCCAAAAATCAAAAAATTCCTGACCGCGGAGTTAGGAAAACCTCCCGGGATGGGCCGGACCGAATCAGGTAAAATTGGAAAACAAAGTCCGTCATGAGATTCATGGTTGAATTTAAGGCTTAGAGGCACTTCTGGATGCTTGATTTGGGACGGCATAATTTTTGGCCCAAAAATCAAAAAATTCCTGACCGCAGAGTCAGGAAAACATCCCGGGATGGGCCGGACCGAATCAGGTCAAATTGAAAGACGAAGTCCGCGCTGAGATTCGGGGTTGAATTTAAGGCTTAGAGGCACTTTTGGATGCTTGATTTGGGACGGAATATATTTGGCCCAAAAATCAAAAAATTCCTGACCGCGGAGTCCGGAAAACCTCCTGGGATGGGCTGGAGAAAGTCAGGTCAAAGTGAAAAACAAAGTCCGCCATGAGATTCGGGGTTGAATTTAAGGCTTAGAGGCACTTCTGGATGCTTGATTTGGGACGGCATATAATTGGCCCAACAATCAAAAAATTCCTGACCGCGGAGTTAGGAAAACCTCCTGGGATGGGCCGGAGAGAATCAGGTCAAAGTGAAAAACAAAGTCCGCCATGAGATTCGGGGTTGAATTTAAGGCTTAGAGGCACTTCTGGATGCTTGATTTGGGACGGCATAACTTTTGGGCCAAAAATCAAAAAATTCCTGACCTCCAAGTCAGGAAAACCTCCCAGGTTGGACCGGACCGAATCAGGTAAAATTGAAAGACGAAGTCCGCGCTGAGATTCGGGGTTGAATTTAAGGCTTAGAGGCACTTTTGGATGCTTGATTTGGGACGGCATAATTTTTGGCCCAAAAATCAAAAAATTCCTGACCGCGGAGTCAGGAAAACCTCCCGGGATGGGCTGGACCGAATCAGGTAAAATTGGAAAACAAAGTCCGCCATGAGATTCGGGGTTGAATTTAAGGCTTAGAGGCACTTCTGGATGCTTGATTTGGGACGGCATAATTTTTGGCCCAAAAATCAAAAAATTCCTGACCTCCGAGTCAGGAAAACCTCCCGGGATGGACCGGACCAAATCAGGTAAAATCGAAAAACAAAGTCCGCCATGAGATTCGTAGTTGAATTTTAGGCTTAGAGGCACTTTTGGATGCTTGATTTGGGACGGCATAATTTTTGGCCCAAAAATCAGAAAATTCCTGACCGCGGAGTCAGGAAAACATCCCGGGATGGGCCGGACCGAATCAGGTCAAATTGAAAGAGGAAGTCCGCCATGAGATTCGGAGTTTAATTTAAGGCTTAGAGGCACTTCTGGTTGCTTGATTTGGGACGGCATAAGTTTTGGCCCAAAAATCAAAAATTCCTGACCGCGGAGTTAGGAAAACATCCCGGGATGGGCCGGACCCAATGAGGTCAAATTGAAAAACAAAGTCCGCCATGAGATTCGGGGTTGAATTTAAGGCTTAGAGGCACTTCTGGATGCTTGATTTGGGACGGCATAATTTTTGGCACAAAAATCAGAAAATTCCTGACCGCGGAGTCAGGAAAACATCCCGGGATGGGCCGGACCGAATCAGGTCAAATTGAAAGATGAAGTCCGCCATGAGATTCGGAGTTTAATTTAAGGTTTAGAGGCACTTTTGGATGCTTGATTTGGGACGGAATATATTTGGCCCAAAAATCAAAAAATTCCTGACCGCGGAGTCAGGAAAACGTCCTGGGATGGGCTGGAGAAAGTCAGGTCAAAGTGAAAAACAAAGTCCGCCATGAGATTCGGGGTTGAATTTAAGGCTTAGAGGCACTTCTGGATGCTTGATTTGGGACGGCATATAATTGGCCCAACAATCAAAAAATTCCTGACCGCGGAGTTAGGAAAACCTCCTGGGATGGGCCGGAGAGAATCAGGTCAAAGTGAAAAACAAAGTCCGCCATGAGATTCGGGGTTGAATTTAAGGCTTAGAGGCACTTCTGGATGCTTGATTTGGGACGGCATAACTTTTGGGCCAAAAATCAAAAAATTCCTGACCTCCGAGTCAGGAAAACCTCCCAGGTTGGACCGGACCGAATCAGGTCAAATTGGAAAACAAAGTCCGCCATGAGATTCGGGGTTGAATTTAAGGCTTAGAGGCACTTTTGGATGCTTGATTTGGGACGGAATATATTTGGCCCAAAAATCAAAAAATTCCTGACCGCGGAGTTAGGAAAACCTCCCGGGATGGGCCAGACCCAATGAGGTCAAATTGAAAAACAAAGTCCGCCATGAGATTCGGAGTTTAATTTAAGGCTTAGAGGCACTTCTGGTTGCTTGATTTGGGACGGCATAAGTTTTGGCCCAAAAATCAAAAATTCCTGACCGCGGAGTTAGGAAAACATCCCGGGATGGGCCGGACCCAATGAGGTCAAATTGAAAAACAAAGTCCGCCATGAGATTCGGGGTTGAATTTAAGGCTTAGAGGCACTTCTGGATGCTTGATTTGGGACGGCATAATTTTTGGCCCAAAAAACAGAAAATTCCTGACCGCGGAGTCAGGAAAACGTCCTGGGATGGGCTGGAGAAAGTCAGGTCAAAGTGAAAAACAAAGTCCGCCATGAGATTCGGGGTTGAATTTAAGGCTTAGAGGCACTTCTGGATGCTTGATTTGGGACGGCATATAATTGGCCCAACAATCAAAAAATTCCTGACCGCGGAGTTAGGAAAACCTCCTGGGATGGGCCGGAGAGAATCAGGTCAAAGTGAAAAACAAAGTCCGCCATGAGATTCGGGGTTGAATTTAAGGCTTAGAGGCACTTCTGGATGCTTGATTTGGGACGGCATAACTTTTGGGCCAAAAATCAAAAAATTCCTGACCTCCGAGTCAGGAAAACCTCCCGGGATGGGCCAGACCGAATCAGGTAAAATTGGAAAACAAAGTCCGCCATGAGATTCATGGTTGAATTTAAGGCTTAGAGGCACTTCTGGATGCTTGATTTGGGACGGCATAATTTTTGGCCCAAAAATCAAAAAATTCCTGACCGCAGAGTCAGGAAAACATCCCGGGATGGGCCGGACCGAATCAGGTCAAATTGAAAGACGAAGTCCACGCTGAGATTCGGGGTTGAATTTAAGGCTTAGAGGCACTTCTGGATGCTTGATTTGGGACGGCATAACTTTTGGGCCAAAAATCAAAAAATTCCTGACCTCCGAGTCAGGAAAACCTCCCAGGTTGGACCGGACCGAATCAGGTCAAATTGGAAAACAAAGTCCGCCATGAGATTCGGGGTTGAATTTAAGGCTTAGAGGCACTTTTGGATGCTTGATTTGGGACGGCATATAATTGGCCCAAAAATCAAAAAATTCCTGACCGTGGAGTCAGGAAAATCTCCTGGGATGGGCCAGAGAAAATCAGGTCAAAGTGAAAAACAAAGTCCGCCATGAGATTCGGGGTTGAATTTAAGGCTTAGAGGCACTTCTGGATGCTTGATTTGGGACGGCATAATCTTTGGCCCAAAAATCAAAAAATTCCTGACCTCCGAGTCAGGAAAACCTCCCGGGATGGGCCGGACCGAATCAGGTCAAATTGAAAGACGAAGTCCGCCATGAGATTCGGGGTTGAATTGAAGGCTTAGAGGCACTTCTGGATGCTTGATTTGGGACGGCATAATTTTTGGCCCAAAAATCAAATAATTCCTGACCTCCGAGTCAGGAAAACCTCCCGGGATGGACCGGACCGAATCAGGTAAAATCGAAAAACAAAGTCCGCCATGAGATTCGGGGTTGAATTTTAGGCTTAGAGGCACTTCTGGATGCTTGATTTGGGACGGCATAATTTTTGGCCCAAAAATCAAAAAACTTCCTGACCGTGGAGTCAGGAAAACATGCCGGGATGGGCAGGACCGAATCAGGTCAAATTGGAAAACAAAGTCCGCCATGAGATTCGGGGTTAAATTTAAGGCTTAGAGGAACTTTTGGATGCTTGATTTGGGACGGCATAATTTTTGGCCCAAAAATCAAAAAATTCCTGACCGTGGAGTTAGGAAAACCTCCCGGGATGGGCCAGACCCAATGAGGTCAAATCGAAAAACAAACTCCGCCATAAGATTCGGGGTTGAATTTAAGGCTTAGAGGCACTTTTGGATGCTTGATTTGGGACGGAATATATTTGGCCCAAAAATCAAAAAATTCCTGACCGCGGAGTCAGGAAAACCTCCTGGGATGGGCTGGAGAAAGTCAGGTCAAAGTGAAAAACAAAGTCCGCCATGAGATTCGGGGTTGAATTTAAGGCTTAGAGGCACTTCTGGATGCTTGATTTGGGACGGCATAACTTTTGGGCCAAAAATCAAAAAATTCCTGACCTCCGAGTCTGGAAAACCTCCCAGGTTGGACCAGACCGAATCAGGTCAAATTGGAAAACAAAGTCCGCCATGAGATTCGGGGTTGAATTTAAGGCTTAGAGGCACTTTTGGATGCTTGATTTGGGACGGCATATAATTGGCCCAAAAATCAAAAAATTCCTGACCGTGGAGTCAGGAAAATCTCCTGGGATGGGCCAGAGAAAATCAGGTCAAAGTGAAAAACAAAGTCCGCCATGAGATTCGGGGTGGAATTTAAGGCTTAGAAGCACTTCTGGATGCTTGATTTGGGACGGCATAATTTTTGGCCCAAAATTCAAAAAATTCCTGACCGCGGAGTCAGGAAAACCTCCCGGGATGGGCCGGACCGAATCAGGTAAAATTGGAAAACAAAGTCCGCGCTGAGATTCGGGGTTGAATTTAAGGCTTAGAGGCACTTCTGGATGCTTCATTTGGGACGGCATAATTTTTGGCCCAAAAATCAAAAAACTCCTGACCGCGGAGTTAGGAAAACCTCCCGGGATGGGCCAGACCCAATGAGGTCAAATTGAAAAACAAAGTCCACCATGAGATTCGGGGTTGAATTTAAGACTTAGAGGCACTTTTGGATGCTTGATTTGGGACGGCATAATTTTTGGCCCAAAAATCAAAAAATTCCTGAACGCGGAGTCAGGAAAACCTCCCGGGATCGGCCAGACCGAATCAGGTAAAATTGGAAAACAAAGTCCGCCATGAGATTCGGGGTTGAATTTAAGGCTTAGAGGCACTTCTGGATGCTTGATTTGGGACGGCATAATTTTTGGCCCAAAAATCAAAAAATTCCTGACCTCCGAGTCAGGAAAACCTCCCAGGTTGGACCGGACCGAATCAGGTCAAATTGGAAAACAAAGTCCGCCATGAGATTCGGGGTTGAATTTAAGGCTTAGAAGCACTTTTGGATGCTTGATTTGGGACGGCATATAATTGGCCCAAAAATCAAAAAATTCCTGACCGTGGAGTCAGGAAAATCTCCTGGGATGGGCCAGAGAAAATCAGGTCAAAGTGAAAAACAAAGTCCGCCATGAGATTCGGGGTTGAATTTAAGGCTTAGAGGCACTTCTGGATGCTTGATTTGGGACGGCATAATCTTTGGCCCAAAAATCAAAAAATTCCTGACCTCCGAGTCAGGAAAACCTCCCGGGATGGGCCGGACCGAATCAGGTCAAATTGAAAGACGAAGTCCGCCATGAGATTCGGGGTTGAATTGAAGGCTTAGAGGCACTTCTGGATGCTTGATTTGGGACGGCATAATTTTTGGCCCAAAAATCAAATAATTCCTGACCTCCGAGTCAGGAAAACCTCCCGGGATGGACCGGACCGAATCAGGTAAAATCGAAAAACAAAGTCCGCCATGAGATTCGGGGTTGAATTTTAGGCTTAGAGGCACTTTTGGATGCTTGATTTGGGACGGCATAATTTTTGGCCCAAATATCAAAAAACTTCCTGACCGTGGAGTCAGGAAAACATGCCGGGATGGGCAGGACCGAATCAGGTCAAATTGGAAAACAAAGTCCGCCATGAGATTCGGGGTTAAATTTAAGGCTTAGAGGAACTTTTGGATGCTTGATTTGGGACGGCATAATTTTTGGCCCAAAAATCAAAAAATTCCTGACCGTGGAGTTAGGAAAACCTCCTGGGATGGGCTGGAGAAAGTCAGGTCAAAGTGAAAAACAAAGTCCGCCATGAGATTCGGGGTTGAATTTAAGGCTTAGAGGCACTTTTGGATGCTTGATTTGGGACGGCATAATTTTTGGCCCAAAAATCAAAAAATTCCTGAACGCGGAGTCAGGAAAACCTCCCGGGATCGGCCAGACCGAATCAGGTAAAATTGGAAAACAAAGTCCGCCATGAGATTCGGGGTTGAATTTAAGGCTTAGAGGCACTTCTGGATGCTTGATTTGGGACGGCATAATTTTTGGCCCAAAAATCAAAAAATTCCTGACCTCCGAGTCAGGAAAACCTCCCAGGTTGGACCGGACCGAATCAGGTCAAATTGGAAAACAAAGTCCGCCATGAGATTCGGGGTTGAATTTAAGGCTTAGAGGCACTTTTGGATGCTTGATTTGGGACGGCATATAATTGGCCCAAAAATCAAAAAATTCCTGACCGTGGAGTCAGGAAAATCTCCTGGGATGGGCCAGAGAAAATCAGGTCAAAGTGAAAAACAAAGTCCGCCATGAGATTCGGGGTTGAATTTAAGGCTTAGAGGCACTTCTGGATGCTTGATTTGGGACGGCATAATCTTTGGCCCAAAAATCAAAAAATTCCTGACCTCCGAGTCAGGAAAACCTCCCGGGATGGGCCGGACCGAATCAGGTCAAATTGAAAGACGAAGTCCGCCATGAGATTCGGGGTTGAATTGAAGGCTTAGAGGCACTTCTGGATGCTTGATTTGGGACGGCATAATTTTTGGCCCAAAAATCAAATAATTCCTGACCTCCGAGTCAGGAAAACCTCCCGGGATGGACCGGACCGAATCAGGTAAAATCGAAAAACAAAGTCCGCCATGAGATTCGGGGTTGAATTTTAGGCTTAGAGGCACTTCTGGATGCTTGATTTGGGACGGCATAATTTTTGGCCCAAATATCAAAAAACTTCCTGACCGTGGAGTCAGGAAAACATGCCGGGATGGGCAGGACCGAATCAGGTCAAATTGGAAAACAAAGTCCGCCATGAGATTCGGGGTTAAATTTAAGGCTTAGAGGAACTTTTGGATGCTTGATTTGGGACGGCATAATTTTTGGCCCAAAAATCAAAAAATTCCTGACCGTGGAGTTAGGAAAACCTCCTGGGATGGGCTGGAGAAAGTCAGGTCAAAGTGAAAAACAAAGTCCGCCATGAGATTCGGGGTTGAATTTAAGGCTTAGAGGCACTTTTGGATGCTTGATTTGGGACGGCATAATTTTTGGCCCAAAAATCAAATAATTCCTGACCTCCGAGTCAGGAAAACCTCCCGGGATGGACCGGACCGAATCAGGTAAAATCGAAAAACAAAGTCTGCCATGAGATTCGGGGTTGAATTTTAGGCTTAGAGGCACTTCTGGATGCTTGATTTGGGACGGCATAATTTTTGGCCCAAATATCAAAAAACTTCCTGACCGTGGAGTCAGGAAAACATGCCGGGATGGGCAGGACCGAATCAGGTCAAATTGGAAAACAAAGTCCGCCATGAGATTCGGGGTTAAATTTAAGGCTTAGAGGAACTTTTGGATGCTTGATTTGGGACGGCATAATTTTTGGCCCAAAAATCAAAAAATTCCTGACCGTGGAGTTAGGAAAACCTCCTGGGATGGGCTGGAGAAAGTCAGGTCAAAGTGAAAAACAAAGTCCGCCATGAGATTCGGGGTTGAATTTAAGGCTTAGAGGCACTTTTGGATGCTTGATTTGGGACGGAATATATTTGGCCCAAAAATCAAAAAATTCCTGACCGCGGAGTCAGGAAAACCTCCTGGGATGGGCTGGAGAAAGTCAGGTCAAAGTGAAAAACAAAGTCCGCCATGAGATTCGGGGTTGAATTTAAGGCTTAGAGGCACTTCTGGATGCTTGATTTGGGACGGCATATAATTGGCCCAACAATCAAAAAATTCCTGACCGCGGAGTTAGGAAAACCTCCTGGGATGGGCCGGAGAGAATCAGGTCAAAGTGAAAAACAAAGTCCGCCATGAGATTCGGGGTTGAATTTAAGGCTTAGAGGCACTTCTGGATGCTTGATTTGGGACGGCATAACTTTTGGGCCAAAAATCAAAAAATTCCTGACCTCCGAGTCAGGAAAACCTCCCAGGTTGGACCAGACCGAATCAGGTCAAATTGGAAAACTAAGTCCGCCATGAGATTCGGGGTTGAATTTAAGGCTTAGAGGCACTTTTGGATGCTTGATTTGGGACGGCATATAATTGGCCCAAAAATCAAAAAATTCCTGACCGTGGAGTCAGGAAAATCTCCTGGGATGGGCCAGAGAAAATCAGGTCAAAGTGAAAAACAAAGTCCGCCATGAGATTCGGGGTGGAATTTAAGGCTTAGAAGCACTTCTGGATGCTTGATTTGGGACGGCATAATTTTTGGCCCAAAATTCAAAAAATTCCTGACCGTGGAGTCAGGAAAACCTCCCGGGATGGGCCGGACCGAATCAGGTAAAATTGGAAAACAAAGTCCGCCATGAGATTCGGGGTTGAATTTAAGGCTTAGAGGCACTTCTGGATGCTTCATTTGGGACGGCATAATTTTTGGCCCAAAAATCAAAAAATTCCTGACCGCAGAGTCAGGAAAACATCCCGGGATGGGCCGGACCGAATCAGGTCAAATTGAAAGACGAAGTCCGCGCTGAGATTCGGGGTTGAATTTAAGGCTTAGAGGCACTTTTGGATGCTTGATTTGGGATGGCATATATTTGGCCCAAAAATCAAAAAATTCCTGACCGCGGAGTCAGGAAAACCTCCTGGGATGGGCCGGAGAAAGTCAGGTCAAAGTGAAAAACAAAGTCCGCCATCGTATTCGGGGTAGAATTTAAGGCTTAGAGGCACTTCTGGATGCTTGATTTGGGACGGCATAATTTTTGGCCCAAAAATCAAAAAATTCCTGACCGCGGAGTCAGGAAAACCTCCCGGGATGGGCCGGACCCAATGAGGCCAAATTGAAAGACGAAGTCCGCCATGAGATTCGGGGTTGAATTTAAGGCTTAGAGGCACTTCTGGATGCTTGATTTGGGACGGCATAATCTTTGGCCCAAAAATCAAAAAATTCCTGACCTCCGAGTCAGGAAAACCTCCCGGGATGGGCCGGACCGAATCAGGTCAAATTGAAAGACGAAGTCCGCCATGAGATTCGGGGTTGAATTTAAGGCTTAGAGGCACTTCTGGATGCTTGATTTGGGACGGCATAATTTTTGGCCCAAAAATCAAATAATTCCTGACCTCCGAGTCAGGAAAACCTCCCGGGATGGACCGGACCGAATCAGGTAAAATCGAAAAACAAAGTCCACCATGAGATTCGGGGTTGAATTTAAGGCTTAGAGGCACTTTTGGATGCTTGATTTGGGACGGCATAATTTTTGGCCCTAAAATCAAAAAATTCCTGACCGCGGAGTCAGGAAAACGTCCCGGGATGGGCCGGACCGAATCAGGTCAAATTGAAAGACGAAGTCCGCCATGAGATTCGGGGTTGAATTTAAGGCTTAGAGGCACTTTTGGATGCTTGATTTGGGACGGCATAATTTTTGGCCCAAAAATCAAAAAATTCCTGACCTCCGAGTCAGGAAAACCTCCCGGGATGGAACGGACCGAATCAGGTAAAATCGAAAAACAAAGTCCACCATGAGATTCGGGGTTGAATTTAAGGCTTAGAGGCACTTTTGGATGCTTGATCTGGGACGGCATATATTTGGCCCAAAAATCAAAAAATTCCTGACCGCGGAGTCAGGAAAACCTCCCGTGATGGGACGGACCGAATCAGGTAAAATTGAAAAACAAAGTCCACCATGAGATTCGGGGTTGAGTTTAAGGCTTAGGGGCACTTTTGGATGCTTGATTTGGGACGGCATAATTTTTGGCCCAAAAATCAAAAAATTCCTGACCTCCGAGTCAGGAAAACCTCCCGGGATAGACCGGACCGAATCAGGTCCAATTGGAAAACAAAGTCCGCCATGAGATTCGGGGTTGAATTTAAGGCTTAGAGGCACTTTTGGATGCTTGATTTGGGACGGCATATAATTGGCCCAAAAATCAAAAAATTCCTCAACGCGGAGTCAGGAAAACCTCCTGGGATGGGCCGGAGAAAATCAGGTCAAAGTGAAAAACAAAGTCCGCCATGAGATTCGGGGTTGAATTTAAGGCTTAGAGGCACTTCTGGATGCTTGATTTGGGACGGCATATAATTGGCCCAACAATCAAAAAATTCCTGACCGCGGAGTTAGGAAAACCTCCTGGGATGGGCCGGAGAGAATCAGGTCAAAGTGAAAAACAAAGTCCGCCATGAGATTCGGGGTTGAATTTAAGGCTTAGAGGCACTTCTGGATGCTTGATTTGGGACGGCATAACTTTTGGGCCAAAAATCAAAAAATTCCTGACCTCCGAGTCAGGAAAACCTCCCAGGTTGGACCAGACCGAATCAGGTCAAATTGGAAAACTAAGTCCGCCATGAGATTCGGGGTTGAATTTAAGGCTTAGAGGCACTTTTGGATGCTTGATTTGGGACGGCATATAATTGGCCCAAAAATCAAAAAATTCCTGACCGTGGAGTCAGGAAAATCTCCTGGGATGGGCCAGAGAAAATCAGGTCAAAGTGAAAAACAAAGTCCGCCATGAGATTCGGGGTGGAATTTAAGGCTTAGAAGCACTTCTGGATGCTTGATTTGGGACGGCATAATTTTTGGCCCAAAATTCAAAAAATTCCTGACCGTGGAGTCAGGAAAACCTCCCGGGATGGGCCGGACCGAATCAGGTAAAATTGGAAAACAAAGTCCGCCATGAGATTCGGGGTTGAATTTAAGGCTTAGAGGCACTTCTGGATGCTTCATTTGGGACGGCATAATTTTTGGCCCAAAAATCAAAAAATTCCTGACCGCAGAGTCAGGAAAACATCCCGGGATGGGCCGGACCGAATCAGGTCAAATTGAAAGACGAAGTCCGCGCTGAGATTCGGGGTTGAATTTAAGGCTTAGAGGCACTTTTGGATGCTTGATTTGGGATGGCATATATTTGGCCCAAAAATCAAAAAATTCCTGACCTCCGAGTCAGGAAAACCTCCCGGGATGGGCCGGACCGAATCAGGTCAAATTGAAAGACGAAGTCCGCCATGAGATTCGGGGTTGAATTTAAGGCTTAGAGGCACTTCTGGATGCTTGATTTGGGACGGCATAATTTTTGGCCCAAAAATCAAATAATTCCTGACCTCCGAGTCAGGAAAACCTCCCGGGATGGACCGGACCGAATCAGGTAAAATCGAAAAACAAAGTCCACCATGAGATTCGGGGTTGAATTTAAGGCTTAGAGGCACTTTTGGATGCTTGATTTGGGACGGCATAATTTTTGGCCCTAAAATCAAAAAATTCCTGACCGCGGAGTCAGGAAAACGTCCCGGGATGGGCCGGACCGAATCAGGTCAAATTGAAAGACGAAGTCCGCCATGAGATTCGGGGTTGAATTTAAGGCTTAGAGGCACTTTTGGATGCTTGATTTGGGACGGCATAATTTTTGGCCCAAAAATCAAAAAATTCCTGACCTCCGAGTCAGGAAAACCTCCCGGGATGGACCGGACCGAATCAGGTAAAATCGAAAAACAAAGTCCGCCATGAGATTCGGGGTTGAATTTAAGGCTTAGAGGCACTTCTGGATGCTTGATTTGGGACGGCATAATTTTTGGCCCAAAAATCAAAAAATTCCTGACCTCCGAGTCAGGAAAACCTCCCGGGATGGAACGGACCGAATCAGGTAAAATCGAAAAACAAAGTCCACCATGAGATTCGGGGTTGAATTTAAGGCTTAGAGGCACTTTTGGATGCTTGATCTGGGACGGCATATATTTGGCCCAAAAATCAAAAAATTCCTGACCGCGGAGTCAGGAAAACCTCCCGTGATGGGACGGACCGAATCAGGTAAAATTGAAAAACAAAGTCCACCATGAGATTCGGGGTTGAGTTTAAGGCTTAGGGGCACTTTTGGATGCTTGATTTGGGACGGCATAATTTTTGGCCCAAAAATCAAAAAATTCCTGACCTCCGAGTCAGGAAAACCTCCCGGGATAGACCGGACCGAATCAGGTCCAATTGGAAAACAAAGTCCGCCATGAGATTCGGGGTTGAATTTAAGGCTTAGAGGCACTTTTGGATGCTTGATTTGGGACGGCATATAATTGGCCCAAAAATCAAAAAATTCCTCAACGCGGAGTCAGGAAAACCTCCTGGGATGGGCCGGAGAAAATCAGGTCAAAGTGAAAAACAAAGTCCGCCATGAGATTCGGGGTTGAATTTAAGGCTTAGAGGCACTTCTGGATGCTTGATTTGGGACGGCATATAATTGGCCCAACAATCAAAAAATTCCTGACCGCGGAGTTAGGAAAACCTCCTGGGATGGGCCGGAGAGAATCAGGTCAAAGTGAAAAACAAAGTCCGCCATGAGATTCGGGGTTGAATTTAAGGCTTAGAGGCACTTCTGGATGCTTGATTTGGGACGGCATAACTTTTGGGCCAAAAATCAAAAAATTCCTGACCTCCGAGTCAGGAAAACCTCCCAGGTTGGACCAGACCGAATCAGGTCAAATTGGAAAACTAAGTCCGCCATGAGATTCGGGGTTGAATTTAAGGCTTAGAGGCACTTTTGGATGCTTGATTTGGGACGGCATATAATTGGCCCAAAAATCAAAAAATTCCTGACCGTGGAGTCAGGAAAATCTCCTGGGATGGGCCAGAGAAAATCAGGTCAAAGTGAAAAACAAAGTCCGCCATGAGATTCGGGGTGGAATTTAAGGCTTAGAAGCACTTCTGGATGCTTGATTTGGGACGGCATAATTTTTGGCCCAAAATTCAAAAAATTCCTGACCGTGGAGTCAGGAAAACCTCCCGGGATGGGCCGGACCGAATCAGGTAAAATTGGAAAACAAAGTCCGCCATGAGATTCGGGGTTGAATTTAAGGCTTAGAGGCACTTCTGGATGCTTCATTTGGGACGGCATAATTTTTGGCCCAAAAATCAAAAAATTCCTGACCGCAGAGTCAGGAAAACATCCCGGGATGGGCCGGACCGAATCAGGTCAAATTGAAAGACGAAGTCCGCGCTGAGATTCGGGGTTGAATTTAAGGCTTAGAGGCACTTTTGGATGCTTGATTTGGGATGGCATATATTTGGCCCAAAAATCAAAAAATTCCTGACCGCGGAGTCAGGAAAACCTCCTGGGATGGGCCGGAGAAAGTCAGGTCAAAGTGAAAAACAAAGTCCGCCATCGTATTCGGGGTAGAATTTAAGGCTTAGAGGCACTTCTGGATGCTTGATTTGGGACGGCATAATTTTTGGCCCAAAAATCAAAAAATTCCTGACCGCGGAGTCAGGAAAACCTCCCGGGATGGGCCGGACCCAATGAGGCCAAATTGAAAGACGAAGTCCGCCATGAGATTCGGGGTTGAATTTAAGGCTTAGAGGCACTTCTGGATGCTTGATTTGGGACGGCATAATCTTTGGCCCAAAAATCAAAAAATTCCTGACCTCCGAGTCAGGAAAACCTCCCGGGATGGGCCGGACCGAATCAGGTCAAATTGAAAGACGAAGTCCGCCATGAGATTCGGGGTTGAATTTAAGGCTTAGAGGCACTTCTGGATGCTTGATTTGGGACGGCATAATTTTTGGCCCAAAAATCAAATAATTCCTGACCTCCGAGTCAGGAAAACCTCCCGGGATGGACCGGACCGAATCAGGTAAAATCGAAAAACAAAGTCCACCATGAGATTCGGGGTTGAATTTAAGGCTTAGAGGCACTTTTGGATGCTTGATTTGGGACGGCATAATTTTTGGCCCTAAAATCAAAAAATTCCTGACCGCGGAGTCAGGAAAACGTCCCGGGATGGGCCGGACCGAATCAGGTCAAATTGAAAGACGAAGTCCGCCATGAGATTCGGGGTTGAATTTAAGGCTTAGAGGCACTTTTGGATGCTTGATTTGGGACGGCATAATTTTTGGCCCAAAAATCAAAAAATTCCTGACCTCCGAGTCAGGAAAACCTCCCGGGATGGACCGGACCGAATCAGGTAAAATCGAAAAACAAAGTCCGCCATGAGATTCGGGGTTGAATTTAAGGCTTAGAGGCACTTCTGGATGCTTGATTTGGGACGGCATAATTTTTGGCCCAAAAATCAAAAAATTCCTGACCTCCGAGTCAGGAAAACCTCCCGGGATGGAACGGACCGAATCAGGTAAAATCGAAAAACAAAGTCCACCATGAGATTCGGGGTTGAATTTAAGGCTTAGAGGCACTTTTGGATGCTTGATCTGGGACGGCATATATTTGGCCCAAAAATCAAAAAATTCCTGACCGCGGAGTCAGGAAAACCTCCCGTGATGGGACGGACCGAATCAGGTAAAATTGAAAAACAAAGTCCACCATGAGATTCGGGGTTGAGTTTAAGGCTTAGGGGCACTTTTGGATGCTTGATTTGGGACGGCATAATTTTTGGCCCAAAAATCAAAAAATTCCTGACCTCCGAGTCAGGAAAACCTCCCGGGATAGACCGGACCGAATCAGGTCCAATTGGAAAACAAAGTCCGCCATGAGATTCGGGGTTGAATTTAAGGCTTAGAGGCACTTTTGGATGCTTGATTTGGGACGGCATATAATTGGCCCAAAAATCAAAAAATTCCTCAACGCGGAGTCAGGAAAACCTCCTGGGATGGGCCGGAGAAAATCAGGTCAAAGTGAAAAACAAAGTCCGCCATGAGATTCGGGGTTGAATTTAAGGCTTAGAGGCACTTCTGGATGCTTGATTTGGGACGGCATAATTTTTGGCCCAAAAATCAAAAAATTCCTGACCGCGGAGTCAGGAAAACCTCCCGGGATGGGCCGGACCGAATCAGGTAAAATTGGAAAACAAAGTCCGCCATGAGATTCGGGGTTGAATTTAAGGCTTAGAGGCACTTCTGGATGCTTGATTTGGGACGGCATAATTTTTGGCCCAAAAATCAAAAAATTCCTGACCTCCGAGTCAGGAAAACCTCCTGGGATGGGCCGGAGAAAATCAGGTCAAATTGAAAGACGAAGTCCGCCATGAGATTCGGGGTTGAATTTAAGGCTTAGAGGCACTTCTGGTTGCTTGATTTGGGACGGCATAATTTTTGGCCCAAAAATCAAAAAATTCCTGACCGCGGAGTTAGGAAAACATCCCGGGATGGGCCGGACCCAATGAGGTCAAATTGAAAAACAAAGTCCGCCATGAGATTCGGGGTTGAATTTAAGGCTTAGAGGCACTTCTGGATGCTTCATTTGGGACGGCATAATTTTTGGCCCAAAAATCAAAAAATTCCTGACCGCAGAGTCAGGAAAACATCCCGGGATGGGCCGGACCGAATCAGGTCAAATTGAAAGACGAAGTCCGCGCTGAGATTCGGGGTTGAATTTAAGGCTTAGAGGCACTTTTGGATGCTTGATTTGGGATGGCATATATTTGGCCCAAAAATCAAAAAATTCCTGACCGCGGAGTCAGGAAAACCTCCTGGGATGGGCCGGAGAAAGTCAGGTCAAAGTGAAAAACAAAGTCCGCCATCGTATTCGGGGTAGAATTTAAGGCTTAGAGGCACTTCTGGATGCTTGATTTGGGACGGCATAATTTTTGGCCCAAAAATCAAAAAATTCCTGACCGCGGAGTCAGGAAAACCTCCCGGGATGGGCCGGACCCAATGAGGCCAAATTGAAAGACGAAGTCCGCCATGAGATTCGGGGTTGAATTTAAGGCTTAGAGGCACTTCTGGATGCTTGATTTGGGACGGCATAATCTTTGGCCCAAAAATCAAAAAATTCCTGACCTCCGAGTCAGGAAAACCTCCCGGGATGGGCCGGACCGAATCAGGTCAAATTGAAAGACGAAGTCCGCCATGAGATTCGGGGTTGAATTTAAGGCTTAGAGGCACTTCTGGATGCTTGATTTGGGACGGCATAATTTTTGGCCCAAAAATCAAATAATTCCTGACCTCCGAGTCAGGAAAACCTCCCGGGATGGACCGGACCGAATCAGGTAAAATCGAAAAACAAAGTCCACCATGAGATTCGGGGTTGAATTTAAGGCTTAGAGGCACTTTTGGATGCTTGATTTGGGACGGCATAATTTTTGGCCCTAAAATCAAAAAATTCCTGACCGCGGAGTCAGGAAAACGTCCCGGGATGGGCCGGACCGAATCAGGTCAAATTGAAAGACGAAGTCCGCCATGAGATTCGGGGTTGAATTTAAGGCTTAGAGGCACTTTTGGATGCTTGATTTGGGACGGCATAATTTTTGGCCCAAAAATCAAAAAATTCCTGACCTCCGAGTCAGGAAAACCTCCCGGGATGGACCGGACCGAATCAGGTAAAATCGAAAAACAAAGTCCGCCATGAGATTCGGGGTTGAATTTAAGGCTTAGAGGCACTTCTGGATGCTTGATTTGGGACGGCATAATTTTTGGCCCAAAAATCAAAAAATTCCTGACCTCCGAGTCAGGAAAACCTCCCGGGATGGAACGGACCGAATCAGGTAAAATCGAAAAACAAAGTCCACCATGAGATTCGGGGTTGAATTTAAGGCTTAGAGGCACTTTTGGATGCTTGATCTGGGACGGCATATATTTGGCCCAAAAATCAAAAAATTCCTGACCGCGGAGTCAGGAAAACCTCCCGTGATGGGACGGACCGAATCAGGTAAAATTGAAAAACAAAGTCCACCATGAGATTCGGGGTTGAGTTTAAGGCTTAGGGGCACTTTTGGATGCTTGATTTGGGACGGCATAATTTTTGGCCCAAAAATCAAAAAATTCCTGACCTCCGAGTCAGGAAAACCTCCCGGGATAGACCGGACCGAATCAGGTCCAATTGGAAAACAAAGTCCGCCATGAGATTCGGGGTTGAATTTAAGGCTTAGAGGCACTTTTGGATGCTTGATTTGGGACGGCATATAATTGGCCCAAAAATCAAAAAATTCCTCAACGCGGAGTCAGGAAAACCTCCTGGGATGGGCCGGAGAAAATCAGGTCAAAGTGAAAAACAAAGTCCGCCATGAGATTCGGGGTTGAATTTAAGGCTTAGAGGCACTTCTGGATGCTTGATTTGGGACGGCATAATTTTTGGCCCAAAAATCAAAAAATTCCTGACCGCGGAGTCAGGAAAACCTCCCGGGATGGGCCGGACCGAATCAGGTAAAATTGGAAAACAAAGTCCGCCATGAGATTCGGGGTTGAATTTAAGGCTTAGAGGCACTTCTGGATGCTTGATTTGGGACGGCATAATTTTTGGCCCAAAAATCAAAAAATTCCTGACCTCCGAGTCAGGAAAACCTCCTGGGATGGGCCGGAGAAAATCAGGTCAAATTGAAAGACGAAGTCCGCCATGAGATTCGGGGTTGAATTTAAGGCTTAGAGGCACTTCTGGTTGCTTGATTTGGGACGGCATAATTTTTGGCCCAAAAATCAAAAAATTCCTGACCGCGGAGTTAGGAAAACATCCCGGGATGGGCCGGACCCAATGAGGTCAAATTGAAAAACAAAGTCCGCCATGAGATTCGGGGTTGAATTTAAGGCTTAGAGGCACTTCTGGATGCTTGATTTGGGACGGCATAATTTTTGGCCCAAAAATCAAAAAATTCCTGACTTCCGAGTCATGAAAACATCCCGGGATGGGCCGGACCGAATCAGGTCAAATCGAAAAACAAATTCCGCCATGAGATTAAATTCCTGACCGCGGAGTTAGGAAAACATCCCGGGATGGGCCGGACCCAATGAGGTCAAATTGAAAAACAAAGTCCGCCATGAGATTCGGGGTTGAATTTAAGGCTTAGAGGCACTTCTGGATGCTTGATTTGGGACGGCATAATTTTTGGCCCAAAAATCAAAAAATTCCTGACCTCCGAGTCAGGAAAACCTCCTGGGATGGACCGGACCGAATCAGGTAAAATCGAAAAACAAAGTCCGCCATGAGATTCGGGGTTGAATTTTAGGCTTAGAGGCACTTTTGAATGCTTGATTTGGGACGGCATATATTTGGCCCAAAAATCAAAAAATTCCTGACCGCGGAGTCAGGAAAACCTCCCGGGATGGGCCGGACCGAATCAGGTAAAATTGAAAAACAAAGTCCACCATGAGATTCTGGGTTGAGTTTAAGGCTTAGAGGCACTTCTGGATGCTTGATTTGGGACGGCATAATTTTTGGCCCAAAAATCAAAAAATTCCTGACCGCGGAGTCAGGAAAACTTCCCGGGATGGGCCGGACCCAATGAGGTCAAATTGAAAAACAAAGTCCGCCATGAGATTCGGGGTTGAATTTAAGGCTTAGAGGCACTTCTGGATGCTTGATTTGGGACGGCATAATTTTTGGCCCAAAAATCAAAAAATTCCTGACCTCCGAGTCAGGAAAACCTCCCGGGATGGATCGGACCGAATCAGGTAAAATCGAAAAACAAAGTCCGCCATGAGATTCGGGGTTGAATTTAAGGCTTAGAGGCACTTTTGGATGCTTGATTTGGGACGGCATAATTTTTGGCCCAAAAATCAAAAAATTCCTGACCTCCGAGTCAGGAAAACCTCCCGGGATAGACCGGACCGAATCAGGTCCAATTGGAAAACAAAGTCCGCCATGAGATTAAATTCCTGACCGCGGAGTTAGGAAAACATCCCGGGATGGGCCGGACCCAATGAGGTCAAATTGAAAAACAAAGTCCGCCATGAGATTCGGGGTTGAATTTAAGGCTTAGAGGCACTTCTGGATGCTTGATTTGGGACGGCATAATTTTTGGCCCAAAAATCAAAAAATTCCTGACCTCCGAGTCAGGAAAACCTCCTGGGATGGGCCGGAGAAAATCAGGTCAAATTGAAAGACAAAGTCCGCCATGAGATTCGGGGTTGAATTTAAGGCTTAGAGGCACTTTTGGATGCTTGATTTGGGACGGCATATATTTGGCCCAAAAATCAAAAAATTCCTGACCGCGGAGTCAGGAAAACCTCCTGGGATGGGCCGGAGAAAGTCAGGTCAAAGTGAAAAACAAAGTCCGCCATCGTATTCGGGGTAGAATTTAAGGCTTAGAGGCACTTCTGGATGCTTGATTTGGGACGGCATAATTTTTGGCCCAAAAATCAAAAAATTCCTGACCGCGGAGTCAGGAAAACCTCCCGGGATGGGCCGGACCCAATGAGGCCAAATTGAAAGACGAAGTCCGCCATGAGATTCGGGGTTGAATTTAAGGCTTAGAGGCACTTCTGGATGCTTGATTTGGGACGGCATAATCTTTGGCCCAAAAATCAAAAAATTCCTGACCTCCGAGTCAGGAAAACCTCCCGGGATGGGCCGGACCGAATCAGGTCAAATTGAAAGACGAAGTCCGCCATGAGATTCGGGGTTGAATTTAAGGCTTAGAGGCACTTCTGGATGCTTGATTTGGGACGGCATAATTTTTGGCCCAAAAATCAAATAATTCCTGACCTCCGAGTCAGGAAAACCTCCCGGGATGGACCGGACCGAATCAGGTAAAATCGAAAAACAAAGTCCACCATGAGATTCGGGGTTGAATTTAAGGCTTAGAGGCACTTTTGGATGCTTGATTTGGGACGGCATAATTTTTGGCCCTAAAATCAAAAAATTCCTGACCGCGGAGTCAGGAAAACGTCCCGGGATGGGCCGGACCGAATCAGGTCAAATTGAAAGACGAAGTCCGCCATGAGATTCGGGGTTGAATTTAAGGCTTAGAGGCACTTTTGGATGCTTGATTTGGGACGGCATAATTTTTGGCCCAAAAATCAAAAAATTCCTGACCTCCGAGTCAGGAAAACCTCCCGGGATGGACCGGACCGAATCAGGTAAAATCGAAAAACAAAGTCCGCCATGAGATTCGGGGTTGAATTTAAGGCTTAGAGGCACTTCTGGATGCTTGATTTGGGACGGCATAATTTTTGGCCCAAAAATCAAAAAATTCCTGACCTCCGAGTCAGGAAAACCTCCCGGGATGGAACGGACCGAATCAGGTAAAATCGAAAAACAAAGTCCACCATGAGATTCGGGGTTGAATTTAAGGCTTAGAGGCACTTTTGGATGCTTGATCTGGGACGGCATATATTTGGCCCAAAAATCAAAAAATTCCTGACCGCGGAGTCAGGAAAACCTCCAGGGATGGGACGGACCGAATCAGGTAAAATTGAAAAACAAAGTCCACCATGAGATTCGGGGTTGAGTTTAAGGCTTAGAGGCACTTTTGGATGCTTGATTTGGGACGGCATAATTTTTGGCCCAAAAATCAAAAAATTCCTGACCTCCGAGTCAGGAAAACCTCCCGGGATAGACCGGACCGAATCAGGTCCAATTGGAAAACAAAGTCCGCCATGAGATTCGGGGTTGAATTTAAGGCTTAGAGGCACTTTTGGATGCTTGATTTGGGACGGCATATAATTGGCCCAAAAATCAAAAAATTCCTGACCGCGGAGTTAGGAAAACCTCCTGGGATGGGCCGGAGAAAATCAGGTCAAAGTGAAAAACAAAGTCCGCCATGAGATTCGGGGTTGAATTTAAGGCTTAGAGGCACTTCTGGATGCTTGATTTGGGACGGCATAATTTTTGGCCCAAAAATCAAAAAATTCCTGACCGCGGAGTCAGGAAAACCTCCCGGGATGGGCCGGACCGAATCAGGTAAAATTGGAAAACAAAGTCCGCCATGAGATTCGGGGTTGAATTTAAGGCTTAGAGGCACTTCTGGATGCTTGATTTGGGACGGCATAATTTTTGGCCCAAAAATCAAAAAATTCCTGACCTCCGAGTCACGAAAACCTCCCGGGATGGACCGGACCGAATCAGGTAAAATCGAAAAACAAAGTCCGCCATGAGATTCGGGGTTGAATTTAAGGCTTAGAGGCACTTTTGGATGCTTGATTTGTGACGGCATAATTTTTGGCCCAAAAATCAAAAAATTCCTGACCTCCGAGTCAGGAAAACCTCCCGGGATAGACCGGACCGAATCAGGTCCAATTGGAAAACAAAGTCCGCCATGAGATTAAATTCCTGACCGCGGAGTTAGGAAAACATCCCGGGATGGGCCGGACCCAATGAGGTCAAATTGAAAAACAAAGTCCGCCATGAGATTCGGGGTTGAATTTAAGGCTTAGAGGCACTTCTGGATGCTTGATTTGGGACGGCATAATTTTTGGCCCAAAAATCAAAAAATTCCTGACCTCCGAGTCAGGAAAACCTCCTGGGATGGGCCGGAGAAAATCAGGTCAAATTGAAAGACGAAGTCCGCCATGAGATTCGGGGTTGAATTTAAGGCTTAGAGGCACTTCTGGTTGCTTGATTTGGGACGGCATAATTTTTGGCCCAAAAATCAAAAAATTCCTGACCGCGGAGTTAGGAAAACATCCCGGGATGGGCCGGACCCAATGAGGTCAAATTGAAAAACAAAGTCCGCCATGAGATTCGGGGTTGAATTTAAGGCTTAGAGGCACTTCTGGATGCTTGATTTGGGACGGCATAATTTTTGGCCCAAAAATCAAAAAATTCCTGACTTCCGAGTCATGAAAACATCCCGGGATGGGCCGGACCGAATCAGGTCAAATCGAAAAACATATTCCGCCATGAGATTAAATTCCTGACCGCGGAGTTAGGAAAACATCCCGGGATGGGCCGGACCCAATGAGGTCAAATTGAAAAACAAAGTCCGCCATGAGATTCGGGGTTGAATTTAAGGCTTAGAGGCACTTCTGGATGCTTGATTTGGGACGGCATAATTTTTGGCCCAAAAATCAAAAAATTCCTGACTTCCGAGTCAGGAAAACATCCCGGGATGGGCCGGACCAAATCAGGTCAAATCGAAAAACAAATTCCGCCATGAGATTAAATTCCTGACCGCGGAGTTAGGAAAACATCCCGGGATGGGCCGGACCCAATGAGGTCAAATTGAAAAACAAAGTCCGCCATGAGATTCGGGGTTGAATTTAAGGCTTAGAGGCACTTCTGGATGCTTGATTTGGGACGGCATAATTTTTGGCCCAAAAATCAAAAAATTCCTGACCTCCGAGTCAGGAAAACCTCCTGGGATGGACCGGACCGAATCAGGTAAAATCGAAAAACAAAGTCCGCCATGAGATTCGGGGTTGAATTTTAGGCTTAGAGGCACTTTTGAATGCTTGATTTGGGACGGCATATATTTGGCCCAAAAATCAAAAAATTCCTGACCGCGGAGTCAGGAAAACCTCCCGGGATGGGCCGGACCGAATCAGGTAAAATTGAAAAACAAAGTCCACCATGAGATTCTGGGTTGAGTTTAAGGCTTAGAGGCACTTCTGGATGCTTGATTTGGGACGGCATAATTTTTGGCCCAAAAATCAAAAAATTCCTGACCGCGGAGTCAGGAAAACTTCCCGGGATGGGCCGGACCCAATGAGGTCAAATTGAAAAACAAAGTCCGCCATGAGATTCGGGGTTGAATTTAAGGCTTAGAGGCACTTCTGGATGCTTGATTTGGGACGGCGTAATTTTTGGCCCAAAAATCAAAAAATTCCTGACCTCCGAGTCAGGAAAACCTCCCGGGATGGACCGGACCGAATCAGGTAAAATCGAAAAACAAAGTCCGCCATGAGATTCGGGGTTGAATTTTAGGCTTAGAGGCACTTTTGGATGCTTGATTTGTGACGGCATATATTTGGCCCAAAAATCAAAAAATTCCTGACCGCGGAGTCAGGAAAACCTCCCGGGATGGGCCGGACCGAATCAGGTAAAATTGAAAAACAAAGTCCACCATGAGATTCGGGGTTGAGTTTAAGGCTTAGAGGCACTTTTGGATGCTTGATTTGGGACGGCATAATTTTTGGCCCAAAAATCAAAAAATTCCTGACCGCAGAGTCAGGAAAACATCCCGGGATGGGCCGGACCGAATCAGGTCAAATTGAAAGACGAAGTCCGCCATGAGATTCGGGGTTGAATTTAAGGCTTAGAGGCACTTTTGGATGCTTGATTTGGGACGGCATAATTTTTGGCCCAAAAATCAAAAAATTCCTCACCGCGGAGTCAGGAAAACCTCCCGGGATGGAACGGACCGAATCAGGTAAAATTGAAAAACAAAGTCCACCATGAGATTCGGGGTTGAGTTTAAGGCTTAGAGGCACTTTTGGATGCTTGATTTGGGACGGCATAATTTTTGGCCCAAAAATCAAAAAATTCCTGACCTCCGAGTCAGGAAAACCTCCCGGGATAGACCGGACCGAATCAGGTCCAATTGGAAAACAAAGTCCGCCATGAGATTCGGGGTTGAATTTAAGGCTTAGAGGCACTTTTGGATGCTTGATTTGGGACGGCATATAATTGGCCCAAAAATCAAAAAATTCCTGACCGCGGAGTCAGGAAAACCTCCCGGGATAGACCGGACCGAATCAGGTAAAATTGGAAAACAAAGTCCGCCATGAGATTCGGGGTTGAATTTAAGGCTTAGAGGCACTTCTGGATGCTTGATTTGGGACGGCATAATTTTTGGCCCAAAAATCAAAAAATTCCTGACCTCCGAGTCAGGAAAACCTCCCGGGATGGGCCGGACCCAATGAGGTCAAATTGAAAAACAAAGTCCGCCATGAGATTCGGGGTTGAATTTAAGGCTTAGAGGCACTTCTGGATGCTTGATTTGGGACGGCATAATTTTTGGCCCAAAAATCAAAAAATTCCTGACCTCCGAGTCAGGAAAACCTCCTGGGATGGGCCGGAGAAAATCAGGTCAAATTGAAAGACAAAGTCCGCCATGAGATTCGGGGTTGAATTTAAGGCTTAGAGGCACTTCTGGTTGCTTGATTTGGGACGGCATAATTTTTGGCCCAAAAATCAAAAAATTCCTCACCGCGGAGTTAGGAAAACATCCCGGGATGGGCCGGACCCAATGAGGTCAAATTGAAAAACAAAGTCCGCCATGAGATTCGGGGTTGAATTTAAGGCTTAGAGGCACTTCTGGATGCTTGATTTGGGACGGCATAATTTTTGGCCCAAAAATCAAAAAATTCCTGACTTCCGAGTCAGGAAAACATCCCGGGATGGGCCGGACCGAATCAGGTCAAATCGAAAAACAAATTCCGCCATGAGATTAAATTCCTGACCGCGGAGTTAGGAAAACATCCCGGGATGGGCCGGACCCAATGAGGTCAAATTGAAAAACAAAGTCCGCCATGAGATTCGGGGTTGAATTTAAGGCTTAGAGGCACTTCTGGATGCTTGATTTGGGACGGCATAATTTTTGGCCCAAAAATCAAAAAATTCCTGACCTCCGAGTCAGGAAAACCTCCTGGGATGGACCGGACCGAATCAGGTAAAATCGAAAAACAAAGTCCGCCATGAGATTCGGGGTTGAATTTTAGGCTTAGAGGCACTTTTGAATGCTTGATTTGGGACGGCATATATTTGGCCCAAAAATCAAAAAATTCCTGACCGCGGAGTCAGGAAAACCTCCCGGGATGGGCCAGACCGAATCAGGTAAAATTGAAAAACAAAGTCCACCATGAGATTCTGGGTTGAGTTTAAGGCTTAGAGGCACTTCTGGATGCTTGATTTGGGACGGCATAATTTTTGGCCCAAAAATCAAAAAATTCCTGACCGCGGAGTCAGGAAAACTTCCCGGGATGGGCCGGACCCAATGAGGTCAAATTGAAAAACAAAGTCCGCCATGAGATTCGGGGTTGAATTTAAGGCTTAGAGGCACTTCTGGATGCTTGATTTGGGACGGCATAATTTTTGGCCCAAAAATCAAAAAATTCCTGACCGCGGAGTCAGGAAAACTTCCCGGGATGGGCCGGACCCAATGAGGTCAAATTGAAAAACAAAGTCCGCCATGAGATTCGGGGTTGAATTTAAGGCTTAGAGGCACTTCTGGATGCTTGATTTGGGACGGCATAATTTTTGGCCCAAAAATCAAAAAATTCCTGACTTCCGAGTCAGGAAAACATCCCGGGATGGGCCGGACCGAATCAGGTCAAATCGAAAAACAAATTCCGCCATGAGATTAAATTCCTGACCGCGGAGTTAGGAAAACATCCCGGGATGGGCCGGACCCAATGAGGTCAAATTGAAAAACAAAGTCCGCCATGAGATTCGGGGTTGAATTTAAGGCTTAGAGGCACTTCTGGATGCTTGATTTGGGACGGCATAATTTTTGGCCCAAAAATCAAAAAATTCCTGACCTCCGAGTCAGGAAAACCTCCTGGGATGGACCGGACCGAATCAGGTAAAATCGAAAAACAAAGTCCGCCATGAGATTCGGGGTTGAATTTTAGGCTTAGAGGCACTTTTGAATGCTTGATTTGGGACGGCATATATTTGGCCCAAAAATCAAAAAATTCCTGACCGCGGAGTCAGGAAAACCTCCCGGGATGGGCCAGACCGAATCAGGTAAAATTGAAAAACAAAGTCCACCATGAGATTCTGGGTTGAGTTTAAGGCTTAGAGGCACTTCTGGATGCTTGATTTGGGACGGCATAATTTTTGGCCCAAAAATCAAAAAATTCCTGACCGCGGAGTCAGGAAAACTTCCCGGGATGGGCCGGACCCAATGAGGTCAAATTGAAAAACAAAGTCCGCCATGAGATTCGGGGTTGAATTTAAGGCTTAGAGGCACTTCTGGATGCTTGATTTGGGACGGCATAATTTTTGGCCCAAAAATCAAAAAATTCCTGACCGCGGAGTCAGGAAAACTTCCCGGGATGGGCCGGACCCAATGAGGTCAAATTGAAAAACAAAGTCCGCCATGAGATTCGGGGTTGAATTTAAGGCTTAGAGGCACTTCTGGATGCTTGATTTGGGACGGCATAATTTTTGGCCCAAAAATCAAAAAATTCCTGACTTCCGAGTCAGGAAAACATCCCGGGATGGGCCGGACCGAATCAGGTCAAATCGAAAAACAAATTCCGCCATGAGATTAAATTCCTGACCGCGGAGTTAGGAAAACATCCCGGGATGGGCCGGACCCAATGAGGTCAAATTGAAAAACAAAGTCCGCCATGAGATTCGGGGTTGAATTTAAGGCTTAGAGGCACTTCTGGATGCTTGATTTGGGACGGCATAATTTTTGGCCCAAAAATCAAAAAATTCCTGACCTCCGAGTCAGGAAAACCTCCTGGGATGGACCGGACCGAATCAGGTAAAATCGAAAAACAAAGTCCGCCATGAGATTCGGGGTTGAATTTTAGGCTTAGAGGCACTTCTGGATGCTTGATTTGGGACGGCATAATTTTTGGCCCAAAAATCAAAAAATTCCTGACCTCCGAGTCAGGAAAACCTCCCGGGATGGGCCGGACCCAATGAGGTCAAATTGAAAAACAAAGTCCGCCATGAGATTCGGGGTTGAATTTAAGGCTTAGAGGCACTTCTGGATGCTTGATTTGGGACGGCATAATTTTTGGCCCAAAAATCAAAAAATTCCTGACCTCCGAGTCAGGAAAACCTCCTGGGATGGGCCGGAGAAAATCAGGTCAAATTGAAAGACAAAGTCCGCCATGAGATTCGGGGTTGAATTTAAGGCTTAGAGGCACTTCTGGTTGCTTGATTTGGGACGGCATAATTTTTGGCCCAAAAATCAAAAAATTCCTCACCGCGGAGTTAGGAAAACATCCCGGGATGGGCCGGACCCAATGAGGTCAAATTGAAAAACAAAGTCCGCCATGAGATTCGGGGTTGAATTTAAGGCTTAGAGGCACTTCTGGATGCTTGATTTGGGACGGCATAATTTTTGGCCCAAAAATCAAAAAATTCCTGACTTCCGAGTCAGGAAAACATCCCGGGATGGGCCGGACCGAATCAGGTCAAATCGAAAAACAAATTCCGCCATGAGATTAAATTCCTGACCGCGGAGTTAGGAAAACATCCCGGGATGGGCCGGACCCAATGAGGTCAAATTGAAAAACAAAGTCCGCCATGAGATTCGGGGTTGAATTTAAGGCTTAGAGGCACTTCTGGATGCTTGATTTGGGACGGCATAATTTTTGGCCCAAAAATCAAAAAATTCCTGACCTCCGAGTCAGGAAAACCTCCTGGGATGGACCGGACCGAATCAGGTAAAATCGAAAAACAAAGTCCGCCATGAGATTCGGGGTTGAATTTTAGGCTTAGAGGCACTTTTGAATGCTTGATTTGGGACGGCATATATTTGGCCCAAAAATCAAAAAATTCCTGACCGCGGAGTCAGGAAAACCTCCCGGGATGGGCCAGACCGAATCAGGTAAAATTGAAAAACAAAGTCCACCATGAGATTCTGGGTTGAGTTTAAGGCTTAGAGGCACTTCTGGATGCTTGATTTGGGACGGCATAATTTTTGGCCCAAAAATCAAAAAATTCCTGACCGCGGAGTCAGGAAAACTTCCCGGGATGGGCCGGACCCAATGAGGTCAAATTGAAAAACAAAGTCCGCCATGAGATTCGGGGTTGAATTTAAGGCTTAGAGGCACTTCTGGATGCTTGATTTGGGACGGCATAATTTTTGGCCCAAAAATCAAAAAATTCCTGACCGCGGAGTCAGGAAAACTTCCCGGGATGGGCCGGACCCAATGAGGTCAAATTGAAAAACAAAGTCCGCCATGAGATTCGGGGTTGAATTTAAGGCTTAGAGGCACTTCTGGATGCTTGATTTGGGACGGCATAATTTTTGGCCCAAAAATCAAAAAATTCCTGACTTCCGAGTCAGGAAAACATCCCGGGATGGGCCGGACCGAATCAGGTCAAATCGAAAAACAAATTCCGCCATGAGATTAAATTCCTGACCGCGGAGTTAGGAAAACATCCCGGGATGGGCCGGACCCAATGAGGTCAAATTGAAAAACAAAGTCCGCCATGAGATTCGGGGTTGAATTTAAGGCTTAGAGGCACTTCTGGATGCTTGATTTGGGACGGCATAATTTTTGGCCCAAAAATCAAAAAATTCCTGACCGCGGAGTCAGGAAAACTTCCCGGGATGGGCCGGACCCAATGAGGTCAAATTGAAAAACAAAGTCCGCCATGAGATTCGGGGTTGAATTTAAGGCTTAGAGGCACTTCTGGATGCTTGATTTGGGACGGCATAATTTTTGGCCCAAAAATCAAAAAATTCCTGACCGCGGAGTCAGGAAAACTTCCCGGGATGGGCCGGACCCAATGAGGTCAAATTGAAAAACAAAGTCCGCCATGAGATTCGGGGTTGAATTTAAGGCTTAGAGGCACTTCTGGATGCTTGATTTGGGACGGCATAATTTTTGGCCCAAAAATCAAAAAATTCCTGACTTCCGAGTCAGGAAAACATCCCGGGATGGGCCGGACCGAATCAGGTCAAATCGAAAAACAAATTCCGCCATGAGATTAAATTCCTGACCGCGGAGTTAGGAAAACATCCCGGGATGGGCCGGACCCAATGAGGTCAAATTGAAAAACAAAGTCCGCCATGAGATTCGGGGTTGAATTTAAGGCTTAGAGGCACTTCTGGATGCTTGATTTGGGACGGCATAATTTTTGGCCCAAAAATCAAAAAATTCCTGACCTCCGAGTCAGGAAAACCTCCTGGGATGGACCGGACCGAATCAGGTAAAATCGAAAAACAAAGTCCGCCATGAGATTCGGGGTTGAATTTTAGGCTTAGAGGCACTTTTGAATGCTTGATTTGGGACGGCATATATTTGGCCCAAAAATCAAAAAATTCCTGACCGCGGAGTCAGGAAAACCTCCCGGGATGGGCCAGACCGAATCACGTAAAATTGAAAAACAAAGTCCACCATGAGATTCTGGGTTGAGTTTAAGGCTTAGAGGCACTTCTGGATGCTTGATTTGGGACGGCATAATTTTTGGCCCAAAAATCAAAAAATTCCTGACCGCGGAGTCAGGAAAACTTCCCGGGATGGGCCGGACCCAATGAGGTCAAATTGAAAAACAAAGTCCGCCATGAGATTCGGGGTTGAATTTAAGGCTTAGAGGCACTTCTGGATGCTTGATTTGGGACGGCATAATTTTTGGCCCAAAAATCAAAAAATTCCTGACCGCGGAGTCAGGAAAACTTCCCGGGATGGGCCGGACCCAATGAGGTCAAATTGAAAAACAAAGTCCGCCATGAGATTCGGGGTTGAATTTAAGGCTTAGAGGCACTTCTGGATGCTTGATTTGGGACGGCATAATTTTTGGCCCAAAAATCAAAAAATTCCTGACTTCCGAGTCAGGAAAACATCCCGGGATGGGCCGGACCGAATCAGGTCAAATCGAAAAACAAATTCCGCCATGAGATTAAATTCCTGACCGCGGAGTTAGGAAAACATCCCGGGATGGGCCGGACCCAATGAGGTCAAATTGAAAAACAAAGTCCGCCATGAGATTCGGGGTTGAATTTAAGGCTTAGAGGCACTTCTGGATGCTTGATTTGGGACGGCATAATTTTTGGCCCAAAAATCAAAAAATTCCTGACCTCCGAGTCAGGAAAACCTCCTGGGATGGACCGGACCGAATCAGGTAAAATCGAAAAACAAAGTCCGCCATGAGATTCGGGGTTGAATTTTAGGCTTAGAGGCACTTTTGAATGCTTGATTTGGGACGGCATATATTTGGCCCAAAAATCAAAAAATTCCTGACCGCGGAGTCAGGAAAACCTCCCGGGATGGGCCAGACCGAATCACGTAAAATTGAAAAACAAAGTCCACCATGAGATTCTGGGTTGAGTTTAAGGCTTAGAGGCACTTCTGGATGCTTGATTTGGGACGGCATAATTTTTGGCCCAAAAATCAAAAAATTCCTGACCGCGGAGTCAGGAAAACTTCCCGGGATGGGCCGGACCCAATGAGGTCAAATTGAAAAACAAAGTCCGCCATGAGATTCGGGGTTGAATTTAAGGCTTAGAGGCACTTCTGGATGCTTGATTTGGGACGGCATAATTTTTGGCCCAAAAATCAAAAAATTCCTGACCGCGGAGTCAGGAAAACTTCCCGGGATGGGCCGGACCCAATGAGGTCAAATTGAAAAACAAAGTCCGCCATGAGATTCGGGGTTGAATTTAAGGCTTAGAGGCACTTCTGGATGCTTGATTTGGGACGGCATAATTTTTGGCCCAAAAATCAAAAAATTCCTGACTTCCGAGTCAGGAAAACATCCCGGGATGGGCCGGACCGAATCAGGTCAAATCGAAAAACAAATTCCGCCATGAGATTAAATTCCTGACCGCGGAGTTAGGAAAACATCCCGGGATGGGCCGGACCCAATGAGGTCAAATTGAAAAACAAAGTCCGCCATGAGATTCGGGGTTGAATTTAAGGCTTAGAGGCACTTCTGGATGCTTGATTTGGGACGGCATAATTTTTGGCCCAAAAATCAAAAAATTCCTGACCTCCGAGTCAGGAAAACCTCCTGGGATGGACCGGACCGAATCAGGTAAAATCGAAAAACAAAGTCCGCCATGAGATTCGGGGTTGAATTTTAGGCTTAGAGGCACTTTTGAATGCTTGATTTGGGACGGCATATATTTGGCCCAAAAATCAAAAAATTCCTGACCGCGGAGTTAGGAAAACATCCCGGGATGGGCCGGACCCAATGAGGTCAAATTGAAAAACAAAGTCCGCCATGAGATTCGGGGTTGAATTTAAGGCTTAGAGGCACTTCTGGATGCTTGATTTGGGACGGCATAATTTTTGGCCCAAAAATCAAAAAATTCCTGACTTCCGAGTCAGGAAAACATCCCGGGATGGGCCGGACCGAATCAGGTCAAATCGAAAAACAAATTCCGCCATGAGATTAAATTCCTGACCGCGGAGTTAGGAAAACATCCCGGGATGGGCCGGACCCAATGATGTCAAATTGAAAAACAAAGTCCGCCATGAGATTCGGGGTTGAATTTAAGGCTTAGAGGCACTTCTGGATGCTTGATTTGGGACGGCATAATTTTTGGCCCAAAAATCAAAAAATTCCTGACCTCCGAGTCAGGAAAACCTCCTGGGATGGACCGGACCGAATCAGGTAAAATCGAAAAACAAAGTCCGCCATGAGATTCGGGGTTGAATTTTAGGCTTAGAGGCACTTTTGAATGCTTGATTTGGGACGGCATATATTTGGCCCAAAAATCAAAAAATTCCTGACCGCGGAGTCAGGAAAACCTCCCGGGATGGGCCGGACCGAATCAGGTAAAATTGAAAAACAAAGTCCACCATGAGATTCTGGGTTGAGTTTAAGGCTTAGAGGCACTTCTGGATGCTTGATTTGGGACGGCATAATTTTTGGCCCAAAAATCAAAAAATTCCTGACCGTGGAGTCATGAAAACATACCGGGATGGGCCGGACCGAATCAGGTCAAATTGAAAAACAAAGTCCGCCATGAGATTCGGGGTTGAATTTAAGGCTTAGAGGCACTTTTGGATGCTTGATTTGGGACGGCATAATTTTTGGCCCAAAAATCAAAAAATTCCTGTCCGCGGATTCAGGAAAACATCCCGGGATGGGCGGGACCGAATCAGGTAAAATTGGAAAACAAAGTCCGCCATGAGATTCGGGGTTGAATTTAAGGCTTAGAGGCACTTTTGGATGCTTGATTTGGGACGGCATAATTTTTGGTCCAAAAATCAAAAAATTCCTGACCGCGTAGTCAGGAAAACATCCCGGGATGGGCCGGAGAAAATCAGGTGAAATTGAAAAAAAAAGTCCACCATGAGATTCGGGGTTGAGTTTAAGCCTTAGAGGAACTTTTGGATGCTTGATTTGGGACGGCATAATTTTTGGCCCAAAAATCAAAAAATTCCTGACCGCGGAGTCAGGAAAACATCCCGGGATGGGCCGGAGAAAATCAGGTCAAATTGAAAAACAAAGTCCACCATGAGATTCGGGGTTGAGTTTAAGCCTTAGAGGAACTTTTGGATGCTTGATTTGGGACGGCATAATTTTTGGCCCAAAAATCAAAAAATTCCTGACCGTGGAGTCAGGAAAACATGCCGGGATGGGCAGGACCGAATCAGGTCAAATTGGAAAACAAAGTCCGCCATGAGATTCGGGGTTGAATTTAAGGCTTAGAGGCACTTTTGGATGCTTGATTTGGGACGGCATAATTTTTGGCCCAAAAATCAAAAAATTCCTGACCTCCGAGTCAGGAAAACCTCCCGGGATGGGCCGGACCGAATCAGGTCAAATTGAAAAACAAAGTCCGCCATGAGATACGGGGTTGAGTTTAAGGCTTAGAGTCACTTTTGGATGCTTGATTTGGGACGGCATAATTTTTCGCCCAAAAATCAAAAAATTCCTGACCTCCGAGTCAGGAAAACCTCCTGGGATGGGCCAGACCCAATGAGGTCAAATCGAAAAACAAAGTCCGCCATGAGATTCCGGGTTGAATTTAAGGCTTAGAGACACTTTTGGATGCTTGATTTGGGACGGCATAATTTTTGGCCCAAAAATCAAAAAATTCCAGACCACGGAGTTAGGGAAACCTCCCGGGATGGGCCAGACCCAATGAGGTCAAATCGAAAAACAAAGTCCACCATGAGATTCGGGGTTGAATTTAAGGCTAAGATGCACTTTTGGATGCTTGATTTGGGACGGCATATATTTGGCCCAAAAATAAAAAAAATTCCTGACCTCCGAGTCAGGAAAACCTCCCGGGATGGGCCGGAGAAAATCAGGTCAAAGTGAAAAACAAAGTCCGCCATGAGATTCGGGGTTGAATTTAAGGCTTAGAGGCCCTTCTGGATGCTTGCTTTGGGACGGCATAATTTTTGGCCGAAAAATCAAAAAATTCCTGACCTCCGAGTCAGGAAAACCTCCCGGGATGGGCCGGACCGAATCAGGTCAAATTGAAAAACAAAGTCCGCCATGAGATTCGGGGTTGAGTTTAAGGCTTAGAGGCACTTTTGGATGCTTGATTTGGGACGGCATAATTTTTGGCCCCAAAATCAAAAAATTCCTGACCGCGGAGTCAGGAAAACCTCCAGGGATGGGCCGGACCGAATCAGGTAAAATTGGAAAACAAAGTCCGCCATGAGATTCGGGGTTGAATTTAAGGCTTAGAGGCACTTCTGGATGCTTGATTTGGGACAGCATAATTTTTGGCCCCAAAATCAAAAAATTCCTTACCGCGGAGTCAGGAAAACCTCCCGGGATGGGCCGGACCGAATCAGGTCAAATTGAAAAACAAAGTCCGCCATGAGATTCGGGGTTGAATTTAAGGCTTAGAGGCACTTTTGGATGCTTGATTTGGGACGGCATATATTTGGCCCAAAAATCAAACAATTCCTGACCGCGGAGTCAGGAAAACCTCCCGGGATGGGCCGCACCGAATCAGGTCAAATCGAAAAACAAAGTCCGCCATGAGATTCGGGGTTGAATTTAAGGCTTAGAGGAACTTTTGGATGCTTGATTTGGGACGGCAAAATTGTTGGCCCAAAAATCAAAAAATTCCTGAACGCGGAGTCAGGAAAACCTCCTGGGATTGGCTGGAGAAAATCAGGTCAAAGTGAAAAACAAAGTCCGCCATGAGATTCGGGGTTGAATTTAAGGCTTAGAGGCACTTCTGGATGCTTGATTTGGGACGGCATAATTTTTGGCCCAAAAATCAAAAAATTCCTGACCGCGGAGTTAGGAGAACCTCCCGGGATGGGCCGGACCGAATCAGGTCAAATTGAAAGACGAAGTCCGCCATGAGATTCGGGGTTGAATTTAAGGCTTAGAGGCACTTCTGGATGCTTGATTTGGGACGGCATAATTTTTGGCCCAAAAATCAAAAAATTCCTGACCGCGGAGTTAGGAGAACCTCCCGGGATGGACCGGACCGAATCAGGTAAAATCGAAAAACAAATTCCGCCATGAGATTCGGGGTTGAATTTAAGGCTTAGAGGCACTTTTGGATGCTTGATTTGGGACGGCATAATTTTTGGCCCAAAAATAAAAAAATTACTGACCGCGAAGTCAGGAAAACATCCCGGGTTGGGCCGGACTGAATAAGGTCAAATTGAAAGACGAAATCCGCCATGAGATTCGGGGTTGAATTTGACCTCATTGGGTCTGCCCCATCACGGGAGGTTTTCCTAACTCCGCGGTCAGGAATTTTTTGATTTTTGGGCCAAAAATTATGCCGTCTCAAATCAAGCATCCAAAAGTGCCTCTAAGCCTTAAATTCAACCCGGAATCTCACGGCGGACTTTGTTTTTCGATTTGACCTCATTGGGAATGGCCCATCCCGGGAGGTTTTCCTAACTCCGCGGTCAGGAATTTTTTGATTTTTGGGCCAAAAATTATGCCGTCCCAAATCAAGCATCCAAAAGTGCCTCTAAGCCTTAAACTCAACCCCGAATCTCATGGCGGACTTTGTTTTTCAATTTGACCTCATTGGGTCCGGCCCATCCCGGGATGTTTTCCTAACTCCGCGGTCAGGAATTTTTTGATTTTTCGGCCAAAAATTATGCCGTCCCAAATCAAGCACCCAAAAGTGCCTCTAAGCCTTAAATTCAACCCCGAATCTCATGGTGGACTTTGTTTTTCGATTTGACCTCATTGGGTCTGGCCCATCCCGGGAGGTTTTCCTAACTCCGCGGTCAGGAATTTTTTGATTTTTGGGCCAAAAATTATGCTGTCCCAAATCAAGCATCCAGAAGTGCCTCTAAGCCTTAAATTCAACCCCGAATCTGATGGCGGACATTGTTTTTCGATTTGACCTCATTGGGTCTGGCCCATCCCGGGAGGTTTTCCTGACTCGGAGGTCTGGAATTTTTTGATTTTTGGGCCAAAATTTATGCCGTCCCAAATCAAGCATCCAAAAGTGCCTCTAAGCCTTAAATTCAACCCTGAATCTCAGCGCGGACTTTGTCTTTCAATTTGACCTGATTCGGTCCGGCCCATTCCGGGAGGTTTTCCTGACTCTGCGGTCAGGAATTTTTTGATTTTTTGGCCAAAAATTATGCCGTCCCAAATCAAGCATCCAGAAGTGCCTCTAAGCCTTAAATTCAACCCTGAATCTCATGGCGGACTTCGTCTTTCAATTTGACCTGATTTAGTCCGGCCCATCCCGGGATGTTTTTCTGACTCCGCGGTCAGGAATTTTTTGATTTTTGTGCCAAAAATTATGCCGTCTCAAATCAAGCATCCAAAAGTGCCTCTAAGCCTTAAATTCAACCCGGAATCTCACGGCGGACTTTGTTTTTCGATTTGACCTCATTGGGAATGGCCCATCCCGGGAGGTTTTCCTAACTCCGCGGTCAGGAATTTTTTGATTTTTGGGCCAAAAATTATGCCGTCCCAAATCAAGCATCCAAAAGTGCCTCTAAGCCTTAAACTCAACCCCGAATCTCATGGCGGACTTTGTTTTTCAATTTGACCTCATTGGGTCCGGCCCATCCCGGGATGTTTTCCTAACTCCGCGGTCAGGAATTTTTTGATTTTTCGGCAAAAAATTATGCCGTCCCAAATCAAGCACCCAAAAGTGCCTCTAAGCCTTAAATTCAACCCCGAATCTCATGGTGGACTTTGTTTTTCGATTTGACCTCATTGGGTCTGGCCCATCCCGGGAGGTTTTCCTAACTCCGGTGTCAGGAATTTTTTGATTTTTGGGCCAAAAATTATGCCGTCCCAAATCAACCATCCAGAAGTGCCTCTAAGCCTTAAATTCAACCCCAAATCTCATGGTGGACTTTGTTTTTCAATTTGACCTGATTTTCTCCAGCCCATCCCAGGAGGTTTTCCTGACTCGGAGGTCAGGAATTTTTTGATTTTTGGGCCAAAAATTATGCCGTCCCAAATCAAGCATCCAAAAGTGCCTCTAAGCCTTAAATTCAACCCCGAATCTCATGGCGGACTTTGTCTTTCAATTTGACCTGATTCGGTCCGGCCCATTCCGGGAGGTTTTCCTGACTCTGCGGTCAGGAATTTTTTGATTTTTGGGCCAAAAATTATGCCGTCCCAAATCAACCATCCAGAAGTGCCTCTAAGCCTTAAATTCAACCCCGAATCTCAGCGCGGACTTCGTCTTTCAATTTGACCTGATTCGGTCCGGCCCATTCCGGGAGGTTTTCCTGACTCGGAGGTCAGGAATTTTTTGATTTTAGGGCCAAAAATTATGCCGTCCAAAATCAAGCACCCAAAAGTGCCTCTAAGCCTTAAATTCAACCCCGAATCTCATGGCGGAGTTTGTTTTTCGATTTGACCTCATTGGGTCTGGCCCATCCCGGGAGGTTTTCCTAACTCCACGGTCAGGAATTTTTTGATTTTTGGGCCAAAAATTATGCCGTCCCAAATCAAGCATCCAAAAGTTCCTCTAAGCCTTAAATTTAACCCCGAATCTCATGGCGGACTTTGTTTTCCAATTTGACCTGATTCGGTCCTGCCCATCCCGGCATGTTTTCCTGACTCCACGGTCAGGAATTTTTTGATTTTTGGGCCAAAAATTATGCCGTCCCAAATCAAGCATCCAAAAGTTCCTCTAAGCCTTAAACTCAACCCCGAATCTCATGGTGGACTTTGTTTTTCAATTTGACCTGATTCGATCCGGCCCATCCCGGGAGGTTTTCCTGACTCCGCGGTCAGGAATTTTTTGATTTTTGGGCCAAAAATTATGCCGTCCCAAATCAAGCATCCAGAAGTGCCTCTAAGCCTTAAATTCAACCCCGAATCTCATGGTGGACTTTGTTTTTCAATTTGACCTGATTCGGTCCGGCCCATCCCGGGAGGTTTTCCTGACTCCGCGGTAAGGAATTTTTTGATTTTGGGGCCAAAAATTATGCTGTCCCAAATCAAGCATCCAGAAGTGCCTCTAAGCCTTAAATTCAACCCCGAATCTCATGGCGGACTTTGTTTTCCAATTTTACCTGATTCGGTCCGGCCCATCCCTGGAGGTTTTCCTGACTCCGCGGTCAGGAGTTTTTTGATTTTGGGGCCAAAAATTATGCCGTCCCAAATCAAGCATCCAAAAGTGCCTCTAAGCCTTAAACTCAACCCCGAATCTCATGGTGGACTTTGTTTTTCAATTTGACCTGATTCGGTCCGGCCCATCCCGGGAGGTTTTCCTGACTCGGAGGTCAGGAATTTTTTGATTTTTCGGCCAAAAATTATGCCGTCCCAAAGCAAGCATCCAGAAGGGCCTCTAAGCCTTAAATTCAACCCCGAATCTCATGGCGGACTTTGTTTTTCACTTTGACCTGATTTTCTCCGGCCCATCCCGGGAGGTTTTCCTGACTCGGAGGTCAGGAATTTTTTTTATTTTTGGGCCAAATATATGCCGTCCCAAATCAAGCATCCAAAAGTGCATCTTAGCCTTAAATTCAACCCCGAATCTCATGGTGGACTTTGTTTTTCGATTTGACCTCATTGGGTCTGGCCCATCCCGGGAGGTTTCCCTAACTCCGTGGTCTGGAATTTTTTGATTTTTGGGCCAAAAATTATGCCGTCCCAAATCAAGCATCCAAAAGTGTCTCTAAGCCTTAAATTCAACCCGGAATCTCATGGCGGACTTTGTTTTTCGATTTGACCTCATTGGGTCTGGCCCATCCCAGGAGGTTTTCCTGACTCGGAGGTCAGGAATTTTTTGATTTTTGGGCGAAAAATTATGCCGTCCCAAATCAAGCATCCAAAAGTGACTCTAAGCCTTAAACTCAACCCCGTATCTCATGGCGGACTTTGTTTTTCAATTTGACCTGATTCGGTCCGGCCCATCCCGGGAGGTTTTCCTGACTCGGAGGTCAGGAATTTTTTGATTTTTGGGCCAAAAATTATGCCGTCCCAAATCAAGCATCCAAAAGTGCCTCTAAGCCTTAAATTCAACCCCGAATCTCATGGCGGACTTTGTTTTCCAATTTGACCTGATTCGGTCCTGCCCATCCCGGCATGTTTTCCTGACTCCACGGTCAGGAATTTTTTGATTTTGGGGCCAAAAATTATGCCGTCCCAAATCAAGCATCCAAAAGTGCCTCTAAGGCTTAAACTCAACCCCGAATCTCATGGTGGACTTTGTTTTTCAATTTGACCTGATTTTCTCCGGCCCATCCCGGGATGTTTTCCTGACTCCGCGGTCAGGAATTTTTTGATTTTTGGGCCAAAAATTATGCCGTCCCAAATCAAGCATCCAAAAGTTCCTCTAAGGCTTAAACTCAACCCCGAATCTCATGGTGGACTTTTTTTTTCAATTTCACCTGATTTTCTCCGGCCCATCCCGGGATGTTTTCCTGACTACGCGGTCAGGAATTTTTTGATTTTTGGACCAAAAATTATGCCGTCCCAAATCAAGCATCCAAAAGTGCCTCTAAGCCTTAAATTCAACCCCGAATCTCATGCCGGACTTTGTTTTCCAATTTTACCTGATTCGGTCCCGCCCATCCCGGGATGTTTTCCTGAATCCGCGGACAGGAATTTTTTGATTTTTGGGCCAAAAATTATGCCGTCCCAAATCAAGCATCCAAAAGTGCCTCTAAGCCTTAAATTCAACCCCGAATCTCATGGCGGACTTCGTCTTTCAATTTGACCTGATTCGGTCCGGCCCATCCCGGTATGTTTTCATGACTCCGCGGTCAGGAATTTTTTGATTTTTGGGCCAAAAATTATGCCGTCCCAAATCAAGCATCCAAAAGTGCCTCTAAGCCTTAAATTCAACCCCGAATCTCATGTCGGACTTTGTTTTTCTATTTGACCTGATTCGGTCCGGCCCATCCCCGGAGGTTTTCCTGACTCCGAGGTCAGGAATTTTTTGATTTTTGGGCCAAAAATTATGCCGTCCCAAATCAAGCATCCAGAAGTGCCTCTAAGCCTTAAATTCAACCTCAAATCTCATGGCGGACTTTGTTTTTCAATTTGACCTCATTGGGTCCGGCCCATCCCGGGATGTTTTCCTAACTCCGCGGTCAGGAATGTTTTGATTTTTGGGCCAAAAATTATGCCGTCCCAAATCAAGCACCCAAAAGTGCCTCTAAGCCTTAAATTCAACCCCGAATCTCATGGCGGACTTTGTTTTTCACTTTGACCTGATTTTCCCCAGCCCATCTCAGGAGGTTTTCCTGACTCCGCGGTCAGGAATTTTTTGATTTTTGGGCCAAAAATTATGCCGTCCCAAATCAAGCATCCAAAAGTGCCTCTAAGCCTTAAATTCAACCCCGAATCTCATGGCGGACTTTGTTTTCCAATTTTACCTGATTCGGTCCGGTCCATCCCGGGAGGTTTTCCTGACTCGGAGGTCAGGAATTTTTTGATTTTTGGGCGAAAAATTATGCCGTCCCAAATCAAGCATCCAAAAGTGCCTCTAAGCCTTAAATTCAACCCCGAATCTCATGGCGGACTTTGTTTTCCAATTTGACCTGATTCGGTCCTGCCCATCCCGGCATGTTTTCCTGACTCCACGGTCAGGAATTTTTTGATTTTTGGGCCAAAAATTATGCCGTCCCAAATCAAGCATCCAAAAGTTCCTCTAAGGCTTAAACTCAACCCCGAATCTCATGGTGGACTTTGTTTTTCAATTTGACCTGATTTTCTCCGGCCCATCCCGGGATGTTTTCCTGACTCCGCGGTCAGGAATTTTTTGATTTTTGGGCCAAAAATTATGCCGTCCCAAATCAAGCATCCAAAAGTGCCTCTAAGCCTTAAATTCAACCCCGAATCTCATGGCGGACTTTGTTTTCCAATTATACCTGATTCGGTTCGGTCCATCCCAGCAGGTTTTCCTGACTGGGAGGTCAGGAATTTTTTGATTTTTGGGCCAAAAATTATGCCGTCCCAAATCAAGCATCCAGAAGTGCCTCTAAGCCTTAAATTCAACCCCGAATCTCATGGCGGACTTTGTTTTCCAATTTTACCTGATTCGGTCCGGCCCATCCCTGGAGGTTTTCCTGACTCCGCGGTCAGGAATTTTTTGATTTTGGGGCCAAAAATTATGCCGTCCCAAATCAAGCATCCAAAAGTGCCTCTAAGCCTTAAACTCAACCCCGAATCTCATGGTGGACTTTGTTTTTCAATTTGACCTGATTCGGTCCGGCCCATCCCGGGAGGTTTTCCTGACTCGGAGGTCAGGAATTTTTTGATTTTTCGGCCAAAAATTATGCCGTCCCAAAGCAAGCATCCAGAAGGGCCTCTAAGCCTTAAATTCAACCCCGAATCTCATGGCGGACTTTGTTTTTCACTTTGACCTGATTTTCTCCGGCCCATCCCGGGAGGTTTTCCTGACTCGGAGGTCAGGAATTTTTTTTATTTTTGGGCCAAATATATGCCGTCCCAAATCAAGCATCCAAAAGTGCATCTTAGCCTTAAATTCAACCCCGAATCTCATGGTGGACTTTGTTTTTCGATTTGACCTCATTGGGTCTGGCCCATCCCGGGAGGTTTCCCTAACTCCGTGGTCTGGAATTTTTTGATTTTTGGGCCAAAAATTATGCCGTCCCAAATCAAGCATCCAAAAGTGTCTCTAAGCCTTAAATTCAACCCGGAATCTCATGGCGGACTTTGTTTTTCGATTTGACCTCATTGGGTCTGGCCCTTCCCAGGAGGTTTTCCTGACTCGGAGGTCAGGAATTTTTTGATTTTTGGGCGAAAAATTATGCCGTCCCAAATCAAGCATCCAAAAGTGCCTCTAAGCCTTAAACTCAACCCCGTATCTCATGGCGGACTTTGTTTTTCAATTTGACCTGATTCGGTCCGGCCCATCCCGGGAGGTTTTCCTGACTCGGAGGTCAGGAATTTTTTGATTTTTGGGCCAAAAATTATGCCGTCCCAAATCAAGCATCCAGAAGTGCCTCTAAGCCTTAAATTCAACCCCGAATCTCATGGCGGACTTTGTTTTCCAATTTTACCTGATTCGGTCCGGCCCATCCCTGGAGGTTTTCCTGACTCCGCGGTCAGGAATTTTTTGATTTTGGGGCCAAAAATTATGCCGTCCCAAATCAAGCATCCAAAAGTGCCTCTAAGCCTTAAACTCAACCCCGAATCTCATGGTGGACTTTGTTTTTCAATTTGACCTGATTCGGTCCGGCCCATCCCGGGAGGTTTTCCTGACTCGGAGGTCAGGAATTTTTTGATTTTTCGGCCAAAAATTATGCCGTCCCAAAGCAAGCATCCAGAAGGGCCTCTAAGCCTTAAATTCAACCCCGAATCTCATGGCGGACTTTGTTTTTCACTTTGACCTGATTTTCTCCGGCCCATCCCGGGAGGTTTTCCTGACTCGGAGGTCAGGAATTTTTTTTATTTTTGGGCCAAATATATGCCGTCCCAAATCAAGCATCCAAAAGTGCATCTTAGCCTTAAATTCAACCCCGAATCTCATGGTGGACTTTGTTTTTCGATTTGACCTCATTGGGTCTGGCCCATCCCGGGAGGTTTCCCTAACTCCGTGGTCTGGAATTTTTTGATTTTTGGGCCAAAAATTATGCCGTCCCAAATCAAGCATCCAAAAGTTTCTCTAAGCCTTAAATTCAACCCGGAATCTCATGGCGGACTTTGTTTTTCGATTTGACCTCATTGGGTCTGGCCCTTCCCAGGAGGTTTTCCTGACTCGGAGGTCAGGAATTTTTTGATTTTTGGGCGAAAAATTATGCCGTCCCAAATCAAGCATCCAAAAGTGCCTCTAAGCCTTAAACTCAACCCCGTATCTCATGGCGGACTTTGTTTTTCAATTTGACCTGATTCGGTCCGGCCCATCCCGGGAGGTTTTCCTGACTCGGAGGTCAGGAATTTTTTGATTTTTGGGCCAAAAATTATGCCGTCCCAAATCAAGCATCCAAAAGTGCCTCTAAGCCTTAAATTCAACCCCGAATCTCATGGCGGACTTTGTTTTCCAATTTGACCTGATTCGGTCCTGCCCATCCCGGCATGTTTTCCTGACTCCACGGTCAGGAATTTTTGGATTTTTGGGCCAAAAATTATGCCGTCCCAAATCAAGCATCCAAAAGTTCCTCTAAGGCTTAAACTCAACCCCGAATCTCATGGTGGACTTTGTTTTTCAATTTGACCTGATTTTCTCCGGCCCATCCCGGGATGTTTTCCTGACTCCGCGGTCAGGAATTTTTTGATTTTTGGGCCAAAAATTATGCCGTCCCAAATCAAGCATCCAAAAGTTCCTCTAAGGCTTAAACTCAACCCCGAATCTCATGGTGGACTTTTTTTTTCAATTTCACCTGATTTTCTCCGGCCCATCCCGGGATGTTTTCCTGACTCCGCGGTCAGGAATTTTTTGATTTTTGGGCCAAAAATTATGCCGTCCCAAATCAAGCATCCAAAAGTGCCTCTAAGCCTTAAATTCAACCCCGAATCTCATGGCGGACTTTGTTTTCCAATTTTACCTGATTCGGTCCCGCCCATCCCGGGATGTTTTCCTGAATCCGCGGACAGGAATTTTTTGATTTTTGGGCCAAAAATTATGCCGTCCCAAATCAAGCATCCAAAAGTGCCTCTAAGCCTTAAATTCAACCCCGAATCTCATGGCGGACTTCGTCTTTCAATTTGACCTGATTCGGTCCGGCCCATCCCGGTATGTTTTCATGACTCCGCGGTCAGGAATTTTTTGATTTTTGGGCCAAAAATTATGCCGTCCCAAATCAAGCATCCAAAAGTGCCTCTAAGCCTTAAATTCAACCCCGAATCTCATGTCGGACTTTGTTTTTCTATTTGACCTGATTCGGTCCGGCCCATCCCCGGAGGTTTTCCTGACTCCGAGGTCAGGAATTTTTTGATTTTTGGGCCAAAAATTATGCCGTCCCAAATCAAGCATCCAGAAGTGCCTCTAAGCCTTAAATTCAACCTCAAATCTCATGGCGGACTTTCTTTTTCAATTTGACCTCATTGGGTCCGGCCCATCCCGGGATGTTTTCCTAACTCCGCGGTCAAGAATGTTTTGATTTTTGGGCCAAAAATTATGCCGTCCCAAATCAAGCACCCAAAAGTGCCTCTAAGCCTTAAATTCAACCCCGAATCTCATGGCGGACTTTGTTTTTCACTTTGACCTGATTTTCCCCAGCCCATCTCAGGAGGTTTTCCTGACTCCGCGGTCAGGAATTTTTTGATTTTTGGGCCAAAAATTATGCCGTCCCAAATCAAGCATCCAAAAGTGCCTCTAAGCCTTAAATTCAACCCCGAATCTCATGGCGGACTTTGTTTTCCAATTTTACCTGATTCGGTCCGGTCCATCCCGGGAGGTTTTCCTGACTCGGAGGTCAGGAATTTTTTGATTTTTGGGCGAAAAATTATGCCGTCCCAAATCAAGCATCCAAAAGTGCCTCTAAGCCTTAAATTCAACCCCGAATCTCATGGCGGACTTTGTTTTCCAATTTGACCTGATTCGGTCCTGCCCATCCCGGCATGTTTTCCTGACTCCACGGTCAGGAATTTTTTGATTTTTGGGCCAAAAATTATGCCGTCCCAAATCAAGCATCCAAAAGTTCCTCTAAGGCTTAAACTCAACCCCGAATCTCATGGTGGACTTTGTTTTTCAATTTGACCTGATTTTCTCCGGCCCATCCCGGGATGTTTTCCTGACTCCGCGGTCAGGAATTTTTTGATTTTTGGGCCAAAAATTATGCCGTCCCAAATCAAGCATCCAAAAGTGCCTCTAAGCCTTAAATTCAACCCCGAATCTCATGGCGGACTTTGTTTTCCAATTATACCTGATTCGGTTCGGTCCATCCCAGCAGGTTTTCCTGACTCGGAGGTCAGGAATTTTTTGATTTTTGGGCCAAAAATTATGCCGTCCCAAATCAAGCATCCAAAAGTGCCTCTAAGCCTTAAATTCAACCCCGAATCTCATGGCGGACTTTGTTTTCCAATTTTACCTGATTCGTTCCGGCCCATCCCGGGAGGTTTTCCTGACTCCGCGGTCAGGAATTTTTTGATTTTGGGGCCAAAAATTATGCCGTCCCAAATCAAGCATCCAGAAGTGCCCCTAAGCCTTAAATTCAACCCCGAATCTCATGGCGGACTTTGTTTTTCACTTTGACCTGATTTTCTCCGGCCCATCCCGGGATGTTTTCCTGACTCCGCGGTCAGGAATTTTTTGATTTTTGGGCCAAAAATTATGCCATCCCAAATCAAGCATCCAAAAGTGCCTCTAAGCCTTAAATTCAACCCCGAATCTCATGGCGGACTTTGTTTTCCAATTTTACCTGATTCGGTCCGGCCCATCCCGGGAGGTTTTCCTGACTCCGCGGTCAGGAATTTATTGATTTTGGTGCCAAAAATTATGCCGTCCCAAATCAAGCATCCAAAAGTGCCTCTAAGCCTTAAATTCAACCCCGAATCTCATGGCGGACTTTGTTTTCCAATTTTACCTGATTCGTTCCGGCCCATCCCGGGAGGTTTTCCTGACTCCGCGGTCAGGAATTTTTTGATTTTGGGGCCAAAAATTATGCCGTCCCAAATCAAGCATCCAGAAGTGCCCCTAAGCCTTAAATTCAACCCCGAATCTCATGGCGGACTTTGTTTTTCACTTTGACCTGATTCGGTCCGGCCCGTCCCAGGAGGTTTTCCTGACTCCGCGGTCAGGAATTTTTTGATTTTTGGGCCAAAAATTATGCCGTCCCAAATCAAGCATCCAAAAGTTCCTCTAAGGCTTAAACTCAACCCCGAATCTCATGGTGGACTTTGTTTTTCAATTTCACCTGATTTTCTCCGGCCCATCCCGGGATGTTTTCCTGACTCCGCGGTCAGGAATTTTTTGATTTTTGGGCCAAAAATTATGCCGTCCCAAATCAAGCATCCAAAAGTGCCTCTAATCCTTAAATTCAACCCCGAATCTCAGCACGGACTTCATCTTTCAATTTGACCTGATTCGGTCCGACCCATCCCAGCAGGTTTTCCTGACTCGGAGGTCAGGAATTTTTTGATTTTTGGGCCAAAAATTATGCCGTCCCAAATCAAGCATCCAGAAGTGCCTCTAAGCCTTAAATTCAATCCCGAATCTCATGGTGGACTTTGTTTTTCAATTTGACCTGATTCGGTCCGGCCCATCCCGGGAGGTTTTCCTGACTCCGCGGTAAGGAATTTTTTGATTTTGGGGCGAAAAATTATGCTGTCCCAAATCAAGCATCCAGAAGTGCCTCTAAGCCTTAAATTCAACCCCGAATCTCATGGCGGACTTTGTTTTCCAATTTTACCTGATTCGGTCCGGCCCGTCCCAGGAGGTTTTCCTGACTCCGCGGTCAGGAATTTTTTGATTTTGGGGCCAAAAATTATGCCGTCCCAAATCAAGCATCCAAAAGTGCCTCTAAGCCTTAAACTCAACCCCGAATCTCATGGTGGACTTTGTTTTTCAATTTGACCTGATTCGGTCCGGCCCATCCCGGGAGGTTTTCCTGACTCGGAGGTCAGGAATTTTTTCATTTTTGGGCCAAATATATGCCGTCCCAAATCAAGCATCCAAAAGTGCTTCTAAGTTTTAAACTCAACCCCGAATCTCATGGTGGACTTTGTTTTTCAATTTGACCGGATTTTCTCCGGCCCATCCCGGGATGTTTTCCTGACTCCGCGTTCAGGAATTTTTTGATTTTTGGGCCAAAAATTATGCCATCCCAAATCAAGCATCCAAAAGTGCCTCTAAGCCTTAAATTCAACCCCGAATCTCATGGCGGACTTTGTTTTCCAATTTTACCTGATTCGGTCCCGCCCATCCCGGGATATTTTCCTGAATCCGCGGTCAGGAATTTTTTGATTTTTGGGCCAAAAATTATGCTGTCCCAAATCAAGCATCCAAAAGTGCCTCTAAGCCTTAAATTCAACCCCGAATCTCATGGCGGACTTCGTCTTTCAATTTGACCTGACTCGGTCCGGCCCATCCCGGTATGTTTTCATGACTCCGCGGTCAGGAATTTTTTGATTTTTGGGCCAAAAATTATGCCGTCCCAAATCAAGCATCCAAAAGTGCCTCTAAGCCTTAAATTCAACCCTGAATCTCATGTTGGACTTTGTTTTTCTATTTGACCTGATTCGGTCCGGCCCATCCCCGGAGGTTTTCCTGACTCCGAGGTCAGGAATTTTTTGATTTTTGGGCCAAAAATTATGCCGTCCCAAATCAAGCATCCAGAAGTGCCTCTAAGCCTTAAATTCAACCTCAAATCTCATGGCGGACTTTGTTTTTCAATTTGACCTCATTGGGTCCGGCCCATCCCGGGATGTTTTCCTAACTCCGCGGTCAGGTATGTTTTGATTTTTGGGCCAAAAATTATGCCGTCCCAAATCAAGCACCCAAAAGTGCCTCTAAGCCTTAAATTCAACCCCGAATCTCATGGCGGACTTTGTTTTTCACTTTGACCTGATTTTCCCCAGCCCATCTCAGGAGGTTTTCCTGACTCCGCGGTCAGGAATTTTTTGATTTTTGGGCCAAAAATTATGCCGTCCCAAATCAAGCATCCAAAAGTGCCTCAAAGCCTTAAATTCAACCCCGAATCTCATGGCGGACTTTGTTTTCCAATTTGACCTGATTCGGTCCTGCCCATCCCGGTATGTTTTCCTGACTCCACGGTCAGGATTTTTTTGATTTTTGGGCCAAAAATTATGCCGTCCCAAATCAAGCATCCAAAAGTGCCTCTAAGCCTTAAATTCAACCCCGAATCTCATGGCGGACTTTGTTTTCCAATTTTACCTGATTCGGTCCGGTCCATCCCGGGAGGTTTTCCTGACTCGGAGGTCAGGAATTTTTTGATTTTTGGGCGAAAAATTATGCCGTCCCAAATCAAGCATCCAAAAGTGCCTCTAAGCCTTAAATTCAACCCCGAATCTCATGGCGGACTTTGTTTTCCAATTTGACCTGATTCGGTCCTGCCCATCCCGGCATGTTTTCCTGACTCCACGGTCAGGAATTTTTTGATTTTTGGGCCAAAAATTATGCCGTCCCAAATCAAGCATCCAAAAGTGCCTCTAAGCCTTAAACTCAACCCCGAATCTCATGGTGGACTTTGTTTTTCAATTTGACCTGATTCGGTCCGGCCCATCCCGGGAGGTTTTCCTGACTCGGAGGTCAGGAATTTTTTCATTTTTGGGCCAAATATATGCCGTCCCAAATCAAGCATCCAAAAGTGCTTCTAAGTTTTAAACTCAACCCCGAATCTCATGGTGGACTTTGTTTTTCAATTTGACCGGATTTTCTCCGGCCCATCCCGGGATGTTTTTCTGACTCCGCGGTCAGGAATTTTTTGATTTTTGGGCCAAAAATTATGCTGTCCCAAATCAAGCATCCAAAAGTGCCTCTAAGCCTTAAATTCAACCCCGAATCTCATGGCGGACTTCGTCTTTCAATTTGACCTGATTCGGTCCGGCCCATCCCGGTATGTTTTCATGACTCCGCGGTCAGGAATTTTTTGATTTTTGGGCCAAAAATTATGCCGTCCCAAATCAAGCATCCAAAAGTGCCTCTAAGCCTTAAATTCAACCCCGAATCTCATGGCGGACTTCGTCTTTCAATTTGACCTGATTCGGTCCGGCCCATCCCGGTATGTTTTCATGACTCCGCGGTCAGGAATTTTTTGATTTTTGGGCCAAAAATTATGCCGTCCCAAATCAAGCATCCAAAAGTGCCTCTAAGCCTTAAATTCAACCCCGAATCTCATGTTGGACTTTGTTTTTCTATTTGACCTGATTCGGTCCGGCCCATCCCCGGAGGTTTTCCTGACTCCGAGGTCAGGAATTTTTTGATTTTTGGGCCAAAAATTATGCCGTCCCAAATCAAGCATCCAGAAGTGCCTCTAAGCCTTAAATTCAACCTCAAATCTCATGGCGGACTTTGTTTTTCAATTTGACCTCATTGGGTCCGGCCCATCCCGGGATGTTTTCCTAACTCCGCGGTCAGGTATGTTTTGATTTTTGGGCCAAAAATTATGCCGTCCCAAATCAAGCACCCAAAAGTGCCTCTAAGCCTTAAATTCAACCCCGAATCTCATGGCGGACTTTGTTTTTCACTTTGACCTGATTTTCCCCAGCCCATCTCAGGAGGTTTTCCTGACTCCGCGGTCAGGAATTTTTTGATTTTTGGGCCAAAAATTATGCCGTCCCAAATCAAGCATCCAAAAGTGCCTCAAAGCCTTAAATTCAACCCCGAATCTCATGGTGGACTTTGTTTTCCAATTTGACCTGATTCGGTCCTGCCCATCCCGGTATGTTTTCCTGACTCCACGGTCAGGAATTTTTTGATTTTTGGGCCAAAAATTATGCCGTCCCAAATCAAGCATCCAAAAGTGCCTCTAAGCCTTAAATTCAACCCCGAATCTCATGGCGGACTTTGTTTTCCAATTTTACCTGATTCGGTCCGGTCCATCCCGGGAGGTTTTCCTGACTCGGAGGTCAGGAATTTTTTGATTTTTGGGCGAAAAATTATGCCGTCCCAAATCAAGCATCCAAAAGTGCCTCTAAGCCTTAAATTCAACCCCGAATCTCATGGCGGACTTTGTTTTCCAATTTGACCTGATTCGGTCCTGCCCATCCCGGCATGTTTTCCTGACTCCACGGTCAGGAATTTTTTGATTTTTGGGCCAAAAATTATGCCGTCCCAAATCAAGCATCCAAAAGTTCCTCTAAGGCTTAAACTCAACCCCGAATCTCATGGTGGACTATGTTTTTCAATTTCACCTGATTTTCTCCGGCCCATCCCGGGATGTTTTCCTGACTCCGCGGTCAGGAATTTTTTGATTTTTGGGCCAAAAATTATGCCGTCCCAAATCAAGCATCCAAAAGTGCCTCTAAGCCTTAAATTCAACCCCGAATCTCATGGCGGACTTTGTTTTCCAATTATACCTGATTCGGTTCGGTCCATCCCAGCAGGTTTTCCTGACTCGGAGGTCAGGAATTTTTTGATTTTTGGGCCAAAAATTATGCCGTCCCAAATCAAGCATCCAAAAGTGCCTCTAAGCCTTAAATTCAACCCCGAATCTCATGGCGGACTTTGTTTTCCAATTTTACCTGATTCGTTCCGGCCCATCCCGGGAGGTTTTCCTGACTCCGCGGTCAGGAATTTTTTGATTTTGGGGCCAAAAATTATGCCGTCCCAAATCAAGCATCCAGAAGTGCCCCTAAGCCTTAAATTCAACCCCGAATCTCATGGCGGACTTTGTTTTTCACTTTGACCTGATTTTCTCCGGCCCATCCCGGGATGTTTTCCTGACTCCGCGGTCAGGAATTTTTTGATTTTTGGGCCAAAAATTATGCCGTCCCAAATCAAGCATCCAAAAGTGCCTCTAAGCCTTAAATTCAACCCCGAATCTCATGGCGGACTTTGTTTTTCGATTTGACCTCATTGGGTCTGGCCCATCCCGGGAGGTTTTCCTAACTCCGCGGTCAGGAATTTTTTGATTTTGTGGCCAAAAATTATGCCGTCCCAAATCAAGCATCCAGAAGTGCCTCTAAGCCTTAAATTCAACCCCTAATCTCATGGCGGACTTTGTTTTTCACTTTGACCTGACTTTCTCCAGCCCATCCCAGGAGGTTTTCCTGACTCCGCGGTCAGGAATTTTTTGATTTTTGGGCCAAAAATTATGCCGTCCCAAATCAAGCATCCAAAAGTTCCTCTAAGCCTTAAATTCAACCCCGAATCTCATGGCGGACTTTGTTTTTCAATTTGACCTGATTCGGTCCTGCCCATCCCGGCATGTTTTCCTGACTCCACGGTCAGGAATTTTTTGATTTTTGGGCCAAAAATTATGCCGTCCCAAATCAAGCATCCAAAAGTTCCTCTAAGGCTTAAACTCAACCCCGAATCTCATGGTGGACTTTGTTTTTCAATTTCACCTGATTTTCTCCGGCCCATCCCGGGATGTTTTCCTGACTCCGCGGTCAGGAATTTTTTGATTTTTGGCCCAAAAATTATGCCGTCCCAAATCAAGCATCCAAAAGTGCCTCTAAGCCTTAAATTCAACCCCGAATCTCATGGCGGACTTTGTTTTCCAAATATACCTGATTCGGTTCGGTCCATCCCAGCAGGTTTTCCTGACTCGGAGGTCAGGAATTTTTTGATTTTTGGGCCAAAAATTATGCCGTCCCAAATCAAGCATCCAGAAGTGCCTCTAAGCCTTAAATTCAACCCCGAATCTCATGGTGGACTTTGTTTTTCAATTTGACCTGATTCGGTCCGGCCCATCCCAGGAGGTTTTCCTGACTCCGCGGTCAGGAATTTTTTGATTTTTGGGCCAAAAATTATGCCGTCCCAAATCAAGCATCCAAAAGTGCCTCTAAGCCTTAAATTCAACCCCGAATCTCATGTCGGACTTTGTTTTTCTATTTGACCTTATTCGGTCCGGCCCATCCCGGGAGGTTTTCCTGACTCCGAGGCCAGGAATTTTTTGATTTTTGGGCCAAAAATTATGCCGTCCCAAATCAAGCATCCAAAAGTTCCTCTAAGCCTTAAACTCAACCCCGAATCTCATGGTGGACTTTGTTTTTCAATTTGACCTGATTCGATCCGGCCCATCCCGGGAGGTTTTCCTGACTCCGTGGTCAGGAATTTTTTGATTTTGGGCCCAAAAATTATGCCGTCCCAAATCAAGCATCCAGAAGTGCCTCTAAGCCTTAAATTCAACCCCGAATCTCATGGCGGACTTTGTTTTTCACTTTGACCTGATTTTCTCCGGCCCATCCCGGGATGTTTTCCTGACTCCGCGGTCAGGAATTTTTTGATTTTTCGGCCAAAAATTATGCCGTCCCAAATCAAGCACCCAAAAGTGCCTCTAAGCCTTAAATTCAACCCCGAATCTCATGGCGGACTTTGTTTTTCGATTTGACCTCATTGGGTCTGGCCCACCCCGGGAGGTTTTCCTAACTCCGCGGTCAGGAATTTTTTGATTTTTGGGCGAAAAATTATGCCGTCCCAAATCAAGCATCCAAAAGTTCCTCTAACCCTTAAACTCAACCCCGAATCTCATGGTGGACTTTGTTTTTCAATTTGACCTGATTTTCTCCGGCCCATCCCGGGATGATTTCCTGACTCCGCGGTCAGGAATTTTTTGATTTTTGGGCGAAAAATTATGCCGTCCCAAATCAAGCATCCAAAAGTGCCTCTAAGCCTTAAACTCAACCCCGAATCTCATGGTGGACTTTGTTTTTCAATTTGACCTGATTCGGTCCGGCCCATCCCGGGAGGTTTTCCTGACTCGGAGGTCAGGAATTTTTTGATTTTTGGGCCAAAAATTATGCCGTCCCAAATCAAGCATCCAGAAGTGCCTCTAAGCCTTAAATTCAACCCCGAATCTCATGGCGGACTTTGTTTTTCACTTTGACCTGATTTTCTCCAGCCCATCCCAGCAGGTTTTCCTGACTCCGCGGTCAGGAATTTTTTGAATTTTGGGCCAAAAATTATGCCGTCCCAAATCAAGCATCCAAAAGTGCCTCTAAGCCTTAAATTCAACCCCGAATCTCATGGCGGACTTCGTCTTTCAATTTGACCTGATTCGGTCCGGCCCATCCCGGGATGTTTTCATGACTCCGCGGTCAGGAATTTTTTGATTTTTGGGCCAAAAATTATGCCGTCCCAAATCAAGCATCCAAAAGTTCCTCTATGCCTTAAATTCAACCCCGAATCTCAGCGCGGACTTCGTCTTTCAATTTGACCTGATTCCGTCCGGCCCATTCCGGGAGGTTTTCCTGACTCGGAGGTCAGGAATTTTTTGATTTTAGGGCCAAAAATTATGCCGTCCCAAATCAAGCACCCAAAAGTGCCTCTAAGCCTTAAATTCAACCCCGAATCTCATGGCGGAGTTTGTTTTTCGATTTGACCTCATTGGGTCTGGCCCATCCCGGGAGGTTTTCCTAACTCCGCGGTCAGGAATTTTTTGATTTTTGGGCCAAAAATTATGCCGTCCCAAATCAAGCATCCAAAAGTTCCTCTAAGCCTTAAATTTAACCCCGAATCTCATGGCGGACTTTGTTTTCCAATTTGACCTGATTCTGTCCTGCCCATCCCGGCATGTTTAACTGACTCCACGGTCAGGAATTTTTTGATTTTTGGGCCAAAAACTATGCCGTCCCAAATCAAGCATCCAAAAGTTCCTCTAAGCCTTAAACTCAACCCCGAATCTCATGGTGGACTTTGTTTTTCAATTTGACCTGATTCGATCCGGCCCATCCCGGGAGGTTTTCCTGACTCGGAGGTCAGGAATTTTTTGATTTTTGGGCCAAAAATTATGCCGTCCCAAATCAAGCATCCAGAAGTGCCTCTAAGCCTTAAATTCAACCCCGAAACTCATGGCGGACTTTGTTTTTCACTTTGACCTGATTTTCTCCAGCCCACCCCAGGAGGTTTTCCTGACTCCGCGGTCAGGAATTTTTTGATTTTTGGGCAAAAATTATGCCGTCCCAAATCAAGCATCCAAAAGTGCCTCTAAGCCTTAAATTCAACCCCGAATCTCATGGCAAACTTCGTCTTTCAATTTGACCTGATTCGGTCCGGCCCATCCCGGGATGTTTTCATGACTCCGCGGTCAGGAATTTTTTGATTTTTGGGCCAAAAATTATGCCGTCCCAAATCAAGCATCCAAAAGTGCCTCTAAGCCTTAAATTCAACCCCGAATCTCATGTCGGACTTTGTTTTTCTATTTGACCTGATTCGGTCCGGCCCATCCCGGGAGGTTTTCCTGACTCCGAGGTCAGGAATTTTTTGATTTTTGGGCCAAAAATTATGCCGTCCCAAATCAAGCATCCAGAAGTGCCTCTAAGCCTTAAATTCAACCCCAAATCTCATGGAGGACTTTGTTTTTCAATTTGACCTCATTGGGTCCGGCCCATCCCGGGATGTTTTCCTAACTCCGCGGTCAGGAATTTTTTGATTTTTGGGCCAAAAATTATGCCGTCCCAAATCAAGCATCCAAAAGTGCCTCTAAGCCTTAAATTCAACCCCGAATCTCATGGCGGACTTTGTTTTCCAATTTGACCTGATTCGGTCCTGCCCATCCCGGCATGTTTTCCTGACTCCAAGGTCAGGAACTTTTTGATTTTTGGGCCAAAAATTATGCCGTCCCAAATCAAGCATCCAGAAGTGCCTCTAAGCCTTAAATTCAACCCCGAATCTCATGGCGGACTTTGTTTTTCACTTTGACCTGATTTTCTCCGGCCCATCCCGGGATGTTTTCCTGACTCCGCGGTCAGGAATTTTTTGATTTTTCGGCCAAAAATTATGCCGTCCCAAATCAAGCATCCAAAAGTGCCTCTAAGCCTTAAATTCAACCCCGAATCTCATGGCGGACTTTGTTTTCCAATTTTACCTGATTCGGTCCGGTCCATCCCAGGAGGTTTTCCTGACTCGGAGGTCAGGAATTTTTTGATTTTTGGGCGAAAAATTATGCCGTCCCAAATCAAGCATCCAAAAGTGCCTCTAAGCCTTAAATTCAACCCCGAATCTCATGGCGGACTTTCTTTTTCACTTTGACCTGATTTTCTCCGGCCCATCCCGGGAGGTTTTCCTGACTCGGAGGTCAGGAATTTTTTATTTTTGGGCCAAATATATGCCGTCCCAAATCAAGCATCCAAAAGTGCCTCTAAGCCTTAAATTCAACCCCGAATCTCATGTCGGACTTTGTTTTCCAATTTTACCTGATTCGGTCCGGTCCATCCCAGGACGTTTTCCTGACTCGGAGGTCAGGAATTTTTTCATTTTTGGCCCAAAAATTATGCCGTCCCAAATCAAGCATCCAAAAGTGCCTCTAAGTCTTAAACTCAACCCCGAATCTCATGGTGGACTTTGTTTTTCAATTTGACCTGATTCGGTCCGGCCCATCCCGGGAGGTTTTCCTGACTCCGCGGTAAGGAATTTTTTGATTTTGGGGCCAAAAATTATGCTGTCCCAAATCAAGCATCCAGAAGTGCCTCTAAGCCTTAAATTCAACCCCGAAACTCATGGCGGACTTTGTTTTTCACTTTGACCTGATTTTCTCCGACCCATCCCGGGATGTTTTCCTGACTCGGAGGTCAGGAATTTTTTGATTTTTGGGCCAAAAATTATGCCGTCCCAAATCAAGCATCCAGAAGTGTCTCTAAGACTTAAATTCAACCCCGAATCTCATGGTGGACTTTGTTTTTCAATTTGACCTGATTCGGTCCGGCCCATCCCGGGAGGTTTTCCTGACTCCGCGGTAAGGAATTTTTTGATTTTGGGGCCAAAAATTATGCTGTCCCAAATCAAGCATCCAGAAGTGCCTCTAAGCCTTAAATTCAACCCCGAATCTCATGGCGGACTTTGTTTTCCAATTTTACCTGATTCGGTCCGGTCCATCCCCGGAGGTTTTCCTGACTCTGAGGTCAGGAATATTTTGACTGTTGGGCCAAAAATTATGCCGTCCCAAATCAAGCATTCAGAAGTGCCTCTAAGCCTTAAATTCAACCCCGAAACTCATGGCGGACTTTGTTTTTCACTTTGACCTGATTTTCTCCAGCCCATCCCAGGAGGTTTTCCTGACTCCGCGGTCAGGAATTTTTTGATTTTTGGCCCAAAAATTATGCCGTCCCAAATCAAGCATCCAAAAGTGCCTCTAAGCCTTAAATTCAACCCCGAATCTCATGGCGGACTTTGTTTTCCAATTATACCTGATTCGGTTCGGTCCATCCCAGCAGGTTTTCCTGACTCGGAGGTCAGGAATTTTTTGATTTTTGGGCCAAAAATTATGCCGTCCCAAATCAAGCATCCAGAAGTGCCTCTAAGCCTTAAATTCAACCCCGAATCTCATGGTGGACTTTGTTTTTCAATTTGACCTGATTCGGTCCGGCCCATCCCGGGAGGTTTTCCTGATTCCGCGGTCAGGAATTTTTTGATTTTTGGGCCAAAAATTATGCCGTCCCAAATCAAGCATCCAGAAGTGCCTCTAAGCCTTAAATTCAACCCCGAATCTCATGGCGGACTTTGTTTTTCACTTTGACCTGATTTTCTCCGGTCCATCCCAGCAGGTTTTCCTGACTCGGAGGTCAGGAATTTTTTGATTTTTGGGCCAAAAATTATGCCGTCCCAAATCAAGCATCCAGAAGTGCCTCTAAGCCTTAAATTCAACCCCGAATCTCATGGTGGACTTTGTTTTTCACTTTGACCTGATTTTCTCCAGCCCATCCCAGGAGGTTTTCCTGACTCCGCGGTCAGGAATTTTTTGATTTTTGGGCCAAAAATTATGCCGTCCCAAATCAAGCATCCAGAAGTGCCTCTAAGCCTTAAATTCAACCCCGAATCTCATGGCGGACTTTGTTTTTCACTTTGACCTGATTTTCTCCGGTCCATCCCAGCAGGTTTTCCTGACTCGGAGGTCAGGAATTTTTTGATTTTTGGGCCAAAAATTATGCCGTCCCAAATAAAGCATTCAGAAGTGCCTCTAAGCCTTAAATTCAACCCCGAATCTCATGGTGGACTTTGTTTTTCACTTTGACCTGATTTTCTCCAGCCCATCCCAGGAGGTTTTCCTGACTCCGCGGTCAGGAATTTTTTGATTTTTGGGCCAAAAATTATGCCGTCCCAAATCAAGCATCCAAAAGTGCCTCTAAGCCTTAAATTCAACCCCGAATCTCATGGCGGACTTTGTTTTCCAATTTGACCTGATTCGGTCCTGCCCATCCCGGCATGTTTTCCTGACTCCACGGTCAGGAATTTTTTGATTTTTGGGCCAAAAATTATGCCGTCCCAAATCAAGCATCCAAAAGTTCCTCTAAGGCTTAAACTCAACCCCGAATCTCATGGTGGACTTTGTTTTTCAATTTCACCTGATTTTCTCCGGCCCATCCCGGGATGTTTTCCTGACTCCGTGGTCAGGAATTTTTTGATTTTTGGGCCAAAAATTATGCCGTCCCAAATCAAGCATCCAAAAGTGCCTCTAAGCCTTAAATTCAACCCCGAATCTCATGGCGGACTTTGTTTTCCAATTATACCTGATTCGGTTCGGTCCATCCCAGCAGGTTTTCCTGACTCGGAGGTCAGGAATTTTTTGATTTTTGGGCCAAAAATTATGCCGTCCCAAATCAAGCATCCAGAAGTGCCTCTAAGCCGTAAATTCAACCCCGAATCTCATGGTGGACTTTGTTTTTCAATTTGACCTGATTCGGTCCGGCCCATCCCGGGAGGTTTTCCTGACTCCGCGGTCAGGAATTTTTTGATTTTTGGGCCAAAAATTATGCCGTCCCAAATCAAGCATCCAGAAGTGCCTCTAAGCCTTAAATTCACCCCCGAATCTCATGGCGGACTTTGTTTTTCACTTTGACCTGATTTTCTCCAGCCCATCCCAGGAGGTTTTCCTGACTCCGCGGTCAGGAATTTTTTGATTTTTGGGCCAAAAATTATGCCGTCCCAAATCAAGCATCCAAAAGTGCCTCAAAGCCTTAAATTCAACCCCGAATCTCATGGCGGACTTTGTTTTCCAATTTGACCTGATTCGGTCCTACCCATCCCGGCATGTTTTCCTGACTCCACGGTCAGGAATTTTTTGATTTTTGGGCCAAAAATTATGCCGTCCCAAATCAAGCATCCAAAAGTTCCTCTAAGGCTTAAACTCAACCCCGAATCTCATGGTGGACTTTGTTTTTCAATTTCACCTGATTTTCTCCGGCCCATCCCGGGATGTTTTCCTGACTCCGTGGTCAGGAATTTTTTGATTTTTGGGCCAAAAATAATGCCGTCCCAAATCAAGCATCCAAAAGTGCCTCTAAGCCTTAAATTCAACCCCGAATCTCATGGCGGACTTTGTTTTCCAATTATACCTGATTCGGTTCGGTCCATCCCAGCAGGTTTTCCTGACTCGGAGGTCAGGAATTTTTTGATTTTTGGGCCAAAAATTATGCCGTCCCAAATCAAGCATCCAGAAGTGCCTCTAAGCCGTAAATTCAACCCTGAATCTCATGGTGGACTTTGTTTTTCAATTTGACCTGATTCGGTCCGGCCCATCCCGGGAGGTTTTCCTGACTCCGCGGTCAGGAATTTTTTGATTTTTGGGCCAAAAATTATGCCGTCCCAAATCAAGCATCCAGAAGTGCCTCTAAGCCTTAAATTCAACCCCGAATCTCATGGCGGACTTTGTTTTTCACTTTGACCTGATTTTCTCCAGCCCATCCCAGGAGGTTTTCCTGACTCCGCGGTCAGGAATTTTTTGATTTTTGGGCCAAAAATTATGCCGTCCCAAATCAAGCATCCAAAAGTGCCTCAAAGCCTTAAATTCAACCCCGAATCTCATGGCAGACTTTGTTTTCCAATTTGACCTGATTCGGTCCTGCCCATCCCGGCATGTTTTCCTGACTCCACGGTCAGGAATTTTTTGATTTTTGGGCCAAAAATTATGCCGTCCCAAATCAAGCATCCAAAAGTGCCTCTAAGCCTTAAATTCAACCCCGAATCTCATGTCGGACTTTGTTTTTCTATTTGACCTTATTCGGTCCGGCCCATCCCGGGAGGTTTTCCTGACTCCGAGGTCAGGAATTTTTTGATTTTTGGGCCAAAAATTATGCCGTCCCAAATCAAGCATCCAAAAGTTCCTCTAAGCCTTAAACTCAACCCCGAATCTCATGGTGGACTTTGTTTTTCAATTTGACCTGATTCGATCCGGCCCATCCCGGGAGGTTTTCCTGACTCCGTGGGCAGGAATTTTTTGATTTTGGGCCCAAAAATTATGCCGTCCCAAATCAAGCATCCAGAAGTGCCTCTAAGCCTTAAATTCAACCCCGAATATCATGGCGGACTTTGTTTTTCACTTTGACCTGATTTTCTCCGGCCCATCCCGGGATGTTTTCCTGACTCCGCGGTCAGGAATTTTTTAATTTTTGGGCCAAAAATTATGCCGTCCCAAATCAAGCATCCAAAAGTGCCTCTAAGCCTTAAATTCAACCCCGAATCTCATGGCGGACTTTGTTTTCCAATTATACCTGATTCGGTTCGGTCCATCCCAGCAGGTTTTCCTGACTCGGAGGTCAGGAATTTTTTGATTTTTGGGCCAAAAATTATGCCGTCCCAAATCAAGCATCCAGAAGTGCCTCTAAGCCTTAAATTCAGCCCCGAATCTCAGCGCGGACTTCGTCTTTCAATTTTACCTGATTCGGTCCGGTCCATTCCGGGAGGTTTTCCTGACTCGGAGGTCAGGAATTTTTTGATTTTTGGGCCAAAAATTATGCCGTCCCAAATCAAGCATCCAGAAGTGCCTCTAAGCCTTAAATTCAACCCCGAATCTCATGGTGGACTTTGTTTTTCAATTTGACCTGATTCGGTCTGGCCCATCCCGGGAGGTTTTCCTGACTCCGCGGTCAGGAATTTTTTGATTTTGGGGCCAAAAATTATGCCGTCCCAAATCAAGCATCCAAAAGTGCCTCTAAGCCTTAAATTCAACCCCGAATCTCAGCGCGGACTTCGTCTTTCAATTTTACCTGATTCGGTCCGGTCCATTCCGGGAGGTTTTCCTGACTCGGAGGTCAGGAATTTTTTGATTTTTGGGCCAAAAATTATGCCGTCCCAAATCAAGCATCCAGAAGTGCCTCTAAGCCTTAAATTCAACCCCGAATCTCATGGTGGACTTTGTTTTTCAATTTGACCTGATTCGGTCTGGCCCATCCCGGGAGGTTTTCCTGACTCCGCGGTCAGGAATTTTTTGATTTTTCGGCCAAAAATTATGCCGTCCCAAATCAAGCATCCAAAAGTGCCTCTAAGCCTTAAATTCAACCCCAAATCTCAGAGCGGACTTCGTCTTTCAATTTTACCTGATTCGGTCCGGTCCATTCCGGGAGGTTTTCCTGACTCGGAGGTCAGGAATTTTTTGATTTTTGGCCCAAAAATTATGCCGTCCCAAATCAAGCATCCAAAAGTGCCTCTAAGCCTTAAATTCAACCGCGAATCTCATGGCGGACTTCGTCTTTCAATTTGATCTGATTCGGTCCGGCCCATCCCGGGAGGTTTTCCGGACTCCGCGGTCAGGAATTTTTTGATTTTTGGGCCAAAAATTATGCCGTCCCAAATCAAGCATCCAAAAGTGCCTCTAAGCCTTAAATTCAACCCCAAATCTCAGCGCGGACTTCGTCTTTCATTTTGACCTGATTCGGTCCGGCCCATCCCGGGAGGTTTTCCTGACTCCGCGGTCAGGAATTTTTTGATTTTTGGGCCAAAAATTATGCCGTCCCAAATCAAGCATCCAGAAGTGCCCCTAAGCCTTAAATTCAACCCCTAATCTCATGGCGGACTTTGTTTTTCACTTTGACCTGATATTCTCCGGCCCATCCCGGGAGGTTTTCCTGACTCCGCGGTCAGGAATTTTTTGATTTTTGGGCCAAAAATTATGCCGTCCCAAATCAAGCATCCAAAAGTGCCTCTAAGCCTTAAATTCAACCCCAAATCTCAGCGCGGACTTCGTCTTTCAATTTTACCTGATTCGGTCCGGTCCATTCCGGGAGGTTTTCCTGACTCGGAGGTCAGGAATTTTTTGATTTTTGGCCCAAAAATTATGCCGTCCCAAATCAAGCATCCAAAAGTGCCTCTAAGCCTTAAATTCAACCCCGAATCTCATGTCGGACTTTGTTTTTCACTTTGACCTGATTTTCTCCGGCCCATCCCGGGAGGTTTTCCTGACTCCGAGGTCAGGAATTTTTTGATTTTTGGGCCAAAAATTATGCCGTCCCAAATCAAGCATCCAGAAGTGCCTCTAAGCCTTAAATTCAACCCCAAATCTCATGGCGGACTTTGTTTTTCAATTTGACCTCATTGGGTCCGGCCCATCCCGGGATGTTTTCCTAACTCCGCGGTCAGGAATTTTTTGATTTTTGGGCCAAAAATTATGCCGTCCCAAATCAAGCACCCAAAAGTGCCTCTAAGCCTTAAACTCAACCCCGAATCTCATGGCGGACTTCGTCTTTCATTTTGACCTGATTCGGTCTGGCCCATCCCGGGAGGTTTTCCTGACTCCGCGGTCAGGAATTTTTTGATTTTTGGGCCAAAAATTATGCCGTCCCAAATCAAGCATCCAGAAGTGCCCCTAAGCCTTAAATTCAACCCTGAATCTCATGGCGGACTTTGTTTTTCACTTTGACCTGATTTTCTCCGGCCCATCCCGGGATGTTTTCCTGACTCCGTGGTCAGGAATTTTTTGATTTTTGGGCCAAAAATTATGCCGTCCCAAATCAAGCATCCAAAAGTGCCTCTAAGCCTTAAATTCAACCCCGAATCTCATGTCGGACTTTGTTTTTCTATTTGACCTTATTCGGTCCGGCCCATCCCGGGAGGTTTTCCTGACTCCGAGGTCAGGAATTTTTTGATTTTTGGGCCAAAAATTATGCCGTCCCAAATCAAGCATCCAAAAGTTCCTCTAAGCCTTAAACTCAACCCCGAATCTCATGGTGGACTTTGTTTTTCAATTTGACCTGATTCGATCCGGCCCATCCCGGGAGGTTTTCCTGACTCCGTGGGCAGGAATTTTTTGATTTTGGGCCCAAAAATTATGCCGTCCCAAATCAAGCATCCAGAAGTGCCTCTAAGCCTTAAATTCAACCCCGAATATCATGGCGGACTTTGTTTTTCACTTTGACCTGATTTTCTCCGGCCCATCACGGGATGTTTTCCTGACTCCGCGGTCAGGAATTTTTTGATTTTTGGGCCAAAAATTATGCCGTCCCAAATCAAGCATCCAAAAGTGCCTCTAAGCCTTAAATTCAACCCCGAATCTCATGGCGGACTTTGTTTTCCAATTATACCTGATTCGGTTCGGTCCATCCCAGCACGTTTTCCTGACTCGGAGGTCAGGAATTTTTTGATTTTTGGGCCAAAAATTATGCCGTCCCAAATCAAGCATCCAGAAGTGCCTCTAAGCCTTAAATTCAACCCCGAATCTCATGGTGGACTTTGTTTTTCAATTTGACCTGATTCGGTCCGGCCCATCCCGGGAGGTTTTCCTGACTCCGCGGTGAGGAATTTTTTGATTTTTGGGCCAAAAATTATGCCGTCCCAAATCAAGCATCCAGAAGTGCCTCTAAGCCTTAAATTCAACCCCGAATCTCATGGCGGACTTTGTTTTTCACTTTGACCTGATTTTCTCCGGCCCATCCCGGGAGGTTTTCCTGACTCGGAGGTCAGGAATTTTTTTATTTTTGGGCCAAATATATGCCGTCCCAAATCAAGCATCCAAAAGTGCTTCTAAGTTTTAAACTCATCCCCGAATCTCATGGTGGACTTTGTTTTTCAATTTGACCTGATATGGTCCGGCCCATCCCGGGATGTTTTCCTGACTCCGCGTTCAGGAATTTTTTGATTTTTGGGCCAAAAATTATGCCATCCCAAATCAAGCATCCAAAAGTGCCTCTAAGCCTTAAATTCAACCCCGAATCTCATGGCGGACTTTGTTTTCCAATTTTACCTGATTCGGTCCCGCCCATCCCGGGATGTTTTCCTGACTCCGCGGTCAGGAATTTTTTGATTTTTGGGCCAAAAATTATGCCGTCCCAAATCAAGCATCCAAAAGTGCCTCTAAGCCTTAAATTCAACCCCGAATCTCATGGCGGACTTTGTTTTCCAATTATACCTGATTCGGTTCGGTCCATCCCAGGAGGTTTTCCTGACTCGGAGGTCAGGAATTTTTTGATTTTTGGGCCAAAAATTATGCCGTCCCAAATCAAGCATCCAAAAGTGCCTCTAAGCCTTAAATTCAACCCCGAATCTCATGGCGGACTTTGTTTTTCTATTTGACCTTATTCGGTCCGGCCCATCCCGGGAGGTTTTCCTAACTCCGCGGTCAGGAATTTTTTGATTTTTTGGCCAAAAATTATGCCGTCCCAAATCAAGCATCCAGTAGTGCCTCTAAGCCTTAAATTCAACCCCGAATCTCATGGCGGACTTTGTTTTTCACTTTGACCTGATTTTCTCCGGCCCATCCCGGGATGTTTTCCTGACTCCGCGGTCAGGAATTTTTTAATTTTTGGGCCAAAAATTATGCCGTCCCAAATCAAGCATCCAAAAGTGCCTCTAAGCCTTAAATTCAACCCCGAATCTCATGGCGGACTTTGTTTTCCAATTATACCTGATTCGGTTCGGTCCATCCCAGCAGGTTTTCCTGACTCGGAGGTCAGGAATTTTTTGATTTTTGGGCCAAAAATTATGCCGTCCCAAATCAAGCATCCAGAAGTGCCTCTAAGCCTTAAATTCAGCCCCGAATCTCAGCGCGGACTTCGTCTTTCAATTTTACCTGATTCGGTCCGGTCCATTCCGGGAGGTTTTCCTGACTCGGAGGTCAGGAATTTTTTGATTTTTGGGCCAAAAATTATGCCGTCCCAAATCAAGCATCCAGAAGTGCCTCTAAGCCTTAAATTCAACCCCGAATCTCATGGTGGACTTTGTTTTTCAATTTGACCTGATTCGGTCTGGCCCATCCCGGGAGGTTTTCCTGACTCCGCGGTCAGGAATTTTTTGATTTTTGGGCCAAAAATTATGCCGTCCCAAATCAAGCATCCAAAAGTGCCTCTAAGCCTTAAATTCAACCCCGAATCTCAGCGCGGACTTCGTCTTTCAATTTTACCTGATTCGGTCCGGTCCATTCCGGGAGGTTTTCCTGACTCGGAGGTCAGGAATTTTTTGATTTTTGGGCCAAAAATTATGCCGTCCCAAATCAAGCATCCAGAAGTGCCTCTAAGCCTTAAATTCAACCCCGAATCTCATGGTGGACTTTGTTTTTCAATTTGACCTGATTCGGTCTGGCCCATCCCGGGAGGTTTTCCTGACTCCGCGGTCAGGAATTTTTTGATTTTTCGGCCAAAAATTATGCCGTCCCAAATCAAGCATCCAAAAGTGCCTCTAAGCCTTAAATTCAACCCCAAATCTCAGAGCGGACTTCGTCTTTCAATTTTACCTGATTCGGTCCGGTCCATTCCGGGAGGTTTTCCTGACTCGGAGGTCAGGAATTTTTTGATTTTTGGCCCAAAAATTATGCCGTCCCAAATCAAGCATCCAAAAGTGCCTCTAAGCCTTAAATTCAACCGCGAATCTCATGGCGGACTTCGTCTTTCAATTTGATCTGATTCGGTCCGGCCCATCCCGGGAGGTTTTCCGGACTCCGCGGTCAGGAATTTTTTGATTTTTGGGCCAAAAATTATGCCGTCCCAAATCAAGCATCCAAAAGTGCCTCTAAGCCTTAAATTCAACCCCAAATCTCAGCGCGGACTTCGTCTTTCATTTTGACCTGATTCGGTCCGGCCCATCCCGGGAGGTTTTCCTGACTCCGCGGTCAGGAATTTTTTGATTTTTGGGCCAAAAATTATGCCGTCCCAAATCAAGCATCCAGAAGTGCCCCTAAGCCTTAATTTCAACCCCTAATCTCATGGCGGACTTTGTTTTTCACTTTGACCTGATATTCTCCGGCCCATCCCGGGAGGTTTTCCTGACTCCGCGGTCAGGAATTTTTTGATTTTTGGGCCAAAAATTATGCCGTCCCAAATCAAGCATCCAAAAGTGCCTCTAAGCCTTAAATTCAACCCCAAATCTCAGCGCGGACTTCGTCTTTCAATTTTACCTGATTCGGTCCGGTCCATTCCGGGAGGTTTTCCTGACTCGGAGGTCAGGAATTTTTTGATTTTTGGCCCAAAAATTATGCCGTCCCAAATCAAGCATCCAAAAGTGCCTCTAAGCCTTAAATTCAACCCCGAATCTCATGTCGGACTTTGTTTTTCACTTTGACCTGATTTTCTCCGGCCCATCCCGGGAGGTTTTCCTGACTCCGAGGTCAGGAATTTTTTGATTTTTGGGCCAAAAATTATGCCGTCCCAAATCAAGCATCCAGAAGTGCCTCTAAGCCTTAAATTCAACCCCAAATCTCATGGCGGACTTTGTTTTTCAATTTGACCTCATTGGGTCCGGCCCATCCCGGGATGTTTTCCTAACTCCGCGGTCAGGAATTTTTTGATTTTTGGGCCAAAAATTATGCCGTCCCAAATCAAGCACCCAAAAGTGCCTCTAAGCCTTAAACTCAACCCCGAATCTCATGGCGGACTTCGTCTTTCATTTTGACCTGATTCGGTCTGGCCCATCCCGGGAGGTTTTCCTGACTCCGCGGTCAGGAATTTTTTGATTTTTGGGCCAAAAATTATGCCGTCCCAAATCAAGCATCCAGAAGTGCCCCTAAGCCTTAAATTCAACCCTGAATCTCATGGCGGACTTTGTTTTTCACTTTGACCTGATTTTCTCCGGCCCATCCCGGGATGTTTTCCTGACTCCGTGGTCAGGAATTTTTTGATTTTTGGGCCAAAAATTATGCCGTCCCAAATCAAGCACCCAAAAGTGCCTCTAAGCCTTAAACTCAACCCCGAATCTCATGGCGGACTTCGTTTTTCGATTTGACCTCATTGGGTCTGGCCCATCCCGGGAGGTTTTCCTAACTCCGAGGTCAGGAATTTTTTGATTTTTGGGCCAAAAATTATGCCGTCCCAAATCAAGCATCCAGAAGTGCCTCTAAGCCTTAAATTCAACCCCAAATCTCATGGCGGACTTTGTTTTTCAATTTGACCTCATTGGGTCTGGCCCATCCCGGGAGGTTTTCCTAACTCCGCGGTCAGGAATTTTTTGATTTTTTGGCCAAAAATTATGCCGTCCCAAATCAAGCATCCAGAAGTGCCTCTAAGCCTTAAATTCAACCCCGAATCTCATGGCGGACTTTGTTTTTTACTTTGACCTGATTTTCTCCAGCCCATCCCAGGAGGTTTTCCTGACTCCGCGGTCAGGAATTTTTTGATTTTTGGGCCAAAAATTATGCCGTCCCAAATCAAGCATCCAAAAGTGCCTCTAAGCCTTAAATTCAACCCCGAATCTCATGGCGGACTTTGTTTTCCAATTATACCTGATTCGGTTCGGTCCATCCCAGCAGGTTTTCCTGACTCGGAGGTCAGGAATTTTTTGATTTTTGGGCCAAAAATTATGCCGTCCCAAATCAAGCATCCAGAAGTGCCTCTAAGCCTTAAATTCAACCCCGAATCTCATGGTGGACTTTGTTTTTCAATTTGACCTGATTCGGTCCGGCCCATCCCGGGAGGTTTTCCTGACTCCGCGGTCAGGAATTTTTTGATTTTTGGGCCAAAAATTATGCCGTCCCAAATCAAGCATCCAAAAGTGCCTCTAAGCCTTAAATTCAACCCCAAATCTCAGCGCGGACTTCGTCTTTCAATTTTACCTGATTCGGTCCGGTCCATTCCGGGAGGTTTTCCTGACTCGGAAGTCAGGAATTTTTTGATTTTTGGGCCAAAAATTATGCCGTCCCAAATCAAGCATCCAAAAGTGCCTCTAAGCCTTAAATTCAACCCCGAATCTCATGTCGGACTTTGTTTTTCACTTTGACCTGATTTTCTCCGGCCCATCCCGGGAGGTTTTCCTGACTCCGAGGTCAGGAATTTTTTGATTTTTGGGCCAAAAATTATGCCTTCCCAAATCAAGCATCCAGAAGTGCCTCTAAGCCTTAAATTCAACCCCAAATCCCATGGCGGACTTTGTTTTTCAATGTGACCTCATTGGGTCCGGCCCATCCCGGGATGTTTTCCTGACTCCGAGGTCAGGAATTTTTTGATTTTTGGGCCAAAAATTATGCCGTCCCAAATCAAGCATCCAAAAGTGCCTCTAAGCCTTAAATTCAACCCCGAATCTCATGGCGGACTTTGTTTTCCAATTTGACCTGATTCGGTCCTGCCCATCCCGGCATGTTTTCCTGACTCCACGGTCAGGAATTTTTTAATTTTTGGGCCAAAAATTATGCCGTCCCAAATCAAGCATCCAAAAGTGCCTCTAAGCCTTAAATTCAACCCCAAATCTCAGCGCGGAGTTCATCTTTCAATTTTACCTGATTCGGTCCGGTCCATTCCGGGAGGTTTTCCTGACTCGGAGGTCAGGAATTTTTTGATTTTTGGGCCAAAAATTATGCCGTCCCAAATCAAGCATCCAAAAGTGCCTCTAAGCCTTAAATTCAACCCCGAATCTCATGTTAGACTTTGTTTTTCACTTTGACCTGATTTTCTCCGGCCCATCCCGGGAGGTTTTCCTGACTCCGAGGTCAGGAATTTTTTGATTTTTGGGCCAAAAATTATGCCTTCCCAAATCAAGCATCCAGAAGTGCCTCTAAGCCTTAAATTCAACCCCAAATCCCATGGCGGACTTTGTTTTTCAATGTGACCTCATTGGGTACGGCCCATCCCGGGATGTTTTCCTGACTCCGAGGTCAGGAATTTTTTGATTTTTGGGCCAAAAATTATGCCGTCCCAAATCAAGCATCCAAAAGTGCCTCTAAGCCTTAAATTCAACCCCGAATCTCATGGCGGACTTTGTTTTCCAATTTGACCTGATTCGGTCCTGCCCATCCCGGCATGTTTTCCTGACTCCACGGTCAGGAATTTTTTGATTTTTGGGCCAAAAATTATGCCGTCCCAAATCAAGCATCCAAAAGTGCCTCTAAGCCTTAAATTCAACCCCAAATCTCAGCGCGGACTTCGTCTTTCAATTTTACCTGATTCGGTCCGGTCCATTCCGGGAGGTTTTCCTGACTCGGAGGTCAGGAATTTTTTGATTTTTGGGCCAAAAATTATGCCGTCCCAAATCAAGCATCCAAAAGTGCCTCTAAGCCTTAAATTCAACCCCGAATCTCATGTCGGACTTTGTTTTTCACTTTGACCTGATTTTCTCCGGCCCATCCCAGGAGGTTTTCCTGACTCCGAGGTCAGGAATTTTTTGATTTTTGGGCCAAAAATTATGCCTTCCCAAATCAAGCATCCAGAAGTGCCTCTAAGCCTTAAATTCAACCCCAAATCCCATGGCGGACTTTGTTTTTCAATGTGACCTCATTGGGTCCGGCCCATCCCGGGATGTTTTCCTGACTCCGAGGTCAGGAATTTTTTGATTTTTGGGCCAAAAATTATGCCGTCCCAAATCAAGCATCCAAAAGTGCCTCTAAGCCTTAAATTCAACCCCGAATCTCATGGCGGACTTTGTTTTCCAATTTGACCTGATTCGGTCCTGCCCATCCCGGCATGTTTTCCTGACTCCACGGTCAGGAATTTTTTGATTTTTGGGCCAAAAATTATGCCGTCCCAAATCAAGCATCCAAAAGTTCCTCTAAGCCTTAAACTCAACCCTGAATCTCATGGTGGACTTTGTTTTTCAATTTGACCTGATTCGATCCGGCCCATCCCGGGAGGTTTTCCTGACTCCGCGGTCAGGAATTTTTTGATTTTGGGGCCAAAAATTATGCCGTCCCAAATCAAGCATCCAAAAGTGCCTCTAAGCCTTAAATTCAACCCCGAATCTCAGCGCGGACTTCGTCTTTCAATTTTACCTGATTCGGTCCGGTCCATTCCGGGCGGTTTTCCTGACTCGGAGGTCAGGAATTTTTTCATTTTTGGGCCAAAAATTATGCCGTCCCAAATCAAGCATCCAGAAGTGCCTCTAAGCCTTAAATTCAACCCCGAATCTCATGGTGGACTTTGTTTTTCAATTTGACCTGATTCGGTCTGGCCCATCCCGGGAGGTTTTCCTGACTCCGCGGTCAGGAATTTTTTGATTTTTGGGCCAAAAATTATGCCGTCCCAAATCAAGCATCCAAAAGTGCCTCTAAGCCTTAAATTCAACCCCAAATCTCAGCGCGGACTTCGTCTTTCAATTTTACCTGATTCGGTCCGGTCCATTCCGGGAGGTTTTCCTGACTCGGAGGTCAGGAATTTTTTGATTTTTGGCCCAAAAATTATGCCGTCCCAAATCAAGCATCCAAAAGTGCCTCTAAGCCTTAAATTCAACCCCGAATCTCATGTCGGACTTTGTTTTTCACTTTGACCTGATTTTCTCCGTCCCATCCCGGGAGGTTTTCCTGACTCCGAGGTCAGGAATTTTTTGATTTTTGGGCCAAAAATTATGCCGTCCCAAATCAAGCATCCAGAAGTGCCTCTAAGCCTTAAATTCAACCCCAAATCTCATGGCGGACTTTGTTTTTCAATTTGACCTCATTGGGTCCGGCCCATCCCGGGATGTTTTCCTAACTCCGCGGTCAGGAATTTTTTGATTTTTGGGCCAAAAATTATGCCGTCCCAAATCAAGCACCCAAAAGTGCCTCTAAGCCTTAAACTCAACCCCGAATCTCATGGCGGACGTCGTCTTTCATTTTGACCTGATTCGGTCCGGCCCATCCCGGGAGGTTTTCCTGACTCCGCGGTCAGGAATTTTTTGATTTTTGGGCCAAAAATTATGCCGTCCCAAATCAAGCATCCAGAAGTGCCCCTAAGCCTTAAATTCAACCCCGAATCTCATGGCGGACTTTGTTTTTCACATTGACCTGATTTTCTCCGGCCCATCCCGGGATGTTTTCCTGACTCCGTGGTCAGGAATTTTTTGATTTTTGGGCCAAAAATTATGCCGTCCCAAATCAAGCACCCAAAAGTGCCTCTAAGCCTTAAACTCAACCCCGAATCTCATGGCGGACTTCGTTTTTCGATTTGACCTCATTGGGTCTGGCCCATCCCGGGAGGTTTTCCTAACTCCGAGGTCAGGAATTTTTTGATTTTTGGGCCAAAAATTATGCCGTGCCAAATCAAGCATCCAGAAGTGCCTCTTAGCCTTAAATTCAACCCCGAATCTCATGGTGGACTTTGTTTTTCAATTTGACCTGATTCGGTCCGGCCCATCCCGGGAGGTTTTCCTGACTCCGCGGTCAGGAATTTTTTGATTTTTGGGCCAAAAATTATGCCGTCCCAAATCAAGCATCCAAAAGTGCCTCTAAGCCTTAAATTCAACCCCGAATCTCATGGCGGACTTTGTTTTCCAATTTGACCTGATTCGGTCCTGCCCATCCCGGCATGTTTTCCTGACTCCACGGTCAGGAATTTTTTGATTTTTGGGCCAAAAATTATGCCGTCCCAAATCAAGCATCCAAAAGTTCCTCTAAGCCTTAAACTCAACCCCGAATCTCATGGCGGACTTTGTTTTTCACTTTGACCTGATTTTCTCCGGCCCATCCCGGGAGGTTTTCCTGACTCCGAGGTCAGGAATTTTTTGATTTTTGGGCCAAAAATTATGCCTTCCCAAATCAAGCATCCAGAAGTGCCTCTAAGCCTTAAATTCAACCCCAAATCCCATGGCGGACTTTGTTTTTCAATGTGACCTCATTGGGTCCGGCCCATCCCGGGATGTTTTCCTGACTCCGAGGTCAGGAATTTTTTGATTTTTGGGCCAAAAATTATGCCGTCCCAAATCAAGCATCCAAAAGTGCCTCTAAGCCTTAAATTCAACCCCGAATCTCATGGCGGACTTTGTTTTCCAATTTGACCTGATTCGGTCCTGCCCATCCCGGCATGTTTTCCTGACTCCACGGTCAGGAATTTTTTGATTTTTGGGCCAAAAATTATGCCGTCCCAAATCAAGCATCCAAAAGTTCCTCTAAGCCTTAAACTCAACCCCGAATCTCATGGTGGACTTTGTTTTTCAATTTGACCTGATTCGGTCCGGCCCATCCCGGGAGGTTTTCCTGACTCCGCGGTCAGGAATTTTTTGATTTTGGGGCCAAAAATTATGCCGTCCCAAATCAAGCATCCAAAAGTGCCTCTAAGCCTTAAATTCAACCCCGAATCTCAGCGCGGACTTCGTCTTTCAATTTTACCCGATTCGGTCCGGTCCATTCCGGGAGGTTTTCCTGACTCGGAGGTCAGGAATTTTTTCATTTTTGGGCCAAAAATTATGCCGTCCCAAATCAAGCATCCAGAAGTGCCTCTAAGCCTTAAATTCAACCCCGAATCTCATGGTGGACTTTGTTTTTCAATTTGACCTGATTCGGTCTGGCCCATCCCGGGAGGTTTTCCTGACTCCGCGGTCAGGAATTTTTTGATTTTTGGGCCAAAAATTATGCCGTCCCAAATCAAGCATCCAAAAGTGCCTCTAAGCCTTAAATTCAACCCCAAATCTCAGCGCGGACTTCGTCTTTCAATTTTACCTGATTCGGTCCGGTCCATTCCGGGAGGTTTTCCTGACTCGGAGGTCAGGAATTTTTTGATTTTTGGCCCAAAAATTATGCCGTCCCAAATCAAGCATCCAAAAGTGCCTCTAAGCCTTAAATTCAACCCCGAATCTCATGTCGGACTTTGTTTTTCACTTTGACCTGATTTTCTCCGTCCCATCCCGGGAGGTTTTCCTGACTCCGAGGTCAGGAATTTTTTGATTTTTGGGCCAAAAATTATGCCGTCCCAAATCAAGCATCCAGAAGTGCCTCTAAGCCTTAAATTCAACCCCAAATCTCATGGCGGACTTTGTTTTTCAATTTGACCTCATTGGGTCCGGCCCATCCCGGGATGTTTTCCTAACTCCGCGGTCAGGAATTTTTTGATTTTTGGGCCAAAAATTATGCCGTCCCAAATCAAGCACCCAAAAGTGCCTCTAAGCCTTAAACTCAACCCCGAATCTCATGGCGGACGTCGTCTTTCATTTTGACCTGATTCGGTCCGGCCCATCCCGGGAGGTTTTCCTGACTCCGCGGTCAGGAATTTTTTGATTTTTGGGCCAAAAATTATGCCGTCCCAAATCAAGCATCCAGAAGTGCCCCTAAGCCTTAAATTCAACCCCGAATCTCATGGCGGACTTTGTTTTTCACATTGACCTGATTTTCTCCGGCCCATCCCGGGATGTTTTCCTGACTCCGTGGTCAGGAATTTTTTGATTTTTGGGCCAAAAATTATGCCGTCCCAAATCAAGCACCCAAAAGTGCCTCTAAGCCTTAAACTCAACCCCGAATCTCATGGCGGACTTCGTTTTTCGATTTGACCTCATTGGGTCTGGCCCATCCCGGGAGGTTTTCCTAACTCCGAGGTCAGGAATTTTTTGATTTTTGGGCCAAAAATTATGCCGTGCCAAATCAAGCATCCAGAAGTGCCTCCTAGCCTTAAATTCAACCCCGAATCTCATGGTGGACTTTGTTTTTCAATTTGACCTGATTCGGTCCGGCCCATCCCGGGAGGTTTTCCTGACTCCGCGGTCAGGAATTTTTTGATTTTTGGGCCAAAAATTATGCCGTCCCAAATCAAGCATCCAAAAGTGCCTCTAAGCCTTAAATTCAACCCCGAATCTCATGGCGGACTTTGTTTTCCAATTTGACCTGATTCGGTCCTGCCCATCCCGGCATGTTTTCCTGACTCCACGGTCAGGAATTTTTTGATTTTTGGGCCAAAAATTATGCCGTCCCAAATCAAGCATCCAAAAGTTCCTCTAAGCCTTAAACTCAACCCCGAATCTCATGGCGGACTTTGTTTTTCACTTTGACCTGATTTTCTCCGGCCCATCCCGGGAGGTTTTCCTGACTCCGAGGTCAGGAATTTTTTGATTTTTGGGCCAAAAATTATGCCTTCCCAAATCAAGCATCCAGAAGTGCCTCTAAGCCTTAAATTCAACCCCAAATCCCATGGCGGACTTTGTTTTTCAATGTGACCTCATTGGGTCCGGCCCATCCCGGGATGTTTTCCTGACTCCGAGGTCAGGAATTTTTTGATTTTTGGGCCAAAAATTATGCCGTCCCAAATCAAGCATCCAAAAGTGCCTCTAAGCCTTAAATTCAACCCCGAATCTCATGGCGGACTTTGTTTTCCAATTTGACCTGATTCGGTCCTGCCCATCCCGGCATGTTTTCCTGACTCCACGGTCAGGAATTTTTTGATTTTTGGGCCAAAAATTATGCCGTCCCAAATCAAGCATCCAAAAGTTCCTCTAAGCCTTAAACTCAACCCCGAATCTCATGGTGGACTTTGTTTTTCAATTTGACCTGATTCGATCCGGCCCATCCCGGGAGGTTTTCCTGACTCCGCGGTCAGGAATTTTTTGATTTTGGGGCCAAAAATTATGCCGTCCCAAATCAAGGATCCAAAAGTGCCTCTAAGCCTTAAATTCAACCCCGAATCTCAGCGCGGACTTCGTCTTTCAATTTTACCTGATTCGGTCCGGTCCATTCCGGGAGGTTTTCCTGACTCGGAGGTCAGGAATTTTTTGATCTTTGGGCCAAAAATTATGCCGTCCCAAATCAAGCATCCAGAAGTGCCTCTAAGCCTTAAATTCAACCCCGAATCTCATGGTGGACTTTGTTTTTCAATTTGACCTGATTCGGTCTGGCCCATCCCGGGAGGTTTTCCTGACTCCGCGGTCAGGAATTTTTTGATTTTTGGGCCAAAAATTATGCCGTCCCAAATCAAGCACCCAAAAGTGCCTCTAAGCCTTAAACTCAACCCCGAATCTCATGGCGGACTTCGTCTTTCATTTTGACCTGATTCGGTCCGGCCCATCCCGGGAGGTTTTCCTGACTCCGCGGTCAGGAATTTTTTGATTTTTGGGCCAAAAATTATGCCGTCCCAAATCAAGCATCCAGAAGTGCCCCTAAGCCTTAAATTCAACCCCGAATCTCATGGCGGACTTTGTTTTTCACTTTGACCTGATTTTCTCCGGCCCATCCCGGGATGTTTTCCTGACTCCGTGGTCAGGAATTTTTTGATTTTTGGGCCAAAAATTATGCCGTCCCAAATCAAGCACCCAAAAGTGCCTCTAAGCCTTAAACTCAACCCCGAATCTCATGGCGGACTTCGTTTTTCGATTTGACCTCATTGGGTCTGGCCCATCCCGGGAGGTTTTCCTAACTCCGAGGTCAGGAATTTTTTGATTTTTGGGCCAAAAATTATGCCGTCCCAAATCAAGCATCCAGAAGTGCCTCTAAGCCTTAAATTCAACCCCAAATCTCATGGCGGACTTTGTTTTTCAATTTGACCTCATTGGGTCTGGCCCATCCCGGGAGGTTTTCCTAACTCCGCGGTCAGGAATTTTTTGATTTTTTGGCCAAAAATTATGCCGTCCCAAATCAAGCATCCAGAAGTGCCTCTAAGCCTTAAATTCAACCCCGAATCTCATGGCGGACTTTGTTTTTTACTTTGACCTGATTTTCTCCAGCCCATCCCAGGAGGTTTTCCTGACTCCGCGGTCAGGAATTTTTTGATTTTTGGGCCAAAAATTATGCCGTCCCAAATCAAGCATCCAAAAGTGCCTCTAAGCCTTAAATTCAACCCCGAATCTCATGGCGGACTTTGTTTTCCAATTATACCTGATTCGGTTCGGTCCATCCCAGCAGGTTTTCCTGACTCGGAGGTCAGGAATTTTTTGATTTTTGGGCCAAAAATTATGCCGTCCCAAATCAAGCATCCAGAAGTGCCTCCTAGCCTTAAATTCAACCCCGAATCTCATGGTGGACTTTGTTTTTCAATTTGACCTGATTCGGTCCGGCCCATCCCGGGAGGTTTTCCTGACTCCGCGGTCAGGAATTTTTTGATTTTTGGGCCAAAAATTATGCCGTCCCAAATCAAGCATCCAAAAGTGCCTCTAAGCCTTAAATTCAACCCCAAATCTCAGCGCGGACTTCGTCTTTCAATTTTACCTGATTCGGTCCGGTCCATTCCGGGAGGTTTTCCTGACTCGGAGGTCAGGAATTTTTTGATTTTTGGCCCAAAAATTATGCCGTCCCAAATCAAGCATCCAAAAGTGCCTCTAAGCCTTAAATTCAACCCCGAATCTCATGTCGGACTTTGTTTTTCACTTTGACCTGATTTTCTCCGGCCCATCCCGGGAGGTTTTCCTGACTCCGAGGTCAGGAATTTTTTGATTTTTGGGCCAAAAATTATGCCGTCCCAAATCAAGCATCCAGAAGTGCCTCTAAGCCTTAAATTCAACCCCAAATCTCATGGCGGACTTTGTTTTTCAATTTGACCTCATTGGGTCCGGCCCATCCCGGGATGTTTTCCTAACTCCGCGGTCAGGAATTTTTTGATTTTTGGGCCAAAAATTATGCCGTCCCAAATCAAGCACCCAAAAGTGCCTGTAAGCCTTAAACTCAACCCCGAATCTCATGGCGGACTTCGTCTTTCATTTTGACCTGATTCGGTCCGGCCCATCCCGGGAGGTTTTCCTGACTCCGCGGTCAGGAATTTTTTGATTTTTGGGCCAAAAATTATGCCGTCCCAAATCAAGCATCCAGAAGTGCCCCTAAGCCTTAAATTCAACCCCGAATCTCATGGCGGACTTTGTTTTTCACTTTGACCTGATTTTCTCCGGCCCATCCCGGGATGTTTTCCTGACTCCGTGGTCAGGAATTTTTTGATTTTTGGGCCAAAAATTATGCCGTCCCAAATCAAGCACCCAAAAGTGCCTCTAAGCCTTAAACTCAACCCCGAATCTCATGGCGGACTTCGTTTTTCGATTTGACCTCATTGGGTCTGGCCCATCCCGGGAGGTTTTCCTAACTCCGAGGTCAGGAATTTTTTGATTTTTGGGCCAAAAATTATGCCGTCCCAAATCAAGCATCCAGAAGTGCCTCTAAGCCTTAAATTCAACCCCGAATCTCATGGCGGACTTTGTTTTTTACTTTGACCTGATTTTCTCCAGCCCATCCCAGGAGGTTTTCCTGACTCCGCGGTCAGGAATTTTTTGATTTTTGGGCCAAAAATTATGCCGTCCCAAATCAAGCATCCAAAAGTGCCTCTAAGCCTTAAATTCAACCCCGAATCTCACGGCGGACTTTGTTTTCCAATTATACCTGATTCGGTTCGGTCCATCCCAGCAGGTTTTCCTGACTCGGAGGTCAGGAATTTTTTGATTTTTGGGCCAAAAATTATGCCGTCCCAAATCAAGCATCCAGAAGTGCATCTAAGCCTTAAATTCAACCCCGAATCTCATGGTGGACTTTGTTTTTCAATTTGACCTGATTCGGTCCGGCCCATCCCGGGAGGTTTTCCTGACTCCGCGGTCAGGAATTTTTTGATTTTTGGGCCAAAAATTATGCCGTCCCAAATCAAGCATCCAAAAGTGCCTCTAAGCCTTAAATTCAACCCCAAATCTCAGCGCGGACTTCGTCTTTCAATTTTACCTGATTCGGTCCGGTCCATTCCGGGAGGTTTTCCTGACTCGGAGGTCAGGAATTTTTTGATTTTTGGGCCAAAAATTATGCCGTCCCAAATCAAGCATCCAAAAGTGCCTCTAAGCCTTAAATTCAACCCCGAATCTCATGGCGGACTTTGTTTTCCAATTTGACCTGATTCGGTCCTGCCCATCCCGGGAGGTTTTCCTGACTCAGCGGTCAGGAATTTTTTGATTTTGGGGCCAAAAATTATGCCGTCCCAAATCAAGCATCCAAAAGTGCCTCTAAGCCTTAAATTCAACCCCGAATCTCAGTGCGGACTTCGTTTTTCAATTTTACCTGATTCGGTCCAGTCCATTCCGGGAGGTTTTCCTGACTCGGAGATCAGGAATTTTTTGATTTTTGGGCCAAAAATTATACCGTCCCAAATCAAGCATCCAAAAGTGCCTCTAAGCCTTAAATTCAACCCCAAATCTCAGCGCGGACTTCGTCTTTCAATTTTACCTGATTCGGTCCGGTCCATTCCGGGAGGTTTTCCTGACTCGGAGGTCAGGAATTTTTTGATTTTTGGGCCAAAAATTATGCCGTCCCAAATCAAGCATCCAAAAGTGCCTCTAAGCCTTAAATTCAACCCCGAATCTCATGGCGGACTTTGTTTTTCGATTTGACCTCATTGGGTCTGGCCCATCCCGGGAGGTTTTCCTAACTCCGAGGTCAGGATTTTTTTGATTTTTTGGCCAAAAATTATGCCGTCCCAAATCAAGCATCCAGAAGTGCCTCTAAGCCTTAAATTCAACCCCGAATCTCATGGCGGACTTTGTTTTTCACTTTGACCTGATTTTCTCCAGCCCATCCCAGGAGGTTTTCCTGACTCCGCGGTCAGGAATTTTTTGATTTTTGGGCCAAAAATTATGCCGTCCCAAATCAATCATCCAAAAGTGCCTCTAAGCCTTAAATTCAACCCCGAATCTCATGGCGGACTTTGTTTTCCAATTATACCTGATTCCGTTCGGTCCATCCCAGCAGGTTTTCCTGACTCCGCGGTCAGGAATTTTTTGATTTTTGGGCCAAAAATTATGCCGTCCCAAATCAAGCATCCAAAAGTGCCTCTAAGCCTTAAATTGAACCCCAAATCTCAGCGCGGACTTCGTCTTTCAATTTTACCTGATTCGGTCCGGTCCATTCCGGGAGGTTTTCCTGACTCGGAGGTCAGGAATTTTTTGATTTTTGGCCCAAAAATTATGCCGTCCCAAATCAAGCATCCAAAAGTGCCTCTAAGCCTTAAATTCAACCCCGAATCTCATGTCGGACTTTGTTTTTCACTTTGACCTGATTTTCTCCGGCCCATCCCGGGAGGTTTTCCTGACTCCGAGGTCAGGAATTTTTTGATTTTTGGGCCAAAAATTATGCCGTCCCAAATCAAGCATCCAGAAGTGCCTCTAAGCCTTAAATTCAACCCGAAATCTCATGGCGGACTTTGTTTTTCAATTTGACCTCATTGGGTCCGGCCCATCCCGGGATGTTTTCCTAACTCCGCGGTCAGGAATTTTTTGATTTTTGGGCCAAAAATTATGCCGTCCCAAATCAAGCACCCAAAAGTGCCTCTAAGCCTTAAACTCAACCCCGAATCTCATGGCGGACTTCGTCTTTCATTTTGACCTGATTCGGTCCGGCCCATCCCGGGAGGTTTTCCTGACTCCGCGGTCAGGAATTTTTTGATTTTTGGGCCAAAAATAATGCCGTCCCAAATCAAGCATCCAGAAGTGCCCCTAAGCCTTAAATTCAACCCCGAATCTCATGGCGGACTTTGTTTTTCACTTTGACCTGATTTTCTCCGGCCCATCCCGGGATGTTTTCCTGACTCCGTGGTCAGGAATTTTTTGATTTTTGGGCCAAAAATTATGCCGTCCCAAATCAAGCACCCAAAAGTGCCTCTAAGCCTTAAACTCAACCCCGAATCTCATGGCGGACTTCGTTTTTCGATTTGACCTCATTGGGTCTGGCCCATCCCGGGAGGTTTTCCTAACTCCGAGGTCAGGAATTTTTTGATTTTTGGGCCAAAAATTATGCCGTCCCAAATCAAGCATCCAGAAGTGCCTCTAAGCCTTAAATTCAACCCCAAATCTCATGGCGGACTTTGTTTTTCAATTTGACCTCATTGGGTCTGGCCCATCCCGGGAGGTTTTCCTGACTCGGAGGTCTGGAATTTTTTGATTTTTGTGCCAAAAATTATGCCGTCCGAAATCAAGCATCCAAAAGTGCCTCTAAGCCTTAAATTCAACCCTGAATCTCAGCGCGGACTTCGTCTTTCAATTTGACCTGATTCGGTCCGGCCCATCCCGGGAGGTTTTCCTGACTCGGATATCTGGAATTTTTTGATTTTTGGGCCAAAAATTATGCCGTCCCAAATCAAGCATCCAGAAGTGCCTCTAAGCCTTAAATTCAACCCTGAATCTCAGCGCGGACTTCGTCTTTCAATTTGACCTGATTTTCTCCGGCCCATCACGGGATGTTTTCCTGACTCCGCGGTCAGGAATTTTTTGATTTTTGGGCCAAAAATTATGCCGTCCCAAATCAAGCATCCAAAAGTGCCTCTAAGCCTTAAATTCAACCCCGAATCTCATGGCGGACTTTGTTTTCCAATTATACCTGATTCGGTTCGGTCCATCCCAGGAGGTTTTCCTGACTCGGAGGTCAGGAATTTTTTGATTTTTGGGCCAAAAATTATGCGGTCCCAAATCAAGCATCCAGAAGTGCCTCTAAGCCTTAAATTCAACCCCGAATCTCATGGCGGACTTCGTCTTTCAATTTGACCTGATTCGGTCTGGCCCATCCCGGGATGTTTTCATGACTCCGCGGTCAGGAATTTTTTGATTTTTGGGCCAAAAATTATGCCGTCCCAAATCAAGCATCCAAAAGTGCCTCTAAGCCTTAAATTCAACCCCGAATCTCATGTCGGACTTTGTTTTTCTATTTGACCTTATTCGGTCCGGCCCAACCCGGGAGGTTTTCCTGACTCCGCGGTGAGGAATTTTTTGATGTTTTGGCCAAAAATTATGCCGTCCCAAATCAAGCATCCAGAAGTGCCTCTAAGCCTTAAATTCAACCCCGAATCTCATGGCGGACTTTGTTTTTTACTTTGACCTGATTTTCTCCAGCCCATCCCAGGAGGTTTTCCTGACTCCGCGGTCAGGAATTTTTTGATTTTTGGGCCAAAAATTATGCCGTCCCAAATCAAGCATCCAAAAGTGCCTCTAAGCCTTAAATTCAACCCCGAATCTCATGGCGGACTTTGTTTTCCAATTTGACCTGATTCGGTCCTGCCCATCCCGGCATGTTTTCCTGACTCCACGGTCAGGAATTTTTTGATTTTTGGGCCAAAAATTATGCCGTCCCAAATCAAGCACCCAAAAGTGCCTCTAAGCCTTAAATTCAACCCCGAATCTCATGGCGGAGTTTGTTTTTCGATTTGACCTGATTCGGTCCAGCCCATCCCGGGAGGTTTTCCTGACTCGGAGGTCAGGAATTTTTTGATTATTGGGCCAAAAATTATGCCGTCCCAAATCAAGCATCCAGAAGTGCCTCTAAGCCTTAAATTCAACCCCGAATCTCATGTCGGACTTTGTTTTTCTATTTGACCTTATTCGGTCCGGCCCAACCCGGGAGGTTTTCCTGACTCCGCGGTGAGGAATTTTTTGATTTTTGGGCCAAAAATTATGCCGTCCCAAATCAAGCATCCAGAAGTGCCTCTAAGCCTTAAATTCAACCCCAAATCTCATGGCAGACTTTGTTTTTCAATTTGACCTCATTGGGTCCGGCCGATCCCGGGAGGTTTTCCTGACTCGGAGGTTAGGAATTTTTTGATTATTGGGCCAAAAATTATGCCGTCCCAAATCAAGCATCCAAAAGTGCCTCTAAGCCTTAAATTCAACCCCGAATCTCAGCGCGGACTTCGTCTTTCAATTTTACCTGATTCGGTCCGGTCCATTCCGGGCGGTTTTCCTGACTCGGAGGTCAGGAATTTTTTCATTTTTGGGCCAAAAATTATGCCGTCCCAAATCAAGCATCCAAAAGTGCCTCTAAGCCTTAAATTCAACCCCGAATCTCATGGTGGACTTTGTTTTTCAATTTGACCTGATTCGGTCTGGCCCATCCCGGGAGGTTTTCCTGACTCCGCGGTCAGGAATTTTTTGATTTTTGGGCCAAAAATTATGCCGTCCCAAATCAAGCATCCAAAAGTGCCTCTAAGCCTTAAATTCAACCCCAAATCTCAGCGCGGACTTCGTCTTTCAATTTTACCTGATTCGGTCCGGTCCATTCCGGGAGGTTTTCCTGACTCGGAGGTCAGGAATTTTTTGATTTTTGGCCCAAAAATTATGCCGTCCCAAATCAAGCATCCAAAAGTGCCTCTAAGCCTTAAATTCAACCCCGAATCTCATGTCGGACTTTGTTTTTCACTTTGACCTGATTTTCTCCGTCCCATCCCGGGAGGTTTTCCTGACTCCGAGGTCAGGAATTTTTTGATTTTTGGGCCAAAAATTATGCCGTCCCAAATCAAGCATCCAGAAGTGCCTCTAAGCCTTAAATTCAACCCCAAATCTCATGGCGGACTTTGTTTTTCAATTTGACCTCATTGGGTCCGGCCCATCCCGGGATGTTTTCCTAACTCCGCGGTCAGGAATTTTTTGATTTTTGGGCCAAAAATTATGCCGTCCCAAATCAAGCACCCAAAAGTGCCTCTAAGCCTTAAACTCAACCCCGAATCTCATGGCGGACGTCGTCTTTCATTTTGACCTGATTCGGTCCGGCCCATCCCGGGAGGTTTTCCTGACTCCGCGGTCAGGAATTTTTTGATTTTTGGGCCAAAAATTATGCCGTCCCAAATCAAGCATCCAGAAGTGCCCCTAAGCCTTAAATTCAACCCCGAATCTCATGGCGGACTTTGTTTTTCACATTGACCTGATTTTCTCCGGCCCATCCCGGGATGTTTTCCTGACTCCGTGGTCAGGAATTTTTTGATTTTTGGGCCAAAAATTATGCCGTCCCAAATCAAGCACCCAAAAGTGCCTCTAAGCCTTAAATTCAACCCCAAATCTCATGGCGGACTTTGTTTTTCAATTTGACCTCATTGGGTCTGGCCCATCCCAGGAGGTTTTCCTGACTCCGCGGTCAGGAATTTTTTGATTTTTGGGCCAAAAATTATGCCGTGCCAAATCAAGCATCCAGAAGTGCCTCCTAGCCTTAAATTCAACCCCGAATCTCATGGTGGACTTTGTTTTTCAATTTGACCTGATTCGGTCCGGCCCATCCCGGGAGGTTTTCCTGACTCCGCGGTCAGGAATTTTTTGATTTTTGGGCCAAAAATTATGCCGTCCCAAATCAAGCATCCAAAAGTGCCTCTAAGCCTTAAATTCAACCCCGAATCTCATGGCGGACTTTGTTTTCCAATTTGACCTGATTCGGTCCTGCCCATCCCGGCATGTTTTCCTGACTCCACGGTCAGGAATTTTTTGATTTTTGGGCCAAAAATTATGCCGTCCCAAATCAAGCATCCAAAAGTTCCTCTAAGCCTTAAACTCAACCCCGAATCTCATGGCGGACTTTGTTTTTCACTTTGACCTGATTTTCTCCGGCCCATCCCGGGAGGTTTTCCTGACTCCGAGGTCAGGAATTTTTTGATTTTTGGGCCAAAAATTATGCCTTCCCAAATCAAGCATCCAGAAGTGCCTCTAAGCCTTAAATTCAACCCCAAATCCCATGGCGGACTTTGTTTTTCAATATGACCTCGTTGGGTCCGGCCCATCCCGGGATGTTTTCCTGACTCCGAGGTCAGGAATTTTTTGATTTTTGGGCCAAAAATTATGCCGTCCCAAATCAAGCATCCAAAAGTGCCTCTAAGCCTTAAATTCAACCCCGAATCTCATGGCGGACTTTGTTTTCCAATTTGACCTGATTCGGTCCTGCCCATCCCGGCATGTTTTCCTGACTCCACGGTCAGGAATTTTTTGATTTTTGGGCCAAAAATTATGCCGTCCCAAATCAAGCATCCAAAAGTTCCTCTAAGCCTTAAACTCAACCCCGAATCTCATGGTGGACTTTGTTTTTCAATTTGACCTGATTCGATCCGGCCCATCCCGGGAGGTTTTCCTGACTCCGCGGTCAGGAATTTTTTGATTTTGGGGCCAAAAATTATGCCGTCCCAAATCAAGGATCCAAAAGTGCCTCTAAGCCTTAAATTCAACCCCGAATCTCAGCGCGGACTTCGTCTTTCAATTTTACCTGATTCGGTCCGGTCCATTCCGGGAGGTTTTCCTGACTCGGAGGTCAGGAATTTTTTGATCTTTGGGCCAAAAATTATGCCGTCCCAAATCAAGCATCCAGAAGTGCCTCTAAGCCTTAAATTCAACCCCGAATCTCATGGTGGACTTTGTTTTTCAATTTGACCTGATTCGGTCTGGCCCATCCCGGGAGGTTTTCCTGACTCCGCGGTCAGGAATTTTTTGATTTTTGGGCCAAAAATTATGCCGTCCCAAATCAAGCATCCAAAAGTGCCTCTAAGCCTTAAATTCAACCCCAAATCTCAGCGCGGACTTCGTCTTTCAATTTTACCTGATTCGGTCCGGTCCATTCCGGGAGGTTTTCCTGACTCGGAGGTCAGGAATTTTTTGATTTTTGGCCCAAAAATTATGCCGTCCCAAATCAAGCATCCAAAAGTGCCTCTAAGCCTTAAATTCATCCCCGAATCTCATGTCGGACTTTGTTTTTCACTTTGACCTGATTTTCTCCGGCCCATCCCGGGAGGTTTTCCTGACTCCGAGGTCAGGAATTTTTTGATTTTTGGGCCAAAAATTATGCCGTCCCAAATCAAGCATCCAGAAGTGCCTCTAAGCCTTAAATTCAACCCCAAATCTCATGGCGGACTTTGTTTTTCAATTTGACCTCATTGGGTCCGGCCCATCCCGGGATGTTTTCCAAACTCCGCGGTCAGGAATTTTTTGATTTTTGGGCCAAAAATTATGCCGTCCCAAATCAAGCACCCAAAAGTGCCTCTAAGCCTTAAACTCAACCCCGAATCTCATGGCGGACTTCGTCTTTCATTTTGACCTGATTCGGTCCGGCCCATCCCGGGAGGTTTTCCTGACTCCGCGGTCAGGAATTTTTTGATTTTTGGGCCAAAAATTATGCCGTCCCAAATCAAGCATCCAGAAGTGCCCCTAAGCCTTAAATTCAACCCCGAATCTCATGGCGGACTTTGTTTTTCACTTTGACCTGATTTTCTCCGGCCCATCCCGGGATGTTTTCCTGACTCCGTGGTCAGGAATTTTTTGATTTTTGGGCCAAAAATTATGCCGTCCCAAATCAAGCACCCAAAAGTGCCTCTAAGCCTTAAACTCAACCCCGAATCTCATGGCGGACTTCGTTTTTCGATTTGACCTCATTGGGTCTGGCCCATCCCGGGAGGTTTTCCTAACTCCGAGGTCAGGAATTTTTTGATTTTTGGGCCAAAAATTATGCCGTCCCAAATCAAGCATCCAGAAGTGCCTCTAAGCCTTAAATTCAACCCCAAATCTCATGGCGGACTTTGTTTTTCAATTTGACCTCATTGGGTCTGGCCCATCCCGGGAGGTTTTCCTAACTCCGCGGTCAGGAATTTTTTGATTTTTTGGCCAAAAATTATGCCGTCCCAAATCAAGCATCCAGAAGTGCCTCTAAGCCTTAAATTCAACCCCGAATCTCATGGCGGACTTTGTTTTTTACTTTGACCTGATTTTCTCCAGCCCATCCCAGGAGGTTTTCCTGACTCCGCGGTCAGGAATTTTTTGATTTTTGGGCCAAAAATTATGCCGTCCCAAATCAAGCATCCAAAAGCGCCTCTAAGCCTTAAATTCAACCCCGAATCTCATGGCGGACTTTGTTTTCCAATTATACCTGATTCGGTTCGGTCCATCCCAGCAGGTTTTCCTGACTCGGAGGTCAGGAATTTTTTGATTTTTGGGCCAAAAATTATGCCGTCCCAAATCAAGCATCCAGAAGTGCCTCCTAGCCTTAAATTCAACCCCGAATCTCATGGTGGACTTTGTTTTTCAATTTGACCTGATTCGGTCCGGCCCATCCCGGGAGGTTTTCCTGACTCCGCGGTCAGGAATTTTTTGATTTTTGGGCCAAAAATTATGCCGTCCCAAATCAAGCATCCAAAAGTGCCTCTAAGCCTTAAATTCAACCCCAAATCTCAGCGCGGACTTCGTCTTTCAATTTTACCTGATTCGGTCCGGTCCATTCCGGGAGGTTTTCCTGACTCGGAGGTCAGGAATTTTTTGATTTTTGGCCCAAAAATTATGCCGTCCCAAATCAAGCATCCAAAAGTGCCTCTAAGCCTTAAATTCAACCCCGAATCTCATGTCGGACTTTGTTTTTCACTTTGACCTGATTTTCTCCGGCCCATCCCGGGAGGTTTTCCTGACTCCGAGGTCAGGAATTTTTTGATTTTTGGGCCAAAAATTATGCCGTCCCAAATCAAGCATCCAGAAGTGCCTCTACGCCTTAAATTCAACCCCAAATCTCATGGCGGACTTTGTTTTTCAATTTGACCTCATTGGGTCCGGCCCATCCCGGGATGTTTTCCTAACTCCGCGGTCAGGAATTTTTTGATTTTTGGGCCAAAAATTATGCCGTCCCAAATCAAGCACCCAAAAGTGCCTGTAAGCCTTAAACTCAACCCCGAATCTCATGGCGGACTTCGTCTTTCATTTTGACCTGATTCGGTCCGGCCCATCCCGGGAGGTTTTCCTGACTCCGCGGTCAGGAATTTTTTGATTTTTGGGCCAAAAATTATGCCGTCCCAAATCAAGCATCCAGAAGTGCCCCTAAGCCTTAAATTCAACCCCGAATCTCATGGCGGACTTTGTTTTTCACTTTGACCTGATTTTCTCCGGCCCATCCCGGGATGTTTTCCTGACTCCGTGGTCAGGAATTTTTTGATTTTTGGGCCAAAAATTATGCCGTCCCAAATCAAGCACCCAAAAGTGCCTCTAAGCCTTAAACTCAACCCCGAATCTCATGGCGGACTTCGTTTTTCGATTTGACCTCATTGGGTCTGGCCCATCCCGGGAGGTTTTCCTAACTCCGAGGTCAGGAATTTTTTGATTTTTGGGCCAAAAATTATGCCGTCCCAAATCAAGCATCCAGAAGTGCCTCTAAGCCTTAAATTCAACCCCGAATCTCATGGCGGACTTTGTTTTTTACTTTGACCTGATTTTCTCCAGCCCATCCCAGGAGGTTTTCCTGACTCCGCGGTCAGGAATTTTTTGATTTTTGGGCCAAAAATTATGCCGTCCCAAATCAAGCATCCAAAAGTGCCTCTAAGCCTTAAATTCAACCCCGAATCTCACGGCGGACTTTGTTTTCCAATTATACCTGATTCGGTTCGGTCCATCCCAGCAGGTTTTCCTGACTCGGAGGTCAGGAATTTTTTGATTTTTGGGCCAAAAATTATGCCGTCCCAAATCAAGCATCCAGAAGTGCATCTAAGCCTTAAATTCAACCCCGAATCTCATGGTGGACTTTGTTTTTCAATTTGACCTGATTCGGTCCGGCCCATCCCGGGAGGTTTTCCTGACTCCGCGGTCAGGAATTTTTTGATTTTTGGGCCAAAAATTATGCCGTCCCAAATCAAGCATCCAAAAGTGCCTCTAAGCCTTAAATTCAACCCCAAATCTCAGCGCGGACTTCGTCTTTCAATTTTACCTGATTCGGTCCGGTCCATTCCGGGAGGTTTTCCTGACTCGGAGGTCAGGAATTTTTTGATTTTTGGGCCAAAAATTATGCCGTCCCAAATCAAGCATCCAAAAGTGCCTCTAAGCCTTAAATTCAACCCCGAATCTCATGGCGGACTTTGTTTTCCAATTTGACCTGATTCGGTCCTGCCCATCCCGGGAGGTTTTCCTGACTCAGCGGTCAGGAATTTTTTGATTTTGGGGCCAAAAATTATGCCGTCCCAAATCAAGCATCCAAAAGTGCCTCTAAGCCTTAAATTCAACCCCGAATCTCAGTGCGGACTTCGTTTTTCAATTTTACCTGATTCGGTCCAGTCCATTCCGGGAGGTTTTCCTGACTCGGAGATCAGGAATTTTTTGATTTTTGGGCCAAAAATTATACCGTCCCAAATCAAGCATCCAAAAGTGCCTCTAAGCCTTAAATTCAACCCCAAATCTCAGCGCGGACTTCGTCTTTCAATTTTACCTGATTCGGTCCGGTCCATTCCGGGAGGTTTTCCTGACTCGGAGGTCAGGAATTTTTTGATTTTTGGGCCAAAAATTATGCCGTCCCAAATCAAGCATCCAAAAGTGCCTCTAAGCCTTAAATTCAACCCCGAATCTCATGGCGGACTTTGTTTTTCGATTTGACCTCATTGGGTCTGGCCCATCCCGGAGGTTTTCCTAACTCCGAGGTCAGGATTTTTTTGATTTTTTGGCCAAAAATTATGCCGTCCCAAATCAAGCATCCAGAAGTGCCTCTAAGCCTTAAATTCAACCCCGAATCTCATGGCGGACTTTGTTTTTCACTTTGACCTGATTTTCTCCAGCCCATCCCAGGAGGTTTTCCTGACTCCGCGGTCAGGAATTTTTTGATTTTTGGGCCAAAAATTATGCCGTCCCAAATCAATCATCCAAAAGTGCCTCTAAGCCTTAAATTCAACCCCGAATCTCATGGCGGACTTTGTTTTCCAATTATACCTGATTCGGTTCGGTCCATCCCAGCAGGTTTTCCTGACTCCGCGGTCAGGAATTTTTTGATTTTTGGGCCAAAAATTATGCCGTCCCAAATCAAGCATCCAAAAGTGCCTCTAAGCCTTAAATTGAACCCCAAATCTCAGCGCGGACTTCGTCTTTCAATTTTACCTGATTCGGTCCGGTCCATTCCGGGAGGTTTTCCTGACTCGGAGGTCAGGAATTTTTTGATTTTTGGCCCAAAAATTATGCCGTCCCAAATCAAGCATCCAAAAGTGCCTCTAAGCCTTAAATTCAACCCCGAATCTCATGTCGGACTTTGTTTTTCACTTTGACCTGATTTTCTCCGGCCCATCCCGGGAGGTTTTCCTGACTCCGAGGTCAGGAATTTTTTGATTTTTGGGCCAAAAATTATGCCGTCCCAAATCAAGCATCCAGAAGTGCCTCTAAGCCTTAAATTCAACCCGAAATCTCATGGCGGACTTTGTTTTTCAATTTGACCTCATTGGGTCCGGCCCATCCCGGGATGTTTTCCTAACTCCGCGGTCAGGAATTTTTTGATTTTTGGGCCAAAAATTATGCCGTCCCAAATCAAGCACCCAAAAGTGCCTCTAAGCCTTAAACTCAACCCCGAATCTCATGGCGGACTTCGTCTTTCATTTTGACCTGATTCGGTCCGGCCCATCCCGGGAGGTTTTCCTGACTCCGCGGTCAGGAATTTTTTGATTTTTGGGCCAAAAATAATGCCGTCCCAAATCAAGCATCCAGAAGTGCCCCTAAGCCTTAAATTCAACCCCGAATCTCATGGCGGACTTTGTTTTTCACTTTGACCTGATTTTCTCCGGCCCATCCCGGGATGTTTTCCTGACTCCGTGGTCAGGAATTTTTTGATTTTTGGGCCAAAAATTATGCCGTCCCAAATCAAGCACCCAAAAGTGCCTCTAAGCCTTAAACTCAACCCCGAATCTCATGGCGGACTTCGTTTTTCGATTTGACCTCATTGGGTCTGGCCCATCCCGGGAGGTTTTCCTAACTCCGAGGTCAGGAATTTTTTGATTTTTGGGCCAAAAATTATGCCGTCCCAAATCAAGCATCCAGAAGTGCCTCTAAGCCTTAAATTCAACCCCAAATCTCATGGCGGACTTTGTTTTTCAATTTGACCTCATTGGGTCTGGCCTATCCCGGGAGGTTTTCCTAACTCCGCGGTCAGGAATTTTTTGATTTTTTGGCCAAAAATTATGCCGTCCCAAATCAAGCATCCAGAAGTGCCTCTAAGCCTTAAATTCAACCCCGAATCTCATGGCGGACTTTGTTTTTTACTTTGACCTGATTTTCTCCAGCCCATCCCAGGAGGTTTTCCTGACTCCGCGGTCAGGAATTTTTTGATTTTTGGGCCAAAAATTATGCCGTCCCAAATCAAGCATCCAAAAGTGCCTCTAAGCCTTAAATTCAACCCCGAATCTCATGGCGGACTTTGTTTTCCAATTTGACCTGATTCGGTCCTGCCCATCCCGGCATGTTTTCCTGACTCCACGGTCAGGAATTTTTTGATTTTTGGGCCAAAAATTATGCCGTCCCAAATCAAGCACCCAAAAGTGCCTCTAAGCCTTAAATTCAACCCCGAATCTCATGGCGGAGTTTGTTTTTCGATTTGAACTGATTCGGTCCAGCCCATCCCTGGAGGTTTTCCTGACTCGGAGGTCAGGAATTTTTTGATTATTGGGCCAAAAATTATGCCGTCCCATATCAAGCATCCAGAAGTGCCTCTAAGCCTTAAATTCAACCCTGAATCTCATGGCGGACTTCGTCTTTCAATTTGACCTGATTCGGTCCGGCCCATCCCGGAATGTTTTCCTGACTCCGCGGTCAGGAATTTTTTGATTTTTGGGCCAAAAATTATGCCGTCTCAAATCAAGCATCCAAAAGTGCCTCTAAGCCTTAAATTCAACCCCGACTCTCACGGCGGACGTTGTTTTTCGATTTGACCTCATTGGGTCTGGCGGATCCCGGGAGGTTTTCCTAAGTCCGCGGTCAGGAATTTTTTGATTTTTGGGCCAAAAATTATGCCGTCCCAAATCAGGCATCCAGAAGTGCCTCTAAGCCTTAAATTCAACCCCGAATCTCATGGCGGACTTTGTTTTTCGATTTGACCTCATTGGGTCTGGCCCATCCCGGGAGGTTTTCCTGACTCGGAGGTCTGGAATTTTTTGATTTTTGTGCCAAAAATTATGCCGTCCGAAATCAAGCATCCAAAAGTGCCTCTAAGCCTTAAATTCAACCCTGAATCTCAGCGCGGACTTCGTCTTTCAATTTGACCTGATTCGGTCCGGCCCATCCCGGGAGGTTTTCCTGACTCGGATATCTGGAATTTTTTGATTTTTGGGCCAAAAATTATGCCGTCCCAAATCAAGCATCCAGAAGTGCCTCTAAGCCTTAAATTCAACCCTGAATCTCAGCGCGGACTTCGTCTTTCAATTTGACCTGATTTTCTCCGGCCCATCACGGGATGTTTTCCTGACTCCGCGGTCAGGAATTTTTTGATTTTTGGGCCAAAAATTATGCCGTCCCAAATCAAGCATCCAAAAGTGCCTCTAAGCCTTAAATTCAACCCCGAATCTCATGGCGGACTTTGTTTTCCAATTATACCTGATTCGGTTCGGTCCATCCCAGGAGGTTTTCCTGACTCGGAGGTCAGGAATTTTTTGATTTTTGGGCCAAAAATTATGCGGTCCCAAATCAAGCATCCAGAAGTGCCTCTAAGCCTTAAATTCAACCCCGAATCTCATGGCGGACTTCGTCTTTCAATTTGACCTGATTCGGTCTGGCCCATCCCGGGATGTTTTCATGACTCCGCGGTCAGGAATTTTTTGATTTTTGGGCCAAAAATTATGCCGTCCCAAATCAAGCATCCAAAAGTGCCTCTAAGCCTTAAATTCAACCCCGAATCTCATGTCGGACTTTGTTTTTCTATTTGACCTTATTCGGTCCGGCCCAACCCGGGAGGTTTTCCTGACTCCGCGGTGAGGAATTTTTTGATGTTTTGGCCAAAAATTATGCCGTCCCAAATCAAGCATCCAGAAGTGCCTCTAAGCCTTAAATTCAACCCCGAATCTCATGGCGGACTTTGTTTTTTACTTTGACCTGATTTTCTCCAGCCCATCCCAGGAGGTTTTCCTGACTCCGCGGTCAGGAATTTTTTGATTTTTGGGCCAAAAATTATGCCGTCCCAAATCAAGCATCCAAAAGTGCCTCTAAGCCTTAAATTCAACCCCGAATCTCATGGCGGACTTTGTTTTCCAATTTGACCTGATTCGGTCCTGCCCATCCCGGCATGTTTTCCTGACTCCACGGTCAGGAATTTTTTGATTTTTGGGCCAAAAATTATGCCGTCCCAAATCAAGCACCCAAAAGTGCCTCTAAGCCTTAAATTCAACCCCGAATCTCATGGCGGAGTTTGTTTTTCGATTTGACCTGATTCGGTCCAGCCCATCCCGGGAGGTTTTCCTGACTCGGAGGTCAGGAATTTTTTGATTATTGGGCCAAAAATTATGCCGTCCCAAATCAAGCATCCAGAAGTGCCTCTAAGCCTTAAATTCAACCCCGAATCTCATGTCGGACTTTGTTTTTCTATTTGACCTTATTCGGTCCGGCCCAACCCGGGAGGTTTTCCTGACTCCGCGGTGAGGAATTTTTTGATTTTTGGGCCAAAAATTATGCCGTCCCAAATCAAGCATCCAGAAGTGCCTCTAAGCCTTAAATTCAACCCCAAATCTCATGGCAGACTTTGTTTTTCAATTTGACCTCATTGGGTCCGGCCGATCCCGGGAGGTTTTCCTAACTCCGCGGTCAGGAATTTTTTGATGTTTTGGCCAAAAATTATGCCGTCCCAAATCAAGCATCCAGAAGTGCCTCTAAGCCTTAAATTCAACCCCGAATCTCATGGCGGACTTTGTTTTTTACTTTGACCTGATTTTCTCCAGCCCATCCCAGGAGGTTTTCCTGACTCCGCGGTCAGGAATTTTTTGATTTTTGGGCCAAAAATTATGCCGTCCCAAATCAAGCATCCAAAAGTGCCTCTAAGCCTTAAATTCAACCCCGAATCTCATGGCGGACTTTGTTTTCCAATTTGACCTGATTCGGTCCTGCCCATCCCGGCATGTTTTCCTGACTCCACGGTCAGGAATTTTTTGATTTTTGGGCCAAAAATTATGCCGTCCCAAATCAAGCACCCAAAAGTGCCTCTAAGCCTTAAATTCAACCCCGAATCTCATGGCGGAGTTTGTTTTTCGATTTGACCTGATTCGGTCCAGCCCATCCCGGGAGGTTTTCCTGACTCGGAGGTTAGGAATTTTTTGATTATTGGGCCAAAAATTATGCCGTCCCAAATCAAGCATCCAGAAGTGCCTCTAAGCCTTAAATTCAACCCTGAATATCATGGCGGACTTCGTCTTTCAATTTGACCTGATTCGGTCCGGCCCATCCCGGAATGTTTTCCTGACTCCGCGGTCAGGAATTTTTTGATTTTTGGGCCAAAAATTATGCCGTCTCAAATCAAGCATCCAAAAGTGCCTCTAAGCCTTAAATTCAACCCCGACTCTCACGGCGGACGTTGTTTTTCGATTTGACCTCATTGGGTCTGGCCGATCCCGGGAGGTTTTCCTAAGTCCGCGGTCAGGAATTTTTTTATTTTTGGGCCAAAAATTATGCCGTCCCAAATCAGGCATCCAGAAGTGCCTCTAAGCCTTAAATTCAACCCCAAATCTCATGGCGGACTTTGTTTTTCGATTTGACCTCATTGGGTCTGGCCCATCCCGGGAGGTTTTCCTGACTCGGAGGTCTGGAATTTTTTTATTTTTGTGCCAAAAATTATGCCGTCCCAAATCAAGCATCCAAAAGTGCCTCTAAGCCTTAAATTCAACCCTGAATCTCAGCGCGGACTTCGTCTTTCAATTTGACCTGATTCGGTCCGGCCCATCCCGGGAGGTTTTCCTGACTCGGATATCTGGAATTTTTTGATTTTTGGGCCAAAAATTATGCCGTCCCAAATCAAGCATCCAGAAGTGCCTCTAAGCCTTAAATTCAACCCTGAATCTCAGCGCGGACTTCGTCTTTCAATTTGACCTGATTTTCTCCGGCCCATCACGGGACGTTTTCCTGACTCCGCGGTCAGGAATTTTTTGATTTTTGGGCCAAAAATTATGCCGTCCCAAATCAAGCATCCAAAAGTGCCTCTAAGCCTTAAATTCAACCCCGAATCTCATGGCGGACTTTGTTTTCCAATTATACCTGATTCGGTTCGGTCCATCCCAGGAGGTTTTCCTGACTCGGAGGTCAGGAATTTTTTGATTTTTGGGCCAAAAATTATGCCGTCCCAAATCAAGCATCCAGAAGTGCCTCTAAGCCTTAAATTCAACCCCGAATCTCATGGTGGACTTTGTTTTTCAATTTGACCTGATTCGGTCCGGCCCATCCCAGGAGGTTTTCCTGACTCCGCGGTCAGGAATTTTTTGATTTTTGGGCCAAAAATTATGCCGTCCCAAATCAAGCATCCAAAAGTGCCTCTAAGCCTTAAATTTAACCCCCAAATCTCAGTGCGGACTTCGTCTTTCAATTTTACCTGATTCGGTCCGGTCCATTCCGGGAGGTTTTCCTGACTCGGGGGTCAGGAATTTTTTGATTTTTGGGCCAAAAATTATGCCGTCCCAAATCAAGCACCCAAAAGTGCCTCTAAGCCTTAAATTCAACCCCGAATCTCATGTCGAACTTTGTTTTTCACTTTGACCTGATTTTCTCCGGCCCATCCCGGGAGGTTTTCCTGACTCCGAGGTCAGGAATTTTTTGATTTTTGGGCCAAAAATTATGCCGTCCCAAATCAAGCATCCAGAAGTGCCTCTAAGCCTTAAATTCAACCCCAAATCTCATGGCGGACTTTGTTTTTCAATTTGACCTCATTGGGTCCGGCCCATCCCGGGATGTTTTCCTAACTCTGCGGTCAGGAATTTTTTGATTTTTGGGCCAAAAATTATGCCGTCCCAAATCAAGCACCCAAAAGTGCCTCTAAGCCTTAAATTCAACCCCGAATCTCATGGCGGAGTTTGTTTTTCGATTTGACCTCATTTGGTCTGGCCCATCCCGGGAGGTTTTCCTGACTCCGCAGTCAGGAATTTTTTGATTTTGGGGCCAAAAATTATGCCGTCCCGAATCAAGCATCCAAAAGTGCCTCTAAGCCTTAAATTCAACCCCGAATCTCTTGGCGGACTTTGTTTTCCAATTTGACCTGATTCGGTCCTGCCCATCCCGGCATGTTTTCCTGACTCCGCGGTCAGGAATTTTTTGATTTTTGGGCCAAAAATTATGCCGTCTCAAATCAAGCATCCAAAAGTGCCTCTAAGCCTTAAATTCAACCCCGACTCTCACGGCGGACGTTGTTTTTCGATTTGACCTCATTGGGTCTGGCGGATCCCGGGAGGTTTTCCTAAGTCCGCGGTCAGGAATTTTTTGATTTTTGGGCCAAAAATTATGCCGTCCCAAATCAGGCATCCAGAAGTGCCTCTAAGCCTTAAATTCAACCCCGAATCTCATGGCGGACTTTGTTTTTCGATTTGACCTCATTGGGTCTGGCCCATCCCGGGAGGTTTTCCTGACTCGGAGGTCTGGAATTTTTTGATTTTTGTGCCAAAAATTATGCCGTCCAAAATCAAGCATCCAAAAGTGCCTCTAAGCCTTAAATTCAACCCTGAATCTCAGCGCGGACTTCGTCTTTCAATTTGACCTGATTCGGTCCGGCCCATCCCGGGAGGTTTTCCTGACTCGGATATCTGGAATTTTTTGATTTTTGGGCCAAAAATTATGCCGTCCCAAATCAAGCATCCAGAAGTGCCTCTAAGCCTTAAATTCAACCCTGAATCTCAGCGCGGACTTCGTCTTTCAATTTGACCTGATTTTCTCCGGCCCATCACGGGATGTTTTCCTGACTCCGCGGTCAGGAATTTTTTGATTTTTGGGCCAAAAATTATGCCGTCCCAAATCAAGCATCCAAAAGTGCCTCTAAGCCTTAAATTCAACCCCGAATCTCATGGCGGACTTTGTTTTCCAATTATACCTGATTCGGTTCGGTCCATCCCAGGAGGTTTTCCTGACTCGGAGGTCAGGAATTTTTTGATTTTTGGGCCAAAAATTATGCGGTCCCAAATCAAGCATCCAGAAGTGCCTCTAAGCCTTAAATTCAACCCCGAATCTCATGGCGGACTTCGTCTTTCAATTTGACCTGATTCGGTCTGGCCCATCCCGGGATGTTTTCATGACTCCGCGGTCAGGAATTTTTTGATTTTTGGGCCAAAAATTATGCCGTCCCAAATCAAGCATCCAAAAGTGCCTCTAAGCCTTAAATTCAACCCCGAATCTCATGTCGGACTTTGTTTTTCTATTTGACCTTATTCGGTCCGGCCCAACCCGGGAGGTTTTCCTGACTCCGCGGTGAGGAATTTTTTGATGTTTTGGCCAAAAATTATGCCGTCCCAAATCAAGCATCCAGAAGTGCCTCTAAGCCTTAAATTCAACCCCGAATCTCATGGCGGACTTTGTTTTTTACTTTGACCTGATTTTCTCCAGCCCATCCCAGGAGGTTTTCCTGACTCCGCGGTCAGGAATTTTTTGATTTTTGGGCCAAAAATTATGCCGTCCCAAATCAAGCATCCAAAAGTGCCTCTAAGCCTTAAATTCAACCCCGAATCTCATGGCGGACTTTGTTTTCCAATTTGACCTGATTCGGTCCTGCCCATCCCGGCATGTTTTCCTGACTCCACGGTCAGGAATTTTTTGATTTTTGGGCCAAAAATTATGCCGTCCCAAATCAAGCACCCAAAAGTGCCTCTAAGCCTTAAATTCAACCCCGAATCTCATGGCGGAGTTTGTTTTTCGATTTGACCTGATTCGGTCCAGCCCATCCCGGGAGGTTTTCCTGACTCGGAGGTCAGGAATTTTTTGATTATTGGGCCAAAAATTATGCCGTCCCAAATCAAGCATCCAGAAGTGCCTCTAAGCCTTAAATTCAACCCCGAATCTCATGTCGGACTTTGTTTTTCTATTTGACCTTATTCGGTCCGGCCCAACCCGGGAGGTTTTCCTGACTCCGCGGTGAGGAATTTTTTGATTTTTGGGCCAAAAATTATGCCGTCCCAAATCAAGCATCCAGAAGTGCCTCTAAGCCTTAAATTCAACCCCAAATCTCATGGCAGACTTTGTTTTTCAATTTGACCTCATTGGGTCCGGCCGATCCCGGGAGGTTTTCCTAACTCCGCGGTCAGGAATTTTTTGATGTTTTGGCCAAAAATTATGCCGTCCCAAATCAAGCATCCAGAAGTGCCTCTAAGCCTTAAATTCAACCCCGAATCTCATGGCGGACTTTGTTTTTTACTTTGACCTGATTTTCTCCAGCCCATCCCAGGAGGTTTTCCTGACTCCGCGGTCAGGAATTTTTTGATTTTTGGGCCAAAAATTATGCCGTCCCAAATCAAGCATCCAAAAGTGCCTCTAAGCCTTAAATTCAACCCCGAATCTCATGGCGGACTTTGTTTTCCAATTTGACCTGATTCGGTCCTGCCCATCCCGGCATGTTTTCCTGACTCCACGGTCAGGAATTTTTTGATTTTTGGGCCAAAAATTATGCCGTCCCAAATCAAGCACCCAAAAGTGCCTCTAAGCCTTAAATTCAACCCCGAATCTCATGGCGGAGTTTGTTTTTCGATTTGACCTGATTCGGTCCAGCCCATCCCGGGAGGTTTTCCTGACTCGGAGGTTAGGAATTTTTTGATTATTGGGCCAAAAATTATGCCGTCCCAAATCAAGCATCCAGAAGTGCCTCTAAGCCTTAAATTCAACCCTGAATATCATGGCGGACTTCGTCTTTCAATTTGACCTGATTCGGTCCGGCCCATCCCGGAATGTTTTCCTGACTCCGCGGTCAGGAATTTTTTGATTTTTGGGCCAAAAATTATGCCGTCTCAAATCAAGCATCCAAAAGTGCCTCTAAGCCTTAAATTCAACCCCGACTCTCACGGCGGACGTTGTTTTTCGATTTGACCTCATTGGGTCTGGCCGATCCCGGGAGGTTTTCCTAAGTCCGCGGTCAGGAATTTTTTTATTTTTGGGCCAAAAATTATGCCGTCCCAAATCAGGCATCCAGAAGTGCCTCTAAGCCTTAAATTCAACCCCAAATCTCATGGCGGACTTTGTTTTTCGATTTGACCTCATTGGGTCTGGCCCATCCCGGGAGGTTTTCCTGACTCGGAGGTCTGGAATTTTTTTATTTTTGTGCCAAAAATTATGCCGTCCCAAATCAAGCATCCAAAAGTGCCTCTAAGCCTTAAATTCAACCCTGAATCTCAGCGCGGACTTCGTCTTTCAATTTGACCTGATTCGGTCCGGCCCATCCCGGGAGGTTTTCCTGACTCGGATATCTGGAATTTTTTGATTTTTGGGCCAAAAATTATGCCGTCCCAAATCAAGCATCCAGAAGTGCCTCTAAGCCTTAAATTCAACCCTGAATCTCAGCGCGGACTTCGTCTTTCAATTTGACCTGATTTTCTCCGGCCCATCACGGGACGTTTTCCTGACTCCGCGGTCAGGAATTTTTTGATTTTTGGGCCAAAAATTATGCCGTCCCAAATCAAGCATCCAAAAGTGCCTCTAAGCCTTAAATTCAACCCCGAATCTCATGGCGGACTTTGTTTTCCAATTATACCTGATTCGGTTCGGTCCATCCCAGGAGGTTTTCCTGACTCGGAGGTCAGGAATTTTTTGATTTTTGGGCCAAAAATTATGCCGTCCCAAATCAAGCATCCAGAAGTGCCTCTAAGCCTTAAATTCAACCCCGAATCTCATGGTGGACTTTGTTTTTCAATTTGACCTGATTCGGTCCGGCCCATCCCAGGAGGTTTTCCTGACTCCGCGGTCAGGAATTTTTTGATTTTTGGGCCAAAAATTATGCCGTCCCAAATCAAGCATCCAAAAGTGCCTCTAAGCCTTAAATTTAACCCCCAAATCTCAGTGCGGACTTCGTCTTTCAATTTTACCTGATTCGGTCCGGTCCATTCCGGGAGGTTTTCCTGACTCGGGGGTCAGGAATTTTTTGATTTTTGGGCCAAAAATTATGCCGTCCCAAATCAAGCACCCAAAAGTGCCTCTAAGCCTTAAATTCAACCCCGAATCTCATGTCGAACTTTGTTTTTCACTTTGACCTGATTTTCTCCGGCCCATCCCGGGAGGTTTTCCTGACTCCGAGGTCAGGAATTTTTTGATTTTTGGGCCAAAAATTATGCCGTCCCAAATCAAGCATCCAGAAGTGCCTCTAAGCCTTAAATTCAACCCCAAATCTCATGGCGGACTTTGTTTTTCAATTTGACCTCATTGGGTCCGGCCCATCCCGGGATGTTTTCCTAACTCTGCGGTCAGGAATTTTTTGATTTTTGGGCCAAAAATTATGCCGTCCCAAATCAAGCACCCAAAAGTGCCTCTAAGCCTTAAATTCAACCCCGAATCTCATGGCGGAGTTTGTTTTTCGATTTGACCTCATTTGGTCTGGCCCATCCCGGGAGGTTTTCCTGACTCCGCAGTCAGGAATTTTTTGATTTTGGGGCCAAAAATTATGCCGTCCCGAATCAAGCATCCAAAAGTGCCTCTAAGCCTTAAATTCAACCCCGAATCTCTTGGCGGACTTTGTTTTCCAATTTGACCTGATTCGGTCCTGCCCATCCCGGCATGTTTTCCTGACTCCACGGTCAGGAATTTTTTGATTTTTGGGCCAATAATTATGCCGTCCCAAATCAAGCATCCAAAAGTGCCTCTAAGCCTTAAATTCAACCCCGACTCTCACGGCGGACGTTGTTTTTCGATTTGACCTCATTGGGTCTGGCCGATCCCGGGAGGTTTTCCTAAGTCCGCGGTCAGGAATTTTTTGATTTTTGGGCCAAAAATTATGCCGTCCCAAATCAGGCATCCAGAAGTGCCTCTAAGCCTTAAATTCAACCCCGAATCTCATGGCGGACTTTGTTTTTCGATTTGACCTCATTGGGTCTGGCCCATCCCGGGAGGTTTTCCTGACTCGGAGGTCTGGAATTTTTTGATTTTTGTGCCAAAAATTATGCCGTCCCAAATCAAGCATCCAAAAGTGCCTCTAAGCCTTAAATTCAACCCTGAATCTCAGCGCGGACTTCGTATTTCAATTTGACCTGATTCGGTCCGGCCCATCCCGGGAGGTTTTCCTGACTCGGATATCTGGAATTTTTTCATTTTTGGGCCAAAAATTATGCCGTCCCAAATCAAGCATCCAGAAGTGCCTCTAAGCCTTAAATTCAACCCTGAATCTCAGCGCGGACTTCGTCTTTCAATTTGACCTGATTTTCTCCGGCCCATCACGGGATGTTTTCCTGACTCCGCGGTCAGGAATTTTTTGATTTTTGGGCCAAAAATTATGCCGTCCCAAATCAAGCATCCAAAAGTGCCTCTAAGCCTTAAATTCAACCCCGAATCTCATGGCGGACTTTGTTTTCCAATTATACCTGATTCGGTTCGGTCCATCCCAGGAGGTTTTCCTGACTCGGAGGTCAGGAATTTTTTGATTTTTGGGCCAAAAATTATGCCGTCCCAAATCAAGCATCCAGAAGTGCCTCTAAGCCTTAAATTCAACCCCGAATCTCATGGTGGACTTTGTTTTTCAATTTGACCTGATTCGGTCCGGCCCATCCTGGGAGGTTTTCCTGACTCCGCGGTCAGGAATTTTTTGATTTTTGGGCCAAAAATTATGCCGTCCCAAATCAAGCATCCAGAAGTGCCTCTAAGCCTTAAATTCAACCCCGAATCTCATGTCGGACTTTGTTTTTCTATTTGACCTTATTCGGTCCGGCCCAACCCGGGAGGTTTTCCTGACTCGGAGGTCAGGAATTTTTTGATTATTGGGCCAAAAATTATGCCGTCCCAAATCAAGCATCCAGAAGTGCCTCTAAGCCTTAAATTCAACCCCGAATCTCATGTCGGACTTTGTTTTTCTATTTGACCTTATTCGGTCCGGCCCAACCCGGGAGGTTTTCCTGACTCCGCGGTGAGGAATTTTTTGATTTTTGGGCCAAAAATTATGCCGTCCCAAATCAAGCATCCAGAAGTGCCTCTAAGCCTTAAATTCAACCCCAAATCTCATGGCAGACTTTGTTTTTCAATTTGACCTCATTGGGTCCGGCCGATCCCGGGAGGTTTTCCTAACTCCGCGGTCAGGAATTTTTTGATGTTTTGGCCAAAAATTATGCCGTCCCAAATCAAGCATCCAGAAGTGCCTCTAAGCCTTAAATTCAACCCCGAATCTCATGGCGGACTTTGTTTTTTACTTTGACCTGATTTTCTCCAGCCCATCCCAGGAGGTTTTCCTGACTCCGCGGTCAGGAATTTTTTGATTTTTGGGCCAAAAATTATGCCGTCCCAAATCAAGCATCCAAAAGTGCCTCTAAGCCTTAAATTCAACCCCGAATCTCATGGCGGACTTTGTTTTCCAATTTGACCTGATTCGGTCCTGCCCATCCCGGCATGTTTTCCTGACTCCACGGTCAGGAATTTTTTGATTTTTGGGCCAAAAATTATGCCGTCCCAAATCAAGCACCCAAAAGTGCCTCTAAGCCTTAAATTCAACCCCGAATCTCATGGCGGAGTTTGTTTTTCGATTTGACCTGATTCGGTCCAGCCCATCCCGGGAGGTTTTCCTGACTCGGAGGTTAGGAATTTTTTGATTATTGGGCCAAAAATTATGCCGTCCCAAATCAAGCATCCAGAAGTGCCTCTAAGCCTTAAATTCAACCCTGAATATCATGGCGGACTTCGTCTTTCAATTTGACCTGATTCGGTCCGGCCCATCCCGGAATGTTTTCCTGACTCCGCGGTCAGGAATTTTTTGATTTTTGGGCCAAAAATTATGCCGTCTCAAATCAAGCATCCAAAAGTGCCTCTAAGCCTTAAATTCAACCCCGACTCTCACGGCGGACGTTGTTTTTCGATTTGACCTCATTGGGTCTGGCCGATCCCGGGAGGTTTTCCTAAGTCCGCGGTCAGGAATTTTTTTATTTTTGGGCCAAAAATTATGCCGTCCCAAATCAGGCATCCAGAAGTGCCTCTAAGCCTTAAATTCAACCCCAAATCTCATGGCGGACTTTGTTTTTCGATTTGACCTCATTGGGTCTGGCCCATCCCGGGAGGTTTTCCTGACTCGGAGGTCTGGAATTTTTTTATTTTTGTGCCAAAAATTATGCCGTCCCAAATCAAGCATCCAAAAGTGCCTCTAAGCCTTAAATTCAACCCTGAATCTCAGCGCGGACTTCGTCTTTCAATTTGACCTGATTCGGTCCGGCCCATCCCGGGAGGTTTTCCTGACTCGGATATCTGGAATTTTTTGATTTTTGGGCCAAAAATTATGCCGTCCCAAATCAAGCATCCAGAAGTGCCTCTAAGCCTTAAATTCAACCCTGAATCTCAGCGCGGACTTCGTCTTTCAATTTGACCTGATTTTCTCCGGCCCATCACGGGACGTTTTCCTGACTCCGCGGTCAGGAATTTTTTGATTTTTGGGCCAAAAATTATGCCGTCCCAAATCAAGCATCCAAAAGTGCCTCTAAGCCTTAAATTCAACCCCGAATCTCATGGCGGACTTTGTTTTCCAATTATACCTGATTCGGTTCGGTCCATCCCAGGAGGTTTTCCTGACTCGGAGGTCAGGAATTTTTTGATTTTTGGGCCAAAAATTATGCCGTCCCAAATCAAGCATCCAGAAGTGCCTCTAAGCCTTAAATTCAACCCCGAATCTCATGGTGGACTTTGTTTTTCAATTTGACCTGATTCGGTCCGGCCCATCCCAGGAGGTTTTCCTGACTCCGCGGTCAGGAATTTTTTGATTTTTGGGCCAAAAATTATGCCGTCCCAAATCAAGCATCCAAAAGTGCCTCTAAGCCTTAAATTTAACCCCCAAATCTCAGTGCGGACTTCGTCTTTCAATTTTACCTGATTCGGTCCGGTCCATTCCGGGAGGTTTTCCTGACTCGGGGGTCAGGAATTTTTTGATTTTTGGGCCAAAAATTATGCCGTCCCAAATCAAGCACCCAAAAGTGCCTCTAAGCCTTAAATTCAACCCCGAATCTCATGTCGAACTTTGTTTTTCACTTTGACCTGATTTTCTCCGGCCCATCCCGGGAGGTTTTCCTGACTCCGAGGTCAGGAATTTTTTGATTTTTGGGCCAAAAATTATGCCGTCCCAAATCAAGCATCCAGAAGTGCCTCTAAGCCTTAAATTCAACCCCAAATCTCATGGCGGACTTTGTTTTTCAATTTGACCTCATTGGGTCCGGCCCATCCCGGGATGTTTTCCTAACTCTGCGGTCAGGAATTTTTTGATTTTTGGGCCAAAAATTATGCCGTCCCAAATCAAGCACCCAAAAGTGCCTCTAAGCCTTAAATTCAACCCCGAATCTCATGGCGGAGTTTGTTTTTCGATTTGACCTCATTTGGTCTGGCCCATCCCGGGAGGTTTTCCTGACTCCGCAGTCAGGAATTTTTTGATTTTGGGGCCAAAAATTATGCCGTCCCGAATCAAGCATCCAAAAGTGCCTCTAAGCCTTAAATTCAACCCCGAATCTCTTGGCGGACTTTGTTTTCCAATTTGACCTGATTCGGTCCTGCCCATCCCGGCATGTTTTCCTGACTCCACGGTCAGGAATTTTTTGATTTTTGGGCCAATAATTATGCCGTCCCAAATCAAGCATCCAAAAGTGCCTCTAAGCCTTAAATTCAACCCCGACTCTCACGGCGGACGTTGTTTTTCGATTTGACCTCATTGGGTCTGGCCGATCCCGGGAGGTTTTCCTAAGTCCGCGGTCAGGAATTTTTTGATTTTTGGGCCAAAAATTATGCCGTCCCAAATCAGGCATCCAGAAGTGCCTCTAAGCCTTAAATTCAACCCCGAATCTCATGGCGGACTTTGTTTTTCGATTTGACCTCATTGGGTCTGGCCCATCCCGGGAGGTTTTCCTGACTCGGAGGTCTGGAATTTTTTGATTTTTGTGCCAAAAATTATGCCGTCCCAAATCAAGCATCCAAAAGTGCCTCTAAGCCTTAAATTCAACCCTGAATCTCAGCGCGGACTTCGTATTTCAATTTGACCTGATTCGGTCCGGCCCATCCCGGGAGGTTTTCCTGACTCGGATATCTGGAATTTTTTCATTTTTGGGCCAAAAATTATGCCGTCCCAAATCAAGCATCCAGAAGTGCCTCTAAGCCTTAAATTCAACCCTGAATCTCAGCGCGGACTTCGTCTTTCAATTTGACCTGATTTTCTCCGGCCCATCACGGGATGTTTTCCTGACTCCGCGGTCAGGAATTTTTTGATTTTTGGGCCAAAAATTATGCCGTCCCAAATCAAGCATCCAAAAGTGCCTCTAAGCCTTAAATTCAACCCCGAATCTCATGGCGGACTTTGTTTTCCAATTATACCTGATTCGGTTCGGTCCATCCCAGGAGGTTTTCCTGACTCGGAGGTCAGGAATTTTTTGATTTTTGGGCCAAAAATTATGCCGTCCCAAATCAAGCATCCAGAAGTGCCTCTAAGCCTTAAATTCAACCCCGAATCTCATGGTGGACTTTGTTTTTCAATTTGACCTGATTCGGTCCGGCCCATCCTGGGAGGTTTTCCTGACTCCGCGGTCAGGAATTTTTTGATTTTTGGGCCAAAAATTATGCCGTCCCAAATCAAGCATCCAGAAGTGCCTCTAAGCCTTAAATTCAACCCCGAATCTCATGTCGGACTTTGTTTTTCTATTTGACCTTATTCGGTCCGGCCCAACCCGGGAGGTTTTCCTGACTCCGCGGTGAGGAATTTTTTGATGTTTTGGCCAAAAATTATGCCGTCCCAAATCAAGCATCCAGAAGTGCCTCTAAGCCTTAAATTCAACCCCGAATCTCATGGCGGACTTTGTTTTTTACTTTGACCTGATTTTCTCCAGCCCATCCCAGGAGGTTTTCCTGACTCCGCGGTCAGGAATTTTTTGATTTTTGGGCCAAAAATTATGCCGTCCCAAATCAAGCATCCAAAAGTGCCTCTAAGCCTTAAATTCAATCCCGAATCTCATGGCGGACTTTGTTTTCCAATTTGACCTGATTCGGTCCTGCCCATCCCGGCATGTTTTCCTGACTCCACGGTCAGGAATTTTTTGATTTTTGGGCCAAAAATTATGCCGTCCCAAATCAAGCACCCAAAAGTGCCTCTAAGCCTTAAATTCAACCCCGAATCTCATGGCGGAGTTTGTTTTTCGATTTGACCTGATTCGGTCCAGCCCATCCCGGGAGGTTTTCCTGACTCGGAGGTCAGGAATTTTTTGATTATTGGGCCAAAAATTATGCCGTCCCAAATCAAGCATCCAGAAGTGCCTCTAAGCCTTAAATTCAACCCCGAATCTCATGTCGGACTTTGTTTTTCTATTTGACCTTATTCGGTCCGGCCCAACCCGGGAGGTTTTCCTGACTCCGCGGTGAGGAATTTTTTGATTTTTGGGCCAAAAATTATGCCGTCCCAAATCAAGCATCCAGAAGTGCCTCTAAGCCTTAAATTCAACCCCAAATCTCATGGCAGACTTTGTTTTTCAATTTGACCTCATTGGGTCCGGCCGATCCCGGGAGGTTTTCCTAACTCCGCGGTCAGGAATTTTTTGATGTTTTGGCCAAAAATTATGCCGTCCCAAATCAAGCATCCAGAAGTGCCTCTAAGCCTTAAATTCAACCCCGAATCTCATGGCGGACTTTGTTTTTTACTTTGACCTGATTTTCTCCAGCCCATCCCAGGAGGTTTTCCTGACTCCGCGGTCAGGAATTTTTTGATTTTTGGGCCAAAAATTATGCCGTCCCAAATCAAGCATCCAAAAGTGCCTCTAAGCCTTAAATTCAACCCCGAATCTCATGGCGGACTTTGTTTTCCAATTTGACCTGATTCGGTCCTGCCCATCCCGGCATGTTTTCCTGACTCCACGGTCAGGAATTTTTTGATTTTTGGGCCAAAAATTATGCCGTCCCAAATCAAGCACCCAAAAGTGCCTCTAAGCCTTAAATTCAACCCCGAATCTCATGGCGGAGTTTGTTTTTCGATTTGACCTGATTCGGTCCAGCCCATCCCGGGAGGTTTTCCTGACTCGGAGGTTAGGAATTTTTTGATTATTGGGCCAAAAATTATGCCGTCCCAAATCAAGCATCCAGAAGTGCCTCTAAGCCTTAAATTCAACCCCGAATCTCATGTCGGACTTTGTTTTTCTATTTGACCTTATTCGGTCCGGCCCAACCCGGGAGGTTTTCCTGACTCCGCGGTGAGGAATTTTTTGATTTTTGGGCCAAAAATTATGCCGTCCCAAATCAAGCATCCAGAAGTGCCTCTAAGCCTTAAATTCAACCCCAAATCTCATGGCAGACTTTGTTTTTCAATTTGACCTCATTGGGTCCGGCCGATCCCGGGAGGTTTTCCTAACTCCGCGGTCAGGAATTTTTTGATGTTTTGGCCAAAAATTATGCCGTCCCAAATCAAGCATCCAGAAGTGCCTCTAAGCCTTAAATTCAACCCCGAATCTCATGGCGGACTTTGTTTTTTACTTTGACCTGATTTTCTCCAGCCCATCCCAGGAGGTTTTCCTGACTCCGCGGTCAGGAATTTTTTGATTTTTGGGCCAAAAATTATGCCGTCCCAAATCAAGCATCCAAAAGTGCCTCTAAGCCTTAAATTCAACCCCGAATCTCATGGCGGACTTTGTTTTCCAATTTGACCTGATTCGGTCCTGCCCATCCCGGCATGTTTTCCTGACTCCACGGTCAGGAATTTTTTGATTTTTGGGCCAAAAATTATGCCGTCCCAAATCAAGCACCCAAAAGTGCCTCTAAGCCTTAAATTCAACCCCGAATCTCATGGCGGAGTTTGTTTTTCGATTTGACCTGATTCGGTCCAGCCCATCCCGGGAGGTTTTCCTGACTCGGAGGTTAGGAATTTTTTGATTATTGGGCCAAAAATTATGCCGTCCCAAATCAAGCATCCAGAAGTGCCTCTAAGCCTTAAATTCAACCCTGAATATCATGGCGGACTTCGTCTTTCAATTTGACCTGATTCGGTCCGGCCCATCCCGGAATGTTTTCCTGACTCCGCGGTCAGGAATTTTTTGATTTTTGGGCCAAAAATTATGCCGTCTCAAATCAAGCATCCAAAAGTGCCTCTAAGCCTTAAATTCAACCCCGACTCTCACGGCGGACGTTGTTTTTCGATTTGACCTCATTGGGTCTGGCCGATCCCGGGAGGTTTTCCTAAGTCCGCGGTCAGGAATTTTTTTATTTTTGGGCCAAAAATTATGCCGTCCCAAATCAGGCATCCAGAAGTGCCTCTAAGCCTTAAATTCAACCCCAAATCTCATGGCGGACTTTGTTTTTCGATTTGACCTCATTGGGTCTGGCCCATCCCGGGAGGTTTTCCTGACTCAGAGGTCTGGAATTTTTTGATTTTTGTGCCAAAAATTATGCCGTCCCAAATCAAGCATCCAAAAGTGCCTCTAAGCCTTAAATTCAACCCTGAATCTCAGCGCGGACTTCGTCTTTCAATTTGACCTGATTCGGTCCGGCCCATCCCGGGAGGTTTTCCTGACTCGGATATCTGGAATTTTTTGATTTTTGGGCCAAAAATTATGCCGTCCCAAATCAAGCATCCAGAAGTGCCTCTAAGCCTTAAATTCAACCCTGAATCTCAGCGCGGACTTCGTCTTTCAATTTGACCTGATTTTCTCAGGCCCATCACGGGATGTTTTCCTGACTCCGCGGTCAGGAATTTTTTGATTTTTGGGCCAAAAATTATGCCGTCCCAAATCAAGCATCCAAAAGTGCCTCTAAGCCTTAAATTCAACCCCGAATCTCATGGCGGACTTTGTTTTCCAATTATACCTGATTCGGTTCGGTCCATCCCAGGAGGTTTTCCTGACTCGGAGGTCAGGAATTTTTTGATTTTTGGGCCAAAAATTATGCGGTCCCAAATCAAGCATCCAGAAGTGCCTCTAAGCCTTAAATTCAACCCCGAATCTCATGGTGGACTTTGTTTTTCAATTTGACCTGATTCGGTCCGGCCCATCCCAGGAGGTTTTCCTGACTCCGCGGTCAGGAATTTTTTGATTTTTGGGCCAAAAATTATGCCGTCCCAAATCAAGCATCCAAAAGTGCCTCTAAGCCTTAAATTTAACCCCCAAATCTCAGTGCGGACTTCGTCTTTCAATTTTACCTGATTCGGTCCGGTCCATTCCGGGAGGTTTTCCTGACTCGGGGGTCAGGAATTTTTTGATTTTTGGGCCAAAAATTATGCCGTCCCAAATCAAGCACCCAAAAGTGCCTCTAAGCCTTAAATTCAACCCCGAATCTCATGTCGAACTTTGTTTTTCACTTTGACCTGATTTTCTCCGGCCCATCCCGGGAGGTTTTCCTGACTCCGAGGTCAGGAATTTTTTGATTTTTGGGCCAAAAATTATGCCGTCCCAAATCAAGCATCCAGAAGTGCCTCTAAGCCTTAAATTCAACCCCAAATCTCATGGCGGACTTTGTTTTTCAATTTGACCTCATTGGGTCCGGCCCATCCCGGGATGTTTTCCTAACTCTGCGGTCAGGAATTTTTTGATTTTTGGGCCAAAAATTATGCCGTCCCAAATCAAGCACCCAAAAGTGCCTCTAAGCCTTAAATTCAACCCCGAATCTCATGGCGGAGTTTGTTTTTCGATTTGACCTCATTTGGTCTGGCCCATCCCGGGAGGTTTTCCTGACTCCGCAGTCAGGAATTTTTTGATTTTGGGGCCAAAAATTATGCCGTCCCGAATCAAGCATCCAAAAGTGCCTCTAAGCCTTAAATTCAACCCCGAATCTCTTGGCGGACTTTGTTTTCCAATTTGACCTGATTCGGTCCTGCCCATCCCGGCATGTTTTCCTGACTCCACGGTCAGGAATTTTTTGATTTTTGGGCCAATAATTATGCCGTCCCAAATCAAGCATCCAAAAGTGCCTCTAAGCCTTAAATTCAACCCCGACTCTCACGGCGGACGTTGTTTTTCGATTTGACCTCATTGGGTCTGGCCGATCCCGGGAGGTTTTCCTAAGTCCGCGGTCAGGAATTTTTTGATTTTTGGGCCAAAAATTATGCCGTCCCAAATCAGGCATCCAGAAGTGCCTCTAAGCCTTAAATTCAACCCCGAATCTCATGGCGGACTTTGTTTTTCGATTTGACCTCATTGGGTCTGGCCCATCCCGGGAGGTTTTCCTGACTCGGAGGTCTGGAATTTTTTGATTTTTGTGCCAAAAATTATGCCGTCCCAAATCAAGCATCCAAAAGTGCCTCTAAGCCTTAAATTCAACCCTGAATCTCAGCGCGGACTTCGTCTTTCAATTTGACCTGATTCGGTCCGGCCCATCCCGGGAGGTTTTCCTGACTCGGATATCTGGAATTTTTTCATTTTTGGGCCAAAAATTATGCCGTCCCAAATCAAGCATCCAGAAGTGCCTCTAAGCCTTAAATTCAACCCTGAATCTCAGCGCGGACTTCGTCTTTCAATTTGACCTGATTTTCTCCGGCCCATCACGGGATGTTTTCCTGACTCCGCGGTCAGGAATTTTTTGATTTTTGGGCCAAAAATTATGCCGTCCCAAATCAAGCATCCAAAAGTGCCTCTAAGCCTTAAATTCAACCCCGAATCTCATGGCGGACTTTGTTTTCCAATTATACCTGATTCGGTTCGGTCCATCCCAGGAGGTTTTCCTGACTCGGAGGTCAGGAATTTTTTGATTTTTGGGCCAAAAATTATGCCGTCCCAAATCAAGCATCCAGAAGTGCCTCTAAGCCTTAAATTCAACCCCGAATCTCATGGTGGACTTTGTTTTTCAATTTGACCTGATTCGGTCCGGCCCATCCTGGGAGGTTTTCCTGACTCCGCGGTCAGGAATTTTTTGATTTTTGGGCCAAAAATTATGCCGTCCCAAATCAAGCATCCAAAAGTGCCTCTAAGCCTTAAATTCAACCCCCAAATCTCAGCGCGGACTTCGTCTTTCAATTTTACCTGATTCGGTCCGGTCCATTCCGGGAGGTTTTCCTGACTCGGGGGTCAGGAATTTTTTGATTTTTGGGCCAAAAATTATGCCGTCCCAAATCAAGCACCCAAAAGTGCCTCTAAGCCTTAAATTCAACCCCGAATCTCATGGCGGAGTTTGTTTTTCGATTTGACCTCATTTGGTCTGGCCCATCCCGGGAGGTTTTCCTGACTCCGCGGTCAGGAATTTTTTGATTTTGGGGCCAAAAATTATGCCGTCCCAAATCAAGCATCCAAAAGTGCCTCTAAGCCTTAAATTCAACCCCGAATCTCTTGGCGGACTTTGTTTTCCAATTTGACCTGATTCGGTCCTGCCCATCCCGGCATGTTTTCCTGACTCCACGGTCAGGAATTTTTTGATTTTTGGGCCAATAATTATGCCGTCCCAAATCAAGCATACAAAAGTGCCTCTAAGCCTTAAACTCAACCCCGAATCTCATGGTGGACTTTGTTTTTCAATATGACCTGATTCGGTCCGGCCCATCCCGGGAGGTTTTCCTGACTCGGAGGTAAGGAATTTTTTGATTATTGGGCCAAAAATTATGCCTTCCCAAATCAAGCATCCAAAAGTGCCTCTAAGCCTTAAATTAAACCCCGAATCTCATGGCGGACTTCGTCTTTCATTTTGACCTGATTCGGTCCGGCCCATCCCGGGAGGTTTTCCTGACTCCGCGGTCAGGAATTTTTTGATTTTTGGGCCAAAAATTATGCCGTCCCAAATCAAGCATCCAGAAGTGCCTCTAAGCCTTAAATTCAACCCTGAATCTCATGGCGGACTTCGTCTTTCAATTTGACCTGATTCGGTCGGGCCCATCCCGGAATGTTTTCCTGACTCCGCGGTCAGGAATTTTTTGATTTTTGGGCCAAAAATTATGCCGTCTCAAATCAAGCATCCAAAAGTGCCTCTAAGCCTTAAATTCAACCCCGACTCTCACGGCGGACGTTGTTTTTCGATTTGACCTCATTGGGTCTGGCCCATCCCGGGAGGTTTTCCTAACTCCGCGGTCAGGAATTTTTTGATTTTTGGGCCAAAAATTATGCCGTCCCAAATCAAGCATCCAGAAGTGCCTCTAAGCCTTAAATTCAACCCCGAATCTCATGGCGGACTTTGTTTTTCGATTTGACCTCATTGGGTCTGGCCCATCCCTGGAGGTTTTCCTGACTCGGAGGTCTGGAATTTTTTGGTTTTTGGGCCAAAAATTATGCCGTCCCAAATCAAGCATCCAAAAGTGCCTCTAAGCCTTAAATTCAACCCTGAATCTCAGCGTGGACTTCGTCTTTCAATTTGACCTGATTCGGTCCGGCCCATCACGGGAGGTTTTCCTGACTCGGAGGTCTGGAATTTTTTGATTATTGGGCCAAAAATTATGCCTTCCCAAATCAAGCATCCAAAAGTGCCTCTAAGCCTTAAATTCAACCCCGAATCTCATGGCGGACTTCGTCTTTCATTTTGACCTGATTCGGTCCGGCCCATCCCGGGAGGTTTTCCTGACTCCGCGGTCAGGAATTTTTTGATTTTTGGGCCAAAAATTATGCCGTCCCAAATCAAGCATCCAGAAGTGCCTCTAAGCCTTAAATTCAACCCCGACTCTCATGGCGGATGTTGTTTTTTGATTTGACCTCATTGGGTCTGGCCCATCCCGGGAGGTTTTCCTAACTCCGCGGTCAGGAATTTTTTGATTTTTGGGCCAAAAATTATGCCGTCCCAAATCAAGCATCCAGAAGTGCCTCTAAGGCTTAAATTCAACCCCGAATCTCATGGCGGACTTTGTTTTTCGATTTGACCTCATTGGGTCTGGCCCATCCCGGGAGGTTTTCCTGACTCGGAGGTCTGGAATTTTTTGATTTTTGGGCCAAAAATTATGCCGTCCCAAATCAAGCATCCAAAAGTGCCTCTAAGCCTTAAATTCAACCCTGAATCTCAGCGCGGACTTCGTCTTTCAATTTGACCTGATTCGGTCCGGCCCATCCCGGGAGGTTTTCCTGACTCGGAGGTCTGGAATTTTTTGATTTTTGGCCCAAAAATTATGCCGTCCCAAATCAAGCATCCAAAAGTGCCTCTAAGCCTTAAATTCAACCCCGAATCTCATGGCGGACTTTGTTTTTCGATTTGACCTCATTGGGTCTGGCCCATCCCGGGAGGTTTTCCTAACTCCGCGGTCAGGAATTTTTTGATTTTTGGGCCAAAAATTATGCCGTCCCAAATCAAGCATCCAAAAGTGCCTCTAAGCCTTAAATTCAACCCCGAATCTCAGCGCGGACTTCGTCTTTCAATTTTACCTGATTCGGTCTGGTCCATTCCGGGAGGTTTTCCTGACTCGGGGGTCAGGAATTTTTTGATTTTTGGGCCAAAAATTATGCCGTCCCAAATCAAGCACCCAAAAGTGCCTCTAAGCCTTAAATTCAACCCCGAATCTCATGGCGGAGTTTGTTTTTCGATTTGACCTCATTTGGTCTGGCCCATCCCGGGAGGTTTTCCTGACTCCGCGGTCAGGAATTTTTTGATTTTGGGGCCAAAAATTATGCCGTCCCAAATCAAGCATCCAAAAGTGCCTCTAAGCCTTAAATTCAACCCCGAATCTCTTGGCGGACTTTGTTTTCCAATTTGACCTGATTCGGTCCTGCCCATCCCGGCATGTTTTCCTGACTCCACGGTCAGGAATTTTTTGATTTTTGGGCCAATAATTATGCCGTCCCAAATCAAGCATACAAAAGTGCCTCTAAGCCTTAAACTCAACCCCGAATCTCATGGTGGACTTTGTTTTTCAATATGACCTGATTCGGTCCGGCCCATCCCGGGAGGTTTTCCTGACTCGGAGGTAAGGAATTTTTTGATTATTGGGCCAAAAATTATGCCTTCCCAAATCAAGCATCCAAAAGTGCCTCTAAGCCTTAAATTAAACCCCGAATCTCATGGCGGACTTCGTCTTTCATTTTGACCTGATTCGGTCCGGCCCATCCCGGGAGGTTTTCCTGACTCCGCGGTCAGGAATTTTTTGATTTTTGGGCCAAAAATTATGCCGTCCCAAATCAAGCATCCAGAAGTGCCTCTAAGCCTTAAATTCAACCCTGAATCTCATGGCGGACTTCGTCTTTCAATTTGACCTGATTCGGTCGGGCCCATCCCGGAATGTTTTCCTGACTCCGCGGTCAGGAATTTTTTGATTTTTGGGCCAAAAATTATGCCGTCTCAAATCAAGCATCCAAAAGTGCCTCTAAGCCTTAAATTCAACCCCGACTCTCACGGCGGACGTTGTTTTTCGATTTGACCTCATTGGGTCTGGCCCATCCCGGGAGGTTTTCCTAACTCCGCGGTCAGGAATTTTTTGATTTTTGGGCCAAAAATTATGCCGTCCCAAATCAAGCATCCAGAAGTGCCTCTAAGCCTTAAATTCAACCCCGAATCTCATGGCGGACTTTGTTTTTCGATTTGACCTCATTGGGTCTGGCCCATCCCTGGAGGTTTTCCTGACTCGGAGGTCTGGAATTTTTTGGTTTTTGGGCCAAAAATTATGCCGTCCCAAATCAAGCATCCAAAAGTGCCTCTAAGCCTTAAATTCAACCCTGAATCTCAGCGCGGACTTCGTCTTTCAATTTGACCTGATTCGGTCCGGCCCATCACGGGAGGTTTTCCTGACTCGGAGGTCTGGAATTTTTTGATTATTGGGCCAAAAATTATGCCTTCCCAAATCAAGCATCCAAAAGTGCCTCTAAGCCTTAAATTAAACCCCGAATCTCATGGTGGACTTCGTCTTTCATTTTGACCTGATTCGGTCCGGCCCATCCCGGGAGGTTTTCCTGACTCCGCGGTCAGGAATTTTTTGATTTTTGGGCCAAAAATTATGCCGTCCCAAATCAAGCATCCAGAAGTGCCTCTAAGCCTTAAATTCAACCCCGACTCTCATGGCGGATGTTGTTTTTTGATTTGACCTCATTGGGTCTGGCCCATCCCGGGAGGTTTTCCTAACTCCGCGGTCAGGAATTTTTTGATTTTTGGGCCAAAAATTATGCCGTCCCAAATCAAGCATCCAGAAGTGCCTCTAAGGCTTAAATTCAACCCCGAATCTCATGGCGGACTTTGTTTTTCGATTTGACCTCATTGGGTCTGGCCCATCCCGGGAGGTTTTCCTGACTCGGAGGTCTGGAATTTTTTGATTTTTGGGCCAAAAATTATGCCGTCCCAAATCAAGCATCCAAAAGTGCCTCTAAGCCTTAAATTCAACCCTGAATCTCAGCGCGGACTTCGTCTTTCAATTTGACCTGATTCGGTCCGGCCCATCCCGGGAGGTTTTCCTGACTCGGAGGTCTGGAATTTTTTGATTTTTGGCCCAAAAATTATGCCGTCCCAAATCAAGCATCCAAAAGTGCCTCTAAGCCTTAAATTCAACCCCGAATCTCATGGCGGACTTTGTTTTTCGATTTGACCTCATTGGGTCTGGCCCATCCCGGGAGGTTTTCCTAACTCCGCGGTCAGGAATTTTTTGATTTTTGGGCCAAAAATTATGCCGTCCCAAATCAAGCATCCAAAAGTGCCTCTAAGCCTTAAATTCAACCCCGAATCTCAGCGCGGACTTCGTCTTTCAATTTTACCTGATTCGGTCTGGTCCATTCCGGGAGGTTTTCCTGACTCGGAGGTCAGGAATTTTTTGATTTTTGGGCCAAAAATTATGCCGTCCCAAATCAAGCATCCAGAAGTGCCTCTAAGCCTTAAATTCAACCCCGAATCTCATGGCGGACTTTGTTTTTCGATTTGACCTCATTGGGTCTGGCCCATCCCGGGAGGTTTTCCTGACTCGGAGGTCTGGAATTTTTTGATTTTTGGGCCAAAAATTATGCCGTCCCAAATCAAGCATCCAAAAGTGCCTCTAATCCTTAAATTCAACCCTGAATCTCAGCGCGGACTTCGTCTTTCAATTTGACCTGATTCGGTCCGGCCCATCCCGGGAGGTTTTCCTGACTCGGAGGTCTGGAATTTTTTGATTTTTGGGCCAAAAATTATGCCGTCCCAAATCAAGCATCCAAAAGTGCCTCTAAGCCTTAAATTCAACCCCGAATCTCATGGCGGACTTTGTTTTTCGATTTGACCTCATTGGGTCTGGCCCATCCCGGGAGGTTTTCCTAACTCCGCGGTCAGGAATTTTTTGATTTTTGGGCCAAAAATTATGCCGTCCCAAATCAAGCATCCAAAAGTGCCTCTAAGCCTTAAATTCAACCACGAATCTCATGGCGGACTTCGTCTTTCAATTTGACCTGATTCGGTCCGGCCCATCCCGGGATGTTTTCATGACTCCGCGGTCAGGAATTTTTTGATTTTTCGGCCAAAAATTATGCCGTCCCAAATCAAGCATCCAAAAGTGCCTCTAAGCCTTAAATTCAACCCCGAATCTCATGGCGGACTTCGTCTTTCAATTTTACCTGATTCGGTCCGGTCCATTCCGGGAGGTTTTCCTGACTCGGAGGTCAGGAATTTTTTGATTTTTGGGCCAAAAATTATGCCGTCCCAAATCAAGCATCCAGAAGTGCCTCTAAGCCTTAAATTCAACCCCGAATCTCATGGCGGACTTTGTTTTTCGATTTGACCTCATTGGGTCTGGCCCATCCCGGGAGGTTTTCCTGACTCGGAGGTCTGGAATTTTTTGATTTTTGGGCCAAAAATTATGCCGTCCCAAATCAAGCATCCAAAAGTGCCTCTAATCCTTAAATTCAACCCTGAATCTCAGCGCGGACTTCGTCTTTCAATTTGACCTGATTCGGTCCGGCCCATCCCGGGAGGTTTTCCTGACTCGGAGGTCTGGAATTTTTTGATTTTTGGGCCAAAAATTATGCCGTCCCAAATCAAGCATCCAAAAGTGCCTCTAAGCCTTAAATTCAACCCCGAATCTCATGGCGGACTTTGTTTTTCGATTTGACCTCATTGGGTCTGCCCATCCCGGGAGGTTTTCCTAACTCCGCGGTCAGGAATTTTTTGATTTTTGGGCCAAAAATTATGCCGTCCCAAATCAAGCATCCAAAAGTGCCTCTAAGCCTTAAATTCAACCCTGAATCTCAGCGCGGACTTCGTCTTTCAATTTGACCTGATTCGGTCCGGCCCATCCCGGGAGGTTTTCCTGACTCGGAGGTCTGGAATTTTTTGATTTTTGGCCGAAAAATTATGCCGTCCCAAATCAAGCATCCAAAAGTGCCTCTAAGCCTTAAATTCAACCCCGAATCTCATGGCGGACTTTGTTTTTCGATTTGACCTCATTGGGTCTGGCCCATCCCGGGAGGTTTTCCTAACTCCGCGGTCAGGAATTTTTTGATTTTTGGGCCAAAAATTATGCCGTCCCAAATCAAGCATCCAAAAGTGCCTCTAAGCCTTAAATTCAACCACGAATCTCATGGCGGACTTCGTCTTTCAATTTGACCTGATTCGGTCCGGCCCATCCCGGGATGTTTTCATGACTCCGCGGTCAGGAATTTTTTGATTTTTCGGCCAAAAATTATGCCGTCCCAAATCAAGCATCCAAAAGTGCCTCTAAGCCTTAAATTCAACCCCGAATCTCAGCGCGGACTTCGTCTTTCAATTTTACCTGATTCGGTCCGGTCCATTCCGGGAGGTTTTCCTGACTCGGAGGTCAGGAATTTTTTGATTTTTGGGCCAAAAATAATGCCGTCTCAAATCAAGCATCCAAAAGTGCCTCTAAGCCTTAAATTAAACCCCGAATCTCATGGCGGACTTCGTCTTTCATTTTGACCTGATTCGGTCCGGCCCATCCCGGGAGGTTTTCCTGACTCCGCGGTCAGGAATTTTTTGATTTTTGGGCCAAAAATTATGCCGTCCCAAATCAAGCATCCAGAAGTGCCTCTAAGCCTTAAATTCAACCCTGAATCTCATGGCGGACTTCGTCTTTCAATTTGACCTGATTCGGTCCGGCCCATCCCGGAATGTTTTCCTGACTCCGCGGTCAGGAATTTTTTGATTTTTGGGCCAAAAATTATGCCGTCTCAAATCAAGCATCCAAAAGTGCCTCTAAGCCTTAAATTAAACCCCGAATCTCATGGCGGACTTCGTCTTTCATTTTGACCTGATTCGGTCCGGCCCATCCCGCGAGGTTTTCCTGACTCCGCGGTCAGGAATTTTTTGATTTTTGGGCCAAAAATTATGCCGTCCCAAATCAAGCATCCAGAAGTGCCTCTAAGCCTTAAATTCAACCCTGAATCTCATGGCGGACTTCGTCTTTCAATTTGACCTGATTCGGTCCGGCCCATCCCGGAATGTTTTCCTGACTCCGCGGTCAGGAATTTTTTGATTTTTGGGCCAAAAATTATGCCGTCTCAAATCAAGCATCCAAAAGTGCCTCTAAGCCTTAAATTCAACCCCGAATCTCACGGCGGACGTTGTTTTTCGATTTGACCTCATTGGGTCTGGCCCATTCCGGGAGGTTTTCCTAACTCCGCGGTCAGGAATTTTTTGATTTTTGGGCCAAAAATTATGCCATCCCAAATCAAGCATCCAGAAGTGCCTCTAAGCCTTAAATTCAACCCCGAATCTCATGGCGGACTTTGTTTTTCGATTTGACCTCATTGGGTCTGGCCCATCCCGGGAGGTTTTCCTGACTTGGAGGTCTGGAATATTTTGATTTTTGGGCCAAATATTATGCCGTCCCAAATCAAGCATCCAAAAGTGCCTCTAAGCCTTAAATTCAACCCCGAATCTCATGGCGGACTTTTTTTTTTGATTTGACCTCATTGGGTCTGGCCCATCCCGGGATGTTTTCCTAACTCCGCAGTCAGGAATTTTTTGATTTTTGGGCCAAAAATTATGCCGTCCCAAATCAAGCATCCAAAAGTGTCTCTAAGCCTTAAATTCAACCACGAATCTCATGGCGGACTTCGTCTTTCAATTTGACCTGATTCCGTCCGGCCCATCCCGGGATGTTTTCATGACTCCGCGGTCAGGAATTTTTTGATTTTTCGGCCAAAAATTATGCCGTCCCAAATCAAGCATCCAAAAGTGCCTCTAAGCCTTAAATTCAACCCCGAATCTCATGGCGGACTTTGTTTTCCAATTTTACCTGATTCGGTCCGGTCCATTCCGGGAGGTTTTCCTGACGCGGAGGTCAGGAATTTTTTGATTTTTGGGCCAAAAATTATGCCGTCCCAAATCAAGCATCCAGAAGTGCCTCTAAGCCTTAAATTCAAACCCGAATCTCATGGCGGACTTTGTTTTTCGATTTGACCTCATTGGGTCTGGCCCATCCCGGGAGGTTTTCCTGACTCGGAGGTCTGGAATTTTTTGATTTTTGGGCCAAAAATTATGCCGTCCCAAATCAAGCATCCAAAAGTGCCTCTAATCCTTAAATTCAACCCCGAATCTAATGGCGGACTTCGTCTTTCAATTTGACCTCATTGGGTCCGGCCCATCCCGGGAGGTTTTCCTGACTCGGAGGTCTGGAATTTTTTGATTTTTTGGCCAAAAATTATGCCGTCCCAAATCAAGCATCCAGAAGTGCCTCTAAGCCTTAAATTCAACCCCGAATCTCATGGCGGACTTTGTTTTTCGATTTGACCTCATTGGGTCTGGCCCATCCCGGGAGGTTTTCCTAACTCCGCGGTCAGGAATTTTTTGATTTTTGGGCCAAAAATTATGCCGTCCCAAATCAAGCATCCAAAAGTGCCTCTAAGCCTTAAATTCAACCCCGAATCTCATGGCGGACTTTGTTTTCCAATTTTACCTGATTCGGTCCGGTCCATTCCGGGAGGTTTTCCTGACTCAGAGGTCAGGAATTTTTTGATTTTTGGGCCAAAAATTATGCCTTCCCAAATCAAGCATCCAAAAGTGCCTCTAAGCCTTAAATTCAACCCCGAATCTCATGGCGGACTTCGTCTTTCATTTTGACCTGATTCGGTCCGGCCCATCCCGGGAGGTTTTCCTGACTCCGCGGTCAGGAATTTTTTGATTTTTGGGCCAAAAATTATGCCGTCCCAAATCAAGCATCCAGAAGTGCCTCTAAGCCTTAAATTCAAACCCGAATCTCATGGCGGACTTTGTTTTTCGATTTGACCTCATTGGGTCTGGCCCATCCCGGGAGGTTTTCCTGACTCGGAGGTCTGGAATTTTTTGATTTTTGGGCCAAAAATTATGCCGTCCCAAATCAAGCATCCAAAAGTGCCTCTAAGCCTTAAATTCAACCCCAAATCTCATGGCGGACTTTGTTTTTCGATTTGACCTCATTGGGTCTGGCCCATCCCGGGATGTTTTCCTAACTCCGCGGTCAGGAATTTTTTGATTTTTGGGCCAAAAATTATGCCGTCCCAAATCAAGCATCCAAAAGTGCCTCTAAGCCTTAAATTCAACCACGAATCTCATGGCGGACTTCGTCTTTCAATTTGACCTGATTCCGTCCGGCCCATCCCGGGATGTTTTCATGACTCCGCGGTCAGGAATTTTTTGATTTTTCGGCCAAAAATTATGCCGTCCCAAATCAAGCATCCAAAAGTGCCTCTAATCCTTAAATTCAACCCCGAATCTCATGGCGGACTTTGTTTTTCGATTTGACCTCATTGGGTCTGGCCCATCCCGGGAGGTTTTCCTGACTCGGAGGTCTGGAATTTTTTGATTTTTGGGCCAAAAATTATGCCGTCCCAAATCAAGCATCCAAAAGTGCCTCTAATCCTTAAATTCAACCCTGAATCTCATGGCGGTCTTCGTCTTTCAATTTGACCTCATTGGGTCCGGCCCATCCCGGGAGGTTTTCCTGACTCGGAGGTCTGGAATTTTTTGATTTTTGGGCCAAAAATTATGCCGTCCCAAATCAAGCATCCAAAAGTGCCTCTAAGCCTTAAATTCAACCCCGAATCTCATGGCGGACTTTGTTTTTCGATTTGACCTCATTGGGTCCGGCCCATCCCGGGAGGTTTTCCTGACTCGGAGGTCAGGAATTTTTTGATTTTTGGGCCAAAAATTATGCCGTCCCAAATCAAGCATCCAAAAGTGCCTCTAAGCCTTAAATTCAACCCCGAATCTCATGGCGGACTTTGTTTTCCAATTTTACCTGATTCGGTCCGGTCCATTCCGGGAGGTTTTCCTGACTCGGAGGTCAGGAATTTTTTGATTTTTGGGCCAAATATATGCCGTCCAAAGTCAAGCATCCAAAAGTGCCTCTAAGCCTTAAATTCAACCCCGAACCTCATGGTGGACTTTGTTTTCCAATTTTACCTGATTCGGTCCGGCCCATCTCGGGATGTTTTCCTGACTCCGCGGTCAGGAATTTTTTGATTTTTGGGCCAAAAATTATGCCGTCCCAAATCAAGCATCCAGAAGTGCCTCTAAGCCTTAAATTCAACCCCGAATCTCATGGCGGACTTTGTTTTTCGACTTGACCTCATTGGGTCTGGCCCATCCCGGGAGGTTTTCCTGACTCGGAGGTCTGGAATTTTTTGATTTTTGGGCCAAACATTATGCCGTCCCAAATCAAGCATCCAAAAGTGCCTCTAATCCTTAAATTCAACCCCGAATCTCATGGCGGACTTCGTCTTTCAATTTGACCTCATTGGGTCCGGCCCATCCCGGGAGGTTTTCCTGACTCGGAGGTCTGGAATTTTTTGATTTTTGGGCCAAAAATTATGCCGTCCCAAATCAAGCATCCAAAAGTGCCTCTAAGCCTTAAATTCAACCCCGAATCTCATGGCGGACTTTGTTTTTCGATTTGACCTCATTGGGTCTGGCCCATCCCGGGAGGTTTTCCTAACTCCGAGGTCAGGAATTTTTTGATTTTTGGGCCAAAAATTATGCCGTCCCAAATCAAGCATCCAAAAGTGCCTCTAAGCCTTAAATTCAACCACGAATCTCATGGCGGACTTTGTTTTTCAATTTGACCTGATTTGGTCCGGCCCATCCCGGGATGTTTTCCTGACTCCGCGGTCAGGAATTTTTTCATTTTTGGGCCAAAAATTATACCGTCCCAAATCAAGCATCCAAAAGTGCCTCTAAGCCTTAAATTCAACCCCGAATCTCATGGCGGACTTTGTTTTCCAATTTTACCTGATTCGGTACGGTCCATCCCGGGAGGTTTTCCTGACTCAGAGGTCAGGAATTTTTTGATTTTTGGGCCAAAAATTATGCCTTCCCAAATCAAGCATCCAAAAGTGCCTCTAAGCCTTAAATTCAACCCCGAATCTCATGGCGGACTTCGTCTTTGAATTTGACCTGATTCGGTCCGGCCCATCCCGGGAGGTTTTCCTGACTCCGCGGTCAGGAATTTTTTGATTTTTGGGCCAAAAATTATGCCGTCCCAAATCAAGCATCCAAAAGTGCCTCTAAGCCTTAAATTCAACCCCGAATCTCATGGCGGACTTTGTTTTTCGATTTGACCTCATTGGGTCTGGCCCATCCCGGGAGGTTTTCCTAACTCCGCGGTCAGGAATTTTTGGATTTTTGGGCCAAAAATTATGCCGTCCCAAATCAGGCATCCAAAAGTGCCTCTAAGCCTTAAATTCAACCCCGAATCTCATGGCGGACTTTGTTTTTCAATTTGACCTGATTTTCTCCGGCCCATCCCAGGAGGTTTTCCTGACTCCGCGGTCAGGAATTTTTTGATTTTTGGGCCAAATATATGCCGTCCCAAATCAAGCATCTAAAAGTGCCTCTAAGCCTTAAATTCAACCCCGAATCTCATGGCGGACTTCGTCTTTCAATTTGACCTCATTGGGTCCGGCACACCCCGGGAGGTTTTCCTGACTCCGCGGTCAGGAATTTTTTAATTTTTGGGCCAAAAATTATGCCGTCCCAAATCAAGCATCCAGAAGTGCCTCTAAGCCTTCAATTCAACCCCGAATCTCATGGCGGACTTTGTTTTTCAATTTGACCTGATTCGGTCCGGCCCATCCCGGGAGGTTTTCCTGACTCCGCGGTCAGGAATTTTTTGATTTTTGGGCCAAAAATTATGCCGTCCCAAATCAAGCATCCAAAAGTGCCTCTAAGCCTTAAATTCAACCCCGAATCTCACGGCGGACTTTGTTTTTCGATTTGACCTCATTGGGTCTGGCACATCCCGGGAGGTTTTCCTAACTCCGCGGTCAGGAATTTTTTGATTTTTTGGCCAAAAATTATGCCGTCCCATATCAAGCATCCAGAAGTGCCTCTAAGCCTTAAATTCAACCCCGAATCTCATGGCGGACTTTGTTTTTCACTTTGACCTGATTTTCTCCGGCCCATCCCAGGAGGTTTTCCTGACTCCGCGGTCAGGAATTTTTTGATTTTTGGGCCAAATATATGCCGTCCAAAATCAAGCATCCAAAAGTGCCTCTAAGCCTTAAATTCAACCCCGAATCTCATGGCGGACTTTGTTTTTCAATTTGACCTCATTGGGTCCAGCACACCCCGGGAGGTTTTCCTGACTCCGCGGTCAGGAATTTTTTGATTTTTGGGCCAAAAATTATGCCGTCCCAAATCAAGCATCCAAAAGTGCCTCTAAGTCTTAAACTCAACCCCGAATCTCATGGTGGACTTTGTTTTTCAATTTGACCTGATTCGGTCCGGCCCATCCCGGGATGTTTTCCTGACTCCGCGGTTAGGAATTTTTTCATTTTTGGGCCAAAAATTATGCCGTCCCAAATCAAGCATCCAGAAGTGCCTCTAAGCCTTAAATTCAACCCTGAATCTCAGCGCGGACTTCGTCTTTCAATTTGACCTGATTCGGTCCGGCCCATCCCGGGAGGTTTTCCTGACTCGGAGGTCTGGAATTTTTTGATTTTTGGGCCAAAAATTATGCCGTCCCAAATCAAGCATCCAAAAGTGCCTCTAAGCCTTAAATTCAACCCCAAATCTCATGGCGGACTTTGTTTTTCGATTTGACCTCATTGGGTCTGGCCCATCCCGGGATGTTTTCCTAACTCCGCGGTCAGGAATTTTTTGATTTTTTGGCCAAAAATTATGCCGTCCCAAATCAAGCATCCAAAAGTGCCTCTAAGCCTTAAATTCAACCACGAATCTCATGGCGGACTTCGTCTTTCAATTTGACCTGATTCCGTCCGGCCCATCCCGGGATGTTTTCATGACTCCGCGGTCAGGAATTTTTTGATTTTTCGGCCAAAAATTATGCCGTCCCAAATCAAGCATCCAAAAGTGCCTCTAAGCCTTAAATTCAACCCCGAATCTCATGGCGGACTTTGTTTTTCGATTTGACCTCATTGGGTCTGGCCCATCCCGGGAGGTTTTCCTGACTCGGAGGTCTGGAATTTTTTGATTTTTGGGCCAAAAATTATGCCGTCCCAAATCAAGCATCCAAAAGTGCCTCTAATCCTTAAATTCAACCCCGAATCTCATGGCGGACTTCGTCTTTCAATTTGACCTCATTGGGTCCGGCCCATCCCGGGAGGTTTTCCTGACTCGGAGGTCTGGAATTTTTTGATTTTTGGGCCAAAAATTATGCCGTCCCAAATCAAGCATCCAAAAGTGCCTCTAAGCCTTAAATTCAACCCCGAATCTCATGGCGGACTTTGTTTTTCGATTTGACCTCATTGGGTCCGGCCCATCCCGGGAGGTTTTCCTGACTCGGAGGTCAGGAATTTTTTGATTTTTGGGCCAAAAATTATGCCGTCCCAAATCAAGCATCCAAAAGTGCCTCTAAGCCTTAAATTCAACCCCGAATCTCATGGCGGACTTTGTTTTCCAATTTTACCTGATTCGGTCCGGTCCATTCCGGGAGGTTTTCCTGACTCGGAGGTCAGGAATTTTTTGATTTTTGGGCCAAATATATGCCGTCCAAAGTCAAGCATCCAAAAGTGCCTCTAAGCCTTAAATTCAACCCCGAACCTCATGGTGGACTTTGTTTTCCAATTTTACCTGATTCGGTCCGGCCCATCTCGGGATGTTTTCCTGACTCCGCGGTCAGGAATTTTTTGATTTTTGGGCCAAAAATTATGCCGTCCCAAATCAAGCATCCAGAAGTGCCTCTAAGCCTTAAATTCAACCCCGAATCTCATGGCGGACTTTGTTTTTCGACTTGACCTCATTGGGTCTGGCCCATCCCGGGAGGTTTTCCTGACTCGGAGGTCTGGAATTTTTTGATTTTTGGGCCAAACATTATGCCGTCCCAAATCAAGCATCCAAAAGTGCCTCTAATCCTTAAATTCAACCCCGAATCTCATGGCGGACTTCGTCTTTCAATTTGACCTCATTGGGTCCGGCCCATCCCGGGAGGTTTTCCTGACTCGGAGGTCTGGAATTTTTTGATTTTTGGGCCAAAAATTATGCCGTCCCAAATCAAGCATCCAAAAGTGCCTCTAAGCCTTAAATTCAACCCCGAATCTCATGGCGGACTTTGTTTTTCGATTTGACCTCATTGGGTCTGGCCCATCCCGGGAGGTTTTCCTAACTCCGAGGTCAGGAATTTTTTGATTTTTGGGCCAAAAATTATGCCGTCCCAAATCAAGCATCCAAAAGTGCCTCTAAGCCTTAAATTCAACCACGAATCTCATGGCGGACTTTGTTTTTCAATTTGACCTGATTCGGTCCGGCCCATCCCGGGATGTTTTCCTGACTCCGCGGTCAGGAATTTTTTCATTTTTGGGCCAAAAATTATACCGTCCCAAATCAAGCATCCAAAAGTGCCTCTAAGCCTTAAATTCAACCCCGAATCTCATGGCGGACTTTGTTTTCCAATTTTACCTGATTCGGTACGGTCCATCCCGGGAGGTTTTCCTGACTCAGAGGTCAGGAATTTTTTGATTTTTGGGCCAAAAATTATGCCTTCCCAAATCAAGCATCCAAAAGTGCCTCTAAGCCTTAAATTCAACCCCGAATCTCATGGCGGACTTCGTCTTTGAATTTGACCTGATTCGGTCCGGCCCATCCCGGGAGGTTTTCCTGACTCCGCGGTCAGGAATTTTTTGATTTTTGGGCCAAAAATTATGCCGTCCCAAATCAAGCATCCAAAAGTGCCTCTAAGCCTTAAATTCAACCCCGAATCTCATGGCGGACTTTGTTTTTCGATTTGACCTCATTGGGTCTGGCCCATCCCGGGAGGTTTTCCTAACTCCGCGGTCAGGAATTTTTGGATTTTTGGGCCAAAAATTATGCCGTCCCAAATCAGGCATCCAAAAGTGCCTCTAAGCCTTAAATTCAACCCCGAATCTCATGGCGGACTTTGTTTTTCAATTTGACCTGATTTTCTCCGGCCCATCCCAGGAGGTTTTCCTGACTCCGCGGTCAGGAATTTTTTGATTTTTGGGCCAAATATATGCCGTCCCAAATCAAGCATCTAAAAGTGCCTCTAAGCCTTAAATTCAACCCCGAATCTCATGGCGGACTTCGTCTTTCAATTTGACCTCATTGGGTCCGGCACACCCCGGGAGGTTTTCCTGACTCCGCGGTCAGGAATTTTTTAATTTTTGGGCCAAAAATTATGCCGTCCCAAATCAAGCATCCAGAAGTGCCTCTAAGCCTTCAATTCAACCCCGAATCTCATGGCGGACTTTGTTTTTCAATTTGACCTGATTCGGTCCGGCCCATCCCGGGAGGTTTTCCTGACTCCGCGGTCAGGAATTTTTTGATTTTTGGGCCAAAAATTATGCCGTCCCAAATCAAGCATCCAAAAGTGCCTCTAAGCCTTAAATTCAACCCCGAATCTCACGGCGGACTTTGTTTTTCGATTTGACCTCATTGGGTCTGGCACATCCCGGGAGGTTTTCCTAACTCCGCGGTCAGGAATTTTTTGATTTTTTGGCCAAAAATTATGCCGTCCCATATCAAGCATCCAGAAGTGCCTCTAAGCCTTAAATTCAACCCCGAATCTCATGGCGGACTTTGTTTTTCACTTTGACCTGATTTTCTCCGGCCCATCCCAGGAGGTTTTCCTGACTCCGCGGTCAGGAATTTTTTGATTTTTGGGCCAAATATATGCCGTCCAAAATCAAGCATCCAAAAGTGCCTCTAAGCCTTAAATTCAACCCCGAATCTCATGGCGGACTTTGTTTTTCAATTTGACCTCATTGGGTCCAGCACACCCCGGGAGGTTTTCCTGACTCCGCGGTCAGGAATTTTTTGATTTTTGGGCCAAAAATTATGCCGTCCCAAATCAAGCATCCAAAAGTGCCTCTAAGTCTTAAACTCAACCCCGAATCTCATGGTGGACTTTGTTTTTCAATTTGACCTGATTCGGTCCGGCCCATCCCGGGATGTTTTCCTGACTCCGCGGTTAGGAATTTTTTCATTTTTGGGCCAAAAGTTATGCCGTCCCAAATCAAGCATCCAAAAGTGCCTCTAAGCCTTAAATTCAACCCCGAATCTCATGGCGGACTTTGTTTTTCGATTTGACCTCATTGGGTCTGGCCCATCCCGGGAGGTTTTTCTAACTCCGCGGTCAGGAATTTTTGGATTTTTGGGCCAAAAATTATGCCGTCCCAAATCAAGCATCCAAAAGTGCCTCTAAGCCTTAAATTCAACCCCGAATCTCATGGCGGACTTCGTCTTTCAATTTGACCTCATTGGGTCCGGCACACCCCGGGAGGTTTTCCTGACTCCGCGGTCAGGAATTTTTTGATTTTTGGGCCAAAAATTATGCCGTCCCAAATCAAGCATCCAAAAGCGCCTCTAAGCCTTAAATTCAACCACGAATCTCATGGCGGACTTTGTTTTTCGATTTGACCTCATTGGGTCTGGCCCATCCCGGGAGGTTTTCCTGACTCGGAGGTCTGGAATTTTTTGATTTTTGGGCCAAAAATTATGCCGTCCCAAATCAAGCATCCAAAAGTGCCTCTAAGCCTTAAATTCAACCCCGAATCTCATGGCGGACTTTGTTTTTCGATTTGACCTCATTGGGTCTGGCCCATCCCGGGAGGTTTTCCTAACTCCGCGGTCAGGAATTTTTTGATTTTTGGGCCAAAAATTATGCCGTCCCAAATCAAGCATCCAAAAGTGCCTCTAAGCCTTAAATTCAACCACGAATCTCATGGCGGACTTTGTTTTTCAATTTGACCTGATTCGGTCCGGCCCATCCCGGGATGTTTTCCTGACTCCGCGGTCAGGAATTTTTTCATTTTTGGGCCAAAAATTATGCCGTCCCAAATCAAGCATCCAAAAGTGCCTCTAAGCCTTAAATTCAACCCCGAATCTCATGGCGGACTTTGTTTTCCAATTTTACCTGATTCGGTACGGTCCATCCCGGGAGGTTTTCCTGACTCAGAGGTCAGGAATTTTTTGATTTTTGGGCCAAAAATTATGCCTTCCCAAATCAAGCATCCAAAAGTGCCTCTAAGCCTTAAATTCAACCCCGAATCTCATGGCGGACTTCGTCTTTGAATTTGACCTGATTCGGTCCGGCCCATCCCGGGAGGTTTTCCTGACTCCGCGGTCAGGAATTTTTTGATTTTTGGGCCAAAAATTATGCCGTCCCAAATCAAGCATCCAAAAGTGCCTCTAAGCCTTAAATTCAACCCCGAATCTCATGGCGGACTTTGTTTTTCGATTTGACCTCATTGGGTCTGGCCCATCCCGGGAGGTTTTCCTAACTCCGCGGTCAGGAATTTTTGGATTTTTGGGCCAAAAATTATGCCGTCCCAAATCAAGCATCCAAAAGTGCCTCTAAGCCTTAAATTCAACCCCGAATCTCATGGCGGACTTTGTTTTTCAATTTGACCTGATTTTCTCCGGCCCATCCCAGGAGGTTCTCCTGACTCCGCGGTCAGGAATTTTTTGATTTTTGGGCCAAATATATGCCGTCCCAAATCAAGCATCTAAAAGTGCCTCTAAGCCTTAAATTCAACCCCGAATCTCATGGCGGACTTCGTCTTTCAATTTGACCTCATTGGGTCCGGCACACCCCGGGAGGTTTTCCTGACTCCGCGGTCAGGAATTTTTTAATTTTTGGGCCAAAAATTATGCCGTCCCAAATCAAGCATCCAGAAGTGCCTCTAAGCCTTCAATTCAACCCCGAATCTCATGGCGGACTTTGTTTTTCAATTTGACCTGATTCGGTCCGGCCCATCCCGGGAGGTTTTCCTGACTCCGCGGTCAGGAATTTTTTGATTTTTGGGCCAAAAATTATGCCGTCCCAAATCAAGCATCCAAAAGTGCCTCTAAGCCTTAAATTCAACCCCGAATCTCACGGCGGACTTTGTTTTTCGATTTGACCTCATTGGGTCTGGCACATCCCGGGAGGTTTTCCTAACTCCGCGGTCAGGAATTTTTTGATTTTTTGGCCAAAAATTATGCCGTCCCATATCAAGCATCCAGAAGTGCCTCTAAGCCTTAAATTCAACCCCGAATCTCATGGCGGACTTTGTTTTTCACTTTGACCTGATTTTCTACGGCCCATCCCAGGAGGTTTTCCTGACTCCGCGGTCAGGAATTTTTTGATTTTTGGGCCAAATATATGCCGTCCAAAATCAAGCATCCAAAAGTGCCTCTAAGCCTTAAATTCAACCCCGAATCTCATGGCGGACTTTGTTTTTCAATTTGACCTCATTGGGTCCAGCACACCCCGGGAGGTTTTCCTGACTCCGCGGTCAGGAATTTTTTGATTTTTGGGCCAAAAATTATGCCGTCCCAAATCAAGCATCCAAAAGTGCTTCTAAGTCTTAAACTCAACCCCGAATCTCATGGTGGACTTTGTTTTTCAATTTGACCTGATTCGGTCCGGCCCATCCCGGGATGTTTTCCTGACTCCGCGGTCAGGAATTTTTTCATTTTTGGGCCAAAAATTATGCCGTCCCAAATCAAGCATCCAAAAGTGCCTCTAAGCCTTAAATTCAACCCCGAATCTCATGGCGGACTTTGTTTTTCGATTTGACCTCATTGGGTCTGGCCCATCCCGGGAGGTTTTCCTAACTCCGCGGTCAGGAATTTTTGGATTTTTGGGCCAAAAATTATGCCGTCCCAAATCAAGCATCCAAAAGTGCCTCTAAGCCTTCAATTCAACCCCGAATCTCATGGCGGACTTTGTTTTTCAATTTGACCTCATTGGGTCCAGCAAAACCCGGGAGGTTTTCCTGACTCCGCGGTCAGGAATTTTTTGATTTTTGGGCCAAATATATGCCGTCCCAAATCAAGCATCTAAAAGTGCCTCTAAGCCTTAAATTCAACCCCGAATCTCATGGCGGACTTCGTCTTTCAATTTGACCTCATTGGGTCCGGCACACCCCGGGAGGTTTTCCTGACTCCGCGGTCAGGAATTTTTTGATTTTTGGGCCAAAAATTATGCCGTCCCAAATCAAGCATCCAAAAGCGCCTCTAAGCCTTAAATTCAACCACGAATCTCATGGCGGACTTTGTTTTTCGATTTGACCTCATTGGGTCTGGCCCATCCCGGGAGGTTTTCCTGACTCGGAGGTCTGGAATTTTTTGATTTTTGGGCCAAAAATTATGCCGTCCCAAATCAAGCATCCAAAAGTGCCTCTAAGCCTTAAATTCAACCCCGAATCTCATGGCGGACTTTGTTTTTCGATTTGACCTCATTGGGTCTGGCCCATCCCGGGAGGTTTTCCTAACTCCGCGGTCAGGAATTTTTTGATTTTTGGGCCAAAAATTATGCCGTCCCAAATCAAGCATCCAAAAGTGCCTCTAAGGCTTAAATTCAACCACGAATCTCATGGCGGACTTTGTTTTTCAATTTGACCTGATTCGGTCCGGCCCATCCCGGGATGTTTTCCTGACTCCGCGGTCAGGAATTTTTTCATTTTTGGGCCAAAAATTATGCCGTCCCAAATCAAGCATCCAAAAGTGCCTCTAAGCCTTAAATTCAACCCCGAATCTCATGGCGGACTTTGTTTTCCAATTTTACCTGATTCGGTACGGTCCATCCCGGGAGGTTTTCCTGACTCAGAGGTCAGGAATTTTTTGATTTTTGGGCCAAAAATTATGCCTTCCCAAATCAACCATCCAAAAGTGCCTCTAAGCCTTAAATTCAACCCCGAATCTCATGGCGGACTTCGTCTTTGAATTTGACCTGATTCGGTCCGGCCCATCCCGGGAGGTTTTCCTGACTCCGCGGTCAGGAATTTTTTGATTTTTGGGCCAAAAATTATGCCGTCCCAAATCAAGCATCCAAAAGTGCCTCTAAGCCTTAAATTCAACCCCGAATCTCATGGCGGACTTTGTTTTTCGATTTGACCTCATTGGGTCTGGCCCATCCCGGGAGGTTTTCCTAACTCCGCGGTCAGGAATTTTTTGATTTTTGGGCCAAAAATTATGCCGTCCCAAATCAAGCATCCAAAAGTGCCTCTAAGCCTTAAATTCAACCCCGAATCTCATGGCGGACTTTGTTTTTCAATTTGACCTGATTTTCTCCGGCCCATCCCAGGAGGTTTTCCTGACTCCGCGGTCAGGAATTTTTTGATTTTTGGGCCAAATATATGCCGTCCCAAATCAAGCATCTAAAAGTGCCTCTAAGCCTTAAATTCAACCCCGAATCTCATGGCGGACTTCGTCTTTCAATTTGACCTCATTGGGTCCGGCACACCCCGGGAGGTTTTCCTGACTCCGCGGTCAGGAATTTTTTAATTTTTGGGCCAAAAATTATGCCGTCCCAAATCAAGCATCCAGAAGTGCCTCTAAGCCTTCAATTCAACCCCGAATCTCATGGCGGACTTTGTTTTTCAATTTGACCTGATTCGGTCCGGCCCATCCCGGGAGGTTTTCCTGACTCCGCGGTCAGGAATTTTTTGATTTTTGGGCCAAAAATTATGCCGTCCCAAATCAAGCATCCAAAAGTGCCTCTAAGCCTTAAATTCAACCCCGAATCTCACGGCGGACTTTGTTTTTCGATTTGACCTCATTGGGTCTGGCACATCCCGGGAGGTTTTCCTGACTCCGCGGTCAGGAATTTTTTGATTTTTGGGCCAAAAATTATGCCGTCCCAAATCAAGCATCCAAAAGTGCTTCTAAGTCTTAAACTCAACCCCGAATCTCATGGTGGACTTTGTTTTTCAATTTGACCTGATTCGGTCCGGCCCATCCCGGGATGTTTTCCTGACTCCGCGGTCAGGAATTTTTTCATTTTTGGGCCAAAAATTATGCCGTCCCAAATCAAGCATCCAAAAGTGCCTCTAAGCCTTAAATTCAACCCCGAATCTCATGGCGGACTTTGTTTTTCGATTTGACCTCATTGGGTCTGGCCCATCCCGGGAGGTTTTCCTAACTCCGCGGTCAGGAATTTTTGGATTTTTGGGCCAAAAATTATGCCGTCCCAAATCAAGCATCCAAAAGTGCCTCTAAGCCTTCAATTCAACCCCGAATCTCATGGCGGACTTTGTTTTTCAATTTGACCTCATTGGGTCCAGCACACCCCGGGAGGTTTTCCTGACTCCGCGGTCAGGAATTTTTTGATTTTTGGGCCAAATATATGCCGTCCCAAATCAAGCATCTAAAAGTGCCTCTAAGCCTTAAATTCAACCCCGAATCTCATGGCTGACTTCGTCTTTCAATTTGACCTCATTGGGTCCGGCACACCCCGGGAGGTTTTCCTGACTCCGCGGTCAGGAATTTTTTGATTTTTGGGCCAAAAATTATGCCGTCCCAAATCAAGCATCCAGAAGTGCCTCTAAGCCTTCAATTCAACCCCGAATCTCATGGCGGACTTTGTTTTTCAATTTGACCCTATTCGGTCCGGCCCATCCCGGGAGGTTTTCCTGACTCCGCGGTCAGGAATTTTTTCATTTTTGGGCCAAAAATTATGCCGTCCCAAATCAAGCATCCAAAAGTGCCTCTAAGCCTTAAATTCAACCCCGAATCTCATGGCGGACTTTGTTTTCCAATTTTACCTGATTCGGTACGGTCCATCCCGGGAGGTTTTCCTGACTCCGCGGTCAGGAATTTTTTGATTTTTGGGCCAAAAATTATGCCGTCCCAAATCAAGCATCCAAAAGTGCCTCTAAGCCTTAAATTCAACCCCGAATCTCACGGCGGACTTTGTTTTTCGATTTGACCTCATTGGGTCTGGCACATCCCGGGAGGTTTTCCTAACTCCGCGGTCAGGAATTTTTTGATTTTTTGGCCAAAAATTATGCCGTCCCATATCAAGCATCCAGAAGTGCCTCTAAGCCTTAAATTCAACCCCGAATCTCATGGCGAACTTTGTTTTTCGATTTGACCTCATTGGGTCTGGTCCATCCCGGGATGTTTTCCTGACTCCGCGGTCAGGAATTTTTTCATTTTTGGGCCAAAAATTATGCCGTCCCAAATCAAGCATCCAAAAGTGCCTCTAAGCCTTAAATTCAACCCCGAATCTCATGGCGGACTTTGTTTTCCAATTTTACCTGATTCGGTACGGTCCATCCCGGGAGGTTTTCCTGACTCAGAGGTCAGGAATTTTTTGATTTTTGGGCCAAAAATTATGCCTTCCCAAATCAAGCATCCAAAAGTGCCTCTAAGCCTTAAATTCAACCCCGAATCTCATGGCGGACTTCGTCTTTGAATTTGACCTGATTCGGTCCGGCCCATCCCGGGAGGTTTTCCTGACTCCGCGGTCAGGAATTTTTTGATTTTTGGGCCAAAAATTATGCCGTCCCAAATCAAGCATCCAAAAGTGCCCCTAAGCCTTAAATTCAACCCCGAATCTCATGGCGGACTTTGTTTTTCAATTTGACCTGATTTTCTCCGGCCCATCCCAGGAGGTTTTCCTGACTCCGCGGTCAGGAATTTTTTGATTTTTGGGCCAAATATATGCCGTCCCAAATCAAGCATCCAGAAGTGCCTCTAAGCCTTAAATTCAACCCCGAATCTCATGGCGGACTTTGTTTTTCACTTTGACCTGATTTTCTCCGGCCCATCCCAGGAGGTTTTCCTGACTCCGCCTTCAGGAATTTTTTGATTTTTGGGCCAAATATATGCCGTCCCAAATCAAGCATCCAAAAGTGCTTCTAAGTCTTAAACTCAACCCCGAATCTTATGGTGGACTTTGTTTTTCAATTTGACCTGATTCGCTCCGGCCCATCCCGGGATGTTTTCCTGACTCCGCGGTCAGGAATTTTTTCATTTTTGGGCCAAAAATTATGCCGTCCCAAATCAAGCATCCAAAAGTGCCTCTAAGCCTTAAATTCAACCCCGAATCTCATGGCGGACTTTGTTTTCCAATTTTACCTGATTCGGTACGGTCCATCCCGGGAGGTTTTCCTGACTCAGAGGTCAGGAATTTTTTGATTTTTGGGCCAAAAATTATGCCTTCCCAAATCAAGCATCCAAAAGTGCCTCTAAGCCTTAAATTCAACCCCGAATCTCACGGCGGACTTTGTTTTTCGATTTGACCTCATTGGGTCTGGCCCATCCCGGGAGGTTTTCCTAACTCCGCGGTCAGGAATTTTTGGATTTTTGGGCCAAAAATTATGCCGTCCCAAATCAAGCATCCAGAAGTGCCTCTAAGCCTTCAATTCAACCCCGAATCTCATGGCGGACTTTGTTTTTCAATTTGACCCTATTCGGTCCGGCCCATCCCGGGAGGTTTTCCTGACTCCGCGGTCAGGAATTTTTTCATTTTTGGGCCAAAAATTATGCCGTCCCAAATCAAGCATCCAAAAGTGCCTCTAAGCCTTAAATTCAACCCCGAATCTCATGGCGGACTTTGTTTTCCAATTTTACCTGATTCGGTACGGTCCATCCCGGGAGGTTTTCCTGACTCCGCGGTCAGGAATTTTTTGATTTTTGGGCCAAAAATTATGCCGTCCCAAATCAAGCATCCAAAAGTGCCTCTAAGCCTTAAACTCAACCCCGAATCTCACGGCGGACTTTGTTTTTCGATTTGACCTCATTGGGTCTGGCACATCCCGGGAGGTTTTCCTAACTCCGCGGTCAGGAATTTTTTGATTTTTTGGCCAAAAATTATGCCGTCCCATATCAAGCATCCAGAAGTGCCTCTAAGCCTTAAATTCAACCCCGAATCTCATGGCGAACTTTGTTTTTCGATTTGACCTCATTGGGTCTGGTCCATCCCGGGATGTTTTCCTGACTCCGCGGTCAGGAATTTTTTCATTTTTGGGCCAAAAATTATGCCGTCCCAAATCAAGCATCCAAAAGTGCCTCTAAGCCTTAAATTCAACCCCGAATCTCATGGCGGACTTTGTTTTCCAATTTTACCTGATTCGGTACGGTCCATCCCGGGAGGTTTTCCTGACTCAGAGGTCAAGAATTTTTTGATTTTTGGGCCAAAAATTATGCCTTCCCAAATCAAGCATCCAAAAGTGCCTCTAAGCCTTAAATTCAACCCCGAATCTCATGGCGGACTTCGTCTTTGAATTTGACCTGATTCGGTCCGGCCCATCCCGGGAGGTTTTCCTGACTCCGCGGTCAGGAATTTTTTGATTTTTGGGCCAAAAATTATGCCGTCCCAAATCAAGCATCCAAAAGTGCCCCTAAGCCTTAAATTCAACCCCGAATCTCATGGCGGACTTTGTTTTTCAATTTGACCTGATTTTCTCCGGCCCATCCCAGGAGGTTTTCCTGACTCCGCGGTCAGGAATTTTTTGATTTTTGGGCCAAATATATGCCGTCCCAAATCAAGCATCCAGAAGTGCCTCTAAGCCTTAAATTCAACCCCGAATCTCATGGCGGACTTTGTTTTTCACTTTGACCTGATTTTCTCCGGCCCATCCCAGGAGGTTTTCCTGACTCCGCCTTCAGGAATTTTTTGATTTTTGGGCCAAATATATGCCGTCCTAAATCAAGCATCCAAAAGTGCTTCTAAGTCTTAAACTCAACCCCGAATCTTATGGTGGACTTTGTTTTTCAATTTGACCTGATTCGCTCCGGCCCATCCCGGGATGTTTTCCTGACTCCGCGGTCAGGAATTTTTTCATTTTTGGGCCAAAAATTATGCCGTCCCAAATCAAGCATCCAAAAGTGCCTCTAAGCCTTAAATTCAACCCCGAATCTCATGGCGGACTTTGTTTTCCAATTTTACCTGATTCGGTACGGTCCATCCCGGGAGGTTTTCCTGACTCAGAGGTCAGGAATTTTTTGATTTTTGGGCCAAAAATTATGCCTTCCCAAATCAAGCATCCAAAAGTGCCTCTAAGCCTTAAATTCAACCCCGAATCTCACGGCGGACTTTGTTTTTCGCTTTGACCTCATTGGGTCTGGCCCATCCCGGGAGGTTTTCCTAACTCCGCGGTCAGGAATTTTTGGATTTTTGGGCCAAAAATTATGCCGTCCCAAATCAAGCATCCAAAAGTGCCTCTAAGCCTTAAATTCAACCCTGAATCTCATGGCGGACTTTGTTTTTCACTTTGACCTCATTGGGTCTGGCCCATCCCGGGAGGTTTTCCTGACTCAGAGGTCTGGAATTTTTTGATTTTTGGGCCAAAAATTATGCCGTCCCAAATCAAGCATCCAGAAGTGCCTCTAAGCCTTAAATTCAACCCCGAATCTCATGGCGGACTTTGTTTTTCACTTTGACCTGATTTTCTCCGGCCCATCCCAGGAGGTTTTCCTGACTCTGCCTTCAGGAATTTTTTGATTTTTGGGCCAAGTATATGCCGTCCCAAATCAAGCATCCAAAAGTGCTTCTAAGTCTTAAACTCAACCCCGAATCTCATGGTGGACTTTGTTTTTCAATTTGACCTGATTCGGTCAGGCCCATCCCGGGATGTTTTCCTGACTCCGCGGTCAGGAATTTTTTCATTTTTGGGCCAAAAATTATGCCGTCCCAAATCAAGCATCCAAAAGTGCCTCTAAGCCTTAAATTCAACCCCGAATCTCATGGCGGACTTTGTTTTCCAATTTTACCTGATTCGGTACGGTCCATCCCGGGAGGTTTTCCTGACTCAGAGGTCAGGAATTTTTTGATTTTTGGGCCAAAAATTATGCCTTCCCAAATCAAGCATCCAAAAGTACCCCTAAGCCTTAAATTCAACCCCGAATCTCATGGCGGACTTCGTCTTTGAATTTGACCTGATTCGGTCCGGCCCATCCCGGGAGGTTTTCCTGACTCCGCGGTCAGGAATTTTTTGATTTTTGGGCCAAAAATTATGCCGTCCCAAATGAAGCATCCAAAAGTGCCCCTAAGCCTTAAATTCAACCCCGAATCTCATGGCGGACTTTGTTTTTCAATTTGACCTGATTTTCTCCGGCCCATCCCAGGAGGTTTTCCTGACTCCGCGGTCAGGAATTTTTTGATTTTTGGGCCAAATATATGCCGTCCCAAATCAAGCATCCAGAAGTGCCTCTAAGCCTTAAATTCAACCCCGAATCTCATGGCGGACTTTGTTTTTCACTTTGACCTGATTTTCTCCGGCCCATCCCAGGAGGTTTTCCTGACTCCGCCTTCAGGAATTTTTTGATTTTTGGGCCAAATATATGCCGTCCCAAATCAAGCATCCAAAAGTGCTTCTAAGCCTTAAACTCAACCCCGAATCTCATGGTGGACTTTGTTTTTCAATTTGACCTGATTCGGTCCGGCCCATCCCGGGATGTTTTCCTGACTCCGCGGTCAGGAATTTTTTCATTTTTGGGCCAAAAATTATGCCGTCCCAAATCAAGCATCCAAAAGTGCCTCTAAGCCTTAAATTCAACCCCGAATCTCATGGCGGACTTTGTTTTCCAATTTTCCTGATTCGGTACGGTCCATCCCGGGAGGTTTTCCTGACTCAGAGGTCAGGAATTTTTTGATTTTTGGGCCAAAAATTATGCCTTCCCAAATCAAGCATCCAAAAGTGCCTCTAAGCCTTAAATTCAACCCCGAATCTCACGGCGGACTTTGTTTTTCGATTTGACCTCATTGGGTCTGGCCCATCCCGGGAGGTTTTCCTAACTCCGCGGTCAGGAATTTTTGGATTTTTGGGCCAAAAATTATGCCGTCCCAAATCAAGCATCCAAAAGTGCCTCTAAGCCTTAAATTCAACCCCGAATCTCATGGCGGACTTTGTTTTTCAATTTGACCTGATTTTCTCCGGCCCATCCCAGGAGGTTTTCCTGACTCCGCGGTCAGGAATTTTTTGATTTTTGGGCCAAATATCTGCCGTCCCAAATCAAGCATCCAAAAGTGCCTCTAAGCCTTAAATTCAACCCCGAATCTCATGGCGGACTTTGTTTTTCAATTTGACCTCATTGGGTCCGGCACACCCCGGGAGGTTTTCCTGACTCCGCGGTCAGGAATTTTTTGATTTTTGGGCCAAAAATTATGCCGTCCCAAATCAAGCATCCAAAAGTGCCTCTAAGCCTTAAATTCAACCCCGAATCTCACGGCGGACTTTGTTTTTCGATTTGACCTCATTGGGTCTGGCACATCCCGGGAGGTTTTCCTAACTCCGCGGTCAGGAATTTTTTGATTTTTGGGCCAAAAATTATGCCGTCCCAAATCAAGCATCCAGAAGTGCCTCTAAGCCTTAAATTCAACCCCGAATCTCATGGCGGACTTTGTTTTTCACTTTGACCTGATTTTCTCCGGCCCATCCCAGGAGGTTTTCCTGACTCCGCATTCAGGAATTTTTTGATTTTTGGGCCAAATATATGCCGTCCCAAATCAAGCATCCAAAAGTGCTTCTAAGCCTTAAACTCAACCCCGAATCTCATGGTGGACTTTGTTTTTCAACTTGACCTGATTCGGTCCGGCCCATCCCGGGATGTTTTCCTGACTCCGCGGTCAGGAATTTTTTCATTTTTGGGCCAAAAATTATGCCGTCCCAAATCAAGCATCCAAAAGTGCCTCTAAGCCTTAAATTCAACCCCGAATCTCATGGCGGACTTTGTTTTCCAATTTTCCTGATTCGGTACGGTCCATCCCGGGAGGTTTTCCTGACTCAGAGGTCAGGAATTTTTTGATTTTTGTGCCAAAAATTATGCCTTCCCAAATCAAGCATCCAAAAGTGCCTCTAAGCCTTAAATTCAACCCCGAATCTCACGGCGGACTTTGTTTTTCGATTTGACCTCATTGGGTCTGGCCCATCCCGGGAGGTTTTCCTGACTCCGCGGTCAGGAATTTTTTGATTTTTGGGCCAAATATATGTCGTCCCAAATGAAGCATCCCAAAGTGCCTCTAAGCCTTAAATTCAACCCCGAATCTCATGGCGGACTTTGTTTTTCAATTTGACCTCATTGGGTCTGGCACACCCCGGGAGATTTTCCTGACTCCGCGGTCAGGAATTTTTTGATTTTTGGGCCAAAAATTATGCCGTCCCAAATCAAGCATCCAGAAGTGCCTCTAAGCCTTAAATTCAACCCCGAATCTCATGGCGGACTTCGTCTTTCAATTCGACCTGTTTCGGTCCGGCCCATCCCAGGATGTTTTCCTGACTCGGAGGTCAGGAATTTTTTGATTTTTGGGCCAAAAATTATGCCGTCCCAAATCAAGCATCCAAAAGTGCCTCTAAGCCTTAAATTCAACCCCGAATCTCACGGCGGACTTTGTTTTTCGATTTGACCTCATTGGGTCTGGCACATCCCGGCAGGTTTTCCTGACTCGGAGGTCTGGAATTTTTTGATTTTTGGCCCAAAAATTATGCCGTCCCAAATCAAGCATCCAGAAGCGCCTCTAAGCCTTAAATTCAACCCCGAATCTCATGTCAGACTTTGTTTTTCGATTTGACCTCATTGGGTCTAGCCCATCCCGGGAGGTTTTCCTAACTCCGCGGTCAGGAATTTTTTGATTTTTTGGCAAAAAATTATGCCGTCCCAAATCAAGCATCCAGAAGTGCCTCTAAGCCTTAAATTCAACCCCGAACCTCATGGTGGACTTTGTTTTTCAATTTGACCTGATTCGGTCCGGCCCATCCCGGGATGTTTTCCTGACTCCGCGGTCAGGAATTTTTTCATTTTTGGGCCAAAAATTATGCCGTCCCAAATCAAGCATCCAAAAGTGCCTCTAAGCCTTAAATTCAACCCCGAATCTCATGGCGGACTTTGTTTTCCAATTTTACCTGATTCGGTACGGTCCATCCCGGGAGGTTTTCCTGACTCAGAGGTCAGGAATTTTTTGATTTTTGGGCCAAAAATTATGCCGTTCCAAATCAAGCATCCAAAAGTGCCTCTAAGCCTTAAATTCAACCCCGAATCTCACGGCGGACTTTGTTTTTCGATTTGACCTCATTGGGTCTAGCACATCCCGGGAGGTTTTCCTAACTCCGCGGTCAGGAATTTTTTGATTTTTGGGCCAAAAATTATGCCGTCCCAAATCAAACATCCAGAACTGCCTCTAAGCCTTAAATTCAACCCCGAATCTCATGGCGAACTTTGTTTTTCGATTTGACCTCATTGGGTCTGGCCCATCCCGGGAGGTTTTCCTGACTCCGCGGTCAGGAATTTTTTCATTTTTGGGCCAAAAATTATGCCTTCCCAAATCAAGCATCCAAAAGTGCCTCTAAGCCTTAAACTCAACCCCGAATCTCATGGTGGACTTTGTTTTTCAATTTGACCTGATTCGTTCCGGCCCATCCCGGGAGGTTTTCCTGACTCCGCGGTCAGGAATTTTTTGATTTTTGGGCCAAATATATGCCATCCCAAATCAAGCATCCAAAAGTGCCTCTAAGCCTTAAATTCAACCCCGAACCTCATGACGGACTTTGTTTTTCAATTTGACCTCATTGGGTCTGGCACACCCCGGGAGGTTTTCCTGACTCCGCGGTCAGGAATTTTTTGATTTTTGGGCCAAAAATTATGCCGTCCCAAATCAAGTATCCAAAAGTACTTCTAAGACTTAAATTCAACCCCGAATATCAGGGCGGACTTCGTCTTTCAATTTGACCTGATTCTGTCTGGCCCATCCCGGGAGGTTTTCCTGACTCCGCGGTCAGGAATTTTTTGATTTTCTGGCCAAAAATTATGCCGTCCCAAATCAAGCATCCAGAAGTGCCTCTAAGCCTTAAATTCAACCCCGAATCTCATGGCGGACTTCGTCTTTCGATTTGACCTCATTGGGTCTGGCCCATCCCGGGAGGTTTTCCTGACTCGGAGGTCTGGAATTTTTTGATTTTTTGGCCAAAAATTATGCCGTCCCAAATCAAGCATCCAGAAGTGCCTCTAAGCCTTAAATTCAACCCCGAATCTCATGGTGGACTTTCTTTTTCACTTTGACCTGATTTTCTCCGGCCCATCCCAGGAGGTTTTCCTGACTCCGCGGTCAGGAATTTTTTCATTTTTGGGCCAAAAATTATGCCGTCCCAAATCAAGCATCCAAAAGTGCCTCTAAGCCTTAAATTCAACCCCGAATCTCATGGCGGACTTTGTTTTCCAATTTTACCTGATTCGGTACGGTCCATCCCAGGAGGTTTTCCTGACTCAGAGGTCAGGAATTTTTTGATTTTTGGGCCAAAAATTATGCCGTCCCAAATCAAGCATCCAAAAGTGCCTCTAAGCCTTAAATTCAACCCCGAATCTCACGGCGGACTTTGTTTTTCGATTTGACCTCATTGGGTCTAGCACATCCCGGGAGGTTTTCCTAACTCCGCGGTCAGGAATTTTTTCATTTTTGGGCCAAAAATTATGCCGTCCCAAATCAAGCATCCAAAAGTGCCTCTAAGCCTTAAACTCAACCCCGAATCTCATGGTGGACTTTGTTTTTCAATTTGACCTGGTTCGGTCCGGCCCATCCCGGGAGGTTTTCCTGACTCCGCGGTCAGGAATTTTTTGATTTTTGGGCCAAATATATGCCATCCCAAATCAAGCATCCAAAAGTGCCTCTAAGCCTTAAATTCAACCCCGAACCTCATGACGGACTTTGTTTTTCAATTTGACCTCATTGGGTCTGGCACACCCCGGGAGGTTTTCCTGACTCCGCGGTCAGGAATTTTTTGATTTTTGGGCCAAAAATTATGCCGTCCCAAATCAAGCATCCAAAAGTGCCTCTAAGCCTTAAATTCAACCCCGAATCTCATGGCGGACTTCGTCTTTCAATTTGACCTGATTCGGTCCGGCCCATCCCAGGAGGTTTTCCTGACTCCACGGTCAGGAATTTTTTGATTTTTGGGCCAAATATATGCCGTCCCAAATCAAGCATCCAAAAGTGCCTCTAAGCCTTAAATTCAACCCCGAACCTCATGGTGGACTTTGTTTTTCAATTTGACCTGATTCGGTCCGGCCCATCCCGGGATGTTTTCCTGACTCCGCGGTCAGGAATTTTTTCATTTTTGGGCCAAAAATTATGCCGCCCCAAATCAAGCATCCAAAAGTGCCTCTAAGCCTTAAATTCAACCCCGAATCTCATGGCGGACTTTGTTTTCCAATTTTACCTGATTCGGTACGGTCCATCCCGGGAGGTTTTCCTGACTCAGAGGTCAGGAATTTTTTGATTTTTGGGCCAAAAATTATGCCGTCCCAAATCAAACATCCAGAACTGCCTCTAAGCCTTAAATTCAACCCCGAATCTCATGGCGAACTTTGTTTTTCGATTTGACCTCATTGGGTCTGGCCCATCCCGGGAGGTTTTCCTGACTCCGCGGTCAGGAATTTTTTCATTTTTGGGCCAAAAATTATGCCGTCCCAAATCAAGCATCCAGAAGTGCCTCTAAGCCTTAAATTCAACCCCGAATCTCATGGTGGACTTTCTTTTTCACTTTGACCTGATTTTCTCCGGCCCATCCCAGGAGGTTTTCCTGACTCCGCGGTCAGGAATTTTTTGATTTTTGGGCCAAATATATGCCGTCCCAAATCAAGCATCCAAAAGTGCCTCTAAGCCTTAAATTCAACCCCGAACCTCATGGTGGACTTTGTTTTTCAATTTGACCTGATTCGGTCCGGCCCATCCCGGGATGTTTTCCTGACTCCGCGGTCAGGAATTTTTTCACTTTTGGGCCAAAAATTATGCCGTCCCAAATCAAGCATCCAAAAGTGCCTCTAAGCCTTAAATTCAACCCCGAATCTCATGGCGGACTTTGTTTTCCAATTTTACCTGATTCGGTACGGTCCATCCCGGGAGGTTTTCCTGACTCCGCGGTCAGGAATTTTTTGATTTTTGGGCCAAATATATGCCGTCCCAAATCAAGCATCCAAAAGTGCCTCTAAGCCTTAAATTCAACCCCGAATCTCATGGCGGACTTTGTTTTTCAATTTGACCTCATTGGGTCCGGCACACCCCGGGAGGTTTTCCTGTCTCCGCGGTCAGGAATTTTTTGATTTTTGGGCCAAAAATTATGCCGTCCCAAATCAAGCATCCAGAAGTGCCTCTAAGCCTTCAATTCAACCCCGAATCTCATGGCGGACTTTGTTTTTCAATTTGACCTGATTCGGTCCGGCCTATCCCGGGAGGTTTTCCTGACTCCGCGGTCAGGAATTTTTTGATTTTTGGGCCAAAAATTATGCCGTCCCAAATCAAGCATCCAAAAGTGCCTCTAAGCCTTAAATTCAACCCCGAATCTCACGGCGGACTTTGTTTTTCGATTTGACCTCATTGGGTCTGGCACATCCCGGGAGGTTTTCCTAACTCCGCGGTCAGGAATTTTTTGATTTTTGGGCCAAAAATTATGCCGTCCCAAATCAAGCATCCAGAAGTGCCTCTAAGCCTTAAATTCAACCCCAAACCTCATGGCGGAGTTTGTTTTTCACTTTGACCTCATTGGGTCCGGCCCATCCCGTGATGTTTTCCTAACTCCGCGGTCAGGAATTTTTTGATTTTTGGGCCAAAAATTATGCCGTCCCAAATCAAGCATCCAAAAGTGCCTCTAAGCCTTAAATTCAACCCCGAATCTCACGGCGGACTTTGTTTTTCGATTTGACCTCATTGGGTCTGGCACATCCCGGGAGGTTTTCCTAACTCCGCGGTCAGGAATTTTTTGATTTTTGGGCCAAAAATTATGCCGTCCCAAATCAAGCATCCAAAAGTGCCTCTAAGCCTTAAATTCAACCCCGAATCTCATGGCGAACTTTGTTTTTCGATTTGACCTCATTGGGTCTGGCCCATCCCGGGAGGTTTTCCTGACTCGGAGGTCTGGAATTTTTTGATTTTTGCGCCAAAAATTATGCCGTCCCAAATCAAGCATCCAGAAGTGCCTCTAAGCCTTAAATTCAACCCCGAATCTCAGCACGGACTTTGTTTTTCAATTTGACCTCATTGGGTCCGGCCGATCCCGGGATGTTTTCCTAACTCCGCGGTCAGGAATTTTTTGATTTTTGGGCCAAAAATTATGCCGTCCCAAATCAAGCATCCAGAAGTGCCTCTAAGCCTTCAATTTAACCCCGAATCTCATGGCGGACTTTGTTTTTCAATTTGACCTGATTCGGTCCGGCCTATCCCGGGAGGTTTTCCTGACTCCGCGGTCAGGAATTTTTTGATTTTTGGGCCAAAAATTATGCCGTCCCAAATCAAGCATCCAAAAGTGCCTCTAAGCCTTAAATTCAACCCCGAATCTCACGGCGGACTTTGTTTTTCGATTTGACCTCATTGGGTCTGGCACATCCCGGGAGGTTTTCCTAACTCCGCGGTCAGGAATTTTTTGATTTTTGGGCCAAAAATTATGCCCTCACAAATCAAGCATCCAGAAGTGCCTCTAAGCCTTAAATTCAACCCCAAACCTCATGGCGGAGTTTGTTTTTCACTTTGACCTCATTGGGTCCGGCCCATCCCGTGATGTTTTCCTAACTCCGCGGTCAGGAATTTTTTGATTTTTGGGCCAAAAATTATGCCGTCCCAAATCAAGCATCCAAAAGTGCCTCTAAGCCTTAAATTCAACCCCGAATCTCACGGCGGACTTTGTTTTTCGATTTGACCTCATTGGGTCTGGCACATCCCGGGAGGTTTTCCTAACTCCGCGGTCAGGAATTTTTTGATTTTTGGGCCAAAAATTATGCCGTCCCAAATCAAGCATCCAAAAGTGCCTCTAAGCCTTAAATTCAACCCCGAATCTCATGGCGAACTTTGTTTTTCGATTTGACCTCATTGGGTCTGGCCCATCCCGGGAGGTTTTCCTGACTCGGAGGTCTGGAATTTTTTGATTTTTGCGCCAAAAATTATGCCGTCCCAAATCAAGCATCCAGAAGTGCCTCTAAGCCTTAAATTCAACCCCGAATCTCATGTCGGACTTTGTTTTTCAATTTGACCTCATTGGGTCCGGCCGATCCCGGGATGTTTTCCTAACTCCGCGGTCAGGAATTTTTTGATTTTTGGGCCAAAAATTATGCCGTCCCAAATCAAGCAACCAGAAGTGCCTCTAAGCCTTAAATTAAACTCCGAATCTCATGGCGGACTTTGTTTTCCAATTTTACCTGATTCGGTACGGTCCATCCCGGGAGGTTTTCCTGACTCAGAGGTCAGGAATTTTTTGATTTTTGGGCCAAAAATTATGCCGTCCCAAATCAAGCATCCAAAAGTGCCTCTAAGCCTTAAATTCAACCCCGAATCTCACGGCGGACTTTGTTTTTCGATTTGACCTCATTGGGTCTAGCACATCCCGGGAGGTTTTCCTAACTCCGCGGTCAGGAATTTTTTGATTTTTGGGCCAAAAATTATGCCGTCCCAAATCAAACATCCAGAACTGCCTCTAAGCCTTAAATTCAACACCGAATCTCATGGTGAACTTTTTTTTCGATTTGACCTCATTGGGTCTGGCCCATCCCGGGAGGTTTTCCTGACTCCGCGGTCAGGAATTTTTTCATTTTTGGGCCAAAAATTATGCCGTCCCAAATCAAGCATCCAAAAGTGCCTCTAAGCCTTAAACTCAACCCCGAATCTCATGGGGGACTTTGTTTTTCAATTTGACCTGATTCGGTCCGGCCCATCCTGGGAGGTTTTCCTGACTCCGCGGTCAGGAATTTTTTGATTTTTGGGCCAAATATATACCATCCCAAATCAAGCATCCAAAAGTGCCTCTAAGCCTTCAATTCAACCCCGAATCTCATGGCGGACTTTGTTTTTCAATTTGAACTGATTCGGTCCGGCCCATCCCGGGAGGTTTTCCTAACTCCGAGGTCAGGAATTTTTTGATTTTTGGGCCAAAAATTATGCCGTCCCAAATCAAGCATCCAAAAGTGCCTCTAAGCCTTAAATTCAACCCCGAATCTCACGGCGGACTTTGTTTTTCGATTTGACCTCATTGGGTCTGGCACATCCCGTGATGTTTTCCTAACTCCGCGGTCAGGAATTTTTTGATTTTTGGGCCAAAAATTATGCCGTCCCAAATCAAGCATCCAAAAGTGCCTCTAAGCCTTAAATTCAACCCCGAATCTCACGGCGGACTTTGTTTTTCGATTTGACCTCATTGGGTCTGGCACATCCCGGGAGGTTTTCCTAACTCCGCGGTCAGGAATTTTTTGATTTTTGGGCCAAAAATTATGCCGTCCCAAATCAAGCATCCAAAAGTGCCTCTAAGCCTTAAATTCAACCCCGAATCTCATGGCGAACTTTGTTTTTCGATTTGACCTCATTGGGTCTGGCCCATCCCGGGAGGTTTTCCTGACTCCGCGGTCAGGAATTTTTTGATTTTTGGGCCAAAAATTATGCCGTCCCAAATCAAGCAACCAGAAGTGCCTCTAAGCCTTAAATTAAACTCCGAATCTCATGGCGGACTTTGTTTTCCAATTTTACCTGATTCGGTACGGTCCATCCCGGGAGGTTTTCCTAACTCCGAGGTCAGGAATTTTTTGATTTTTTGGCCAAAAATTATGCCGTCCCAAATCAAGCATCCAGAAGTGCCTCTAAGCCTTAAATTCAACCCCGAATCTCATGGTGGACTTTCTTTTTCACTTTGACCTGATTTTCTCCGGCCCATCCCAGGAGGTTTTCCTGACTCCGCGGTCAGGAATTTTTTGATTTTTGGGCCAAATATATGCCGTCCCAAATCAAGCATCCAAAAGTGCCTCTAAGCCTTAAATTCAACCCCGAACCTCATGGTGGACTTTGTTTTTCAATTTGACCTGATTCGGTCCGGCCCATCCCGGGATGTTTTCCTGACTCCGCGGTCAGGAATTTTTTCACTTTTGGGCCAAAAATTATGCCGTCCCAAATCAAGCATCCAAAAGTGCCTCTAAGCCTTAAATTCAACCCCGAATCTCATGGCGGACTTTGTTTTCCAATTTTACCTGATTCGGTACGGTCCATCCCGGGAGGTTTTCCTGACTCCGCGGTCAGGAATTTTTTGATTTTTGGGCCAAATATATGCCGTCCCAAATCAAGCATCCAGAAGTGCCTCTAAGCCTTCAATTTAACCCCGAATCTCATGGCGGACTTTGTTTTTCAATTTGACCTGATTCGGTCCGGCCTATCCCGGGAGGTTTTCCTGACTCCGCGGTCAGGAATTTTTTGATTTTTGGGCCAAAAATTATGCCGTCCCAAATCAAGCATCCAAAAGTGCCTCTAAGCCTTAAATTCAACCCCGAATCTCACGGCGGACTTTGTTTTTCGATTTGACCTCATTGGGTCTGGCACATCCCGGGAGGTTTTCCTAACTCCGCGGTCAGGAATTTTTTGATTTTTGGGCCAAAAATTATGCCGTCCCAAATCAAGCATCCAGAAGTGCCTCTAAGCCTTAAATTCAACCCCAAACCTCATGGCGGAGTTTGTTTTTCACTTTGACCTCATTGGGTCCGGCCCATCCCGTGATGTTTTCCTAACTCCGCGGTCAGGAATTTTTTGATTTTTGGGCCAAAAATTATGCCGTCCCAAATCAAGCATCCAAAAGTGCCTCTAAGCCTTAAATTCAACCCCGAATCTCACGGCGGACTTTGTTTTTCGATTTGACCTCATTGGGTCTGGCACATCCCGGGAGGTTTTCCTAACTCCGCGGTCAGGAATTTTTTGATTTTTGGGCCAAAAATTATGCCGTCCCAAATCAAGCATCCAAAAGTGCCTCTAAGCCTTAAATTCAACCCCGAATCTCATGGCGAACTTTGTTTTTCGATTTGACCTCATTGGGTCTGGCCCATCCCGGGAGGTTTTCCTGACTCGGAGGTCGGGAATTTTTTGATTTTTGCGCCAAAAATTATGCCGTCCCAAATCAAGCATCCAGAAGTGCCTCTAAGCCTTAAATTCAACCCCGAATCTCATGTCGGACTTTGTTTTTCAATTTGACCTCATTGGGTCTGGCCGATCCCGGGATGTTTTCCTAACATCATTTTTTGATTTTTGCGCCAAAAATTATGCCGTCCCAAATCAAGCATCCAGAAGTGCCTCTAAGCCTTAAATTAAACTCCGAATCTCATGGCGGACTTTGTTTTCCAATTTTACCTGATTCGGTACGGTCCATCCCGGGAGGTTTTCCTGACTCAGAGGTCAGGAATTTTTTGATTTTTGGGCCAAAAATTATGCCGTCCCAAATCAAGCATCCAAAAGTGCCTCTAAGCCTTAAATTCAACCCCGAATCTCACGGCGGACTTTGTTTTTCGATTTGACCTCATTGGGTCTAGCACATCCCGGGAGGTTTTCCTAACTCCGCGGTCAGGAATTTTTTGATTTTTGGGCCAAAAATTATGCCGTCCCAAATCAAACATCCAGAACTGCCTCTAAGCCTTAAATTCAACACCGAATCTCATGGCGAACTTTTTTTTCGATTTGACCTCATTGGGTCTGGCCCATCCCGGGAGGTTTTCCTGACTCCGCGGTCAGGAATTTTTTCATTTTTGGGCCAAAAATTATGCCGTCCCAAATCAAGCATCCAAAAGTGCCTCTAAGCCTTAAACTCAACCCCGAATCTCATGGTGGACTTTGTTTTTCAATTTGACCTGATTCGGTCCGGCCCATCCCGGGAGGTTTTCCTGACTCCGCGGTCAGGAATTTTTTGATTTTTGGGCCAAATATATACCATCCCAAATCAAGCATCCAAAAGTGCCTCTAAGCCTTCAATTCAACCCCGAATCTCATGGCGGACTTTGTTTTTCAATTTGTCCTGATTCGGTCCGGCACACCCCGGGAGGTTTTCCTGTCTCCGCGGTCAGGAATTTTTTCATTTTTGGGCCAAAAATTATGCCGTCCCAAATCAAGCATCCAGAAGTGCCTCTAAGCCTTCAATTTAACCCCGAATCTCATGGCGGACTTTGTTTTTCAATTTGACCTGATTCGGTCCGGCCTATCCCGGGAGGTTTTCCTGACTCCGCGGTCAGGAATTTTTTGATTTTTGGGCCAAAAATTATGCCGTCCCAAATCAAGCATCCAGAAGTGCCTCTAAGCCTTAAATTCAACCCCGAATCTCACGGCGGACTTTGTTTTTCGATTTGACCTCATTGGGTCTGGCACATCCCGTGAGGTTTTCCTAACTCCGCGGTCAGGAATTTTTTGATTTTTGGGCCAAAAATTATGCCGTCCCAAATCAAGCATCCAGAAGTGCCTCTAAGCCTTAAATTCAACCCCAAACCTCATGGCGGAGTTTGTTTTTCACTTTGACCTCATTGGGTCCGGCCCATCCCGTGATGTTTTCCTAACTCCGCGGTCAGGAATTTTTTGATTTTTGGGCCAAAAATTATGCCGTCCCAAATCAAGCATCCAAAAGTGCCTCTAAGCCTTAAATTCAACCCCGAATCTCACGGCGGACTTTGTTTTTCGATTTGACCTCATTGGGTCTGGCACATCCCGGGAGGTTTTCCTAACTCCGCGGTCAGGAATTTTTTGATTTTTGGGCCAAAAATTATGCCGTCCCAAATCAAGCATCCAAAAGTGCCTCTAAGCCTTAAATTCAACCCCGAATCTCATGTCGGACTTTGTTTTTCGATTTGACCTCATTGGGTCTGGCCCATCCCGGGAGGTTTTCCTGACTCGGAGGTCTGGAATTTTTTGATTTTTGCGCCAAAAATTATGCCGTCCCAAATCAAGCATCCAGAAGTGCCTCTAAGCCTTAAATTCAACCCCGAATCTCATGTCGGACTTTGTTTTTCAATTTGACCTCATTGGGTCTGGCCGATCCCGGGATGTTTTCCTAACTCCGCGGTCAGGAATTTTTTGATTTTTGGGCCAAAAATTATGCCGTCCCAAATCAAGCAACCAGAAGTGCCTCTAAGCCTTAAATTAAACTCCGAATCTCATGGCGGACTTTGTTTTCCAATTTTACCTGATTCGGTACGGTCCATCCCGGGAGGTTTTCCTGACTCAGAGGTCAGGAATTTTTTGATTTTTGGGCCAAAAATTATGCCGTCCCAAATCAAGCATCCAAAAGTGCCTCTAAGCCTTAAATTCAACCCCGAATCTCACGGCGGACTTTGTTTTTCGATTTGACCTCATTGGGTCTAGCACATCCCGGGAGGTTTTCCTAACTCCGCGGTCAGGAATTTTTTGATTTTTGGGCCAAAAATTATGCCGTCCCAAATCAAACATCCAGAACTGCCTCTAAGCCTTAAATTCAACACCGAATCTCATGGCGAACTTTTTTTTCGATTTGACCTCATTGGGTCTGGCCCATCCCGGGAGGTTTTCCTGACTCCGCGGTCAGGAATTTTTTCATTTTTGGGCCAAAAATTATGCCGTCCCAAATCAAGCATCCAAAAGTGCCTCTAAGCCTTAAACTCAACCCCGAATCTCATGGTGGACTTTGTTTTTCAATTTGACCTGATTCGGTCCGGCCCATCCCGGGAGGTTTTCCTGACTCCGCGGTCAGGAATTTTTTGATTTTTGGGCCAAATATATACCATCCCAAATCAAGCATCCAAAAGTGCCTCTAAGCCTTCAATTCAACCCCGAATCTCATGGCGGACTTTGTTTTTCAATTTGTCCTGATTCGGTCCGGCACACCCCGGGAGGTTTTCCTGTCTCCGCGGTCAGGAATTTTTTCATTTTTGGGCCAAAAATTATGCCGTCCCAAATCAAGCATCCAGAAGTGCCTCTAAGCCTTCAATTTAACCCCGAATCTCATGGCGGACTTTGTTTTTCAATTTGACCTGATTCGGTCCGGCCTATCCCGGGAGGTTTTCCTGACTCCGCGGTCAGGAATTTTTTGATTTTTGGGCCAAAAATTATGCCGTCCCAAATCAAGCATCCAGAAGTGCCTCTAAGCCTTAAATTCAACCCCGAATCTCACGGCGGACTTTGTTTTTCGATTTGACCTCATTGGGTCTGGCACATCCCGTGAGGTTTTCCTAACTCCGCGGTCAGGAATTTTTTGATTTTTGGGCCAAAAATTATGCCGTCCCAAATCAAGCATCCAGAAGTGCCTCTAAGCCTTAAATTCAACCCCAAACCTCATGGCGGAGTTTGTTTTTCACTTTGACCTCATTGGGTCCGGCCCATCCCGTGATGTTTTCCTAACTCCGCGGTCAGGAATTTTTTGATTTTTGGGCCAAAAATTATGCCGTCCCAAATCAAGCATCCAAAAGTGCCTCTAAGCCTTAAATTCAACCCCGAATCTCACGGCGGACTTTGTTTTTCGATTTGACCTCATTGGGTCTGGCACATCCCGGGAGGTTTTCCTAACTCCGCGGTCAGGAATTTTTTGATTTTTGGGCCAAAAATTATGCCGTCCCAAATCAAGCATCCAAAAGTGCCTCTAAGCCTTAAATTCAACCCCGAATCTCATGTCGGACTTTGTTTTTCGATTTGACCTCATTGGGTCTGGCCCATCCCGGGAGGTTTTCCTGACTCGGAGGTCTGGAATTTTTTGATTTTTGCGCCAAAAATTATGCCGTCCCAAATCAAGGATCCAGAAGTGCCTCTAAGCCTTAAATTCAACCCCGAATCTCATGTCGGACTTTGTTTTTCAATTTGACCTCATTGGGTCCGGCCGATCCCGGGATGTTTTCCTAACTCCGCGGTCAGGAATTTTTTGATTTTTGGGCCAAAAATTATGCCGTCCCAAATCAAGCAACCAGAAGTGCCTCTAAGCCTTAAATTAAACTCCGAATCTCATGGCGGACTTTGTTTTCCAATTTTACCTGATTCGGTACGGTCCATCCCGGGAGGTTTTCCTGACTCAGAGGTCAGGAATTTTTTGATTTTTGGGGCAAAAATTATGCCGTCCCAAATCAAGCATCCAAAAGTGCCTCTAAGCCTTAAATTCAACCCCGAATCTCACGGCGGACTTTGTTTTTCGATTTGACCTCATTGGGTCTAGCACATCCCGGGAGGTTTTCCTAACTCCGCGGTCAGGAATTTTTTGATTTTTGGGCCAAAAATTATGCCGTCCCAAATCAAACATCCAGAACTGCCTCTAAGCCTTAAATTCAACACCGAATCTCATGGCGAACTTTTTTTTCGATTTGACCTCATTGGGTCTGGCCCATCCCGGGAGGTTTTCCTGACTCCGCGGTCAGGAATTTTTTCATTTTTGGGCCAAAAATTATGCCGTCCCAAATCAAGCATCCAAAAGTGCCTCTAAGCCTTAAACTCAACCCCGAATCTCATGGTGGACTTTGTTTTTCAATTTGACCTGATTCGGTCCGGCCCATCCCGGGAGGTTTTCCTGACTCCGCGGTCAGGAATTTTTTGATTTTTGGGCCAAATATATACCATCCCAAATCAAGCATCCAAAAGTGCCTCTAAGCCTTAAATTCAACCCCGAACCTCATGACGGACTTTGTTTTTCAATTTCACCTCATTGGGTCTGGCACACCCCGGGAGGTTTTCCTGACTCCGCGGTCAGGAATTTTTTTATTTTTGGGCCAAAAATTATGCCGTCCCAAATCAAGCATCCAAAAGTGCCTCTAAGCCTTAAATTCAACCCCGAATCTCATGGCGGACTTCGTCTTTCAATTTGACCTGATTCGGTCCGGCCCATCCCGGGAGGTTTTCCTGACTCCGCGGTCAGGAATTTTTTGATTTTTGGGCCAAAAATTATGCCGTCCCAAATCAAGCATCCAGAAGTGCCTCTAAGCCTTAAATTCAACCCCGAATCTCATGGCGGACTTCGTCTTTCGATTTGACCTCATTGGGTCTGGCCCATCCAGGGAGGTTTTCCTGACTCGGAGGTCTGGAATTTTTTGATTTTTGGGCCAAAAATTATGCCGTCCAAAATCAAGCATCCAAAAGTGCCTCTAAGCCTTAAATTCAACCCCGAATCTCATGGCGGACTTTGTTTTTCGATTTGACCTCATTGGGTCTGGCCCATCCCGGGAGGTTTTCCTAACTCCGCGGTCAGGAATTTTTTGATTTTTTGGCCAAAAATTATGCCGTCCCAAATCAAGCATCCAGAAGTGCCTCTAAGCCTTAAATTCAACCCCGAATCTCATGGTGGACTTTCTTTTTCACTTTGACCTGATTTTCTCCGGCCCATCCCAGGAGGTTTTCCTGACTCCGCGGTCAGGAATTTTTTGATTTTTGGGCCAAATATATGCCGTCCCAAATCAAGCATCCAAAAGTGCCTCTAAGCCTTAAATTCAACCCCGAACCTCATGGTGAACTTTGTTTTTCAATTTGACCTGATTCGGTCCGGCCCATCCCGGGATGTTTTCCTGACTCCGCGGTCAGGAATTTTTTCATTTTTGGGCCAAAAATTATGCCGTCCCAAATCAAGCATCCAAAAGTGCCTCTAAGCCTTAAATTCAACCCCGAATCTCATGGCGGACTTTGTTTTCAATTTGACCTCATTGGGTCTGGCACACCCCGGGAGGTTTTCATAACTCCGCGGTCAGGAATTTTTTCATTTTTGGGCCAAAAATTATGCCGTCCCAAATCAAACATCCAGAACTGCCTCTAAGCCTTATATTCAACCCCGAATCTCATGGTGAACTTTGTTTTTCGATTTGACCTCATTGGGTTTGGCCCATGCCGGGAGGTTTTCCTGACTCGGAGGTCTGGAATTTTTTGATTTTTGCGCCAAAAATTATGCCGTCCCAAATCAAGCATCCAGAAGTGCCTCTAAGCCTTAAATTCAACCCCGAATCTCATGTCGGACTTTGTTTTTCAATTTGACCTCATTGTGTCCGGCCGATCCCGGGATGTTTTCCTAACTCCGCGGTCAGGAATTTTTTGATTTTTGGGCCAAAAATTATGCCGTCCCAAATCAAGCATCCAGAAGTGCCTCTAAGCCTTAAATTCAACCCCAAACCTCATGGCGGACTTTGTTTTTCACTTTGACCTGATTTTCTCCGGCCCATCCCAGGAGGTTTTCCTGACTCCGCGGTCAGGAATTTTTTGATTTTTGGGCCAAATATATGCCGTCCCAAATCAAGCATCCAAAAGTGCCTCTAAGCCTTAAATTCAACCCCGAACCTCATGGTGGACTTTGTTTTTCAATTTGACCTGATTCGGTCCGGCCCATGCCCGGATGTTTTCCTGACTCCGCGGTCAGGAATTTTTTCACTTTTGGGCCAAAAATTATGCCGTCCCAAATCAAGCATCCAAAAGTGCCTCTAAGCCTTAAATTCAACCCCGAATCTCATGGCGGACTTTGTTTTCCAATTTTACCTGATTCGGTACGGTCCATCCCGGGAGGTTTTCCTGACTCCGCGGTCAGGAATTTTTTGATTTTTGGGCCAAATATATGCCGTCCCAAATCAAGCATCCAAAAGTGCCTCTAAGCCTTAAATTCAACCCCGAATCTCATGGCGGACTTTGTTTTTCAATTTGACCTCATTGGGTCCGGCACACCCCGGGAGGTTTTCCTGTCTCCGCGGTCAGGAATTTTTTGATTTTTGGGCCAAAAATTATGCCGTCCCAAATCAAGCATCCAGAAGTGCCTCTAAGCCTTCAATTCAACCCCGAATCTCATGGCGGACTTTGTTTTTCAATTTGACCTGATTCGGTCCGGCCCATCCCGGGAGGTTTTCCTGACTCCGCGGTCAGGAATTTTTTGATTTTTGGGCCAAAAATTATGCCGTCCCAAATCAAGCATCCAAAAGTGCCTCTAAGCCTTAAATTCAACCCCGAATCTCACGGCGGACATTGTTTTTCGATTTGACCTCATTGGGTCTGGCACATCCCGGGAGGTTTTCCTAACTCCGCGGTCAGGAATTTTTTGATTTTTGGGCCAAAAATTATGCCGTCCCAAATCAAGCATCCAGAAGTGCCTCTAAGCCTTAAATTCAACCCCAAACCTCATGGCGGAGTTTGTTTTTCACTTTGACCTGATTTTCTCCGGCCCATCCCAGGAGGTTTTCCTGACTCCGCGGTCAGGAATTTTTTCACTTTTGGGCCAAATATATGCCGTCCCAAATCAAGCATCCAAAAGTGCCTCTAAGCCTTAAATTCAACCCCGAACCTCATGGCGGACTTTGTTTTTCAATTTGACCTGATTCGGTCCGGCCCATGCCGGGATGTTTTCCTGACTCCGCGGTCAGGAATTTTTTGATTTTTGGGCCAAAAATTATGCCGTCCCAAATCAAGCATCCAAAAGTGCCTCTAAGCCTTAAATTCAACCCCGAATCTCACGGCGGACATTGTTTTTCGATTTGACCTCATTGGGTCTGGCACATCCCGGGAGGTTTTCCTAACTCCGCGGTCAGGAATTTTTTGATTTTTGGGCCAAAAATTATGCCGTCCCAAATCAAGCATCCAGAAGTGCCTCTAAGCCTTCAATTCAACCCCGAATCTCATGGCGGAGTTTGTTTTTCAATTTGACCTGATTCGGTCCGGCCCATCCCGGGAGGTTTTCCTGACTCCGCGGTCAGGAATTTTTTGATTTTTGGGCCAAAAATTATGCCGTCCCAAATCAAGCATCCAAAAGTGCCTCTAAGCCTTAAATTCAACCCCGAATCTCACGGCGGACATTGTTTTTCGATTTGACCTCATTGGGTCTGGCACATCCCGGGAGGTTTTCCTAACTCCGCGGTCAGGAATTTTTTGATTTTTGGGCCAAAAATTATGCCGTCCCAAATCAAGCATCCAGAAGTGCCTCTAAGCCTTAAATTCAACCCCAAACCTCATGGCGGAGTTTGTTTTTCACTTTGACCTGATTTTCTCCGGCCCATCCCAGGAGGTCTTCCTGACTCCGCGGTCAGGAATTTTTTGATTTTTGGGCCAAATATATGTCGTCCCAAATGAAGCATCCAAAAGTGCCTCTAAGCCTTAAATTCAAACCCGAATCTCATGGCGGACTTTGTTTTCAATTTGACCTCATTGGGTCTGGCACACCCCGGGAGGTTTTCCTAACTCCGCGGTCAGGAATTTTTTGATTTTTGGGCCAAAAATTATGCCGTCCCAAATCAAACATCCAGAACTGCCTCTAAGCCTTATATTCAACCCCGAATCTCATGGTGAACTTTGTTTTTCGATTTGACCTCATTGGGTTTGGCCCATGCCGGGAGGTTTTCCTGACTCGGAGGTCTGGAATTTTTTGATTTTTGCGCCAAAAATTATGCCGTCCCAAATCAAGCATCCAGAAGTGCCTCTAAGCCTTAAATTCAACCCCAAACCTCATGGCGGACTTTGTTTTTCACTTTGACCTGATTTTCTCCGGCCCATCCCAGGAGGTTTTCCTGACTCCGCGGTCAGGAATTTTTTGATTTTTGGGCCAAATATATGCCGTCCCAAATCAAGCATCCAAAAGTGCCTCTAAGCCTTAAATTCAACCCCGAACCTCATGGTGGACTTTGTTTTTCAATTTGACCTGATTCGGTCCGGCCCATGCCGGGATGTTTTCCTGACTCCGCGGTCAGGAATTTTTTGATTTTTGGGCCAAAAATTATGCCGTCCCAAATCAAGCATCCAAAAGTGCCTCTAAGCCTTAAATTCAACCCCGAATCTCACGGCGGACATTGTTTTTCGATTTGACCTCATTGGGTCTGGCACATCCCGGGAGGTTTTCCTAACTCCGCGGTCAGGAATTTTTTGATTTTTGGGCCAAAAATTATGCCGTCCCAAATCAAGCATCCAGAAGTGCCTCTAAGCCTTAAATTCAACCCCAAACCTCATGGCGGAGTTTGTTTTTCACTTTGACCTGATTTTCTCCGGCCCATCCCAGGAGGTCTTCCTGACTCCGCGGTCAGGAATTTTTTGATTTTTGGGCCAAATATATGTCGTCCCAAATCAAGCATCCAAAAGTGCCTCTAAGCCTTAAATTCAACCCCGAATCTCATGGCGGACTTTGTTTTCAATTTGACCTCATTGGGTCTGGCACACCCCGGGAGGTTTTCCTAACTCCGCGGTCAGGAATTTTTTGATTTTTGGGCCAAAAATTATGCCGTCCCAAATCAAACATCCAGAACTGCCTCTAAGCCTTATATTCAACCCCGAATCTCATGGTGAACTTTGTTTTTCGATTTGACCTCATTGGGTTTGGCCCATGCCGGGAGGTTTTCCTGACTCGGAGGTCTGGAATTTTTTGATTTTTGCGCCAAAAATTATGCCGTCCCAAATCAAGCATCCAGAAGTGCCTCTAAGCCTTAAATTCAACCCCGAATCTCATGTCGGACTTTGTTTTTCAATTTGACCTCATTGGGTCCGGCCGATCCCGGGATGTTTTCCTAACTCCGCGGTCAGGAATTTTTTGATTTTTGGGCCAAAAATTATGCCGTCCCAAATCAAGCATCCAGAAGTGCCTCTAAGCCTTAAATTCAACCCCAAACCTCATGGCGGACTTTGTTTTTCACTTTGACCTGATTTTCTCCGGCCCATCCCAGGAGGTTTTCCTGACTCCGCGGTCAGGAATTTTTTGATTTTTGGGCCAAATATACGCCGTCCCAAATCAAGCATCCAAAAGTGCCTCTAAGCCTTAAATTCAACCCCGAACCTCATGGTGGACTTTGTTTTTCAATTTGACCTGATTCGGTCCGGCCCATGCCGGGATGTTTTCCTGACTCCGCGGTCAGGAATTTTTTCACTTTTGGGCCAAAAATTATGCCGTCCCAAATCAAGCATCCAAAAGTGCCTCTAAGCCTTAAATTCAACCCCGAATCTCATGGCGGACTTTGTTTTCCAATTTTACCTGATTCGGTACGGTCCATCCCGGGAGGTTTTCCTGACTCCGCGGTCAGGAATTTTTTGATTTTTGGGCCAAATATATGCCGTCCCAAATCAAGCATCCAAAAGTGCCTCTAAGCCTTAAATTCAACCCCGAATCTCATGGCGGACTTTGTTTTTCAATTTGACCTCATTGGGTCCGGCACACCCCGGGAGGTTTTCCTGACTCCGCGGTCAGGAATTTTTTGATTTTTGGGCCAAAAATTATGCCGTCCCAAATCAAGCATCCAGAAGTGCCTCTAAGCCTTCAATTCAACCCCGAATCTCATGGCGGACTTTGTTTTTCAATTTGACCTGATTCGGTCCGGCCCATCCCGGGAGGTTTTCCTGACTCCGCGGTCAGGAATTTTTTGATTTTTGGGCCAAATATATGCCATCCCAAATCAAGCATCCAAAAGTGCCTCTAAGCCTTAAATTCAACTCCGAACCTCATGACGGACTTCGTCTTTCGATTTGACCTCATTGGGTCTGGCCCATCCCGGGAGGTTTTCCTGACTCGGAGGTCTGGAATTTTTTGATTTTTGGGAAAAATTATGCCGTCCCAAATCAAGCATCCAAAAGTGCCTCTAAGCCTTAAATTCAACCCCGAATCTCATGGCGGACTTTGTTTTTCGATTTGACCTCATTGGGTCTGGCCCATCCCGGGAGGTTTTCCAGACTCCGCGGTCAGGAATTTTTTGATTTTTGGGCCAAAAATTATGCCGTCCCAAATCAAGCATCCAGAAGTGCCTCTAAGCCTTAAATTCAACCCCGAATCTCATGGTGGACTTTCTTTTTCACTTTGACCTGATTTTCTCCGGCCCATCCCAGGAGGTTTTCCTGACTCCGCGGTCAGGAATTTTTTGATTTTTGGGCCAAATATATGCCGTCCCAAATCAAGCATCCAAAAGTGCCTCTAAGCCTTAAATTCAACCCCGAACCTCATGGTGGACTTTGTTTTTCAATTTGACCTGATTCGGTCCGGCCCATCCCGGGATGTTTTCCTGACTCCGCGGTCAGGAATTTTTTCATTTTTGGGCCAAAAATTATGCCGTCCCAAATCAAGCATCCAAAAGTGCCTCTAAGCCTTAAATTCAACCCCGAATCTCATGGCGGACTTTGTTTTCCAATTTTACCTGATTCGGTACGGTCCATCCCGGGAGGTTTTCCTGACTCAGAGGTCAGGAATTTTTTGATTTTTGGGCCAAAAATTATGCCGTCCCAAATCAAGCATCCAAAAGTGCCTCTAAGCCTTAAATTCAACCCCGAATCTCACGGCGGACTTTGTTTTTTGATTTGACCTCATTGGGTCTGGCACATCCCGGGAGGTTTTCCTAACTCCGCGGTCAGGAATTTTTTGATTTTTGGGCCAAAAATTATGCCGTCCCAAATCAAACATCCAGAACTGCCTCTAAGCCTTAAATTCAACCCCGAATCTCATGGCGAACTTTGTTTTTCGATTTGACCTCATTGGGTCTGGCCCATCCCGGGAGGTTTTCCTGACTCCGCGGTCAGGAATTTTTTCATTTTTGGGCCAAAAATTATGCCGTCCCAAATCAAGCATCCAAAAGTGCCTCTAAGCCTTAAACTCAAACCCGAATCTCATGGTGGACTTTGTTTTTCAATTTGACCTGATTCGGTCCGGCCCATCCCGGGAGGTTTTCCTATCTCCGCGGTCAGGAATTTTTTGATTTTTGGGCCAAATATATGCCATCCCAAATCAAGCATCCAAAAGTGCCTTTAAGCCTTAAATTCAACCCCGAATCTCATGGCGGACTTCGTCTTTCAATTTGACCTGATTCGGTCCGGCCCATCCCGGGAGGTTTTCCTGACTCCGCGGTCAGGAATTTTTTGATTTTTGGGCCAAAAATTATGCCGTCCCAAATCAAGCATCCAGAAGTGCCTCTAAGCCTTAAATTCAACCCCGAATCTCATGGCGGACTTCGTCTTTCGATTTGACCTCGTTGGGTCTGGCCCATCCCGGGAGGTTTTCCAGACTCCGCTGTCAGGAATTTTTTGATTTTTGGGCCAAAAATTATGCCGTCCCAAATCAAGCATCCAGAAGTGCCTCTAAGCCTTAAATTCAACCCCGAATCTCATGGTGGACTTTCTTTTTCACTTTGACCTGATTTTCTCCGGCCCATCCCAGGAGGTTTTCCTGACTCCGCGGTCAGGAATTTTTTGATTTTTGGGCCAAATATATGCCGTCCCAAATCAAGCATCCAAAAGTGCCTCTAAGCCTTAAATTCAACCCCGAACCTCATGGTGGACTTTGTTTTTCAATTTGACCTGATTCGGTCCGGCCCATCCCGGGATGTTTTCCTGACTCCGCGGTCAGGAATTTTTTCATTTTTGGGCCAAAAATTATGCCGTCCCAAATCAAGCATCCAAAAGTGCCTCTAAGCCTTAAATTCAACCCCGAATCTCATGGCGGACTTTGTTTTCCAATTTTACCTGATTCGGTACGGTCCATCCCGGGAGGTTTTCCTGACTCAGAGGTCAGGAATTTTTTGATTTTTGGGCCAAAAATTATGCCGTCCCAAATCAAGCATCCAAAAGTGCCTCTAAGCCTTAAATTCAACCCCGAATCTCACGGCGGACTTTGTTTTTTGATTTGACCTCATTGGGTCTGGCACATCCCGGGAGGTTTTCCTAACTCCGCGGTCAGGAATTTTTGGATTTTTGGGCCAAAAATTATGCCGTCCCAAATCAAACATCCAGAACTGCCTCTAAGCCTTAAATTCAACTCCGAATCTCATGGCGAACTTTGTTTTTCGATTTGACCTCATTGGGTCTGGCCCATCCCGGGAGGTTTTCCTGACTCCGCGGTCAGGAATTTTTTCATTTTTGGGCCAAAAATTATGCCGTCCCAAATCAAGCATCCAAAAGTGCCTCTAAGCCTTAAACTCAAACCCGAATCTCATGGTGGACTTTGTTTTTCAATTTGACCTGATTCGGTCCGGCCCATCCCGGGAGGTTTTCCTATCTCCGCGGTCAGGAATTTTTTGATTTTTGGGCCAAATATATGCCATCCCAAATCAAGCATCCAAAAGTGCCTTTAAGCCTTAAATTCAACCCCGAATCTCATGGCGGACTTCGTCTTTCAATTTGACCTGATTCGGTCCGGCCCATCCCGGGAGGTTTTCCTGACTCCGCGGTCAGGAATTTTTTGATTTTTGGGCCAAAAATTATGCCGTCCCAAATCAAGCATCCAGAAGTGCCTCTAAGCCTTAAATTCAACCCCGAATCTCATGGCGGACTTCGTCTTTCGATTTGACCTCGTTGGGTCTGGCCCATCCCGGGAGGTTTTCCTGACTCGGAGGTCTGGAATTTTTTGATTTTTGGGCCAAAAATTATGCCGTCCAAAATCAAGCATCCAGAAGTGCCTCTAAGCCTTAAATTCAACCCCGAATCTCATGGCGGACTTTGTTTTTCACTTTGACCTGATTTTCTCCGGCCCATCCCAGGAGGTTTTCCTGACTCCGCGGTCAGGAATTTTTTGATTTTTGGGCCAAATATATGCCGTCCAAAATCAAGCATCCAAAAGTGCCTCTAAGCCTTAAATTCAACCCCGAACCTCATGGTGGACTTTGTTTTCCAATTTTACCTGATTCGGTCCGGCCCATCTCGGGATGTTTTCCTGACTCCGCGGTCAGGAATTTTTTCATTTTTGGGCCAAAAATTATGCCGTCCCAAATCAAGCATCCAAAAGTGCCTCTAAGCCTTAAATTCAACCCCGAATCTCATGGCGGACTTTGTTTTCCAATTTTACCTGATTCGGTACGGTCCATCCCGGGAGGTTTTCCTGACTCAGAGGTCAGGAATTTTTTGATTTTTGGGCCAAAAATTATGCCGTCCCAAATCAAGCATCCAAAAGTGCCTCTAAGCCTTAAACTCAACCCCGAATCTCATGGTGGACTTTGTTTTTCAATTTGACCTGATTCGGTCCGGCCCATCCCGGGAGGTTTTCCTAACTCCGCGGTCAGGAATTTTTTGATTTTTGGGCCAAATATATTCCATCCCAAATGAAGCATCCAAAAGTGCCTCTAAGCCTTAAATTCAACCCCGAACCTCATGACGGACTTTGTTTTTCAATTTCACCTCATTGGGTCTGGCACACCCCGGGAGGTTTTCCTGACTCCGCGGTCAGGAATTTTTTGATTTTTGGGCCAAATATATACCATCCCAAATCAAGCATCCAAAAGTGCCTCTAAGCCTTAAATTCAACCCCGAACCTCATGACGGACTTTGTTTTTCAATTTCACCTCATTGGGTCTGGCACACCCCGGGAGGTTTTCCTGACTCCGCGGTCAGGAATTTTTTGATTTTTGGGCCAAAAATTATGCCGTCCCAAATCAAGCATCCAAAAGTGCCTCTAAGCCTTAAATTCAACCCCGAATCTCATGGCGGACTTCGTCTTTCAATTTGACCTGATTCGGTCCGGCCCATCCCGGGAGGTTTTCCTGACTCCGCGGTCAGGAATTTTTTGATTTTTGGGCCAAAAATTATGCCGTCCCAAATCAAGCATCCAGAAGTGCCTCTAAGCCTTAAATTCAACCCCGAATCTCATGGCGGACTTCGTCTTTCGATTTGACCTCATTGGGTCTGGCCCATCCAGGGAGGTTTTCCTGACTCGGAGGTCTGGAATTTTTTGATTTTTGGGCCAAAAATTATGCCGTCCAAAATCAAGCATCCAAAAGTGCCTCTAAGCCTTAAATTCAACCCCGAATCTCATGGCGGACTTTGTTTTTCGATTTGACCTCATTGGGTCTGGCCCATCCCGGGAGGTTTTCCTAACTCCGCGGTCAGGAATTTTTTGATTTTTTGGCCAAAAATTATGCCGTCCCAAATCAAGCATCCAGAAGTGCCTCTAAGCCTTAAATTCAACCCCGAATCTCATGGTGGACTTTCTTTTTCACTTTGACCTGATTTTCTCCGGCCCATCCCAGGAGGTTTTCCTGACTCCGCGGTCAGGAATTTTTTGATTTTTGGGCCAAATATATGCCGTCCCAAATCAAGCATCCAAAAGTGCCTCTAAGCCTTAAATTCAACCCCGAACCTCATGGTGGACTTTGTTTTTCAATTTGACCTGATTCGGTCCGGCCCATCCCGGGATGTTTTCCTGACTCCGCGGTCAGGAATTTTTTGATTTTTGGGCCAAATATATGTCGTCCCAAATGAAGCATCCAAAAGTGCCTCTAAGCCTTAAATTCAACCCCGAATCTCATGGCGGACTTTGTTTTCAATTTGACCTCATTGGGTCTGGCACACCCCGGGAGGTTTTCCTAACTCCGAGGTCAGGAATTTTTTGATTTTTGGGCCAAAAATTATGCCGTCCCAAATCAAACATCCAGAACTGCCTCTAAGCCTTATATTCAACCCCGAATCTCATGGTGAACTTTGTTTTTCGATTTGACCTCATTGGGTTTGGCCCATGCCGGGAGGTTTTCCTGACTCGGAGGTCTGGAATTTTTTGATTTTTGCGCCAAAAATTATGCCGTCCCAAATCAAGCATCCAGAAGTGCCTCTAAGCCTTAAATTCAACCCCGAATCTCATGTCGGACTTTGTTTTTCAATTTGACCTCATTGGGTCCGGCCGATCCCGGGATGTTTTCCTAACTCCGCGGTCAGGAATTTTTTGATTTTTGGGCCAAAAATTATGCCGTCCCAAATCAAGCATCCAGAAGTGCCTCTAAGCCTTAAATTCAACCCCAAACCTCATGGCGGACTTTGTTTTTCACTTTGACCTGATTTTCTCCGGCCCATCCCAGGAGGTTTTCCTGACTCCGCGGTCAGGAATTTTTTGATTTTTGGGCCAAATATATGCCGTCCCAAATCAAGCATCCAAAAGTGCCTCTAAGCCTTAAATTCAACCCCGAACCTCATGGTGGACTTTGTTTTTCAATTTGACCTGATTCGGTCCGGCCCATGCCGGGATGTTTTCCTGACTCCGCGGTCAGGAATTTTTTGATTTTTGGGCCAAAAATTATGCCGTCCCAAATCAAGCATCCAAAAGTGCCTCTAAGCCTTAAATTCAACCCCGAATCTCACGGCGGACATTGTTTTTCGATTTGACCTCATTGGGTCTGGCACATCCCGGGAGGTTTTCCTAACTCCGCGGTCAGGAATTTTTTGATTTTTGGGCCAAAAATTATGCCGTCCCAAATCAAGCATCCAGAAGTGCCTCTAAGCCTTAAATTCAACCCCAAACCTCATGGCGGAGTTTGTTTTTCACTTTGACCTGATTTTCTCCGGCCCATCCCAGGAGGTCTTCCTGACTCCGCGGTCAGGAATTTTTTGATTTTTGGGCCAAATATATGTCGTCCCAAATGAAGCATCCAAAAGTGCCTCTAAGCCTTAAATTCAACCCCGAATCTCATGGCGGACTTTGTTTTCAATTTGACCTCAATGGGTCTGGCACACCCCGGGAGGTTTTCCTAACTCCGCGGTCAGGAATTTTTTGATTTTTGGGCCAAAAATTATGCCGTCCCAAATCAAACATCCAGAACTGCCTCTAAGCCTTATATTCAACCCCGAATCTCATGGTGAACTTTGTTTTTCGATTTGACCTCATTGGGTTTGGCCCATGCCGGGAGGTTTTCCTGACTCGGAGGTCTGGAATTTTTTGATTTTTGCGCCAAAAATTATGCCGTCCCAAATCAAGCATCCAGAAGTGCCTCTAAGCCTTAAATTCAACCCCGAATCTCATGTCGGACTTTGTTTTTCAATTTGACCTCATTGGGTCCGGCCGATCCCGGGATGTTTTCCTAACTCCGCGGTCAGGAATTTTTTGATTTTTGGGCCAAAAATTATGCCGTCCCAAATCAAGCATCCAGAAGTGCCTCTAAGCCTTAAATTCAACCCCAAACCTCATGGCGGACTTTGTTTTTCACTTTGACCTGATTTTCTCCGGCCCATCCCAGGAGGTTTTCCTGACTCCGCGGTCAGGAATTTTTTGATTTTTGGGCCAAATATATGCCGTCCCAAATCAAGCATCCAAAAGTGCCTCTAAGCCTTAAATTCAACCCCGAACCTCATGGTGGACTTTGTTTTTCAATTTGACCTGATTCGGTCCGGCCCATGCCGGGATGTTTTCCTGACTCCGCGGTCAGGAATTTTTTCACTTTTGGGCCAAAAATTATGCCGTCCCAAATCAAGCATCCAAAAGTGCCTCTAAGCCTTAAATTCAACCCCGAATCTCATGGCGGACTTTGTTTTCCAATTTTACCTGATTCGGTACGGTCCATCCCGGGAGGTTTTCCTGACTCCGCGGTCAGGAATTTTTTGATTTTTGGGCCAAATATATGCCGTCCCAAATCAAGCATCCAAAAGTGCCTCTAAGCCTTAAATTCAACCCCGAATCTCATGGCGGACTTTGTTTTTCAATTTGACCTCATTGGGTCCGGCACACCCCGGGAGGTTTTCCTGTCTCCGCGGTCAGGAATTTTTTGATTTTTGGGCCAAAAATTATGCCGTCCCAAATCAAGCATCCAGAAGTGCCTCTAAGCCTTCAATTCAACCCCGAATCTCATGGCGGACTTTGTTTTTCAATTTGACCTGATTCGGTCCGGCCTATCCCGGGAGGTTTTCCTGACTCCGCGGTCAGGAATTTTTTGATTTTTGGGCCAAAAATTATGCCGTCCCAAATCAAGCATCCAAAAGTGCCTCTAAGCCTTAAATTCAACCCCGAATCTCATGGCGAACTTTGTTTTTCGATTTGACCTCATTGGGTCTGGCCCATCCCTGGAGGTTTTCCTGACTCGGAGGTCTGGAATTTTTTGATTTTTGCGCCAAAAATTATGCCGTCCCAAATCAAGCATCCAGAAGTGCCTCTAAGCCTTAAATTCAACCCCGAATCTCATGTCGGACTTTGTTTTTCAATTTGACCTCATTGGGTCCGGCCGATCCCGGGATGTTTTCCTAACTCCGCGGTCAGGAATTTTTTGATTTTTGGGCCAAAAATTATGCCGTCCCAAATCAAGCAACCAGAAGTGCCTCTAAGCCTTAAATTAAACTCCGAATCTCATGGCGGACTTTGTTTTCCAATTTTACTTGATTCGGTACGGTCCATCCCGGGAGGTTTTCCTGACTCCGCGGTCAGGAATTTTTTCATTTTTGGGCCAAAAATTATGCCGTCCCAAATCAAGCATCCAAAAGTGCCTCTAAGCCTTAAACTCAACCCCGAATCTCATGGTGGACTTTGTTTTTCAATTTGACCTGATTCGGTCCGGCCCATCCCGGGAGGTTTTCCTGACTCCGCGGTCAGGAATTTTTTGATTTTTGGGCCAAATATATGCCATCCCAAATCAAGCATCCAAAAGTGCCTCTAAGCCTTAAATTCAACTCCGAACCTCATGACGGACTTCGTCTTTCGATTTGACCTCATTGGGTCTGGCCCATCCCGGGAGGTTTTCCTGACTCGGAGGTCTGGAATTTTTTGATTTTTGGGAAAAATTATGCCGTCCCAAATCAAGCATCCAAAAGTGCCTCTAAGCCTTAAATTCAACCCCGAATCTCATGGCGGACTTTGTTTTTCGATTTGACCTCATTGGGTCTGGCCCATCCCGGGAGGTTTTCCAGACTCCGCGGTCAGGAATTTTTTGATTTTTGGACCAAAAATTATGCCGTCCCAAATCAAGCATCCAGAAGTGCCTCTAAGCCTTAAATTCAACCCCGAATCTCATGGTGGACTTTCTTTTTCACTTTGACCTGATTTTCTCCGGCCCATCCCAGGAGGTTTTCCTGACTCCGCGGTCAGGAATTTTTTCATTTTTGGGCCAAATATATGCCGTCCCAAATCAAGCATCCAAAAGTGCCTCTAAGCCTTAAATTCAACCCCGAACCTCATGGTGGACTTTATTTTCCAATTTGACCTGATTCGGTACGGTCCATCCCGGGAGGTTTTCCTGACTCAGAGGTCAGGAATTTTTTGATTTTTGGGCCAAAAATTATGCCGTCCCAAATCAAGCATCCAAAAGTGCCTCTAAGCCTTAAATTCAACCCCGAATCTCACGGCGGACTTTGTTTTTTGATTTGACCTCATTGGGTCTGGCACATCCCGGGAGGTTTTCCTAACTCCGCGGTCAGGAATTTTTTGATTTTTGGGCCAAAAATTATGCCGTCCCAAATCAAACATCCAGAACTGCCTCTAAGCCTTAAATTCAACCCCGAATCTCATGGCGAACTTTGTTTTTCGATTTGACCTCATTGGGTCTGGCCCATCCCGGGAGGTTTTCCTGACTCCGCGGTCAGGAATTTTTTCATTTTTGGGCCAAAAATTATGCCGTCCCAAATCAAGCATCCAAAAGTGCCTCTAAGCCTTAAACTCAAACCCGAATCTCATGGTGGACTTTGTTTTTCAATTTGACCTGATTCGGTCCGGCCCATCCCGGGAGGTTTTCCTATCTCCGCGGTCAGGAATTTTTTGATTTTTGGGCCAAATATATGCCATCCCAAATCAAGCATCCAAAAGTGCCTTTAAGCCTTAAATTCAACCCCGAATCTCATGGCGGACTTCGTCTTTCAATTTGACCTGATTCGGTCCGGCCCATCCCGGGAGGTTTTCCTGACTCCGCGGTCAGGAATTTTTTGATTTTTGGGCCAAAAATTATGCCGTCCCAAATCAAGCATCCAGAAGTGCCTCTAAGCCTTAAATTCAACCCCGAATCTCATGGCGGACTTCGTCTTTCGATTTGACCTCGTTGGGTCTGGCCCATCCCGGGAGGTTTTCCTGACTCGGAGGTCTGGAATTTTTTGATTTTTGGGCCAAAAATTATGCCGTCCAAAATCAAGCATCCAGAAGTGCCTCTAAGCCTTAAATTCAACCCCGAATCTCATGGCGGACTTTGTTTTTCACTTTGACCTGATTTTCTCCGGCCCATCCCAGGAGGTTTTCCTGACTCCGCGGTCAGGAATTTTTTGATTTTTGGGCCAAATATATGCCGTCCAAAATCAAGCATCCAAAAGTGCCTCTAAGCCTTAAATTCAACCCCGAACCTCATGGTGGACTTTGTTTTCCAATTTTACCTGATTCGGTCCGGCCCATCTCGGGATGTTTTCCTGACTCCGCGGTCAGGAATTTTTTCATTTTTGGGCCAAAAATTATGCCGTCCCAAATCAAGCATCCAAAAGTGCCTCTAAGCCTTAAATTCAACCCCGAATCTCATGGCGGACTTTGTTTTCCAATTTTACCTGATTCGGTACGGTCCATCCCGGGAGGTTTTCCTGACTCAGAGGTCAGGAATTTTTTGATTTTTGGGCCAAAAATTATGCCGTCCCAAATCAAGCATCCAAAAGTGCCTCTAAGCCTTAAATTCAACCCCGAATCTCACGGCGGACTTTGTTTTTTGATTTGACCTCATTGGGTCTGGCACATCCCGGGAGGTTTTCCTAACTCCGCGGTCAGGAATTTTTTTATTTTTGGGCCAAAAATTATGCCGTCCCAAATCAAACATCCAGAACTGCCTCTAAGCCTTAAATTCAACCCCGAATCTCATGGCGAACTTTGTTTTTCGATTTGACCTCATTGGGTCTGGCCCATCCCGGGAGGTTCTCCTGACTCCGCGGTCAGGAATTTTTTCATTTTTGGGCCAAAAATTATGCCGTCCCAAATCAAGCATCCAAAAGTGCCTCTAAGCCTTAAACTCAACCCCGAATCTCATGGTGGACTTTGTTTTTCAATTTGACCTGATTCGGTCCGGCCCATCCCGGGAGGTTTTCCTAACTCCGCGGTCAGGAATTTTTTGATTTTTGGGCCAAATATATTCCATCCCAAATCAAGCATCCAAAAGTGCCTCTAAGCCTTAAATTCAACCCCGAACCTCATGACGGACTTTGTTTTTCAATTTCACCTCATTGGGTCTGGCACACCCCGGGAGGTTTTCCTGACTCCGCGGTCAGGAATTTTTTGATTTTTGGGCCAAAAATAATGCCGTCCCAAATCAAGCATCCAGAAGTGCCTCTAAGCCTTAAATTCAACCCCGAATCTCATGGCGGACTTCGTCTTTCAATTTGACCTCATTGGGTCCGGCCCATCCCGTGATGTTTTCCTAACTCCGCGGTCAAGAATTTTTTGATTTTTGGGCCAAAAATTATGCCGTCCCAAATCAAGCATCCAGAAGTGCCTCTAAGCCTTAAATTGAACCCCGAATCTCATGGCGGACTTTGTTTTTCACTTTGACCTGATTTTCTCCGGCCCATCCCGGGATGTTTTCCTGACTCCGAGGTCAGGAATTTTTTGATTTTTGGGCCAAAAATTATGCCGTCCCAAATCAAGCATCCAGAAGTGCCTCTAAGCCTTAAATTCAACCCCGAACCTCATGGTGGACTTTGTTTTCCAATTTTACCTGATTCGGTCCGGCCCATCTCGGGATGTTTTCCTGACTCCGCGGTCAGGAATTTTTTCATTTTTGGGCCAAAAATTATGCCGTCCCAAATCAAGCATCCAAAAGTGCCTCTAAGCCTTAAATTCAACCCCGAATCTCATGGCGGACTTTGTTTTCCAATTTTACCTGATTCGGTACGGTCCATCCCGGGAGGTTTTCCTGACTCAGAGGTCAGGAATTTTTTGATTTTTGGGCCAAAAATTATGCCGTCCCAAATCAAGCATCCAAAAGTGCCTCTAAGCCTTAAATTCAACCCCGAATCTCACGGCGGACTTTGTTTTTTGATTTGACCTCATTGGGTCTGGCACATCCCGGGAGGTTTTCCTAACTCCGCGGTCAGGAATTTTTTTATTTTTGGGCCAAAAATTATGCCGTCCCAAATCAAACATCCAGAACTGCCTCTAAGCCTTAAATTCAACCCCGAATCTCATGGCGAACTTTGTTTTTCGATTTGACCTCATTGGGTCTGGCCCATCCCGGGAGGTTCTCCTGACTCCGCGGTCAGGAATTTTTTCATTTTTGGGCCAAAAATTATGCCGTCCCAAATCAAGCATCCAAAAGTGCCTCTAAGCCTTAAACTCAACCCCGAATCTCATGGTGGACTTTGTTTTTCAATTTGACCTGATTCGGTCCGGCCCATCCCGGGAGGTTTTCCTAACTCCGCGGTCAGGAATTTTTTGATTTTTGGGCCAAAAATTATGCCGTCCCAAATCAAGCATCCAAAAGTGCCTCTAAGCCTTAAATTCAACCCCGAACCTCATGACGGACTTTGTTTTTCAATTTCACCTCATTGGGTCTGGCACACCCCGGGAGGTTTTCCTGACTCCGCGGTCAGGAATTTTTTGATTTTTGGGCCAAAAATAATGCCGTCCCAAATCAAGCATCCAGAAGTGCCTCTAAGCCTTAAATTCAACCCCGAATCTCATGGCGGACTTCGTCTTTCAATTTGACCTCATTGGGTCCGGCCCATCCCGTGATGTTTTCCTAACTCCGCGGTCAAGAATTTTTTGATTTTTGGGCCAAAAATTATGCCGTCCCAAATCAAGCATCCAGAAGTGCCTCTAAGCCTTAAATTGAACCCCGAATCTCATGGCGGACTTTGTTTTTCACTTTGACCTGATTTTCTCCGGCCCATCCCGGGATGTTTTCCTGACTCCGAGGTCAGGAATTTTTTGATTTTTGGGCCAAAAATTATGCCGTCCCAAATCAAGCATCCAGAAGTGCCTCTAAGCCTTAAATTCAACCCCGAATCTCATGGCGGACTTTGTTTTTCACTTTGACCTGATTTTCTCCGGCCCATCCCAGGAGGTTTTCCTGACTCCGCGGTCAGGAATTTTTTGATTTTTGGGCCAAAAATTATGCCGTCCCAAATCAAGCATCCAAAAGTGCCTCTAAGCCTTAAATTCAACCCCGAATCTCATGGCGGACTTTGTTTTCCAATTTTACCTGATTCGGTACGGTCCATCCCGGGAGGTTTTCCTGACTCAGAGGTCAGGAATTTTTTGATTTTTGGGCCAAAAATTATGCCGTCCCAAATCAAGCATCCAAAAGTGCCTCTAAGCCTTAAATTCAACCCCGAATCTCACGGCGGACTTTGTTTTTTGATTTGACCTCATTGGGTCTGGCACATCCCGGGAGGTTTTCCTAACTCCGCGGTCAGGAATTTTTTTATTTTTGGGCCAAAAATTATGCCGTCCCAAATCAAACATCCAGAACTGCCTCTAAGCCTTAAATTCAACCCCGAATCTCATGGCGAACTTTGTTTTTCGATTTGACCTCATTGGGTCTGGCCCATCCCGGGAGGTTCTCCTGACTCCGCGGTCAGGAATTTTTTCATTTTTGGGCCAAAAATTATGCCGTCCCAAATCAAGCATCCAAAAGTGCCTCTAAGCCTTAAACTCAACCCCGAATCTCATGGTGGACTTTGTTTTTCAATTTGACCTGATTCGGTCCGGCCCATCCCGGGAGGTTTTCCTAACTCCGCGGTCAGGAATTTTTTGATTTTTGGGCCAAAAATTATGCCGTCCCAAATCAAGCATCCAAAAGTGCCTCTAAGCCTTAAATTCAACCCCGAATCTCATGGCGGACGTTGTTTTTCGATTTGACCTCATTGGGTCTGGCCCATCCCGGGAGACTTTCCTAACTCCGCGGTCAGGAATTTTTTGATTTTTTGGCCAAAAATTATGCCGTCCCAAATCAAGCATCCAGAAGTGCCTCTAAGCCTTAAATTCAACCCCGAATCTCATGGCGGACTTCGTCTTTCAATTTGACCTCATTGGGTCCGGCCCATCCCGTGATGTTTTCCTAACTCCGCGGTCAGGAATTTTTTGATTTTTGGGCCAAATATATTCCATCCCAAATCAAGCATCCAAAAGTGCCTCTAAGCCTTAAATTCAACCCCGAACCTCATGACGGACTTTGTTTTTCAATTTCACCTCATTGGGTCTGGCACACCCCGGGAGGTTTTCCTGACTCCGCGGTCAGGAATTTTTTGATTTTTGGGCCAAAAATAATGCCGTCCCAAATCAAGCATCCAGAAGTGCCTCTAAGCCTTAAATTCAACCCCGAATCTCATGGCGGACTTCGTCTTTCAATTTGACCTCATTGGGTCCGGCCCATCCCGTGATGTTTTCCTAACTCCGCGGTCAAGAATTTTTTGATTTTTGGGCCAAAAATAATGCCGTCCCAAATCAAGCATCCAGAAGTGCCTCTAAGCCTTAAATTGAACCCCGAATCTCATGGCGGACTTTGTTTTTCACTTTGACCTGATTTTCTCCGGCCCATCCCGGGATGTTTTCCTGACTCCGAGGTCAGGAATTTTTTGATTTTTGGGCCAAAAATTATGCCGTCCCAAATCAAGCATCCAGAAGTGCCTCTAAGCCTTAAATTCAACCCCGAATCTCATGGCGGACTTTGTTTTTCACTTTGACCTGATTTTCTCCGGCCCATCCCAGGAGGTTTTCCTGACTCCGCGGTCAGGAATTTTTTGATTTTTGGGCCAAATATATGCCGTCCAAAATCAAGCATCCAAAAGTGCCTCTAAGCCTTAAATTCAACCCCGAACCTCATGGTGGACTTTGTTTTCCAATTTTACCTGATTCGGTCCGGCCCATCTCGGGATGTTTTCCTGACTCCGCGGTCAGGAATTTTTTCATTTTTGGGCCAAAAATTATGCCGTCCCAAATCAAGCATCCAAAAGTGCCTCTAAGCCTTAAATTCAACCCCGAATCTCATGGCGGACTTTGTTTTCCAATTTTACCTGATTCGGTACGGTCCATCCCGGGAGGTTTTCCTGACTCAGAGGTCAGGAATTTTTTGATTTTTGGGCCAAAAATTATGCCGTCCCAAATCAAGCATCCAAAAGTGCCTCTAAGCCTTAAATTCAACCCCGAATCTCACGGCGGACTTTGTTTTTTGATTTGACCTCATTGGGTCTGGCACATCCCGGGAGGTTTTCCTAACTCCGCGGTCAGGAATTTTTTTATTTTTGGGCCAAAAATTATGCCGTCCCAAATCAAACATCCAGAACTGCCTCTAAGCCTTAAATTCAACCCCGAATCTCATGGCGAACTTTGTTTTTCGATTTGACCTCATTGGGTCTGGCCCATCCCGGGAGGTTCTCCTGACTCCGCGGTCAGGAATTTTTTCATTTTTGGGCCAAAAATTATGCCGTCCCAAATCAAGCATCCAAAAGTGCCTCTAAGCCTTAAACTCAACCCCGAATCTCATGGTGGACTTTGTTTTTCAATTTGACCTGATTCGGTCCGGCCCATCCCGGGAGGTTTTCCTAACTCCGCGGTCAGGAATTTTTTGATTTTTGGGCCAAATATATTCCATCCCAAATCAAGCATCCAAAAGTGCCTCTAAGCCTTAAATTCAACCCCGAACCTCATGACGGACTTTGTTTTTCAATTTCACCTCATTGGGTCTGGCACACCCCGGGAGGTTTTCCTGACTCCGCGGTCAGGAATTTTTTGATTTTTGGGCCAAAAATAATGCCGTCCCAAATCAAGCATCCAGAAGTGCCTCTAAGCCTTAAATTCAACCCCGAATCTCATGGCGGACTTCGTCTTTCAATTTGACCTCATTGGGTCCGGCCCATCCCGTGATGTTTTCCTAACTCCGCGGTCAAGAATTTTTTGATTTTTGGGCCAAAAATTATGCCGTCCCAAATCAAGCATCCAGAAGTGCCTCTAAGCCTTAAATTGAACCCCGAATCTCATGGCGGACTTTGTTTTTCACTTTTACCTGATTTTCTCCGGCCCATCCCGGGATGTTTTCCTGACTCCGAGGTCAGGAATTTTTTGATTTTTGGGCCAAAAATTATGCCGTCCCAAATCAAGCATCCAGAAGTGCCTCTAAGCCTTAAATTCAACCCCGAATCTCATGGCGGACTTTGTTTTTCACTTTGACCTGATTTTCTCCGGCCCATCCCAGGAGGTTTTCCTGACTCCGCGGTCAGGAATTTTTTGATTTTTGGGCCAAATATATGCCGTCCAAAATCAAGCATCCAAAAGTGCCTCTAAGCCTTAAATTCAACCCCGAACCTCATGGTGGACTTTGTTTTCCAATTTTACCTGATTCGGTCCGGCCCATCTCGGGATGTTTTCCTGACTCCGCGGTCAGGAATTTTTTCCTTTTTGGGCCAAAAATTATGCCGTCCCAAATCAAGCATCCAAAAGTGCCTCTAAGCCTTAAATTCAACCCCGAATCTCATGGCGGACTTTGTTTTCCAATTTTACCTGATTCGGTACGGTCCATCCCGGGAGGTTTTCCTGACTCAGAGGTCAGGAATTTTTTGATTTTTGGGCCAAAAATTATGCCGTCCCAAATCAAGCATCCAAAAGTGCCTCTAAGCCTTAAATTCAACCCCGAATCTCACGGCGGACTTTGTTTTTTGATTTGACCTCATTGGGTCTGGCACATCCCGGGAGGTTTTCCTAACTCCGCGGTCAGGAATTTTTTGATTTTTGGGCCAAAAATTATGCCGTCCCAAATCAAACATCCAGAACTGCCTCTAAGCCTTAAATTCAACCCCGAATCTCATGGCGAACTTTGTTTTTCGATTTGACCTCATTGGGTCTGGCCCATCCCGGGAGGTTTTCCTGACTCCGCGGTCAGGAATTTTTTCATTTTTGGGCCAAAAATTATGCCGTCCCAAATCAAGCATCCAGAAGTGCCTCTAAGCCTTAAATTCAACCCCGAATCTCATGTCGGACTTTGTTTTTCAATTTGACCTGATTGGGTCCGGCCCATCCCGGGATGTTTTCCTAACTCCGCGGTCAGGAATTTTTTGATTTTTGGGCCAAAAATTATGCCGTCCCAAATCAAGCATCCAGAAGTGCCTCTAAGCCTTAAATTCAACCCCGAATCTCATGGCGGACTTTGTTTTTCGATTTGACCTCATTGGGTCTGGCCCATCCCGGGAGGTTTTCCTAACTCCGCGGTCAGGAATTTTTTGATTTTTTGGCCAAAAATTATGCCGTCCCAAATCAAGCATCCAGAAGTGCCTCTAAGCCTTAAATTCAACCCCAAACCTCATGGCGGACTTTGTTTTTCACTTTGACCAGATTTTCTCCGGCCCATCCCAGGAGGTTTTCCAGACTCCGCGGTCAGGAATTTTTTGATTTTTGGGCCAAATATATGCCGTCCCAAATGAAGCATCCAAAAGTGCCTCTAAGCCTTAAATTCAACCCCGAATCTCATGGCGGACTTCGTCTTTCAATTTGACCTCATTGGGTCCGGCCCATCCCGTGATGTTTTCCTAACTCCGCGGTCAGGAATTTTTTGATTTTTGGGCCAAAAATTATGCCGTCCCAAATCAAGCATCCAGAAGTGCCTCTAAGCCTTAATTTCAACCCCGAATCTCATGGCGGACTTTGTTTTTCACTTTGACCTGATTTTCTCCGGCCCATCCCGTGATGTTTTCCTGACTCCGCGGTCAGGAATTTTTTGATTTTTGGGCCAAAAATTATGCCGTCCCAAATCAAGCATCCAGAAGTGCCTCTAAGCCTTAAATTCAACCCCAAACCTCATGGCGGAGTTTGTTTTTCACTTTGACCTGATTTTCTCCGGCCCATCCCAGGAGGTTTTCCTGACTCCGCGGTCAGGAATTTTTTGATTTTTGGGCCAAATATATGTCGTCCCAAATGAAGCATCCAAAAGTGCCTCTAAGCCTTAAATTCAACCCCGAATCTCATGGCGGACTTTGTTTTTCAATTTGACCTCATTGGGTCTGGCACACCCCGGGAGGTTTTCCTAACTCCGCGGTCAGGAATTTTTTGATTTTTGGGCCAAAAATTATGCCGTCCCAAATCAAGCATCCAGAAGTGCCTCTAAGCCTTAAATTCAACCCCGAATCTCATGGCGGACTTTGTTTTTCACTTTGACCTGATTTTCTCCGGCCCATCCCAGGAGGTTTTCCTGACTCCGCGGTCAGGAATTTTTTGATTTTTGGGCCAAATATATGCCGTCCAAAATCAAGCATCCAAAAGTGCCTCTAAGCCTTAAATTCAACCCCGAACCTCATGGTGGACTTTGTTTTCCAATTTTACCTGATTCGGTCCGGCCCATCTCGGGATGTTTTCCTGACTCCGCGGTCAGGAATTTTTTCCTTTTTGGGCCAAAAATTATGCCGTCCCAAATCAAGCATCCAGAAGTGCCTCTAAGCCTTAAATTCAACCCCGAATCTCACGGCGGACTTTGTTTTTTGATTTGACCTCATTGGGTCTGGCACATCCCGGGAGGTTTTCCTAACTCCGCGGTCAGGAATTTTTTGATTTTTGGGCCAAAAATTATGCCGTCCCAAATCAAACATCCAGAACTGCCTCTAAGCCTTAAATTCAACCCCGAATCTCATGGCGAACTTTGTTTTTCGATTTGACCTCATTGGGTCTGGCCCATCCCGGGAGGTTTTCCTGACTCCGCGGTCAGGAATTTTTTCATTTTTGGGCCAAAAATTATGCCGTCCCAAATCAAGCATCCAGAAGTGCCTCTAAGCCTTAAATTCAACCCCGAATCTCATGTCGGACTTTGTTTTTCAATTTGACCTGATTGGGTCCGGCCCATCCCGGGATGTTTTCCTAACTCCGCGGTCAGGAATTTTTTGATTTTTGGGCCAAAAATTATGCCGTCCCAAATCAAGCATCCAGAAGTGCCTCTAAGCCTTAAATTCAACCCCGAATCTCATGGCGGACTTTGTTTTTCGATTTGACCTCATTGGGTCTGGCCCATCCCGGGAGGTTTTCCTAACTCCGCGGTCAGGAATTTTTTGATTTTTTGGCCAAAAATTATGCCGTCCCAAATCAAGCATCCAGAAGTGCCTCTAAGCCTTAAATTCAACCCCAAACCTCATGGCGGACTTTGTTTTTCACTTTGACCAGATTTTCTCCGGCCCATCCCAGGAGGTTTTCCAGACTCCGCGGTCAGGAATTTTTTGATTTTTGGGCCAAATATATGCCGTCCCAAATGAAGCATCCAAAAGTGCCTCTAAGCCTTAAATTCAACCCCGAATCTCATGGCGGACTTCGTCTTTCAATCTGACCTCATTGGGTCCGGCCCATCCCGTGATGTTTTCCTAACTCCGCGGTCAGGAATTTTTTGATTTTTGGGCCAAAAATTATGCCGTCCCAAATCAAGCATCCAGAAGTGCCTCTAAGCCTTAAATTCAACCCCGAATCTCATGGCGGACTTTGTTTTTCACTTTGACCTGATTTTCTCCGGCCCATCCCGTGATGTTTTCCTGACTCCGCGGTCAGGAATTTTTTGATTTTTGGGCCAAAAATTATGCCGTCCCAAATCAAGCATCCAGAAGTGCCTCTAAGCCTTAAATTCAACCCCAAACCTCATGGCGGAGTTTGTTTTTCACTTTGACCTGATTTTCTCCGGCCCATCCCAGGAGGTTTTCCTGACTCCGCGGTCAGGAATTTTTTGATTTTTGGGCCAAATATATGTCGTCCCAAATGAAGCATCCAAAAGTGCCTCTAAGCCTTAAATTCAACCCCGAATCTCATGGCGGACTTTGTTTTTCAATTTGACCTCATTGGGTCTGGCACACCCCGGGAGGTTTTCCTAACTCCGCGGTCAGGAATTTTTTGATTTTTGGGCCAAAAATTATGCCGTCCCAAATCAAACATCCAGAACTGCCTCTAAGCCTTAAATTCAACCCCGAATCTCACGGCGGACATTGTTTTTCACTTTGACCTCATTGGGTCCGGCCGATCCCGGGATGTTTTCCTAACTCCGCGGTCAGGAATTTTTTGATTTTTGGGCCAAAAATTATGCCGTCCCAAATCAAGCATCCAGAAGTGCCTCTAAGCCTTAAATTCAACCCCAAACCTCATGGCGGAGTTTGTTTTTCACTTTGACCTGATTTTCTCCGGCCCATCCCAGGAGGTTTTCCTGACTCCGCGGTCAGGAATTTTTTGATTTTTGGGCCAAATATATGTCGTCCCAAATGAAGCATCCAAAAGTGCCTCTAAGCCTTAAATTCAACCCCGAATCTCATGGCGGACTTTGTTTTTCAATTTGACCTCATTGGGTCTGGCACACCCCGGGAGGTTTTCCTAACTCCGCGGTCAGGAATTTTTTGATTTTTGGGCCAAAAATTATGCCGTCCCAAATCAAACATCCAGAACTGCCTCTAAGCCTTATATTCAACCCCGAATCTCATGGTGAACTTTGTTTTTCGATTTGACCTCATTGGGTCTGGCCCATCCCGGGAGGTTTTCCTGACTCGGAGGTCTGGAATTTTTTGATTTTTGCGCCAAAAAGTATGCCGTCCCAAATCAAGCATCCAGAAGTGCCTCTAAGCCTTAAATTCAACCCCGAATCTCATGTCGGACTTTGTTTTTCACTTTGACCTGATTTTCTCCGGCCCATCCCAGGAGGTTTTCCAGACTCCGCGGTCAGGAATTTTTTGATTTTTGGGCCAAATATATGCCGTCCCAAATGAAGCATCCAAAAGTGCCTCTAAGCCTTAAATTCAACCCCGAATCTCATGGCGGACTTCGTCTTTCAATTTGACCTCATTGGGTCCGGCCCATCCCGTGATGTTTTCCTAACTCCGCGGTCAGGAATTTTTTGATTTTTGGGCCAAAAATTATGCCGTCCCAAATCAAGCATCCAGAAGTGCCTCTAAGCCTTAAATTCAACCCCGAATCTCATGGCGGACTTTGTTTTTCACTTTGACCTGATTTTCTCCGGCCCATCCCGTGATGTTTTCCGGACTCCGCGGTCAGGAATTTTTTGATTTTTGGGCCAAAAATTATGCCGTCCCAAATCAAGCATCCAGAAGTGCCTCTAAGCCTTAAATTCAACCCCAAACCTCATGGCGGAGTTTGTTTTTCACTTTGACCTGATTTTCTCCGGCCCATCCCAGGAGGTTTTCCTGACTCCGCGGTCAGGAATTTTTTGATTTTTGGGCCAAATATATGTCGTCCCAAATGAAGCATCCAAAAGTGCCTCTAAGCCTTAAATTCAACCCCGAATCTCATGGCGGACTTTGTTTTTCGATTTGACCTCATTGGGTCTGGCACACCCCGGGAGGTTTTCCTAACTCCGCGGTCAGGAATTTTTTGATTTTTGGGCCAAAAATTATGCCGTCCCAAATCAAACATCCAGAACTGCCTCTAAGCCTTATATTCAACCCCGAATCTCATGGTGAACTTTGTTTTTCGATTTGACCTCATTGGGTCTGGCCCATCCCGGGAGGTTTTCCTGACTCGGAGGTCTGGAATTTTTTGATTTTTGCGCCAAAAATTATGCCGTCCCAAATCAAGCATCCAGAAGTGCCTCTAAGCCTTAAATTCAACCCCGAATCTCATGTCGGACTTTGTTTTTCAATTTGACCTCATTGGGTCCGGCCGATCCCGGGATGTTTTCCTAACTCCGCGGTCAGGAATTTTTTGATTTTTGGGCCAAAAATTATGCCGTCCCAAATCAAGCATCCAGAAGTGCCTCTAAGCCTTAAATTCAACCCCAAACCTCATGGCGGACTTTGTTTTTCACTTTGACCTGATTTTCTCCGGCCCATCCCAGGAGGTTTTCCAGACTCCGCGGTCAGGAATTTTTTGATTTTTGGGCCAAATATATGCCGTCCCAAATGAAGCATCCAAAAGTGCCTCTAAGCCTTAAATTCAACCCCGAATCTCATGGCGGACTTCGTCTTTCAATTTGACCTCATTGGGTCCGGCCCATCCCGTGATGTTTTCCTAACTCCGCGGTCAGGAATTTTTTGATTTTTGGGCCAAAAATTATGCCGTCCCAAATCAAGCATCCAGAAGTGCCTCTAAGCCTTAAATTCAACCCCGAATCTCATGGCGGACTTTGTTTTTCACTTTGACCTGATTTTCTCCGGCCCATCCCGTGATGTTTTCCTGACTCCGCGGTCAGGAATTTTTTGATTTTTGGGCCAAAAATTATGCCGTCCCAAATCAAGCATCCAGAAGTGCCTCTAAGCCTTAAATTCAACCCCAAACCTCATGGCGGAGTTTGTTTTTCACTTTGACCTGATTTTCTCCGGCCCATCCCAGGAGGTTTTCCTGACTCCGCGGTCAGGAATTTTTTGATTTTTGGGCCAAATATATGTCGTCCCAAATGAAGCATCCAAAAGTGCCTCTAAGCCTTAAATTCAACCCCGAATCTCATGGCGGACTTTGTTTTTCAATTTGACCTCATTGGGTCTGGCACACCCCGGGAGGTTTTCCTAACTCCGCGGTCAGGAATTTTTTGATTTTTGGGCCAAAAATTATGCCGTCCCAAATCAAACATCCAGAACTGCCTCTAAGCCTTATATTCAACCCCGAATCTCATGGTGAACTTTGTTTTTCGATTTGACCTCATTGGGTCTGGCCCATCCCGGGAGGTTTTCCTGACTCGGAGGTCTGGAATTTTTTGATTTTTGCGCCAAAAATTATGCCGTCCCAAATCAAGCATCCAAAAGTGCCTCTAAGCCTTAAATTCAACCCCGAATCTCATGGCGGACTTCGTCTTTCAATTTGACCTCATTGGGTCCGGCCCATCCCGGGATGTTTTCCTAACTCCGCGGTCAGGAATTTTTTGATTTTTGGGCCAAAAATTATGCCGTCCCAAATCAAGCATCCAGAAGTGCCTCTAAGCCTTAAATTCAACCCCAAACCTCATGGCGGACTTTGTTTTTCACTTTGACCTGATTTTCTCCGGCCCATCCCAGGAGGTTTTCCTGACTCCGCGGTCAGGAATTTTTTGATTTTTGGGCCAAATATATGCCGTCCCAAATCAAGCATCCAAAAGTGCCTCTAAGCCTTAAATTCAACCCCAAATCTCATGGCGGACTTTGTTTTTCAATTTGACCTCATTGGGTCTGGCACACCCCGGGAGGTTTTCCTGACTCCGCGGTCAGGAATTTTTTGATTTTTGGGCCAAAAATTATGCCGTCCCAAATCAAGCATCCAGAAGTGCCTCTAAGCCTTAAATTCAACCCCGAATCTCATGGCGGACTTCGTCTTTCAATTTGACCTCATTGGGTCCGGCCCATCCCGTGATGTTTTCCTAACTCCGCGGTCAGGAATTTTTTGATTTTTGGGCCAAAAATTATGCCGTCCCAAATCAAGCATCCAGAAGTGCCTCTAAGCCTTAAATTCAACCCCGAATCTCATGGCGGACTTTGTTTTTCACTTTGACCTGATTTTCTCCGGCCCATCCCGTGATGTTTTCCTGACTCCGCGGTCAGGAATTTTTTGATTTTTGGGCCAAAAATTATGCCGTCCCAAATCAAGCATCCAGAAGTGCCTCTAAGCCTTAAATTCAACCCCGAATCTCATGGCGGACTTCGTCTTTCAATTTGACCTGATTCGGTCCGGCCCATCCCGTGATGTTTTCCTAACTCCGCGGTCAGGAATTTTTTAATTTTTGGGCCAAAAATTATGCCGTCCCAAATCAAGCATCCAGAAGTGCCTCTAAGCCTTAAATTCAACCCCGAATCTCATGGCGGACTTCGTCTTTCAATTTGACCTGATTCGGTCCGGCCCATCCCGTGATGTTTTCCTAACTCCGCGGTCAGGAATTTTTTGATTTTTGGGCCAAAAATTATGCCGTCCCAAATCAAGCATCCAGAAGTGCCTCTAAGCCTTAAATTCAACCCCGAATCTCATGACGGACTTTGTTTTTCACTTTGACCTGATTTTCTCCGGCCCATCCCGTGATGTTTTCCTGACTCCGCGGTCAGGAATTTTTTGATTTTTGGGCCAAAAATTATGCCGTCCCAAATCAAGCATCCAGAAGTGCCTCTAAGCCTTAAATTCAACCCCGAATCTCATGGCGGACTTCGTCTTTCAATTTGACCTGATTCGGTCCGGCCCATCCCGTGATGTTTTCCTAACTCCGCGGTCAGGAATTTTTTGATTTTTGGGCCAAAAATTATGCCGTCCCAAATCAAGCATCCAGAAGTGCCTCTAAGCCTTAAATTCAACCCCGAATCTCATGGCGGACTTTGTTTTTCACTTTGACCTGATTTTCTCCGGCCCATCCCGTGATGTTTTCCTGACTCCGCGGTCAGGAATTTTTTGATTTTTGGGCCAAAAATTATGCCGTCCCAAATCAAGCATCCAAAAGTGCCTCTAAGACTTAAATTCAAACCCGAATCTCATGGTGGACTTTGTTTTACAATTTGACCTGATTCGGTCCGGCCCATCCCGGGAGGTTTTCCTGACTCGGAGGTCAGGAATTTTTTGATTTTTGGGCCAAAAATTATGCCTTCCCAAATCAAGCATCCAAAAGTGCCTCTAAGCCTTAAATTCAACCCAAATCTCACGGCGGACTTTGTTTTTCGATTTGACCTCATTGGGTCTAGCACATCCCGGGAGGTTTTCCTAACTCCGCGGTCAGGAATTTTTTGATTTTTGGGCCAAAAATTATGCTGTCCCAAATCAAACATCCAGAACTGCCTCTAAGCCTTAAATTCAACCCCGAATCTCATGGCGAACTTTGTTTTTCGATTTGACCTCATTGGGTCTGGCCCATCCCGGGAGGTTTTCCTGACTCCGCGGTGAGGAATTTTTTCATTTTTGGGCCGAAAATTATGCCGTCCCAAATCAAGCATCCAAAAGTGCCTCTAAGCCTTAAACTCAACCCCGAATCTCATGGTGGACTTTGTTTTTCAATTTGACCTGATTCGGTCCGGCCCATCCCGGGAGGTTTTCCTGACTCCGCGGTCAGGAATTTTTTGATTTTTGGGCCAAATATATGCCATCCCAAATCAAGCATCCAAAAGTGCCTCTAAGCCTTAAATTCAACTCCGAACCTCATGACGGACTTCATCTTTCGATTTGACCTCATTGGGTCTGGCCCATCCCGGGAGGTTTTCCTGACTCGGAGGTCTGGAATTTTTTGATTTTTGGGCCAAAAATTATGCCGTCCCAAATCAAGCATCCAAAAGTGCCTCTAAGCCTTAAATTCAACCCCGAATCTCATGGCGGACTTTGTTTTACAATTTGACCTGATTCGGTCCGGCCCATCCCGGGAGGTTTTCCTGACTCGGAGGTCAGGAATTTTTTGATTTTTGGGCCAAAAATTATGCCTTCCCAAATCAAGCATCCAAAAGTGCCTCTAAGCCTTAAATTCAACCCCGAATCTCATGGCGGACTTCGTCTTTCAATTCGACCTGTTTTGGTCCGGCCCAACCCAGGATGTTTTCCTGACTCGGAGGTCAGGAATTTTTTGATTTTTGGGCCAAAAATTATGCCGTCCCAAATCAAGCATCCAAAAGTGCCTCTAAGCCTTAAATTCAACCCCGAATCTCACGGCGGACTTTGTTTTTCGATTTGACCTCATTGGGTCTAGCCCATCCCGGGAGGTTTTCCTAACTCCGCGGTCAGGAATTTTTTTATTTTTTGGCAAAAAATTATGCCGTCCCAAATCAAGCATCCAGAAGTGCCTCTAAGCCTTAAATTCAACCCCAAACCTCATGGCGGACTTTGTTTTTCACTTTGACCTGATTTTCTCCGGCCCATCCCAGGAGGTTTTCCTGACTCCGCGTTCAGGAATTTTTTGATTTTTGGGCCAAATATATGCCGTCCCAAATCAAGCATCCAAAAGTGCCTCTAAGCCTTAAATTCAACCCCGAACCTCATGGTGGACTTTGTTTTTCAATTTGACCTGATTCGGTCCGGCCCATCCCGGGATGTTTTCCTGACTCCGCGGTCAGGAATTTTTTCATTTTTGGGCCAAAAATTATGCCGTCCCAAATCAAGCATCCAAAAGTGCCTCTAAGCCTTAAATTCAACCCCGAATCTCATGGCGGACTTTGTTTTCCAATTTTACCTGATTCGGTACGGTCCATCCCGGGAGGTTTTCCTGACTCAGAGGTCAGGAATTTTTTGATTTTTGGGCCAAAAATTATGCCGTCCCAAATCAAGCATCCAAAAGTGCCTCTAAGCCTTAAATTCAACCCGAATCTCACGGCGGACTTTGTTTTTCGATTTGACCTCATTGGGTCTAGCACATCCCGGGAGGTTTTCCTAACTCCGCGGTCAGGAATTTTTTGATTTTTGGGCCAAAAATTATGCTGTCCCAAATCAAACATCCAGAACTGCCTCTAAGCCTTAAATTCAACCCCGAATCTCATGGCGAACTTTGTTTTTCGATTTGACCTCATTGGGTCTGGCCCATCCCGGGAGGTTTTCCTGACTCCGCGGTGAGGAATTTTTTCATTTTTGGGCCGAAAATTATGCCGTCCCAAATCAAGCATCCAAAAGTGCCTCTAAGCCTTAAACTCAACCCCGAATCTCATGGTGGACTTTGTTTTTCAATTTGACCTGATTCGGTCCGGCCCATCCCGGGAGGTTTTCCTGACTCCGCGGTCAGGAATTTTTTGATTTTTGGGCCAAAAATTATGCCGTCCCAAATCAAGCATCCAGAAGTGCCTCTAAGCCTTAAATTCAACCCCGAATCTCATGGCGGACTTCGTCTTTCAATTTGACCTGATTCGGTCCGGCCCATCCCGTGATGTTTTCCTAACTCCGCGGTCAGGAATTTTTTGATTTTTGGGCCAAAAATTATGCCGTCCCAAATCAAGCATCCAGAAGTGCCTCTAAGCCTTAAATTCAACCCCGAATCTCATGGCGGACTTTGTTTTTCACTTTGACCTGATTTTCTCCGGCCCATCCCAGGAGGTTTTCCTAACTCCGCGGTCAGGAATTTTTTGATTTTTGGGCCAATTATATGCCGTTCCAAATCAAGCATCCAGAAGTGCCTCTAAGCCTTAAACTCAACCCCGAATCTCATGGTGGACTTTGTTTTTCACTTTGACCTGATTCGGTCCGGCCCATCCTGGGATGTTTTCCTGACTCCGCGGTCAGGAATTTTTTGATTTTTGGCCCAAAAATTATGCCGTCCCAAATCAAGCATCCAAAAGTGCCTCTAAGCCTTAAATTCAACCCCAAATCTCATGGCAGACTTCGTAATTCAATTTGACCTCATTGGGTCCGGCCCATCCCGGGATGTTTTCCTAACTCCGCGGTCAGGAATTTTTTGATTTTTGGGCCAAAAATTATGCCGTCCCAAATCAAACATCCAGAACTGCCTCTAAGCCTTATATTCAACCCCGAATCTCATGGTGAACTTTGTTTTTCGATTTGACCTCATTGGGTCTGGCCCATCCCGGGAGGTTTTCCTGACTCGGAGGTCTGGAATTTTTTGATTTTTGCGCCAAAAATTATGCCGTCCCAAATCAAGCATCCAGAAGTGCCTCTAAGCCTTAAATTCAACCCCGAATCTCATGTCGGACTTTGTTTTTCAATTTGACCTCATTGGGTCCGGCCGATCCCGGGATGTTTTCCTAACTCCGCGGTCAGGAATTTTTTGATTTTTGGGCCAAAAATTATGCCGTCCCAAATCAAGCATCCAGAAGTGCCTCTAAGCCTTAAATTCAACCCCAAACCTCATGGCGGACTTTGTTTTTCACTTTGACCTGATTTTCTCCGGCCCATCCCAGGAGGTTTTCCAGACTCCGCGGTCAGGAATTTTTTGATTTTTGGGCCAAATATATGCCGTCCCAAATGAAGCATCCAAAAGTGCCTCTAAGCCTTAAATTCAACCCCGAATCTCATGGCGGACTTCGTCTTTCAATTTGACCTCATTGGGTCCGGCCCATCCCGTGATGTTTTCCTAACTCCGCGGTCAGGAATTTTTTGATTTTTGGGCCAAAAATTATGCCGTCCCAAATCAAGCATCCAGAAGTGCCTCTAAGCCTTAAATTCAACCCCGAATCTCATGGCGGACTTTGTTTTTCACTTTGACCTGATTTTCTCCGGCCCATCCCGTGATGTTTTCCTGACTCCGCGGTCAGGAATTTTTTGATTTTTGGGCCAAAAATTATGCCGTCCCAAATCAAGCATCCAGAAGTGCCTCTAAGCCTTAAATTCAACCCCAAACCTCATGGCGGAGTTTGTTTTTCACTTTGACCTGATTTTCTCCGGCCCATCCCAGGAGGTTTTCCTGACTCCGCGGTCAGGAATTTTTTGATTTTTGGGCCAAATATATGTCGTCCCAAATGAAGCATCCAAAAGTGCCTCTAAGCCTTAAATTCAACCCCGAATCTCATGGCGGACTTTGTTTTTCAATTTGACCTCATTGGGTCTGGCACACCCCGGGAGGTTTTCCTAACTCCGCGGTCAGGAATTTTTTGATTTTTGGGCCAAAAATTATGCCGTCCCAAATCAAACATCCAGAACTGCCTCTAAGCCTTATATTCAACCCCGAATCTCATGGTGAACTTTGTTTTTCGATTTGACCTCATTGGGTCTGGCCCATCCCGGGAGGTTTTCCTGACTCGGAGGTCTGGAATTTTTTGATTTTTGCGCCAAAAATTATGCCGTCCCAAATCAAGCATCCAAAAGTGCCTCTAAGCCTTAAATTCAACCCCGAATCTCATGGCGGACTTCGTCTTTCAATTTGACCTCATTGGGTCCGGCCCATCCCGGGATGTTTTCCTAACTCCGCGGTCAGGAATTTTTTGATTTTTGGGCCAAAAATTATGCCGTCCCAAATCAAGCATCCAGAAGTGCCTCTAAGCCTTAAATTCAACCCCAAACCTCATGGCGGACTTTGTTTTTCACTTTGACCTGATTTTCTCCGGCCCATCCCAGGAGGTTTTCCTGACTCCGCGGTCAGGAATTTTTTGATTTTTGGGCCAAATATATGCCGTCCCAAATCAAGCATCCAAAAGTGCCTCTAAGCCTTAAATTCAACCCCGAATCTCATGGCGGACTTTGTTTTTCAATTTGACCTCATTGGGTCTGGCACACCCCGGGAGGTTTTCCTGACTCCGCGGTCAGGAATTTTTTGATTTTTGGGCCAAAAATTATGCCGTCCCAAATCAAGCATCCAGAAGTGCCTCTAAGCCTTAAATTCAACCCCGAATCTCATGGCGGACTTCGTCTTTCAATTTGACCTCATTGGGTCCGGCCCATCCCGTGATGTTTTCCTAACTCCGCGGTCAGGAATTTTTTGATTTTTGGGCCAAAAATTATGCCGTCCCAAATCAAGCATCCAGAAGTGCCTCTAAGCCTTAAATTCTACCCCGAATCTCATGGCGGACTTTGTTTTTCACTTTGACCTGATTTTCTCCGGCCCATCCCGTGATGTTTTCCTGACTCCGCGGTCAGGAATTTTTTGATTTTTGGGCCAAAAATTATGCCGTCCCAAATCAAGCATCCAGAAGTGCCTCTAAGCCTTAAATTCAACCCCGAATCTCATGGCGGACTTCGTCTTTCAATTTGACCTGATTCGGTCCGGCCCATCCCGTGATGTTTTCCTAACTCCGCGGTCAGGAATTTTTTAATTTTTGGGCCAAAAATTATGCCGTCCCAAATCAAGCATCCAGAAGTGCCTCTAAGCCTTAAATTCAACCCCGAATCTCATGGCGGACTTCGTCTTTCAATTTGACCTGATTCGGTCCGGCCCATCCCGTGATGTTTTCCTAACTCCGCGGTCAGGAATTTTTTGATTTTTGGGCCAAAAATTATGCCGTCCCAAATCAAGCATCCAGAAGTGCCTCTAAGCCTTAAATTCAACCCCGAATCTCATGACGGACTTTGTTTTTCACTTTGACCTGATTTTCTCCGGCCCATCCCGTGATGTTTTCCTGACTCCGCGGTCAGGAATTTTTTGATTTTTGGGCCAAAAATTATGCCGTCCCAAATCAAGCATCCAGAAGTGCCTCTAAGCCTTAAATTCAACCCCGAATCTCATGGCGGACTTCGTCTTTCAATTTGACCTGATTCGGTCCGGCCCATCCCGTGATGTTTTCCTAACTCCGCGGTCAGGAATTTTTTGATTTTTGGGCCAAAAATTATGCCGTCCCAAATCAAGCATCCAGAAGTGCCTCTAAGCCTTAAATTCAACCCCGAATCTCATGGCGGACTTTGTTTTTCACTTTGACCTGATTTTCTCCGGCCCATCCCGTGATGTTTTCCTGACTCCGCGGTCAGGAATTTTTTGATTTTTGGGCCAAAAATTATGCCGTCCCAAATCAAGCATCCAAAAGTGCCTCTAAGACTTAAATTCAAACCCGAATCTCATGGTGGACTTTGTTTTACAATTTGACCTGATTCGGTCCGGCCCATCCCGGGAGGTTTTCCTGACTCGGAGGTCAGGAATTTTTTGATTTTTGGGCCAAAAATTATGCCTTCCCAAATCAAGCATCCAAAAGTGCCTCTAAGCCTTAAATTCAACCCAAATCTCACGGCGGACTTTGTTTTTCGATTTGACCTCATTGGGTCTAGCACATCCCGGGAGGTTTTCCTAACTCCGCGGTCAGGAATTTTTTGATTTTTGGGCCAAAAATTATGCTGTCCCAAATCAAACATCCAGAACTGCCTCTAAGCCTTAAATTCAACCCCGAATCTCATGGCGAACTTTGTTTTTCGATTTGACCTCATTGGGTCTGGCCCATCCCGGGAGGTTTTCCTGACTCCGCGGTGAGGAATTTTTTCATTTTTGGGCCGAAAATTATGCCGTCCCAAATCAAGCATCCAAAAGTGCCTCTAAGCCTTAAACTCAACCCCGAATCTCATGGTGGACTTTGTTTTTCAATTTGACCTGATTCGGTCCGGCCCATCCCGGGAGGTTTTCCTGACTCCGCGGTCAGGAATTTTTTGATTTTTGGGCCAAATATATGCCATCCCAAATCAAGCATCCAAAAGTGCCTCTAAGCCTTAAATTCAACTCCGAACCTCATGACGGACTTCATCTTTCGATTTGACCTCATTGGGTCTGGCCCATCCCGGGAGGTTTTCCTGACTCGGAGGTCTGGAATTTTTTGATTTTTGGGCCAAAAATTATGCCGTCCCAAATCAAGCATCCAAAAGTGCCTCTAAGCCTTAAATTCAACCCCGAATCTCATGGCGGACTTTGTTTTACAATTTGACCTGATTCGGTCCGGCCCATCCCGGGAGGTTTTCCTGACTCGGAGGTCAGGAATTTTTTGATTTTTGGGCCAAAAATTATGCCTTCCCAAATCAAGCATCCAAAAGTGCCTCTAAGCCTTAAATTCAACCCCGAATCTCATGGCGGACTTCGTCTTTCAATTCGACCTGTTTTGGTCCGGCCCAACCCAGGATGTTTTCCTGACTCGGAGGTCAGGAATTTTTTGATTTTTGGGCCAAAAATTATGCCGTCCCAAATCAAGCATCCAAAAGTGCCTCTAAGCCTTAAATTCAACCCCGAATCTCACGGCGGACTTTGTTTTTCGATTTGACCTCATTGGGTCTAGCCCATCCCAGGAGGTTTTCCTAACTCCGCGGTCAGGAATTTTTTTATTTTTTGGCAAAAAATTATGCCGTCCCAAATCAAGCATCCAGAAGTGCCTCTAAGCCTTAAATTCAACCCCAAACCTCATGGCGGACTTTGTTTTTCACTTTGACCTGATTTTCTCCGGCCCATCCCAGGAGGTTTTCCTGACTCCGCGTTCAGGAATTTTTTGATTTTTGGGCCAAATATATGCCGTCCCAAATCAAGCATCCAAAAGTGCCTCTAAGCCTTAAATTCAACCCCGAACCTCATGGTGGACTTTGTTTTCCAATTTTACCTGATTCGGTACGGTCCATCCCGGGAGGTTTTCCTGACTCAGAGGTCAGGAATTTTTTGATTTTTGGGCCAAAAATTATGCCGTCCCAAATCAAGCATCCAAAAGTGCCTCTAAGCCTTAAATTCAACCCGAATCTCACGGCGGACTTTGTTTTTCGATTTGACCTCATTGGGTCTAGCACATCCCGGGAGGTTTTCCTAACTCCGCGGTCAGGAATTTTTTGATTTTTGGGCCAAAAATTATGCTGTCCCAAATCAAACATCCAGAACTGCCTCTAAGCCTTAAATTCAACCCCGAATCTCATGGCGAACTTTGTTTTTCGATTTGACCTCATTGGGTCTGGCCCATCCCGGGAGGTTTTCCTGACTCCGCGGTGAGGAATTTTTTCATTTTTGGGCCGAAAATTATGCCGTCCCAAATCAAGCATCCAAAAGTGCCTCTAAGCCTTAAACTCAACCCCGAATCTCATGGTGGACTTTGTTTTTCAATTTGACCTGATTCGGTCCGGCCCATCCCGGGAGGTTTTCCTGACTCCGCGGTCAGGAATTTTTTGATTTTTGGGCCAAAAATTATGCCGTCCCAAATCAAGCATCCAGAAGTGCCTCTAAGCCTTAAATTCAACCCCGAATCTCATGGCGGACTTCGTCTTTCAATTTGACCTGATTCGGTCCGGCCCATCCCGTGATGTTTTCCTAACTCCGCGGTCAGGAATTTTTTGATTTTTGGGCCAAAAATTATGCCGTCCCAAATCAAGCATCCAGAAGTGCCTCTAAGCCTTAAATTCAACCCCGAATCTCATGGCGGACTTTGTTTTTCACTTTGACCTGATTTTCTCCGGCCCATCCCGTGATGTTTTCCTGACTCCGCGGTCAGGAATTTTTTGATTTTTGGGCCAAAAATTATGCCGTCCCAAATCAAGCATCCAAAACTGCCTCTAAGACTTAAATTCAAACCCGAATCTCATGGTGGACTTTGTTTTACAATTTGACCTGATTCGGTCCGGCCCATCCCGGGAGGTTTTCCTGACTCGGAGGTCAGGAATTTTTTGATTTTTGGGCCAAAAATTATGCCTTCCCAAATCAAGCATCCAAAAGTGCCTCTAAGCCTTAAATTCAACCCCGAATCTCATGGCGGACTTCGTCTTTCAATTCGACCTGTTTTGGTCCGGCCCAACCCAGGATGTTTTCCTGACTCGGAGGTCAGGAATTTTTTGATTTTTGGGCCAAAAATTATGCCGTCCCAAATCAAGCATCCAAAAGTGCCTCTAAGCCTTAAATTCAACCCCGAATCTCACGGCGGACTTTGTTTTTCGATTTGACCTCATTGGGTCTAGCCCATCCCGGGAGGTTTTCCTAACTCCGCGGTCAGGAATTTTTTGATTTTTTGGCAAAAAATTATGCCGTCCCAAATCAAGCATCCAGAAGTGCCTCTAAGCCTTAAATTCAACCCCAAACCTCATGGCAGACTTTGTTTTTCACTTTGACCTGATTTTCTCCGGCCCATCCCAGGAGGTTTTCCTGACTCCGCGTTCAGGAATTTTTTGATTTTTGGGCCAAATATATGCCGTCCCAAATCAAGCATCCAAAAGTGCCTCTAAGCCTTAAATTCAACCCCGAACCTCATGGTGGACTTTGTTTTTCAATTTGACCTGATTCGGTCCGGCCCATCCCGGGATGTTTTCCTGACTCCGCGGTCAGGAATTTTTTCATTTTTGGGCCAAAAATTATGCCGTCCCAAATCAAGCATCCAAAAGTGCCTCTAAGCCTTAAATTCAACCCCGAATCTCATGGCGGACTTTGTTTTCCAATTTTACCTGATTCGGTACGGTCCATCCCGGGAGGTTTTCCTGACTCAGAGGTCAGGAATTTTTTGATTTTTGGGCCAAAAATTATGCCGTCCCAAATCAAGCATCCAAAAGTGCCTCTAAGCCTTAAATTCAACCCGAATCTCACGGCGGACTTTGTTTTTCGATTTGACCTCATTGGGTCTAGCACATCCCGGGAGGTTTTCCTAACTCCGCGGTCAGGAATTTTTTGATTTTTGGGCCAAAAATTATGCTGTCCCAAATCAAACATCCAGAACTGCCTCTAAGCCTTAAATTCAACCCCGAATCTCATGGCGAACTTTGTTTTTCGATTTGACCTCATTGGGTCTGGCCCATCCCGCGAGGTTTTCCTGACTCCGCGGTGAGGAATTTTTTCATTTTTGGGCCAAAAATTATGCCGTCCCAAATCAAGCATCCAAAAGTGCCTCTAAGCCTTAAACTCAACCCCGAATCTCATGGTGGACTTTGTTTTTCAATTTGACCTGATTCGGTCCGGCCCATCCCGGGAGGTTTTCCTGACTCCGCGGTCAGGAATTTTTTGATTTTTGGGCCAAATATATGCCATCCCAAATCAAGCATCCAAAAGTGCCTCTAAGCCTTAAATTCAACTCCGAACCTCATGACGGACTTCGTCTTTCGATTTGACCTCATTGGGTCTGGCCCATCCCGGGAGGTTTTCCTGACTCGGAGGTCTGGAATTTTTTGATTTTTGGGCCAAAAATTATGCCGTCCCAAATCAAGCATCCAAAAGTGCCTCTAAGCCTTAAATTCAACCCCGAATCTCATGGCGGACTTTGTTTTTCGATTTGACCTCATTGGGTCTGGCCCATCCCGGGAGGTTTTCCTAACTCCGCGGTCAGGAATTTTTTGATTTTTTGGCCAAAAATTATGCCGTCCCAAATCAAGCATCCAGAAGTGCCTCTAAGCCTTAAATTCAACCCCGAATCTCATGGCGGACTTCGTCTTTCAATTTGACCTGATTCGGTCCGGCCCATCCCGTGATGTTTTCCTAACTCCGCGGTCAGGAATTTTTTGATTTTTGGGCCAATAATTATGCCGTCCCAAATCAAGCACCCAGAAGTGCCTCTAAGCCTTAAATTCAACCCCGAATCTCATGGCGGACTTCGTCTTTCAATTTGACCTGATTCGGTCCGGCCCATCCCGTGATGTTTTCCTAACTCCGCGGTCAGGAATTTTTTGATTTTTGGGCCAAAAATTATGCCGTCCCAAATCAAGCATCCAGAAGTGCCTCTAAGCCTTAAATTCAACCCCGAATCTCATGGCGGACTTTGTTTTTCACTTTGACCTGATTTTCTCCGGCCCATCCCGTGATGTTTTCCCGACTCCGCGGTCAGGAATTTTTTGATTTTTGGGCCAAAAATTATGCCGTCCCAAATCAAGCATCCAAAAGTGCCTCTAAGACTTAAATTCAAACCCGAATCTCATGGTGGACTTTGTTTTACAATTTGACCTGATTCGGTCCGGCCCATCCCGGGAGGTTTTCCTGACTCGGAGGTCAGGAATTTTTTGATTTTTGGGCCAAAAATTATGCCTTCCCAAATCAAGCATCCAAAAGTGCCTCTAAGCCTTAAATTCAACCCCGAATCTCATGGCGGACTTCGTCTTTCAATTCGACCTGTTTTGGTCCGGCCCAACCCAGGATGTTTTCCTGACTCGGAGGTCAGGAATTTTTTGATTTTTGGGCCAAAAATTATGCCGTCCCAAATCAAGCATCCAAAAGTGCCTCTAAGCCTTAAATTCAACCCCGAATCTCACGGCGGACTTTGTTTTTCGATTTGACCTCATTGGGTCTAGCCCATCCCGGGAGGTTTTCCTAACTCCGCGGTCAGGAATTTTTTGATTTTTTGGCAAAAAATTATGCCGTCCCAAATCAAGCATCCAGAAGTGCCTCTAAGCCTTAAATTCAACCCCAAACCTCATGGCGGACTTTGTTTTTCACTTTGACCTGATTTTCTCCGGCCCATCCCAGGAGGTTTTCCTGACTCCGCGTTCAGGAATTTTTTGATTTTTGGGCCAAATATATGCCGTCCCAAATCAAGCATCCAAAAGTGCCTCTAAGCCTTAAATTCAACCCCGAACCTCATGGTGGACTTTGTTTTTCAATTTGACCTGATTCGGTCCGGCCCATCCCGGGATGTTTTCCTGACTCCGCGGTCAGGAATTTTTTCATTTTTGGGCCAAAAATTATGCCGTCCCAAATCAAGCATCCAAAAGTGCCTCAAAGCCTTAAATTCAACCCCGAATCTCATGGCGGACTTTGTTTTCCAATTTTACCTGATTCGGTACGGTCCATCCCGGGAGGTTTTCCTGACTCAGAGGTCAGGAATTTTTTGATTTTTGGGCCAAAAATTATGCCGTCCCAAATCAAGCATCCAAAAGTGCCTCTAAGCCTTAAATTCAACCCGAATCTCACGGCGGACTTTGTTTTTCGATTTGACCTCATTGGGTCTAGCACATCCCGGGAGGTTTTCCTAACTCCGCGGTCAGGAATTTTTTGATTTTTGGGCCAAAAATTATGCTGTCCCAAATCAAACATCCAGAACTGCCTCTAAGCCTTAAACTCAACCCCGAATCACATGGTGGACTTTGTTTTTCAATTTGACCTGATTCGGTCCGGCCCATCCCGGGAGGTTTTCCTGACTCCGCGGTCAGGAATTTTTTGATTTTTGGGCCAAATATATGCCATCCCAAATCAAGCATCCAAAAGTGCCTCTAAGCCTTAAATTCAACTCCGAACCTCATGACGGACTTCGTCTTTCGATTTGACCTCATTGGGTCTGGCCCATCCCGGGAGGTTTTCCTGACTCGGAGGTCTGGAATTTTTTGATTTTTGGGCCAAAAATTATGCCGTCCCAAATCAAGCATCCAAAAGTGCCTCTAAGCCTTAAATTCAACCCCGAATCTCATGGCGGACTTTGTTTTTCGATTTGACCTCATTGGGTCTGGCCCATCCCGGGAGGTTTTCCTAACTCCGCGGTCAGGAATTTTTTGATTTTTTGGCCAAAAATTATGCCGTCCCAAATCAAGCATCCAGAAGTGCCTCTAAGCCTTAAATTCAACCCCGAATCTCATGGTGGACTTTCTTTTTCACTTTGACCTGATTTTCTCCGGCCCATCTCAGGAGGTTTTCCTGACTCCGCGGTCAGGAATTTTTTGATTTTTGGGCCAAATATATGCCGTCCCAAATCAAGCATCCAAAAGTGCCTCTAAGCCTTAAATTCAACCCCGAACCTCATGGTGGACTTTGTTTTTCAATTTGACCTGATTCGGTCCGGCCCATCCCGGGATGTTTTCCTGACTCCGCGGTCAGGAATTTCTTTCATTTTTGGGCCAAAAATTATGCCGTCCCAAATCAAGCATCCAAAAGTGCCTCTAAGCCTTAAATTCAACCCCGAATCTCACGGCGGACTTTGTTTTTTGATTTGACCTCATTGGGTCTGGCACATCCCGGGACGTTTTCCTAACTCCGCGGTCAGGAATTTTTTGATTTTTGGGCCAAAAATTATGCCGTCCCAAATCAAACATCCAGAACTGCCTCTAAGCCTTAAATTCAACCCCGAATCTCATGGCGAACTTTGTTTTTCGATTTGACCTCATTGGGTCTGGCCCATCCCGGGAGGTTTTCCTGACTCCGCGGTCAGGAATTTTTTCATTTTTGGGCCAAAAATTATGCCGTCCCAAATCAAGCATCCAAAAGTGCCTCTAAGCCTTAAACTCAACCCCGAATCTCATGGTGGACTTCGTTTTTCAATTTGACCTGATTCGGTCCGGCCCATCCCGGGAGGTTTTCCTATCTCCGCGGTCAGGAATTTTTTGATTTTTGGGCCAAATATATGCCATCCCAAATCAAGCATCCAAAAGTGCCTCTAAGCCTTAAATTCAACCCCGAACCTCATGACGGACTTTGTTTTTCAATTTGACCTCATTGGGTCTGGCACACCCCGGGAGGTTTTCCTGAGTCCGCGGTCAGGAATTTTTTGATTTTTGGGCCAAAAATTATGCCGTCCCAAATCAAGCATCCAAAAGTGCCTCTAAGCCTTAAATTCAACCCCGAATCTCATGGCGGACTTCGTCTTTCAATTTGACCTGATTCGGTCCGGCCCATCCCGGGAGGTTTTCCTGACTCCGCGGTCAGGAATTTTTTGATTTTTGGGCCAAAAATTATGCCATCCCAAATCAAGCATCCAGAAGTGCCTCTAAGCCTTAAATTCAACCCCGAATCTCATGGCGGACTTCGTCTTTCGATTTGACCTCATTGGGTCTGGCCCATCCCGGGAGGTTTTCCTGACTCGGAGGTCTGGAATTTTTTGATTTTTGGGCCAAAAATTATGCCGTCCAAAATCAAGCATCCAGAAGTGCCTCTAAGCCTTAAATTCAACCCCGAATCTCATGGCGGACTATGTTTTTCACTTTGACCTGATTTTCTCCGGCCCATCCCAGGAGGTTTTCCTGACTCCGCGGTCAGGAATTTTTTGATTTTTGGGCCAAATATATGCCGTCCAAAATCAAGCATCCAAAAGTGCCTCTAAGCCTTAAATTCAACCCCGAACCTCATGGTGGACTTTGTTTTCCAATTTTACCTGATTCGGTCCGGCCCATCCCGGGAGGTTTTCCTGACTCCGCGGTCAGGAATTTTTTCATTTTTGGGCCAAAAATTATGCCATCCCAAATCAAGCATCCAAAAGTGCCTCTAAGCCTTAAATTCAACCCCGAATCTCATGGCGGACGTTGTTTTCCAATTTTACCTGATTCGGTACGGTCCATCCCGGGAGGTTTTCCTGACTCAGAGGTCAGGAATTTTTTGATTTTTGGGCCAAAAATTATGCCGTCCCAAATCAAGCATCCAAAAGTGCCTCTAAGCCTTAAATTCAACCCCGAATCTCACGGCGGACTTTGTTTTTTGATTTGACCTCATTGGGTCTGGCACATCCCGGGAGGTTTTCCTAACTCCGCGGTCAGGAATTTTTTTATTTTTGGGCCAAAAATTATGCCGTCCCAAATCAAGCATCCAGAACTGCCTCTAAGCCTTAAATTCAACCCCGAATCTCATGGCGAACTTTGTTTTTCGATTTGACCTCATTGGGTCTGGCCCATCCCGGGAGGTTTTCCTGACTCCGCGGTCAGGAATTTTTTCATTTTTGGGCCAAAAATTATGCCGTCCCAAATCAAGCATCCAAAAGTGCCTCTAAGCCTTAAACTCAACCCCGAATCTCATGGTGGACTTTGTTTTTCAATTTGACCTGATTCGGTCCGGCCCATCCCGGGAGGTTTTCCTAACTCCGCGGTCAGGAATTTTTTGATTTTTGGGCCAAATATATTCCATCCCAAATCAAGCATCCAAAAGTGCCTCTAAGCCTTAAATTCAACCCCGAACCTCATGACGGACTTTGTTTTTCAATTTCACCTCATTGGGTCTGGCACACCCCGGGAGGTTTTCCTGACTCCGCGGTCAGGAATTTTTTGATTTTTGGGCCAAAAATTATGCCGTCCCAAATCAAGCATCCAGAAGTGCCTCTAAGCCTTAAATTCAACCCCGAATCTCATGGCGGACTTCGTCTTTCAATTTGACCTCATTGGGTCCGGCCCATCCCGTGATGTTTTCCTAACTCCGCGGTCAGGAATTTTTTGATTTTTGGGCCAAAAATTATGCCGTCCCAAATCAAGCATCCAGAAGTGCCTCTAAGCCTTAAATTCAACCCCGATTCTCATGGCGGACTTTGTTTTTCACTTTGACCTGATTTTCTCCGGCCCATCCCGGGATGTTTTCCTGACTCCGCGGTCAGGAATTTTTTCATTTTTGGGCCAAAAATTATGCCGTCCCAAATCAAGCATCCAAAAGTGCCTCTAAGCCTTAAACTCAACCCCGAATCTCATGGTGGACTTTGTTTTTCAATTTGACCTGATTCGGTCCGGCCCATCCCGGGAGGTTTTCCTAACTCCGCGGTCAGGAATTTTTTGATTTTTGGGCCAAATATATTCCATCCCAAATCAAGCATCCAAAAGTGCCTCTAAGCCTTAAATTCAACCCCGAATCTCACGGCGGACTTTGTTTTTTGATTTGACCTCATTGGGTCTGGCACATCCCGGGAGGTTTTCCTAACTCCGCGGTCAGGAATTTTTTGATTTTTGGGCCAAATATATGCCATCCCAAATCAAGCATCCAAAAGTGCCTCTAAGCCTTAAATTCAACCCCGAACCTCATGACGGACTTTGTTTTTCAATTTCACCTCATTGGCTCTGGCCCATCCCGGGAGGTTTTCCTGACTCGGAGGTCTGGAATTTTTTGATTTTTGGGCCAAAAATTATGCCGTCCAAAATCAAGCATCCAGAAGTGCCTCTAAGCCTTAAATTCAACCCCGAATCTCATGGCGGACTTTGTTTTTCACTTTGACCTGATTTTCTCCGGCCCATCCCAGGAGGTTTTCCTGACTCCGCGGTCAGGAATTTTTTGATTTTTGGGCCAAATATATGCCGTCCAAAATCAAGCATCCAAAAGTGCCTCTAAGCCTTAAATTCAACCCCGATTCTCATGGCGGACTTTGTTTTTCACTTTGACCTGATTTTCTCCGGCCCATCCCGGGATGTTTTCCTGACTCCGCGGTCAGGAATTTTTTCATTTTTGGGCCAAAAATTATGCCGTCCCAAATCAAGCATCCAAAAGTGCCTCTAAGCCTTAAATTCAACCCCGAATCTCATGGCGGACTTTGTTTTCCAATTTTACCTGATTCGGTACGGTCCATCCCGGGAGGTTTTCCTGACTCAGAGGTCAGGAATTTTTTGATTTTTGGGCCAAAAATTATGCCGTCCCAAATCAAGCATCCAAAAGTGCCTCTAAGCCTTAAATTCAACCCCGAATCTCACGGCGGACTTTGTTTTTTGATTTGACCTCATTGGGTCCGGCACATCCCGGGAGGTTTTCCTAACTCCGCGGTCAGGAATTTTTTGATTTTTGGGCCAAAAATTATGCCGTCCCAAATCAAACATCCAGAACTGCCTCTAAGCCTTAAATTCAACCCCGAATCTCATGGCGAACTTTGTTTTTCGATTTGACCTCATTGGGTCTGGCCCATCCCGGGAGGTTTTCCTGACTCCGCGGTCAGGAATTTTTTCATTTTTGGGCCAAAAATTATGCCGTCCCAAATCAAGCATCCAAAAGTGCCTCTAAGCCTTAAACTCAACCCCGAATCTCATGGTGGACTTTGTTTTCCAATTTTACCTGATTCGGTCCGGCCCATCCCGGGAGGTTTTCCTGACTCCGCGGTCAGGAATTTTTTCATTTTTGGGCCAAAAATTATGCCATCCCAAATCAAGCATCCAAAAGTGCCTCTAAGCCTTAAATTCAACCCCGAATCTCACGGCGGACTTTGTTTTTTGATTTGACCTCATTGGGTCTGGCACATCCCGGGAGGTTTTCCTAACTCCGCGGTCAGGAATTTTTTTATTTTTGGGCCAAAAATTATGCCGTCCCAAATCAAGCATCCAGAACTGCCTCTAAGCCTTAAATTCAACCCCGAATCTCATGGCGAACTTTGTTTTTCGATTTGACCTCATTGGGTCTGGCCCATCCCGGGAGGTTTTCCTGACTCCGCGGTCAGGAATTTTTTCATTTTTGGGCCAAAAATTATGCCGTCCCAAATCAAGCATCCAAAAGTGCCTCTAAGCCTTAAACTCAACCCCGAATCTCATGGTGGACTTTGTTTTTCAATTTGACCTGATTCGGTCCGGCCCATCCCGGGAGGTTTTCCTAACTCCGCGGTCAGGAATTTTTTGATTTTTGGGCCAAATATATTCCATCCCAAATCAAGCATCCAAAAGTGCCTCTAAGCCTTAAATTCAACCCCGAACCTCATGACGGACTTTGTTTTTCAATTTCACCTCATTGGGTCTGGCACACCCCGGGAGGTTTTCCTGACTCCGCGGTCAGGAATTTTTTGATTTTTGGGCCAAAAATTATGCCGTCCCAAATCAAGCATCCAGAAGTGCCTCTAAGCCTTAAATTCAACCCCGAATCTCATGGCGGACTTCGTCTTTCAATTTGACCTCATTGGGTCCGGCCCATCCCGTGATGTTTTCCTAACTCCGCGGTCAGGAATTTTTTGATTTTTGGGCCAAAAATTATGCCGTCCCAAATCAAGCATCCAGAAGTGCCTCTAAGCCTTAAATTCAACCCCGATTCTCATGGCGGACTTTGTTTTTCACTTTGACCTGATTTTCTCCGGCCCATCCCGGGATGTTTTCCTGACTCCGCGGTCAGGAATTTTTTCATTTTTGGGCCAAAAATTATGCCGTCCCAAATCAAGCATCCAAAAGTGCCTCTAAGCCTTAAATTCAACCCCGAATCTCATGGCGGACTTTGTTTTCCAATTTTACCTGATTCGGTACGGTCCATCCCGGGAGGTTTTCCTGACTCAGAGGTCAGGAATTTTTTGATTTTTGGGCCAAAAATTATGCCGTCCCAAATCAAGCATCCAAAAGTGCCTCTAAGCCTTAAATTCAACCCCGAATCTCACGGCGGACTTTGTTTTTTGATTTGACCTCATTGGGTCTGGCACATCCCGGGAGGTTTTCCTAACTCCGCGGTCAGGAATTTTTTGATTTTTGGGCCAAATATATGCCATCCCAAATCAAGCATCCAAAAGTGCCTCTAAGCCTTAAATTCAACCCCGAACCTCATGACGGACTTTGTTTTTCAATTTCACCTCATTGGCTCTGGCCCATCCCGGGAGGTTTTCCTGACTCGGAGGTCTGGAATTTTTTGATTTTTGGGCCAAAAATTATGCCGTCCAAAATCAAGCATCCAGAAGTGCCTCTAAGCCTTAAATTCAACCCCGAATCTCATGGCGGACTTTGTTTTTCACTTTGACCTGATTTTCTCCGGCCCATCCCAGGAGGTTTTCCTGACTCCGCGGTCAGGAATTTTTTGATTTTTGGGCCAAATATATGCCGTCCAAAATCAAGCATCCAAAAGTGCCTCTAAGCCTTAAATTCAACCCCGATTCTCATGGCGGACTTTGTTTTTCACTTTGACCTGATTTTCTCCGGCCCATCCCGGGATGTTTTCCTGACTCCGCGGTCAGGAATTTTTTCATTTTTGGGCCAAAAATTATGCCGTCCCAAATCAAGCATCCAAAAGTGCCTCTAAGCCTTAAATTCAACCCCGAATCTCATGGCGGACTTTGTTTTCCAATTTTACCTGATTCGGTACGGTCCATCCCGGGAGGTTTTCCTGACTCAGAGGTCAGGAATTTTTTGATTTTTGGGCCAAAAATTATGCCGTCCCAAATCAAGCATCCAAAAGTGCCTCTAAGCCTTAAATTCAACCCCGAATCTCACGGCGGACTTTGTTTTTTGATTTGACCTCATTGGGTCTGGCACATCCCGGGAGGTTTTCCTAACTCCGCGGTCAGGAATTTTTTGATTTTTGGGCCAAAAATTATGCCGTCCCAAATCAAACATCCAGAACTGCCTCTAAGCCTTAAATTCAACCCCGAATCTCATGGCGAACTTTGTTTTTCGATTTGACCTCATTGGGTCTGGCCCATCCCGGGAGGTTTTCCTGACTCCGCGGTCAGGAATTTTTTCATTTTTGGGCCAAAAATTATGCCGTCCCAAATCAAGCATCCAAAAGTGCCTCTAAGCCTTAAACTCAACCCCGAATCTCATGGTGGACTTTGTTTTTCAATTTGACCTGATTCGGTCCGGCCCATCCCGGGAGGTTTTCCTAACTCCGCGGTCAGGAATTTTTTGATTTTTGGGCCAAATATATGCCATCCCAAATCAAGCATCCAAAAGTGCCTCTAAGCCTTAAATTCAACCCCGAACCTCATGACGGACTTTGTTTTTCAATTTCACCTCATTGGCTCTGGCCCATCCCGGGAGGTTTTCCTGACTCGGAGGTCTGGAATTTTTTGATTTTTGGGCCAAAAATTATGCCGTCCAAAATCAAGCATCCAGAAGTGCCTCTAAGCCTTAAATTCAACCCCGAATCTCATGGCGGACTTTGTTTTTCACTTTGACCTGATTTTCTCCGGCCCATCCCAGGAGGTTTTCCTGACTCCGCGGTCAGGAATTTTTTGATTTTTGGGCCAAATATATGCCGTCCAAAATCAAGCATCCAAAAGTGCCTCTAAGCCTTAAATTCAACCCCGAACCTCATGGTGGACTTTGTTTTCCAATTTTACCTGATTCGGTCCGGCCCATCTCGGGATGTTTTCCTGACTCCGCGGTCAGGAATTTTTTCATTTTTGGGCCAAAAATTATGCCGTCCCAAATCAAGCATCCAAAAGTGCCTCTAAGCCTTAAATTCAACCCCGAATCTCATGGCGGACTTTGTTTTCCAATTTTACCTGATTCGGTACGGTCCATCCCGGGAGGTTTTCCTGACTCAGAGGTCAGGAATTTTTTGATTTTTGGGCCAAAAATTATGCCGTCCCAAATCAAGCATCCAAAAGTGCCTCTAAGCCTTAAATTCAACCCCGAATCTCACGGCGGACTTTGTTTTTTGATTTGACCTCATTGGGTCTGGCACATCCCGGGAGGTTTTCCTAACTCCGCGGTCAGGAATTTTTTGATTTTTGGGCCAAAAATTATGCCGTCCCAAATCAAACATCCAGAACTGCCTCTAAGCCTTAAATTCAACCCCGAATCTCATGGCGAACTTTGTTTTTCGATTTGACCTCATTGGGTCTGGCCCATCCCGGGAGGTTTTCCTGACTCCGCGGTCAGGAATTTTTTGATTTTTGGGCCAATAATTATGCCGTCCCAAATCAAGCACCCAGAAGTGCCTCTAAGCCTTAAATTCAACCCCGAATCTCATGGCGGACTTCGTCTTTCAATTTGACCTGATTCGGTCCGGCCCATCCCGTGATGTTTTCCTAACTCCGCGGTCAGGAATTTTTTGATTTTTGGGCCAAATATATGCCATCCCAAATCAAGCATCCAAAAGTGCCTCTAAGCCTTAAATTCAACTCCGAACCTCATGACGGACTTCGTCTTTCGATTTGACCTCATTGGGTCTGGCCCATCCCGGGAGGTTTTCCTGACTCGGAGGTCTGGAATTTTTTGATTTTTGGGCCAAAAATTATGCCGTCCCAAATCAAGCATCCAAAAGTGCCTCTAAGCCTTAAATTCAACCCCGAATCTCATGGCGGACTTTGTTTTTCGATTTGACCTCATTGGGTCTGGCCCATCCCGGGAGGTTTTCCTAACTCCGCGGTCAGGAATTTTTTGATTTTTTGGCCAAAAATTATGCCGTCCCAAATCAAGCATCCAGAAGTGCCTCTAAGCCTTAAATTCAACCCCGAATCTCATGGCGGACTTCGTCTTTCAATTTGACCTGATTCGGTCCGGCCCATCCCGTGATGTTTTCCTAACTCCGCGGTCAGGAATTTTTTGATTTTTGGGCCAATAATTATGCCGTCCCAAATCAAGCACCCAGAAGTGCCTCTAAGCCTTAAATTCAACCCCGAATCTCATGGCGGACTTCGTCTTTCAATTTGACCTGATTCGGTCCGGCCCATCCCGTGATGTTTTCCTAACTCCGCGGTCAGGAATTTTTTGATTTTTGGGCCAAAAATTATGCCGTCCCAAATCAAGCATCCAGAAGTGCCTCTAAGCCTTAAATTCAACCCCGAATCTCATGGCGGACTTTGTTTTTCACTTTGACCTGATTTTCTCCGGCCCATCCCGTGATGTTTTCCTGACTCCGCGGTCAGGAATTTTTTGATTTTTGGGCCAAAAATTATGCCGTCCCAAATCAAGCATCCAAAAGTGCCTCTAAGACTTAAATTCAAACCCGAATCTCATGGTGGACTTTGTTTTACAATTTGACCTGATTCGGTCCGGCCCATCCCGGGAGGTTTTCCTGACTCGGAGGTCAGGAATTTTTTGATTTTTGGGCCAAAAATTATGCCTTCCCAAATCAAGCATCCAAAAGTGCCTCTAAGCCTTAAATTCAACCCCGAATCTCATGGCGGACTTCGTCTTTCAATTCGACCTGTTTTGGTCCGGCCCAACCCAGGATGTTTTCCTGACTCGGAGGTCAGGAATTTTTTGATTTTTGGGCCAAAAATTATGCCGTCCCAAATCAAGCATCCAAAAGTGCCTCTAAGCCTTAAATTCAACCCCGAATCTCACGGCGGACTTTGTTTTTCGATTTGACCTCATTGGGTCTAGCCCATCCCGGGAGGTTTTCCTAACTCCGCGGTCAGGATTTTTTGATTTTTTGGCAAAAAATTATGCCGTCCCAAATCAAGCATCCAGAAGTGCCTCTAAGCCTTAAATTCAACCCCAAACCTCATGGCGGACTTTGTTTTTCACTTTGACCTGATTTTCTCCGGCCCATCCCAGGAGGTTTTCCTGACTCCGCGTTCAGGAATTTTTTGATTTTTGGGCCAAATATATGCCGTCCCAAATCAAGCATCCAAAAGTGCCTCTAAGCCTTAAATTCAACCCCGAACCTCATGGTGGACTTTGTTTTTCAATTTGACCTGATTCGGTCCGGCCCATCCCGGGATGTTTTCCTGACTCCGCGGTCAGGAATTTTTTCATTTTTGGGCCAAAAATTATGCCGTCCCAAATCAAGCATCCAAAAGTGCCTCAAAGCCTTAAATTCAACCCCGAATCTCATGGCGGACTTTGTTTTCCAATTTTACCTGATTCGGTACGGTCCATCCCGGGAGGTTTTCCTGACTCAGAGGTCAGGAATTTTTTGATTTTTGGGCCAAAAATTATGCCGTCCCAAATCAAGCATCCAAAAGTGCCTCTAAGCCTTAAATTCAACCCGAATCTCACGGCGGACTTTGTTTTTCGATTTGACCTCATTGGGTCTAGCACATCCCGGGAGGTTTTCCTAACTCCGCGGTCAGGAATTTTTTGATTTTTGGGCCAAAAATTATGCTGTCCCAAATCAAACATCCAGAACTGCCTCTAAGCCTTAAACTCAACCCCGAATCTCATGGTGGACTTTGTTTTTCAATTTGACCTGATTCGGTCCGGCCCATCCCGGGAGGTTTTCCTGACTCCGCGGTCAGGAATTTTTTGATTTTTGGGCCAAATATATGCCATCCCAAATCAAGCATCCAAAAGTGCCTCTAAGCCTTAAATTCAACTCCGAACCTCATGACGGACTTCGTCTTTCGATTTGACCTCATTGGGTCTGGCCCATCCCGGGAGGTTTTCCTGACTCGGAGGTCTGGAATTTTTTGATTTTTGGGCCAAAAATTATGCCGTCCCAAATCAAGCATCCAAAAGTGCCTCTAAGCCTTAAATTCAACCCCGAATCTCATGGCGGACTTTGTTTTTCGATTTGACCTCATTGGGTCTGGCCCATCCCGGGAGGTTTTCCTAACTCCGCGGTCAGGAATTTTTTGATTTTTTGGCCAAAAATTATGCCGTCCCAAATCAAGCATCCAGAAGTGCCTCTAAGCCTTAAATTCAACCCCGAATCTCATGGTGGACTTTCTTTTTCACTTTGACCTGATTTTCTCCGGCCCATCTCAGGAGGTTTTCCTGACTCCGCGGTCAGGAATTTTTTGATTTTTGGGCCAAATATATGCCGTCCCAAATCAAGCATCCAAAAGTGCCTCTAAGCCTTAAATTCAACCCCGAACCTCATGGTGGACTTTGTTTTTCAATTTGACCTGATTCGGTCCGGCCCATCCCGGGATGTTTTCCTGACTCCGCGGTCAGGAATTTCTTTCATTTTTGGGCCAAAAATTATGCCGTCCCAAATCAAGCATCCAAAAGTGCCTCTAAGCCTTAAATTCAACCCCGAATCTCACGGCGGACTTTGTTTTTTGATTTGACCTCATTGGGTCTGGCACATCCCGGGAGGTTTTCCTAACTCCGCGGTCAGGAATTTTTTGATTTTTGGGCCAAAAATTATGCCGTCCCAAATCAAACATCCAGAACTGCCTCTAAGCCTTAAATTCAACCCCGAATCTCATGGCGAACTTTGTTTTTCGATTTGACCTCATTGGGTCTGGCCCATCCCGGGAGGTTTTCCTGACTCCGCGGTCAGGAATTTTTTCATTTTTGGGCCAAAAATTATGCCGTCCCAAATCAAGCATCCAAAAGTGCCTCTAAGCCTTAAACTCAACCCCGAATCTCATGGTGGACTTCGTTTTTCAATTTGACCTGATTCGGTCCGGCCCATCCCGGGAGGTTTTCCTATCTCCGCGGTCAGGAATTTTTTGATTTTTGGGCCAAATATATGCCATCCCAAATCAAGCATCCAAAAGTGCCTCTAAGCCTTAAATTCAACCCCGAACCTCATGACGGACTTTGTTTTTCAATTTGACCTCATTGGGTCTGGCACACCCCGGGAGGTTTTCCTGACTCGGAGGTCTGGAATTTTTTGATTTTTGGGCCAAAAATTATGCCGTCCCAAATCAAGCATCCAAAAGTGCCTCTAAGCCTTAAATTCAACCCCGAATCTCATGGCGGACTTTGTTTTTCGATTTGACCTCATTGGGTCTGGCCCATCCCGGGAGGTTTTCCTAACTCCGCGGTCAGGAATTTTTTGATTTTTGGGCCAAAAATTATGCCGTCCCAAATCAAGCATCCAGAAGTGCCTCTAAGCCTTAAATTCAACCCCGAATCTCATGGCGAACTTTGTTTTTCGATTTGACCTCATTGGGTCTGGCCCATCCCGGGAGGTTTTCCTGACTCCGCGGTCAGGAATTTTTTCATTTTTGGGCGAAAAATTATGCCATCCCAAATCAAGCATCCAAAAGTGCCTCTAAGCCTTAAATTCAACCCCGAATCTCACGGCGGACTTTGTTTTTTGATTTGACCTCATTGGGTCTGGCACATCCCGGGAGGTTTTCCTAACTCCGCGGTCAGGAATTTTTTTATTTTTGGGCCAAAAATTATGCCGTCCCAAATCAAGCATCCAGAACTGCCTCAAAGCCTTAAATTCAACCCCGAATCTCATGGCGAACTTTGTTTTTCGATTTGACCTCATTGGGTCTGGCCCATCCCGGGAGGTTTTCCTGACTCCGCGGTCAGGAATTTTTTCATTTTTGGGCCAAAAATTATGCCGTCCCAAATCAAGCATCCAAAAGTGCCTCTAAGCCTTAAACTCAACCCCGAATCTCATGGTGGACTTTGTTTTTCAATTTGACCTGATTCGGTCCGGCCCATCCCGGGAGGTTTTCCTAACTCCGCGGTCAGGAATTTTTTGATTTTTGGGCCAAATATATTCCATCCCAAATCAAGCATCCAAAAGTGCCTCTAAGCCTTAAATTCAACCCCGAACCTCATGACGGACTTTGTTTTTCAATTTCACCTCATTGGGTCTGGCACACCCCGGGAGGTTTTCCTGACTCCGCGGTCAGGAATTTTTTGATTTTTGGGCCAAAAATTATGCCGTCCCAAATCAAGCATCCAGAAGTGCCTCTAAGCCTTAAATTCAACCCCGAATCTCATGGCGGACTTCGTCTTTCAATTTGACCTCATTGGGTCCGGCCCATCCCGTGATGTTTTCCTAACTCCGCGGTCAGGAATTTTTTGATTTTTGGGCCAAAAATTATGCCGTCCCAAATCAAGCATCCAGAAGTGCCTCTAAGCCTTAAATTCAACCCCGATTCTCATGGCGGACTTTGTTTTTCACTTTGACCTGATTTTCTCCGGCCCATCCCGGGATGTTTTCCTGACTCCGCGGTCAGGAATTTTTTCATTTTTGGGCCAAAAATTATGCCGTCCCAAATCAAGCATCCAAAAGTGCCTCTAAGCCTTAAATTCAACCCCGAATCTCATGGCGGACTTTGTTTTCCAATTTTACCTGATTCGGTACGGTCCATCCCGGGAGGTTTTCCTGACTCAGAGGTCAGGAATTTTTTCATTTTTGGGCCAAAAATTATGCCGTCCCAAATCAAGCATCCAAAAGTGCCTCTAAGCCTTAAATTCAACCCCGAATCTCACGGCGGACTTTGTTTTTTGATTTGACCTCATTGGGTCTGGCACATCCCGGGAGGTTTTCCTAACTCCGCGGTCAGGAATTTTTTGATTTTTGGGCCAAATATATGCCATCCCAAATCAAGCATCCAAAAGTGCCTCTAAGCCTTAAATTCAACCCCGAACCTCATGACGGACTTTGTTTTTCAATTTCACCTCATTGGCTCTGGCCCATCCCGGGAGGTTTTCCTGACTCGGAGGTCTGGAATTTTTTGATTTTTGGGCCAAAAATTATGCCGTCCAAAATCAAGCATCCAGAAGTGCCTCTAAGCCTTAAATTCAACCCCGAATCTCATGGCGGACTTTGTTTTTCACTTTGACCTGATTTTCTCCGGCCCATCCCAGGAGGTTTTCCTGACTCCGCGGTCAGGAATTTTTTGATTTTTGGGCCAAATATATGCCGTCCAAAATCAAGCATCCAAAAGTGCCTCTAAGCCTTAAATTCAACCCCGATTCTCATGGCGGACTTTGTTTTTCACTTTGACCTGATTTTCTCCGGCCCATCCCGGGATGTTTTCCTGACTCCGCGGTCAGGAATTTTTTCATTTTTGGGCCAAAAATTATGCCGTCCCAAATCAAGCATCCAAAAGTGCCTCTAAGCCTTAAATTCAACCCCGAATCTCATGGCGGACTTTGTTTTCCAATTTTACCTGATTCGGTACGGTCCATCCCGGGAGGTTTTCCTGACTCAGAGGTCAGGAATTTTTTGATTTTTGGGCCAAAAATTATGCCGTCCCAAATCAAGCATCCAAAAGTGCCTCTAAGCCTTAAATTCAACCCCGTATCTCACGGCGGACTTTGTTTTTTGATTTGACCTCATTGGGTCTGGCACATCCCGGGAGGTTTTCCTAACTCCGCGGTCAGGAATTTTTTGATTTTTGGGCCAAAAATTATGCCGTCCCAAATCAAACATCCAGAACTGCCTCTAAGCCTTAAATTCAACCCCGAATCTCATGGCGAACTTTGTTTTTCGATTTGACCTCATTGGGTCTGGCCCATCCCGGGAGGTTTTCCTGACTCCGCGGTCAGGAATTTTTTCATTTTTGGGCCAAAAATTATGCCGTCCCAAATCAAGCATCCAAAAGTGCCTCTAAGCCTTAAACTCAACCCCGAATCTCATGGTGGACTTTGTTTTTCAATTTGACCTGATTCGGTCCGGCCCATCCCGGGAGGTTTTCCTAACTCCGCGGTCAGGAATTTTTTGATTTTTGGGCCAAATATATGCCATCCCAAATCAAGCATCCAAAAGTGCCTCTAAGCCTTAAATTCAACCCCGAACCTCATGACGGACTTTGTTTTTCAATTTCACCTCATTGGCTCTGGCCCATCCCGGGAGGTTTTCCTGACTCGGAGGTCGGGAATTTTTTGATTTTTGGGCCAAAAATTATGCCGTCCAAAATCAAGCATCCAGAAGTGCCTCTAAGCCTTAAATTCAACCCCGAATCTCATGGCGGACTTTGTTTTTCACTTTGACCTGATTTTCTCCGGCCCATCCCAGGAGGTTTTCCTGACTCCGCGGTCAGGAATTTTTTGATTTTTGGGCCAAATATATGCCGTCCAAAATCAAGCATCCAAAAGTGCCTCTAAGCCTTAAATTCAACCCCGAACCTCATGGTGGACTTTGTTTTCCAATTTTACCTGATTCGGTCCGGCCCATCTCGGGATGTTTTCCTGACTCCGCGGTCAGGAATTTTTTCATTTTTGGGCCAAAAATTATGCCGTCCCAAATCAAGCATCCAAAAGTGCCTCTAAGCCTTAAATTCAACCCCGAATCTCATGGCGGACTTTGTTTTCCAATTTTACCTGATTCGGTACGGTCCATCCCGGGAGGTTTTCCTGACTCAGAGGTCAGGAATTTTTTGATTTTTGGGCCAAAAATTATGCCGTCCCAAATCAAACATCCAGAACTGTCTCTAAGCCTTAAATTCAACCCCGAATCTCATGGCGAACTTTGTTTTTCGATTTGACCTCATTGGGTCTGGCCCATCCCGGGAGGTTTTCCTGACTCCGCGGTCAGGAATTTTTTCATTTTTGGGCCAAAAATTATGCCGTCCCAAATCAAGCATCCAAAACTGCCTCTAAGCCTTAAACTCAACCCCGAATCTCATGGTGGACTTTGTTTTTCAATTTGACCTGATTCGGTCCGGCCCATCCCGGGAGGTTTTCCTAACTCCGCGGTCAGGAATTTTTTGATTTTTGGGCCAAATATATTCCATCCCAAATCAAGCATCCAAAAGTGCCTCTAAGCCTTAAATTCAACCCCGAACCTCATGACGGACTTTGTTTTTCAATTTCACCTCATTGGGTCTGGCACACCCTGGGAGGTTTTCCTGACTCCGCGGTCAGGAATTTTTTGATTTTTGGGCCAAAAATTATGCCGTCCCAAATCAAGCATCCAGAAGTGCCTCTAAGCCTTAAATTCAACCCAGAATCTCATGGCGGACTTCGTCTTTCAATTTGACCTCATTGGGTCCGGCCCATCCCGTGATGTTTTCCTAACTCCGCGGTCAGGAATTTTTTGATTTTTGGGCCAAAAATTATGCCGTCCCAAATCAAGCATCCAGAAGTGCCTCTAAGCCTTAAATTCAACCCCGAATCTCATGGCAGACTTTGTTTTTCACTTTGACCTGATTTTCTCCGGCCCATCCCGGGATGTTTTCCTGACTCCGCGGTCAGGAATTTTTTGATTTTTGGGCCAAAAATTATGCCGTCCAAAATCAAGCATCCAGAAGTGCCTCTAAGCCTTAAATTCAACCCCGAATCTCATGGCGGACTTTGTTTTTCACTTTGACCTGATTTTCTCCGGCCCATCCCAGGAGGTTTTCCTGACTCCGCGGTCAGGAATTTTTTGATTTTTGGGCCAAATATATGCCGTCCAAAGTCAAGCATCCAAAAGTGCCTCTAAGCCTTAAATTCAACCCCGAACCTCATGGTGGACTTTGTTTTCCAATTTTACCTGATTCGGTCCGGCCCATCTCGGGATGTTTTCCTGACTCCGCGGTCAGGAATTTTTTCATTTTTGGGCCAAAAATTATGCCGTCCCAAATCAAGCATCCAAAAGTGCCTCTAAGCCTTAAATTCAACCCCGAATCTCATGGCGGACTTTGTTTTCCAATTTTACCTGATTCGGTACGGTCCATCCCGGGAGGTTTTCCTGACTCAGAGGTCAGGAATTTTTTGATTTTTGGGCCAAAAATTATGCCGTCCCAAATCAAGCATCCAAAAGTGCCTCTAAGCCTTAAATTCAACCCCGAACCTCATGACGGACTTTGTTTTTCAATTTCACCTCATTGGGTCTGGCACACCCCGGGAGGTTTTCCTGACTCCGCGGTCAGGAATTTTTTGATTTTTGGGCCAAAAATTATGCCGTCCCAAATCAAGCATCCAAAAGTGCCTCTAAGCCTTAAATTCAACCCCGAATTTCATGGCGGACTTCGTCTTTCAATTTGACCTGATTCGGTCCGGCCCATCCCGGGAGGTTTTCCTGAGTCCGCGGTCAGGAATTTTTTCATTTTTGGGCCAAAAATTATGCCGTCCCAAATCAAGCATCCAGAAGTGCCTCTAAGCCTTAAATTCAACCCCGAATCTCATGTCGGACTTTGTTTTTCAATTTGACCTGATTGGGTCCGGCCCATCCCGGGATGTTTTCCTAACTCCGCGGTCAGGAATTTTTTGATTTTTGGGCCAAAAATTATGCCGTCCCAAATCAAGGATCCAGAAGTGCCTCTAAGCCTTAAATTCAACCCCAAACCTCATGGCGGACTTTGTTTTTCACTTTGACCTGATTTTCTCCGGCCCATCCCAGGAGGTTTTCCAGACTCCGCGGTCAGGAATTTTTTGATTTTTGGGCCAAATATATGCCGTCCCAAATGAAGCATCCAAAAGTGCCTCTAAGCCTTAAATTCAACCCCGAATCTCATGGCGGACTTTGTTTTTCAATTTGACCTCATTGGGTCTGGCACACCCCGGGATGTTTTCCTGACTCCGCGGTCAGGAATTTTTTGATTTTTGGGCCAAAAATTATGCCGTCCCAAATCAAGCATCCAGAAGTGCCTCTAAGCCTTAAATTCAACCCCGAATCTCATGGCGGACTTCGTCTTTCAATTTGACCTCATTGGGTCCGGCCCATCCCGTGATGTTTTCCTAACTCCGCGGTCAGGAATTTTTTGATTTTTGGGCCAAAAATTATGCCGTCCCAAATCAAGCATCCAGAAGTGCCTCTAAGCCTTAAATTCAACCCCGAATCTCATGGCGGACTTTGTTTTACAATTTGACCTGATTCGGTCCGGCCCATCCCGGGAGGTTTTCCTGACTCGGAGGTCAGGAATTTTTTGATTTTTGGGCCAAAAATTATGCCTTCCCAAATCAAGCATCCAAAAGTGCCTCTAAGCCTTAAATTCAACCCCGAATCTCATGGCGGACTTCGTCTTTCAATTTGACCTGTTTCGGTCTGGCCCATCCCAGGATCTTTTCCTGACTCGGAGGTCAGGAATTTTTTGATTTTTGGGCCAAAAATTATGCCGTCCCAAATCAAGCATCCAAAAGTGCCTGTAAGCCTCAAATTCAACCCCGAATCTCACGGCGGACTTTGTTTTTCGATTTGACCTCATTGGGTCTGGCACATCCCGGGAGGTTTTCCTAACTCCGCGGTCAGGAATTTTTTAATTTTTGGGCCAAAAATTATGCCGTCCCAAATCAAGCATCCAGAAGTGCCTCTAAGCCTTAAATTCAACCCCGAATCTCATGGCGAACTTTTTTTTTCGATTTGACCTCGTTGGGTCTGGCCCATCCCGGGAGGTTTTCCAGACTCGGAGGTCTGGAATTTTTTGATTTTTGGGCCAAAAATTATGCCGTCCCAAATCAAGCATCCAGAAGTGCCTCTAAGCCTTAAATTCAACCCCGAATCTCATGCCGGACTTTGTTTTTCAATTTGACCTCATTGGGTTCAGCCGATCCCGGGATGTTTTCCTAAATCCGCGGTCAGGAATTTTTTGATTTTTGGGCCAAAAATTATGCCGTCCCAAATCAAGCATCCAAAAGTGCCTCTAAGCCTTAAATTCAATCCCGAATCTCATGGCGGACTTTGTTTTTCGATTTGACCTCATTGGGTCTGGCCCATCCCGGGAGGTTTTCCTAACTCTGCGGTCAGGAATTTTTTGATTTTTTGGCCAAAAATTATGCTGTCCCAAATCAAGCATCCAGAAGTGCCTCTAAGCCTTAAATTCAACCCCAAACCTCATGGCGGACTTTGTTTTTCACTTTGACCTGATTTTCTCCGGCCCATCCCAGGAGGTTTTCCTGACTCCGCGGTCAGGAATTTTTTGATTTTTGGGCCAAATATATGCCGTCCCAAATCAAGCATCCAAAAGTGCCTCTAAGCCTTAAATTCAACCCCGAATATCATGGCGGACTTTGTTTTTCAATTTGACCTCATTGGCTCTGGCACACCCCGATAGGTTTTCCTGACTCCGCGGTCAGGAATTTTTTGATTTTTGGGCCAAAAATTATGCCGTCCCAAATCAAGCATCCAGAAGTGCCTCTAAGCCTTAAATTCAACCCCGAATCTCATGGCGGACTTCGTCTTTCAATTTGACCTCATTGGGTCCGGCCCATCCCGTGATGTTTTCCTAACTCCGCGGTCAGGAATTTTTTGATTTTTGGGCCAAAAATTATGCCGTCCCAAATCAAGCATCCAGAAGTGCCTCTAAGCCTTAAATTCAACCCCGAATCTCATGGCGGACTTTGTTTTACAATTTGACCTGATTCGGTCCGGCCCATCCCGGGAGGTTTTCCTGACTCGGAGGTCAGGAATTTTTTGATTTTTGGGCCAAAAATTATGCCTTCCCAAATCAAGCATCCAAAAGTGCCTCTAAGCCTTAAATTCAACCCCGAATCTCATGGCGGACTTCGTCTTTCAATTTGACCTCGTTGGGTCTGGCCCATCCCGGGAGGTTTTCCAGACTCGGAGGTCTGGAATTTTTTGATTTTTGGGCCAAAAATTATGCCGTCCCAAATCAAGCATCCAGAAGTGCCTCTAAGCCTTAAATTCAACCCCGAATCTCATGGCGGACTTTGTTTTTCAATTTGACCTCATTGGGTCTGGCACACCCCGGGATGTTTTCCTGACTCCGCGGTCAGGAATTTTTTGATTTTTGGGCCAAAAATTATGCCGTCCCAAATCAAGCATCCAGAAGTGCCTCTAAGCCTTAAATTCAACCCCGAATCTCATGGCGGACTTCGTCTTTCAATTTGACCTCATTGGGTCCGGCCCATCCCGTGATGTTTTCCTAACTCCGCGGTCAGGAATTTTTTGATTTTTGGGCCAAAAATTATGCCGTCCCAAATCAAGCATCCAGAAGTGCCTCTAAGCCTTAAATTCAACCCCGAATCTCATGGCGGACTTTGTTTTACAATTTGACCTGATTCGGTCCGGCCCATCCCGGGAGGTTTTCCTGACTCGGAGGTCAGGAATTTTTTGATTTTTGGGCCAAAAATTATGCCTTCCCAAATCAAGCATCCAAAAGTGCCTCTAAGCCTTAAATTCAACCCCGAATCTCATGGCGGACTTCGTCTTTCAATTTGACCTGTTTCGGTCTGGCCCATCCCAGGATCTTTTCCTGACTCGGAGGTCAGGAATTTTTTGATTTTTGGGCCAAAAATTATGCCGTCCCAAATCAAGCATCCAAAAGTGCCTGTAAGCCTCAAATTCAACCCCGAATCTCACGGCGGACTTTGTTTTTCGATTTGACCTCATTGGGTCTGGCACATCCCGGGAGGTTTTCCTAACTCCGCGGTCAGGAATTTTTTAATTTTTGGGCCAAAAATTATGCCGTCCCAAATCAAGCATCCAGAAGTGCCTCTAAGCCTTAAATTCAACCCCGAATCTCATGGCGAACTTTTTTTTTCGATTTGACCTCGTTGGGTCTGGCCCATCCCGGGAGGTTTTCCAGACTCGGAGGTCTGGAATTTTTTGATTTTTGGGCCAAAAATTATGCCGTCCCAAATCAAGCATCCAGAAGTGCCTCTAAGCCTTAAATTCAACCCCGAATCTCATGCCGGACTTTGTTTTTCAATTTGACCTCATTGGGTTCAGCCGATCCCGGGATGTTTTCCTAAATCCGCGGTCAGGAATTTTTTGATTTTTGGGCCAAAAATTATGCCGTCCCAAATCAAGCATCCAAAAGTGCCTCTAAGCCTTAAATTCAATCCCGAATCTCATGGCGGACTTTGTTTTTCGATTTGACCTCATTGGGTCTGGCCCATCCCGGGAGGTTTTCCTAACTCTGCGGTCAGGAATTTTTTGATTTTTTGGCCAAAAATTATGCTGTCCCAAATCAAGCATCCAGAAGTGCCTCTAAGCCTTAAATTCAACCCCAAACCTCATGGCGGACTTTGTTTTTCACTTTGACCTGATTTTCTCCGGCCCATCCCAGGAGGTTTTCCTGACTCCGCGGTCAGGAATTTTTTGATTTTTGGGCCAAATATATGCCGTCCCAAATCAAGCATCCAAAAGTGCCTCTAAGCCTTAAATTCAACCCCGAATATCATGGCGGACTTTGTTTTTCAATTTGACCTCATTGGCTCTGGCACACCCCGATAGGTTTTCCTGACTCCGCGGTCAGGAATTTTTTGATTTTTGGGCCAAAAATTATGCCGTCCCAAATCAAGCATCCAGAAGTGCCTCTAAGCCTTAAATTCAACCCCGAATCTCATGGCGGACTTCGTCTTTCAATTTGACCTCATTGGGTCCGGCCCATCCCGTGATGTTTTCCTAACTCCGCGGTCAGGAATTTTTTGATTTTTGGGCCAAAAATTATGCCGTCCCAAATCAAGCATCCAGAAGTGCCTCTAAGCCTTAAATTCAACCCCGAATCTCATGGCGGACTTTGTTTTACAATTTGACCTGATTCGGTCCGGCCCATCCCGGGAGGTTTTCCTGACTCGGAGGTCAGGAATTTTTTGATTTTTGGGCCAAAAATTATGCCTTCCCAAATCAAGCATCCAAAAGTGCCTCTAAGCCTTAAATTCAACCCCGAATCTCATGGCGGACTTCGTCTTTCAATTTGACCTCGTTGGGTCTGGCCCATCCCGGGAGGTTTTCCAGACTCGGAGGTCTGGAATTTTTTGATTTTTGGGCCAAAAATTATGCCGTCCCAAATCAAGCATCCAGAAGTGCCTCTAAGCCTTAAATTCAACCCCGAATCTCATGCCGGACTTTGTTTTTCAATTTGACCTCATTGGGTCCAGCCGATCCCGGGATGTTTTCCTAAATCCGCGGTCAGGAATTTTTTGATTTTTGGGCCAAAAATTATGCCGTCCCAAATCAAGCATCCAGAAGTGCCTCTAAGCCTTAAATTCAACCCCAAACCTCATGGCGGACTTTGTTTTTCACTTTGACCTGATTTTCTCCGGCCCATCCCAGGAGGTTTTCCTGACTCCGCGGTCAGGAATTTTTTGATTTTTGGGCCAAATATATGCCGTCCCAAATCAAGCATCCAAAAGTGCCTCTAAGCCTTAAATTCAACCCCGAATATCATGGCGGACTTTGTTTTTCAATTTGACCTCATTGGCTCTGGCACACCCCGATAGGTTTTCCTGACTCCGCGGTCAGGAATTTTTTGATTTTTCGGCCAAAAATTATGCCGTCCCAAATCAAGCATCCAGAAGTGCCTCTAAGCCTTAAATTCAACCCCAAATCTCATGGCGGACTTTGTTTTTCACTTTGACCTGATTTTCTCCGGCCCATCCCAGGAGGTTTTCCTGACTCCGCGGTCAGGAATTTTTTGATTTTTGGGCCAAAAATTATGCCGTCCGAAATCAAGCATCCAGAAGTGCCTCTAAGCCTTAAATTCAACCCCGAATCTCATGGCGGACTTCGTCTTTCAATTTGACCTCATTGGGTCCGGCCCATCCCGTGATGTTTTCCTAACTCCGCGGTCAGGAATTTTTTGATTTTTGGGCCAAAAATTATGCCGTCCCAAATCAAGCATCCAGAAGTGCCTCTAAGCCTTAAATTCAACCCCGAATCTCATGGCAGACTTTGTTTTTCACTTTGACCTGATTTTCTCCGGCCCATCCCGGGATGTTTTCCTGACTCCGCGGTCAGGAATTTTTTGATTTTTGGGCCAAAAATTATGCCGTCCAAAATCAAGCATCCAGAAGTGCCTCTAAGCCTTAAATTCAACCCCGAATCTCATGGCGGACTTTGTTTTTCACTTTGACCTGATTTTCTCCGGCCCATCCCAGGAGGTTTTCCTGACTCCGCGGTCAGGAATTTTTTGATTTTTGGGCCAAATATATGCCGTCCAAAGTCAAGCATCCAAAAGTGCCTCTAAGCCTTAAATTCAACCCCGAACCTCATGGTGGACTTTGTTTTCCAATTTTACCTGATTCGGTCCGGCCCATCTCAGGATGTTTTCCTGACTCCGCGGTCAGGAATTTTTTCATTTTTGGGCCAAAAATTATGCCGTCCCAAATCAAGCATCCAAATGTGCCTCTAAGCCTTAAATTCAACCCCGAATCTCATGGCGGACTTTGTTTTCCAATTTTACCTGATTCGGTACGGTCCATCCCGGGAGGTTTTCCTGACTCAGAGGTCAGGAATTTTTTGTTTTTTGGGCCAAAAATTATGCCGTCCCAAATCAAGCATCCAAAAGTGCCTCTAAGCCTTAAATTCAACCCCGAACCTCATGACGGACTTTGTTTTTCAATTTCACCTCATTGGGTCTGGCACACCCCGATAGGTTTTCCTGACTCCGCGGTCAGGAATTTTTTGATTTTTGGGCCAAAAATTATGCCGTCCCAAATCAAGCATCAGAAATCAAGCGGTCAGAAATCAAGCATCCAAATGTGCCTCTAAGCCTTAAATTCAACCCCGAATCTCATGGCGGACTTTGTTTTCCAATTTTACCTGATTCGGTACGGTCCATCCCGGGAGGTTTTCCTGACTCAGAGGTCAGGAATTTTTTGATTTTTGGGCCAAAAATTATGCCGTCCCAAATCAAGCATCCAAAAGTGCCTCTAAGCCTTAAATTCAACCCCGAACCTCATGACGGACTTTGTTTTTCAATTTGACCTCATTGGGTCCGGCCCATCCCGTGATGTTTTCCTAACTCCGCTGGCAGGAATTTTTTGATTTTTAGGCCAAAAATTATGCCGTCCCAAATCAAGCATCCAGAAGTGCCTCTAAGCCTTAAATTCAACCCCGAATCTCATGGCGGACTTTGTTTTTCACTTTGACGTGATTTTCTCCGGCCCATCCCTGGAGGTTTTCCTGACTCCGCGGTCAGGAATTTTTTGATTTTTGGGCCAAATATATGCCGTCCCAAATGAAGCATCCAAAAGTGCCTCTAAGCCTTAAATTCAACCCCGAATCTCATGGAGGACTTTGTTTTTCAATTTGACCTCATTGGGTCTGGCACACCCCGGGAGGTTTTCCTGACTCCGCGGTCAGGAATTTTTTGATTTTTGGGCCAAAAATTATGCCGTCCCAAATCAAGCATCCAGAAGTGCCTCTAAGCCTTAAATTCAACCCCGAATCACATGGCGGACTTCGTCTTTCAATTTGACCTCATTGGGTCCGGCCCATCCCGTGATGTTTTCCTAACTCCGCGGTCAGGAATTTTTTGATTTTTGGGCCAAAAATTATGCCGTCCCAAATCAAGCATCCAAAAGTGCCTCTAAGCCTTAAATTCAAACCCGAATCTCATGGTGGACTTTGTTTTACAATTTGACCTGTTTCGGTCCGGCCCATCCCGGGAGGTTTTCCTGACTCGGAGGTCAGGAATTTTTTGATTTTTGGGCCAAAAATTATGCCTTCCCAAATCAAGCATCCAAAAGTGCCTCTAAGCCTTAAATTCAACCCCGAATCTCATGGCGGACTTCGTCTTTCAATTTGACCTGTTTCGGTCTGGCCCATCCCAGGATGTTTTCCTGACTCGGAGGTCAGGAATTTTTTGATTTTTGGGCCAAAAATTATGCCGTCCCAAATCAAGCATCCAAAAGTGCCTGTAAGCCTCAAATTCAACCCCGAATCTCACGGCGGACTTTGTTTTTCGATTTGACCTCATTGTGTCTGGCACATCCCGGGAGGTTTTCCTAACTCCGCGGTCAGGAATTTTTTAATTTTTTGGCCAAAAATTATGCCGTCCCAAATCAAGCATCCAGAAGTGCCTCTAAGCCTTAAATTCAACCCCGAATCTCATGGCGAACTTTGTTTTTCGATTTCACCTGGTTGGGTCTGGCCCATCCCGGGAGGTTTTCCAGACTCGGAGGTCTGGAATTTTTTGATTTTTGGGCCAAAAATTATGCCGTCCCAAATCAAGCATCCAAAAGTGCCTCTAAGCCTTAAATTCAACCCCGAATCTCATGGCGGACTTTGTTTTTCGATTTGACCTCATTGGGTCTGGCCCATCCCGGGAGGTTTTCCTAACTCCGCGGTCAGGAATTTTTTGATTTTTTGGCCAAAAATTATGCTGTCCCAAATCAAGCATCCAGAAGTGCCTCTAAGCCTTAAATTCAACCCCAAACCTCATGGCGGACTTTGTTTTTCACTTTGACCTGATTTTCTCCGGCCCATCCCAGGAGGTTTTCCTGACTCCGCGGTCAGGAATTTTTTGATTTTTGGGCCAAATATATGCCGTCCCAAATCAAGCATCCAAAAGTGCCGCTAAGCCTTAAATTCAACCCCGAATATCATGGCGGACTTTGTTTTTCAATTTGACCTCATTGGCTCTGGCACACCCCGATAGGTTTTCCTGACTCCGCGGTCAGGAAGTTTTTGATTTTTGGGCCAAAAATTATGCCGTCCCAAATCAAGCATCCAGAAGTGCCTCTAAGCCTTAAATTCAACCCCGAATCTCATGGCGGACTTCGTCTTTCAATTTGACCTCATTGGGTCCGGCCCATCCCGTGATGTTTTCCTAACTCCGCTGGCAGGAATTTTTTGATTTTTAGGCCAAAAATTATGCCGTCCCAAATCAAGCATCCAGAAGTGCCTCTAAGCCTTAAATTCAACCCCGAATCTCATGGCGGACTTTGTTTTTCACTTTGACCTGATTTTCTCCGGCCCATCCCAGGAGGTTTTCCTGACTCCGCGGTCAGGAATTTTTTGATTTTTGGGCCAAATATATGCCGTCCCAAATGAAGCATCCAAAAGTGCCTCTAAGCCTTAAATTCAACCCCGAATCTCATGGCGGACTTTGTTTTTCAATTTGACCTCATTGGGTCTGGCACACCCCGGGAGGTTTTCCTGACTCCGCGGTCAGGAATTTTTTGATTTTTGGGCCAAAAATTATGCCTTCCCAAATCAAGCATCCAGAAGTGCCTCTAAGCCTTAAATTCAACCCCGAATCTCATGGCGGACTTCGTCTTTCAATTTGACCTCATTGGGTCCGGCCCATCCCGTGATGTTTTCCTAACTCCGCGGTCAGGAATTTTTTGATTTTTGGGCCAAAAATTATGCCGTCCCAAATCAAGCATCCAGAAGTGCCTCTAAGCCTTAAATTCAACCCCGAATCTCATGGCGGACTTTGTTTTTCACTTTGACCTGATTTTCTCCGGCCCATCCCGGGATGTTTTCCTGACTCCGCGGTCAGGAATTTTTTGATTTTTGGGCCAAAAATTATGCTGTCCCAAATCAAGCATCCAAAAGTGCCTCTAAGCCTTAAATTCAAACCCGAATCTCATGGTGGACTTTGTTTTACAATTTGACCTGTTTCGGTCCGGCCCATCCCGGGAGGTTTTCCTGACTCGGAGGTCAGGAATTTTTTGATTTTTGGGCCAAAAATTATGCCTTCCCAAATCAAGCATCCAAAAGTGCCTCTAAGCCTTAAATTCAACCCCGAATCTCATGGCGGACTTCGTCTTTCAATTTGACCTGTTTCGGTCTGGCCCATCCCAGGATGTTTTCCTGACTCGGAGGTCAGGAATTTTTTGATTTTTGGGCCAAAAATTATGCCGTCCCAAATCAAGCATCCAAAAGTGCCTGTAAGCCTCAAATTCAACCCCGAATCTCACGGCGGACTTTGTTTTTCGATTTGACCTCATTGGGTCTGGCACATCCCGGGAGGTTTTCCTAACTCTGCGGTCAAGAATTTTTTAATTTTTGGGCCAAAAATTATGCCGTCTCAAATCAAGCATCCAGAAGTGCCTCTAAGCCTTAAATTCAACCCCGAATCTCATGGCGAACTTTGTTTTTCGATTTGACCTCGTTGGGTCTGGCCCATCCCGGGAGGTTTTCCAGACTCGGAGGTCTGGAATTTTTTGATTTTTGGGCCAAAAATTATGCCGTCCCAAATCAAGCATCCAGAAGTGCCTCTAAGCCTTAAATTCAACCCCGAATCTCATGTCGGACTTTGTTTTTCAATTTGACCTCATTGGGTCCGGCCGATCCCGGGATGGTTTCCTAACTCTGCGGTCAGGAATTTTTTGATTTTTGGGCCAAAAATTATGCCGTCCCAAATCAAGCATCCAGAAGTGCCTCTAAGCCTTAAATTCAACCCCGAATCTCATGGCGGACTTTGTCTTTCAATTTGACCTCATTGGGTCCGGCCCATCCCGTGATGTTTTCCTAACTCCGCTGGCAGGAATTTTTTGATTTTTAGGCAAAAAATTATGCCGTCCCAAATCAAGCATCCAGAAGTGCCTCTAAGCCTTAAATTCAACCCCGAATCTCATGGCGGACTTTGTTTTTCACTTTGACCTGATTTTCTCCGGCCCATCCCAGGAGGTTTTCCTGACTCCGCGTTCAGGAATTTTTTGATTTTTGGGCCAAATATATGCCGTCCCAAATCAAGCATCCAAAAGTGCTTCTAAGTCTTAAACTCAACCCCGAATCTCATGGTGGACTTTGTTTTTCAATTTGACCTGATTTGGTCCGGCCCATCCCGGGAGGTTTTCCTGACTCGGTGGTCAGTAATTTTTTGATTTTCTGGCCAAAAATTATGCCGTCCCAAATCAAGCATCCAAAAGTGCCTCTAAGCCTTAAATTCAACCCCGAATCTCATGGCGGACTTTGTTTTTCGATTTGACCTCATTGGGTCTGGCACATCCCGGGAGGTTTTCCTAACTCCGCGGTCAGGAATTTTTTGATTTTTTGGCCAAAAATTATGCCGTCCCAAATCAAGTATCCTGAAGTGCCTCTAAGCCTTAAATTCAACCCCGAATCTCATGGCGGACTTTGTTTTTCACTTTGACCTGATTTTCTCCGGCCCATCCCGGGAGGTTTTCCTGACTCCGCGTTCAGGAATTTTTTTGATTTTTGGGCCAAATATATGCCGTCCCAAATCAAGCATCCAAAAGTGCTTCTAAGTCTTAAACTCAACCCCGAATCTCATGGTGGACTTTGTTTTTCAATTTGACCTGATTCGGTCCGGCCCATCCCGGGAGGTTTTCCTGACTCCGCGGTCAGGAATTTTTTGATTTTTGGGCCAAAAATTATGCCGTCCCAAATCAAGCATCCAGAAGTGCCTCTAAGCCTTAAAATCAACCCCGAATCTCATGGCGGACTTTGTTTTTCAATTTGACCTCATTGGGTCCGGCACACACCGGGAGGTATTCCTGACTCCGCGGTCAGGAATTTTTTGATTTTTGGGCCAAAAATTATGCCGTCCCAAATCAAGCATCCAGAAGTGCCTCTAAGCCTTAAATTCAACCCCGAATCTCATGGCGGACTTCGTCTTTCAATTTGACCTGATTTTCTCCGGCCCATCCCAGGAGGTTTTCCTGACTCCGCGGTCAGGAATTTTTTGATTTTTGGGCCAAATATATGCCGTCCCAAATCAAGCATCCAAAAGTGCCTCTAAGCCTTAAATTCAACCCCGAATCTCATGGCGGACTTTGTTTTTCAATTTGACCTCTTTGGGTCTGGCACACCCCGGGAGGTTTTCCTGACTCCGCGGTCAGGAATTTTTTGATTTTTGGGCCAAAAATTATGCCGTCCCAAATCAAGCATCCAAAAGTGCCTCTAAGCCTTAAATTCAACCCCGAATCTCATGGCGGACTTTGTTTTCCAATTTTACCTGATTCGGTACGGTCCATCCCGGGAGGTTTTCCTGACTCGGAGGTCAGGAATTTATTTATTTTTGGCCCAATAATTATGCCGTCCCAAATCAAGCATCCAGAAGTGCCTCTAAGCCTTAAATTCAACCCCGAATCTCATGGCGGACTTTGTTTTTCACTTTGACCTGATTTTCTCCGGCCCATCCCGGGATGTTTTCCTGACTCCGCGGTCAGGAATTTTTTGATTTTTGGCCCAAAAATTATGCCGTCCCAAATCAAGCATCCAAAAGTGCCTCTAACCCTTAAATTCAACCCCGAATCTCATGGCGGACTTTGTTTTCCAATTATACCTGATTCGGTTCGGTCCATCCCAGCAGGTTTTCCTGGCTCGGAGGTCAGGAATTTATTGATTTTTGGCCCAATAATTATGCCGTCCCAAATCAAGCATCCAGAAGTGCCTCTAAGCCTTAAATTCAACCCCGAATCTCATGGTGGACTTTGTTTTTCAATTTGACCTCATTGGGTCTGGCCCATCCCGGGAGGTTTTCCTAACTCCGGGGTCAGGAATTTTTTGATTTTTTGGCCAAAAATTATGCCGTCCCAAATCAAGCATCCAGAAGTGCCTCTAAGCCTTAAATTCAACCCCAAACCTCATGGCGGACTTTGTTTTTCACTTTGACCTGATTTTCTCCGGCCCATCCCAGGAGGTTTTCCTGACTCCGCGGTCAGGAATTTTTTGATTTTTGGGCCAAAAATTATGCCGTCCCAAATCAAGCATCCAGAAGTGCCTCTAAGCCTTAAATTCAACCCCGAATCTCATGGCGGACTTCGTCTTTCAATTTGACCTCATTGGGTCCGGCCCATCCCGTGATGTTTTCCTAACTCCGCTGGCAGGAATTTTTTGATTTTTAGGCCAAAAATTATGCCGTCCCAAATCAAGCATCCAGAAGTGCCTCTAAGCCTTAAATTCAACCCCGAATCTCATGGCGGACTTTGTTTTTCACTTTGACCTGATTTTCTCCGGCCCATCCCAGGAGGTTTTCCTGACTCCGCGTTCAGGAATTTTTTTATTTTTGGGCCAAATATATGCCGTCCCAAATCAAGCATCCAAAAGTGCTTCTAAGTCTTAAACTCAACCCCGAATCTCATGGTGGACTTTGTTTTTCAATTTGACCTGATTCGGTCCGGCCCATCCCGGGAGGTTTTCCTGACTCGGAGGTCAGGAATTTTTTGATTTTCTGGCCAAAAATTATGCCGTCCCAAATCAAGCATCCAAAAGTGCCTCTAAGCCTTAAATTCAACCCCGAATCTCATGGCGGACTTTGTTTTTCAATTTGACCTCATTGGGTCCGGCACACACCGGGAGGTTTTCCTGACTCCGCGGTCAGGAATTTTTTGATTTTTGGGCCAAAAATTATGCCGTCCCAAATCAAGCATCCAGAAGTGCCTCTAAGCCTTAAATTCAACCCCGAATCTCATGGCGGACTTCGTCTTTCAATTTGACCTGATTTTCTCCGGCCCATCCCAGGAGGTTTTCCTGACTCCGCGGTCAGGAATTTTTTGATTTTTGGGCCAAATATATGCCGTCCCAAATCAAGCATCCAAAAGTGCCTCTAAGCCTTAAATTCAACCCCGAATCTCATGGCGGCCTTTGTTTTTCAATTTGACCTCTTTGGGTCTGGCACACCCCGGGAGGTTTTCCTGACTCCGCGGTCAGGAATTTTTTGATTTTTGTGCCAAAAATTATGCCGTCCCAAATCAAGCATCCAAAAGTGCCTCTAAGCCTTAAATTCAACCCCGAATCTCATGGCGGACTTTGTTTTCCAATTTTACCTGATTCGGTACGGTCCATCCCGGGAGGTTTTCCTGACTCGGAGGTCAGGAATTTATTTATTTTTGGCCCAATAATTATGCCGTCCCAAATCAAGCATCCAGAAGTGCCTCTAAGCCTTAAATTCAACCCCGAATCTCATGGCGGACTTTGTTTTTCACTTTGACCTGATTTTCTCCGGCCCATTCCGGGATGTTTTCCTGACTCTGCGGTCAGGAATTTTTTGATTTTTGGCCCAAAAATTATGCCGTCCCAAATCAAGCATCCAAAAGTGCCTCTAACCCTTAAATTCAACCCCGAATCTCATGGCGGACTTTGTTTTCCAATTATACCTGATTCGGTTCGGTCCATCCCAGCAGGTTTTCCTGACTCGGAGGTCAGGAATTTATTGATTTTTGGCCCAATAATTATGCCGTCCCAAATCAAGCATCCAGAAGTGCCTCTAAGCCTTAAATTCAACCCCGAATCTCATGGCGGACTTTGTTTTCCAATTTTACCTGATTCGGTACGGTCCATCCCGGGAGGTTTTCCTGACTCGGAGGTCAGGAATTTATTTATTTTTGGCCAAAAATTATGCCGTCCCAAATCAAGCATCCAAAAGTGCCTCTAAGCCTTAAATTCAACCCCAAACCTCATGGCGGACTTTGTTTTTCACTTTGACCTGATTTTCTCTGGCCCATCCCAGGAGGTTTTCCTGACTCCGCGGTCAGGAATTTTTTGATTTTTGGGCCAAAAATTATGCCGTCCCAAATCAAGCATCCAGAAGTGCCTCTAAGCCTTAAATTCAACCCCGAATCTCATGGCGGACTTCGTCTTTCAATTTGACCTCATTGGGTCCGGCCCATCCCGTGATGTTTTCCTAACTCCGCTGGCAGGAATTTTTTGATTTTTAGGCCAAAAATTATGCCGTCCCAAATCAAGCATCCAGAAGTGCCTCCAAGCCTTAAATTCAACCCCGAATCTCATGGCGGACTTTGTTTTTCACTTTGACCTGATTTTCTCCGGCCCATCCCAGGAGGTTTTCCTGACTCCGCGTTCAGGAATTTTTTTATTTTTGGGCCAAATATATGCCGTCCCAAATCAAGCATCCAAAAGTGCTTCTAAGTCTTAAACTCAACCCCGAATCTCATGGTGGACTTTGTTTTTCAATTTGACCTGATTCGGTCCGGCCCATCCCGGGAGGTTTTCCTGACTCGGAGGTCAGGAATTTTTTGATTTTCTGGCCAAAAATTATGCCGTCCCAAATCAAGCATCCAAAAGTGCCTCTAAGCCTTAAATTCAACCCCGAATCTCATGGCGGACTTTGTTTTTCGATTTGACCTCATTGGGTCTGGCCCATCCCGGGAGGTTTTCCTAACTCCGCGGTCAGGAATTTTTTGATTTTTTGGCCAAAAATTATGCCGTCCCAAATCAAGTATCCTGAAGTGCCTCTAAGCCTTAAATTCAACCCCGAATCTCATGGCGGACTTTGTTTTTCACTTTGACCTGATTTTCTCCGGCCCATCCCGGGAGGTTTTCCTGACTCCGCGTTCAGGAATTTTTTGATTTTTGGGCCAAATATATGCCGTCCCAAATCAAGCATCCAAAAGTGCTTCTAAGTCTTAAACTCAAACCCGAATCTCATGGTGGACTTTGTTTTTCAATTTGACCTGATTCGGTCCGGCCCATCCCGGGATGTTTTCCTGACTCCGCGGTCAGGAATTTTTTGATTTTTGGGCCAAATATATGCCGTCCCAAATCAAGCATCCAAAAGTGCCTCTAACCCTTAAATTCAAACCCGAATCTCATGGCGGACTTTGTTTTCCAATTATATCTGATTCGGTTCGGTCCATCCCAGCAGGTTTTCCTGACTCGGAGGTCAGGAATTTATTGATTTTTGGCCCAATAATTATGCCGTCCCAAATCAAGCATCCAGAAGTGCCTCTAAGCCTTAAATTCAACCCCGAATCTCATGGCGGACTTTGTTTTTCGATTTGACCTCATTGGGTCTGGCCCATCCCGGGAGGTTTTCCTAACTCCGCGGTCAGGAATTTTTTGATTTTTTGGCCAAAAATTATGCCGTCCCAAATCAAGTATCCTGAAGTGCCTCTAAGCCTTAAATTCAACCCCGAATCTCATGGCGGACTTTGTTTTTCACTTTGACCTGATTTTCTCCGGCCCATCCCGGGAGGTTTTCCTGACTCCGCGTTCAGGAATTTTTTGATTTTTGGGCCAAATATATGCCGTCCCAAATCAAGCATCCAAAAGTGCTTCTAAGTCTTAAACTCAAACCCGAATCTCATGGTGGACTTTGTTTTTCAATTTGACCTGATTCGGTCCGGCCCATCCCGGGATGTTTTCCTGACTCCGCGGTCAGGAATTTTTTGATTTTTGGGCCAAATATATGCCGTCCCAAATCAAGCATCCAAAAGTGCCTCTAACCCTTAAATTCAAACCCGAATCTCATGGCGGACTTTGTTTTCCAATTATACCTGATTCGGTTCGGTCCATCCCAGCAGGTTTTCCTGACTCGGAGGTCAGGAATTTATTGATTTTTGGCCCAATAATTATGCCGTCCCAAATCAAGCATCCAGAAGTGCCTCTAAGCCTTAAATTCAACCCCGAATCTCATGGTGGACTTTGTTTTTCAATTTGACCTGATTCGGTCCGGCCCATCCCGGGAGGTTTTCCTGACTCGGAGGTCAGGACTTTTTTGATTTTTGGGCCAAAAATTATGCCGTCCCAAATCAAGCATCCAAAAGTGCCTCTGAGCCTTAAATTCAACCCCGAATCTCATGGCGGACTTTGTTTTTCGATTTGACCTCATTGGGTCTGGCCCATCCCGGGAGGTTTTCCTAACTCCGGGATCAGGACTTTTTTGATTTTTGGGCCAAAAATTATGCCGTCCCAAATCAAGCATCCAGAAGTGCCTCTAAGCCTTAAATTCAACCCCAAACCTCATGGCGGACTTTGTTTTTCACTTTGACCTGATTTTCTCCGGCCCATCCCAGGAGGTTTTCCTGACTCCGCGGTCAGGAATTTTTTGATTTTTGGGCCAAATATATGCCGTCCCAAATCAAGCATCCAAAAGTGCCTCTAAGCCTTAAATTCAACCCCGAATATCATGGCGGACTTTGTTTTTCAATTTGACCTCATTGGGTCTGGCACACCCCGATAGGTTTTCCTGACTCCGCGGTCAGGAATTTTTTGATTTTTGGGCCAAAAATTATGCCGTCCCAAATCAAGCATCCAGAAGTGCCTCTAAGCCTTAAATTCAACCCCGAATCTCATGGCGGACTTTGTTTTTCAATTTGACCTCATTGGGTCCGGCACACACCGGGAGGTTTTCCTGACTCCGCGGTCAGGAATTTTTTGATTTTTGGGCCAAAAATTATGCCGTCCCAAATCAAGCATCCAGAAGTGCCTCTAAGTCTTAAATTCAACCCCGAATCTCATGGCGGACTTCGTCTTTCAATTTGACCTGATTTTCTCCGGCCCATCCCAGGAGGTTTTCCTGACTCCGCGGTCAGGAATTTTTTGATTTTTGGGCCAAATATATGCCGTCCCAAATCAAGCATCCAAAAGTGCCTCTAAGCCTTAAATTCAACCCCGAATCTCATGGCGGACTTTGTTTTTCAATTTGACCTCTTTGGGTCTGGCACACCCCGGGAGGTTTTCCTGACTCCGCGGTCAGGAATTTTTTGATTTTTGGGCCAAAAATTATGCCGTCCCAAATCAAGCATCCAAAAGTGCCTCTAAGCCTTAAATTCAACCCCGAATCTCATGGCGGACTTTGTTTTCCAATTTTACCTGATTCGGTACGGTCCATCCCGGGAGGTTTTCCTGACTCGGAGGTCAGGAATTTATTTATTTTTGGCCCAATAATTATGCCGTCCCAAATCAAGCATCCAGAAGTGCCTCTAAGCCTTAAATTCAACCCCGAATCTCATGGCGGACTTTGTTTTTCACTTTGACCTGATTTTCTCCGGCCCATCCCGGGATGTTTTCCTGACTCCACGGTCAGGAATTTTTTGATTTTTGGCCCAAAAATTATGCCGTCCCAAATCAAGCATCCAAAAGTGCCTCTAACCCTTAAATTCAACCCCGAATCTCATGGCGGACTTTGTTTTCCAATTATACCTGATTCGGTTCGGTCCATCCCAGCAGGTTTTCCTGACTCGGAGGTCAGGAATTTATTGATTTTTGGCCCAATAATTATGCCGTCCCAAATCAAGCATCCAGAAGTGCCTCTAAGCCTTAAATTCAACCCCGAATCTCATGGTGGACTTTGTTTTTCAATTTGACCTCATTGGGTCTGGCCCATCCCGGGAGGTTTTCCTAACTCCGGGGTCAGGAATTTTTTGATTTTTTGGCCAAAAATTATGCCGTCCCAAATCAAGCATCCAAAAGTGCCTCTAAGCCTTAAATTCAACCCCAAACCTCATGGCGGACTTTGTTTTTCACTTTGACCTGATTTTCTCCGGCCAATCCCAGGAGGTTTTCCTGACTCCGCGGTCAGGAATTTTTTGATTTTTGGGCCAAAAATTATGCCGTCCCAAATCAAGCATCCAGAAGTGCCTCTAAGCCTTAAATTCAACCCCGAATCTCATGGCGGACTTCGTCTTTCAATTTGACCTCATTGGGTCCGGCCCATCCCGTGATGTTTTCCTAACTCCGCTGGCAGGAATTTTTTGATTTTTAGGCCAAAAATTATGCCGTCCCAAATCAAGCATCCAGAAGTGCCTCTAAGCCTTAAATTCAACCCCGAATCTCATGGCGGACTTTGTTTTTCACTTTGACCTGATTTTCTCCGGCCCATCCCAGGAGGTTTTCCTGACTCCGCGTTCAGGAATTTTTTTATTTTTGGGCCAAATATATGCCGTCCCAAATCAAGCATCCAAAAGTGCTTCTAAGTCTTAAACTCAACCCCGAATCTCATGGTGGACTTTGTTTTTCAATTTGACCTGATTCGGTCCGGCCCATCCCGGGAGGTTTTCCTGACTCGGAGGTCAGGAATTTTTTGATTTTCTGGCCAAAAATTATGCCGTCCCAAATCAAGCAACCAAAAGTGCCTCTAAGCCTTAAATTCAACCCCGAATCTCATGGCGGACTTTGTTTTTCGATTTGACCTCATTGGGTCTGGCCCATCCCGGGAGGTTTTCCTAACTCCGCGGTCAGGAATTTTTTGATTTTTTGGCCAAAAATTATGCCGTCCCAAATCAAGTATCCTGAAGTGCCTCTAAGCCTTAAATTCAACCCCGAATCTCATGGCGGACTTTGTTTTTCACTTTGACCTGATTTTCTCCGGCCCATCCCGGGAGGTTTTCCTGACACCGCGTTCAGGAATTTTTTGATTTTTGGGCCAAATATATGCCGTCCCAAATCAAGCATCCAAAAGTGCTTCTAAGTCTTAAACTCAACCCCGAATCTCATGGTGGACTTTGTTTTTCAATTTGACCTGATTCGGTCCGGCCCATCCCGGGAGGTTTTCCTGACTCCGCGGTCAGGAATTTTTTCATTTTTGGGCCAAAAATTATGCCGCCCCAAATCAAGCATCTAAAAGTGCCTCTAAGCCTTAAATTCAACCCCGAATCTCATGGCGGACTTTGTTTTCCAATTTTACCTGATTCGGTACGGTCCATCCCGGGAGGTTTTCCTGTCTCCGCGGTCAGGAATTTTTTGATTTTTGGGCCAAAAATTATGCCGTCCCAAATCAAGCATCCAGAAGTGCCTCTAAGCCTTAAATTCAACCCCGAATCTCATGGCGGACTTTGTTTTTCAATTTGACCTCATTGGGTCCGGCACACACCGGGAGGTTTTCCTGACTCCGCGGTCAGGAATTTTTTGATTTTTGGGCCAAAAATTATGCCGTCCCAAATCAAGCATCCAGAAGTGCCTCTAAGCCTTAAATTCAACCCCGAATCTCATGGCGGACTTCGTCTTTCAATTTGACCTGATTTTCTCCGGCCTATCCCAGGAGGTTTTCCTGACTCCGCGGTCAGGAATTTTTTGATTTTTGGGCCAAATATATGCCGTCCCAAATCAAGCATCCAAAAGTGCCTCTAAGCCTTAAATTCAACCCCGAATCTCATGGCGGACTTTGTTTTTCAATTTGACCTCTTTGGGTCTGGCACACCCCGGGAGGTTTTCCTGACTCCGCGGTCAGGAATTTTTTGATTTTTGTACCAAAAATTATGCCGTCCCAAATCAAGCATCCAAAAGTGCCTCTAAGCCTTAAATTCAACCCCGAATCTCATGGCGGACTTTGTTTTCCAATTTTACCTGATTCGGTACGGTCCATCCCGGGAGGTTTTCCTGACTCGGAGGTCAGGAATTTATTTATTTTTGGCCCAATAATTATGCCGTCCCAAATCAAGCATCCAGAAGTGCCTCTAAGCCTTAAATTCAACCCCGAATCTCATGGCGGACTTTGTTTTTCACTTTGACCTGATTTTCTCCGGCCCATTCCGGGATGTTTTCCTGACTCTGCGGTCAGGAATTTTTTGATTTTTGGCCCAAAAATTATGCCGTCCCAAATCAAGCATCCAAAAGTGCCTCTAACCCTTAAATTCAACCCCGAATCTCATGGCGGACTTTGTTTTCCAATTATACCTGATTCGGTTCGGTCCATCCCAGCAGGTTTTCCTGACTCGGAGGTCAGGAATTTATTGATTTTTGGCCCAATAATTATGCCGTCCCAAATCAAGCATCCAGAAGTGCCTCTAAGCCTTAAATTCAACCCCGAATCTCATGGTGGACTTTGTTTTTCAATTTGACCTCATTGGGTCTGGCCCATCCCGGGAGGTTTTCCTAACTCCGGGGTCAGGAATTTTTTGATTTTTTGGCCAAAAATTATGCCGTCCCAAATCAAGCATCCAAAAGTGCCTCTAAGCCTTAAATTCAACCCCAAACCTCATGGCGGACTTTGTTTTTCACTTTGACCTGATTTTCTCTGGCCCATCCCAGGAGGTTTTCCTGACTCCGCGGTCAGGAATTTTTTGATTTTTGGGCCAAAAATTATGCCGTCCCAAATCAAGCATCCAGAAGTGCCTCTAAGCCTTAAATTCAACCCCGAATCTCATGGCGGACTTCGTCTTTCAATTTGACCTCATTGGGTCCGGCCCATCCCGTGATGTTTTCCTAACTCCGCTGGCAGGAATTTTTTGATTTTTAGGCCAAAAATTATGCCGTCCCAAATCAAGCATCCAGAAGTGCCTCTAAGCCTTAAATTCAACCCCGAATCTCATGGCGGACTTTGTTTTTCACTTTGACCTGATTTTCTCCGGCCCATCCCAGGAGGTTTTCCTGACTCCGCGTTCAGGAATTTTTTTATTTTTGGGCCAAATATATGCCGTCCCAAATCAAGCATCCAAAAGTGCTTCTAAGTCTTAAACTCAACCCCGAATCTCATGGTGGACTTTGTTTTTCAATTTGACCTGATTCGGTCCGGCCCATCCCGGGAGGTTTTCCTGACTCGGAGGTCAGGAATTTTTTGATTTTCTGGCCAAAAATTATGCTGTCCCAAATCAAGCATCCAAAAGTGCCTCTAAGCCTTAAATTCAACCCCGAATCTCATGGCGGACTTTGTTTTTCGATTTGACCTCATTGGGTCTGGCCCATCCCGGGAGGTTTTCCTAACTCCGCGGTCAGGAATTTTTTGATTTTTTGGCCAAAAATTATGCCGTCCCAAATCAAGTATCCTGAAGTGCCTCTAAGCCTTAAATTCAACCCCGAATCTCATGGCGGACTTTGTTTTTCACTTTGACCTGATTTTCTCCGGCCCATCCCGGGAGGTTTTCCTGACTCCGCGTTCAGGAATTTTTTGATTTTTGGGCCAAATATATGCCGTCCCAAATCAAGCATCCAAAAGTGCTTCTAAGTCTTAAACTCAAACCCGAATCTCATGGTGGACTTTGTTTTTCAATTTGACCTGATTCGGTCCGGCCCATCCCGGGATGTTTTCCTGACTCCGCGGTCAGGAATTTTTTGATTTTTGGGCCAAAAATTATGCCGTCCCAAATCAAGCATCCAAAAGTGCCTCTAAGCCTTAAATTCAACCCCGAATCTCTTGGCGGACTTTGTTTTTCGATTTGACCTCATTGGGTCTGGCCCATCCCGGGAGGTTTTCCTAACTCCGGGATCAGGAATTTTTTGATTTTTGGGCCAAAAATTATGCCGTCCCAAATCAAGCATCCAGAAGTGCCTCTAAGCCTTAAATTCAACCCCGAATCTCATGGCGGACTTCGTCTTTCAATTTGACCTCATTGGGTCCAGCCCATCCCGTGATGTTTTCCTAACTCCGCTGGCAGGAATTTTTTGATTTTTAGGCCAAAAATTATGCCGTCCCAAATCAAGCATCCAGAAGTGCCTCTAAGCCTTAAATTCAACCCCGAATCTCATGGCGGACTTTGTTTTTCACTTTGACCTGATATTCTCCAGCCCATCCCAGGAGGTTTTCCTGACTCCGCGTTCAGGAATTTTTTGATTTTTGGGCCAAATATATGCCGTCCCAAATCAAGCATCCAAAAGTGCTTCTAAGTCTTAAACTCAACCCCGAATCTCATGGTGGACTTTGTTTTTCAATTTGACCTGATTCGGTCCGGCCCATCCCGGGAGGTTTTCCTGACTCGGAGGTCAGGAATTTTTTGATTTTCTGGCCAAAAATTATGCCGTCCCAAATCAAGCATCCAAAAGTGCCTCTAAGCCTTAAATTCAACCCCGAATCTCATGGCGGACTTTGTTTTTCGATTTGACCTCATTGGGTCTGGCCCATCCCGGGAGGTTTTCCTAACTCCGCGGTCAGGAATTTTTTGATTTTTTGGCCAAAAATTATGCCGTCCCAAATCAAGTATCCTGAAGTGCCTCTAAGCCTTAAATTCAACCCCGAATCTCATGGCGGACTTTGTTTTTCACTTTGACCTGATTTTCTCCGGCCCATCCCGGGAGGTTTTCCTGACTCCGCGTTCAGGAATTTTTTGATTTTTGGGCCAAATATATGCCGTCCCAAATCAAGCATCCAAAAGTGCTTCTAAGTCTTAAACTCAAACCCGAATCTCATGGTGGACTTTGTTTTTCAATTTGACCTGATTCGGTCCGGCCCATCCCGGGATGTTTTCCTGACTCCGCGGTCAGGAATTTTTTGATTTTTGGGCCAAATATATGCCGTCCCAAATCAAGCATCCAAAAGTGCCTCTAAGCCTTAAATTCAACCCCGAATCTCATGGTGGACTTTGTTTTTCACTTTGACCTGATTTTCTCCGGCGCATCCCGGGATGTTTTCCTGACTCCGCGGTCAGGAATTTTTTGATTTTTGGCCCAAAAATTATGCCGTCCCAAATCAAGCATCCAAAAGTGCCTCTAACCCTTAAATTCAACCCCGAATCTCATGGCGGACTTTGTTTTCCAATTATACCTGATTCGGTTCGGTCCATCCCAGCAGGTTTTCCTGACTCCGCGGTCAGGAATTTTTTGATTTTTGGGCCAAAAATTATGCCGTCCCAAATCAAGCATCCAGAAGTGCCTCTAAGCCTTAAATTCAACCCCGAATCTCATGGCGGACTTCGTCTTTCAATTTGACCTCATTGGGTCCGGCCCATCCCGTGATGTTTTCCTAATTCCGCTGGCAGGAATTTTTTGATTTTTAGGCCAAAAATTATGCCGTCCCAAATCAAGCATCCAGAAGTGCCTCTAAGCCTTAAATTCAACCCCGAATCTCATGGCGGACTTTGTTTTTCACTTTGACCTGATTTTCTCCGGCCCATCCCAGGAGGTTTTCCTGACTCCGCGTTCAGGAATTTTTTGATTTTTGGGCCAAATATATGCCGTCCCAAATCAAGCATCCAAAAGTGCTTCTAAGTCTTAAACTCAACCCCGAATCTCATGGTGGACTTTGTTTTTCAATTTGACCTGATTCGGTCCGGCCCATCCTGGGATGTTTTCCTGACTCCGCGGTCAGGAATTTTTTGATTTTTGGGCCAAATATATGCCGTCCCAAATCAAGCACCCAAAAGTGCCTCTAAGCCTTAAATTCAACCCCGAATATCATGGCGGACTTTGTTTTTCAATTTGACCTCATTGGGTCTGGCACACCCCGATAGGTTTTCCTGACTCCGCGGTCAGGAATTTTTTGATTTTTGGGCCAAAAATTATGCCGTCCCAAATCAAGCATCCAGAAGTGGCTCTAAGCCTTAAATTCAACCTCGAATCTCATGGCGGACTTCGTCTTTCAATTTGACCTCATTGGGTCCGGCCCATCCCGTGATGTTTTCCTAACTCCGCTGGCAGGAATTTTTTGATTTTTAGGCCAAAAATTATGCCGTCCCAAATCAAGCATCCAGAAGTGCCTCTAAGCCTTAAATTCAACCCCGAATCTCATGGCGGACTTTGTTTTTCACTTTGACCTGATTTTCTCCGGCCCATCCCAGGAGGTTTTCCTGACTCCGCGTTCAGGAATTTTTTTACTTTTGGGCCAAATATATGCCGTCCCAAATCAAGCATCCAAAAGTGCTTCTAAGTCTTAAACTCAACCCCGAATCTCATGGTGGACTTTGTTTTTCAATTTGACCTGATTCGGTCCGGCCCATCCCGGGAGGTTTTCCTGACTCGGAGGTCAGGAATTTTTTGATTTTCTGGCCAAAAATTATGCCGTCCCAAATCAAGCATCCAAAAGTGCCTCTAAGCCTTAAATTCAACCCCGAATCTCATGGCGGACTTTGTTTTTCGATTTGACCTCATTGGGTCTGGCCCATCCCGGGAGGTTTTCCTAACTCCGCGGTCAGGAATATTTTGATTTTTTGGCCAAAAATTATGCCGTCCCAAATCAAGTATCCTGAAGTGCCTCTAAGCCTTAAATTCAACCCCGAATCTCATGGCGGACTTTGTTTTTCACTTTGACCTGATTTTCTCCGGCCCATCCCGGGAGGTTTTCCTGACTCCGCGTTCAGGAATTTTTTGATTTTTGGGCCAAATATATGCCGTCCCAAATCAAGCATCCAAAAGTGCTTCTAAGTCTTAAACTCAAACCCGAATCTCATGGTGGACTTTGTTTTTCAATTTGACCTGATTCGGTCCGGCCCATCCCGGGATGTTTTCCTGACTCCGCGGTCAGGAATTTTTTGATTTTTGGGCCAAATATATGCCGTCCGAAATCAAGCATCCAAAAGTGCCTCTAACCCTTAAATTCAAACCCGAATCTCATGGCGGACTTTGTTTTCCAATTATACCTGATTCGGTTCGGTCCATCCCAGCAGGTTTTCCTGACTCGGAGGTCAGGAATTTATTGATTTTTGGCCCAATAATTATGCCGTCCCAAATCAAGCATCCAGAAGTGCCTCTAAGCCTTAAATTCAACGCCGAATCTCATGGTGGACTTTGTTTTTCAATTTGACCTGATTCGGTCCGGCCCATCCCGGGAGGTTTTCCTGACTCCACGGTCAGGACTTTTTTGATATTTGGGCCAAAAATTATGCCGTCCCAAATCAAGCATCCAAAAGTGCCTCTAAGCCTTAAATTCAACCCTGAATCTCATGGCGGACTTTGTTTTTCGATTTGACCTCATTGGGTCTGGCCCATCCCGGGAGGTTTTCCTAACTCCGGGATCAGGAATTTTTTGATTTTTGGGCCAAAAATTATGCCGTCCCAAATCAAGCATCCAGAAGTGCCTCTAAGCCTTAAATTCAACCCCAAACCTCATGGCGGACTTTGTTTTTCACTTTGACCTGATTTTCTCCGGCCCATCCCAGGAGGTTTTCCTGACTCCGCGGTCAGGAATTTTTTGATTTTTGGGCCAAATATATGCCGTCCCAAATCAAGCATCCAAAAGTGCCTCTAAGCCTTAAATTCAACCCCGAATATCATGGCGGACTTTGTTTTTCAATTTGACCTCATTGGGTCTGGCACACCCCGATAGGTTTTCCTGACTCCGCGGTCATGAATTTTTTGATTTTTGGGCCAAAAATTATGCCGTCCCAAATCAAGCATCCAGAAGTGCCTCTAAGCCTTAAATTCAACCCCGAATCTCATGGCGGACTTCGTCTTTCAATTTGACCTCATTGGGTCCGGCCCATCCCGTGATGTTTTCCTAACTCCGCTGGCAGGAATTTTTTGATTTTTAGGCCAAAAATTATGCCGTCCCAAATCAAGCATCCAGAAGTGCCTCTAAGCCTTAAATTCAACCCCGAATCTTATGGCGGACTTTGTTTTTCACTTTGACCTGATTTTCTCCGGCCCATCCCAGGAGGTTTTCCTGACTCCGCGTTCAGGAATTTTTTGATTTTTGGGCCAAATATATGCCGTCCCAAATCAAGCATCCAAAAGTGCTTCTAAGTCTTAAACTCAACCCCGAATCTCATGGTGGACTTTGTTTTTCAATTTGACCTGATTCGGTCCGGCCCATCCCGGGAGGTTTTCCTGACTCGGAGGTCAGGAATTTTTTGATTTTCTGGCCAAAAATTATGCCGTCCCAAATCAAGTATCCAAAAGTGCCTCTAAGCCTTAAATTCAACCCCGAATCTCATGGCGGACTTTGTTTTTCGATTTGACCTCATTGGGTCTGGCCCATCCCGGGAGGTTTTCCTAACTCCGCGGTCAGGAATTTTTTGATTTTTTGGCCAAAAATTATGCCGTCCCAAATCAAGTATCCTGAAGTGCCTCTAAGCCTTAAATTCAACCCCGAATCTCATGGCGGACTTTGTTTTTCACTTTGACCTGATTTTCTCCGGCCCATCCCGGGAGGTTTTCCTGACTCCGCGTTCAGGAATTTTTTGATTTTTGGGCCAAATATATGCCGTCCCAAATCAAGCATCCAAAAGTGCTTCTAAGTCTTAAACTCAAACCCGAATCTCATGGTGGACTTTGTTTTTCAATTTGACCTGATTCGGTCCGGCCCATCCCGGGATGTTTTCCTGACTCCGCGGTCAGGAATTTTTTGATTTTTGGGCCAAATATATGCCGTCCCAAATCAAGCATCCAAAAGTGCCTCTAAGCCTTAAATTCAACCCCGAATCTCATGGCGGACTTTGTTTTTCACTTTGACCTGATTTTCTCCGGCGCATCCCGGGATGTTTTCCTGACTCCGCGGTCAGGAATTTTTTGATTTTTGGCCCAAAAATTATGCCGTCCCAAATCAAGCATCCAAAAGTGCCTCTAACCCTTAAATTCAACCCCGAATCTCATGGCGGACTTTGTTTTCCAATTATACCTGATTCGGTTCGGTCCATCCCAGCAGGTTTTCCTGACTCCGCGGTCAGGAATTTTTTGATTTTTAGGCCAAAAATTATGCCATCCCAAATCAAGCATCCAGAAGTGCCTCTAAGCCTTAAATTCAACCCCGAATCTCATGGCAGACTTCGTCTTTCAATTTGACCTCATTGGGTCCGGCCCATCCCGTGATGTTTTCCTAACTCCGCTGGCAGGAATTTTTTGATTTTTAGGCCAAAAATTATGCCGTCCCAAATCAAGCATCCAGAAGTGCCTCTAAGCCTTAAATTCAACCCCGAATCTCATGGCGGACTTTGTTTTTCACTTTGACCTGATTTTCTCCGGCCCATCCCAGGAGGTTTTCCTGACTCCGCGTTCAGGAATTTTTTGATTTTTGGGCCAAATATATGCCGTCCCAAATCAAGCATCCAAAAGTGCTTCTAAGTCTTAAACTCAACCCCGAATCTCATGGTGGACTTTGTTTTTCAATTTGACCTGATTCGGTCCGGCCCATCCCGGGAGGTTTTCCTGACTCGGAGGTCAGGAATTTTTTGATTTTCTGGCCAAAAATTATGCCGTCCCATGTCAAGCATCCAAAAGTGCCTCTAAGCCTTAAATTCAACCCCGAATCTCATGGCGGACTTTGTTTTTCGATTTGACCTCATTGGGTCTGGCCCATCCCGGGAGGTTTTCCTAACTCCGCGGTCAGGAATTTTTTGATTTTTTGGCCAAAAATTATGCCGTCCCAAATCAAGCATCCAGAAGTGCCTCTAAGCCTTAAATTCAACCCCGAATCTCATGGCGGACTTCGTCTTTCAATTTGACCTGATTTTCTCTGGCCCATCCCAGGAGGTTTTCCTGACTCCGCGGTCAGGAATTTTTTGATTTTTGGGCCAAATATATGCCGTCCCAAATCAAGCATCCAAAAGTGCCTCTAAGCCTTAAATTCAACCCCGAATCTCATGGCGGACTTTGTTTTTCAATTTGACCTCTTTGGGTCTGGCACACCCCGGGAGGTTTTCCTGACTCCGCGGTCAGGAATTTTTTGATTTTTGGGCCAAAAATTATGCCGTCCCAAATCAAGCATCCAAAAGTGCCTCTAAGCCTTAAATTCAACCCCGAATCTCATGGCGGACTTTGTTTTCCAATTTTACCTGATACGGTACGGTACATCCCGAGAGGTTTTCCTGACTCGGAGGTCAGGAATTTATTTATTTTTGGCCCAATAATTATGCCGTCCCAAATCAAGCATCCAGAAGTGCCCCTAAGCATGGCGGACTTTGTTTTTCACTTTGACCTGATTTTCTCCGGCCCATCCCGGGATGTTTTCCTGACTCCGCGGTCAGGAATTTTTTGATTTTTGGCCCAAAAATTATGCCGTCCCAAATCAAGCATCCAAAAGTGCCTCTAACCCTTAAATTCAACCCCGAATCTCATGGCGGACTTTGTTTTCCAATTATATCTGATTCGGTTCGGTCCATCCCAGCAGGTTTTCCTGACTCGGAGGTCAGGAATTTATTGATTTTTGGCCCAATAATTATGCCGTCCCAAATCAAGCATCCAGAAGTGCCTCTAAGCCTTAAATTCAACCCCGAATCTCATGGTGGACTTTGTTTTTCAATTTGACCTGATTCGGTCCGGCCCATCCCGGGAGGATTTCCTCACTCCACGGTCAGGACTTTTTTGAGATTTGGGCCAAAAATTATGCCGTCCCAAATCAAGCATCCAAAAGTGCCTCTAAGCCTTAAATTCAACCCCGAATCTCATCGCGGACTTTGTTTTCCAATTTTACCTGATTCGGTACGGTACATCCCGGGAGGTTTTCCTGACGCGGAGGTCAGGAATTTATTTATTTTTGGCCCAATAATTATGCCGTCCCAAATCAAGCATCCAGAAGTGCCCCTAAGCCTTAAATTCAACCCCGAATCTCATGGCGGACTTTGTTTTTCACTTTGACCTGATTTTCTCCGGCCCATCCCGGGATGTTTTCCTGACTCCGCGGTCAGGAATTTTTTGATTTTTGGCCCAAAAATTATGCCGTCCCAAATCAAGCATCCAAAAGTGCCTCTAAGCCTTAAATTCAACCCCGAATCTCATGGCGGACTTTGTTTTCCAATTTTACCTGATTCGGTACGGTACATCCCGGGAGGTTTTCCTGACTCGGAGGTCAGGAATTTATTTATTTTTGGCCCAATAATTATGCCGTCCCAAATCAAGCATCCAGAAGTGCCTCTAAGCCTTAAATTCAACCCCGAATCTCATGGCGGACTTTGTTTTTCACTTTGACCTGATTTTCTCCGGCCCATCCCGGGATGTTTTCCTGACTCTGCGGTCAGGAATTTTTTGATTTTTGGCCCAAAAATTATGCCGTCCCAAATCAAGCATCCAAAAGTGCCTCTAACCCTTAAATTCAACCCCGAATCTCATGGCGGACTTTGTTTTCCAATTATACCTGATTCGGTCCGGCCCATCCCGGGAGGTTTTCCTGACTCCGAGGTCAGGAATTTTTTGATTTTTGGGCCAATAATTATGCCGTCCCAAATCAAGCATCCAGAAGTGCCTCTAAGCCTTAAATTCAACCCCGAATCTCATGGTGGACTTTGTTTTTCAATTTGACCTCATTGGGTCTGGCCCATCCCGGGAGGTTTTCCTAACTCCGGGGTCAGGAATTTTTTGATTTTTTGGCCAAAAATTATGCCGTCCCAAATCAAGCATCCAGAAGTGCCTCTAAGTCTTAAATTCAACCCCAAACCTCATGGCGGACTTTGTTTTTCACTTTGACCTGATTTTCTCCGGCCCATCCCAGGAGGTTTTCCAGACTCCGCGGTCAGGAATTTTTTGATTTTTGGGCCAAAAATTATGCCGTCCCAAATCAAGCATCCAGAAGTGCCTCTAAGCCTTAAATTCAACCCCGAATCTCATGGCGGACTTCGTCTTTCAATTTGACCTCATTGGGTCCGGCCCATCCCGTGATGTTTTCCTGACTCCGCGTTCAGGAATTTTTTGATTTTTGGGCCAAATATATGCCGTCCCAAATCAAGCATCCAAAAGTGCTTCTAAGTCTTAAATTCAACCCCGAATCTCATGGTGGACTTTGTTTTTCAATTTGACCTGATTCGGTCCGGCCCATCCCGGGAGGTTTTCCTGACTCGGAGGTCAGGAATTTTTTGATTTTTGGGCCAAATATATGCCGTCCCAAATCAAGCATCCAAAAGTGCCTCTAAGCCTTAAATTCAACCCCGAATCTCATCGCGGACTTTGTTTTCCAATTTTACCTGATTCGGTACGGTACATCCCGGGAGGTTTTCCTGACGCGGAGGTCAGGAATTTATTTATTTTTGGCCCAATAATTATGCCGTCCCAAATCAAGCATCCAGAAGTGCCCCTAAGCATGGCGGACTTTGTTTTTCACTTTGACCTGATTTTCTCCGGCCCATCCCGGGATGTTTTCCTGACTCCGCGGTCAGGAATTTTTTGATTTTTGGCCCAAAAATTATTCCGTCCCAAATCAAGCATCCAAAAGTGCCTCTAAGCCTTAAACTCAACCCCGAATCTCATGGTGGACTTTGTTTTTCAATTTGACCTGATTCGGTCCGGCCCATCCCGGGAGGTTTTCCTGACTCCACGGTCAGGACTTTTTTGATATTTGGGCCAAAAATTATGCCGTCCCAAATCAAGCATCCAGAAGTGCCTCTAAGCCTTAAATTCAACCCCGAATCTCATGGCGGACTTTGTTTTTCGATTTGACCTCATTGGGTCTGGCCCATCCCGGGAGGTTTTCCTAACTCCGGGATCAGGAATTTTTTGATTTTTGGGCCAAAAATTATGCCGTCCCAAATCAAGCATCCAGAAGTGCCTCTAAGCCTTAAATTCAACCCCAAACCTCATGGCGGACTTTGTTTTTCAATTTGACCTCATTGGGTCCGGCCCATCCCGTGATGTTTTCCTAACTCCGCTGGCAGGAATTTTTTGATTTTTAGGCCAAAAATTATGCCGTCCCAAATCAAGCATCCAGAAGTGCCTCTAAGCCTTAAATTCAACCCCGAATCCCATAGCGGACTTTGTTTTTCACTTTGACCTGATTTTCTCCGGCCCATCCCAGGAGGTTTTCCTGACTCCGCGTTCAGGAATTTTTTGATTTTTGGGCCAAATATATGCCGTCCCAAATCAAGCATCCAAAAGTGCTTCTAAGTCTTAAACTCAACCCCGAATCTCATGGTGGACTTTGTTTTTCAATTTGACCTGATTCGGTCCGGCCCATCCCGGGAGGTTTTCCTGACTCGGAGGTCAGGAATTTTTTGATTTTCTGGCCAAAAATTATGCCGTCCCATATCAAGCATCCAAAAGTGCCTCTAAGCCTTAAATTCAACCCCGAATCTCATGGCGGACTTTGTTTTTCGATTTGACCTCACTGGGTCTGGCCCATCCCGGGAGGTTTTCCTAACTCCGCGGTCAGGAATTTTTTGATTTTTTGGCCAAAAATTATGCCGTCCCAAATCAAGCATCCAGAAGTGCCTCTAAGCCTTAAATTCAACCCCGAATCTCATGGCGGACTTCGTCTTTCAATTTGACCTGATTTTCTCTGGCCCATCCCAGGAGGTTTTCCTAACTCCGCGGTCAGGAATTTTTTGATTTTTTGGCCAAAAATTATGCCGTCCCAAATCAAGCATCCAAAAGTGCCTCTAAGCCTTAAATTCAACCCCGAATCTCATGGCGGACTTTGTTTTCCAATTTTACCTGATACGGTACGGTACATCCCGAGAGGTTTTCCTGACTCGGAGGTCAGGAATTTATTTATTTTTGGCCCAATAATTATGCCGTCCCAAATCAAGCATCCAGAAGTGCCCCTAAGCATGGCGGACTTTGTTTTTCACTTTGACCTGATTTTCTCCGGCCCATCCCGGGATGTTTTCCTGACTCCGCGGTCAGGAATTTTTTGATTTTTGGCCCAAAAATTATGCCGTCCCAAATCAAGCATCCAAAAGTGCCTCTAACCCTTAAATTCAACCCCGAATCTCATGGCGGACTTTGTTTTCCAATTATACCTGATTCGGTTCGGTCCATCCCAGCAGGTTTTCCTGACTCGGAGGTCAGGAATTTATTGATTTTTGGCCCAATAATTATGCCGTCCCAAATCAAGCATCCAGAAGTGCCTCTAAGCCTTAAATTCAACCCCGAATCTCATGGCGGACTTTGTTTTTCGATTTGACCTCACTGGGTCTGGCCCATCCCGGGAGGTTTTCCTAACTCCGCGGTCAGGAATTTTTTGATTTTTTGGCCAAAAATTATGCCGTCCCAAATCAAGCATCCAGAAGTGCCTCTAAGCCTTAAATTCAACCCCGAATCTCATGGCGGACTTCGTCTTTCAATTTGACCTGATTTTCTCTGGCCCATCCCAGGAGGTTTTCCTGACTCCGCGGTCAGGAATTTTTTGATTTTTGGGCCAAATATATGCCGTCCCAAATCAAGCATCCAAAAGTGCCTCTAAGCCTTAAATTCAACCCCGAATCTCATGGCGGACTTTGTTTTTCAATTTGACCTCTTTGGGTCTGGCACACCCCGGGAGGTTTTCCTGACTCCGCGGTCAGGAATTTTTTGATTTTTGGGCCAAAAATTATGCCGTCCCAAATCAAGCATCCAAAAGTGCCTCTAAGCCTTAAATTCAACCCCGAATCTCATGGCGGACTTTGTTTTCCAATTTTACCTGATACGGTACGGTACATCCCGAGAGGTTTTCCTGACTCGGAGGTCAGGAATTTATTTATTTTTGGCCCAATAATTATGCCGTCCCAAATCAAGCATCCAGAAGTGCCCCTAAGCATGGCGGACTTTGTTTTTCACTTTGACCTGATTTTCTCCGGCCCATCCCGGGATGTTTTCCTGACTCCGCGGTCAGGAATTTTTTGATTTTTGGCCCAAAAATTATGCCGTCCCAAATCAAGCATCCAAAAGTGCCTCTAACCCTTAAATTCAACCCCGAATCTCATGGCGGACTTTGTTTTCCAATTATACCTGATTCGGTTCGGTCCATCCCAGCAGGTTTTCCTGACTCGGAGGTCAGGAATTTATTGATTTTTGGCCCAATAATTATGCCGTCCCAAATCAAGCATCCAGAAGTGCCTCTAAGCCTTAAATTCAACCCCGAATCTCATGGTGGACTTTGTTTTTCAATTTGACCTGATTCGGTCCGGCCCATCCCGGGAGGATTTCCTCACTCCACGGTCAGGACTTTTTTGAGATTTGGGCCAAAAATTATGCCGTCCCAAATCAAGCATCCAAAAGTGCCTCTAAGCCTTAAATTCAACCCCGAATCTCATGGCGGACTTTGTTTTTCGATTTGACCTCATTGGGTCTGGCCCATCCCGGGAGGTTTTCCTAACTCCGGGGTCAGGAATTTTTTGATTTTTTGGCCAAAAATTATGCCGTCCCAAATCAAGCATCCAGAAGTGCCTCTAAGCCTTAAATTCAACCCCGAATCTCATGGCGGACTTTGTTTTTCACTTTGACCTGATTTTCTCCGGCCCATCCCGGGAGGTTTTCCTGTCTCCGCGTTCAGGAATTTTTTGATTTTTGGGCCAAATATATGCCGTCCCAAATCAAGCATCCAAAAGTGCTTCTAAGTCTTAAACTCAAACCCGAATCTCATGGTGGACTTTGTTTTTCAATTTGACCTGATTCGGTCCGGCCCATCCCGGGATGTTTTCCTGACTCCGCGGTCAGGAATTTTTTCATTTTTGGGACAAAAATTATGCCGTCCCAAATCAAGCATCCAAAAGTGCCTCTAAGCCTTAAATTCAACCCCGAATCTCATGGCGGACTTTGTTTTCCAATTTTATCTGATTCGGTACGGTCCATCCCGGGAGGTTTTCCTGACTCAGAGGTCAGGAATTTTTTGATTTTTGGGCCAAAAATTATGCCGTCCCAAATCAAGCATCCAGAAGTGCCTCTAAGCCTTAAATTCAACCCCGAATCTCATGGTGGACTTTGTTTTTCAATTTGACCTGATTCGGTCCGGCCCATCCCGGGAGGTTTTCCTGACTCCGCGGTCAGGAATTTTTTGATTTTTGGGCCAAAAATTATGCCGTCCCAAATCAAGCATCCAGAAGTGCCTCTAAGCCTTAAATTCAACCCCGAATCTCATGGCGGACTTTGTTTTTCGATTTGACATCATTGGGTCCGGCCCATCCCGTGATGTTTTCCTAACTCCGCGGTCAGGAATTTTTTGATTTTTTGGCCAAAAATTATGCCGTCCCAAATCAAGCATCCAGAAGTGCCTCTAAGCCTTAAATTCAACCCCGAATCTCATGGCGGACTTCGTCTTTCAATTTGACCTCATTGGGTCCGGCCCAACCCGTGATATTTTCCTAACTCCGCGGGCAGGAATTCTTTGATTTTTAGGCCAAAAATTATGCCGTCCCAAATCAAGCATCCAGAAGTGCCTCTAAGCCTTAAATTCAACCCCGAATCTCATGGCGGACTTTGTTTTTCACTTTGACCTGATTTTCTCCGGCCCATCCCAGGAGGTTTTCCTGACTCCGCCTTCAGGAATTTTTTGATTTTTGGGCCAAATATATGCTGTCCCAAATCAAGCATCCAAAAGTGCTTCTAAGTCTTAAACTCAACCCCGAATCTCATGGTGGACTTTGTTTTTCAATTTGACCTGATTCGGTCCGGCCCATCCCGGGATGTTTTCCTGACTCCGCGGTCAGGAATTTTTTGATTTTTGGGCCAAAAATTATGCCGTCCCAAATCAAGCATCCAAAAGTGCCTCTAAGCCTTAAATTCAACCCCGAATCTCACGGCGGACTTTGTTTTTCGATTTGACCTCATTGGGTCTGGCCCATCCCGGGAGGTTTTCCCAACTCCGCGGTCAGGAATTTTTTGATTTTTGGGCCAAAAATTATGCCGTCCCAAATCAAGCATCCAGAAGTGCCTCTAAGCCTTAAATTCAACCCCGAATCTCATGGCGGACTTTGTTTTTCGATTTGACCTCATTGGGTCTGGCCCATCCCGAGAGGTTTTCCTGACTCGGAGGTCTGGAATTTTTTGATTTTTGGGCCAAAAATTATGCCGTGCCAAATCAAGCATCCAAAAGTGCCTCTAAGCCTTAAATTCAACCCTGAATCTCAGCGCGGACTTCGTCTTTCAATTTGACCTGATTCGGTCCGGCCCATCCCGGGAGGTTTTCCTGACTCGGAGGTCTGGAATTTTTTGATTTTTGGGCCAAAAATTATGCCGTCCCAAATCAAGCATCCAAAAGTGCCTCTAAGACTTAAATTCAACCCCGAATCTCATGGCGGACTTTGTTTTTCGATTTGACCTCATTGGGTCTGGCCCATCCCGGGAGCTTTTCCTAACTCCGCGGTCAGGAATTTTTTGATTTTTTGGACAAAAATTATGCCGTCCCAAATCAAGCATCCAGAAGTGCCTCTAAGCCTTAAATTCAACCCCGAATCTCATGGCGGACTTTGTTTTTCACTTTGACCTGATTTTCTCCGGCCCATCCCAGGAGGTTTTCCTGACTCCGCGGTCAGGAATTTTTTGATTTTTGGGCCAAAAATTATGCCGTCCCAAATCAAGCATCCAGAAGTGCCTCTAAGCCTTAAATTCAACCCCGAATCTCATGGCGGACTTTGTTTTTCACTTTGACCTGATTTTCTCCGGCCCATCCCAGGAGGATTTCCTGACTCCCCGTTCAGGAATTTTTTGATTTTTGGGCCAAATATATGCCGTCCCAAATCAAGCATCCAAAAGTGCTTCTAAGTCTTAAACTCAACCCCGAATCTCATGGTGGACTTTGTTTTTCAATTTGACCTAATTCGGTCCGGCCCATCCCGGGAGGTTTTCCTGACTCCGCGGTCAGGAATTTTTTGATTTTTGGGCCAAAAATTATGCCGTCCCAAATCAAGCATCCAAAAGTGCCTCTAAGCCTTAAATTCAACCCTGAATCTCAGCGCGGACTTCGTCTTTCAATTTGACGTGATTCGGTCCGGCCCATCCCGGGAGGTTTTCCTGACTCGGAGGTCTGGAATTTTTTGATTTTTGGGCCAAAAATTATGCCGTCCCAAATCAAGCATCCAAAAGTGCCTCTAAGCCTTAAATTCAACCCCGAATCTCATGGCGGACTTTGTTTTTCGATTTGACCTCATTGGGTCTGGCCCATCCCGGGAGCTTTTCCTAACTCCGCGGTCAGGAATTTTTTGATTTTTTGGCCAAAAATTATGCCGTCCCAAATCAAGCATCCAAAAGTGCCTCTAAGCCTTAAATTCAACCCCGAATCTCATGGCGGACTTTGTTTTTCACTTTGACCTGATTTTCTCCGGCCCATCCCAGGAGGTTTTCCTGACTCCGCGGTCAGGAATTTTTTGATTTTTGGGCCAAAAATTATGCCGTCCCAAATCAAGCATCCAGAAGTGCCTCTAAGCCTTAAATTCAACCCCGAATCTCATGGCGGACTTTGTTTTTCACTTTGACCTGATATTCTCCGGCCCATCCCAGGAGGATTTCCTGACTCCCCGTTCAGGAATTTTTTGATTTTTGGGCCAAATATATGCCGTCCCAAATCAAGCATCCAAAAGTGCTTCTAAGTCTTAAACTCAACCCCGAATCTCATGGTGGACTTTGTTTTTCAATTTGACCTAATTCGGCCTGGCCCATCCCGGGAGGTTTTCCTGACTCCGCGGTCAGGAATTTATTGATTCTTGGCCCAATAATTATGCCGTCCCAAATCAAGCATCCAAAAGTGCCTCTAAGCCTTAAACTCAACCCCGAATCTCATGGTGGACTTTGTTTTTCAATTTGACCTGATTCGGTCCGGCCCATCCCGGGAGGTTTTCCTGACTCGGAGGTCAGGAATTTTTTGATTTTTGGGCCAAAAATTATGCCTTCCCAAATCAAGCATCCAAAAGTGCCTCTAAGCCTTAAATTCAACCCCGAATCTCATGGCGGACTTTGTTTTTCACTTTGACCTGATTTTCTCCGGCTCATCCCAGGAGGTTTTCCTGACTCCGCGTTCAGGAATTTTTTGATTTTTGGGCCAAATATATGCTGTCCCAAATCAAGCATCCAAAAGTGCCTCTAAGCCTTAAATTCAACCCCGAATCTCATGTCGGACTTTGTTTTTCAATTTGACCTCATTGGGTCCGGCCGATCCCGGGATGTTTTCCTGACTCCGCGGTCAGGAATTTTTTGATTTTTGGGCCAAAAATTATGCCGTCCCAAATCAAGCATCCAAAAGTGCCTCTAAGCCTTAAATTCAACCCCGAATCTCACGGCGGACTTTGTTTTTCGATTTGACCTCATTGGGTCTGGCCCATCCCGGGAGGTTTTCCCAACTCCGCGGTCAGGAATTTTTTGATTTTTGGGCCAAAAATTATGCCGTCCCAAATCAAGCATCCAGAAGTGCCTCTAAGCCTTAAATTCAACCCCGAATCTCATGGCGGACTTTGTTTTTCGATTTGACCTCATTGGGTCTGGCCCATCCCGAGAGGTTTTCCTGACTCGGAGGTCTGGAATTTTTTGATTTTTGGGCCAAAAATTATGCCGTCCCAAATCAAGCATCCAAAAGTGCCTCTAAGCCTTAAATTCAACCCTGAATCTCAGCGCGGACTTCGTCTTTCAATTTGACCTGATTCGGTCCGGCCCATCCCGGGAGGTTTTCCTGACTCGGAGGTCTGGAATTTTTTGATTTTTGGGCCAAAAATTATGCCGTCCCAAATCAAGCATCCAAAAGTGCCTCTAAGCCTTAAATTCAACCCCGAATCTCATGGCGGACTTTGTTTTTCGATTTGACCTCATTGGGTCTGGCCCATCCCGGGAGCTTTTCCTAACTCCGCGGTCAGGAATTTTTTGATTTTTTGGCCAAAAATTATGCCGTCCCAAATCAAGCATCCAGAAGTGCCTCTAAGCCTTAAATTCAACCCCGAATCTCATGGCGGACTTTGTTTTTCACTTTGACCTGATTTTCTCCGGCCCATCCCAGGAGGTTTTCCTGACTCCGCGGTCAGGAATTTTTTGATTTTTGGGCCAAAAATTATGCCGTCCCAAATCAAGCATCCAGAAGTGCCTCTAAGCCTTAAATTCAACCCCGAATCTCATGGCGGACTTTGTTTTTCACTTTGACCTGATTTTCTCCGGCCCATCCCAGGAGGATTTCCTGACTCCCCGTTCAGGAATTTTTTGATTTTTGGGCCAAATATATGCCGTCCCAAATCAAGCATCCAAAAGTGCTTCTAAGTCTTAAACTCAACCCCGAATCTCATGGTGGACTTTGTTTTTCAATTTGACCTAATTCGGTCCGGCCCATCCCGGGAGGTTTTCCTGACTCCGCGGTCAGGAATTTTTTGATTTTTGGGCCAAAAATTATGCCGTCCCAAATCAAGCATCCAAAAGTGCCTCTAAGCCTTAAATTCAACCCCGAATCTCATGGCGGACTTTGTTTTTCACTTTGACCTGATTCGGTATGGTCCATCCCGGGAGGTTTTCCTGACTCGGAGGTCAGGAATTTATTGATTCTTGGCCCAATAATTATGCCGTCCCAAATCAAGCATCCAAAAGTGCCTCTAAGCCTTAAACTCAACCCCGAATCTCATGGTGGACTTTGTTTTTCAATTTGACCTGATTCGGTCCGGCCCATCCCGGGAGGTTTTCCTGACTCGGAGGTCAGGAATTTTTTGATTTTTGGGCCAAAAATTATGCCTTCCCAAATCAAGCATCCAAAAGTGCCTCTAAGCCTTAAATTCAACCCCGAATCTCATGGCGGACTTTGTTTTTCACTTTGACCTGATTTTCTCCGGCCCATCCCAGGAGGATTTCCTGACTCCCCGTTCAGGAATTTTTTGATTTTTGGGCCAAATATATGCCGTCCCAAATCAAGCATCCAAAAGTGCTTCTAAGTCTTAAACTCAACCCCGAATCTCATGGTGGACTTTCTTTTTCAATTTGACCTAATTCGGTCCGGCCCATCCCGGGAGGTTTTCCTGACTCCGCGGTCAGGAATTTTTTGATTTTTGGGCCAAAACTTATGCCGTCCCAAATCAAGCATCCAAAAGTGCCTCTAAGCCTTAAATTCAACCCCGAATCTCATGGCGGACTTTGTTTTTCACTTTGACCTGATTCGGTATGGTCCATCCCGGGAGGTTTTCCTGACTCGGAGGTCAGGAATTTATTGATTCTTGGCCCAATAATTATGCCGTCCCAAATCAAGCATCCAAAAGTGCCTCTAAGCCTTAAACTCAACCCCGAATCTCATGGTGGACTTTGTTTTTCAATTTGACCTGATTCGGTCCGGCCCATCCCGGGAGGTTTTCCTGACTCGGAGGTCAGGAATTTTTTGATTTTTGGGCCAAAAATTATGCCTTCCCAAATCAAGCATCCAAAAGTGCCTCTAAGCCTTAAATTCAACCCCGAATCTCATGGCGGACTTTGTTTTTCACTTTGACCTGATTTTCTCCGGCTCATCCCAGGAGGTTTTCCTGACTCCGCGTTCAGGAATTTTTTGATTTTTGGACCAAATATATGCTGTCCCAAATCAAGCATCCAAAAGTGCTTCTAAGTCTTAAACTCAACCCCGAATCTCATGGTGGACTTTGTTTTTCAATTTGACCTCATTGGGTCTGGCCCATCCCGGGAGGTTTTCCTGACTCGGAGGTCTGGAATTTTTTGATTTTTGGGCCAAAAATTATGCCGTCCCAAGTCAAGCATCCAAAAGTGCCTCTAAGCCTTAAATTCAACCCCGAATCTCATGGCGGACTTTGTTTTTCACTTTGACCTGATTTTCTCCGGCCCATCCCAGGAGGTTTTCCTGACTCCGCGGTCAGGAATTTTTTGATTTTTGGGCCAAAAATTATGCCGTCCCAAATCAAGCATCCAGAAGTGCCTCTAAGCCTTAAATTCAACCCCGAATCTCATGGCGGACTTTGTTTTTCACTTTGACCTGATTTTCTCCGGCCCATCCCAGGAGGATTTCCTGACTCCGCGTTCAGGAATTTTTTGATTTTTGGGCCAAATATATGCTGTCCCAAATCAAGCATCCAAAAGTGCCTCTAAGCCTTAAATTCAACCCCGAATCTCATGTCGGACTTTGTTTTTCAATTTGACCTCATTGGGTCCGGCCGATCCCGGGATGTTTTCCTGACTCCGCGGTCAGGAATTTTTTGATTTTTGGGCCAAAAATTATGCCGTCCCAAATCAAGCATCCAAAAGTGCCTCTAAGCCTTAAATTCAACCCCGAATCTCACGGCGGACTTTGTTTTTCGATTTGACCTCATTGGGTCTGGCCCATCCCGGGAGGTTTTCCCAACTCCGCGGTCAGGAATTTTTTGATTTTTGGGCCAAAAATTATGCCGTCCCAAATCAAGCATCCAGAAGTGCCTCTAAGCCTTAAATTCAACCCCGAATCTCATGGCGGACTTTGTTTTTCGATTTGACCTCATTGGGTCTGGCCCATCCCGAGAGGTTTTCCTGACTCGGAGGTCTGGAATTTTTTGATTTTTGGGCCAAAAATTATGCCGTCCCAAATCAAGCATCCAAAAGTGCCTCTAAGCCTTAAATTCAACCCTGAATCTCAGCGCGGACTTCGTCTTTCAATTTGACCTGATTCGGTCCGGCCCATCCCGGGAGGTTTTCCTGACTCGGAGGTCTGGAATTTTTTGATTTTTGGGCCAAAAATTATGCCGTCCCAAATCAAGCATCCAAAAGTGCCTCTAAGCCTTAAATTCAACCCCGAATCTCATGGCGGACTTTGTTTTTCGATTTGACCTCATTGGGTCTGGCCCATCCCGGGAGCTTTTCCTAACTCCGCGGTCAGGAATTTTTTGATTTTTTGGCCAAAAATTATGCCGTCCCAAATCAAGCATCCAGAAGTGCCTCTAAGCCTTAAATTCAACCCCGAATCTCATGGCGGACTTTGTTTTTCACTTTGACCTGATTTTCTCCGGCCCATCCCAGGAGGTTTTCCTGACTCCGCGGTCAGGAATTTTTTGATTTTTGGGCCAAAAATTATGCCGTCCCAAATCAAGCATCCAGAAGTGCCTCTAAGCCTTAAATTCAACCCCGAATCTCATGGCGGACTTTGTTTTTCACTTTGACCTGATTTTCTCCGGCCCATCCCAGGAGGATTTCCTGACTCCCCGTTCAGGAATTTTTTGATTTTTGGGCCAAATATATGCCGTCCCAAATCAAGCATCCAAAAGTGCTTCTAAGTCTTAAACTCAACCCCGAATCTCATGGTGGACTTTGTTTTTCAATTTGACCTAATTCGGTCCGGCCCATCCCGGGAGGTTTTCCTGACTCCGCGGTCAGGAATTTTTTGATTTTTGGGCCAAAAATTATGCCGTCCCAAATCAAGCATCCAAAAGTGCCTCTAAGCCTTAAATTCAACCCCGAATCTCATGGCGGACTTTGTTTTTCACTTTGACCTGATTCGGTATGGTCCATCCTGGGAGGTTTTCCTGACTCGGAGGTCAGGAATTTATTGATTCTTGGCCCAATAATTATGCCGTCCCAAATCAAGCATCCAAAAGTGCCTCTAAGCCTTAAACTCAACCCCGAATCTCATGGTGGACTTTGTTTTTCAATTTGACCTGATTCGGTCCGGCCCATCCCGGGAGGTTTTCCTGACTCGGAGGTCAGGAATTTTTTGATTTTTGGGCCAAAAATTATGCCGTCCCAAATCAAGCATCCAAAAGTGCCTCTAAGCCTTAAATTCAACCCTGAATCTCAGCGCGGACTTCGTCTTTCAATTTGACCTGATTCGGTCCGGCCCATCCCGGGAGGTTTTCCTGACTCGGAGGTCTGGAATTTTTTTATTTTTGGGCCAAAAATTATGCCGTCCCAAATCAAGCATCCAAAAGTGCCTCTAAGCCTTAAATTCAACCCCGAATCTCATGGCGGACTTTGTTTTTCGATTTGACCTCATTGGGTCTGGCCCATCCCGGGAGCTTTTCCTAACTCCGCGGTCAGGAATTTTTTGATTTTTGGGCCAAATATATGCTGTCCCAAATCAAGCATCCAAAAGTGCTTCTAAGTCTAAAACTCAACCCCGAATCTCATGGTGGACTTTGTTTTTCAATTTGACCTCATTGGGTCTGGCCCATCCCGGGAGGTTTTCCTGACTCGGAGGTCTGGAATTTTTTGATTTTTGGGCCAAAAATTATGCCGTCCCAAGTCAAGCATCCAAAAGTGCCTCTAAGCCTTAAATTCAACCCCGAATCTCATGGTGGACTTTGTTTTTCAATTTGACCTCATTGGGTCTGGCCCATCCCGGGAGGTTTTCCTAACTCCGGGGTCAGGAATTTTTTGATTTTTTGGCCAAAAATTATGCCGTCCCAAATCAAGCATCCAGAAGTGCCTCTAAGTCTTAAATTCAACCCCAAACCTCATGGCGGACTTTGTTTTTCACTTTGACCTGATTTTCTCCGGCCCATCCCAGGAGGTTTTCCAGACTCCGCGGTCAGGAATTTTTTGATTTTTGGGCCAAAAATTATGCCGTCCCAAATCAAGCATCCAGAAGTGCCTCTAAGCCTTAAATTCAACCCCGAATCTCATGGCGGACTTCGTCTATCAATTTGACCTCATTGGGTCCGGCCCATCCCGTGATGTTTTCCTGACTCCGCGTTCAGGAATTTTTTTATTTTTGGGCCAAATATATGCTGTCCCAAATCAAGCATCCAAAAGTGCTTCTAAGTCTTAAACTCAACCCCGAATCTCATGGTGGACTTTGTTTTTCAATTTGACCTGATTCGGTCCGGCCCATCCCGGGAGGTTTTCCTGACTCGGAGGTCAAGAATTTTTTGATTTTTGGGCCAAATATATGCCGTCCCAAATCAAGCATCCAAAAGTGCCTCTAAGCCTTAAATTCAACCCCGAATCTCATGGCGGACTTTGTTTTTCACTTTGACCTGATTTTCTCCGGCCCATCCCGGGATGTTTTCCTGACTCCGCGGTCAGGAATTTTTTGATTTTTGGCCCAAAAATTATGCCGTCCCAAATCAAGCATCCAAAAGTGCCTGTAACCCTTAAATTCAACCCCGAATCTCATGGCGGACTTTGTTTTCCAATTATACCTGATTCGGTTCGGTCCATCCCAGCAGGTTTTCCTGACTCGGAGGTCAGGAATTTATTGATTTTTGGCCCAATAATTATTCCGTCCCAAATCAAGCATCCAAAAGTGCCTCTAAGCCTTAAACTCAACCCCGAATCTCATGGTGGACTTTGTTTTTCAATTTGACCTGATTCGGTCCGGCCCATCCCGGGAGGTTTTCCTGACTCCACCGTCAGGACTTTTTTGATATTTGGGCCAAAAATTATGCCGTCCCAAATCAAGCATCCAAAAGTGCCTCTAAGCCTTAAATTCAACCCCGAATCTCATGGCGGACTTTGTTTTTCGATTTGACCTCATTGGGTCTGGCCCATCCCGGGAGGTTTTCCTAACTCCGGGATCAGGAATTTTTTGATTTTTGGGCCAAAAATTATGCCGTCCCAAATCAAGCATCCAGAAGTGCCTCTAAGCCTTAAATTCAACCCCAAACCTCATGGCGGACTTTGTTTTTCAATTTGACCTCATTGGGTCCGGCCCATCCCGTGATGTTTTCCTAACTCCGCTGGCAGGAATTTTTTGATTTTTAGGCCAAAAATTATGCCGTCCCAAATCAAGCATCCAGAAGTGCCTCTAAGCCTTAAATTCAACCCCGAATCCCATGGCGGACTTTGTTTTTCACTTTGACCTGATTTTCTCCGGCCCATCCCAGGAGGTTTTCCTGACTCCGCGTTCAGGAATTTTTTGATTTTTGGGCCAAATATATGCCGTCCCAAATCAAGCATCCAAAAGTGCTCCTAAGTCTTAAACTCAACCCCGAATCTCATGGCGGACTTCGTCTTTCAATTTGACCTGATTTTCTCTGGCCCATCCCAGGAGGTTTTCCTGACTCCGCGGTCAGGAATTTTTTGATTTTTGGGCCAAATATATGCCGTCCCAAATCAAGCATCCAAAAGTGCCTCTAAGCCTTAAATTCAACCCCGAATCTCATGGCGGACTTTGTTTTTCAATTTGACCTCTTTGGGTCTGGCACACCCCGGGAGGTTTTCCTGACTCCGCGGTCAGGAATTTTTTGATTTTTGGGCCAAAAATTATGCCGTCCCAAATCAAGCATCCAAAAGTGCCTCTAAGCCTTAAATTCAACCCCGAATCTCATGGCGGACTTTGTTTTCCAATTTTACCTGATACGGTACGGTACATCCCGAGAGGTTTTCCTGACTCGGAGGTCAGGAATTTATTTATTTTTGGCCCAATAATTATGCCGTCCCAAATCAAGCATCCAGAAGTGCCCCTAAGCATGGCGGACTTTGTTTTTCACTTTGACCTGATTTTCTCCGGCCCATCCCGGGAGGTTTTCCTGACTCCGCGGTCAGGAATTTTTTGATTTTTGGCCCAAAAATTATGCCGTCCCAAATCAAGCATCCAAAAGTGCCTCTAACCCTTAAATTCAACCCCGAATCTCATGGCGGACTTTGTTTTCCAATTATACCTGATTCGGTTCGGTCCATCCCAGCAGGTCTTCCTGACTCGGAGGTCAGGAATTTATTGATTTTCTGGCCAAAAATTATGCCGTCCCATATCAAGCATCCAAAAGTGCCTCTAAGCCTTAAATTCAACCCCGAATCTCATGGCGGACTTTGTTTTGCGATTTGACCTCACTGGGTCTGGCCCATCCCGGGAGGTTTTCCTAACTCCGCGGTCAGGAATTTTTTGATTTTTTGGCCAAAAATTATGCCGTCCCAAATCAAGCATCCAGAAGTGCCTCTAAGCCTTAAATTCAACCCCGAATCTCATGGCGGACTTCGTCTTTCAATTTGACCTGATTTTCTCTGGCCCATCCCAGGAGGTTTTCCTGACTCCGCGGTCAGGAATTTTTTGATTTTTGGGCCAAATATATGCCGTCCCAAATCAAGCATCCAAAAGTGCCTCTAAGCCTTAAATTCAACCCCGAATCTCATGGCGGACTTTGTTTTTCAATTTGACCTCTTTGGGTCTGGCACACCCCGGGAGGTTTTCCTGACTCCGCGGTCAGGAATTTTTTGATTTTTGGGCCAAAAATTATGCCGTCCCAAATCAAGCATCCAAAAGTGCCTCTAAGCCTTAAATTCAACCCCGAATCTCATGGCGGACTTTGTTTTCCAATTTTACCTGATACGGTACGGTACATCCCGAGAGGTTTTCCTGACTCGGAGGTCAGGAATTTATTTATTTTTGGCCCAATAATTATGCCGTCCCAAATCAAGCATCCAGAAGTGCCCCTAAGCATGGCGGACTTTGTTTTTCACTTTGACCTGATTTTCTCCGGCCCATCCCGGGAGGTTTTCCTGACTCCGCGGTCAGGAATTTTTTGATTTTTGGCCCAAAAATTATGCCGTCCCAAATCAAGCATCCAAAAGTGCCTCTAACCCTTAAATTCAACCCCGAATCTCATGGCGGACTTTGTTTTCCAATTATACCTGATTCGGTTCGGTCCATCCCAGCAGGTCTTCCTGACTCGGAGGTCAGGAATTTATTGATTTTCTGGCCAAAAATTATGCCGTCCCATATCAAGCATCCAAAAGTGCCTCTAAGCCTTAAATTCAACCCCGAATCTCATGGCGGACTTTGTTTTGCGATTTGACCTCACTGGGTCTGGCCCATCCCGGGAGGTTTTCCTAACTCCGCGGTCAGGAATTTTTTGATTTTTTGGCCAAAAATTATGCCGTCCCAAATCAAGCATCCAGAAGTGCCTCTAAGCCTTAAATTCAACCCCGAATCTCATGGCGGACTTCGTCTTTCAATTTGACCTGATTTTCTCTGGCCCATCCCAGGAGGTTTTCCTGACTCCGCGGTCAGGAATTTTTTGATTTTTGGGCCAAATATATGCCGTCCCAAATCAAGCATCCAAAAGTGCCTCTAAGCCTTAAATTCAACCCCGAATCTCATGGCGGACTTTGTTTTTCAATTTGACCTCTTTGGGTCTGGCACACCCCGGGAGGTTTTCCTGACTCCGCGGTCAGGAATTTTTTGATTTTTGGGCCAAAAATTATGCCGTCCCAAATCAAGCATCCAAAAGTGCCTCTAAGCCTTAAATTCAACCCCGAATCTCATGGCGGACTTTGTTTTCCAATTTTACCTGATACGGTACGGTACATCCCGAGAGGTTTTCCTGACTCGGAGGTCAGGAATTTATTTATTTTTGGCCCAATAATTATGCCGTCCCAAATCAAGCATCCAGAAGTGCCCCTAAGCATGGCGGACTTTGTTTTTCACTTTGACCTGATTTTCTCCGGCCCATCCCGGGATGTTTTCCTGACTCCGCGGTCAGGAATTTTTTGATTTTTGGCCCAAAAATTATGCCGTCCCAAATCAAGCATCCAAAAGTGCCTCTAACCCTTAAATTCAACCCCGAATCTCATGGCGGACTTTGTTTTCCAATTATACCTGATTCGGTTCGGTCCATCCCAGCAGGTTTTCCTGACTCGGAGGTCAGGAATTTATTGATTTTTGGCCCAATAATTATGCCGTCCCAAATCAAGCATCCAGAAGTGCCTCTAAGCCTTAAATTCAACCCCGAATCTCATGGTGGACTTTGTTTTTCAATTTGACCTGATTCGGTCCGGCCCATCCCGGGAGGATTTCCTCACTCCACGGTCAGGACTTTTTTGACATTTGGGCCAAAAATTATGCCGTCCCAAATCAAGCATCCAAAAGTGCCTCTAAGCCTTAAATTCAACCCCGAATCTCATGGCGGACTTTGTTTTTCGATTTGACCTCATTGGGTCTGGCCCATCCCGGGAGGTTTTCCTAACTCCGGGGTCAGGAATTTTTTGATTTTTTGGACAAAAATTATGCCGTCCCAAATCAAGCATCCAGAAGTGCCTCTAAGCCTTAAATTCAACCCCGAATCTCATGGCGGACTTTGTTTTTCACTTTGACCTGATTTTCTCCGGCCCATCCCGGGAGGTTTTCCTGTCTCCGCGTTCAGGAATTTTTTGATTTTTGGGCCAAATATATGCCGTCCCAAATCAAGCATCCAAAAGTGCTTCTAAGTCTTAAACTCAACCCCGAATCTCATGGTGTACTTTGTTTTTCAATTTGACCTGATTCGGTCCGGCCCATCCCGGGATGTTTTCCTGACTCCGCGGTCAGGAATTTTTTCATTTTTGGGACAAAAATTATGCCGTCCCAAATCAAGCATCCAAAAGTGCCTCTAAGCCTTAAATTCAACCCCGAATCTCATGGCGGACTTTGTTTTCCAATTTTATCTGATTCGGTACGGTCCATCCCGGGAGGTTTTCCTGACTCAGAGGTCAGGAATTTTTTGATTTTTGGGCCAAAAATTATGCCGTCCCAAATCAAGCATCCAGAAGTGCCTCTAAGCCTTAAATTCAACCCCGAATCTCATGGCGGACTTTGTTTTTCGATTTGACATCATTGGGTCCGGCCCATCCCGTGATGTTTTCCTAACTCCGCGGTCAGGAATTTTTTGATTTTTTGGCCAAAAATTATGCCGTCCCAAATCAAGCATCCAGAAGTGCCTCTAAGCCTTAAATTCAACCCCGAATCTCATGGCGGACTTCGTCTTTCAATTTGACCTCATTGGGTCCGGCCCATCCCGTGATATTTTCCTAACTCCGCGGGCAGGAATTCTTTGATTTTTAGGCCAAAAATTATGCCGTCCCAAATCAAGCATCCAGAAGTGCCTCTAAGCCTTAAATTCAACCCCGAATCTCATGGCGGACTTTGTTTTTCACTTTGACCTGATTTTCTCCGGCCCATCCCAGGAGGTTTTCCTGACTCCGCCTTCAGGAATTTTTTGATTTTTGGGCCAAATATATGCTGTCCCAAATCAAGCATCCAAAAGTGCTTCTAAGTCTTAAACTCAACCCCGAATCTCATGGTGGACTTTGTTTTTCAATTTGACCTGATTCGGTCCGGCCCATCCCGGGATGTTTTCCTGACTCCGCGGTAAGGAATTTTTTGATTTTTGGGCCAAAAATTATGCCGTCCCAAATCAAGCATCCAAAAGTGCCTCTAAGCGTTAAATTCAACCCCGAATCTCATGGCGGACTTTGTTTTCCAATTTTACCTGATTCGGTACGGTCCATCCCGGGAGGTTTTCCTGACTCAGAGGTCAGGAATTTTTTGATTTTTGGGCCAAAAATTATGCCTTCCCAAATCAAGCATCCAAAAGTGCCTCTAAGCCTTAAATTCAACCCCGAATCTCATGGCGGACTTCGTCTTTCAATTTGACCTGATTCGGTCCGGCCCATCCCGGGAGCTTTTCCTGATTCCGCGGTCAGGAATTTTTTGATTTTTGGGCCAAAAATTATGCCGTCCCAAATCAAGCATCCAGAAGTGCCTCTAAGCCTTAAATTCAACCCCGAATCTCATGACGAACTTCGTCTTTCGATTTGACCTCATAGGGTCTGTCCCATCCCGGGAGGTTTTCCTGACTCGGAGGTCTGGAATTTTTTGATTTTTGGGCCAAAAATTATGCCGTCCCAAGTCAAGCATCCAAAAGTGCCTCTAAGCCTTAAATTCAACCCTGAATCTCATGGCGGACTTTGTTTTTCGATTTGACCTCATTGGGTCTGGCCCATCCCGGGAGGTTTTCCTAACTCCGCGGTCAGGAATTTTTTGATTTTTTGGCCAAAAATTATGCCGTTCCAAATCAAGCATCCAGAAGTGCCTCTAAGCCTTAAATTCAACCCTGAATCTCATGGCGGACTTTGTTTTTCACTTTGACCTGATTTTCTCCGGCCCATCCCAGGAGGTTTTCCTGACTCGGAGGTCAGGAATTTTTTGATTTTTGGCCCAAATTTATGCCGTCCCAAATCAAGCATCCAAAAGTGCCTCTAAGCCTTAAATTGAACCCCGAATCTCATGGCGGACTTCGTCTTTCAATTTGACCTCATTGGGTCCAGCCCATCCCGTGATGTTTTCCTAACTCCGCGGTGAGGAATTTTTTGATTTTTGGGCCAAAAATTATGCCGTCCCAAATCAAGCATCCAGAAGTGCCTCTAAGCCTTAAATTCAACCCCGAATCTCATGGCGGACTTTGTTTTTCACTTTGACCTGATTTTCTCCGGCCCATCCCAGGAGGTTTTCCTGACTCCGCGTTCAGGAATTTTTTGATTTTTGGGCCAAATATATACCGTCCCAAATCAAGCATCCAAAAGTGCTTCTAAGTCTTAAACTCAACCCCGAATCTCATGGTGGACTTTGTTTTTCAATTTGACCTGATTCGGTCCGGCCCATCCCGGGATGCTTTCCTGACTCCGCGGTCAGGAATTTTTTGATTTTTGGGCCAAAAATTATGCCGTCCCAAATCAAGCATCCAAAAGTGCCTCTAAGCGTTAAATTCAACCCCGAATCTCATGGCGGACTTTGTTTTCCAATTTTACCTGATTCGATACGGTCCATCCCGGGAGGTTTTCCTGACTCAGAGGTCAGGAATTTTTTGATTTTTGGGCCAAAAATTATGCCTTCCCAAATCAAGCATCCAAAAGTGCCTCTAAGCCTTAAATTCAACCCCGAATCTCATGGCGGACTTCGTCTTTCAATTTGACCTGATTCGGTCCGGCCCATCCCGGGAGGTTTTCCTGATTCCGCGGTCAGGAATTTTTTGATTTTTGGGCCAAAAATTATGCCGTCCCAAATCAAGCATCCAGAAGTGCCTCTAAGCCTTAAATTCAACCCCGAATCTCATGGCGGACTTCGTCTTTCAATTTGACCTGATTCGGTCCGGCCCATCCCGGGAGGTTTTCCTGATTCCGCGGTCAGGAATTTTTTGATTTTTGGGCCAAATATATGCCGTCCCAAATCAAGCATCCAAAAGTGCCTCTAAGCCTTAAATTGAAACCCAAATCTCATGGCGGACTTCGTCTTTCAATTTGACCTCATTGGGTCCGGCCCATCCCGTGATGTTTTCCTAACTCCGCGGTGAGGAATTTTTTGATTTTTGGGCCAAAAATTATGCCGTCCCAAATCAAGCATCCAGAAGTGCCTCTAAGCCTTAAATTCAACCCCGAATCTCATGGCGGACTTTGTTTTTCACTTTGACCTGATTTTTTCCGGCCCATCCCAGGAGGATTTCCTGACTCCGCGTTCAGGAATTTTTTGATTTTTGGGCCAAATATATGCCGTCCCAAATCAAGCATCCAAAAGTGCTTCTAAGTCTTAAACTCAACCCCGAATCTCATGGTGGACTTTGTTTTTCAATTTGACCTGATTCGGTCCGGCCCATCCCGGGAGGTTTTCCTGACTCCGCGGTCAGGAATTTTTTGATTTTTGGGCCAAAAATTATGCCGTCCCAAATCAAGTATCCAAAAGTGCCTCTAAGCCTTAAATTCAACCCCGAATCTCATGGTGGACTTTGTTTTTCAATTTGACCTGATTCGGTCCGGCCCATCCCGGGAGGTTTTCCTGACTCGGAGGTCAGGAATTTTTTGATTTTTGGGCCAAATGCCTTCCCAAATCAAGCATCCAAAAGTGCCTCTAAGCCTTAAATTCAACCCCGAATCTCATGGCGGACTTTGTTTTTCACTTTGACCTGATTTTCTCCGGCTCATCCCAGGAGGTTTTCCTGACTCCGCGTTCAGGAATTTTTTGATTTTTGGGCCAAATATATGCTGTCCCAAATCAAGCATCCAAAAGTGCCTCTAAGCCTTAAATTCAACCCCGAATCTCATGTCGGACTTTGTTTTTCAATTTGACCTCATTGGGTCCGGCCGATCCCGGGATGTTTTCCTGACTCCGCGGTCAGGAATTTTTTGATTTTTGGGCCAAAAATTATGCCGTCCCAAATCAAGCATCCAAAAGTGCCTCTAAGCCTTAAATTCAACCCCGAATCTCATGGCGGACTTTGTTTTTCGATTTGACCTCATTGGGTCTGGCCCATCCCGGGAGCTTTTCCCAACTCCGCGGTCAGGAATTTTTTGATTTTTGGGCCAAAAATTATGCCGTCCCAAATCAAGCATCCAGAAGTGCCTCTAAGCCTTAAATTCAACCCCGAATCTCATGGCGGACTTTGTTTTTCGATTTGACCTCATTGGGTCTGGCCCATCCCGAGAGGTTTTCCTGACTCGGAGGTCTGGAATTTTTTGATTTTTGGGCCAAAAATTATGCCGTCCCAAATCAAGCATCCAAAAGTGCCTCTAAGCCTTAAATTCAACCCTGAATCTCAGCGCGGACTTCGACTTTCAATTTCACCTGTTTCGGTCCGGCCCATCCCGGGAGGTTTTCCTGACTCGGAGGTCTGGAATTTTTTGATTTTTGGGCCAAAAATTATGCCGTCCCAAATCAAGCATCCAAAAGTGCCTCTAAGCCTTAAATTCAACCCCGAATCTCATGGCGGACTTTGTTTTTCGATTTGACCTCATTGGGTCTGGCCCATCCCGGGAGCTTTTCCTAACTCCGCGGTCAGGAATTTTTTGATTTTTTGGCCAAAAATTATGCCGTCCCAAATCAAGCATCCAGAAGTGCCTCTAAGCCTTAAATTCAACCCCGAATCTCATGGCGGACTTTGTTTTTCACTTTGACCTGATTTTCTCCGGCCCATCCCAGGAAGTTTTCCTGACTCCGCGGTCAGGAATTTTTTGATTTTTGGGCCAAAAATTATGCCGTCCCAAATCAAGCATCCAGAAGTGCCTCTAAGCCTTAAATTCAACCCCGAATCTCATGGCGGACTTTGTTTTTCACTTTGACCTGATTTTCTCCGGCCCATCCCAGGAGGATTTCCTGACTCCCCGTTCAGGAATTTTTTGATTTTTGGGCCAAATATATGCCGTCCCAAATCAAGCATCCAAAAGTGCTTCTAAGTCTTAAACTCAACCCCGAATCTCATGGTGGACTTTGTTTTTCAATTTGACCTGATTCGGTACGGTACATCCCGGGAGGTTTTCCTGACTCGGAGGTCAGGAATTTATTGATTCTTGGCCCAATAATTATGCCGACCCAAATCAAGCATCCAAAAGTGCCTCTAAGCCTTAAACTCAACCCCGAATCTCATGGTGGACTTTGTTTTTCAATTTGACCTGATTCGGTCCGGCCCATCCCGGGAGGTTTTCCTGACTCGGAGGTCAGGAATTTTTTGATTTTTGGGCCAAAAATTATGCCTTCCCAAATCAAGCATCCAAAAGTGCCTCTAAGCCTTAAATTCAACCCCGAATCTCATGGCGGACTTTGTTTTTCACTTTGACCTGATTTTCTCCGGCCCATCCCAGGAGGATTTCCTGACTCCCAATTCAGGAATTTTTTGATTTTTGGGCCAAATATATGCCGTCCCAAATCAAGCATCCAAAAGTTCTTCTAAGTCTTAAACTCAACCCCGAATCTCATGGTGGACTTTGTTTTTCAATTTGACCTAATTCGGTCCGGCCCATCCCGGGAGGTTTTCCTGACTCCGCGGTCAGGAATTTTTTGATTTTTGGGCCAAAAATTATGCCGTCCCAAATCAAGCATCCAAAAGTGCCTCTAAGCCTTAAATTCAACCCCGAATCTCATGGCGGACTTTGTTTTTCACTTTGACCTGATTCGGTATGGTCCATCCCGGGAGGTTTTCCTGATTCCGCGGTCAGGAATTTTTTGATTTTTGGGCCAAATATATGCCGTCCCAAATCAAGCATCCAAAAGTGCCTCTAAGCCTTAAATTGAAACCCAAATCTCATGGCGGACTTCGTCTTTCAATTTGACCTCATTGGGTCCGGCCCATCCCGTGATGTTTTCCTAACTCCGCGGTGAGGAATTTTTTGATTTTTGGGCCAAAAATTATGCCGTCCCAAATCAAGCATCCAGAAGTGCCTCTAAGCCTTAAATTCAACCCCGAATCTCATGGCGGACTTTGTTTTTCACTTTGACCTGATTTTTTCCGGCCCATCCCAGGAGGATTTCCTGACTCCGCGTTCAGGAATTTTTTGATTTTTGGGCCAAATATATGCCGTCCCAAATCAAGCATCCAAAAGTGCTTCTAAGTCTTAAACTCAACCCCGAATCTCATGGTGGACTTTGTTTTTCAATTTGACCTGATTCGGTCCGGCCCATCCCGGGAGGTTTTTCTGACTCCGCGGTCAGGAATTTTTTGATTTTTGGGCCAAAAATTATGCCGTCCCAAATCAAGTATCCAAAAGTGCCTCTAAGCCTTAAATTCAACCCCGAATCTCATGGTGGACTTTGTTTTTCAATTTGACCTGATTCGGTCCGGCCCATCCCGGGAGGTTTTCCTGACTCGGAGGTCAGGAATTTTTTGATTTTTGGGCCAAAAATTATGCCTTCCCAAATCAAGCATCCAAAAGTGCCTCTAAGCCTTAAATTCAACCCCGAATCTCATGGCGGACTTTGTTTTTCACTTTGACCTGATTTTCTCCGGCTCATCCCAGGAGGTTTTCCTGACTCCGCGTTCAGGAATTTTTTGATTTTTGGGCCAAATATATGCTGTCCCAAATCAAGCATCCAAAAGTGCCTCTAAGCCTTAAATTCAACCCCGAATCTCATGTCGGACTTTGTTTTTCAATTTGACCTCATTGGGTCCGGCCGATCCCGGGATGTTTTCCTGACTCCGCGGTCAGGAATTTTTTGATTTTTGGGCCAAAAATTATGCCGTCCCAAATCAAGCATCCAAAAGTGCCTCTAAGCCTTAAATTCAACCCCGAATCTCATGGCGGACTTTGTTTTTCGATTTGACCTCATTGGGTCTGGCCCATCCCGGGAGGTTTTCCCAACTCCGCGGTCAGGAATTTTTTGATTTTTGGGCCAAAAATTATGCCGTCCCAAATCAAGCATCCAGAAGTGCCTCTAAGCCTTAAATTCAACCCCGAATCTCATGGCGGACTTTGTTTTTCGATTTGACCTCATTGGGTCTGGCCCATCCCGAGAGGTTTTCCTGACTCGGAGGTCTGGAATTTTTTGATTTTTGGGCCAAAAATTATGCCGTCCCAAATCAAGCATCCAAAAGTGCCTCTAAGCCTTAAATTCAACCCCGAATCTCATGGCGGACTTTGTTTTTCGATTTGACCTCATTGGGTCTGGCCCATCCCGGGAGCTTTTCCTAACTCCGCGGTCAGGAATTTTTTGATTTTTTGGCCAAAAATTATGCCGTCCCAAATCAAGCATCCAGAAGTGCCTCTAAGCCTTAAATTCAACCCCGAATCTCATGGCGGACTTTGTTTTTCACTTTGACCTGATTTTCTCCGGCCCATCCCAGGAGGTTTTCCTGACTCCGCGGTCAGGAATTTTTTGATTTTTGGGCCAAAAATTATGCCGTCCCAAATCAAGCATCCAGAAGTGCCTCTAAGCCTTAAATTCAACCCCGAATCTCATGGCGGACTTTGTTTTTCACTTTGACCTGATTTTCTCCGGCCCATCCCAGGAGGATTTCCTGACTCCCCGTTCAGGAATTTTTTGATTTTTGGGCCAAATATATGCCGTCCCAAATCAAGCATCCAAAAGTGCCTCTAAGCCTTAAATTCAACCCCGAATCTCATGGCGGACTTTGTTTTTCACTTTGACCTGATTCGGTATGGTCCATCCCGGGAGGTTTTCCTGACTCGGAGGTCAGGAATTTATTGATTCTTGGCCCAATAATTATGCCGACCCAAATCAAGCATCCAAAAGTGCCTCTAAGCCTTAAACTCAACCCCGAATCTCATGGTGGACTTTGTTTTTCAATTTGACCTGATTCGGTCCGGCCCATCCCGGGAGGTTTTCCTGACTCGGAGGTCAGGAATTTTTTGATTTTTGGGCCAAAAATTATGCCTTCCCAAATCAAGCATCCAAAAGTGCCTCTAAGCCTTAAATTCAACCCCGAATCTCATGGCGGACTTTGTTTTTCACTTTGACCTGATTCGGTATGGTCCATCCCGGGAGGTTTTCCTGACTCGGAGGTCAGGAATTTATTGATTCTTGGCCCAATAATTATGCCGTCCCAAATCAAGCATCCAAAAGTGCCTCTAAGCCTTAAACTCAACCCCGAATCTCATGGTGGACTTTGTTTTTCAATTTGACCTGATTCGGTCCGGCCCATCCCGGGAGGTTTTCCTGACTCGGAGGTCAGGAATTTTTTGATTTTTGGGCCAAAAATTATGCCTTCCCAAATCAAGCATCCAAAAGTGCATCTAAGCCTTAAATTCAACCCCGAATCTCATGGCGGACTTTGTTTTTCACTTTGACCTGATTTTCTCCGGCTCATCCCAGGAGGTTTTCCTGACTCCGCGTTCAGGAATTTTTTGATTTTTGGGCCAAATATATGCTGTCCCAAATCAAGCATCCAAAAGTGCTTCTAAGTCTTAAACTCAACCCCGAATCTCATGGTGGACTTTATTTTTCAATTTGACCTCATTGGGTCTGGCCCATCCCGGGAGGTTTTCCTGACTCGGAGGTCTGGAATTTTTTGATTTTTGGGCAAAAAATTATGCCGTCCAAAATCAAGCATCCAGAAGTGCCTCTAAGCGTTAAATTCAACCCCGAATCTCATGTCGGACTTTGTTTTTCAATTTGACCTCATTGGGTCCGGCCGATCCCAGGATGTTTTCCTGACTCCGCGGTCAGGAATTTTTTGATTTTTGGGCCAAAAATTATGCCGTCCCAAATCAAGCATCCAAAAGTGCTTCTAAGTCTTAAACTCAACCCCGAATCTCATGGTGGACTTTGTTTTTCAATTTGACCTCATTGGGTCTGGCCCATCCCGGGAGGTTTTCCCAACTCCGCGGTCAGAAATTTTTTGATTTTTGGGCCAAAAATTATGCCGTCCCAAATCAAGCATCCAGAAGTGCCTCTAAGCCTTAAATTCAACCCCGAATCTCATGGCGGACTTTGTTTTTCGATTTGACCTCATTGGGTCTGGCCCATCCCGAGAGGTTTTCCTGACTCGGAGGTCTGGAATTTTTTGATTTTTGGGCCAAAAATTATGCCGTCCCAAATCAAGCATCCAAAAGTGCCTCTAAGCCTTAAATTCAACCCTGAATCTCAGCGCGGACTTCGTCTTTCAATTTGACCTGATTCGGTCCGGCCCATCCCGGGAGGTTTTCCTGACTCGGAGGTCAGGAATTTTTTGATTTTTTGGCCAAAAATTATGCCGTCCCAAATCAAGCATCCAGAAGTGCCTCTAAGCCTTAAATTCAACCCCGAATCTCATGGCGGACTTTGTTTTTCACTTTGACCTGATTTTCTCCGGCCCATCCCAGGAGGTTTTCCTGACTCCGCGGTCAGGAATTTTTTGATTTTTGGGCCAAATATATGCCGTCCCAAATCAAGCATCCAAAAGTGCCTCTAAGCCTTAAATTCAACCCCGAATCTCATGGCGGACTTTGTTTTCCAATTTTACCTGATTCGGTCCGGTCCATCCCGGGAGGTTTTCCTGACTCGGAGGTCAGGAATTTTTTGATTTTTGGGCCAAAAATTATGCCTTCCCAAATCAAGCATCCAAAAGTGCCTCTAAGCCTTAAATTCAACCCCGAATCTCATGGCGGACTTTGTTTTTCACTTTGACCTGATTTTCTCCGGCCCATCCCAGGAGGATTTCCTGACTCCCCGTTCAGGAATTTTTTGATTTTTGGGCCAAATATATGCCGTCCCAAATCAAGCATCCAAAAGTGCTTCTAAGTCTTAAACTCAACCCCGAATCTCATGGTGGACTTTGTTTTTCAATTTGACCTAATTCGGTCCGGCCCATCCCGGGAGGTTTTCCTGACTCCGCGGTCAGGAATTTTTTGATTTTTGGGCCAAAAATTATGCCGTCCCAAATCAAGCATCCAAAAGTGCCTCTAAGCCTTAAATTCAACCCCGAATCTCATGGCGGACTTTGTTTTTCGATTTGACCTCATTGGGTCTGGCCCATCCCGGGAGCTTTTCCTAACTCCGCGGTCAGGAATTTTTTGATTTTTTGGCCAAAAATTATGCCGTCCCAAATCAAGCATCCAGAAGAGCCTCTAAGCCTTAAATTCAACCCCGAATCTCATGGCGGACTTTGTTTTTCACTTTGACCTGATTTTCTCCGGCCCATCCCAGGAGGTTTTCCTGACTCCGCGGTCAGGAATTTTTTGATTTTTGGGCCAAATATATGCCGTCCCAAATCAAGCATCCAAAAGTGCCTCTAAGCCTTAAATTCAACCCCGAATCTCATGGCGGACTTTGTTTTCCAATTTTACCTGATTCGGTCCGGTCCATCCCGGGAGGTTTTCCTGACTCGGAGGTCAGGAATTTTTTGATTTTTGGGCCAAAAATTATGCCTTCCCAAATCAAGCATCCAAAAGTGCCTCTAAGCCTTAAATTCAACCCCGAATCTCATGGCGGACTTTGTTTTTCACTTTGACCTGATTTTCTCCGGCCCATCCCAGGAGGATTTCCTGACTCCCCGTTCAGGAATTTTTTGATTTTTGGGCCAAATATATGCCGTCCCAAATCAAGCATCCAAAAGTGCTTCTAAGTCTTAAACTCAACCCCGAATCTCATGGTGGACTTTGTTTTTCAATTTGACCTAATTCGGTCCGGCCCATCCCGGGAGGTTTTCCTGACTCCGCGGTCAGGAATTTTTTGATTTTTGGGCCAAAAATTATGCCGTCCCAAATCAAGCATCCAAAAGTGCCTCTAAGCCTTAAATTCAACCCCGAATCTCATGGCGGACTTTGTTTTTCACTTTGACCTGATTCGGTATGGTCCATCCCGGGAGGTTTTCCTGACTCGGAGGTCAGGAATTTATTGATTCTTGGCCCAATAATTATGCCGTCCCAAATCAAGCATCCAAAAGTGCCTCTAAGCCTTAAATTCAACCCCGAATCTCATGGCGGACTTTGTTTTTCACTTTGACCTGATTCGGTATGGTCCATCCCGGGAGGTTTTCCTGACTCGGAGGTCAGGAATTTATTGATTCTTGGCCCAATAATTATGCCGTCCCAAATCAAGCATCCAAAAGTGCCTCTAAGCCTTAAATTCAACCCCGAATCTCATGGCGGACTTTGTTTTTCACTTTGACCTGATTTTCTCCGGCTCATCCCAGGAGGTTTTCCTGACTCCGCGTTCAGGAATTTTTTGATTTTTGGGCCAAATATATGATGTCCCAAATCAAGCATCCAAAAGTGCTTCTAAGTCTTAAACTCAACCCCGAATCTCATGGTGGACTTTGTTTTTCAATTTGACCTCATTGGGTCTGGCCCATCCCGGGAGGTTTTCCTGACTCCGCGGTCAGGAATTTTTTGATTTTTGGGCCAAAAATTATGCCGTCCAAAATCAAGCATCCAGAAGTGCCTCTAAGCGTTATATTCAACCCCGAATCTCATGTCGGACTTTGTTTTTCAATTTGACCTCATTGGGTCCGGCCGATCCCAGGATGTTTTCCTGACTCCGCGGTCAGGAATTTTTTGATTTTTGGGCCAAAAATTATGCCGTCCCCAATCAAGCATCCAAAAGTGCCTCTAAGCCTTAAATTCAACCCCGAATCTCACGGCGGACTTTGTTTTTCGATTTGACCTCATTGGGTCTGGCCCATCCCGGGAGGTTTTCCTGACTCGGAGGTCTGGAATTTTTTGATTTTTGGGCCAAAAATTATGCCGTCCCAAATCAAGCATCCAGAAGTGCCTCTAAGCCTTAAATTCAACCCCGAATCTCATGGCGGACTTTGTTTTTCGATTTGACCTCATTGGGTCTGGCCCATCCCGAGAGGTTTTCCTGACTCGGAGGTCTGGAATTTTTTGATTTTTGGGCCAAAAATTATGCCGTCCCAAATCAAGCATCCAAAAGTGCCTCTAAGCCTTAAATTCAACCCTGAATCTCAGCGCGGACTTCGTCTTTCAATTTGACCTGATTCGGTCCGGCCCATCCCGGGAGGTTTTCCTGACTCGGAGGTCTGGAATTTTTTGATTTTTGGGCCAAAAATTATGCCGTCCCAAATCAAGCATCCAAAAGTGCCTCTAAGCCTTAAATTCAACCCCGAATCTCATGGCGGACTTTGTTTTTCGATTTGACCTCATTGGGTCTGGCCCATCCCGGGAGCTTTTCCTAACTCCGCGGTCAGGAATTTTTTGATTTTTTGGCCAAAAATTATGCCGTCCCAAATCAAGCATCCAGAAGTGCCTCTAAGCCTTAAATTCAACCCCGAATCTCATGGCGGACTTTGTTTTTCACTTTGACCTGATTTTCTCCGGCCCATCCCAGGAGGTTTTCCTGACTCCGCGGTCAGGAATTTTTTGATTTTTGGGCCAAATATATGCCGTCCCAAATCAAGCATCCAAAAGTGCCTCTAAGCCTTAAATTCAACCCCGAATCTCATGGCGGACTTTGTTTTCCAATTTTACCTGATTCGGTCCGGTCCATCCCGGGAGGTTTTCCTGACTCGGAGGTCAGGAATTTTTTGATTTTTGGGCCAAAAATTATGCCGTCCCAAATCAAGCATCCAAAAGTGCCTCTAAGCCTTAAATTCAACCCCGAATCTCATGGCGGACTTTGTTTTTCAATTTTACCTGTTTCGGTCCGGCCGATCCCGGGAGGTTTTCCTGACTCCGAGGTCAGGAATTTTTTGATTTTTGGGCCAAAAATTATGCCGTCCCAAATCAAGCATCCAGAAGTGCCTCTAAGCCTTAAATTCAACCCCGAATCTCATGGCGGACTTTGTTTTTCAATTTGACCTCATTGGGTCCGGCCCATCCCGTGATGTTTTCCTAACTCCGCGGTGAGGAATTTTTTGATTTTTGGGCCAAAAATTATGCCTTCCCAAATCAAGCATCCAAAAGTGCCTCTAAGCCTTAAATTCAACCCCGAATCTCATGGCGGACTTCGTCTTTCAATTTGACCTGATTCGGTCCGGCCCATCCCGGGATGTTTTCCTGACTCCGCGGTCAGGAATTTTTTGATTTTTGGGCCAAAAATTATGCCGTCCCAAATCAAGCATCCAAAAGTGCCTCTAAGCCTTAAATTCAACCCCGAATCTCATGGCGGACTTTGTTTTTCACTTTGACCTGATTTTCTCCGGCCCATCCCAGGAGATTTTCCTGACTCCGCGTTCAGGAATTTTTTGATTTTTGGCCCAATAATTATGCCGTCCCAAATCAAGCATCCAAAAGTGCCTCTAAGCCTTAAACTCAACCCCGAATCTCATGGTGGACTTTGTTTTTCAATTTGACCTGGTTCGGTAAGGCCCATCCCGGGAGGTTTTCCTGTCTCGGAGGTCAGGAATTTTTTGATTTTCTGGCCAAAAATTATTCCTTCCCAAATCAAGCATCCAAAAGTGCCTCTAAGCCTTAAATTCAACCCCGAATCTCATGGCGGACTTCGTCTTTCAATTTGACCTGATTCGGTCCGGCCCATCCCGGGATGTTTTCCTCACTCCGCGGTCAGGAATTTTTTGATTTTTGGGCCAAAAATTATGCCGTCCCAAATCAAGCATCCAAAAGTGCCTCTAAGCCTTAAATTCAACCCCGAATCTCATGGCGGACTTTGTTTTTCACTTTGACCTGATTTTCTCCGGCCCATCCCAGGAGGTTTTCCTGACTCCGCGGTCAGGAATTTTTTGATTTTTGGGCCAAAAATTATGCCGTCCCAAATCAAACATCCAAAAGTGCCTCTAAGCGTTAAATTCAACCCCGAATCTCATGGCGGACTTTGTTTTCCAATTTTACCTGATTCGGTACGGTCCATCCCGGGAGGTTTTCCTGACTCAGAGGTCAGGAATTTTTTGATTTTTGGGCCAAAAATTATGCCGTCCCAAATCAAGCATCCAAAAGTGCCTCTAAGCCTTAAATTCAACCCTGAATCTCAGCGGGGACTTCGTCTTTCAATTTGACCTGATTCGGTCCGGCCCATCCCGGGAGGTTTTCCTGACTCCGAGGTCAGGAATTTTTTGATTTTTGGGCCAAAAATTATGCCGTCCCAAATCAAGCATCCAGAAGTGCCTCTAAGCCTTAAATTCAACCCCGAATCTCATGGCGGACTTTGTTTTTCAATTTGACCTGATTCGGTCCGGCCCATCCCTGGAGGTTTTCCTGACTCCGAGGTCAGGAATTTTTTGATTTTTGGGCCAAAAATTATGCCGTCCCAAATCAAGCATCCAAAAGTGCCTCTAAGCCTTAAACTCAACCCCGAATCTCATGGTGGACTTTGTTTTTCAATTTTACCTGATTCGGTACGGCCCATCCCGGGAGGTTTTCCTGACTCGGAGGTGAGGAATTTTTTGATTTTTGGGCCAAAAATTATGCCTTCCCAAATCAAGCATCCAAAAGTGCCTCTAAGCCTTAAATTCAACCCCAAATCTCATGGCGGACTTTATTTTTCAATTTGACTTCATTGGGTCCGGCCCATCCCGGGATGTTTTCCTAACTCCGCGGTCAGGAATTTTTTGATTTTTGTGCCAAAAATTATGCCGTCCCAAATCAAGCATCCAAAAGTGCCTCTAAGCCTTAAATTCAACCCCGAATCTCATGGCGGACTTTGTTTTCCAATTTTACCTGATTCGGTCCGGTCCATCCCGGGAGGTTTTCCTGACTCGGGGGTCAGGAATTTTTTGATTTTTGGGCCAAAAATTATGCCGTCCCAAATCAAGCATCCAAAAGTGCCTCTAAGCCTTAAATTCAACCCCGAATCTCACGGCGGACTTTGTTTTTCAATTTGACCTGATTCGGTCCGGCCCATCCCGGGAGGTTTTCCTGACTCCAAGGTCAGGAATTTTTTGATTTTTGGGCCAAAAATTATGCCGTCCCAAATCAAGCATCCAGAAGTGCCTCTAAGCCTTAAATTCAACCCCAAATCTCATGGCGGACTTTATTTTTCAATTTGACCTCATTGGGTCCGGCCCATCCCGGAATGTTTTCCTAACTCCGCGGTCAGGAATTTTTTGATTTTTGGGCGAAAAATTATGCCGTCCCAAATCAAGCATCCAGAAGTGCCTCTAAGCCTTAAATTCAACCCCGAATCTCATGGCGGACTTTGTTTTTCTATCTGACCTCATTGGGTCTGGCCCATCCCGGGAGGTTTTCCTGACTCGGAGGTCTGGAATTTTTTGATTTTTGGGCCAAAAATTATGCCGTCCCAAATCAAGCATCCAAAAGTGCCTCTAAGCCTTAAATTCAACCCCAAATCTCATGGCGGACTTTGTTTTTCAATTTGACCTCATTGGGTCCGGCCCATCCCGGGAGGTTTTCCTGACTCGGAGGTCTGGAATTTTTTGATTTTTGGGCCAAAAATTATGCCGTCCCAAATCAAGCATCCAAAAGTGCCTCTAAGCCTTAAATTCAACCCCGAATCTCATGGCGGACTTTGTTTTTCGATTTGACCTCATTGGGTCTGGCCCATCCCGGGAGCTTTTCCTAACTCCGCGGTCAGGAATTTTTTGATTTTTTGGCCAAAAATTATGCCGTCCCAAATCAAGCATCCAGAAGTGCCTCTAAGCCTTAAATTCAACCCCGAATCTCATGGCGGACTTTGTTTTTCACTTTGACCTGATTTTCTCCGGCCCATCCCAGGAGGTTTTCCTGACTCCGCGGTCAGGAATTTTTTGATTTTTGGGCCAAATATATGCCGTCCCAAATCAAGCATCCAAAAGTGCCTCTAAGCCTTAAATTCAACCCCGAATCTCATGGCGGACTTTGTTTTCCAATTTTACCTGATTCGGTCCGGTCCATCCCGGGAGGTTTTCCTGACTCGGAGGTCAGGAATTTTTTGATTTTTGGGCCAAAAATTATGCCGTCCCAAATCAAGCATCCAAAAGTGCCTCTAAGCCTTAAATTCAACCCCGAATCTCATGGCGGACTTTGTTTTTCAATTTGACCTGATTCGGTCCGGCCCATCCCGGGAGGTTTTCCTGACTCCGAGGTCAGGAATTTTTTGATTTTTGGGCCAAAAATTATGCCGTCCCAAATCAAGCATCCAGAAGTGCCTCTAAGCCTTAAATTCAACCCCAAATCTCATGGCGGACTTTATTTTTCAATTTGACCTCATTGGGTCCGGCCCATCCCGGAATGTTTTCCTAACTCCGCGGTCAGGAATTTTTTGATTTTTGGGCCAAAAATTATGCCGTCCCAAATCAAGCATCCAGAAGTGCCTCTAAGCCTTAAATTCAACCCCGAATCTCATGGCGGACTTTGTTTTTCGATTTGACCTCATTGGGTCTGGCCCATCCCGGGAGGTTTTCCTGACTCGGAGGTCTGGAATTTTTTGATTTTTGGGCCAAAAATTATGCCGTCCCAAATCAAGCATCCAAAAGTGCCTCTAAGCCTTAAATTCAACCCCGAATCTCAGCGCGGACTTCGTCTTTCAATTTGACCTGATTCGGTCCGGCCCATCCCGGGAGGTTTTCCTGACTCGGAGGTCTGGAATTTTTTGATTTTTGGGCCAAAAATTATGCCGTCCCAAATCAAGCATCCAAAAGTGCCTCTAAGCCTTAAATTCAACCCCGAATCTCATGGCGGACTTTGTTTTTCGATTTGACCTCATTGGGTCTGGCCCATCCCGGGAGCTTTTCCTAACTCCGCGGTCAGGAATTTTTTGATTTTTTGGCCAAAAATTATGCCGTCCCAAATCAAGCATCCAGAAGTGCCTCTAAGCCTTAAATTCAACCCCGAATCTCATGGCGGACTTTGTTTTTCACTTTGACCTGATTTTCTCCGGCCCATCCCAGGAGGTTTTCCTGACTCCGCGGTCAGGAATTTTTTGATTTTTGGGCCAAATATATGCCGTCCCAAATCAAGCATCCAAAAGTGCCTCTTAGCCTTAAACTCAACCCCGAATCTCATGGCGGACTTTGTTTTCCAATTTTACCTGATTCGGTCCGGTCCATCCCGGGAGGTTTTCCTGACTCGGAGGTCAGGAATTTTTTGATTTTTGGGCCAAAAATTATGCCATCCCAAATCAAGCATCCAAAAGTGCCTCTAAGCCTTAAATTCAACCCCGAATCTCATGGCGGACTTTGTTTTTCAATTTGACCTGATTCGGTCCGGCCCATCCCGGGAGGTTTTCTTGACTCCGAGGTCAGGAATTTTTTGATTTTTGGGCCAAAAATTATGCCGTCCCAAATCAAGCATCCAGAAGTGCCTCTAAGCCTTAAATTCAACCCCAAATCTCATGGCGGACTTTATTTTTCAATTTGACCTCATTGGGACCGGCCCATCCCGGGATGTTTTCCTAACTCCGCGGTCAGGAATTTTTTGATTTTTTGGCCAAAAATTATGCCGTCCCAAATCAAGCATCCAAAAGTGCCTCTAAGCCTTAAATTCAACCCCGAATCTCATGGCGGACTTTGTTTTTCAATTTGACCTGATTCGGTCCGGCCCATCCCGGGAGGTTTTCCTGACTCCGAGGTCAGGAATTTTTTGATTTTTGGGCCAAAAATTATGCCGTCCCAAATCAAGCATCCAGAAGTGCCTCTAAGCCTTAAATTCAACCCCAAATCTCATGGCAGACTTTATTTTTCAATTTGACCTCATTGGGTCCGGCCCATCCCGGGATGTTTTCCTAACTCCGCGGTCAGGAATTTTTTGATTTTTGGGCCAAAAATTATGCCATCCCAAATCAAGCATCCAAAAGTGCCTCTAAGCCTTAAATTCAACCCCGAATCTCATGGCGGACTTTGTTTTCCAATTTTACCTGATTCGGTCCGGTCCATCCCGGGAGGTTTTCCTGACTCGGAGGTCAGGAATTTTTTGATTTTTGGGCCAAAAATTATGCCATCCCAAATCAAGCATCCAAAAGTGCCTCTAAGCCTTAAATTCAACCCCGAATCTCATGGCGGACTTTGTTTTTCAATTTGACCTGATTCGGTCCGGCCCATCCCGGGAGGTTTTCCTGACTCCGAGGTCAGGAATTTTTTGATTTTTGGGCCAAAAATTATGCCGTCCCAAATCAAGCATCCAGAAGTGCCTCTAAGCCTTAAATTCAACCCCGAATCTCATGGCGGACTTTGTTTTTCACTTTGACCTGATTTTCTCCGGCCCATCCCAGGAGGTTTTCCTTACTCCGCGGTCAGGAATTTTTTGATTTTTGGGCCAAATATATGCCGTCCCAAATCAAGCATCCAGAAGTGCCTCTAAGCCTTAAATTCAACCCCAAATCTCATGGCGGACTTTATTTTTCAATTTGACCTCATTGGGTCCGGCCCATCCCGGAATGTTTTCCTAACTCCGCGGTCAGGAATTTTTTGATTTTTGGGCCAAAAATTATGCCGTCCCAAATCAAGCATCCAGAAGTGCCTCTAAGCCTTAAATTCAACCCCGAATCTCATGGCGGACTTTGTTTTTCGATTTGACCTCATTGGGTCTGGCCCATCCCGGGAGGTTTTCCTGACTCGGAGGTCTGGAATTTTTTGATTTTTGGGCCAAAAATTATGCCGTCCCAAATCAAGCATCCAAAAGTGCCTCTAAGCCTTAAATTCAACCCCGAATCTCAGCGCGGACTTCGTCTTTCAATTTGACCTGATTCGGTCCGGCCCATCCCGGGAGGTTTTCCTGACTCGGAGGTCTGGAATTTTTTGATTTTTGGGCCAAAAATTATGCCGTCCCAAATCAAGCATCCAAAAGTGCCTCTAAGCCTTAAATTCAACCCCGAATCTCATGGCGGACTTTGTTTTTGAATTTGACCTGATTCGGTCCGGCCCATCCCGGGAGGTTTTCCTGACTCCGAGGTCAGGAATTTTTTGATTTTTGGGCCAAAAATTATGCCGTCCCAAATCAAGCATCCAGAAGTGCCTCTAAGCCTTAAATTCAACCCCAAATCTCATGGCAGACTTTATTTTTCAATTTGACCTCATTGGGTCCGGCCCATCCCGGGATGTTTTCCTAACTCCGCGGTCAGGAATTTTTTGATTTTTGGGCCAAAAATTATGCCATCCCAAATCAAGCATCCAAAAGTGCCTCTAAGCCTTAAATTCAACCCCGAATCTCATGGCGGACTTTGTTTTCCAATTTTACCTGATTCGGTCCGGTCCATCCCGGGAGGTTTTCCTGACTCGGAGGTCAGGAATTTTTTGATTTTTGGGCCAAAAATTATGCCATCCCAAATCAAGCATCCAAAAGTGCCTCTAAGCCTTAAATTCAACCCCGAATCTCATGGCGGACTTTGTTTTTCAATTTGACCTGATTCGGTCCGGCCCATCCCGGGAGGTTTTCCTGACTCCGAGGTCAGGAATTTTTTGATTTTTGGGCCAAAAATTATGCCGTCCCAAATCAAGCATCCAGAAGTGCCTCTAAGCCTTAAATTCAACCCCGAATCTCATGGCGGACTTTGTTTTTCACTTTGACCTGATTTTCTCCGGCCCATCCCAGGAGGTTTTCCTTACTCCGCGGTCAGGAATTTTTTGATTTTTGGGCCAAATATATGCCGTCCCAAATCAAGCATCCAAAAGTGCCTCTAAGCCTTAAATTCAACCCCGAATCTCATGGCGGACTTTGTTTTCCAATTTTACCTGATTCGGTCCGGTCCATCCCGGGAGGTTTTCCTGACTCGGAGGTCAGGAATTTTTTGATTTTTGGGCCAAAAATTATGCCGTCCCAAATCAAGCATCCAAAAGTGCCTCTAAGCCTTAAATTCAACCCCGAATCTCATGGCGGACTTTGTTTTTCAATTTGACCTGATTCGGTCCGGCCCATCCCGGGAGGTTTTCCTGACTCCGAGGTCAGGAATTTTTTGATTTTTGGGCCAAAAATTATGCCGTCCCAAATCAAGCATCCAGAAGTGCCTCTAAGCCTTAAATTCAACCCCGAATCTCATGGCGGACTTTGTTTTTCGATTTGACCTCATTGGGTCTGGCCCATCCCGGGAGGTTTTCCTGACTCGGAGGTCTGGAATTTTTTGATTTTTGGGCCAAAAATTATGCCGTCCCAAATCAAGCATCCAAAAGTGCCTCTAAGCCTTAAATTCAACCCCGAATCTCAGCGCGGACTTCGTCTTTCAATTTGACCTGATTCGGTCCGGCCCATCCCAGGAGGTTTTCCTGACTCGGAGGTCTGGAATTTTTTGATTTTTGGGCCAAAAATTATGCCGTCCCAAATCAAGCATCCAAAAGTGCCTCTAAGCCTTAAATTCAACCCCGAATCTCATGGCGGACTTTGTTTTTCGATTTGACCTCATTGGGTCTGGCCCATCCCGGGAGCTTTTCCTAACTCCGCGGTCAGGAATTTTTTGATTTTTTGGCCAAAAATTATGCCGTCCCAAATCAAGCATCCAGAAGTGCCTCTAAGCCTTAAATTCAACCCCGAATCTCATGGCGGACTTTGTTTTTCACTTTGACCTGATTTTCTCCGGCCCATCCCAGGAGGTTTTCCTGACTCCGCGGTCAGGAATTTTTTGATTTTTGGGCCAAATATATGCCGTCCCAAATCAAGCATCCAAAAGTGCCTCTTAGCCTTAAACTCAACCCCGAATCTCATGGCGGACTTTGTTTTCCAATTTTACCTGATTCGGTCCGGTCCATCCCGGGAGGTTTTCCTGACTCGGAGGTCAGGAATTTTTTGATTTTTGGGCCAAAAATTATGCCATCCCAAATCAAGCATCCAAAAGTGCCTCTAAGCCTTAAATTCAACCCCGAATCTCATGGCGGACTTTGTTTTTCAATTTGACCTGATTCGGTCCGGCCCATCCCGGGAGGTTTTCTTGACTCCGAGGTCAGGAATTTTTTGATTTTTGGGCCAAAAATTATGCCGTCCCAAATCAAGCATCCAGAAGTGCCTCTAAGCCTTAAATTCAACCCCAAATCTCATGGCGGACTTTATTTTTCAATTTGACCTCATTGGGACCGGCCCATCCCGGGATGTTTTCCTAACTCCGCGGTCAGGAATTTTTTGATTTTTTGGCCAAAAATTATGCCGTCCCAAATCAAGCATCCAAAAGTGCCTCTAAGCCTTAAATTCAACCCCGAATCTCATGGCGGACTTTGTTTTTCAATTTGACCTGATTCGGTCCGGCCCATCCCGGGAGGTTTTCCTGACTCCGAGGTCAGGAATTTTTTGATTTTTGGGCCAAAAATTATGCCGTCCCAAATCAAGCATCCAGAAGTGCCTCTAAGCCTTAAATTCAACCCCAAATCTCATGGCAGACTTTATTTTTCAATTTGACCTCATTGGGTCCGGCCCATCCCGGGATGTTTTCCTAACTCCGCGGTCAGGAATTTTTTGATTTTTGGGCCAAAAATTATGCCATCCCAAATCAAGCATCCAAAAGTGCCTCTAAGCCTTAAATTCAACCCCGAATCTCATGGCGGACTTTGTTTTCCAATTTTACCTGATTCGGTCCGGTCCATCCCGGGAGGTTTTCCTGACTCGGAGGTCAGGAATTTTTTGATTTTTGGGCCAAAAATTATGCCATCCCAAATCAAGCATCCAAAAGTGCCTCTAAGCCTTAAATTCAACCCCGAATCTCATGGCGGACTTTGTTTTTCAATTTGACCTGATTCGGTCCGGCCCATCCCGGGAGGTTTTCCTGACTCCGAGGTCAGGAATTTTTTGATTTTTGGGCCAAAAATTATGCCGTCCCAAATCAAGCATCCAGAAGTGCCTCTAAGCCTTAAATTCAACCCCGAATCTCATGGCGGACTTTGTTTTTCACTTTGACCTGATTTTCTCCGGCCCATCCCAGGAGGTTTTCCTTACTCCGCGGTCAGGAATTTTTTGATTTTTGGGCCAAATATATGCCATCCCAAATCAAGCATCCAAAAGTGCCTCTAAGCCTTAAATTCAACCCCGAATCTCACGGCGGACTTTGTTTTCCAATTTTACCTGATTCGGTCCGGTCCATCCCGGGAGGTTTTCCTGACTCAGAGGTCAGGAATTTTTTGATTTTTGGGCCAAAAATTATGCCATCCCAAATCAAGCATCCAAAAGTGCCTCTAAGCCTTAAATTCAACCCCGAATCTCATGGCGGACTTTGTTTTTCAATTTGACCTGATTCGGTCCGGCCCATCCCGGGAGGTTTTCCTGACTCCGAGGTCAGGAATTTTTTGATTTTTGGGCCAAAAATTATGCCATCCCAAATCAAGCATCCAGAAGTGCCTCTAAGCCTTAAATTCAACCCCGAATCTCATGGCGGACTTTGTTTTTCACTTTGACCTGATTTTCTCCGGCCCATCCCGGGAGGTTTTCCTGACTCCGCGGTCAGGAATTTTTTGATTTTTGGGCCAAATATATGCCGTCCCAAATCAAGCATCCAAAAGTGCCTCTAAGCCTTAAATTCAACCCCGAATCTCATGGCGGACTTCGTCTTTCAATTTGACCTCATTGGGTCCGGCCCATCCCGGGATGTTTTCCTAACTCCGCGGTGAGGAATTTTTTGATTTTTTGGCCAAAAATTATGCCGTTCCAAATCAAGCATCCAGAAGTGCCTCTAAGCCTTAAATTCAACCCCGAATCTCATGGCGGACTTTGTTTTTCACTTTGACCTGATTTTCTCCGGCCCATCCCAGGAGGTTTTCCTGACTCCGCGGTCAGGAATTTTTTGATTTTTGGGCCAAATATATGCCGTCCCAAATCAAGCATCCAAAAGTGCCTCTAAGCCTTAAATTCAACCCCGAATCTCATGGCGGACTTTGTTTTTCGATTTGACCTCATTGGGTCTGGCCCATCCCGGGAGACTTTCCTAACTCCGCGGTCAGGAATTTTTTGATTTTTGGGCCAAAAATTATGCCGTCCCAAATCAAGCATCCAGAAGTGCCTCTAAGCCTTAAATTCAACCCCGAATCTCATGGCGGACTTTGTTTTTCACTTTGTCCTGATTTTCTCCGGCCCATCCCAGGAGGTTTTCCTGACTCCGCGGTCAGGAATTTTTTGATTTTTGGGCCAAATATATGCCGTCCCAAATCAAGCGTCCAAAAGTGCCTCTAAGCCTTAAATTCAACCCCGAATCTCATGGCGGACTTTGTTTTCCAATTTTACCTGATTCGGTCCGGTCCATCCCGGGAGGTTTTCCTAACTCCGCGGTCAGGTATTCTTTGATTTTTGGGCCAAAAATTATGCCATCCCAAATCAAGCATCCAAAAGTGCCTCTAAGCCTTAAATTCAACCCCGAATCTCATGGCGGACTTTGTTTTTCAATTTGACCTGATTCGGTCCGGCCCATCCCGGGAGGTTTTCCTGACTCCGAGGTCAGGAATTTTTTGATTTTTGGGCCAAAAATTATGCCGTCCCAAATCAAGCATCCAGAAGTGCCTCTAAGCCTTAAATTCAACCCCAAATCTCATGGCGGACTTTATTTTTCAATTTGACCTCATTGGGTCCGGCCCATCCCGGGATGTTTTCCTAACTCCGCGGTCAGGAATTTTTTGATTTTTTGGCCAAATATATGCCGTCCCAAATCAAGCATCCAAAAGTGCCTCTAAGCCTTAAATTCAACCCCGAATCTCATGGCGGACTTCGTCTTTCAATTTGACCTCATTGGGTCCGGCCCATCCCGTGATGTTTTCCTAACTCCGCGGTGAGGAATTTTTTGATTTTTGGGCCAAAAATTATGCCGTCCCAAATCAAGCATCCAGAAGTGCCTCTAAGCCTTAAATTCAACCCCGAATCTCATGGCGGACTTTGTTTTTCAATTTGACCTGATTCGGTCCGGCCCATCCCGGGAGGTTTTCCTGACTCCGAGGTCAGGAATTTTTTGATTTTTGGGCCAAAAATTATGCCGTTCCAAATCAAGCATCCAGAAGTGCCTCTAAGCCTTAAATTCAACCCCAAATCTCATGGCGGACTTTATTTTTCAATTTGACCTCATTGGGTCCGGCCCATCCCGGGATGTTTTCCTAACTCCGCGGTCAGGAATTTTTTGATTTTTGGGCCAAATATATGCCGTCCCAAATCAAGCATCCAAAAGTGCCTCTAAGCCTTAAATTCAACCCCGAATCTCATGGCGGACTTCGTCTTTCAATTTGACCTCATTGGGTCCGGCCCATCCCGTGATGTTTTCCTAACTCCGCGGTGAGGAATTTTTTGATTTTTGGGCCAAATATATGCCGTCCCAAATCAAGCATCCAGAAGTGCCTCTAAGCCTTAAATTCAACCCCGAATCTCATGGCGGACTTTGTTTTTCACGTTGACCTGATTTTCTCCGGCCCATCCCAGGAGGTTTTCCTGACTCCGCGGTCAGGAATTTTTTGATTTTTGGGCCAAATATATGCCGTCCCAAATCAAGCATCCAAAAGTGCCTCTAAGCCTTAAATTCAACCCCGAATCTCATGGCGGACTTTTTTTTCCAATTTTACCTGATTCGGTCCGGTCCATCCCGGGAGGTTTTCCTGACTCGGAGGTCAGGAATTTTTTGATTTTTGGGCCAAAAATTATGCCATCCCAAATCAAGCATCCAAAAGTGCCTCTAAGCCTTAAATTCAACCCCGAATCTCATGGCGGACTTTGTTTTTCAATTTGACCTGATTCGGTCCGGCCCATCCCGGGAGATTTTCCTGACTCCGAGGTCAGGAATTTTTTGATTTTTGGGCAAAAAATTATGCCGTCCCAAATCAAGCATCCAGAAGTGCCTCTAAGCCTTAAATTCAACCCCAAATCTCATGGCGGACTTTATTTTTCAATTTGACCTCATTGGGTCCGGCCCATCCCGGGATGTTTTCCTAACTCCGCGGTCAGGAATTTTTTGATTTTTGGGCCAAAAATTATGCCATCCCAAATCAAGCATCCAAAAGTGCCTCTAAGCCTTAAATTCAACCCCGAATCTCATGGCGGACTTTGTTTTTCAATTTGACCTGATTCGGTCCGGCCCATCCCGGGAGGTTTTCCTGACTCCGAGGTCAGGAATTTTTTGATTTTTGGGCCAAAAATTATGCCGTACCAAATCAAGCATCCAGAAGTGCCTCTAAGCCTTAAATTCAACCCCGAATCTCATGGCGGACTTTGTTTTTCACTTTGACCTGATTTTCTCCGGCCCATCCCAGGAGGTTTTCCTGACTCCGCGGTCAGGAATTTTTTGATTTTTGGGCCAAATATATGCCATCCCAAATCAAGCATCCAAAAGTGCCTCTAAGCCTTAAATTCAACCCCGAATCTCATGGCGGACTTTGTTTTCCAATTTTACCTGATTCGGTCCGGTCCATCCCGGGAGGTTTTCCTGACTCCGAGGTCAGGAATTTTTTGATTTTTGGGCCAAATATATGCCATCCCAAATCAAGCATCCAAAAGTGCCTCTAAGCCTTAAATTCAACCCCGAATCTCATGGCGGACTTTGTTTTTCAATTTGACCTGATTCGGTCCGGCCCATCCCGGGAGGTTTTCCTGACTCGGAGGTCAGGAATTTTTTGATTTTTGGGCCAAAAATTATGCCGTCCCAAATCAAGCATCCAGAAGTGCCTCTAAGCCTTAAATTCAACCCCGAATCTCATGGCGGACTTTGTTTTTCAATTTGACCTGATTCGGTCCGGCCCATCCCGGGAGTATTCCTGACTCCGAGGTCAGGAATTTTTTGATTTTTGGGCCAAAAATTATGCCGTCCCAAATCAAGCATCCAGAAGTGCCTCTAAGCCTTAAATTCAACCCCAAATCTCATGGCGGACTTTATTTTTCAATTTGACCTCATTGGGTCCGGCCCATCCCGGGATGTTTTCCTAACTCCGCGGTCAGGAATTTTTTGATTTTTGGGCCAAAAATTATGCCATCCCAAATCAAGCATCCAAAAGTGCCTCTAAGCCTTAAATTCAACCCCGAATCTCATGGCGGACTTTGTTTTTCAATTTGACCTGATTCGGTCCGGCCCATCCCGGGAGGTTTTCCTGACTCCGAGGTCAGGAATTTTTTGATTTTTGGGCCAAAAATTATGCCGTACCAAATCAAGCATCCAGAAGTGCCTCTAAGCCTTAAATTCAACCCCGAATCTCATGGCGGACTTTGTTTTTCACTTTGACCTGATTTTCTCCGGCCCATCCCAGGAGGTTTTCCTGACTCCGCGGTCAGGAATTTTTTGATTTTTGGGCCAAATATATGCCATCCCAAATCAAGCATCCAAAAGTGCCTCTAAGCCTTAAATTCAACCCCGAATCTCATGGCGGACTTTGTTTTCCAATTTTACCTGATTCGGTCCGGTCCATCCCGGGAGGTTTTCCTGACTCGGAGGTCAGGAATTTTTTGATTTTTGGGCCAAAAATTATGCCATCCCAAATCAAGCATCCAAAAGTGCCTCTAAGCCTTAAATTCAACCCCGAATCTCATGGCGGACTTTGTTTTTCAATTTGACCTGATTCGGTCCGGCCCATCCCGGGAGGTTTTCCTGACTCCGAGGTCAGGAATTTTTTGATTTTTGGGCCAAAAATTATGCCGTCCCAAATCAAGCATCCGGAAGTGCCTCTAAGCCTTAAATTCAACCCCAAATCTCATGGCGGACTTTATTTTTCAATTTGACCTCATTGGGTCCGGCCCATCCCGGGATGTTTTCCTAACTCCGCGGTCAGGAAGTTTTTGATTTTTTGGCCAAAAATTATGCCGTTCCAAATCAAGCATCCAGAAGTGCCTCTAAGCCTTAAATTCAACCCCGAATCTCATGGCGGACTTTGTTTTCCAATTTTACCTGATTCGGTCCGGTCCATCCCGGGAGGTTTTCCTGACTCGGAGGTCAGGAATTTTTTGATTTTTGGGCCAAAAATTATGCCATCCCAAATCAAGCATCCAAAAATGCCTCTAAGCCTTAAATTCAACCCCGAATCTCATGGCGGACTTTGTTTTTCAATTTGACCTGATTCGGTCCTGCCCATCCCGGGAGGTTTTCCTGACTCCGAGGTCAGGAATTTTTTGATTTTTGGGCCAAAAATTATGCCGTCCCAAATCAAGCATCCAGAAGTGCCTCTAAGCCTTAAATTCAACCCCAAATCTCATGGTGGACTTTATTTTTCAATTTGACCTCATTGGGTCCGGCCCATCCCGGGATGTTTTCCTAACTCCGCGGTCAGGAATTTTTTGATTTTTTGGCCAAAAATTATGCCGTTCCAAATCAAGCATCCAGAAGTGCCTCTAAGCCTTAAATTCAACCCCGAATCTCATGGCGGACTTTGTTTTTCACTTTGACCTGATTTTCTCCGGCCCATCCCAGGAGGTTTTCCTGACTCCGCGGTCAGGAATTTTTTGATTTTTGGGCCAAATATATGCCGTCCCAAATCAAGCATCCAAAAGTGCCTCTAAGCCTTAAATTCAACCCCGAATCTCATGGCGGACTTCGTCTTTCAATTTGACCTCATTGGGTCCGGCCCATCCCGTGATGTTTTCCTAACTCCGCGGTGAGGAATTTTTTGATTTTTGGGCCAAAAATTATGCCGTCCCAAATCAAGCATCCAGAAGTGCCTCTAAGCCTTAAATTCAACCCCGAATCTCATGGCGGACTTTGTTTTTCAATTTGACCTGATTCGGTCCGGCCCATCCCGGGAGGTTTTCCTGACTCCGAGGTCAGGAATTTTTTGATTTTTGGGCCAAAAATTATGCCGTCCCAAATCAAGCATCCAGAAGTGCCTCTAAGCCTTAAATTCAACCCCAAATCTCATGGCGGACTTTATTTTTCAATTTGACCTCATTGGGTCCGGCCCATCCCGGGATGTTTTCCTAACTCCGCGGTCAGGAATTTTTTGATTTTCTGGCCAAAAATTATGCCGTTCCAAATCAAGCATCCAGAAGTGCCTCTAAGCCTTAAATTCAACCCCGAATCTCATGGCGGACTTTGTTTTTCACTTTGACCTGATTTTCTCCGGCCCATCCCAGGAGGTTTTCCTGACTCCGCGGTCAGGAATTTTTTGATTTTTGGGCCAAATATATGCCGTCCCAAATCAAGCATCCAAAAGTGCCTCTAAGCCTTAAATTCAACCCCGAATCTCATGGCGGACTTCGTCTTTCAATTTGACCTCATTGGGTCCGGCCCATCCCGTGATGTTTTCCTAACTCCGCGGTGAGGAATTTTTTGATTTTTGGGCCAAAAATTATGCCGTCCCAAATCAAGCATCCAGAAGTGCCTCTAAGCCTTAAATTCAACCCCGAATCTCATGGCGGACTTTGTTTTTCAATTTGACCTGATTCGGTCCGGCCCATCCCGGGAGGTTTTCCTGACTCCGAGGTCAGGAATTTTTTGATTTTTGGGCCAAAAATTATGCCGTCCCAAATCAAGCATCCAGAAGTGCCTCTAAGCCTTAAATTCAACCCCGAATCTCATGGCGGACTTCGTCTTTCAATTTGACCTCATTGGGTCCGGCCCATCCCGTGATGTTTTCCTAACTCAGCGGTGAGGAATTTTTTGATTTTTGGGCCAAAAATTATGCCGTCCCAAATCAAGCATCCAGAACTGCCTCTAAGCCTTAAATTCAACCCCGAATCTCATGGCGGACTTTGTTTTTCAATTTGACCTGATTCGGTCCGGCCCATCCCGGGAGGTTTTCCTGACTCCGAGGTCAGGAATTTTTTGATTTTTGGGCCAAAAATTATGCCGTCCCAAATCAAGCATCCAGAAGTGCCTCTAAGCCTTAAATTCAACCCCAAATCTCATGGCGGACTTTATTTTTCAATTTGACCTCATTGGGTCCGGCCCATCCCGGGATGTTTTCCTAACTCCGCGGTCAGGAATTTTTTGATTTTTTGGCCAAAAATTATGCCGTTCCAAATCAAGCATCCAGAAGTGCCTCTAAGCCTTAAATTCAACCCCGAATCTCATGGCGGACTTTGTTTTTCACTTTGACCTGATTTTCTCCGGCCCATCCCAGGAGGTTTTCCTGACTCCGCGGTCAGGAATTTTTTGATTTTTGGGCCAAATATATGCCGTCCCAAATCAAGCATCCAAAAGTGCCTCTAAGCCTTAAATTCAACCCCGAATCTCATGGCGGACTTCGTCTTTCAATTTGACCTGATTCGGTCCGGCCCATCCCGGGAGGTTTTCCTGACTCCGAGGTCAGGAATTTTTTGATTTTTGGGCCAAAAATTATGCCGTCCCAAATCAAGCATCCAGAAGTGCCTCTAAGCCTTAAATTCAACCCCGAATCTCATGGCGGACTTCGTCTTTCAATTTGACCTCATTGGGTCCGGCCCATCCCGTGATGTTTTCCTGACTCCGAGGTCAGGAATTTTTTGATTTTTGGGCCAAAAATTATGCCGTCCCAAATCAAGCATCCAGAAGTGCCTCTAAGCCTTAAATTCAACCCCAAATCTCATAGCGGACTTTATTTTTCAATTTGACCTCATTGGGTCCGGCCCATCCCGGGATGTTTTCCTAACTCCGCGGTCAGGAATTTTTTGATTTTTTGGCCAAAAATTATGCCGTTCCAAATCAAGCATCCAGAAGTGCCTCTAAGCCTTAAATTCAACCCCGAATCTCATGGCGGACTTTGTTTTTCACTTTGACCTGATTTTCTCCGGCCCATCCCAGGAGGTTTTCCTGACTCCGCGGTCAGGAATTTTTTGATTTTTGGGCCAAATATATGCCGTCCCAAATCAAGCATCCAAAAGTTCCTCTAAGCCTTAAATTCAACCCCGAATCTCATGGCGGACTTCGTCTTTCAATTTGACCTCATTGGGTCCGGCCCATCCCGTGATGTTTTCCTAACTCCGCGGTGAGGAATTTTTTGATTTTTGGGCCAAAAATTATGCCGTCCCAAATCAAGCATCCAGAAGTGCCTCTAAGCCTTAAATTCAACCCCGAATCTCATGGCGGACTTTGTTTTTCAATTTGACCTGATTCGGTCCGGCCCATCCCGGGAGGTTTTCCTGACTCTGAGGTCAGGAATTTTTTGATTTTTGGGCCAAAAATTATGCCGTCCCAAATCAAGCATCCAGAAGTGCCTCTAAGCCTTAAATTCAACCCCAAATCTCATGGCGGACTTTATTTTTCAATTTGACCTCATTGGGTCCGGCCCATCCCGGGATGTCTTCCTAACTCCGCGGTCAGGAATTTTTTGATTTTTGGGCCAAAAATTATGCCGTTCCAAATCAAGCATCCAGAAGTGCCTCTAAGCCTTAAATTCAACCCCGAATCTCATGGCGGACTTTGTTTTTCACTTTGACCTGATTTTCTCCGGCCCATCCCAGGAGGTTTTCCTGACTCCGCGGTCAGGAATTTTTTGATTTTTGGGCCAAATATATGCCGTCCCAAATCAAGCATCCAAAAGTGCCTCTAAGCCTTAAATTCAACCCCGAATCTCATGGCGGACTTCGTCTTTCAATTTGACCTCATTGGGTCCGGCCCATCCCGTGATGTTTTCCTAACTCCTCGGTGAGGAATTTTTTGATTTTTGGGCCAAAAATTATGCCGTCCCAAATCAAGCATCCAGAAGTGCCTCTAAGCCTTAAATTCAACCCCGAATCTCATGGCGGACTTTGTTTTTCACTTTGACCTGATTTTCTCCGGCCCATCCCAGGAGGTTTTCCTGACTCCGCGGTCAGGAATTTTTTGATTTTTGGGCCAAATATATGCCGTCCCAAATCAAGCATCCAAAAGTGCCTCTAAGCCTTAAATTCAACCCCGAATCTCATGGCGGACTTTGTTTTTCGATTTGACCTGATTCGGTCCGGCCCATCCCGGGAGGTTTTCCTGACTCCGAGGTCAGGAATTTTTTGATTTTTGGGCCAAAAATTATGCCGTCCCAAATCAAGCATCCAGAAGTGCCTCTAAGCCTTAAATTCAACCCCAAATCTCATGGCGGACTTTATTTTTCAATTTGACCTCATTGGGTCCGGCCCATCCCGGGATGTTTTCCTAACTCCGCGGTCAGGAATTTTTTGATTTTTTGGCCAAAAATTATGCCGTTCCAAATCAAGCATCCAGAAGTGCCTCTAAGCCTTAAATTCAACCCCGAATCTCATGGCGGACTTTTTTTTCCAATTTTACCTGATTCGGTCCGATCCATCCCGGGAGGTTTTCCTGACTCGGAGGTCAGGAATTTTTTGATTTTTGGGCCAAAAATTATGCCATCCCAAATCAAGCATCCAAAAGTGCCTCTAAGCCTTAAATTCAACCCCGAATCTCATGGCGGACTTTGTTTTTCAATTTGACCTGATTCGGTCCGGCCCATCCCGGGAGATTTTCCTGACTCCGAGGTCAGGAATTTTTTGATTTTTGGGCAAAAAATTATGCCGTCCCAAATCAAGCATCCAGAAGTGCCTCTAAGCCTTAAATTCAACCCCAAATCTCATGGCGGACTTTATTTTTCAATTTGACCTCATTGGGTCCGGCCCATCCCGGGATGTTTTCCTAACTCCGCGGTCAGGAATTTTTTGATTTTTGGGCCAAAAATTATGCCATCCCAAATCAAGCATCCAAAAGTGCCTCTAAGCCTTAAATTCAACCCCGAATCTCATGGCGGACTTTGTTTTTCAATTTGACCTGATTCGGTCCGGCCCATCCCGGGAGGTTTTCCTGACTCCGAGGTCAGGAATTTTTTGATTTTTGGGCCAAAAATTATGCCGTACCAAATCAAGCATCCAGAAGTGCCTCTAAGCCTTAAATTCAACCCCGAATCTCATGGCGGACTTTGTTTTTCACTTTGACCTGATTTTCTCCGGCCCATCCCAGGAGGTTTTCCTGACTCCGCGGTCAGGAATTTTTTGATTTTTGGGCCAAATATATGCCATCCCAAATCAAGCATCCAAAAGTGCCTCTAAGCCTTAAATTCAACCCCGAATCTCATGGCGGACTTTGTTTTCCAATTTTACCTGATTCGGTCCGGTCCATCCCGGGAGGTTTTCCTGACTCCGAGGTCAGGAATTTTTTGATTTTTGGGCCAAATATATGCCATCCCAAATCAAGCATCCAAAAGTGCCTCTAAGCCTTAAATTCAACCCCGAATCTCATGGCGGACTTTGTTTTTCAATTTGACCTGATTCGGTCCGGCCCATCCCGGGAGGTTTTCCTGACTCGGAGGTCAGGAATTTTTTGATTTTTGGGCCAAAAATTATGCCGTCCCAAATCAAGCATCCAGAAGTGCCTCTAAGCCTTAAATTCAACCCCGAATCTCATGGCGGACTTTGTTTTTCAATTTGACCTGATTCGGTCCGGCCCATCCCGGGAGTATTCCTGACTCCGAGGTCAGGAATTTTTTGATTTTTGGGCCAAAAATTATGCCGTCCCAAATCAAGCATCCAGAAGTGCCTCTAAGCCTTAAATTCAACCCCAAATCTCATGGCGGACTTTATTTTTCAATTTGACCTCATTGGGTCCGGCCCATCCCGGGATGTTTTCCTAACTCCGCGGTCAGGAATTTTTTGATTTTTGGGCCAAAAATTATGCCATCCCAAATCAAGCATCCAAAAGTGCCTCTAAGCCTTAAATTCAACCCCGAATCTCATGGCGGACTTTGTTTTTCAATTTGACCTGATTCGGTCCGGCCCATCCCGGGAGGTTTTCCTGACTCCGAGGTCAGGAATTTTTTGATTTTTGGGCCAAAAATTATGCCGTACCAAATCAAGCATCCAGAAGTGCCTCTAAGCCTTAAATTCAACCCCGAATCTCATGGCGGACTTTGTTTTTCACTTTGACCTGATTTTCTCCGGCCCATCCCAGGAGGTTTTCCTGACTCCGCGGTCAGGAATTTTTTGATTTTTGGGCCAAATATATGCCATCCCAAATCAAGCATCCAAAAGTGCCTCTAAGCCTTAAATTCAACCCCGAATCTCATGGCGGACTTTGTTTTTCAATTTGACCTGATTCGGTCCGGCCCATCCCGGGAGTATTCCTGACTCCGAGGTCAGGAATTTTTTGATTTTTGGGCCAAAAATTATGCCGTCCCAAATCAAGCATCCAGAAGTGCCTCTAAGCCTTAAATTCAACCCCAAATCTCATGGCGGACTTTATTTTTCAATTTGACCTCATTGGGTCCGGCCCATCCCGGGATGTTTTCCTAACTCCGCGGTCAGGAATTTTTTGATTTTTGGGCCAAAAATTATGCCATCCCAAATCAAGCATCCAAAAGTGCCTCTAAGCCTTAAATTCAACCCCGAATCTCATGGCGGACTTTGTTTTTCAATTTGACCTGATTCGGTCCGGCCCATCCCGGGAGGTTTTCCTGACTCCGAGGTCAGGAATTTTTTGATTTTTGGGCCAAAAATTATGCCGTACCAAATCAAGCATCCAGAAGTGCCTCTAAGCCTTAAATTCAACCCCGAATCTCATGGCGGACTTTGTTTTTCACTTTGACCTGATTTTCTCCGGCCCATCCCAGGAGGTTTTCCTGACTCCGCGGTCAGGAATTTTTTGATTTTTGGGCCAAAAATTATGCCATCCCAAATCAAGCATCCAAAAGTGCCTCTAAGCCTTAAATTCAACCCCGAATCTCATGGCGGACTTTGTTTTTCAATTTGACCTGATTCGGTCCGGCCCATCCCGGGAGGTTTTCCTGACTCCGAGGTCAGGAATTTTTTGATTTTTGGGCCAAAAATTATGCCGTCCCAAATCAAGCATCCGGAAGTGCCTCTAAGCCTTAAATTCAACCCCAAATCTCATGGCGGACTTTATTTTTCAATTTGACCTCATTGGGTCCGGCCCATCCCGGGATGTTTTCCTAACTCCGCGGTCAGGAAGTTTTTGATTTTTTGGCCAAAAATTATGCCGTTCCAAATCAAGCATCCAGAAGTGCCTCTAAGCCTTAAATTCAACCCCGAATCTCATGGCGGACTTCGTCTTTCAATTTGACCTGATTCGGTCCGGCCCATCCCGGGAGGTTTTCCTGACTCCGAGGTCAGGAATTTTTTGATTTTTGGGCCAAAAATTATGCCGTCCCAAATCAAGCATCCAGAAGTGCCTCTAAGCCTTAAATTCAACCCCGAATCTCATGGCGGACTTCGTCTTTCAATTTGACCTCATTGGGTCCGGCCCATCCCGTGATGTTTTCCTGACTCCGAGGTCAGGAATTTTTTGATTTTTGGGCCAAAAATTATGCCGTCCCAAATCAAGCATCCAGAAGTGCCTCTAAGCCTTAAATTCAACCCCAAATCTCATAGCGGACTTTATTTTTCAATTTGACCTCATTGGGTCCGGCCCATCCCGGGATGTTTTCCTAACTCCGCGGTCAGGAATTTTTTGATTTTTTGGCCAAAAATTATGCCGTTCCAAATCAAGCATCCAGAAGTGCCTCTAAGCCTTAAATTCAACCCCGAATCTCATGGCGGACTTTGTTTTTCACTTTGACCTGATTTTCTCCGGCCCATCCCAGGAGGTTTTCCTGACTCCGCGGTCAGGAATTTTTTGATTTTTGGGCCAAATATATGCCGTCCCAAATCAAGCATCCAAAAGTGCCTCTAAGCCTTAAATTCAACCCCGAATCTCATGGCGGACTTCGTCTTTCAATTTGACCTCATTGGGTCCGGCCCATCCCGTGATGTTTTCCTAACTCCGCGGTGAGGAATTTTTTGATTTTTGGGCCAAAAATTATGCCGTCCCAAATCAAGCATCCAGAAGTGCCTCTAAGCCTTAAATTCAACCCCGAATCTCATGGCGGACTTTGTTTTTCAATTTGACCTGATTCGGTCCGGCCCATCCCGGGAGGTTTTCCTGACTCTGAGGTCAGGAATTTTTTGATTTTTGGGCCAAAAATTATGCCGTCCCAAATCAAGCATCCAGAAGTGCCTCTAAGCCTTAAATTCAACCCCAAATCTCATGGCGGACTTTATTTTTCAATTTGACCTCATTGGGTCCGGCCCATCCCGGGATGTCTTCCTAACTCCGCGGTCAGGAATTTTTTGATTTTTGGGCCAAAAATTATGCCGTTCCAAATCAAGCATCCAGAAGTGCCTCTAAGCCTTAAATTCAACCCCGAATCTCATGGCGGACTTTGTTTTTCACTTTGACCTGATTTTCTCCGGCCCATCCCAGGAGGTTTTCCTGACTCCGCGGTCAGGAATTTTTTGATTTTTGGGCCAAATATATGCCGTCCCAAATCAAGCATCCAAAAGTGCCTCTAAGCCTTAAATTCAACCCCGAATCTCATGGCGGACTTCGTCTTTCAATTTGACCTCATTGGGTCCGGCCCATCCCGTGATGTTTTCCTAACTCCTCGGTGAGGAATTTTTTGATTTTTGGGCCAAAAATTATGCCGTCCCAAATCAAGCATCCAGAAGTGCCTCTAAGCCTTAAATTCAACCCCGAATCTCATGGCGGACTTTGTTTTTCACTTTGACCTGATTTTCTCCGGCCCATCCCAGGAGGTTTTCCTGACTCCGCGGTCAGGAATTTTTTGATTTTTGGGCCAAATATATGCCGTCCCAAATCAAGCATCCAAAAGTGCCTCTAAGCCTTAAATTCAACCCCGAATCTCATGGCGGACTTTGTTTTTCGATTTGACCTGATTCGGTCCGGCCCATCCCGGGAGGTTTTCCTGACTCCGAGGTCAGGAATTTTTTGATTTTTGGGCCAAAAATTATGCCGTCCCAAATCAAGCATCCAGAAGTGCCTCTAAGCCTTAAATTCAACCCCAAATCTCATGGCGGACTTTATTTTTCAATTTGACCTCATTGGGTCCGGCCCATCCCGGGATGTTTTCCTAACTCCGCGGTCAGGAATTTTTTGATTTTTTGGCCAAAAATTATGCCGTTCCAAATCAAGCATCCAGAAGTGCCTCTAAGCCTTAAATTCAACCCCGAATCTCATGGCGGACTTTTTTTTCCAATTTTACCTGATTCGGTCCGATCCATCCCGGGAGGTTTTCCTGACTCGGAGGTCAGGAATTTTTTGATTTTTGGGCCAAAAATTATGCCATCCCAAATCAAGCATCCAAAAGTGCCTCTAAGCCTTAAATTCAACCCCGAATCTCATGGCGGACTTTGTTTTTCAATTTGACCTGATTCGGTCCGGCCCATCCCGGGAGATTTTCCTGACTCCGAGGTCAGGAATTTTTTGATTTTTGGGCAAAAAATTATGCCGTCCCAAATCAAGCATCCAGAAGTGCCTCTAAGCCTTAAATTCAACCCCAAATCTCATGGCGGACTTTATTTTTCAATTTGACCTCATTGGGTCCGGCCCATCCCGGGATGTTTTCCTAACTCCGCGGTCAGGAATTTTTTGATTTTTGGGCCAAAAATTATGCCATCCCAAATCAAGCATCCAAAAGTGCCTCTAAGCCTTAAATTCAACCCCGAATCTCATGGCGGACTTTGTTTTTCAATTTGACCTGATTCGGTCCGGCCCATCCCGGGAGGTTTTCCTGACTCCGAGGTCAGGAATTTTTTGATTTTTGGGCCAAAAATTATGCCGTACCAAATCAAGCATCCAGAAGTGCCTCTAAGCCTTAAATTCAACCCCGAATCTCATGGCGGACTTTGTTTTTCACTTTGACCTGATTTTCTCCGGCCCATCCCAGGAGGTTTTCCTGACTCCGCGGTCAGGAATTTTTTGATTTTTGGGCCAAATATATGCCATCCCAAATCAAGCATCCAAAAGTGCCTCTAAGCCTTAAATTCAACCCCGAATCTCATGGCGGACTTTGTTTTCCAATTTTACCTGATTCGGTCCGGTCCATCCCGGGAGGTTTTCCTGACTCCGAGGTCAGGAATTTTTTGATTTTTGGGCCAAATATATGCCATCCCAAATCAAGCATCCAAAAGTGCCTCTAAGCCTTAAATTCAACCCCGAATCTCATGGCGGACTTTGTTTTTCAATTTGACCTGATTCGGTCCGGCCCATCCCGGGAGGTTTTCCTGACTCGGAGGTCAGGAATTTTTTGATTTTTGGGCCAAAAATTATGCCGTCCCAAATCAAGCATCCAGAAGTGCCTCTAAGCCTTAAATTCAACCCCGAATCTCATGGCGGACTTTGTTTTTCAATTTGACCTGATTCGGTCCGGCCCATCCCGGGAGTATTCCTGACTCCGAGGTCAGGAATTTTTTGATTTTTGGGCCAAAAATTATGCCGTCCCAAATCAAGCATCCAGAAGTGCCTCTAAGCCTTAAATTCAACCCCAAATCTCATGGCGGACTTTATTTTTCAATTTGACCTCATTGGGTCCGGCCCATCCCGGGATGTTTTCCTAACTCCGCGGTCAGGAATTTTTTGATTTTTGGGCCAAAAATTATGCCATCCCAAATCAAGCATCCAAAAGTGCCTCTAAGCCTTAAATTCAACCCCGAATCTCATGGCGGACTTTGTTTTTCAATTTGACCTGATTCGGTCCGGCCCATCCCGGGAGGTTTTCCTGACTCCGAGGTCAGGAATTTTTTGATTTTTGGGCCAAAAATTATGCCGTACCAAATCAAGCATCCAGAAGTGCCTCTAAGCCTTAAATTCAACCCCGAATCTCATGGCGGACTTTGTTTTTCACTTTGACCTGATTTTCTCCGGCCCATCCCAGGAGGTTTTCCTGACTCCGCGGTCAGGAATTTTTTGATTTTTGGGCCAAATATATGCCATCCCAAATCAAGCATCCAAAAGTGCCTCTAAGCCTTAAATTCAACCCCGAATCTCATGGCGGACTTTGTTTTTCAATTTGACCTGATTCGGTCCGGCCCATCCCGGGAGTATTCCTGACTCCGAGGTCAGGAATTTTTTGATTTTTGGGCCAAAAATTATGCCGTCCCAAATCAAGCATCCAGAAGTGCCTCTAAGCCTTAAATTCAACCCCAAATCTCATGGCGGACTTTATTTTTCAATTTGACCTCATTGGGTCCGGCCCATCCCGGGATGTTTTCCTAACTCCGCGGTCAGGAATTTTTTGATTTTTGGGCCAAAAATTATGCCATCCCAAATCAAGCATCCAAAAGTGCCTCTAAGCCTTAAATTCAACCCCGAATCTCATGGCGGACTTTGTTTTTCAATTTGACCTGATTCGGTCCGGCCCATCCCGGGAGGTTTTCCTGACTCCGAGGTCAGGAATTTTTTGATTTTTGGGCCAAAAATTATGCCGTACCAAATCAAGCATCCAGAAGTGCCTCTAAGCCTTAAATTCAACCCCGAATCTCATGGCGGACTTTGTTTTTCACTTTGACCTGATTTTCTCCGGCCCATCCCAGGAGGTTTTCCTGACTCCGCGGTCAGGAATTTTTTGATTTTTGGGCCAAATATATGCCATCCCAAATCAAGCATCCAAAAGTGCCTCTAAGCCTTAAATTCAACCCCGAATCTCATGGCGGACTTTGTTTTTCAATTTGACCTGATTCGGTCCGGCCCATCCCGGGAGTATTCCTGACTCCGAGGTCAGGAATTTTTTGATTTTTGGGCCAAAAATTATGCCGTCCCAAATCAAGCATCCAGAAGTGCCTCTAAGCCTTAAATTCAACCCCAAATCTCATGGCGGACTTTATTTTTCAATTTGACCTCATTGGGTCCGGCCCATCCCGGGATGTTTTCCTAACTCCGCGGTCAGGAATTTTTTGATTTTTGGGCCAAAAATTATGCCATCCCAAATCAAGCATCCAAAAGTGCCTCTAAGCCTTAAATTCAACCCCGAATCTCATGGCGGACTTTGTTTTTCAATTTGACCTGATTCGGTCCGGCCCATCCCGGGAGGTTTTCCTGACTCCGAGGTCAGGAATTTTTTGATTTTTGGGCCAAAAATTATGCCGTACCAAATCAAGCATCCAGAAGTGCCTCTAAGCCTTAAATTCAACCCCGAATCTCATGGCGGACTTTGTTTTTCACTTTGACCTGATTTTCTCCGGCCCATCCCAGGAGGTTTTCCTGACTCCGCGGTCAGGAATTTTTTGATTTTTGGGCCAAAAATTATGCCATCCCAAATCAAGCATCCAAAAGTGCCTCTAAGCCTTAAATTCAACCCCGAATCTCATGGCGGACTTTGTTTTTCAATTTGACCTGATTCGGTCCGGCCCATCCCGGGAGGTTTTCCTGACTCCGAGGTCAGGAATTTTTTGATTTTTGGGCCAAAAATTATGCCGTCCCAAATCAAGCATCCGGAAGTGCCTCTAAGCCTTAAATTCAACCCCAAATCTCATGGCGGACTTTATTTTTCAATTTGACCTCATTGGGTCCGGCCCATCCCGGGATGTTTTCCTAACTCCGCGGTCAGGAAGTTTTTGATTTTTTGGCCAAAAATTATGCCGTTCCAAATCAAGCATCCAGAAGTGCCTCTAAGCCTTAAATTCAACCCCGAATCTCATGGCGGACTTTGTTTTCCAATTTTACCTGATTCGGTCCGGTCCATCCCGGGAGGTTTTCCTGACTCGGAGGTCAGGAATTTTTTGATTTTTGGGCCAAAAATTATGCCATCCCAAATCAAGCATCCAAAAATGCCTCTAAGCCTTAAATTCAACCCCGAATCTCATGGCGGACTTTGTTTTTCAATTTGACCTGATTCGGTCCTGCCCATCCCGGGAGGTTTTCCTGACTCCGAGGTCAGGAATTTTTTGATTTTTGGGCCAAAAATTATGCCGTCCCAAATCAAGCATCCAGAAGTGCCTCTAAGCCTTAAATTCAACCCCAAATCTCATGGCGGACTTTATTTTTCAATTTGACCTCATTGGGTCCGGCCCATCCCGGGATGTTTTCCTAACTCCGCGGTCAGGAATTTTTTGATTTTTTGGCCAAAAATTATGCCGTTCCAAATCAAGCATCCAGAAGTGCCTCTAAGCCTTAAATTCAACCCCGAATCTCATGGCGGACTTTGTTTTTCACTTTGACCTGATTTTCTCCGGCCCATCCCAGGAGGTTTTCCTGACTCCGCGGTCAGGAATTTTTTGATTTTTGGGCCAAATATATGCCGTCCCAAATCAAGCATCCAAAAGTGCCTCTAAGCCTTAAATTCAACCCCGAATCTCATGGCGGACTTCGTCTTTCAATTTGACCTCATTGGGTCCGGCCCATCCCGTGATGTTTTCCTAACTCCGCGGTGAGGAATTTTTTGATTTTTGGGCCAAAAATTATGCCGTCCCAAATCAAGCATCCAGAAGTGCCTCTAAGCCTTAAATTCAACCCCGAATCTCATGGCGGACTTTGTTTTTCAATTTGACCTGATTCGGTCCGGCCCATCCCGGGAGGTTTTCCTGACTCCGAGGTCAGGAATTTTTTGATTTTTGGGCCAAAAATTATGCCGTCCCAAATCAAGCATCCAGAAGTGCCTCTAAGCCTTAAATTCAACCCCAAATCTCATGGCGGACTTTATTTTTCAATTTGACCTCATTGGGTCCGGCCCATCCCGGGATGTTTTCCTAACTCCGCGGTCAGGAATTTTTTGATTTTCTGGCCAAAAATTATGCCGTTCCAAATCAAGCATCCAGAAGTGCCTCTAAGCCTTAAATTCAACCCCGAATCTCATGGCGGACTTTGTTTTTCACTTTGACCTGATTTTCTCCGGCCCATCCCAGGAGGTTTTCCTGACTCCGCGGTCAGGAATTTTTTGATTTTTGGGCCAAATATATGCCGTCCCAAATCAAGCATCCAAAAGTGCCTCTAAGCCTTAAATTCAACCCCGAATCTCATGGCGGACTTCGTCTTTCAATTTGACCTCATTGGGTCCGGCCCATCCCGTGATGTTTTCCTAACTCCGCGGTGAGGAATTTTTTGATTTTTGGGCCAAAAATTATGCCGTCCCAAATCAAGCATCCAGAAGTGCCTCTAAGCCTTAAATTCAACCCCGAATCTCATGGCGGACTTTGTTTTTCAATTTGACCTGATTCGGTCCGGCCCATCCCGGGAGGTTTTCCTGACTCCGAGGTCAGGAATTTTTTGATTTTTGGGCCAAAAATTATGCCGTCCCAAATCAAGCATCCGGAAGTGCCTCTAAGCCTTAAATTCAACCCCAAATCTCATGGCGGACTTTATTTTTCAATTTGACCTCATTGGGTCCGGCCCATCCCGGGATGTTTTCCTAACTCCGCGGTCAGGAAGTTTTTGATTTTTTGGCCAAAAATTATGCCGTTCCAAATCAAGCATCCAGAAGTGCCTCTAAGCCTTAAATTCAACCCCGAATCTCATGGCGGACTTTGTTTTCCAATTTTACCTGATTCGGTCCGGTCCATCCCGGGAGGTTTTCCTGACTCGGAGGTCAGGAATTTTTTGATTTTTGGGCCAAAAATTATGCCATCCCAAATCAAGCATCCAAAAATGCCTCTAAGCCTTAAATTCAACCCCGAATCTCATGGCGGACTTTGTTTTTCAATTTGACCTGATTCGGTCCTGCCCATCCCGGGAGGTTTTCCTGACTCCGAGGTCAGGAATTTTTTGATTTTTGGGCCAAAAATTATGCCGTCCCAAATCAAGCATCCAGAAGTGCCTCTAAGCCTTAAATTCAACCCCAAATCTCATGGCGGACTTTATTTTTCAATTTGACCTCATTGGGTCCGGCCCATCCCGGGATGTTTTCCTAACTCCGCGGTCAGGAATTTTTTGATTTTTTGGCCAAAAATTATGCCGTTCCAAATCAAGCATCCAGAAGTGCCTCTAAGCCTTAAATTCAACCCCGAATCTCATGGCGGACTTTGTTTTTCACTTTGACCTGATTTTCTCCGGCCCATCCCAGGAGGTTTTCCTGACTCCGCGGTCAGGAATTTTTTGATTTTTGGGCCAAATATATGCCGTCCCAAATCAAGCATCCAAAAGTGCCTCTAAGCCTTAAATTCAACCCCGAATCTCATGGCGGACTTCGTCTTTCAATTTGACCTCATTGGGTCCGGCCCATCCCGTGATGTTTTCCTAACTCCGCGGTGAGGAATTTTTTGATTTTTGGGCCAAAAATTATGCCGTCCCAAATCAAGCATCCAGAAGTGCCTCTAAGCCTTAAATTCAACCCCGAATCTCATGGCGGACTTTGTTTTTCAATTTGACCTGATTCGGTCCGGCCCATCCCGGGAGGTTTTCCTGACTCCGAGGTCAGGAATTTTTTGATTTTTGGGCCAAAAATTATGCCGTCCCAAATCAAGCATCCAGAAGTGCCTCTAAGCCTTAAATTCAACCCCAAATCTCATGGCGGACTTTATTTTTCAATTTGACCTCATTGGGTCCGGCCCATCCCGGGATGTTTTCCTAACTCCGCGGTCAGGAATTTTTTGATTTTCTGGCCAAAAATTATGCCGTTCCAAATCAAGCATCCAGAAGTGCCTCTAAGCCTTAAATTCAACCCCGAATCTCATGGCGGACTTTGTTTTTCACTTTGACCTGATTTTCTCCGGCCCATCCCAGGAGGTTTTCCTGACTCCGCGGTCAGGAATTTTTTGATTTTTGGGCCAAATATATGCCGTCCCAAATCAAGCATCCAAAAGTGCCTCTAAGCCTTAAATTCAACCCCGAATCTCATGGCGGACTTCGTCTTTCAATTTGACCTCATTGGGTCCGGCCCATCCCGTGATGTTTTCCTAACTCCGCGGTGAGGAATTTTTTGATTTTTGGGCCAAAAATTATGCCGTCCCAAATCAAGCATCCAGAAGTGCCTCTAAGCCTTAAATTCAACCCCGAATCTCATGGCGGACTTTGTTTTTCAATTTGACCTGATTCGGTCCGGCCCATCCCGGGAGGTTTTCCTGACTCCGAGGTCAGGAATTTTTTGATTTTTGGGCCAAAAATTATGCCGTCCCAAATCAAGCATCCAGAAGTGCCTCTAAGCCTTAAATTCAACCCCGAATCTCATGGCGGACTTCGTCTTTCAATTTGACCTCATTGGGTCCGGCCCATCCCGTGATGTTTTCCTAACTCAGCGGTGAGGAATTTTTTGATTTTTGGGCCAAAAATTATGCCGTCCCAAATCAAGCATCCAGAACTGCCTCTAAGCCTTAAATTCAACCCCGAATCTCATGGCGGACTTTGTTTTTCAATTTGACCTGATTCGGTCCGGCCCATCCCGGGAGGTTTTCCTGACTCCGAGGTCAGGAATTTTTTGATTTTTGGGCCAAAAATTATGCCGTCCCAAATCAAGCATCCAGAAGTGCCTCTAAGCCTTAAATTCAACCCCAAATCTCATGGCGGACTTTATTTTTCAATTTGACCTCATTGGGTCCGGCCCATCCCGGGATGTTTTCCTAACTCCGCGGTCAGGAATTTTTTGATTTTTTGGCCAAAAATTATGCCGTTCCAAATCAAGCATCCAGAAGTGCCTCTAAGCCTTAAATTCAACCCCGAATCTCATGGCGGACTTTGTTTTTCACTTTGACCTGATTTTCTCCGGCCCATCCCAGGAGGTTTTCCTGACTCCGCGGTCAGGAATTTTTTGATTTTTGGGCCAAATATATGCCGTCCCAAATCAAGCATCCAAAAGTGCCTCTAAGCCTTAAATTCAACCCCGAATCTCATGGCGGACTTCGTCTTTCAATTTGACCTGATTCGGTGCGGCCCATCCCGGGAGGTTTTCCTGACTCCGAGGTCAGGAATTTTTTGATTTTTGGGCCAAAAATTATGCCGTCCCAAATCAAGCATCCAGAAGTGCCTCTAAGCCTTAAATTCAACCCCGAATCTCATGGCGGACTTCGTCTTTCAATTTGACCTCATTGGGTCCGGCCCATCCCGTGATGTTTTCCTGACTCCGAGGTCAGGAATTTTTTGATTTTTGGGCCAAAAATTATGCCGTCCCAAATCAAGCATCCAGAAGTGCCTCTAAGCCTTAAATTCAACCCCAAATCTCATAGCGGACTTTATTTTTCAATTTGACCTCATTGGGTCCGGCCCATCCCGGGATGTTTTCCTAACTCCGCGGTCAGGAATTTTTTGATTTTTTGGCCAAAAATTATGCCGTTCCAAATCAAGCATCCAGAAGTGCCTCTAAGCCTTAAATTCAACCCCGAATCTCATGGCGGACTTTGTTTTTCACTTTGACCTGATTTTCTCCGGCCCATCCCAGGAGGTTTTCCTGACTCCGCGGTCAGGAATTTTTTGATTTTTGGGCCAAATATATGCCGTCCCAAATCAAGCATCCAAAAGTGCCTCTAAGCCTTAAATTCAACCCCGAATCTCATGGCGGACTTCGTCTTTCAATTTGACCTCATTGGGTCCGGCCCATCCCGTGATGTTTTCCTAACTCCGCGGTGAGGAATTTTTTGATTTTTGGGCCAAAAATTATGCCGTCCCAAATCAAGCATCCAGAAGTGCCTCTAAGCCTTAAATTCAACCCCGAATCTCATGGCGGACTTTGTTTTTCAATTTGACCTGATTCGGTCCGGCCCATCCCGGGAGGTTTTCCTGACTCTGAGGTCAGGAATTTTTTGATTTTTGGGCCAAAAATTATGCCGTCCCAAATCAAGCATCCAGAAGTGCCTCTAAGCCTTAAATTCAACCCCAAATCTCATGGCGGACTTTATTTTTCAATTTGACCTCATTGGGTCCGGCCCATCCCGGGATGTCTTCCTAACTCCGCGGTCAGGAATTTTTTGATTTTTGGGCCAAAAATTATGCCGTTCCAAATCAAGCATCCAGAAGTGCCTCTAAGCCTTAAATTCAACCCCGAATCTCATGGCGGACTTTGTTTTTCACTTTGACCTGATTTTCTCCGGCCCATCCCAGGAGGTTTTCCTGACTCCGCGGTCAGGAATTTTTTGATTTTTGGGCCAAATATATGCCGTCCCAAATCAAGCATCCAAAAGTGCCTCTAAGCCTTAAATTCAACCCCGAATCTCATGGCGGACTTCGTCTTTCAATTTGACCTCATTCGGTCCGGCCCATCCCGTGATGTTTTCCTAACTCCTCGGTGAGGAATTTTTTGATTTTTGGGCCAAAAATTATGCCGTCCCAAATCAAGCATCCAGAAGTGCCTCTAAGCCTTAAATTCAACCCCGAATCTCATGGCGGACTTTGTTTTTCACTTTGACCTGATTTTCTCCGGCCCATCCCAGGAGGTTTTCCTGACTCCGCGGTCAGGAATTTTTTGATTTTTGGGCCAAATATATGCCGTCCCAAATCAAGCATCCAAAAGTGCCTCTAAGCCTTAAATTCAACCCCGAATCTCATGGCGGACTTTGTTTTTCGATTTGACCTGATTCGGTCCGGCCCATCCCGGGAGGTTTTCCTGACTCCGAGGTCAGGAATTTTTTGATTTTTGGGCCAAAAATTATGCCGTCCCAAATCAAGCATCCAGAAGTGCCTCTAAGCCTTAAATTCAACCCCAAATCTCATGGCGGACTTTATTTTTCAATTTGACCTCATTGGGTCCGGCCCATCCCGGGATGTTTTCCTAACTCCGCGGTCAGGAATTTTTTGATTTTTTGGCCAAAAATTATGCCGTTCCAAATCAAGCATCCAGAAGTGCCTCTAAGCCTTAAATTCAACCCCGAATCTCATGGCGGACTTTGTTTTTCACTTTGACCTGATTTTCTCCGGCCCATCCCAGGAGGTTTTCCTGACTCCGCGGTCAGGAATTTTTTGATTTTTGGGCCAAATATATGCCGTCCCAAATCAAGCATCCAAAAGTGCCTCTAAGCCTTAAATTCAACCCCGAATCTCATGGCGGACTTCGTCTTTCAATTTGACCTCATTGGGTCCGGCCCATCCCGTGATGTTTTCCTAACTCCGCGGTGAGGAATTTTTTGATTTTTGGGCCAAAAATTATGCCGTCCCAAATCAAGCATCCAGAAGTGCCTCTAAGCCTTAAATTCAACCCCGAATCTCATGGCGGACTTTGTTTTTCAATTTGACCTGATTCGGTCCGGCCCATCCCGGGAGGTTTTCCTGACTCCGAGGTCAGGAATTTTTTGATTTTTGGGCCAAAAATTATGCCGTCCCAAATCAAGCATCCAGAAGTGCCTCTAAGCCTTAAATTCAACCCCAAATCTCATGGCGGACTTTATTTTTCAATTTGACCTCATTGGGTCCGGCCCATCCCGGGATGTTTTCCTAACTCCGCGGTCAGGAATTTTTTGATTTTTTGGCCAAAAATTATGCCGTTCCAAATCAAGCATCCAGAAGTGCCTCTAAGCCTTAAATTCAACCCCGAATCTCATGGCGGACTTTGTTTTTCACTTTGACCTGATTTTCTCCGGCCCATCCCAGGAGGTTTTCCTGACTCCGCGGTCAGGAATTTTTTGATTTTTGGGCCAAATATATGCCGTCCCAAATCAAGCATCCAAAAGTGCCTCTAAGCCTTAAATTCAACCCCGAATCTCATGGCGGACTTCGTCTTTCAATTTGACCTCATTGGGTCCGGCCCATCCCGTGATGTTTTCCTAACTCCGCGGTGAGGAATTTTTTGATTTTTGGGCCAAAAATTATGCCGTCCCAAATCAAGCATCCAGAAGTGCCTCTAAGCCTTAAATTCAACCCCGAATCTCATGGCGGACTTTGTTTTTCAATTTGACCTGATTCGGTCCGGCCCATCCCGGGAGGTTTTCCTGACTCCGAGGTCAGGAATTTTTTGATTTTTGGGCCAAAAATTATGCCGTCCCAAATCAAGCATCCAGAAGTGCCTCTAAGCCTTAAATTCAACCCCAAATCTCATGGCGGACTTTATTTTTCAATTTGACCTCATTGGGTCCGGCCCATCCCGGGATGTTTTCCTAACTCCGCGGTCAGGAATTTTTTGATTTTTTGGCCAAAAATTATGCCGTTCCAAATCAAGCATCCAGAAGTGCCTCTAAGCCTTAAATTCAACCCCGAATCTCATGGCGGACTTTGTTTTTCACTTTGACCTGATTTTCTCCGGCCCATCCCAGGAGGTTTTCCTGACTCCGCGGTCAGGAATTTTTTGATTTTTGGGCCAAATATATGCCGTCCCAAATCAAGCATCCAAAAGTGCCTCTAAGCCTTAAATTCAACCCCGAATCTCATGGCGGACTTCGTCTTTCAATTTGACCTCATTGGGTCCGGCCCATCCCGTGATGTTTTCCTAACTCCGCGGTGAGGAATTTTTTTATTTTTGGGCCAAAAATTATACCGTTCCAAATCAAGCATCCAGAAGTGCCTCTAAGCCTTAAATTCAACCCCGAATCTCATGGCGGACTTTGTTTTTCACTTTGACCTGATTTTCTCCGGCCCATCCCAGGAGGTTTTCCTGACTCCGCGGTCAGGAATTTTTTGATTTTTGGGCCAAATATATGCCGTCCCAAATCAAGCATCCAAAAGTGCCTCTAAGCCTTAAATTCAACCCCGAATCTCATGGCGGACTTCGTCTTTCAATTTGACCTCATTGGGTCCGGCCCATCCCGTGATGTTTTCCTAACTCCGCGGTGAGGAATTTTTTCATTTTTGGGCCAAAAATTATGCCGTCCCAAATCAAGCATCCAGAAGTGCCTCTAAGCCTTAAATTCAACCCCGAATCTCATGGCGGACTTTGTTTTTCACTTTGACCTGATTTTCTCCGGCCCATCCCAGGAGGTTTTCCTGACTCCGCGGTCAGGAATTTTTTGATTTTTGGGCCAAATATATGCCGTCCCAAATCAAGCATCCAAAAGTGCCTCTAAGCCTTAAATTCAACCCCGAATCTCATGGCGGACTTTGTTTTTCGATTTGACCTCATTGGGTCTGGCCCATCCCGGGAGACTTTCCTAACTCCGCGGTCAGGAATTTTTTGATTTTTGGGCCAAAAATTATGCTGTCCCAAATCAAGCATCCAGAAGTGCCTCTAAGCCTTAAATTCAACCCCGAATCTCATGGCGGACTTTGTTTTTCACTTTGACCTGATTTTCTCCGGCCCATCCCAGGAGGTTTTCCTGACTCCGCGGTCAGGAATTTTTTGATTTTTGGGCCAAATATATGCCGTCCCAAATCAAGCATCCAAAAGTGCCTCTAAGCCTTAAATTCAACCCCGAATCTCATGGCGGACTTTGTTTTCCAATTTTACCTGATTCGGTCAGGTCCATCCCGGGAGGTTTTCCTGACTCGGAGGTCAGGAATTTTTTGATTTTTGGGCCAAAAATTATGCCATCCCAAATCAAGCATCCAAAAGTGCCTCTAAGCCTTAAATTCAACCCCGAATCTCATGGCGGACTTTGTTTTTCAATTTGACCTGATTCGGTCCGGCCCATCCCGGGAGGTTTTCCTGACTCCGAGGTCAGGAATTTTTTGATTTTTGGGCCAAAAATTATGCCGTCCCAAATCAAGCATCCAGAAGTGCCTCTAAGCCTTAAATTCAACCCCAAATCTCATGGCGGACTTTATTTTTCAATTTGACCTCATTGGGTCCGGCCCATCCCGGGATGTTTTCCTAACTCCGCGGTCAGGAATTATTTGATTTTTTGGCCAAAAATTATGCCGTTCCAAATCAAGCATCCAGAAGTGCCTCTAAGCCTTAAATTCAACCCCGAATCTCATGGCGGACTTTGTTTTTCACTTTGACCTGATTTTCTCCGGCCCATCCCAGGAGGTTTTCCTGACTCCGCGGTCAGGAATTTTTTGATTTTTGGGCCAAATATATGCCGTCCCAAATCAAGCATCCAAAAGTGCCTCTAAGCCTTAAATTCAACCCCGAATCTCATGGCGGACTTCGTCTTTCAATTTGACCTCATTGGGTCCAGCCCATCCCGTGATGTTTTCCTAACTCCGCGGTGAGGAATTTTTTGATTTTTGGGCCAAAAATTATGCCGTCCCAAATCAAGCATCCAGAAGTGCCTCTAAGCCTTAAATTCAACCCCGAATCTCATGGCGGACTTTGTTTTTCAATTTGACCTGATTCGGTCCGGCCCATCCCGGGAGGTTTTCCTGACTCCGAGGTCAGGAATTTTTTGATTTTTGGGCCAAAAATTATGCCGTCCCAAATCAAGCATCCAGAAGTGCCTCTAAGCCTTAAATTCAACCCCAAATCTCATGGCGGACTTTATTTTTCAATTTGACCTCATTGGGTCCGGCCCATCCCGGGATGTTTTCCTAACTCCGCGGTCAGGAATTTTTTGATTTTTTGGCCAAAAATTATGCCGTTCCAAATCAAGCATCCAGAAGTGCCTCTAAGCCTTAAATTCAACCCCGAATCTCATGGCGGACTTTGTTTTTCACTTTGACCTGATTTTCTCCGGCCCATCCCAGGAGGTTTTCCTGACTCCGCGGTCAGGAATTTTTTGATTTTTGGGCCAAATATATGCCGTCCCAAATCAAGCATCCAAAAGTGCCTCTAAGCCTTAAATTCAACCCCGAATCTCATGGCGGACTTCGTCTTTCAATTTGACCTCATTGGGTCCGGCCCATCCCGTGATGTTTTCCTAACTCCGCGGTGAGGAATTTTTTTATTTTTGGGCCAAAAATTATGCAGTCCCAAATCAAGCATCCAGAAGTGCCTCTAAGCCTTAAATTCAACCCCGAATCTCATGGCGGACTTTGTTTTTCACTTTGACCTGATTTTCTCCGGCCCATCCCAGGAGGTTTTCCTGACTCCGCGGTCAGGAATTTTTTGATTTTTGGGCCAAATATATGCCGTCCCAAATCAAGCATCCAAAAGTGCCTCTAAGCCTTAAATTCAACCCCGAATCTCATGGCGGACTTTGTTTTTCGATTTGACCTCATTGGGTCTGGCCCATCCCGGGAGACTTTCCTAACTCCGCGGTCAGGAATTTTTTGATTTTTGGGCCAAAAATTATGCCGTCCCAAATCAAGCATCCAGAAGTGCCTCTAAGCCTTAAATTCAACCCCGAATCTCATGGCGGACTTTGTTTTTCACTTTGACCTGATTTTCTCCGGCCCATCCCAGGAGGTTTTCCTGACTCCGTGGTCAGGAATTTTTTGATTTTTGGGCCAAATATATGCCGTCCCAAATCAAGCATCCAAAAGTGCCTCTAAGCCTTAAATTCAACCCCGAATCTCATGGCGGACTTCGTCTTTCAATTTGACCTCATTGGGTCCGGCCCATCCCGTGATGTTTTCCTAACTCCGCGGTGAGGAATTTTTTGATTTTTGGGCCAAAAATTATGCCGTCCCAAATCAAGCATCCAGAAGTGCCTCTAAGCCTTAAATTCAACCCCGAATCTCATGGCGGACTTCGTCTTTCAATTTGACCTGATTCGGTCCGGCCCATCCCGGGAGGTTTTCCTGACTCCGCGGTCAGGAATTTTTTGATTTTTGGGCCAAATATATGCCGTCCCAAATCAAGCATCCAAAAGTGCCTCTAAGCCTTAAATTCAACCCCGAATCTCATGGCGGACTTCGTCTTTCAATTTGACCTCATTGGGTCCGGCCCATCCCGTGATGTTTTCCTAACTCCGCGGTGAGGAATTTTTTCATTTTTGGGCCAAAAATTATGCCGTCCCACATCAAGCATCCAGAAGTGCCTCTAAGCCTTAAATTCAACCCCGAATCTCATGGCGGACTTTGTTTTTCACTTTGACCTGATTTTCTCCGGCCCATCCCAGGAGGTTTTCCTGACTCCGCGGTCAGGAATTTTTTGATTTTTGGGCCAAATATATGCCGTCCCAAATCAAGCATCCAAAAGTGCCTCTAAGCCTTAAATTCAACCCCGAATCTCATGGCGGACTTTGTTTTTCGATTTGACCTCATTGGGTCTGGCCCATCCCGGGAGACTTTCCTAACTCCGCGGTCAGGAATTTTTTGATTTTTGGGCCAAAAATTATGCCGTCCCAAATCAAGCATCCAGAAGTGCCTCTAAGCCTTAAATTCAACCCCGAATCTCATGGCGGACTTTGTTTTTCACTTTGACCTGATTTTCTCCGGCCCATCCCAGGAGGTTTTCCTGACTCCGCGGTCAGGAATTTTTTGATTTTTGGGCCAAATATATGCCGTCCCAAATCAAGCATCCAAAAGTGCCTCTAAGCCTTAAATTCAACCCCGAATCTCATGGCGGACTTTGTTTTCCAATTTTACCTGATTCGGTCCGGTCCATCCCGGGAGGTTTTCCTGACTCGGAGGTCAGGAATTTTTTGATTTTTGGGCCAAAAATTATGCCATCCCAAATCAAGCATCCAAAAGTGCCTCTAAGCCTTAAATTCAACCCCGAATCTCATGGCGGACTTTGTTTTTCAATTTGACCTGATTCGGTCCGGCCCATCCCGGGAGGTTTTCCTGACTCCGAGGTCAGGAATTTTTTGATTTTTGGGCCAAAAATTATGCCGTCCCAAATCAAGCATCCAGAAGTGCCTCTAAGCCTTAAATTCAACCCCGAATCTCATGGCGGACTTTGTTTTTCACTTTGACCTGATTTTCTCCGGCCCATCCCAGGAGGTTTTCCTGACTCCGCGGTCAGGAATTTTTTGATTTTTGGGCCAAATATATGCCGTCCCAAATCAAGCATCCAAAAGTGCCTCTAAGCCTTAAATTCAACCCCGAATCTCATGGCGGACTTCGTCTTTCAATTTGACCTCATTGGGTCCAGCCCATCCCGTGATGTTTTCCTAACTCCGCGGTGAGGAATTTTTTGATTTTTGGACCAAAAATTATGCCGTCCCAAATCAAGCATCCAGAAGTGCCTCTAAGCCTTAAATTCAACCCCGAATCTCATGGCGGACTTTGTTTTTCAATTTGACCTGATTCGGTCCGGCCCATCCCGGGAGGTTTTCCTGACTCCGAGGTCAGGAATTTTTTGATTTTTGGGCCAAAAATTATGCCGTCCCAAATCAAGCATCCAGAAGTGCCTCTAAGCCTTAAATTCAACCCCAAATCTCATGGCGGACTTTATTTTTCAATTTGACCTCATTGGGTCCGGCCCATCCCGGGATGTTTTCCTAACTCCGCGGTCAGGAATTTTTTGATTTTTTGGCCAAAAATTATGCCGTTCCAAATCAAGCATCCAGAAGTGCCTCTAAGCCTTAAATTCAACCCCGAATCTCATGGCGGACTTTGTTTTTCACTTTGACCTGATTTTCTCCGGCCCATCCCAGGAGGTTTTCCTGACTCCGCGGTCAGGAATTTTTTGATTTTTGGGCCAAATATATGCCGTCCCAAATCAAGCATCCAAAAGTGCCTCTAAGCCTTAAATTCAACCCCGAATCTCATGGCGGACTTCGTCTTTCAATTTGACCTCATTGGGTCCGGCCCATCCCGTGATGTTTTCCTAACTCCGCGGTGAGGAATTTTTTTATTTTTGGGCCAAAAATTATGCCGTCCCAAATCAAGCATCCAGAAGTGCCTCTAAGCCTTAAATTCAACCCCGAATCTCATGGCGGACTTTGTTTTTCACTTTGACCTGATTTTCTCCGGCCCATCCCAGGAGGTTTTCCTGACTCCGCGGTCAGGAATTTTTTGATTTTTGGGCCAAATATATGCCGTCCCAAATCAAGCATCCAAAAGTGCCTCTAAGCCTTAAATTCAACCCCGAATCTCATGGCGGACTTTGTTTTTCGATTTGACCTCATTGGGTCTGGCCCATCCCTGGAGACTTTCCTAACTCCGCGGTCAGGAATTTTTTGATTTTTGGGCCAAAAATTATGCCGTCCCAAATCAAGCATCCAGAAGTGCCTCTAAGCCTTAAATTCAACCCCGAATCTCATGGCGGACTTTGTTTTTCACTTTGACCTGATTTTCTCCGGCCCATCCCAGGAGGTTTTCCTGACTCCGCGGTCAGGAATTTTTTGATTTTTGGGCCAAATATATGCCGTCCCAAATCAAGCATCCAAAAGTGCCTCTAAGCCTTAAATTCAACCCCGAATCTCATGGCGGACTTCGTCTTTCAATTTGACCTCATTGGGTCCGGCCCATCCCGTGATGTTTTCCTAACTCCGCGGTGAGGAATTTTTTGATTTTTGGGCCAAAAATTATGCCGTCCCAAATCAAGCATCCAGAAGTGCCTCTAAGCCTTAAATTCAACCCCGAATCTCATGGCGGACTTTGTTTTTCAATTTGACCTGATTCGGTCCGGCCCATCCCGGGAGGTTTTCCTGACTCCGAGGTCAGGAATTTTTTGATTTTTGGGCCAAAAATTATGCCGTCCCAAATCAAGCATCCAGAAGTGCCTCTAAGCCTTAAATTCAACCCCAAATCTCATGGCGGACTTTATTTTTCAATTTGACCTCATTGGGTCCGGCCCATCCCGGGATGTTTTCCTAACTCCGCGGTCAGGAATTTTTTGATTTTTTGGCCAAAAATTATACCGTTCCAAATCAAGCATCCAGAAGTGCCTCTAAGCCTTAAATTCAACCCCGAATCTCATGGCGGACTTTGTTTTTCACTTTGACCTGATTTTCTCCGGCCCATCCCAGGAGGTTTTCCTGACTCCGCGGTCAGGAATTTTTTGATTTTTGGGCCAAATATATGCCGTCCCAAATCAAGCATCCAAAAGTGCCTCTAAGCCTTAAATTCAACCCCGAATCTCATGGCGGACTTTGTTTTTCGATTTGACCTCATTGGGTCTGGCCCATCCCGGGAGACTTTCCTAACTCCGCGGTCAGGAATTTTTTGATTTTTGGGCCAAAAATTATGCCGTCCCAAATCAAGCATCCAGAAGTGCCTCTAAGCCTTAAATTCAACCCCGAATCTCATGGCGGACTTTGTTTTTCACTTTGACCTGATTTTCTCCGGCCCATCCCAGGAGGTTTTCCTGACTCCGCGGTCAGGAATTTTTTGATTTTTGGGCCAAATATATGCCGTCCCAAATCAAGCATCCAAAAGTGCCTCTAAGCCTTAAATTCAACCCCGAATCTCATGGCGGACTTTGTTTTCCAATTTTACCTGATTCGGTCCGGTCCATCCCGGGAGGTTTTCCTGACTCGGAGGTCAGGAATTTTTTGATTTTTGGGCCAAAAATTATGCCATCCCAAATCAAGCATCCAAAAGTGCCTCTAAGCCTTAAATTCAACCCCGAATCTCATGGCGGACTTTGTTTTTCAATTTGACCTGATTCGGTCCGGCCCATCCCGGGAGGTTTTCCTGACTCCGAGGTCAGGAATTTTTTGATTTTTGGGCCAAAAATTATGCCGTCCCAAATCAAGCATCCAGAAGTGCCTCTAAGCCTTAAATTCAACCCCAAATCTCATGGCGGACTTTATTTTTCAATTTGACCTCATTGGGTCCGGCCCATCCCGGGATGTTTTCCTAACTCCGCGGTCAGGAATTTTTTGATTTTTTGGCCAAAAATTATGCCGTTCCAAATCAAGCATCCAGAAGTGCCTCTAAGCCTTAAATTCAACCCCGAATCTCATGGCGGACTTTGTTTTTCACTTTGACCTGATTTTCTCCGGCCCATCCCAGGAGGTTTTCCTGACTCCGCGGTCAGGAATTTTTTGATTTTTGGGCCAAATATATGCCGTCCCAAATCAAGCATCCAAAAGTGCCTCTAAGCCTTAAATTCAACCCCGAATCTCATGGCGGACTTCGTCTTTCAATTTGACCTCATTGGGTCCAGCCCATCCCGTGATGTTTTCCTAACTCCGCGGTGAGGAATTTTTTGATTTTTGGGCCAAAAATTATGCCGTCCCAAATCAAGCATCCAGAAGTGCCTCTAAGCCTTAAATTCAACCCCGAATCTCATGGCGGACTTTGTTTTTCACTTTGACCTGATTTTCTCCGGCCCATCCCGGGAGGTTTTCCTGACTCCGCGGTCAGGAATTTTTTGATTTTTTGGCCAAAAATTATGCCGTTCCAAATCAAGCATCCAGAAGTGCCTCTAAGCCTTAAATTCAACCCCGAATCTCATGGCGGACTTTGTTTTTCACTTTGACCTGATTTTCTCCGGCCCATCCCAGGAGGTTTTCCTGACTCCGCGGTCAGGAATTTTTTGATTTTTGGGCCAAATATATGCCGTCCCAAATCAAGCATGCAAAAGTGCCTCTAAGCCTTAAATTCAACCCCGAATCTCATGGCGGACTTCGTCTTTCAATTTGACCTCATTGGGTCCGGCCCATCCCGTGATGTTTTCCTAACTCCGCGGTGAGGAATTTTTTGATTTTTGGGCCAAAAGATATGCCGTCCCAAATCAAGCATCCAGAAGTGCCTCTAAGCCTTAAATTCAACCCCGAATCTCATGGCGGACTTTGTTTTTGAATTTGACCTGATTCGGTCCGGCCCATCCCGGGAGGTTTTCCTGACTCCGAGGTCAGGAATTTTTTGATTTTTGGGCCAAAAATTATGCCGTCCCAAATCAAGCATCCAGAAGTGCCTCTAAGCCTTAAATTCAACCCCAAATCTCATGGCGGACTTTATTTTTCAATTTGACCTCATTGGGTCCGGCCCATCCCGGGATGTTTTCCTAACTCCGCGGTCAGGAATTTTTTGATTTTTGGGCCAAAAATTATGCCATCCAAAATCAAGCATCCAAAAGTGCCTCTAAGCCTTAAATTCAACCCCGAATCTCATGGCGGACTTTGTTTTTCAATTTGACCTGATTCGGTCCGGCCCATCCCGGGAGGTTTTCCTGACTCCGAGGTCAGGAATTTTTTGATTTTTGGGCCAAAAATTATGCCGTCCCAAATCAAGCATCCAGAAGTGCCTCTAAGCCTTAAATTCAACCCCGAATCTCATGGCGGACTTTGTTTTTCACTTTGACCTGATTTTCTCCGGCCCATCCCAGGAGGTTTTCCTGACTCCGCGGTCAGGAATTTTTTGATTTTTGGGCCAAATATATGCCATCCCAAATCAAGCATCCAAAAGTGCCTCTAAGCCTTAAATTCAACCCCGAATCTCATGGCGGACTTTGTTTTCCAATTTTACCTGATTCGGTCCGGTCCATCCCGGGAGGTTTTCCTGACTCGGAGGTCAGGAATTTTTTGATTTTTGGGCCAAAAATTATGCCATCCCAAATCAAGCATCCAAAAGTGCCTCTAAGCCTTAAATTCAACCCCGAATCTCATGGCGGACTTTGTTTTTCAATTTGACCTGATTCGGTCCGGCCCATCCCGGGAGGTTTTCCTGACTCGGAGGTCAGGAATTTTTTGATTTTTGGGCCAAAAATTATGCCATCCCAAATCAAGCATCCAGAAGTGCCTCTAAGCCTTAAATTCAACCCCGAATCTCATGGCGGACTTTGTTTTTCAATTTGACCTGATTCGGTCCGGCCCATCCCGGGAGGTTTTCCTGACTCCGAGGTCAGGAATTTTTTGATTTTTGGGCCAAAAATTATGCCGTCCCAAATCAAGCATCCAGAAGTGCCTCTAAGCCTTAAATTAAACCCCAAATCTCATGGCGGACTTTATTTTTCAATTTGACCTCATTGGGTCCGGCCCATCCCGGGATGTTTTCCTAACTCCGCGGTCAGGAATTTTTTGATTTTTGGGCCAAAAATTATGCCATCCCAAATCAAGCATCCAAAAGTGCCTCTAAGCCTTAAATTCAACCCCGAATCTCATGGCGGACTTTGTTTTTCAATTTGACCTGATTCGGTCCGGCCCATCCCGGGAGGTTTTCCTGACTCCGAGGTCAGGAATTTTTTGATTTTTGGGCCAAAAATTATGCCGTCCCAAATCAAGCATCCAGAAGTGCCTCTAAGCCTTAAATTCAACCCCGAATCTCATGGCAGACTTCGTCTTTCAATTTGACCTCATTGGGTCCGGCCCATCCCGTGATGTTTTCCTAACTCCGCGGTGAGGAATTTTTTGATTTTTGGGCCAAAAATTATGCCGTCCCAAATCAAGCATCCAGAAGTGCCTCTAAGCCTTAAATTCAACCCCGAATCTCATGGCGGACTTTGTTTTTCACTTTGACCTGATTTTCTCCGGCCCATCCCAGGAGGTTTTCCTGACTCCGCGGTCAGGAATTTTTTGATTTTTGGGCCAAATATATGCCGTCCCAAATCAAGCATCCAAAAGTGCCTCTAAGCCTTAAATTCAACCCCGAATCTCATGGCGGACTTCGTCTTTCAATTTGACCTCATTGGGTCCGGCCCATCCCGTGATGTTTTCCTAACTCCGCGGTGAGGAATTTTTTGATTTTTGGGCCAAAAATTATGCCGTCCCAAATCAAGCATCCAGAAGTGCCTCTAAGCCTTAAATTCAACCCCGAATCTCATGGCGGACTTTGTTTTTCACTTTGACCTGATTTTCTCCGGCCCATCCCAGGAGGTTTTCCTGACTCCGCGGTCAGGAATTTTTTGATTTTTGGGCCAAATATATGCCGTCCCAAATCAAGCATCCAAAAGTGCCTCTAAGCCTTAAATTCAACCCCGAATCTCATGGCGGACTTTGTTTTCCAATTTTACCTGATTCGGTCCGGTCCATCCCGGGAGGTTTTCCTGACTCGGAAGTCAGGAATTTTTTGATTTTTGGGCCAAAAATTATGCCATCCCAAATCAAGCATCCAAAAGTGCCTCTAAGCCTTAAATTCAACCCCGAATCTCATGGCGGACTTTGTTTTTCAATTTGACCTGATTCGGTCCGGCCCATCCCGGGAGGTTTTCCTGACTCCGAGGTCAGGAATTTTTTGATTTTTGGGCCAAAAATTATGCCGTCCCAAATCAAGCATCCAGAAGTGCCTCTAAGCCTTAAATTCAACCCCAAATCTCATGGCGGACTTTATTTTTCAATTTGACCTCATTGGGTCCGGCCCATCCCGGGATGTTTTCCTAACTCCGCGGTCAGGAATTTTTTGATTTTTGGGCCAAAAATTATGCCATCCCAAATCAAGCATCCAAAAGTGCCTCTAAGCCTTAAATTCAACCCCGAATCTCATGGCGGACTTTGTTTTTCAATTTGACCTGATTCGGTCCGGCCCATCCCGGGAGGTTTTCCTGACTCCGAGGTCAGGAATTTTTTGATTTTTGGGCCAAAAATTATGCCGTCCCAAATCAAGCATCCAGAAGTGCCTCTAAGCCTTAAATTCAACCCCAAATCTCATGGCGGACTTTATTTTTCAATTTGACCTCATTGGGTCCGGCCCATCCCGGGATGTTTTCCTAACTCCGCGGTCAGGAATTTTTTGATTTTTGGGCCAAAAATTATGCCATCCCAAATCAAGCATCCAAAAGTGCCTCTAAGCCTTAAATTCAACCCCGAATCTCATGGCGGACTTTGTTTTTCAATTTGACCTGATTCGGTCCGGCCCATCCCGGGAGGTTTTCCTGACTCCGAGGTCAGGAATTTTTTGATTTTTGGGCCAAAAATTATGCCGTCCCAAATCAAGCATCCAGAAGTGCCTCTAAGCCTTAAATTCAACCCCGAATCTCATGGCGGACTTTGTTTTTCACTTTGACCTGATTTTCTCCGGCCCATCCCAGGATGTTTTCCTGACTCCGCGGTCACGAAATTTTTGATTTTTGGGCCAAATATATGCCATCCCAAATCAAGCATCCAAAAGTGCCTCTAAGCCTTAAATTCAACCCCGAATCTCATGGCGGACTTTGTTTTCCAATTTTACCTGATTCGGTCCGGTCCGTCCCGGGAGGTTTTCCTGACTCGGAGGTCAGGAATTTTTTGATTTTTGGGCCAAAAGTTATGCCATCCCAAATCAAGCATCCAAAAGTGCCTCTAAGCCTTAAATTCAACCCCGAATCTCATGGCGGACTTTGTTTTTCAATTTGACCTGATTCGGTCCGGCCCATCCCGGGAGGTTTTCCTGACTCCGAGGTCAGGAATTTTTTGATTTTTGGGCCAAAAATTATGCCGTCCCAAATCAAGCATCCAGAAGTGCCTCTAAGCCTTAAATTCAACCCCAAATCTCATGGCGGACTTTATTTTTCAATTTGACCTCATTGGGTCCGGCCCATCCCGGGATGTTTTCCTAACTCCGCGGTCAGGAATTTTTTGATTTTTTGGCCAAAAATTATGCCGTTCCAAATCAAGCATCCAGAAGTGCCTCTAAGCCTTAAATTCAACCCCGAATCTCATGGCGGACTTTGTTTTTCACTTTGACCTGATTTTCTCCGGCCCATCCCAGGAGGTTTTCCTGACTCCGCGGTCAGGAATTTTTTGATTTTTGGGCCAAATATATGCCGTCCCAAATCAAGCATCCAAAAGTGCCTCTAAGCCTTAAATTCAACCCCGAATCTCATGGCGGACTTCGTCTTTCAATTTGACCTCATTGGGTCCGGCCCATCCCGTGATGTTTTCCTAACTCCGCGGTGAGGAATTTTTTGATTTTTGGGCCAAAAATTATGCCGTCCCAAATCAAGCATCCAGAAGTGCCTCTAAGCCTTAAATTCAACCCCGAATCTCATGGCGGACTTTGTTTTTCACTTTGACCTGATTTTCTCCGGCCCATCCCAGGAGGTTTTCCTGACTCCGCGGTCAGGAATTTTTTGATTTTTGGGCCAAATATATGCCGTCCCAAATCAAGCATCCAAAAGTGCCTCTAAGCCTTAAATTCAACCCCGAATCTCATGGCGGACTTCGTCTTTCAATTTGACCTCATTGGGTCCGGCCCATCCCGTGATGTTTTCCTAACTCCGCGGTGAGGAATTTTTTGATTTTTGGGCCAAAAATTATGCCGTCCCAAATCAAGCATCCAGAAGTGCCTCTAAGCCTTAAATTCAACCCCGAATCTCATGGCGGACTTTGTTTTTCACTTTGACCTGATTTTCTCCGGCCCATCCCAGGAGGTTTTCCTGACTCCGCGGTCAGGAATTTTTTGATTTTTGGGCCAAATATATGCCGTCCCAAATCAAGCATCCAAAAGTGCCTCTAAGCCTTAAATTCAACCCCGAATCTCATGGCGGACTTTGTTTTCCAATTTTACCTGATTCGGTCCGGTCCATCCCGGGAGGTTTTCCTGACTCGGAAGTCAGGAATTTTTTGATTTTTGGGCCAAAAATTATGCCATCCCAAATCAAGCATCCAAAAGTGCCTCTAAGCCTTAAATTCAACCCCGAATCTCATGGCGGACTTTGTTTTTCAATTTGACCTGATTCGGTCCGGCCCATCCCGGGAGGTTTTCCTGACTCCGAGGTCAGGAATTTTTTGATTTTTGGGCCAAAAATTATGCCGTCCCAAATCAAGCATCCAGAAGTGCCTCTAAGCCTTAAATTCAACCCCAAATCTCATGGCGGACTTTATTTTTCAATTTGACCTCATTGGGTCCGGCCCATCCCGGGATGTTTTCCTAACTCCGCGGTCAGGAATTTTTTGATTTTTGGGCCAAAAATTATGCCATCCCAAATCAAGCATCCAAAAGTGCCTCTAAGCCTTAAATTCAACCCCGAATCTCATGGCGGACTTTGTTTTTCAATTTGACCTGATTCGGTCCGGCCCATCCCGGGAGGTTTTCCTGACTCCGAGGTCAGGAATTTTTTGATTTTTGGGCCAAAAATTATGCCGTCCCAAATCAAGCATCCAGAAGTGCCTCTAAGCCTTAAATTCAACCCCAAATCTCATGGCGGACTTTATTTTTCAATTTGACCTCATTGGGTCCGGCCCATCCCGGGATGTTTTCCTAACTCCGCGGTCAGGAATTTTTTGATTTTTGGGCCAAAAATTATGCCATCCCAAATCAAGCATCCAAAAGTGCCTCTAAGCCTTAAATTCAACCCCGAATCTCATGGCGGACTTTGTTTTTCAATTTGACCTGATTCGGTCCGGCCCATCCCGGGAGGTTTTCCTGACTCCGAGGTCAGGAATTTTTTGATTTTTGGGCCAAAAATTATGCCGTCCCAAATCAAGCATCCAGAAGTGCCTCTAAGCCTTAAATTCAACCCCGAATCTCATGGCGGACTTTGTTTTTCACTTTGACCTGATTTTCTCCGGCCCATCCCAGGATGTTTTCCTGACTCCGCGGTCACGAAATTTTTGATTTTTGGGCCAAATATATGCCATCCCAAATCAAGCATCCAAAAGTGCCTCTAAGCCTTAAATTCAACCCCGAATCTCATGGCGGACTTTGTTTTCCAATTTTACCTGATTCGGTCCGGTCCGTCCCGGGAGGTTTTCCTGACTCGGAGGTCAGGAATTTTTTGATTTTTGGGCCAAAAGTTATGCCATCCCAAATCAAGCATCCAAAAGTGCCTCTAAGCCTTAAATTCAACCCCGAATCTCATGGCGGACTTTGTTTTTCAATTTGACCTGATTCGGTCCGGCCCATCCCGGGAGGTTTTCCTGACTCCGAGGTCAGGAATTTTTTGATTTTTGGGCCAAAAATTATGCCGTCCCAAATCAAGCATCCAGAAGTGCCTCTAAGCCTTAAATTCAACCCCAAATCTCATGGCGGACTTTATTTTTCAATTTGACCTCATTGGGTCCGGCCCATCCCGGGATGTTTTCCTAACTCCGCGGTCAGGAATTTTTTGATTTTTTGGCCAAAAATTATGCCGTTCCAAATCAAGCATCCAGAAGTGCCTCTAAGCCTTAAATTCAACCCCGAATCTCATGGCGGACTTTGTTTTTCACTTTGACCTGATTTTCTCCGGCCCATCCCAGGAGGTTTTCCTGACTCCGCGGTCAGGAATTTTTTGATTTTTGGGCCAAATATATGCCGTCCCAAATCAAGCATCCAAAAGTGCCTCTAAGCCTTAAATTCAACCCCGAATCTCATGGCGGACTTCGTCTTTCAATTTGACCTCATTGGGTCCGGCCCATCCCGTGATGTTTTCCTAACTCCGCGGTGAGGAATTTTTTGATTTTTGGGCCAAAAATTATGCCGTCCCAAATCAAGCATCCAGAAGTGCCTCTAAGCCTTAAATTCAACCCCGAATCTCATGGCGGACTTTGTTTTTCACTTTGACCTGATTTTCTCCGGCCCATCCCAGGAGGTTTTCCTGACTCCGCGGTCAGGAATTTTTTGATTTTTGGGCCAAATATATGCCGTCCCAAATCAAGCATCCAAAAGTGCCTCTAAGCCTTAAATTCAACCCCGAATCTCATGGCGGACTTTGTTTTTCAATTTGACCTGATTCGGTCCGGCCCATCCCGGGAGGTTTTCCTGACTCCGAGGTCAGGAATTTTTTGATTTTTGGGCCAAAAATTATGCCGTCCCAAATCAAGCATCCAGAAGTGCCTCTAAGCCTTAAATTCAACCCCAAATCTCATGGCGGACTTTATTTTTCAATTTGACCTCATTGGGTCCGGCCCATCCCGGGATGTTTTCCTAACTCTGCGGTCAGGAATTTTTTGATTTTTGGGCCAAAAATTATGCCATCCCAAATCAAGCATCCAAAAGTGCCTCTAAGCCTTAAATTCAACCCCGAATCTCATGGCGGACTTTGTTTTTCAATTTGACCTGATTCGGTCCGGCCCATCCCGGGAGGTTTTCCTGACTCCGAGGTCAGGAATTTTTTGATTTTTGGGCCAAAAATTATGCCGTCCCAAATCAAGCATCCAGAAGTGCCTCTAAGCCTTAAATTCAACCCCAAATCTCATGGCGGACTTTATTTTTCAATTTGACCTCATTGGGTCCGGCCCATCCCGGGATGTTTTCCTAACTCCGCGGTCAGGAATTTTTTGATTTTTGGGCCAAAAATTATGCCATCCCAAATCAAGCATCCAAAAGTGCCTCTAAGCCTTAAATTCAACCCCGAATCTCATGGCGGACTTTGTTTTTCAATTTGACCTGATTCGGTCCGGCCCATCCCGGGAGGTTTTCCTGACTCCGAGGTCAGGAATTTTTTGATTTTTGGGCCAAAAATTATGCCGTCCCAAATCAAGCATCCAGAAGTGCCTCTAAGCCTTAAATTCAACCCCGAATCTCATGGCGGACTTTGTTTTTCACTTTGACCTGATTTTCTCCGGCCCATCCCAGGATGTTTTCCTGACTCCGCGGTCACGAAATTTTTGATTTTTGGGCCAAATATATGCCATCCCAAATCAAGCATCCAAAAGTGCCTCTAAGCCTTAAATTCAACCCCGAATCTCATGGCGGACTTTGTTTTCCAATTTTACCTGATTCGGTCCGGTCCGTCCCGGGAGGTTTTCCTGACTCGGAGGTCAGGAATTTTTTGATTTTTGGGCCAAAAATTATGCCATCCCAAATCAAGCATCCAAAAGTGCCTCTAAGCCTTAAATTCAACCCCGAATCTCATGGCGGACTTTGTTTTTCAATTTGACCTGATTCGGTCCGGCCCATCCCGGGAGGTTTTCCTGACTCCGAGGTCAGGAATTTTTTGATTTTTGGGCCAAAAATTATGCCGTCCCAAATCAAGCATCCAGAAGTGCCTCTAAGCCTTAAATTCAACCCCAAATCTCATGGCGGACTTTATTTTTCAATTTGACCTCATTGGGTCCGGCCCATCCCGGGATGTTTTCCTAACTCCGCGGTCAGGAATTTTTTGATTTTTTGGCCAAAAATTATGCCGTTCCAAATCAAGCATCCAGAAGTGCCTCTAAGCCTTAAATTCAACCCCGAATCTCATGGCGGACTTTGTTTTTCACTTTGACCTGATTTTCTCCGGCCCATCCCAGGAGGTTTTCCTGACTCCGCGGTCAGGAATTTTTTGATTTTTGGGCCAAATATATGCCGTCCCAAATCAAGCATCCAAAAGTGCCTCTAAGCCTTAAATTCAACCCCGAATCTCATGGCGGACTTTGTTTTTCAATTTGACCTGATTCGGTCCGGCCCATCCCGGGAGGTTTTCCTGACTCCGAGGTCAGGAATTTTTTGATTTTTGGGCCAAAAATTATGCCGTCCCAAATCAAGCATCCAGAAGTGCCTCTAAGCCTTAAATTCAACCCCGAATCTCATGGCGGACTTTGTTTTTCACTTTGACCTGATTTTCTCCGGCCCATCCCAGGATGTTTTCCTGACTCCGCGGTCACGAAATTTTTGATTTTTGGGCCAAATATATGCCATCCCAAATCAAGCATCCAAAAGTGCCTCTAAGCCTTAAATTCAACCCCGAATCTCATGGCGGACTTTGTTTTCCAATTTTACCTGATTCGGTCCGGTCCGTCCCGGGAGGTTTTCCTGACTCGGAGGTCAGGAATTTTTTGATTTTTGGGCCAAAAATTATGCCATCCCAAATCAAGCATCCAAAAGTGCCTCTAAGCCTTAAATTCAACCCCGAATCTCATGGCGGACTTTGTTTTTCAATTTGACCTGATTCGGTCCGGCCCATCCCGGGAGGTTTTCCTGACTCCGAGGTCAGGAATTTTTTGATTTTTGGGCCAAAAATTATGCCGTCCCAAATCAAGCATCCAGAAGTGCCTCTAAGCCTTAAATTCAACCCCAAATCTCATGGCGGACTTTATTTTTCAATTTGACCTCATTGGGTCCGGCCCATCCCGGGATGTTTTCCTAACTCCGCGGTCAGGAATTTTTTGATTTTTTGGCCAAAAATTATGCCGTTCCAAATCAAGCATCCAGAAGTGCCTCTAAGCCTTAAATTCAACCCCGAATCTCATGGCGGACTTTGTTTTTCACTTTGACCTGATTTTCTCCGGCCCATCCCAGGAGGTTTTCCTGACTCCGCGGTCAGGAATTTTTTGATTTTTGGGCCAAATATATGCCGTCCCAAATCAAGCATCCAAAAGTGCCTCTAAGCCTTAAATTCAACCCCGAATCTCATGGCGGACTTCGTCTTTCAATTTGACCTCATTGGGTCCGGCCCATCCCGTGATGTTTTCCTAACTCCGCGGTGAGGAATTTTTTGATTTTTGGGCCAAAAATTATGCCGTCCCAAATCAAGCATCCAGAAGTGCCTCTAAGCCTTAAATTCAACCCCGAATCTCATGGCGGACTTTGTTTTTCACTTTGACCTGATTTTCTCCGGCCCATCCCAGGAGGTTTTCCTGACTCCGCGGTCAGGAATTTTTTGATTTTTGGGCCAAATATATGCCGTCCCAAATCAAGCATCCAAAAGTGCCTCTAAGCCTTAAATTCAACCCCGAATCTCATGGCGGACTTCGTCTTTCAATTTGACCTCATTGGGTCCGGCCCATCCCGTGATGTTTTCCTAACTCCGCGGTGAGGAATTTTTTGATTTTTGGGCCAAAAATTATGCCGTCCCAAATCAAGCATCCAGAAGTGCCTCTAAGCCTTAAATTCAACCCCGAATCTCATGGCGGACTTTGTTTTTCACTTTGACCTGATTTTCTCCGGCCCATCCCAGGAGGTTTTCCTGACTCCGCGGTCAGGAATTTTTTGATTTTTGGGCCAAATATATGCCGTCCCAAATCAAGCATCCAAAAGTGCCTCTAAGCCTTAAATTCAACCCCGAATCTCATGGCGGACTTTGTTTTCCAATTTTACCTGATTCGGTCCGGTCCATCCCGGGAGGTTTTCCTGACTCGGAAGTCAGGAATTTTTTGATTTTTGGGCCAAAAATTATGCCATCCCAAATCAAGCATCCAAAAGTGCCTCTAAGCCTTAAATTCAACCCCGAATCTCATGGCGGACTTTGTTTTTCAATTTGACCTGATTCGGTCCGGCCCATCCCGGGAGGTTTTCCTGACTCCGAGGTCAGGAATTTTTTGATTTTTGGGCCAAAAATTATGCCGTCCCAAATCAAGCATCCAGAAGTGCCTCTAAGCCTTAAATTCAACCCCAAATCTCATGGCGGACTTTATTTTTCAATTTGACCTCATTGGGTCCGGCCCATCCCGGGATGTTTTCCTAACTCCGCGGTCAGGAATTTTTTGATTTTTGGGCCAAAAATTATGCCATCCCAAATCAAGCATCCAAAAGTGCCTCTAAGCCTTAAATTCAACCCCGAATCTCATGGCGGACTTTCTTTTTCACTTTGACCTGATTTTCTCCGGCCCATCCCAGGAGGTTTTCCTGACTCCGCGGTCAGGAATTTTTTGATTTTTGGGCCAAAAATTATGCCGTCCCAAATCAAGCATCCAGAAGTGCCTCTAAGCCTTAAATTCAACCCCAAATCTCATGGCGGACTTTATTTTTCAATTTGACCTCATTGGGTCCGGCCCATCCCGGGATGTTTTCCTAACTCCGCGGTCAGGAATTTTTTGATTTTTTGGCCAAAAATTATGCCGTTCCAAATCAAGCATCCAGAAGTGCCTCTAAGCCTTAAATTCAACCCCGAATCTCATGGCGGACTTTGTTTTTCACTTTGACCTGATTTTCTCCGGCCCATCCCAGGAGGTTTTCCTGACTCCGCGGTCAGGAATTTTTTGATTTTTGGGCCAAATATATGCCGTCCCAAATCAAGCATCCAAAAGTGCCTCTAAGCCTTAAATTCAACCCCGAATCTCATGGCGGACTTCGTCTTTCAATTTGACCTCATTGGGTCCGGCCCATCCCGTGATGTTTTCCTAACTCCGCGGTGAGGAATTTTTTGATTTTTGGGCCAAAAGATATGCCGTCCCAAATCAAGCATCCAGAAGTGCCTCTAAGCCTTAAATTCAACCCCGAATCTCATGGCGGACTTTATTTTTCAATTTGACCTCATTGGGTCCGGCCCATCCCGGGATGTTTTCCTAACTCCGCGGTCAGGAATTTTTTGATTTTTTGGCCAAAAATTATGCCGTTCCAAATCAAGCATCCAGAAGTGCCTCTAAGCCTTAAATTCAACCCCGAATCTCATGGCGGACTTTGTTTTTCACTTTGACCTGATTTTCTCCGGCCCATCCCAGGAGGTTTTCCTGACTCCGCGGTCAGGAATTTTTTGATTTTTGGGCCAAATATATGCCGTCCCAAATCAAGCATCCAAAAGTGCCTCTAAGCCTTAAATTCAACCCCGAATCTCATGGCGGACTTCGTCTTTCAATTTGACCTCATTGGGTCCGGCCCATCCCGTGATGTTTTCCTAACTCCGCGGTGAGGAATTTTTTGATTTTTTGGCCAAAAATTATGCCGTTCCAAATCAAGCATCCAGAAGTGCCTCTAAGCCTTAAATTCAACCCCGAATCTCATGGCGGACTTTGTTTTTCACTTTGACCTGATTTTCTCCGGCCCATCCCAGGAGGTTTTCCTGACTCCGCGGTCAGGAATTTTTTGATTTTTGGGCCAAATATATGCCGTCCCAAATCAAGCATCCAAAAGTGCCTCTAAGCCTTAAATTCAACCCCGAATCTCATGGCGGACTTTGTTTTCCAATTTTACCTGATTCGGTCCGGTCCATCCCGGGAGGTTTTCCTGACTCGGAGGTCAGGAATTTTTTGATTTTTGGGCCAAAAATTATGCCATCCCAAATCAAGCATCCAAAAGTGCCTCTAAGCCTTAAATTCAACCCCGAATCTCATGGCGGACTTTGTTTTTCAATTTGACCTGATTCGGTCCGGCCCATCCCGGGAGGTTTTCCTGACTCCGAGGTCAGGAATGTTTTGATTTTTGGGCCAAAAATTATGCCGTCCCAAATCAAGCATCCAGAAGTGCCTCTAAGCCTTAAATTCAACCCCAAATCTCATGGCGGACTTTATTTTTCAATTTGACCTCATTGGGTCCGGCCCATCCCGGGATGTTTTCCTAACTCCGCGGTCAGGAATTTTTTGATTTTTGGGCCAAAAATTATGCCATCCCAAATCAAGCATCCAAAAGTGCCTCTAAGCCTTAAATTCAACCCCGAATCTCATGGCGGACTTTGTTTTTCAATTTGACCTGATTCGGTCCGGCCCATCCCGGGAGGTTTTCCTGACTCCGAGGTCAGGAATTTTTTGATTTTTGGGCCAAAAATTATGCCGTCCCAAATCAAGCATCCAGAAGTGCCTCTAAGCCTTAAATTCAACCCCGAATCTCATGGCGGACTTTGTTTTTCACTTTGACCTGATTTTCTCCGGCCCATCCCAGGATGTTTTCCTGACTCCGCGGTCACGAAATTTTTGATTTTTGGGCCAAATATATGCCATCCCAAATCAAGCATCCAAAAGTGCCTCTAAGCCTTAAATTCAACCCCGAATCTCATGGCGGACTTTGTTTTCCAATTTTACCTGATTCGGTCCGGTCCGTCCCGGGAGGTTTTCCTGACTCGGAGGTCAGGAATTTTTTGATTTTTGGGCCAAAAATTATGCCATCCCAAATCAAGCATCCAAAAGTGCCTCTAAGCCTTAAATTCAACCCCGAATCTCATGGCGGACTTTGTTTTTCAATTTGACCTGATTCGGTCCGGCCCATCCCGGGAGGTTTTCCTGACTCCGAGGTCAGGAATTTTTTGATTTTTGGGCCAAAAATTATGCCGTCCCAAATCAAGCATCCAGAAGTGCCTCTAAGCCTTAAATTCAACCCCAAATCTCATGGCGGACTTTATTTTTCAATTTGACCTCATTGGGTCCGGCCCATCCCGGGATGTTTTCCTAACTCCGCGGTCAGGAATTTTTTGATTTTTTGGCCAAAAATTATGCCGTTCCAAATCAAGCATCCAGAAGTGCCTCTAAGCCTTAAATTCAACCCCGAATCTCATGGCGGACTTTGTTTTTCACTTTGACCTGATTTTCTCCGGCCCATCCCAGGAGGTTTTCCTGACTCCGCGGTCAGGAATTTTTTGATTTTTGGGCCAAATATATGCCGTCCCAAATCAAGCATCCAAAAGTGCCTCTAAGCCTTAAATTCAACCCCGAATCTCATGGCGGACTTCGTCTTTCAATTTGACCTCATTGGGTCCGGCCCATCCCGTGATGTTTTCCTAACTCCGCGGTGAGGAATTTTTTGATTTTTTGGCCAAAAATTATGCCGTTCCAAATCAAGCATCCAGAAGTGCCTCTAAGCCTTAAATTCAACCCCGAATCTCATGGCGGACTTTGTTTTTCACTTTGACCTGATTTTCTCCGGCCCATCCCAGGAGGTTTTCCTGACTCCGCGGTCAGGAATTTTTTGATTTTTGGGCCAAATATATGCCGTCCCAAATCAAGCATCCAAAAGTGCCTCTAAGCCTTAAATTCAACCCCGAATCTCATGGCGGACTTTGTTTTCCAATTTTACCTGATTCGGTCCGGTCCATCCCGGGAGGTTTTCCTGACTCGGAGGTCAGGAATTTTTTGATTTTTGGGCCAAAAATTATGCCATCCCAAATCAAGCATCCAAAAGTGCCTCTAAGCCTTAAATTCAACCCCGAATCTCATGGCGGACTTTGTTTTTCAATTTGACCTGATTCGGTCCGGCCCATCCCGGGAGGTTTTCCTGACTCCGAGGTCAGGAATTTTTTGATTTTTGGGCCAAAAATTATGCCGTCCCAAATCAAGCATCCAGAAGTGCCTCTAAGCCTTAAATTCAACCCCAAATCTCATGGCGGACTTTATTTTTCAATTTGACCTCATTGGGTCCGGCCCATCCCGGGATGTTTTCCTAACTCCGCGGTCAGGAATTTTTTGATTTTTGGGCCAAAAATTATGCCATCCCAAATCAAGCATCCAAAAGTGCCTCTAAGCCTTAAATTCAACCCCGAATCTCATGGCGGACTTTGTTTTTCAATTTGACCTGATTCGGTCCGGCCCATCCCGGGAGGTTTTCCTGACTCCGAGGTCAGGAATTTTTTGATTTTTGGGCCAAAAATTATGCCGTCCCAAATCAAGCATCCAGAAGTGCCTCTAAGCCTTAAATTCAACCCCGAATCTCATGGCGGACTTTGTTTTTCACTTTGACCTGATTTTCTCCGGCCCATCCCAGGATGTTTTCCTGACTCCGCGGTCACGAAATTTTTGATTTTTGGGCCAAATATATGCCATCCCAAATCAAGCATCCAAAAGTGCCTCTAAGCCTTAAATTCAACCCCGAATCTCATGGCGGACTTTGTTTTCCAATTTTACCTGATTCGGTCCGGTCCGTCCCGGGAGGTTTTCCTGACTCGGAGGTCAGGAATTTTTTGATTTTTGGGCCAAAAATTATGCCATCCCAAATCAAGCATCCAAAAGTGCCTCTAAGCCTTAAATTCAACCCCGAATCTCATGGCGGACTTTGTTTTTCAATTTGACCTGATTCGGTCCGGCCCATCCCGGGAGGTTTTCCTGACTCCGAGGTCAGGAATTTTTTGATTTTTGGGCCAAAAATTATGCCGTCCCAAATCAAGCATCCAGAAGTGCCTCTAAGCCTTAAATTCAACCCCAAATCTCATGGCGGACTTTATTTTTCAATTTGACCTCATTGGGTCCGGCCCATCCCGGGATGTTTTCCTAACTCCGCGGTCAGGAATTTTTTGATTTTTTGGCCAAAAATTATGCCGTTCCAAATCAAGCATCCAGAAGTGCCTCTAAGCCTTAAATTCAACCCCGAATCTCATGGCGGACTTTGTTTTTCACTTTGACCTGATTTTCTCCGGCCCATCCCAGGAGGTTTTCCTGACTCCGCGGTCAGGAATTTTTTGATTTTTGGGCCAAATATATGCCGTCCCAAATCAAGCATCCAAAAGTGCCTCTAAGCCTTAAATTCAACCCCAAATCTCATGGCGGACTTCGTCTTTCAATTTGACCTCATTGGGTCCGGCCCATCCCGTGATGTTTTCCTAACTCCGCGGTGAGGAATTTTTTGATTTTTGGGCCAAAAATTATGCCGTCCCAAATCAAGCATCCAGAAGTGCCTCTAAGCCTTAAATTCAACCCCGAATCTCATGGCGGACTTTGTTTTTCACTTTGACCTGATTTTCTCCGGCCCATCCCAGGAGGTTTTCCTGACTCCGCGGTCAGGAATTTTTTGATTTTTGGGCCAAAAATTATGCCGTCCCAAATCAAGCATCCAGAAGTGCCTCTAAGCCTTAAATTCAACCCCGAATCTCATGGCGGACTTTGTTTTTCACTTTGACCTGATTTTCTCCGGCCCATCCCAGGAGGTTTTCCTGACTCCGCGGTCAGGAATTTTTTGATTTTTGGGCCAAATATATGCCGTCCCAAATCAAGCATCCAAAAGTGCCTCTAAGCCTTAAATTCAACCCCGAATCTCATGGCGGACTTCGTCTTTCAATTTGACCACATTGGGTCCGGCCCATCCCGTGATGTTTTCCTAACTCCGCGGTGAGGAATTTTTTGATTTTTGGGCCAAAAATTATGCCGTCCCAAATCAAGCATCCAGAAGTGCCTCTAAGCCTTAAATTCAACCCCGAATCTCATGGCGGACTTTGTTTTTCACTTTGACCTGATTTTCTCCGGCCCATCCCAGGAGGTTTTCCTGACTCCGCGGTCAGGAATTTTTTGATTTTTGGGCCAAATATATGCCGTCCCAAATCTAGCATCCAAAAGTGCCTCTAAGCCTTAAATTCAACCCCGAATCTCATGGCGGACTTTGTTTTCCAATTTTACCTGATTCGGTCCGGTCCATCCCGGGAGGTTTTCCTGACTCGGAGGTCAGGAATTTTTTGATTTTTGGGCCAAAAATTATGCCATCCCAAATCAAGCATCCAAAAGTGCCTCTAAGCCTTAAATTCAACCCCGAATCTCATGGCGGACTTTGTTTTTCAATTTGACCTGATTCGGTCCGGCCCATCCCGGGAGGTTTTCCTGACTCCGAGGTCAGGAATTTTTTGATTTTTGGGCCAAAAATTATGCCGTCCCAAATCAAGCATCCAGAAGTGCCTCTAAGCCTTAAATTCAACCCCAAATCTCATGGCGGACTTTATTTTTCAATTTGACCTCATTGGGTCCGGCCCATCCCGGGATGTTTTCCTAACTCCGCGGTCAGGAATTTTTTGATTTTTGGGCCAAAAATTATGCCGTCCCCAATCAAGCATCCAAAAGTGCCTCTAAGCGTTAAATTCAACCCCGAATCTCATGGCGGACTTTGTTTTCCAATTTTACCTGATTCGGTACGGTCCATCCCGGGAGGTTTTCCTGACTCAGAGGTCAGGAATTTTTTGATTTTTGGGCCAAAAATTATGCCTTCCCAAATCAAGCATCCAAAAGTGCCTCTAAGCCTTAAATTCAACCCCGAATCTCATGGCGGACTTCGTCTTTCAATTTGACCTGATTCGGTCCGGCCCATCCCGGGAGGTTTTCCTGATTCCGCGGTCAGGAATTTTTTGATTTTTGGGCCAAAAATTATGCCGTCCCAAATCAAGCATCCAGAAGTGCCTCTAAGCCTTAAATTCAACCCCGAATCTCATGACGAACTTCGTCTTTCGATTTGACCTCATAGGGTCTATCCCATCCCGGGAGGTTTTCCTGACTCGGAGGTCTGGAATTTTTTGATTTTTGGGCCAAAAATTATGCCGTCCCAAATCAAGCATCCAAAAGTGCCTCTAAGCCTTAAATTCAACCCCGAAACTTACGGCGGACTTTGTTTTTCGATTTGACCTCATTGGGTCTGGCCCATCCCGGGAGGTTTTCCTAACACCGCTGTCAGGAATTTTTTGATTTTTTGGCCCAATAATTATGCCGTCCCAAATCAAGCATCCAAAAGTGCCTCTAAGCCTTAAACTCAACCCCGAATCTCATGGTGGACTTTGTTTTTCAATTTGACCTGATTCGGTCCGGCCCATCCCGGGAGGTTTTCCTGACTCGGAGGTCAGGAATTTTTTGATTTTCTGGCCAAAAATTATGCCTTCCCAAATCAAGCTTCCAAAAGTGCCTCTAAGCCTTAAATTCAACCCCGAATCTCATGGCGGACTTCGTCTTTCAATTTGACCTGATTCGGTCCAGCCCATCCCGGGATGTTTTCCTGACTCCGCGGTCAGGAATTTTTTGATTTTTGGGCCAAAAATTATGCCGTCCCAAATCAAGCATCCAAAAGTGCCTCTAAGCCTTAAATTCAACCCCGAATCTCATGGCAGACTTTGTTTTTCACTTTGACCTGATTTTCTCCGGCCCATCCCAGGAGGTTTTCCTGACTCCGCGGTCAGGAATTTTTTGATTTTTGGGCCAAAAATTATGCCGTCCCCAATCAAGCATCCAAAAGTGCCCCTAAGCCTTAAATTCAACCCTGAATCTCATGGCGTACTTCGTTTTTCAATTTGACCTGATTGAGTCCGGCCCATCCTGGGAGGTTTTCCTGACTCTGCATTCAGGCATTTTTTGATTTTTGGGCCAAAAATTATGCCGTCCCAAATCAAGTATCCAAAAGTGCTTCTAAGACTTAAATTCAACCCCGAATCTCAGGGCGGACTTCGTTTTTCAATATGACCAGATTCGGTCCGGCCCATCCCGGGAGGTTTTCCTGACTCCGCGGTCAGGAATTTTTTGATTTTTGGGCCAAAAATTATGCCGTCCCTAATCAAGCATCCAGAAGTGACTCTAAGCCTTAAATTCAACCCAGAATCTCATGGCGGACTTCGTATTTCACTTTGACCTGATTCAGTCTGTCCCATACCGGGAGGTTTTCCGGACTGCGCGGACAGGAATTTTTTTATTTTTTGGCCAAAAGTTATGCTGTCCCAAATCAAGCATCCAAAAGTGCCTCTAGGCCTTAAGTTCAACCCCGAATCTCATGGCGGACTTCGTTTTTCACTTTGACCTGATTCGGTCTGGCCCATCCTGGGAGGTTTTCCAAACTTCGCAGACAGGAATTTTTTGATTTTTGGGCCAAAAATTATGCCGTCCCAAATCAAGCATCCAAAAGTGCCTCTAGGCCTTAAGTTCAACCCCGAATCTCATGGCGGACTTTGTTTTTCACTTTGACCTGATTCGGTCCGGCCCATCCCGGGAGGTTTTCCTGACTCCGCGGTCAGGAATTTTTTGATTTTTGGGCCAAAACTTATGCCGTCCCAAAACAAGCAGCCAAAAGTGCCTCCAAGCCTTAAATTCAACCCCGAATCTCAGGGCGGACTTCGTTTTTCAATATGACCAGATTCGGTCCGGCCCATCCCGGGAGGTTTTCCTGACTCCGCGGTCAGGAATTTTTTGATTTTTGGGCCAAAAATTATGCCGTCCCTAATCAAGCATCCAGAAGTGACTCTAAGCCTTAAATTCAACCCAGAATCTCATGGCGGACTTCGTATTTCACTTTGACCTGATTCAGTCTGTCCCATACCGGGAGGTTTTCCGGACTGCGCGGACAGGAATTTTTTTATTTTTTGGCCAAAAGTTATGCTGTCCCAAATCAAGCATCCAAAAGTGCCTCTAGGCCTTAAGTTCAACCCCGAATCTCATGGCGGACTTCGTTTTTCACTTTGACCTGATTCGGTCTGGCCCATCCTGGGAGGTTTTCCAAACTTCGCAGACAGGAATTTTTTGATTTTTGGGCCAAAAATTATGCCGTCCCAAATCAAGCATCCAAAAGTGCCTCTAAGCCTTAAATTCAACCCCGAATCTCATGGCAGACTTTGTTTTTCAATTTGATGTCATTCGGTCCGACCCATCCCGGGAGGTTTTCCTGACTCCGCGGTCAGGAATTTTTTGATTTTTGGGCCAAACCTTATGCCGTCCCAAAACAAGCAGGCAAAAGTGCCTCCAAGCCTTAAATTCAACCCCGAATCTCATGGCGGACTTCATTTTTCAATTTGACCTGATTGAGTTCGGCCCATCCTGGGAGGTTTTCCTGACTCCGCGGTCAGGAATTTTTTGATTTTTGGGCCAAATTTATGCCGTCCCAAATTAAGCATCCAGAAGTGCCTCTAAGCCTTCAATTCAACCCTGAATATCATGGCGGACTTCGTTTTTCAATTTGACCTGATTGAGTCCGGCCCATCCTGGGAGTTTTTCCTGACTCCGCAGTCAGGAATTTTTTGATTTTTGGGCCAAAAATTATGCCGTCCCAAATCAAGCATCCAAAAGTTCCTCTAAGCCTTAAATTCAACCCCGAATCTCATGGCAGACTTTGTGTTTCAATTTGATCTCATTCGGTCCGGCCCATCCCGGGAGGTTTTCCTGACTCCGCGGTCAGGAATTTTTTGATTTTTGGGCCAAAAATTATCCTGTTCCAAATCAAGCATCCAGAAGTGACTCTAAGCCTTAAATTCAACCCAGAATCTCATGGCGGACTTCGTATTTCACTTTGACCTGATTCAGTCTGTCCCATACCGGGAGGTTTTCCGGACTGCGCGGACAGGAATTTTTTGATTTTTGGGCCAAATTTATGCCGTCCCAAATCAAGCATCCAAAAGTGCCTCTAGGCCTTAAATTCAACCCCGAATCTCATGGCGGACTTCGTTTTTCACTTTGACCTGATTCGGTCCGGCCCATCCCGGGAGGTTTTCCGGACTGCGCGGACAGGAATTTTTTTATTTTTTGGCCAAAAGTTATGCTGTCCCAAATCAAGCATCCAAAAGTGACTCTAGGCCTTAAATTCAACCCCGAATCTCATGGCGGACTTCGTTTTCCACTTTGACCTTATTATACCCGGCCCATCCCGGGAGGTTTTCCTGACTCCGCGGTCAGGAATTTTTTGATTTTTGGGCCAAAAATTATACCGTCCCAAATCAAGCATCCAAAAGTGCCCCTAAGCCTTAAATTCAACCCTGAATCTCATGGCGTACTTCGTTTTTCAATTTGACCTGATTGAGTCCGGCCCATCCTGGGAGGTTTTCCTGACTCTGCATTCAGGCATTTTTTGATTTTTGGGCCAAAAATTATGCCGTCCCAAATCAAGTATCCAAAAGTGCTTCTAAGACTTAAATTCAACCCCGAATCTCAGGGCGGACTTCGTTTTTCAATATGACCAGATTCGGTCCGGCCCATCCCGGGAGGTTTTCCTGACTCCGCGGTCAGGAATTTTTTGATTTTTGGGCCAAAAATTATGCCGTCCCTAATCAAGCATCCAGAAGTGACTCTAAGCCTTAAATTCAACCCAGAATCTCATGGCGGACTTCGTATTTCACTTTGACCTGATTCAGTCTGTCCCATACCGGGAGGTTTTCCGGACTGCGCGGACAGGAATTTTTTTATTTTTTGGCCAAAAGTTATGCTGTCCCAAATCAAGCATCCAAAAGTGCCTCTAGGCCTTAAGTTCAACCCCGAATCTCATGGCGGACTTCGTTTTTCACTTTGACCTGATTCGGTCTGGCCCATCCTGGGAGGTTTTCCAAACTTCGCAGACAGGAATTTTTTGATTTTTGGGCCAAAAATTATGCCGTCCCAAATCAAGCATCCAAAAGTGCCTCTAAGCCTTAAATTCAACCCCGAATCTCATGGCAGACTTTGTTTTTCAATTTGATGTCATTCGGTCCGGCCCATCCCGGGAGGTTTTCCTGACTCCGCGGTCAGGAATTTTTTGATTTTTTGGCCAAACCTTATGCCGTCCCAAAACAAGCAGCCAAAAGTGCCTCCAAGCCTTAAATTCAACCCCGAATCTCATGGCGGACTTCGTTTTTCACTTTGACCTGATTCGGTCTGGCCCATCCTGGGAGGTTTTCCAAACTTCGCAGACAGGAATTTTTTGATTTTTGGGCCAAAAATTATGCCGTCCCAAATCAAGCATCCAAAAGTGCCTCTAAGCCTTAAATTCAACCCCGAATCTCATGGCAGACTTTGTTTTTCAATTTGATGTCATTCGGTCCGGCCCATCCCGGGAGGTTTTCCTGACTCCGCGGTCAGGAATTTTTTGATTTTTGGGCCAAACCTTATGCCGTCCCAAAACAAGCAGCCAAAAGTGCCTCCAAGCCTTAAATTCAACCCCGAATCTCATGGCGGACTTCGTTTTTCACTTTGACCTGATTCGGTCCGGCCCATCCCGGGAGGTTTTCCTGACTCCGCGGTCAGGAATTTTTTGATTTTTGGGCCAAAACTTATGCCGTCCCAAAACAAGCAGCCAAAAGTGCCTCCAAGCCTTAAATTCAACCCCGAATCTCAGGGCGGACTTCGTTTTTCAATATGACCAGATTCGGTCCGGCCCATCCCGGGAGGTTTTCCTGACTCCGCGGTCAGGAATTTTTTGATTTTTGGGCCAAAAATTATGCCGTCCCTAATCAAGCATCCAGAAGTGACTCTAAGCCTTAAATTCAACCCAGAATCTCATGGCGGACTTCGTTTTTCACTTTGACCTGATTCGGTCCGGCCCATCCCGGGAGGTTTTCCGGACTGCGCGGACAGGAATTTTATTTTTTGGCCAAAAGTTATGCTGTCCCAAATCAAGCATCCAAAAGTGACTCTAGGCCTTAAATTCAACCCCGAATCTCATGGCGGACTTCGTTTTCCACTTTGACCTTATTATACCCGGCCAATCCCGGGAGGTTTTCCTGACTCCGCGGTCAGGAATTTTTTGATTTTTGGGCCAAATTTATGCCGTCCCAAATTAAGCATCCAGAAGTGCCTCTAAGCCTTCAATTCAACCCTGAATATCATGGCGGACTTCGTTTTTCAATTTGACCTGATTGAGTCCGGCCCATCCTGGGAGTTTTTCCTGTTTTTCTTTGTTTTTCATTTTGATCTCATTCGGTCCGGCCCATCCCGGGAGGTTTTCCTGACTCCGCGGTCAGGAATTTTTTGATTTTTGGGCCAAAAATTATGCCGTCCCAAATCAAGTATCCAAAAGTGCTTCTAAGACATAAATTCAACCCCGAATCTCATAGCGGAGTTCGTTTTCCACTTTGACCTTATTTTCCCCGGCCCATCCCGGGAGGTTTTCCTGACTCCGCGGTCTGGAATTTTTTGATTTTTGGGCCAAATTTATGCCGTCCCAAATTAAGCATCCAGAAGTGCCTCTAAGCCTTCAATTCAACCCTGAATACCATGGCGGAGTTCGTTTTTCAATTTGACCTGATTGAGTCCGGCCCATCCTGGGAGTTTTTCCTGACTCCGCGGTCAGGAATTTTTTGATTTTTGGGCCAAAAATTATCCTGTTCCAAATCAAGCATCCAGAAGTGCCTCCAAGCCTTAAATTCAACACCGAATCTCATGGCGGACTTCGTTTTTCACTTTGACCTGATTCGGTCAGGCCCATCCCGGGAGGTTTTCCTGACTCCGCGTTCAGGAATTTTTTGATTTTTGGGCCAAAAATTATGCCGTCCCAAATCAAGCATCCAAAAGTGCCTCTAAGCCTTAAATTCAACCCCGAATCTCATGGCAGACTTTGTGTTTCAATTTGATCTCATTCGGTCCGGCCCATCCCGGGAGGTTTTCCTGACTCCGCGGTCAGGAATTTTTTGATTTTTGGGCCAAAACTTATGCCGTCCCAAAACAAGCAGCCAAAAGTGCCTCCAAGCCTTAAATTCAACCCCGAATCTCAGGGCGGACTTCGTTTTTCAATATGACCAGATTCGGTCCGGCCCATCCCGGGAGGTTTTCCTGACTCCGCGGTCAGGAATTTTTTGATTTTTGGGCCAAAAATTATGCCGTCCCTAATCAAGCATCCAGAAGTGACTCTAAGCCTTAAATTCAACCCAGAATCTCATGGCGGACTTCGTTTTTCACTTTGACCTGATTCAGTCTGTCCCATACCGGGAGGTTTTCCGGACTGCGCGGACAGGAATTTTTTTATTTTTTGGCCAAAAGTTATGCTGTCCCAAATCAAGCATCCAAAAGTGCCTCTAGGCCTTAAGTTCAACCCCGAATCTCATGGCGGACTTCGTTTTTCACTTTGACCTGATTCGGTCTGGCCCATCCTGGGAGGTTTTCCAAACTTCGCAGACAGGAATTTTTTGATTTTTGGGCCAAAAATTATGCCGTCCCAAATCAAGCATCCAAAAGTGCCTCTAAGCCTTAAATTCAACCCCGAATCTCATGGCAGACTTTGTTTTTCAATTTGATGTCATTCGGTCCGGCCCATCCCGGGAGGTTTTCCTGACTCCGCGGTCAGGAATTTTTTGATTTTTGGGCCAAACCTTATGCCGTCCCAAAACAAGCAGCCAAAAGTGCCTCCAAGCCTTAAATTCAACCCCGAATCTCATGGCGGACTTCGTTTTTCACTTTGACCTGATTCGGTCCGGCCCATCCCGGGAGGTTTTCCTGACTCCGCGGTCAGGAATTTTTTGATTTTTGGGCCAAAACTTATGCCGTCCCAAAACAAGCAGCCAAAAGTGCCTCCAAGCCTTAAATTCAACCCCGAATCTCAGGGCGGACTTCGTTTTTCAATATGACCAGATTCGGTCCGGCCCATCCCGGGAGGTTTTCCTGACTCCGCGGTCAGGAATTTTTTGATTTTTGGGCCAAAAATTATGCCGTCCCTAATCAAGCATCCAGAAGTGACTCTAAGCCTTAAATTCAACCCAGAATCTCATGGCGGACTTCGTTTTTCACTTTGACCTGATTCGGTCCGGCCCATCCCGGGAGGTTTTCCGGACTGCGCGGACAGGAATTTTATTTTTTGGCCAAAAGTTATGCTGTCCCAAATCAAGCATCCAAAAGTGACTCTAGGCCTTAAATTCAACCCCGAATCTCATGGCGGACTTCGTTTTCCACTTTGACCTTATTATACCCGGCCAATCCCGGGAGGTTTTCCTGACTCCGCGGTCAGGAATTTTTTGATTTTTGGGCCAAATTTATGCCGTCCCAAATTAAGCATCCAGAAGTGCCTCTAAGCCTTCAATTCAACCCTGAATATCATGGCGGACTTCGTTTTTCAATTTGACCTGATTGAGTCCGGCCCATCCTGGGAGTTTTTCCTGTTTTTCTTTGTTTTTCATTTTGATCTCATTCGGTCCGGCCCATCCCGGGAGGTTTTCCTGACTCCGCGGTCAGGAATTTTTTGATTTTTGGGCCAAAAATTATGCCGTCCCAAATCAAGTATCCAAAAGTGCTTCTAAGACATAAATTCAACCCCGAATCTCATAGCGGAGTTCGTTTTCCACTTTGACCTTATTTTCCCCGGCCCATCCCGGGAGGTTTTCCTGACTCCGCGGTCTGGAATTTTTTGATTTTTGGGCCAAATTTATGCCGTCCCAAATTAAGCATCCAGAAGTGCCTCTAAGCCTTCAATTCAACCCTGAATACCATGGCGGAGTTCGTTTTTCAATTTGACCTGATTGAGTCCGGCCCATCCTGGGAGTTTTTCCTGACTCCGCGGTCAGGAATTTTTTGATTTTTGGGCCAAAAATTATCCTGTTCCAAATCAAGCATCCAGAAGTGCCTCCAAGCCTTAAATTCAACACCGAATCTCATGGCGGACTTCGTTTTTCACTTTGACCTGATTCGGTCAGGCCCATCCCGGGAGGTTTTCCTGACTCCGCGTTCAGGAATTTTTTGATTTTTGGGCCAAAAATTATGCCGTCCCAAATCAAGCATCCAAAAGTGCCTCTAAGCCTTAAATTCAACCCCGAATCTCATGGCAGACTTTGTGTTTCAATTTGATCTCATTCGGTCCGGCCCATCCCGGGAGGTTTTCCTGACTCCGCGGTCAGGAATTTTTTGATTTTTGGGCCAAAACTTATGCCGTCCCAAAACAAGCAGCCAAAAGTGCCTCCAAGCCTTAAATTCAACCCCGAATCTCAGGGCGGACTTCGTTTTTCAATATGACCAGATTCGGTCCGGCCCATCCCGGGAGGTTTTCCTGACTCCGCGGTCAGGAATTTTTTGATTTTTGGGCCAAAAATTATGCCGTCCCTAATCAAGCATCCAGAAGTGACTCTAAGCCTTAAATTCAACCCAGAATCTCATGGCGGACTTCGTTTTTCACTTTGACCTGATTCAGTCTGTCCCATACCGGGAGGTTTTCCGGACTGCGCGGACAGGAATTTTTTTATTTTTTGGCCAAAAGTTATGCTGTCCCAAATCAAGCATCCAAAAGTGCCTCTAGGCCTTAAGTTCAACCCCGAATCTCATGGCGGACTTCGTTTTTCACTTTGACCTGATTCGGTCTGGCCCATCCTGGGAGGTTTTCCAAACTTCGCAGACAGGAATTTTTTGATTTTTGGGCCAAAAATTATGCCGTCCCAAATCAAGCATCCAAAAGTGCCTCTAAGCCTTAAATTCAACCCCGAATCTCATGGCAGACTTTGTTTTTCAATTTGATGTCATTCGGTCCGGCCCATCCCGGGAGGTTTTCCTGACTCCGCGGTCAGGAATTTTTTGATTTTTGGGCCAAACCTTATGCCGTCCCAAAACAAGCAGCCAAAAGTGCCTCCAAGCCTTAAATTCAACCCCGAATCTCATGGCGGACTTCGTTTTTCACTTTGACCTGATTCGGTCCGGCCCATCCCGGGAGGTTTTCCTGACTCCGCGGTCAGGAATTTTTTGATTTTTGGGCCAAAACTTATGCCGTCCCAAAACAAGCAGCCAAAAGTGCCTCCAAGCCTTAAATTCAACCCCGAATCTCAGGGCGGACTTCGTTTTTCAATATGACCAGATTCGGTCCGGCCCATCCCGGGAGGTTTTCCTGACTCCGCGGTCAGGAATTTTTTGATTTTTGGGCCAAAAATTATGCCGTCCCTAATCAAGCATCCAGAAGTGACTCTAAGCCTTAAATTCAACCCAGAATCTCATGGCGGACTTCGTTTTTCACTTTGACCTGATTCGGTCCGGCCCATCCCGGGAGGTTTTCCGGACTGCGCGGACAGGAATTTTATTTTTTGGCCAAAAGTTATGCTGTCCCAAATCAAGCATCCAAAAGTGACTCTAGGCCTTAAATTCAACCCCGAATCTCATGGCGGACTTCGTTTTCCACTTTGACCTTATTATACCCGGCCAATCCCGGGAGGTTTTCCTGACTCCGCGGTCAGGAATTTTTTGATTTTTGGGCCAAATTTATGCCGTCCCAAATTAAGCATCCAGAAGTGCCTCTAAGCCTTCAATTCAACCCTGAATATCATGGCGGACTTCGTTTTTCAATTTGACCTGATTGAGTCCGGCCCATCCTGGGAGTTTTTCCTGTTTTTCTTTGTTTTTCATTTTGATCTCATTCGGTCCGGCCCATCCCGGGAGGTTTTCCTGACTCCGCGGTCAGGAATTTTTTGATTTTTGGGCCAAAAATTATGCCGTCCCAAATCAAGTATCCAAAAGTGCTTCTAAGACATAAATTCAACCCCGAATCTCATAGCGGAGTTCGTTTTCCACTTTGACCTTATTTTCCCCGGCCCATCCCGGGAGGTTTTCCTGACTCCGCGGTCTGGAATTTTTTGATTTTTGGGCCAAATTTATGCCGTCCCAAATTAAGCATCCAGAAGTGCCTCTAAGCCTTCAATTCAACCCTGAATACCATGGCGGAGTTCGTTTTTCAATTTGACCTGATTGAGTCCGGCCCATCCTGGGAGTTTTTCCTGACTCCGCGGTCAGGAATTTTTTGATTTTTGGGCCAAAAATTATCCTGTTCCAAATCAAGCATCCAGAAGTGCCTCCAAGCCTTAAATTCAACACCGAATCTCATGGCGGACTTCGTTTTTCACTTTGACCTGATTCGGTCAGGCCCATCCCGGGAGGTTTTCCTGACTCCGCGTTCAGGAATTTTTTGATTTTTGGGCCAAAAATTATGCCGTCCCAAATCAAGCATCCAAAAGTGCCTCTAAGCCTTAAATTCAACCCCGAATCTCATGGCAGACTTTGTGTTTCAATTTGATCTCATTCGGTCCGGCCCATCCCGGGAGGTTTTCCTGACTCCGCGGTCAGGAATTTTTTGATTTTTGGGCCAAAACTTATGCCGTCCCAAAACAAGCAGCCAAAAGTGCCTCCAAGCCTTAAATTCAACCCCGAATCTCAGGGCGGACTTCGTTTTTCAATATGACCAGATTCGGTCCGGCCCATCCCGGGAGGTTTTCCTGACTCCGCGGTCAGGAATTTTTTGATTTTTGGGCCAAAAATTATGCCGTCCCTAATCAAGCATCCAGAAGTGACTCTAAGCCTTAAATTCAACCCAGAATCTCATGGCGGACTTCGTATTTCACTTTGACCTGATTCAGTCTGTCCCATACCGGGAGGTTTTCCGGACTGCGCGGACAGGAATTTTTTTATTTTTTGGCCAAAAGTTATGCTGTCCCAAATCAAGCATCCAAAAGTGCCTCTAGGCCTTAAGTTCAACCCCGAATCTCATGGCGGACTTCGTTTTTCACTTTGACCTGATTCGGTCTGGCCCATCCTGGGAGGTTTTCCAAACTTCGCAGACAGGAATTTTTTGATTTTTGGGCCAAAAATTATGCCGTCCCAAATCAAGCATCCAAAAGTGCCTCTAAGCCTTAAATTCAACCCCGAATATCATGGCAGACTTTGTTTTTCAATTTGATGTCATTCGGTCCGACCCATCCCGGGAGGTTTTCCTGACTCCGCGGTCAGGAATTTTTTGATTTTTGGGCCAAACCTTATGCCGTCCCAAAACAAGCAGCCAAAAGTGCCTCCAAGCCTTAAATTCAACCCCGAATCTCATGGCGGACTTCATTTTTCAATTTGACCTGATTGAGTTCGGCCCATCCTGGGAGGTTTTCCTGACTCCGCGGTCAGGAATTTTTTGATTTTTGGGCCAAATTTATGCCGTCCCAAATTAAGCATCCAGAAGTGCCTCTAAGCCTTCAATTCAACCCTGAATATCATGGCGGACTTCGTTTTTCAATTTGACCTGATTGAGTCCGGCCCATCCTGGGAGTTTTTCCTGACTCCGCGGTCAGGAATTTTTTGATTTTTGGGCCAAAAATTATGCCGTCCCAAATCAAGCATCCAAAAGTTCCTCTAAGCCTTAAATTCAACCCCGAATCTCATGGCAGACTTTGTGTTTCAATTTGATCTCATTCGGTCCGGCCCATCCCGGGAGGTTTTCCTGACTCCGCGGTCAGGAATTTTTTGATTTTTGGGCCAAAAATTATCCTGTTCCAAATCAAGCATCCAGAAGTGCCTCTAAGCCTTAAATTCAACCCCGAATCTCATGGCGGACTTCGTTTTTCACTTTGACCTGATTCGGTCCGGCCCATCCCGGGAGGTTTTCCTGACTCCGCGGTCAGGAATTTTTTGATTTTTGGGCCAAAAATTATGCCGTCCCTAATCAAGCATCCAAAAGTGCCTCTAGGCCTTAAGTTCAACCCCGAATCTCATGGCGGACTTTGTTTTTCAATTTGACCTGATTGAGTCCGGCCCATCCTGGGAGGTTTTCCTGACTCTGCATTCAGGCATTTTTTGATTTTTGGGCCAAAAATTATGCCGTCCCAAATCAAGTATCCAAAAGTGCTTCTAAGACTTAAATTCAACCCCGAATCTCAGGGCGGACTTCATTTTTCAATATGACCAGATTCGGTCCGGCCCATCCCGGGAGGTTTTCCTGACTCCGCGGTCAGGAATTTTTTGATTTTTGGGCCAAAAATTATGCCGTCCCTAATCAAGCATCCAGAAGTGACTCTAAGCCTTAAATTCAACCCAGAATCTCATGGCGGACTTCGTATTTCACTTTGACCTGATTCAGTCTGTCCCATACCGGGAGGTTTTCCGGACTGCGCGGACAGGAATTTTTTTATTTTTTGGCCAAAAGTTATGCTGTCCCAAATCAAGCATCCAAAAGTGCCTCTAGGCCTTAAGTTCAACCCCGAATCTCATGGCGGACTTCGTTTTTCACTTTGACCTGATTCGGTCTGGCCCATCCTGGGAGGTTTTCCAAACTTCGCAGACAGGAATTTTTTGATTTTTGGGCCAAAAATTATGCCGTCCCAAATCAAGCATCCAAAAGTGCCTCCAAGCCTTAAATTCAACCCCGAATCTCATGGCGGACTTCGTTTTCCACTTTGACCTTATTATACCCGGCCCATCCCGGGAGGTTTTCCTGACTCCGCGGTCAGGAATTTTTTGATTTTTGGGCCAAAAATTATACCGTCCCAAATCAAGCATCGAAAAGTGCCCCTAAGCCTTAAATTCAACCCTGAATCTCATGGCGTACTTCGTTTTTCAATTTGACCTGATTGAGTCCGGCCCATCCTGGGAGGTTTTCCTGACTCTGCATTCAGGCATTTTTTGATTTTTGGGCCAAAAATTATGCCGTCCCAAATCAAGTATCCAAAAGTGCTTCTAAGACTTAAATTCAACCCCGAATCTCAGGGCGGACTTCGTTTTTCAATATGACCAGATTCGGTCCGGCCCATCCCGGGAGGTTTTCCTGACTCCGCGGTCAGGAATTTTTTGATTTTTGGGCCAAAAATTATGCCGTCCCTAATCAAGCATCCAGAAGTGACTCTAAGCCTTAAATTCAACCCAGAATCTCATGGCGGACTTCGTATTTCACTTTGACCTGATTCAGTCTGTCCCATACCGGGAGGTTTTCCGGACTGCGCGGACAGGAATTTTTTTATTTTTTGGCCAAAAGTTATGCTGTCCCAAATCAAGCATCCAAAAGTGCCTCTAGGCCTTAAGTTCAACCCCGAATCTCATGGCGGACTTCGTTTTTCACTTTGACCTGATTCGGTCTGGCCCATCCTGGGAGGTTTTCCAAACTTCGCAGACAGGAATTTTTTGATTTTTGGGCCAAAAATTATGCCGTCCCAAATCAAGCATCCAAAAGTGCCTCTAAGCCTTAAATTCAACCCCGAATCTCATGGCAGACTTTGTTTTTCAATTTGATGTCATTCGGTCCGACCCATCCCGGGAGGTTTTCCTGACTCCGCGGTCAGGAATTTTTTGATTTTTGGGCCAAACCTTATGCCGTCCCAAAACAAGCAGCCAAAAGTGCCTCCAAGCCTTAAATTCAACCCCGAATCTCATGGCGGACTTCATTTTTCAATTTGACCTGATTGAGTTCGGCCCATCCTGGGAGGTTTTCCTGACTCCGCGGTCAGGAATTTTTTGATTTTTGGGCCAAATTTATGCCGTCCCAAATTAAGCATCCAGAAGTGCCTCTAAGCCTTCAATTCAACCCTGAATATCATGGCAGACTTTGTGTTTCAATTTGATCTCATTCGGTCCGGCCCATCCCGGGAGGTTTTCCTGACTCCGCGGTCAGGAATTTTTTGATTTTTGGGCCAAAAATTATCCTGTTCCAAATCAAGCATCCAGAAGTGCCTCTAAGCCTTAAATTCAACCCCGAATCTCATGGCGGACTTCGTTTTTCACTTTGACCTGATTCGGTCCGGCCCATCCCGGGAGGTTTTCCTGACTCCGCGGTCAGGAATTTTTTGATTTTTGGGCCAAAAATTATGCCGTCCCTAATCAAGCATCCAGAAGTGACTCTAAGCCTTAAATTCAACCCAGAATCTCATGGCGGACTTCGTATTTCACTTTGACCTGATTCAGTCTGTCCCATACCGGGAGGTTTTCCGGACTGCGCGGACAGGAATTTTTTGATTTTTGGGCCAAATTTATGCCGTCCCAAATCAAGCATCCAAAAGTGCCTCTAGGCCTTAAATTCAACCCCGAATCTCATGGCGGACTTCGTTTTTCACTTTGACCTGATTCGGTCCGGCCCATCCCGGGAGGTTTTCCGGACTGCGCGGACAGGAATTTTTTTATTTTTTGGCCAAAAGTTATGCTGTCCCAAATCAAGCATCCAAAAGTGACTCTAGGCCTTAAATTCAACCCCGAATCTCATGGCGGACTTCGTTTTCCACTTTGACCTTATTATACCCGGCCCATCCCGGGAGGTTTTCCTGACTCCGCTGTCAGGAATTTTTTGATTTTTGGGCCAAAAATTATACCGTCCCAAATCAAGCATCCAAAAGTGCCCCTAAGCCTTAAATTCAACCCTGAATCTCATGGCGTACTTCGTTTTTCAATTTGACCTGATTGAGTCCGGCCCATCCTGGGAGGTTTTCCTGACTCTGCATTCAGGCATTTTTTGATTTTTGGGCCAAAAATTATGCCGTCCCAAATCAAGTATCCAAAAGTGCTTCTAAGACTTAAATTCAACCCCGAATCTCAGGGCGGACTTCGTCTTTCAATTTGACCTGATTCGGTCCGGTCCATCCCGGGAGGTATTCCTGACTCCGCGGTCAGGAATTTTTTGATTTTTGGGCCAAAAATTATGCCATCCCAAATCAACCATCCAAAAGTTCCTCTAACATTTAAATTCAACCCCAAATCTCATGGAGGACTTCATTTTCCACTTTGACCTTATTTTCCCAGGCCCATCCCGGGAGGTTTTCCGGACTGCGCGGACAGGAATTTTTTGATTTTTGGGCCAAAAATTATGCCGTCCCAAATCAAGTATCCAGAAGTGCCTCTAAGCCTTCGATTCAACCCTGAATATCATGGCGGACTTCGTTTTTCAATTTGACCTGATTGAGTCCGGCCCATCCTGGGAGTTTTTCCTGACTCCGCGGTCAGGAATTTTTTGATTTTTGGGCCAAAAATTATGCCGTCCCAAATCAAGCATCCAAAAGTGCCTCTAAGCCTTAAATTCAACCCCGAATCTCATGGCGGACTTCGTTTTTCACTTTGACCTGATTCGGTCCGGCCCATCCCGGGAGGTTTTCCTGACTCCGCGGTCAGGAATTTTTTGATTTTTGGGCCAAAACTTATGCCGTCCCTAATCAAGCATCCAGAAGTGACTCTAAGCCTTAAATTCAACCCAGAATCTCATGGCGGACTTCGTATTTCACTTTGACCTGATTCAGTCTGTCCCATACCGGGAGGTTTTCCGGACTGCGCGGACAGGAATTTTTTGATTTTTGGGCCAAATTTATGCCGTCCCAAATCAAGCATCCAAAAGTGCCTCTAGGCCTTAAATTCAACCCCGAATCTCATGGCGGACTTCGTTTTTCACTTTGACCTGATTCGGTCCGGCCCATCCCGGGAGGTTTTCCGGACTGCGCGGACAGGAATTTTTTTATTTTTTGGCCAAAAGTTATGCTGTCCCAAATCAAGCATCCAAAAGTGACTCTAGGCCTTAAATTCAACCCCGAATCTCATGGCGGACTTCGTTTTCCACTTTGACCTTATTATACCCGGACCATCCCGGGAGGTTTTCCTGACTCCGCGGTCAGGAATTTTTTGATTTTTGGGCCAAAAATTATACCGTCCCAAATCAAGCATCCAAAAGTGCCCCTAAGCCTTAAATTCAACCCTGAATCTCATGGCGTACTTCGTTTTTCAATTTGACCTGATTGAGTCCGGCCCATCCTGGGAGGTTTTCCTGACTCCGCGGTCAGGAATTTTTTTATTTTTGGGCCAAAAATTATGCCGTCCCTAATCAAGCATCCAAAAGTGCCTCTAAGCCTTAAATTCAACCCCGAATCTCATGGCAGACTTTGTGTTTTAATTTGATCTCATTCGGTCCGGCCCATCCCGGGAGGTTTTCCTGACTCCGCGGTCAGGAATTTTTTGATTTTTGGGCCAAAAATTATCCTGTTCCAAATCAAGCATCCAGAAGTGCCTCTAAGCCTTAAATTCAACCCCGAATCTCATGGCGGACTTCGTTTTTCACTTTGACCTGATTCGGTCCGGCCCATCCCGGGAGGTTTTCCTGACTCCGCGGTCAGGAATTTTTTGATTTTTGGGCCAAAACTTATGCCGTCCCAAAACAAGCAGCCAAAAGTGCCTCCAAGCCTTAAATTCAACCCCGAATCTCAGGGCGGACTTCGTTTTTCAATATGACCAGATTCGGTCCGGCCCATCCCGGGAGGTTTTCCTGACTCCGCGGTCAGGAATTTTTTGATTTTTGGGCCAAAAATTATGCCGTCCCTAATCAAGCATCCAGAAGTGACTCTAAGCCTTAAATTCAACCCAGAATCTCATGGCGGACTTCGTATTTCACTTTGACCTGATTCAGTCTGTCCCATACCGGGAGGTTTTCCGGACTGCGCGGACAGGAATTTTTTTATTTTTTGGCCAAAAGTTATGCTGTCCCAAATCAAGCATCCAAAAGTGCCTCTAGGCCTTAAATTCAACCCCGAATCTCATGGCGGACTTCGTTTTTCACTTTGACCTGATTCGGTCCGGCCCATCCCGGGAGGTTTTCCGGACTGCGCAGACAGGAATTTTTTTATTTTTTGGCCAAAAGTTATGCTGTCCCAAATCAAGCATCCAAAAGTGACTCTAGGCCTTAAATTCAACCCCGAATCTCATGGCGGACTTCGTTTTCCACTTTGACCTTATTATACCCGGCCCATCCCGGGAGGTTTTCCTGACTCCGCGGTCAGGAATTTTTTGATTTTTGGGCCAAATTTATGCCGTCCCAAATTAAGCATCCAGAAGTGCCTCTAAGCCTTCAATTCAACCCTGAATATCATGGCGGACTTCGTTTTTCAATTTGACCTGATTGAGTCCGGCCCATCCTGGGAGTTTTTCCTGACTCCGCGGTCAGGAATTTTTTGATTTTTGGGCCTAAAATTATCCTGTTCCAAATCAAGCATCCAGAAGTGCCTCCAAGCCTTAAATTCAACACCGAATCTCATGGCGGACTTCGTTTTTCACTTTGACCTGATTCGGTCCGGCCCATCCCGGGAGGTTTTCCTGACTCCGCGGTCAGGAATATTTTGATTTTTGGGCCAAAAATTATCCCGTTCCAAATCAAGCAACCAAAAGTGCCTCTAAGCCTTAAATTCAACCCCGAATCTCATGGCGGACTTCGTTTTTCACTTTGACCTGATTCGGTCCGGCCCATCCCGGGAGGTTTTCCTGACTCCGCGGTCAGGAATTTTTTGATTTTTGGGCCAAAAATTATGCCGTCCCAAATCAAGTATCCAAAAGTGCCTCTAAGCCTTAAATTCAACCCCGAATCTCATGGCAGACTTTGTGTTTTAATTTGATCTCATTCGGTCCGGCCCATCCCGGGTGGTTTTCCTGACTCCGCGGTCAGGAATTTTTTGATTTTTGGGCCAAAAATTATCCTGTTCCAAATCAAGCATCCAGAAGTGCCTCTGAGCCTTAAATTCAACCCCGAATCTCATGGCGGACTTCGTTTTTCACTTTGACCTGATTCGGTCCGGCCCATCCCGGGAGGTTTTCCTGACTCCGCGGTCAGGAATTTTTTGATTTTTGGGCCAAATTTATGCCGTCCCAAATTAAGCATCCAGAAGTGCCTCTAAGCCTTCAATTCAACCCTGAATATCATGGCGGACTTCGTTTTTCAATTTGACCTGATTGAGTCCGGCCCATCCTGGGAGTTTTTCCTGACTCCGCGGTCAGGAATTTTTTGATTTTTGGGCCAAAAATTATCCTGTTCCAAATCAAGCATCCAGAAGTGCCTCCAAGCCTTAAATTCAACACCGAATCTCATGGCGGACTTCGTTTTTCACTTTGACCTGATTCGGTCCGGCCCATCCCGGGAGGTTTTCCTGACTCCGCGGTCAGGAATTTTTTGATTTTTGGGCCAAAAATTATCCCGTTCCAAATCAAGCAACCAAAAGTGCCTCTAAGCCTTAAATTCAACCCCGAATCTCATGGCAGACTTCGTAATTCAATTTGACCTGAATTGGTCTGGCCCATCCTGGGAGGTTTTCCAAACTTCGCAGACAGGAATTTTTTGATTTTTGGGCCAAAAATTATGCCGTCCCAAATCAAGCATCCAAAAGTGCCTCTAAGCCTTAAATTCAACCCCGAATCTCATGGCGGACTTCGTTTTTCAATTTGACCTGATTGAGTCTGGCCCATCCTGGGAGGTTTTCCAAACTTCGCAGACAGGAATTTTTTGATTTTTGGGCCAAAAATTATGCCGTCCCAAATCAAGCATCCAAAAGTGCCTCTAAGCCTTTGATTCAACCCTGAATATCATGGCGGACTTCGTTTTTCAATTTGACCTGATTGAGTCCGGCCCATCCTGGGAGTTTTTCCTGACTCCGCGGTCAGGAATTTTTTGATTTTTGGGCCAAAAATTATGCCGTCCCAAATCAAGCATCCAAAAGTGCCTCTAAGCCTTAAATTCAACCCCGAATCTCATGGCAGACTTTGTGTTTTAATTTGATCTCATTCGGTCCGGCCCATCCCGGGTGGTTTTCCTGACTCCGCGGTCAGGAATTTTTTGATTTTTGGGCCAAAACTTATGCCGTCCCAAAACAAGCAGCCAAAAGTGCCTCCAAGCCTTAAATTCAACCCCGAATCTCAGGGCGGACTTCGTTTTTCAATATGACCAGATTCGGTCCGGCCCATCCCGGGAGGTTTTCCTGACTCCGCGGTCAGGAATTTTTTGATTTTTGGGCCAAAAATTATGCCGTCCCTAATCAAGCATCCAGAAGTGACTCTAAGCCTTAAATTCAACCCAGAATCTCATGGCGGACTTCGTATTTCACTTTGACCTGATTCAGTCTGTCCCATACCGGGAGGTGTTCCGGACTGCGCGGACAGGAATTTTTTTATTTTTTGGCCAAAAGTTATGCTGTCCCAAATCAAGCATCCAAAAGTGCCTCTAGGCCTTAAATTCAACCCCGAATCTCATGGCGGACTTCGTTTTTCACTTTGACCTGATTCGGTCCGGCCCATCCCGGGAGGTTTTCCGGATTGCGCGGACAGGAATTTTTTTATTTTTTGGCCAAAAGTTATGCTGTCCCAAATCAAGCATCCAAAAGTGACTCTAGGCCTTAAATTCAACCCCGAATCTCATGGCGGACTTCGTTTTCCACTTTGACCTTATTATACCCGGCCCATCCCGGGAGGTTTTCCTGACTCCGCTGTCAGGAATTTTTTGATTTTTGGGCCAAATTTATGCCGTCCCAAATTAAGCATCCAGAAGTGCCTCTAAGCCTTCAATTCAACCCTGAATATCATGGCGGACTTCGTTTTTCAATTTGACCTGATTGAGTCCGGCCCATCCTGGGAGTTTTTCCTGACTCCGCGGTCAGGAATTTTTTGATTTTTGGGCCTAAAATTATCCTGTTCCAAATCAAGCATCCAGAAGTGCCTCCAAGCCTTAAATTCAACACCGAATCTCATGGCAGACTTCGTATTTCACTTTGACCTGAATTGGTCTGGCCCATTCTGGGAGGTTTTCCAAACTTCGCAGACAGGAATTTTTTGATTTTTGGGCCAAAAATTATGCCGTCCCAAATCAAGCATCCAAAAGTGCCTCTAAGCCTTAAATTCAACCCCGAATCTCATGGCAGACTTTGTTTTTCAATTTGATGTCATTCGGTCCGACCCATCCCGGGAGGTTTTCCTGACTCCGCGGTCAGGAATTTTTTGATTTTTGGGCCAAAACTTATGCCGTCCCAAAACAAGCAGCCAAAAGTGCCTCCAAGCCTTAAATTCAACCCCGAATCTCATGGCGGACTTCGTTTTTCAATTTGACCTGATTGAGTTCGGCCCATCCTGGGAGGTTTTCCTGACTCCGCGGTCAGGAATTTTTTGATTTTTGGGCCAAATTTATGCCGTCCCAAATTAAGCATCCAGAAGTGCCTCTAAGCCTTCAATTCAACCCTGAATATCATGGCGGACTTCGTTTTTCAATTTGACCTGATTGAGTCCGGCCCATCCTGGGAGTTTTTCCTGACTCCGCGGTCAGGAATTTTTTGATTTTTGGGCCAAAAATTATGCCGTCCCAAATCAAGCATCCAAAAGTTCCTCTAAGCCTTAAATTCAACCCCGAATCTCATGGCAGACTTTGTGTTTCAATTTGATCTCATTCGGTCCGGCCCATCCCGGGAGGTTTTCCTGACTCCGCGGTCAGGAATTTTTTGATTTTTGGGCCAAAAATTATCCTGTTCCAAATCAAGCATCCAGAAGTGCCTCTAAGCCTTAAATTCAACCCCGAATCTCATGGCGGACTTCGTTTTTCACTTTGACCTGATTCGGTCCGGCCCATCCCGGGAGGTTTTCCTGACTCCGCGGTCAGGAATTTTTTGATTTTTGGGCCAAAACTTATGCCGTCCCAAAACAAGCAGCCAAAAGTGCCTCTAAGCCTTAAATTCAACCCCGAATCTCATGGCAGACTTTGTGTTTCAATTTGATCTCATTCGGTCCGGCCCATCCCGGGAGGTTTTCCTGACTCCGCGGTCAGGAATTTTTTGATTTTTGGGCCAAAAATTATCCTGTTCCAAATCAAGCATCCAGAAGTGCCTCTAAGCCTTAAATTCAACCCCGAATCTCATGGCGGACTTCGTTTTTCACTTTGACCTGAATCGGTCCGGCCCATCCCGGGAGGTTTTCCTGACTCCGCGGTCAGGAATTTTTTGATTTTTGGGCCAAAACTTATGCCGTCCCAAAACAAGCAGCCAAAAGTGCCTCCAAGCCTTAAATTCAACCCCGAATCTCAGGGCGGACTTCGTTTTTCACTTTGACCTGATTCGGTCCGGCCCATCCCGGGAGGTTTTCCTGACTCCGCGGTCAGGAATTTTTTGATTTTTGGGCCAAAACGTATGCCGTCCCAAAACAAGCAGCCAAAAGTGCCTCCAAGCCTTAAATTCAACCCCGAATCTCATGGGGGACTTCGTTTTTCAATTTGACCTGATTGAGTCCGGCCCATCCTGGGAGTTTTTCCTGACTCCGCGGTCAGGAATTTTTTGATTTTTGGGCCAAAAATTATGCCGTCCCAAATCAAGCATCCAAAGGTGCCTCTAAGCCTTAAATTCAACCCCGAATCTCATGGCGGACTTCGTTTTTCACTTTGACCTGATTCGGTCCGGCCCATCCCGGGAGGTTTTCCTGACTCCGCGGTCAGGAATTTTTTGATTTTTGGGCCAAAACTTATGCCGTCCCAAAACAAGCAGCCAAAAGTGCCTCCAAGCCTTAAATTCAACCCCGAATCTCAGGGCGGACTTCGTAATTCAATTTGACCTGAATTGGTCTGGCCCATCCTGGGAGGTTTTCCTGACTCCGCGGTCAGGAATTTTTTGATTTTTGGGCCAAAAATTATCCTGTTCCAAATCAAGCATCCAGAAGTGCCTCTAAGCCTTAAATTCAACCCCGAATCTCATGGCGGACTTCGTTTTTCAATTTGACCTGATTGAGTCCGGCCCATCCTGGGAGTTTTTCCTGACTCCGCGGTCAGGAATTTTTTGATTTTTGGGCCAAAAATTATGCCGTCCCAAATCAAGCATCCAAAAGTTCCTCTAAGCCTTAAATTCAACCCCGAATCTCATGGCAGACTTTGTGTTTCAATTTGATCTCATTCGGTCCGGCCCATCCCGGGAGGTTTTCCTGACTCCGCGGTCAGGAATTTTTTGATTTTTGGGCCAAAAATTATCCTGTTCCAAATCAAGCATCCAGAAGTGCCTCTAAGCCTTAAATTCAACCCCGAATCTCATGGCGGACTTCGTTTTTCACTTTGACCTGATTCGGTCCGGCCCATCCCGGGAGGTTTTCCTGACTCCGCGGTCAGGAATTTTTTGATTTTTGGGCCAAAAGTTATGCTGTCCCAAATCAAGCATCCAAAAGTGCCTCTAGGCCTTCAATTCAACCCCGAATCTCATGGCAGACTTTGTGTTTCAATTTGATCTCATTCGGTCCGGCCCATCCCGGGAGGTTTTCCTGACTCCGCGGTCAGGAATTTTTTGATTTTTGGGCCAAATTTATGCCGTCCCAAATCAAGCATCCAAAAGTTCCTCTAAGCCTTAAATTCAACCCCGAATCTCATGGCAGACTTTGTGTTTCAATTTGATCTCATTCGGTCCGGCCCATCCCGGGAGGTTTTCCTGACTCCGCGGTCAGGAATTTTTTGATTTTTGGGCCAAAAATTATCCTGTTCCAAATCAAGCATCCAGAAGTGCCTCTAGGCCTTAAATTCAACCCCGAATCTCATGGCGGACTTCGTTTTCCACTTTGACCTTATTATACCCGGCCCATCCCGGGAGGTTTTCCTGACTCCGCGGTCAGGAATTTTTTGATTTTTGGGCCAAATTTATGCCGTCCCAAATTAAGCATCCAGAAGTGCCTCTAAGCCTTCAATTCAACCCTGAATATCATGGCGGACTTTGTTTTTCAATTTGACCTGATTGAGTCCGGCCCATCCTGGGAGTTTTTCCTGACTCCGCGGTCAGGAATTTTTTGATTTTTGGGCCTAAAATTATCCTGTTCCAAATCAAGCATCCAGAAGTGCCTCCAAGCCTTAAATTCAACACCGAATCTCATGGAGGACTTCGTTTTTCACTTTGACCTGATTCGGTCCGGCCCATCCCGGGAGGTTTTCCTGACTCCGCGGTCAGGAATTTTTTGATTTTTGGGCCAAAAATTATCCCGTTCCAAATCAAGCAACCAAAAGTGCCTCTAAGCCTTAAATTCAACCCCGAATCTCATGGCAGACTTCGTATTTCACTTTGACCTGAATTGGTCTGGCCCATCCTGGGAGGTTTTCCAAACTTCGCAGACAGGAATTTTTTGATTTTTGGGCCAAAAATTATGCCGTCCCAAATCAAGCATCCAAAAGTGCCTCTAAGCCTTAAATTCAACCCCGAATCTCATGGCAGACTTTGTTTTTCAATTTGATGTCATTCGGTCCGAACCATCCCGGGAGGTTTTCCTGACTCCGCGGTCAAGAATTTTTTGATTTTTGGGCCAAAACTTATGCCGTCCCAAAACAAGCAGCCAAAAGTGCCTCCAAGCCTTAAATTCAACCCCGAATCTCATGGCGGACTTCGTTTTTCAATTTGACCTGATTGAGTTCGGCCCATCCTGGGAGGTTTTCCTGACTCCGCGGTCAGGAATTTTTTGATTTTTGGGCCAAATTTATGTCGTCCCAAATTAAGCATCCAGAAGTGCCTCTAAGCCTTCAATTCAACCCTGAATATCATGGCGGACTTCGTTTTTCAATTTGACCTGATTGAGTCCGGCCCATCCTGGGAGTTTTTCCTGACTCCGCGGTCAGGAATTTTTTGATTTTTGGGCCAAAAATTATGCCGTCCCAAATCAAGCATCCAAAAGTTCCTCTAAGCCTTAAATTCAACCCCGAATCTCATGGCAGACTTTGTGTTTCAATTTGATCTCATTCGGTCCGGCCCATCCCGGGAGGTTTTCCTGACTCCGCGGTCAGGAATTTTTTGATTTTTGGGCCAAAAATTATCCTGTTCCAAATCAAGCATCCAGAAGTGCCTCTAAGCCTTAAATTCAACCCCGAATCTCATGGCGGACTTCGTTTTCCACTTTGACCTGATTCGGTCCGGCCCATCCCGGGAGGTTTTCCTGACTCCGCGGTCAGGAATTTTTTGATTTTTGGGCCAAAACTTATGCCGTCCCAAAACAAGCAGCCAAAAGTGCCTCCAAGCCTTAAATTCAACCCCGAATCTCAGGGCGGACTTCGTTTTTCACTTTGACCTGATTCGGTCCGGCCCATCCCGGGAGGTTTTCCTGACTCCGCGGTCAGGAATTTTTTAATTTTTGGGCCAAAACTTATGCCGTCCCAAAACAAGCAGCCAAAAGTGCCTCCAAGCCTTAAATTCAACCCCGAATCTGAGGGCGGACTTCGTTTTTCAATATGACCAGATTCGGTCCGGCCCATCCCGGGAGGTTTTCCTGACTCCGCGGTCAGGAATTTTTTGATTTTTGGGCCAAAAATTATGCCGTCCCTAATCAAGCATCCAGAAGTGACTCTAAGCCTTAAATTCAACCCAGAATCTCATGGCGGACTTCGTATTTCACTTTGACCTGATTCAGTCTGTCCCATACCGGGAGGTTTTCCGGACTGCGCGGACAGGAATTTTTTTATTTTTTGGCCAAAAGTTATGCTGTCCCAAATCAAGCATCCAAAAGTGCCTCTAGGCCTTAAATTCAACCCCGAATCTCAGGGCGGACTTCGTTTTTCACTTTGACCTGATTCGGTCCGACCCATCCGGGGAGGTTTTCCTGACTCCGCGGTCAGGAATTTTTTGATTTTTGGGCCAAAAATTATGCCGTCCCTAATCAAGCATCCAGAAGTGACTCTAAGCCTTAAATTCAACCCAGAATCTCATGGCGGACTTCGTATTTCACTTTGACCTGATTCAGTCTGTCCCATACCGGGAGTTTTTCCTGACTCCGCGGTCAGGAATTTTTTGATTTTTGGGCCAAAAATTATCCCGTTCCAAATCAAGCAACCAAAAGTGCCTCTAAGCCTTAAATTCAACCCCGAATCTCATGGCAGACTTCGTATTTCACTTTGACCTGAATTGGTCTGGCCCATCCTGGGAGGTTTTCCAAACTTCGCAGACAGGAATTTTTTGATTTTTGGGCCAAAAATTATGCCGTCCCAAATCAAGCATCCAAAAGTGCCTCTAAGCCTTAAATTCAACCCCGAATCTCATGGCAGACTTTGTTTTTCAATTTGATGTCATTCGGTCCGAACCATCCCGGGAGGTTTTCCTGACTCCGCGGTCAAGAATTTTTTGATTTTTGGGCCAAAACTTATGCCGTCCCAAAACAAGCAGCCAAAAGTGCCTCCAAGCCTTAAATTCAACCCCGAATCTCATGGCGGACTTCGTTTTTCAATTTGACCTGATTGAGTTCGGCCCATCCTGGGAGGTTTTCCTGACTCCGCGGTCAGGAATTTTTTGATTTTTGGGCCAAATTTATGTCGTCCCAAATTAAGCATCCAGAAGTGCCTCTAAGCCTTCAATTCAACCCTGAATATCATGGCGGACTTCGTTTTTCAATTTGACCTGATTGAGTCCGGCCCATCCTGGGAGTTTTTCCTGACTCCGCGGTCAGGAATTTTTTGATTTTTGGGCCAAAAATTATGCCGTCCCAAATCAAGCATCCAAAAGTTCCTCTAAGCCTTAAATTCAACCCCGAATCTCATGGCAGACTTTGTGTTTCAATTTGATCTCATTCGGTCCGGCCCATCCCGGGAGGTTTTCCTGACTCCGCGGTCAGGAATTTTTTGATTTTTGGGCCAAAAATTATCCTGTTCCAAATCAAGCATCCAGAAGTGCCTCTAAGCCTTAAATTCAACCCCGAATCTCATGGCGGACTTCGTTTTCCACTTTGACCTGATTCGGTCCGGCCCATCCCGGGAGGTTTTCCTGACTCCGCGGTCAGGAATTTTTTGATTTTTGGGCCAAAACTTATGCCGTCCCAAAACAAGCAGCCAAAAGTGCCTCCAAGCCTTAAATTCAACCCCGAATCTCAGGGCGGACTTCGTTTTTCACTTTGACCTGATTCGGTCCGGCCCATCCCGGGAGGTTTTCCTGACTCCGCGGTCAGGAATTTTTTAATTTTTGGGCCAAAACTTATGCCGTCCCAAAACAAGCAGCCAAAAGTGCCTCCAAGCCTTAAATTCAACCCCGAATCTGAGGGCGGACTTCGTTTTTCAATATGACCAGATTCGGTCCGGCCCATCCCGGGAGGTTTTCCTGACTCCGCGGTCAGGAATTTTTTGATTTTTGGGCCAAAAATTATGCCGTCCCTAATCAAGCATCCAGAAGTGACTCTAAGCCTTAAATTCAACCCAGAATCTCATGGCGGACTTCGTATTTCACTTTGACCTGATTCAGTCTGTCCCATACCGGGAGGTTTTCCGGACTGCGCGGACAGGAATTTTTTTATTTTTTGGCCAAAAGTTATGCTGTCCCAAATCAAGCATCCAAAAGTGCCTCTAGGCCTTAAATTCAACCCCGAATCTCAGGGCGGACTTCGTTTTTCACTTTGACCTGATTCGGTCCGACCCATCCGGGGAGGTTTTCCTGACTCCGCGGTCAGGAATTTTTTGATTTTTGGGCCAAAACTTATGCCGTCCCAAAACAGGCAGCCAAAAGTGCCTCGAAGCCTTAAATTCAACCCCGAATCTCATGGCGGACTTCGTTTTTCAATTTGACCTGATTGAGTTCGGCCCATACTGGGAGGTTTTCCTGACTCCGCGGTCAGTAATTTTTTGATTTTTGGGCCAAATTTATGCCGTCCCAAATTAAGCATCCAGAAGTGCCTCTAAGCCTTCAATTCAACCCTGAATATCATGGCGGACTTCGTTTTTCAATTTGACCTGATTGAGTCCGGCCCATCCTGGGAGTTTTTCCTGACTCCGCGGTCAGGAATTTTTTGATTTTTGGGCCAAAACTTATGCCGTCCCAAAACAAGCAGCCAAAAGTGCCTCCAAGCCTTAAATTCAACCCCGAATCTCAGGGCGGACTTCGTTTTTCACTTTGACCTGATTCGGTCCGGCCCATCCCGGGAGGTTTTCCTGACTCCGCGGTCAGGAATTTTTTGATTTTTGGGCCAAAACTTATGCCGTCCCAAAACAAGCAGCCAAAAGTGCCTCCAAGCCTTAAATTCAACCCCGAATCTCAGGGCGGACTTCGTTTTTCAATATGACCAGATTCGGTCCGGCCCATCCCGGGAGGTTTTCCTGACTCCGCGGTCAGGAATTTTTTGATTTTTGGGCCAAAAATTATGCCGTCCCAAATCAAGCATCCAAAGGTGCCTCTAAGCCTTAAATTCAACCCCGAATCTCATGGCGGACTTCGTTTTTCACTTTGACCTGATTCGGTCCGGCCCATCCCGGGAGGTTTTCCTGACTCCGCGGTCAGGAATTTTTTGATTTTTGGGCCAAAACTTATGCCGTCCCAAAACAAGCAGCCAAAAGTGCCTCCAAGCCTTAAATTCAACCCCGAATCTCAGGGCGGACTTCGTTTTTCACTTTGACCTGATTCGGTCCGGCCCATCCCGGGAGGTTTTCCTGACTCCGCGGTCAGGAATTTTTTGATTTTTGGGCCAAATTTATGCCGTCCCAAATTAAGCATCCAGAAGTGCCTCTAAGCCTTCAATTCAACCCTGAATATCATGGCGGACTTCGTTTTTCAATTTGACCTGATTGAGTCCGGCCCATCCTGGGAGTTTTTCCTGACTCCGCGGTCAGGAATTTTTTGATTTTTGGGCCAAAAATTATCCTGTTCCAAATCAAGCATCCAGAAGTGCCTCCAAGCCTTAAATTCAACACCGAATCTCATGGCGGACTTCGTTTTTCACTTTGACCTGAATCGGTCCGGCCCATCCCGGGAGGTTTTCCTGACTCCGCGGTCAGGAATTTTTTGATTTTTGGGCCAAAACTTATGCCGTCCCAAAACAAGCAGCCAAAAGTGCCTCCAAGCCTTAAATTCAACCCCGAATCTCAGGGCGGACTTCGTTTTTCACTTTGACCTGATTCGGTCCGGCCCATCCCGGGAGGTTTTCCTGACTCCGCGGTCAGGAATTTTTTGATTTTTGGGCCAAAACGTATGCCGTCCCAAAACAAGCAGCCAAAAGTGCCTCCAAGCCTTAAATTCAACCCCGAATCTCATGGGGGACTTCGTTTTTCAATTTGACCTGATTGAGTCCGGCCCATCCTGGGAGTTTTTCCTGACTCCGCGGTCAGGAATTTTTTGATTTTTGGGCCAAAAATTATGCCGTCCCAAATCAAGCATCCAAAGGTGCCTCTAAGCCTTAAATTCAACCCCGAATCTCATGGCGGACTTCGTTTTTCACTTTGACCTGATTCGGTCCGGCCCATCCCGGGAGGTTTTCCTGACTCCGCGGTCAGGAATTTTTTGATTTTTGGGCCAAAACTTATGCCGTCCCAAAACAAGCAGCCAAAAGTGCCTCCAAGCCTTAAATTCAACCCCGAATCTCAGGGCGGACTTCGTTTTTCACTTTGACCTGATTCGGTCCGGCCCATCCCGGGAGGTTTTCCTGACTCCGCGGTCAGGAATTTTTTGATTTTTGGGCCAAATTTATGCCGTCCCAAATTAAGCATCCAGAAGTGCCTCTAAGCCTTCAATTCAACCCTGAATATCATGGCGGACTTCGTTTTTCAATTTGACCTGATTGAGTCCGGCCCATCCTGGGAGTTTTTCCTGACTCCGCGGTCAGGAATTTTTTGATTTTTGGGCCAAAAATTATCCTGTTCCAAATCAAGCATCCAGAAGTGCCTCCAAGCCTTAAATTCAACACCGAATCTCATGGCGGACTTCGTTTTTCACTTTGACCTGATTCGGTCCGGCCCATCCCGGGAGGTTTTCCTGACTCCGCGGTCAGGAGTTTTTTGATTTTTGGGCCAAAAATTATCCCGTTCCAAATCAAGCAACCAAAAGTGCCTCTAAGCCTTAAATTCAACCCCGAATCTCATGGCAGACTTCGTAATTCAATTTGACCTGAATTGGTCTGGCCCATCCTGGGAGGTTTTCCTGACTCCGCGGTCAGGAATTTTTTGATTTTTGGGCCAAAAATTATCCTGTTCCAAATCAAGCATCCAGAAGTGCCTCTAAGCCTTAAATTCAACCCCGAATCTCATGGCGGACTTCGTTTTTCAATTTGACCTGATTGAGTCCGGCCCATCCTGGGAGTTTTTCCTGACTCCGCGGTCAGGAATTTTTTGATTTTTGGGCCAGAAATTATGCCGTCCCAAATCAAGCATCCAAAAGTTCCTCTAAGCCTTAAATTCAACCCCGAATCTCATGGCAGACTTTGTGTTTCAATTTGATCTCATTCGGTCCGGCCCATCCCGGGAGGTTTTCCTGACTCCGCGGTCAGGAATTTTTTGATTTTTGGGCCAAAAATTATCCTGTTCCAAATCAAGCATCCAGAAGTGCCTCTAAGCCTTAAATTCAACCCCGAATCTCATGGCGGACTTCGTTTTTCACTTTGACCTGATTCGGTCCGGCCCATCCCGGGAGGTTTTCCTGACTCCGCGGTCAGGAATTTTTTGATTTTTGGGCCAAAAGTTATGCTGTCCCAAATCAAGCATCCAAAAGTGCCTCTAGGCCTTCAATTCAACCCCGAATCTCATGGCAGACTTTGTGTTTCAATTTGATCTCATTCGGTCCGGCCCATCCCGGGAGGTTTTCCTGACTCCGCGGTCAGGAATTTTTTGATTTTTGGGCCAAATTTATGCCGTCCCAAATCAAGCATCCAAAAGTTCCTCTAAGCCTTAAATTCAACCCCGAATCTCATGGCAGACTTTGTGTTTCAATTTGATCTCATTCGGTCCGGCCCATCCCGGGAGGTTTTCCTGACTCCGCGGTCAGGAATTTTTTGATTTTTGGGCCAAAAATTATCCTGTTCCAAATCAAGCATCCAGAAGTGCCTCTAGGCCTTAAATTCAACCCCGAATCTCATGGCGGACTTCGTTTTCCACTTTGACCTTATTATACCCGGCCCATCCCGGGAGGTTTTCCTGACTCCGCGGTCAGGAATTTTTTGATTTTTGGGCCAAATTTATGCCGTCCCAAATTAAGCATCCAGAAGTGCCTCTAAGCCTTCAATTCAACCCTGAATATCATGGCGGACTTTGTTTTTCAATTTGACCTGATTGAGTCCGGCCCATCCTGGGAGTTTTTCCTGACTCCGCGGTCAGGAATTTTTTGATTTTTGGGCCTAAAATTATCCTGTTCCAAATCAAGCATCCAGAAGTGCCTCCAAGCCTTAAATTCAACACCGAATCTCATGGAGGACTTCGTTTTTCACTTTGACCTGATTCGGTCCGGCCCATCCCGGGAGGTTTTCCTGACTCCGCGGTCAGGAATTTTTTGATTTTTGGGCCAAAAATTATCCCGTTCCAAATCAAGCAACCAAAAGTGCCTCTAAGCCTTAAATTCAACCCCGAATCTCATGGCAGACTTCGTATTTCACTTTGACCTGAATTGGTCTGGCCCATCCTGGGAGGTTTTCCAAACTTCGCAGACAGGAATTTTTTGATTTTTGGGCCAAAAATTATGCCGTCCCAAATCAAGCATCCAAAAGTGCCTCTAAGCCTTAAATTCAACCCCGAATCTCATGGCAGACTTTGTTTTTCAATTTGATGTCATTCGGTCCGAACCATCCCGGGAGGTTTTCCTGACTCCGCGGTCAGGAATTTTTTGATTTTTGGGCCAAAACTTATGCCGTCCCAAAACAAGCAGCCAAAAGTGCCTCCAAGCCTTAAATTCAACCCCGAATCTCATGGCGGACTTCGTTTTTCAATTTGACCTGATTGAGTTCGGCCCATCCTGGGAGGTTTTCCTGACTCCGCGGTCAGGAATTTTTTGATTTTTGGGCCAAATTTATGTCGTCCCAAATTAAGCATCCAGAAGTGCCTCTAAGCCTTCAATTCAACCCTGAATATCATGGCGGACTTCGTTTTTCAATTTGACCTGATTGAGTCCGGCCCATCCTGGGAGTTTTTCCTGACTCCGCGGTCAGGAATTTTTTGATTTTTGGGCCAAAAATTATGCCGTCCCAAATCAAGCATCCAAAAGTTCCTCTAAGCCTTAAATTCAACCCCGAATCTCATGGCAGACTTTGTGTTTCAATTTGATCTCATTCGGTCCGGCCCATCCCGGGAGGTTTTCCTGACTCCGCGGTCAGGAATTTTTTGATTTTTGGGCCAAAAATTATCCTGTTCCAAATCAAGCATCCAGAAGTGCCTCTAAGCCTTAAATTCAACCCCGAATCTCATGGCGGACTTCGTTTTCCACTTTGACCTGATTCGGTCCGGCCCATCCCGGGAGGTTTTCCTGACTCCGCGGTCAGGAATTTTTTGATTTTTGGGCCAAAACTTATGCCGTCCCAAAACAAGCAGCCAAAAGTGCCTCCAAGCCTTAAATTCAACCCCGAATCTCAGGGCGGACTTCGTTTTTCACTTTGACCTGATTCGGTCCGGCCCATCCCGGGAGGTTTTCCTGACTCCGCGGTCAGGAATTTTTTAATTTTTGGGCCAAAACTTATGCCGTCCCAAAACAAGCAGCCAAAAGTGCCTCCAAGCCTTAAATTCAACCCCGAATCTGAGGGCGGACTTCGTTTTTCAATATGACCAGATTCGGTCCGGCCCATCCCGCGAGGTTTTCCTGACTCCGCGGTCAGGAATTTTTTGATTTTTGGGCCAAAAATTATGCCGTCCCTAATCAAGCATCCAGAAGTGACTCTAAGCCTTAAATTCAACCCAGAATCTCATGGCGGACTTCGTATTTCACTTTGACCTGATTCAGTCTGTCCCATACCGGGAGGTTTTCCGGACTGCGCGGACAGGAATTTTTTTATTTTTTGGCCAAAAGTTATGCTGTCCCAAATCAAGCATCCAAAAGTGCCTCTAGGCCTTAAATTCAACCCCGAATCTCAGGGCGGACTTCGTTTTTCACTTTGACCTGATTCGGTCCGACCCATCCGGGGAGGTTTTCCTGACTCCGCGGTCAGGAATTTTTTGATTTTTGGGCCAAAACTTATGCCGTCCCAAAACAGGCAGCCAAAAGTGCCTCGAAGCCTTAAATTCAACCCCGAATCTCATGGCGGACTTCGTTTTTCAATTTGACCTGATTGAGTTCGGCCCATACTGGGAGGTTTTCCTGACTCCGCGGTCAGTAATTTTTTGATTTTTGGGCCAAATTTATGCCGTCCCAAATTAAGCATCCAGAAGTGCCTCTAAGCCTTCAATTCAACCCTGAATATCATGGCGGACTTCGTTTTTCAATTTGACCTGATTGAGTCCGGCCCATCCTGGGAGTTTTTCCTGACTCCGCGGTCAGGAATTTTTTGATTTTTGGGCCAAAACTTATGCCGTCCCAAAACAAGCAGCCAAAAGTGCCTCCAAGCCTTAAATTCAACCCCGAATCTCAGGGCGGACTTCGTTTTTCACTTTGACCTGATTCGGTCCGGCCCATCCCGGGAGGTTTTCCTGACTCCGCGGTCAGGAATTTTTTGATTTTTGGGCCAAAACTTATGCCGTCCCAAAACAAGCAGCCAAAAGTGCCTCCAAGCCTTAAATTCAACCCCGAATCTCAGGGCGGACTTCGTTTTTCAATATGACCAGATTCGGTCCGGCCCATCCCGGGAGGTTTTCCTGACTCCGCGGTCAGGAATTTTTTGATTTTTGGGCCAAAAATTATGCCGTCCCTAATCAAGCATCCAGAAGTGACTCTAAGCCTTAAATTCAACCCAGAATCTCATGGCGGACTTCGTATTTCACTTTGACCTGATTCAGTCTGTCCCATACCGGGAGGTTTTCCGGACTGCGCGGACAGGAATTTTTTTATTTTTTGGCCAAAAGTTATGCTGTCCCAAATCAAGCATCCAAAAGTGACTCTAGGCCTTAAATTCAACCCCGAATCTCATGGCGGACTTCGTATTTCACTTTGACCTGATTCGGTCTGTCCCATACCGGGAGGTTTTCCGGACTGCGCGGACAGGAATTTTTTTATTTTTTGGCCAAAAGTTATGCTGTCCCAAATCAAGCATCCAAAAGTGACTCTAGGCCTTAAATTCAACCCCGAATCTCATGGCGGACTTCGTATTTCACTTTGACCTGATTCAGTCTGTCCCATACCGGGAGGTTTTCCGGACTGCGCGGACAGGAATTTTTTTATTTTTTGGCCAAAAGTTATGCTGTCCCAAATCAAGCATCCAAAAGTGCCTCTAGGCCTTAAGTTCAACCCCGAATCTCATGGCGGACTTCGTATTTCACTTTGACCTGATTGAGTCCGGCCCATCCTGGGAGTATTTCCTGACTCCGCGGTCAGGAATTTTTTGATTTTTGGGCCAAAAATTATCCTGTTCCAAATCAAGCATCCAGAAGTGCCTCCAAGCCTTAAATTCAACACCGAATCTCATGGCGGACTTCGTTTTTCACTTTGACCTGATTCGGTCCGGCCCATCCCGGGAGGTTTTCCTGACTCCGCGGTCAGGAATTTTTTGATTTTTGGGCCAAAAATTATCCCGTTCCAAATCAAGCAACCAAAAGTGCCTCTAAGCCTTAAATTCAACCCCGAATCTCATGGCGGACTTCGTTTTTCAATATGACCAGATTCGGTCCGGCCCATCCCGGGAGGTTTTCCTGACTCCGCGGTCAGGAATTTTTTGATTTTTGGGCCAAAAATTATGCCGTCCCTAATCAAGCATCCAGAAGTGACTCTAAGCCTTAAATTCAACCCAGAATCTCATGGCGGACTTCGTATTTCACTTTGACCTGATTCAGTCTGTCCCATACCGGGAGGTTTTCCGGACTGCGCGGACAGGAATTTTTTTATTTTTTGGCCAAAAGTTATGCTGTCCCAAATCAAGCATCCAAAAGTGACTCTAGGCCTTAAATTCAACCCCGAATCTCATGGCGGACTTCGTATTTCACTTTGACCTGATTCGGTCTGTCCCATACCGGGAGGTTTTCCGGACTGCGCGGACAGGAATTTTTTTATTTTTTGGCCAAAAGTTATGCTGTCCCAAATCAAGCATCCAAAAGTGCCTCTAGGCCTTAAGTTCAACCCCGAATCTCATGGCGGACTTCGTATTTCACTTTGACCTGATTGAGTCCGGCCCATCCTGGGAGTATTTCCTGACTCCGCGGTCAGGAATTTTTTGATTTTTGGGCCAAAAATTATCCTGTTCCAAATCAAGCATCCAGAAGTGCCTCCAAGCCTTAAATTCAACACCGAATCTCATGGCGGACTTCGTTTTTCACTTTGACCTGATTCGGTCCGGCCCATCCCGGGAGGTTTTCCTGACTCCGCGGTCAGGAATTTTTTGATTTTTGGGCCAAAAATTATCCCGTTCCAAATCAAGCAACCAAAAGTGCCTCTAAGCCTTAAATTCAACCCCGAATCTCATGGCGGACTTCGTTTTTCAATTTGACCTGATTCGGTCCAGCCCATCCATGGAGGTTTTCCGGACTCCGCGGTCAGGAATTTTTTGATTTTTGGGCCAAAAATTATACCGTCCCAAATCAAGCATCCAAAAGTGCCTCCGGGACTTAAATTCAACCCTGAATCTCATGGCAGGATTCGTATTTCACTTTGACCTGAATCGGTCTGGCCCATCCTGGGAGGTTTTCCAAACTGCGCAGACAGGAATTTTTTGATTTTTGGGCCAAAAATTATGCCGTCCCAAATCAAGCATCCAAAAGTGCCTCTAAGCCTTAAATTCAACCCCGAATCTCATGGCAGACTTTGTTTTTCAATTTGATGTCATTCGGTCCGACCCATCCCGGGAGGTTTTCCTGACTCCGCGGTCAGGAATTTTTTGATTTTTGGGCCAAAACTTATGCCGTCCCAAAACAAGCAGCCAAAAGTGCCTCCAAGCCTTAAATTCAACCCCGAATCTCATGGCGGACTTCGTTTTTCACTTTGACCTGATTCAGTCTGTCCCATACCGGGAGGTTTTCCGGACTGCGCGGACAGGAATTTTTTTATTTTTTGGCCAAAAGTTATGCTGTCCCAAATCAAGCATCCAAAAGTGCCTCTAGGCCTTAAATTCAACCCCGAATCTCATGGCGGACTTCGTTTTTCACTTTGACCTGATTCGGTCCGTCCCATCCCGGGCGGTTTTCCGGACTGCGCGGACAGGAATTTTTTTATTTTTTGGCCAAAAGTTATGCTGTCCCAAATCAAGCATCCAAAAGTGACTCTAGGCCTTAAATTCAACCCCGAATCTCATGGCGGACTTCGTTTTCCACTTTGACCTTATTATACCCGGCCCATCCCGGGAGGTTTTCCTGACTCCGCGGTCAGGAATTTTTTGATTTTTGGGCCAAATTTATGCCGTCCCAAATTAAGCATCCAGAAGTGCCTCTAAGCCTTCAATTCAACCCTGAATCTCATGGCGGACTTCGTTTTTCAATTTGACCTGATTCGGTCCAGCCCATCCAGGGAGGTTTTCCGGACTCCGCGGTCAGGAATTTTTTGATTTTTGGGCCAAAAATTATACCGTCCCAAATTAAGCATCCAGAAGTGCCTCTAAGCCTTAAATTCAACCCCGAATCTCATGGCGGACTTCGTTTTTCAATTTGACCTCATTGAGTTCGGCCCATCCTCGCAGTTTTTCCTGACTCCGCATTCAGGAATTTTTTTATTTTTGGGCCAAAAATTATGCCGTCCCAAATCAAGTATCCAAAAGTGCTTCTAAGACTTAAATTCAACCCCGAATCTCATGGAGGACTTCGTTTTTCACTTTGACCTGATTCGGTCCGGCCCATCCCGGGAGGTTTTCCTGACTCCGCGGTCAGGAATTTTTTGATTTTTGGGCCAAAAATTATGCCGTCCCAAATCAAGTATCCAAAAGTGCTTCTAAGACATAAATTCAACCCCGAATCTCATAGCGGAGTTCGTTTTCCACTTTGACCTTATTTTCCCCGGCCCATCCCGGGAGGTTTTCCTGACTCCGCGGTCTGGAATTTTTTGATTTTTGGGCCAAATTTATGCCGTCCCAAATTAAGCATCCAGAAGTGCCTCTAAGCCTTCAATTCAACCCTGAATATCATGGCGGACTTCGTATTTCACTTTGACCTGATTGAGTCCGGCCCATCCTGGGAGTATTTCCTGACTCCGCGGTCAGGAATTTTTTGATTTTTGGGCCAAAAATTATCCTGTTCCAAATCAAGCATCCAGAAGTGCCTCCAAGCCTTAAATTCAACCCCGAATCTCATGGCGGACTTCGTTTTTCAATTTGACCTGATTGAGTCCGGCCCATCCCGGGAGGTTTTCCGGACTGCGCGGACAGGAATTTTTTGATTTTTGGGCCAAATATATGCCGTCCCAAATCAACCATCCAAAAGTGCCTCTAAGCCTTAAATTCAACCCCGAATCTCATGGCGGACTTCGTTTTTCAATTTGACCTGATTGAGTCCGGCCCATCCTGGGAGTTTTTCCTGACTCCGCGGTCAGGAATTTTTTGATTTTTGGGCCAAAAATTATGCCGTCCCAAATCAACCATCCAAAAGTGCCTCTAAGCCTTAAATTCAACCCCGAATCTCATGGCGGACTTTGTTTTTCACTTTGACCTGATTCGGTCCGGCCCATCCCGGGAGGTTTTCCTGACTCCGCGGTCAGGAATTTTTTGATTTTTGGGCCAAAACTTATGCCGTCCCAAAACAAGCAGCCAAAAGTGCCTCCAAGCCTTAAATTCAACCCCGAATCTCAGGGCGGACTTCGTTTTTCAATATGACCGGATTCGGTCCGGCCCATCCCGGGAGGTTTTCCTGACTCCGCGGTCAGGAATTTTTTGATTTTTGGGCCAAAAATTATGCCGTCCCTAATCAAGCATCCAAAAGTGCCTCCAGGCCTTAAATTCAACCCCGAATCTCATGTCGGACTTCGTATTTCACTTTGACCTGATTCAGTGTGTCCCATACCGGGCGGTTTTCCGGACTGCGCGGACAGGAATTTTTTTATTTTTTTGCCAAAAGTTATGCTGTCCCAAATCAAGCATCCAAAAGTGCCTCCAGGCCTTAAATTCAACGCCGAATCTCATGGCGGACTTCGTTTTTCACTTTGACCTGATTCGGTCCGGCCCATCCCGGGAGGTTTTCCGGACTGCGCGGACAGGAATTTTTTGATTTTTGGGCCAAATATATGCCGTCCCAAATCAAGCATCCAAAAGTGCCTCTAAGCCTTAAATTCAACCCCGAATCTCATGGCGGACTTCGTTTTCCACTTTGACCTCATTGAGTTCGGCCCATCCTCGCAGTTTTTCCTGACTCCGCATTCAGGAATTTTTTTATTTTTGGGCCAAAAATTATGCCGTCCCAAATCAAGTATCCAAAAGTGCTTCTAAGACTTAAATTCAACCCCGAATCTCATGGAGGACTTCGTTTTTCACTTTGACCTGATTCGGTCCGGCCCATCCCGGGAGGTTTTCCTGACTCCGCGGTCAGGAATTTTTTGATTTTTGGGCCAAAAATTATGCCGTCCCTAATCAAGTATCCAAAAGTGCTTCTAAGACATAAATTCAACCCCGAATCTCATAGCGGAGTTCGTTTTCCACTTTGACCTTATTTTCCCCGGCCCATCCCGGGAGGTTTTCCTGACTCCGCGGTCTGGAATTTTTTGATTTTTGGGCCAAATTTATGCCGTCCCAAATTAAGCATCCAGAAGTGCCTCTAAGCCTTCAATTCAACCCTGAATATCATGGCGGACTTCGTATTTCACTTTGACCTGATTGAGTCCGGCCCATCCTGGGAGTATTTCCTGACTCCGCGGTCAGGAATTTTTTGATTTTTGGGCCAAAAATTATCCTGTTCCAAATCAAGCATCCAGAAGTGCCTCCAAGCCTTAAATTCAACACCGAATCTCATGGCGGACTTCGTTTTTCACTTTGACCTGATTCGGTCCGGCCCATCCCGGGAGGTTTTCCTGACTCCGAGGTCAGGAATTTTTTGATTTTTGGGCCAAAAATTATCCCGTTCCAAATCAAGCAACCAAAAGTGCCTCTAAGCCTTAAATTCAACCCCGAATCTCATGGCGGACTTCGTTTTTCAATTTGACCTGATTCGGTCCAGCCCATCCAGGGAGGTTTTCCGGACTCCGCGGTCAGGAATTTTTTGATTTTTGGGCCAAAAATTATACCGTCCCAAATCAAGCATCCAAAAGTGCCTCCGGGACTTAAATTCAACCCCGAATCTCATGGCAGGATTCGTATTTCACTTTGACCTGAATCGGTCTGGCCCATCCTGGGGGGTTTTCCAAACTGCGCAGACAGGAATTTTTTGATTTTTGGGCCAAAAATTATGCCGTCCCAAATCAAGCATCCAAAAGTGCCTCTAAGCCTTAAATTCAACCCCGAATCTCATGGCAGACTTTGTTTTTCAATTTGATGTCATTCGGTCCGACCCATCCCGGGAGGTTTTCCTGACTCCGCGGTCAGGAATTTTTTGATTTTTGGGCCAAAACTTATGCCGTCCCAAAACAAGCAGCCAAAAGTGCCTCCAAGCCTTAAATTCAACCCCGAATCTCAGGGCGGACTTCGTTTTTCAATATGACCGGATTCGGTTCGGTCCATCCCGGGAGGTTTTCCTGACTCCGCGGTCAGGAATTTTTTGATTTTTGGGCCAAAAATTATGCCGTCCCTAATCAAGCATCCAAAAGTGCCTCCAGGCCTTAAAGTCAACCCCGAATCTCATGTCGGACTTCGTATTTCACTTTGACCTGATTCAGTGTGTCCCATACCGGGCGGTTTTCCGGACTGCGCGGACAGGAATTTTTTTATTTTTTGGCCAAAAGTTATGCTGTCCCAAATCAAGCATCCAAAAGTGCCTCCAGGCCTTAAATTCAACGCCGAATCTCATGGCGGACTTCGTTTTTCACTTTGACCTGATTCGGTCCGGCCCATCCCGGGAGGTTTTCCTGACTCCGCGGTCAGGAAGTTTTTGATTTTTGGGCCAAATTTATGCCGTCCCAAATTAAGCATCCAGAAGTGCCTCTAAGCCTTCAATTCAACCCTGAATATCATGGCGGACTTCGTTTTTCAATTTGACCTCATTGAGTTCGGCCCATCCTCGCAGTTTTTCCTGACTCCGCATTCAGGAATTTTTTTATTTTTGGGCCAAAAATTATGCCGTCCCAAATCAAGTATCCAAAAGTGCTTCTAAGACTTAAATTCAACCCCGAATCTCATGGAGGACTTCGTTTTTCACTTTGACCTGATTCGGTCCGGCCCATCCCGGGAGGTTTTCCTGACTCCGCGGTCAGGAATTTTTTGATTTTTGGGCCAAAAATTATGCCGTCCCAAATCAAGTATCCAAAAGTGCTTCTAAGACATAAATTCAACCCCGAATCTCATAGCGGAGTTCGTTTTCCACTTTGACCTTATTTTCCCCGGCCCATCCCGGGAGGTTTTCCTGACTCCGCGGTCTGGAATTTTTTGATTTTTGGGCCAAATTTATGCCGTCCCAAATTAAGCATCCAGAAGTGCCTCTAAGCCTTCAATTCAACCCTGAATATCATGGCGGACTTCGTATTTCACTTTGACCTGATTGAGTCCGGCCCATCCTGGGAGTATTTCCTGACTCCGCGGTCAGGAATTTTTTGATTTTTGGGCCAAAAATTATCCTGTTCCAAACCAAGCATCCAGAAGTGCCTCCAAGCCTTAAATTCAACACCGAATCTCATGGCGGACTTCGTTTTTCACTTTGACCTGATTCGGTCCGGCCCATCCCGGGAGGTTTTCCTGACTCCGCGGTCAGGAATTTTTTGATTTTTGGGCCAAAAATTATACCGTCCCAAATCAAGCATCCAAAAGTGCCTCCGGGACTTAAATTCAACCCCGAATCTCATGGCAGGATTCGTATTTCACTTTGACCTGAATCGGTCGGGCCCATCCTGGGAGGTTTTCCAAACTGCGCAGACAGGAATTTTTTGATTTTTGGGCCAAAAATTATGCCGTCCCAAATCAAGCATCCAAAAGTGCCTCTAAGCCTTAAATTCAACCCCAAATCTCATGGCAGACTTTGTTTTTCAATTTGATGTCATTCGGTCCGACCCATCCCGGGAGGTTTTCCTAACTCCGCGGTCAGGAATTTTTTGATTTTTGGGCCAAAACTTATGCCGTCCCAAAACAAGCAGCCAAAAGTGCCTCCAAGCCTTAAATTCAACCCCGAATCTCATGGCGGACTTCGTTTTTCAATTTGACCTGATTGAGTCCGGCCCATCCCGGGAGGTTTTCCGGACTGCGCGGACAGGAATTTTTTGATTTTTGGGCCAAATATATGCCGTCCCAAATCAACCATCCAAAAGTGCCTCTAAGCCTTAAATTCAACCCCGAATCTCATGGCGGACTTTGTTTTTCACTTTGACCTGATTCGGTCCGGCCCATCCCGGGAGGTTTTCCTGACTCCGCGGTCAGGAATTTTTTGATTTTTGGGCCAAAACTTATGCCGTCCCAAAACAAGCAGCCAAAAGTGCCTCCAAGCCTTAAATTCAACCCCGAATCACAGGGCGGACTTCGTTTTTCAATATGACCAGATTCGGTCCGGCCCATCCCGGGAGGTTTTCCTGACTCCGCGGTCAGGAATTTTTTGATTTTTGGGCCAAAAATTATGCCGTCCCTAATCAAGCATCCAGAAGTGACTCTAAGACTTAAATTCAACCCCGAATCTCATGGCGGACTTCGTATTTCACTTTGACCTGATTCAGTCTGTCCCATACCGGGAGGTTTTCCGGACTGCGCGGACAGGAATTTTTTTATTTTTTGGCCAAAAGTTATGCTGTCCCAAATCAAGCATCCAAAAGTGCCTCTAGGCCTTAAATTCAACCCCGAATCTCATGGCGGACTTCGTTTTTCACTTTTACCTGATTCGGTCCGGCCCATCCCGGGAGGTTTTCCGGACTGCGCGGACAGGAATTTTTTTATTTTTTGGCCAAAAGTTATGCTGTCCCAAATCAAGCATCCAAAAGTGACTCTAGGCCTTAAATTCAACCCCGAATCTCATGGCGGACTTCGTTTTCCACTTTGACCTTATTATACCCGGCCCATCCCGGGAGGTTTTCCTGACTCCGCGGTCAGGAATTTTTTGATTTTTGGGCCAAATTTATGCCATCCCAAATTAAGCATCCAGAAGTGCCTCTAAGCCTTCAATTCAACCCTGAATCTCATGGCGGACTTCGTTTTTCAATTTGACCTGATTCGGTCCAGCCCATCCAGGGAGGTTTTCCGGACTCCGCGGTCAGGAATTTTTTGATTTTTGGGCCAAAAATTATACCGTCCCAAAACAAGCAGCCAAAAGTGCCTCCAAGCCTTAAATTCAACCCCGAATCTCATGGCGGACTTCGTTTTTCAATTTGACCTGATTGAGTCCGGCCCATCCCGGGAGGTTTTCCTGACTCCGCGGTCAGGAATTTTTTGATTTTTGGGCCAAATTTATGCCATCCCAAATTAAGCATCCAGAAGTGCCTCTAAGCCTTCAATTCAACCCTGAATCTCATGGCAGACTTCGTTTTTCAATTTGACCTGATTCGGTCCAGCCCATCCAGGGAGGTTTTCCGGACTCCGCGGTCAGGAATTTTTTGATTTTTGGGCCAAAAATTATACCGTCCCAAAATAAGCAGCCAAAAGTGCCTCCAAGCCTTAAATTCAACCCCGAATCTCATGGCGGACTTCGTTTTTCAATTTGACCTGATTGAGTCCGGCCCATCCCGGGAGGTTTTCCGGACTGCGCGGAGAGGAATTTTTTGATTTTTGGGCCAAATATATGCCGTCCCAAATCAACCATCCAAAAGTGCCTCTAAGCCTTAAATTCAACCCCGAATCTCATGGCGGACTTCATTTTTCAATTTGACCTGATTGAGTCCGGCCCATCCTGGGAGTTTTTCCTGACTCCGCGGTCAGGAATTTTTTGATTTTTGGGCCAAAAATTATGCCGTCCCAAATCAAGCATCCAAAGGTGCCTCTAAGCCTTAAATTCAACCCCGAATCTCATGGCAGACTTTGTTTTTCAATTTGATGTCATTCGGTCCGACCCATCCCGGGAGGTTTTCCTGACTCCGCGGTCAGGAATTTTTTGATTTTTGGGCCAAAACTTATGCCGTCCCAAAACAAGCAGCCAAAAGTGCCTCCAAGCCTTAAATTCAACCCCGAATCTCAGGGCGGACTTCGTTTTTCAATATGACCGGATTCGGTTCGGTCCATCCTGGGAGGTTTTCCTGACTCCGCGGTCAGGAATTTTTTGATTTTTGGGCGAAAAATTATGCCGTCCCTAATCAAGCATCCAAAAGTGCCTCCAGGCCTTAAATTCAACCCCGAATCTCATGTCGGACTTCGTATTTCACTTTGACCTGATTCAGTGTGTCCCATACCGGGCGGTTTTCCGGACTGCGCGGACAGGAATTTTTTTATTTTTTGGCCAAAAGTTATGCTGTCCCAAATCAAGCATCCAAAAGTGCCTCCAGGCCTTAAATTCAACGCCGAATCTCATGGCGGACTTCGTTTTTCACTTTGACCTGATTCGGTCCGGCCCATCCCGGGAGGTTTTCCGGACTGCGCGGACAGGAATTTTTTGATTTTTGGGCCAAATTTATGCCGTCCCAAATTAAGCATCCAGAAGTGCCTCTAAGCCTTCAATTCAACCCTGAATATCATGGCGGACTTCGTTTTTCAATTTGACCTCATTGAGTTCGGCCCATCCTCGCAGTTTTTCCTGACTCCGCATTCAGGAATTTTTTTATTTTTGGGCCAAAAATTATGCCGTCCCAAATCAAGTATCCAAAAGTGCTTCTAAGACTTAAATTCAACCCCGAATCTCATGGAGGACTTCGTTTTTCACTTTGACCTGATTCGGTCCGGCCCATCCCGGGAGGTTTTCCTGACTCCGCGGTCAGGAATTTTTTGATTTTTGGGCCAAAAATTATGCCGTCCCAAATCAAGTATCCAAAAGTGCTTCTAAGACATAAATTCAACCCCGAATCTCATAGCGGAGTTCGTTTTCCACTTTGACCTTATTTTCCCCGGCCCATCCCGGGAGGTTTTCCTGACTCCGCGGTCTGGAATTTTTTGATTTTTGGGCCAAATTTATGCCGTCCCAAATTAAGCATCCAGAAGTGCCTCTAAGCCTTCAATTCAACCCTGAATATCATGGCGGACTTCGTATTTCACTTTGACCTGATTGAGTCCGGCCCATCCTGGGAGTATTTCCTGACTCCGCAGTCAGGAATTTTTTGATTTTTGGGCCAAAAATTATCCTGTTCCAAACCAAGCATCCAGAAGTGCCTCCAAGCCTTAAATTCAACACCGAATCTCATGGCGGACTTCGTTTTTCACTTTGACCTGATTCGGTCCGGCCCATCCCGGGAGGTTTTCCTGACTCCGCGGTCAGGAATTTTTTGATTTTTGGGCCAAAAATTATACCGTCCCAAATCAAGCATCCAAAAGTGCCTCCGGGACTTAAATTCAACCCCGAATCTCATGGCAGGATTCGTATTTCACTTTGACCTGAATCGGTCTGGCCCATCCTGGGAGGTTTTCCAAACTGCGCAGACAGGAATTTTTTGATTTTTGGGCCAAAAATTATGCCGTCCCAAATCAAGCATCCAAAAGTGCCTCTAAGCCTTAAATTCAACCCCAAATCTCATGGCAGACTTTGTTTTTCAATTTGATGTCATTCGGTCCGACCCATCCCGGGAGGTTTTCCTAACTCCGCGGTCAGGAATTTTTTGATTTTTGGGCCAAAACTTATGCCGTCCCAAAACAAGCAGCCAAAAGTGCCTCCAAGCCTTAAATTCAACCCCGAATCTCATGGCGGACTTCGTTTTTCAATTTGACCTGATTGAGTCCGGCCCATCCCGGGAGGTTTTCCGGACTGCGCGGACAGGAATTTTTTGATTTTTGGGCCAAATATATGCCGTCCCTAATCAAGCATCCAGAAGTGACTCTAAGCCTTAAATTCAACCCCGAATCTCATGGCGGACTTCGTATTTCACTTTGACCTGATTCAGTCTGTCCCATACCGGGAGGTTTTCCGGACTGCGCGGACAGGAATTTTTTTATTTTTTGGCCAAAAGTTATGCTGTCCCAAATCAAGCATCCAAAAGTGCCTCTAGGCCTTAAATTCAACCCCGAATCTCATGGCGGACTTCGTTTTTCACTTTGACCTGATTCGGTCCGGCCCATCCCGGGAGGTTTTCCGGACTGCGCGGACAGGAATTTTTTTCTTTTTTGGCCAAAAGTTATGCTGTCCCAAATCAAGCATCCAAAAGTGACTCTAGGCCTTAAATTCAACCCCGAATCTCATGGCGGACTTCGTTTTTCAATTTGACCTGATTCGGTCCGGCCCATCCCGGGATGTTTTCCTGACTCCGCGGTCAGGAATTTTTTGATTTTTGGGCCAAATTTATGCCGTCCCAAATTAAGCATCCAGAAGTGCCTCTAAGCCTTCAATTCAACCCTGAATATCATGGCGGACTTCGTTTTTCAATTTGACCTGATTCGGTCCGGCCCATCCTGGGATGTTTTCCTGACTCAGCGGTCAGGAATTTTTTTATTTTTGGGCCAAAAATTATGCCGTCCCAAATCAAGCATCCAAAGGTGCCTCTAAGCCTTAAATTCAACCCCGAATCTCATGGCAGACTTTGTTTTTCAATTTGATGTCATTCGGTCCGACCCATCCCGGGAGGTTTTCCTGACTCTGCGGTCAGGAATTTTTTGATTTTTGGGCCAAAACTTATGCCGTCCCAAAACAAGCAGCCAAAAGTGCCTCCAAGCCTTAAATTCAACCCCGAATCTCAGGGCGGACTTCGTTTTTCAATATGACCGGATTCGGTTCGGCCCATCCCGGGAGGTTTTCCGGACTGCGCGGACAGGAATTTTTTGATTTTTGGGCCAAATATATGCCGTCCCAAATCAACCATCCAAAAGTGCCTCTAAGCCTTAAATTCAACCCCGAATCTCATGGCGGACTTCGTATTTCACTTTGACCTGATTCAGTCTGTCCCATACCGGGAGGTTTTCCGGACTGCGCGGACAGGAATTTTTTTATTTTTTGGCCAAAAGTTATGCTGTCCCAAATCAAGCATCCAAAAGTGCCTCTAGGCCTTAAATTCAACCCCGAATCTCATGGCGGACTTCGTTTTTCACTTTGACCTGATTCGGTCCGGCCCATCCCGGGAGGTTTTCCGGACTGCGCGGACAGGAATTTTTTTCTTTTTTGGCCAAAAGTTATGCTGTCCCAAATCAAGCATCCAAAAGTGACTCTAGGCCTTAAATTCAACCCCGAATCTCATGGCGGACTTCGTTTTTCAATTTGACCTGATTCGGTCCGGCCCATCCCGGGATGTTTTCCTGACTCCGCGGTCAGGAATTTTTTGATTTTTGGGCCAAATTTATGCCGTCCCAAATTAAGCATCCAGAAGTGCCTCTAAGCCTTCAATTCAACCCTGAATATCATGGCGGACTTCGTTTTTCAATTTGACCTGATTCGGTCCGGCCCATCCTGGGATGTTTTCCTGACTCAGCGGTCAGGAATTTTTTTATTTTTGGGCCAAAAATTATGCCGTCCCAAATCAAGCATCCAAAGGTGCCTCTAAGCCTTAAATTCAACCCCGAATCTCATGGCAGACTTTGTTTTTCAATTTGATGTCATTCGGTCCGACCCATCCCGGGAGGTATTCCTGACTCCGCGGTCAGGAATTTTTTGATTTTTGGGCCAAAACTTATGCCGTCCCAAAACAAGCAGCCAAAAGTGCCTCCAAGCCTTAAATTCAACCCCGAATCTCAGGGCGGACTTCGTTTTTCAATATGACCGGATTCGGTTCGGCCCATCCCGGGAGGTTTTCCGGACTGCGCGGACAGGAATTTTTTGATTTTTGGGCCAAATATATGCCGTCCCAAATCAACCATCCAAAAGTGCCTCTAAGCCTTAAATTCAACCCCGAATCTCATGGCGGACTTCGTTTTTCAATTTGACCTGATTGAGTCCGGCCCATCCTGGGAGTTTTTCCTGACTCCGCGGTCAGGAATTTTTTGATTTTTGGGCCAAAAATTATGCCGTCCCAAAACAAGCAGCCAAAAGTGCCTCCAAGGCTTAAATTCAACCCCGAATCTCAGGGCGGACTTCGTTTTTCAATATGACCAGATTCGGTCCGGCCCATCCCGGGAGGTTTTCCTGACTCCGCGGTCAGGAATTTTTTGATTTTTGGGCCAAAAATTATGCCGTCCCTAATCAAGCATCCAGAAGTGACTCTAAGCCTTAAATTCAACCCCGAATCTCATGGCGGACTTCGTATTTCACTTTGACCTGATTCAGTCTGTCCCATACCGGGAGGTTTTCCGGACTGCGCGGACAGGAATTTTTTTATTTTTTGGCAAAAAGTTATGCTGTCCCAAATCAAGCATCCAAAAGTGACTCTAGGCCTTAAATTCAACCCCGAATCTCATGGCGGACTTTGTTTTTCACTTTGACCTGATTCGGTCCGGCCCATCCCGGGAGGTTTTCCTGACTCCGCGGTCAGGAATTTTTTGATTTTTGGGCCAAAACTTATGCCGTCCCAAAACAAGCAGCCAAAAGTGCCTCCAAGCCTTAAATTCAACCCCGAATCTCAGGGCGGACTTCGTTTTTCAATATGACCAGATTCGGTCCGGCCCATCCCGGGAGGTTTTCCTGACTCCGCGGTCAGGAATTTTTTGATTTTTGGGCCAAAAATTATGCCGTCCCTAATCAAGCATCCAGAAGTGACTCTAAGCCTTAAATTCAACCCCGAATCTCATGGCGGACTTCGTATTTCACTTTGACCTGATTCAGTCTGTCCCATACCGGGAGGTTTTCCTGACTCCGCGGTCAGGAATTTTTTGATTTTTGGGCCAAATTTATGCCGTCCCAAATTAAGCATCCAGAAGTGCCTCTAAGCCTTCAATTCAACCCTGAATATCATGGCGGACTTCGTTTTTCAATTTGACCTGATTCGGTCCGGCCCATCCTGGGATGTTTTCCTGACTCCGCGGTCAGGAATTTTTTTATTTTTGAGCCAAAAATTATGCCGTCCCAAATCAAGCATCCAAAGGTGCCTCTAAGCCTTAAATTCAACCCCGAATCTCATGGCAGACTTTGTTTTTCAATTTGATGTCATTCGGTCCGACCCATCCCGGGAGGTTTTCCTGACTCCGCGGTCAGGAATTTTTTGATTTTTGGGCCAAAACTTATGCCGTCCCAAAACAAGCAGCCAAAAGTGCCTCCAAGCCTTAAATTCAACCCCGAATCTCAGGGCGGACTTCGTTTTTCAATATGACCGGATTCGGTTCGGCCCATCCCGGGAGGTTTTCCTGACTCCGCGGTCAGGAATTTTTTGATTTTTGGGCCAAAAATTATGCCGTCCCTAATCAAGCATCCAAAAGTGCCTCCAGGCCTTAAATTCAACCCTGAATCTCATGTCGGACTTCGTATTTCACTTTGACCTGATTCAGTGTGTCCCATACCGGGCGGTTTTCCGGACTGCGCGGACAGGAATTTTTTTATTTTTTGGCCAAAAGTTATGCTGTCCCAAATCAAGCATCCAAAAGTGCCTCCAGGCCTTAAATTCAACGCCGAATCTCATGGCGGACTTCGTTTTTCACTTTGACCTGATTCGGTCCGGCCCATCCCGGGAGGTTTTCCGGACTGCGCGGACAGGAATTTTTTAATTTTTGGGCCAAATATATGCCGTCCCAAATCAACCATCCAAAAGTTCCTATAACATTTAAATTCAAGCCCGAATCTCATGGCGGACTTCGTTTTCCACTTTGACCTTATTTTCCCCAGCCCATCCCGGGAGGTTTTCCTGACTCCGCGGTCAGGAAGTTTTTGATTTTTGGGCCAAATTTATGCTGTCCCAAATTAAGCATCCAGAAGTGCCTCTAAGCCTTCAATTCAACCCTGAATATCATGGCGGACTTCGTTTTTCAATTTGACCTCATTGAGTTCGGCCCATCCTCGCAGTTTTTCCTGACTCCGCATTCAGGAATTTTTTTATTTTTGGGCCAAAAATTATGCCGTCCCAAATCAAGTATCCAAAAGTGCTTCTAAGACTTAAATTCAACCCCGAATCTCATGGAGGACTTCGTTTTTCACTTTGACCTGATTCGGTCCGGCCCATCCCGGGAGGTTTTCCTGACTCCGCGGTCAGGAATTTTTTGATTTTTGGGCCAAAAATTATCCCGTTCCAAATCAAGCATCCAAAAGTGCCTCTAAGCCTTAAATTCAACCCCGAATCTCATGGCGGACTTCGTTTTTCAATTTGACCTGATTCGGTCCAGCCCATCCAGGGAGGTTTTCCGGACTCCGCGGTCAGGAATTTTTTGATTTTTGGGCCAAAAATTATACCGTCCCAAATCAAGCATCCAAAAGTGCCTCCGGGACTTAAATTCAACCCCGAATCTCATGGCAGGATTCGTATTTCACTTTGACCTGAATCGGTCTGGCCCATCCTGGGAGGTTTTCCAAACTGCGCAGACAGGAATTTTTTGATTTTTGGGCCAAAAATTATGCCGTCCCAAATCAAGCATCCAAAAGTGCCTCTAAGCCTTAAATTCAACCCCGAATCTCATGACAGACTTTGTTTTTCAATTTGATGTCATTCGGTCCGACCCATCCCGGGAGGTTTTCCTGACTCCGCGGTCAGGAATTTTTTGATTTTTGGGCCAAAACTTATGCCGTCCCAAAACAAGCAGCCAAAAGTGCCTCCAAGCCTTAAATTCAACCCCGAATCTCATGGCGGACTTCGTTTTTCAATTTGACCTGATTGAGTCCGGCCCATCCCGGGAGGTTTTCCGGACTGCACGGACAGGAATTTTTTGATTTTTGGGCCAAATATATGCCGTCCCTAATCAAGCATCCAGAAGTGACTCTAAGCCTTAAATTCAACCCCGAATCTCATGGCGGACTTCGTATTTCACTTTGACCTGATTCAGTCTGTCCCATACCGGGAGGTTTTCCGGACTGCGCGGACAGGAATTTTTTTATTTTTTGGCCAAAAGTTATGCTGTCCCAAATCAAGCATCCAAAAGTGCCTCTAGGCCTTAAATTCAACCCCGAATCTCATGGCGGACTTCGTTTTTCACTTTGACCTGATTCGGTCCGGCCGATCCCGGGAGGTTTTCCGGACTGCGCGGACAGGAATTTTTTTCTTTTTTGGCCAAAAGTTATGCTGTCCCAAATCAAGCATCCAAAAGTGACTCTAGGCCTTAAATTCAACCCCGAATCTCATGGCGGACTTCGTTTTCCACTTTGACCTTATTATACCCGGCCCATCCCGGGAGGTTTTCCTGACTCCGCGGTCAGGAATTTTTTGATTTTTGGGCCAAATTTATGCCGTCCCAAATTAAGCATCCAGAAGTGCCTCTAAGCCTTCAATTCAACCCTGAATATCATGGCGGACTTCGTTTTTCAATTTGACCTGATTCGGTCCGGCCCATCCTGGGATGTTTTCCTGACTCCGCGGTCAGGAATTTTTTTATTTTTGGGCCAAAAATTATGCCGTCCCAAATCAAGCATCCAAAGGTGCCTCTAAGCCTTAAATTCAACCCCGAATCTCATGGCAGACTTTGTTTTTCAATTTGATGTCATTCGGTCCGACCCATCCCGGGAGGTTTTCCTGACTCCGCGGTCAGGAATTTTTTGATTTTTGGGCCAAAACTTATGCCGTCCCAAAACAAGCAGCCAAAAGTGCCTCCAAGCCTTAAATTCAACCCCGAATCTCAGGGCGGACTTCGTTTTTCAATATGACCGGATTCGGTTCGGCCCATCCCGGGAGGTTTTCCTGACTCCGCGGTCAGGAATTTTTTGATTTTTGGGCCAAAAATTATGCCGTCCCTAATCAAGCATCCAAAAGTGCCTCCAGGCCTTAAATTCAACCCTGAATCTCATGTCGGACTTCGTATTTCACTTTGACCTGATTCAGTGTGTCCCATACCGGGCGGTTTTCCGGACTGCGCGGACAGGAATTTTTTTATTTTTTGGCCAAAAGTTATGCTGTCCCAAATCAAGCATCCAAAAGTGCCTCCAGGCCTTAAATTCAACGCCGAATCTCATGGCGGACTTCGTTTTTCACTTTGACCTGATTCGGTCCGGCCCATCCCGGGAGGTTTTCCGGACTGCGCGGACAGGAATTTTTTAATTTTTGGGCCAAATATATGCCGTCCCAAATCAACCATCCAAAAGTTCCTATAACATTTAAATTCAAGCCCGAATCTCATGGCGGACTTCGTTTTCCACTTTGACCTTATTTTCCCCAGCCCATCCCGGGAGGTTTTCCTGACTCCGCGGTCAGGAAGTTTTTGATTTTTGGGCCAAATTTATGCTGTCCCAAATTAAGCATCCAGAAGTGCCTCTAAGCCTTCAATTCAACCCTGAATATCATGGCGGACTTCGTTTTTCAATTTGACCTCATTGAGTTCGGCCCATCCTCGCAGTTTTTCCTGACTCCGCATTCAGGAATTTTTTTATTTTTGGGCCAAAAATTATGCCGTCCCAAATCAAGTATCCAAAAGTGCTTCTAAGACTTAAATTCAACCCCGAATCTCATGGAGGACTTCGTTTTTCACTTTGACCTGATTCGGTCCGGCCCATCCCGGGAGGTTTTCCTGACTCCGCGGTCAGGAATTTTTTGATTTTTGGGCCAAAAATTATCCCGTTCCAAATCAAGCATCCAAAAGTGCCTCTAAGCCTTAAATTCAACCCCGAATCTCATGGCGGACTTCGTTTTTCAATTTGACCTGATTCGGTCCAGCCCATCCAGGGAGGTTTTCCGGACTCCGCGGTCAGGAATTTTTTGATTTTTGGGCCAAAAATTATACCGTCCCAAATCAAGCATCCAAAAGTGCCTCCGGGACTTAAATTCAACCCCGAATCTCATGGCAGGATTCGTATTTCACTTTGACCTGAATCGGTCTGGCCCATCCTGGGAGGTTTTCCAAACTGCGCAGACAGGAATTTTTTGATTTTTGGGCCAAAAATTATGCCGTCCCAAATCAAGCATCCAAAAGTGCCTCTAAGCCTTAAATTCAACCCCGAATCTCATGACAGACTTTGTTTTTCAATTTGATGTCATTCGGTCCGACCCATCCCGGGAGGTTTTCCTGACTCCGCGGTCAGGAATTTTTTGATTTTTGGGCCAAAACTTATGCCGTCCCAAAACAAGCAGCCAAAAGTGCCTCCAAGCCTTAAATTCAACCCCGAATCTCATGGCGGACTTCGTTTTTCAATTTGACCTGATTGAGTCCGGCCCATCCCGGGAGGTTTTCCGGACTGCGCGGACAGGAATTTTTTGATTTTTGGGCCAAATATATGCCGTCCCTAATCAAGCATCCAGAAGTGACTCTAAGCCTTAAATTCAACCCCGAATCTCATGGCGGACTTCGTATTTCACTTTGACCTGATTCAGTCTGTCCCATACCGGGAGGTTTTCCGGACTGCGCGGACAGGAATTTTTTTATTTTTTGGCCAAAAGTTATGCTGTCCCAAATCAAGCATCCAAAAGTGCCTCTAGGCCTTAAATTCAACCCCGAATCTCATGGCGGACTTCGTTTTTCACTTTGACCTGATTCGGTCCGGCCGATCCCGGGAGGTTTTCCGGACTGCGCGGACAGGAATTTTTTTCTTTTTTGGCCAAAAGTTATGCTGTCCCAAATCAAGCATCCAAAAGTGACTCTAGGCCTTAAATTCAACCCCGAATCTCATGGCGGACTTCGTTTTCCACTTTGACCTTATTATACCCGGCCCATCCCGGGAGGTTTTCCTGACTCCGCGGTCAGGAATTTTTTGATTTTTGGGCCAAATTTATGCCGTCCGAAATTAAGCATCCAGAAGTGCCTCTAAGCCTTCAATTCAACCCTGAATATCATGGCGGACTTCGTTTTTCAATTTGACCTGATTCGGTCCGGCCCATCCTGGGATGTTTTCCTGACTCCGCGGTCAGGAATTTTTTGATTTTTGGGCCAAAAATTATGCCGTCCCAAATCAAGCATCCAAAGGTGCCTGTAAGCCTTAAATTCAACCCCGAATCTCATGGCAGACTTTGTTTTTCAATTTGATGTCATTCGGTCCGACCCATCCCGGGAGGTTTTCCTGACTCCGCGGTCAGGAATTTTTTGATTTTTGGGCCAAAACTTATGCCGTCCCAAAACAAGCAGCCAAAAGTGCCTCCAAGCCTTAAATTCAACCCCGAATCTCAGGGCGGACTTCGTTTTTCAATATGACCGGATTCGGTTCGGCCCATCCCGGGAGGTTTTCCGGACTGCGCGGACAGGAATTTTTTGATTTTTGGGCCAAATATATGCCGTCCCAAATCAACCATCCAAAAGTGCCTCTAAGCCTTAAATTCAACCCCGAATCTCATGGCGGACTTCGTTTTTCAATTTGACCTGATTGAGTCCGGCCCATCCTGGGAGTTTTTCCTGACTCCGCGGTCAGGAATTTTTTGATTTTTGGGCCAAAAATTATGCCGTCCCAAATCAACCATCCAAAAGTGCCTCTAAGCCTTAAATTCAACCCCGAATCTCATGGCGGACTTTGTTTTTCACTTTGACCTGATTCGGTCCGGCCCATCCCGGGAGGTTTTCCTGACTCCGCGGTCAGGAATTTTTTGATTTTTGGGCCAAAACTTATGCCGTCCCAAAACAAGCAGCCAAAAGTGCCTCCAAGGCTTAAATTCAACCCCGAATCTCAGGGCGGACTTCGTTTTTCAATATGACCAGATTCGGTCCGGCCCATCCCGGGAGGTTTTCCTGACTCCGCGGTCAGGAATTTTTTGATTTTTGGGCCAAAAATTATGCCGTCCCTAATCAAGCATCCAGAAGTGACTCTAAGCCTTAAATTCAACCCCGAATCTCATGGCGGACTTCGTATTTCACTTTGACCTGATTCAGTCTGTCCCATACCGGGAGGTTTTCCGGACTGCGCGGACAGGAATTTTTTTATTTTTTGGCAAAAAGTTATGCTGTCCCAAATCAAGCATCCAAAAGTGACTCTAGGCCTTAAATTCAACCCCGAATCTCATGGCGGACTTTGTTTTTCACTTTGACCTGATTCGGTCCGGCCCATCCCGGGAGGTTTTCCTGACTCCGCGGTCAGGAATTTTTTGATTTTTGGGCCAAAACTTATGCCGTCCCAAAACAAGCAGCCAAAAGTGCCTCCAAGCCTTAAATTCAACCCCGAATCTCAGGGCGGACTTCGTTTTTCAATATGACCAGATTCGGTCCGGCCCATCCCGGGAGGTTTTCCTGACTCCGCGGTCAGGAATTTTTTGATTTTTGGGCCAAAAATTATGCCGTCCCTAATCAAGCATCCAGAAGTGACTCTAAGCCTTAAATTCAACCCCGAATCTCATGGCGGACTTCGTATTTCACTTTGACCTGATTCAGTCTGTCCCATACCGGGAGGTTTTCCGGACTGCGCGGACAGGAATTTTTTTATTTTTTGGCAAAAAGTTATGCTGTCCCAAATCAAGCATCCAAAAGTGACTCTAGGCCTTAAATTCAACCCCGAATCTCATGGCGGACTTCGTTTTTCAATTTGACCTGATTCGGTCCGGCCCATCCCGGGATGTTTTCCTGACTCCGCGGTCAGGAATTTTTTGATTTTTGGGCCAAATTTATGCCGTCCCAAATTAAGCATCCAGAAGTGCCTCTAAGCCTTCAATTCAACCCTGAATATCATGGCGGACTTCGTTTTTCAATTTGACCTGATTCGGTCCGGCCCATCCTGGGATGTTTTCCTGACTCCGCGGTCAGGAATTTTTTTATTTTTGGGCCAAAAATTATGCCGTCCCAAATCAAGCATCCAAAGGTGCCTCTAAGCCTTAAATTCAACCCCGAATCTCATGGCAGACTTTGTTTTTCAATTTGATGTCATTCGGTCCGACCCATCCCGGGAGGTTTTCCTGACTCCGCGGTCAGGAATTTTTTGATTTTTGGGCCAAAACTTATGCCGTCCCAAAACAAGCAGCCAAAAGTGCCTCCAAGCCTTAAATTCAACCCCGAATCTCAGGGCGGACTTCGTTTTTCAATATGACCGGATTCGGTTCGGCCCATCCCGGGAGGTTTTCCTGACTCCGCGGTCAGGAATTTTTTGATTTTTGGGCCAAAACTTATGCCGTCCCAAAACAAGCAGCCAAAAGTGCCTCCAAGCCTTAAATTCAACCCCGAATCTCAGGGCGGACTTCGTTTTTCAATATGACCGGATTCGGTTCGGCCCATCCCGGGAGGTTTTCCGGACTGCGCGGACAGGAATTTTTTGATTTTTGGGCCAAATATATGCCGTCCCAAATCAACCATCCAAAAGTGCCTCTAAGCCTTAAATTCAACCCCGAATCTCATGGCGGACTTCGTTTTTCAATTTGACCTGATTGAGTCCGGCCCATCCTGGGAGTTTTTCCTGACTCCGCGGTCAGGAATTTTTTGATTTTTGGGCCAAAAATTATGCCGTCCCAAATCAACCATCCAAAAGTGCCTCTAAGCCTTAAATTCAACCCCGAATCTCATGGCGGACTTTGTTTTTCACTTTGACCTGATTCGGTCCGGCCCATCCCGGGAGGTTTTCCTGACTCCGCGGTCAGGAATTTTTTTATTTTTGGGCCAAAACTTATGCCGTCCCAAAACAAGCAGCAAAAAGTGCCTCCAAGGCTTAAATTCAACCCCGAATCTCAGGGCGGACTTCGTTTTTCAATATGACCAGATTCGGTCCGGCCCATCCCGGGAGGTTTTCCTGACTCCGCGGTCAGGAATTTTTTGATTTTTGGGCCAAAAATTATGCCGTCCCTAATCAAGCATCCAGAAGTGACTCTAAGCCTTAAGTTCAACCCCGAATCTCATGGCGGACTTCGTATTTCACTTTGACCTGATTCAGTCTGTCCCATACCGGGAGGTTTTCCGGACTGCGCGGACAGGAATTTTTTTATTTTTTGGCAAAAAGTTATGCTGTCCCAAATCAAGCATCCAAAAGTGACTCTAGGCCTTAAATTCAACCCCGAATCTCATGGCGGACTTTGTTTTTCACTTTGACCTGATTCGGTCCGGCCCATCCCGGGAGGTTTTCCTGACTCCGCGGTCAGGAATTTTTTGATTTTTGGGCCAAAACTTATGCCGTCCCAAAACAAGCAGCCAAAAGTGCCTCCAAGCCTTAAATTCAACCCCGAATCTCAGGGCGGACTTCGTTTTTCAATATGACCAGATTCGGTCCGGCCCATCCCGGGAGGTTTTCCTGACTCCGCGGTCAGGAATTTTTTGATTTTTGGGCCAAAAATTATGCCGTCCCTAATCAAGCATCCAGAAGTGACTCTAAGCCTTAAATTCAACCCCGAATCTCATGGCGGACTTCGTATTTCACTTTGACCTGATTCAGTCTGTCCCATACCGGGAGGTTTTCCGGACTGCGCGGACAGGAATTTTTTTATTTTTTGGCAAAAAGTTATGCTGTCCCAAATCAAGCATCCAAAAGTGACTCTAGGCCTTAAATTCAACCCCGAATCTCATGGCGGACTTCGTTTTTCAATTTGACCTGATTCGGTCCGGCCCATCCCGGGATGTTTTCCTGACTCCGCGGTCAGGAATTTTTTGATTTTTGGGCCAAATTTATGCCGTCCCAAATTAAGCATCCAGAAGTGCCTCTAAGCCTTCAATTCAACCCTGAATATCATGGCGGACTTCGTTTTTCAATTTGACCTGATTCGGTCCGGCCCATCCTGGGATGTTTTCCTGACTCCGCGGTCAGGAATTTTTTTATTTTTGGGCCAAAAATTATGCCGTCCCAAATCAAGCATCCAAAGGTGCCTCTAAGCCTTAAATTCAACCCCGAATCTCATGGCAGACTTTGTTTTTCAATTTGATGTCATTCGGTCCGACCCATCCCGGGAGGTTTTCCTGACTCCGCGGTCAGGAATTTTTTGATTTTTGGGCCAAAACTTATGCCGTCCCAAAACAAGCAGCCAAAAGTGCCTCCAAGCCTTAAATTCAACCCCGAATCTCAGGGCGGACTTCGTTTTTCAATATGACCGGATTCGGTTCGGCCCATCCCGGGAGGTTTTCCTGACTCCGCGGTCAGGAATTTTTTGATTTTTGGGCCAAAAATTATGCCGTCCCTAATCAAGCATCCAAAAGTGCCTCCAGGCCTTAAATTCAACCCTGAATCTCATGTCGGACTTCGTATTTCACTTTGACCTGATTCAGTGTGTCCCATACCGGGCGGTTTTCCGGACTGCGCGGACAGGAATTTTTTTATTTTTTGGCCAAAAGTTATGCTGTCCCAAATCAAGCATCCAAAAGTGCCTCCAGGCCTTAAATTCAACGCCGAATCTCATGGCGGACTTCGTTTTTCACTTTGACCTGATTCGGTCCGGCCCATCCCGGGAGGTTTTCCGGACTGCGCGGACAGGAATTTTTTAATTTTTGGGCCAAATATATGCCGTCCCAAATCAACCATCCAAAAGTTCCTATAACATTTAAATTCAAGCCCGAATCTCATGGCGGACTTCGTTTTCCACTTTGACCTTATTTTCCCCAGCCCATCCCGGGAGGTTTTCCTGACTCCGCGGTCAGGAAGTTTTTGATTTTTGGGCCAAATTTATGCTGTCCCAAATTAAGCATCCAGAAGTGCCTCTAAGCCTTCAATTCAACCCTGAATATCATGGCGGACTTCGTTTTTCAATTTGACCTCATTGAGTTCGGCCCATCCTCGCAGTTTTTCCTGACTCCGCATTCAGGAATTTTTTTATTTTTGGGCCAAAAATTATGCCGTCCCAAATCAAGTATCCAAAAGTGCTTCTAAGACTTAAATTCAACCCCGAATCTCATGGAGGACTTCGTTTTTCACTTTGACCTGATTCGGTCCGGCCCATCCCGGGAGGTTTTCCTGACTCCGCGGTCAGGAATTTTTTGATTTTTGGGCCAAAAATTATCCCGTTCCAAATCAAGCAACCAAAAGTGCCTCTAAGCCTTAAATTCAACCCCGAATCTCATGGCGGACTTCGTTTTTCAATTTGACCTGATTCGGTCCAGCCCATCCAGGGAGGTTTTCCGGACTCCGCGGTCAGGAATTTTTTGATTTTTGGGCCAAAAATTATACCGTCCCAAATCAAGCATCCAAAAGTGCCTCCGGGACTTAAATTCAACCCCGAATCTCATGGCAGGATTCGTATTTCACTTTGACCTGAATCGGTCTGGCCCATCCTGGGAGGTTTTCCAAACTGCGCAGACAGGAATTTTTTGATTTTTGGGCCAAAAATTATGCCGTCCCAAATCAAGCATCCAAAAGTGCCTCTAAGCCTTAAATTCAACCCCGAATCTCATGACAGACTTTGTTTTTCAATTTGATGTCATTCGGTCCGACCCATCCCGGGAGGTTTTCCTGACTCCGCGGTCAGGAATTTTTTGATTTTTGGGCCAAAACTTATGCCGTCCCAAAACAAGCAGCCAAAAGTGCCTCCAAGCCTTAAATTCAACCCCGAATCTCATGGCGGACTTCGTTTTTCAATTTGACCTGATTGAGTCCGGCCCATCCCGGGAGGTTTTCCGGACTGCGCGGACAGGAATTTTTTGATTTTTGGGCCAAATATATGCCGTCCCAAATCAACCATCCAAAAGTGCCTCTAAGCCTTAAATTCAACCCCAAATCTCATGGCGGACTTTGTTTTTCACTTTGACCTGATTCGGTCCGGCCCATCCCGGGAGGTTTTCCTGACTCCGCGGTCAGGAATTTTTTGATTTTTGGGCCAAAACTTATGCCGTCCCAAAACAAGCAGCCAAAAGTGCCTCCAAGCCTTAAATTCAACCCCGAATCACAGGGCGGACTTCGTTTTTCAATATGACCAGATTCGGTCCGGCCCATCCCGGGAGGTTTTCCTGACTCCGCGGTCGGGAATTTTTTGATTTTTGGGCCAAAAATTATGCCGTCCCTAATCAAGCATCCAGAAGTGACTCTAAGCCTTAAATTCAACCCCGAATCTCATGGCGGACTTCGTATTTCACTTTGACCTGATTCAGTCTGTCCCATACCGGGAGGTTTTCCGGACTGCGCGGACAGGAATTTTTTTATTTTTTGGCCAAAAGTTATGCTGTCCCAAATCAAGCATCCAAAAGTGCCTCTAGGCCTTAAATTCAACCCCGAATCTCATGGCGGACTTCGTTTTTCACTTTGACCTGATTCGGTCCGGCCCATCCCGGGAGGTTTTCCGGACTGCGCGGACAGGAATTTTTTTATTTTTTGGCCAAAAGTTATGCTGTCCCAAATCAAGCATCCAAAAGTGACTCTAGGCCTTAAATTCAACCCCGAATCTCATGGCGGACTTCGTTTTCCACTTTGACCTTATTATACCCGGCCCATCCCGGGAGGTTTTCCTGACTCCGCGGTCCGGAATTTTTTGATTTTTGGGCCAAATTTATGCCGTCCCAAATTAAGCATCCAGAAGTGCCTCTAAGCCTTCAATTCAACCCTGAATCTCATGGCGGACTTCGTTTTTCAATTTGACCTGATTCGGTCCAGCCCATCCAGGGAGGTTTTCCGGACTCCGCGGTCAGGAATTTTTTGATTTTTGGGCCAAAAATTATACCGTCCCAAAACAAGCAGCCAAAAGTGCCTCCAAGCCTTAAATTCAACCCCGAATCTCATGGCGGACTTCGTTTTTCAATTTGACCTGATTGAGTCCGGCCCATCCCGGGAGGTTTTCCGGACTGCGCGGACAGGAATTTTTTGATTTTTGGGCCAAATATATGCCGTCCCAAATCAAGCATCCAAAAGTGCCTCTAAGCCTTAAATTCAACCCCGAATCTCATGGCGGACTTCGTTTTTCAATTTGACCTGATTGAGTCCGGCCCATCCTGGGAGTTTTTCCTGACTCCGCGGTCAGGAATTTTTTGATTTTTGGGCCAAAAATTATGCCGTCCCAAATCAAGCATCCAAAGGTGTCTCTAAGCCTTAAATTCAACCCCGAATCTCATGGCAGACTTTGTTTTTCAATTTGATGTCATTCGGTCCGACCCATCCCGGGAGGTTTTCCTGACTCCGCGGTCAGGAATTTTTTGATTTTTGGGCCAAAACTTATGCCGTCCCAAAACAAGCAGCCAAAAGTGCCTCCAAGCCTTAAATTCAACCCCGAATCTCAGGGCGGACTTCGTTTTTCAATATGACCGGATTCGGTTCGGTCCATCCCGGGAGGTTTTCCTGACTCCGCGGTCAGGAATTTTTTGATTTTTGGGCCAAAAATTATGCCGTCCCTAATCAAGCATCCAAAAGTGCCTCCAGGCCTTAAATTCAACCCCGAATCTCATGTCGGACTTCGTATTTCACTTTGACCTGATTCAGTGTGTCCCATACCGGGCGGTTTTCCGGACTGCGCGGACAGGAATTTTTTGATTTTTGGGCCAAATTTATGCCGTCCCAAATTAAGCATCCAGAAGTGCCTCTAAGCCTTCAATTCAACCCTGAATATCATGGCGGACTTCGTTTTTCAATTTGACCTCATTGAGTTCGGCCCATCCTCGCAGTTTTTCCTGACTCCGCATTCAGGAATTTTTTTATTTTTGGGCCAAAAATTATGCCGTCCCAAATCAAGTATCCAAAAGTGCTTCTAAGACTTAAATTCAACCCCGAATCTCATGGAGGACTTCGTTTTTCACTTTGACCTGATTCGGTCCGGCCCATCCCGGGAGGTTTTCCTGACTCCGCGGTCAGGAATTTTTTGATTTTTGGGCCAAACATTATGCCGTCCCAAATCAAGTATCCAAAAGTGCTTCTAAGACATAAATTCAACCCCGAATCTCATAGCGGAGTTCGTTTTCCACTTTGACCTTATTTTCCCCGGCCCATCCCGGGAGGTTTTCCTGACTCCGCGGTCTGGAATTTTTTGATTTTTGGGACAAATTTATGCCGTCCCAAATTAAGCATCCAGAAGTGCCTCTAAGCCTTCAATTCAACCCTGAATATCATGGCGGACTTCGTATTTCACTTTGACCTGATTGAGTCCGGCCCATCCTGGGAGTATTTCCTGACTCCGCAGTCAGGAATTTTTTGATTTTTGGGCCAAAAATTATCCTGTTCCAAACCAAGCATCCAGAAGTGCCTCCAAGCCTTAAATTCAACACCGAATCTCATGGCGGACTTCGTTTTTCACTTTGACCTGATTCGGTCCGGCCCATCCCGGGAGGTTTTCCTGACTCCGCGGTCAGGAATTTTTTGATTTTTGGGCCAAAAATTATACCGTCCCAAATCAAGCATCCAAAAGTGCCTCCGGGACTTAAATTCAACCCCGAATCTCATGGCAGGATTCGTATTTCACTTTGACCTGAATCGGTCTGGCCCATCCTGGGAGGTTTTCCAAACTGCGCAGACAGGAATTTTTTGATTTTTGGGCCAAAAATTATGCCGTCCCAAATCAAGCATCCAAAAGTGCCTCTAAGCCTTAAATTCAACCCCAAATCTCATGGCAGACTTTGTTTTTCAATTTGATGTCATTCGGTCCGACCCATCCCGGGAGGTTTTCCTAACTCCGCGGTCAGGAATTTTTTGATTTTTGGGCCAAAACTTATGCCGTCCCAAAACAAGCAGCCAAAAGTGCCTCCAAGCCTTAAATTCAACCCCGAATCTCATGGCGGACTTCATTTTTCAATTTGACCTGATTGAGTCCGGCCCATCCCGGGAGGTTTTCCGGACTGCGCGGACAGGAATTTTTTGATTTTTGGGCCAAATATATGCCGTCCCAAATCAACCATCCAAAAGTGCCTCTAAGCCTTAAATTCAACCCCGAATCTCATGGCGGACTTCGTTTTTCAATTTGACCTGATTGAGTCCGGCCCATCCTGGGAGTTTTTCCTGACTCCGCGGTCAGGAATTTTTTGATTTTTGGGCCAAAAATTATGCCGTCCCAAATCAACCATCCAAAAGTGCCTCTAAGCCTTAAATTCAACCCCGAATCTCATGGCGGACTTTGTTTTTCACTTTGACCTGATTCGGTCCGGCCCATCCCGGGAGGTTTTCCTGACTCCGCGGTCAGGAATTTTTTGATTTTTGGGCCAAAACTTATGCCGTCCCAAAACAAGCAGCCAAAAGTGCCTCCAAGCCTTAAATTCAACCCCGAATCTCAGGGCGGACTTCGTTTTTCAATATGACCAGATTCGGTCCGGCCCATCCCGGGAGGTTTTCCTGACTCCGCGGTCAGGAATTTTTTGATTTTTGGGCCAAAAATTATGCCGTCCCTAATCAAGCATCCAGAAGTGACTCTAAGCCTTAAATTCAACCCCGAATCTCATGGCGGACTTCGTATTTCACTTTGACCTGATTCAGTCTGTCCCATACCGGGAGGTTTTCCGGACTGCGCGGACAGGAATTTTTTTATTTTTTGGCCAAAAGTTATGCTGTCCCAAATCAAGCATCCAAAAGTGCCTCTAGGCCTTAAATTCAACCCCGAATCTCATGGCGGACTTCGTTTTTCACTTTGACCTGATTCGGTCCGGCCCATCCCGGGAGGTTTTCCGGACTGCGCGGACAGGAATTTTTTTCTTTTTTGGCCAAAAGTTATGCTGTCCCAAATCAAGCATCCAAAAGTGACTCTAGGCCTTAAATTCAACCCCGAATCTCATGGCGGACTTCGTTTTCCACTTTGACCTTATTATACCCGGCCCATCCCGGGAGGTTTTCCTGACTCCGCGGTCAGGAATTTTTTGATTTTTGGGCCAAATTTATGCCGTCCCAAATTAAGCATCCAGAAGTGCCTCTAAGCCTTCAATTCAACCCTGAATATCATGGCGGACTTCGTTTTTCAATTTGACCTGATTCGGTCCGGCCCATCCTGGGATGTTTTCCTGACTCCGCGGTCAGGAATTTTTTGATTTTTGGGCCAAAAATTATGCCGTCCCAAATCAAGCATCCAAAGGTGCCTGTAAGCCTTAAATTCAACCCCGAATCTCATGGCAGACTTTGTTTTTCAATTTGATGTCATTCGGTCCGACCCATCCCGGGAGGTTTTCCTGACTCCGCGGTCAGGAATTTTTTGATTTTTGGGCCAAAACTTATGCCGTCCCAAAACAAGCAGCCAAAAGTGCCTCCAAGCCTTAAATTCAACCCCGAATCTCAGGGCGGACTTCGTTTTTCAATATGACCGGATTCGGTTCGGCCCATCCCGGGAGGTTTTCCGGACTGCGCGGACAGGAATTTTTTGATTTTTGGGCCAAATATATGCCGTCCCAAATCAACCATCCAAAAGTGCCTCTAAGCCTTAAATTCAACCCCGAATCTCATGGCGGACTTCGTTTTTCAATTTGACCTGATTGAGTCCGGCCCATCCTGGGGGTTTTTCCTGACTCCGCGGTCAGGAATTTTTTGATTTTTGGGCCAAAAATTATGCCGTCCCAAATCAACCATCCAAAAGTGCCTCTAAGCCTTAAATTCAACCCCGAATCTCATGGCGGACTTTGTTTTTCACTTTGACCTGATTCGGTCCGGCCCATCCCGGGAGGTTTTCCTGACTCCGCGGTCAGGAATTTTTTGATTTTTGGGCCAAAACTTATGCCGTCCCAAAACAAGCAGCCAAAAGTGCCTCCAAGCCTTAAATTCAACCCCGAATCTCATGGCGGACTTCGTATTTCACTTTGACCTGATTCAGTCTGTCCCATACCGGGAGGTTTTCCGGACTGCGCGGACAGGAATTTTTTGATTTTTGGGCCAAATTTATGCCGTCCCAAATTAAGCATCCAGAAGTGCCTCTAAGCCTTCAATTCAACCCTGAATATCATGGCGGACTTCGTTTTTCAATTTGACCTGATTCGGTCCGGCCCATCCTGGGATGTTTTCCTGACTCCGCGGTCAGGAATTTTTTTATTTTTGGGCCAAAAATTATGCCGTCCCAAATCAAGCATCCAAAGGTGCCTCTAAGCCTTAAATTCAACCCCGAATCTCATGGCAGACTTTGTTTTTCAATTTGATGTCATTCGGTCCGACCCATCCCGGGAGGTTTTCCTGACTCGGAAGTCAGGAATTTTTTGATTTTTGGCCCCAAAATTATGCCGACCCAAATCAAGCATCCAGAAGTGCCTCTAAGCCTTCAATTCAACCCTGAATATCATGGCGGACTTCGTATTTCACTTTGACCTGATTGAGTCCGGCCCATCCTGTGAGTATTTCCTGACTCCGCGGTCAGGAATTTTTTGATTTTTGGGCCAAAAATTATCCTGTTCCAAATCAAGCATCCAGAAGTGCCTCCAAGCCTTAAATTCAACACCGAATCTCATGGCGGACTTCGTTTTTCACTTTGACCTGATTCGGTCCGGCCCATCCCGGGAGGTTTTCCTGACTCCGCGGTCAGGAATTTTTTGATTTTTGGGCCAAAAATTATCCCGTTCCAAATCAAGCAACCAAAAGTGCCTCTAAGCCTTAAATTCAACCCCGAATCTCATGGCGGACTTCGTTTTTCAATTTGACCTGATTCGGTCCAGCCCATCCAGGGAGGTTTTCCGGACTCCGCGGTCAGGAATTTTTTGATTTTTGGGCCAAAAATTATACCGTCCCAAATCAAGCATCCAAAAGTGCCTCCGGGACTTAAATTCAACCCCGAATCTCATGGCAGGATTCGTATTTCACTTTGACCTGAATCGGTCTGGCCCATCCTGGGAGGTTTTCCAAACTGCGCAGACAGGAATTTTTTGATTTTTGGGCCAAAAATTATGCCGTCCCAAATCAAGCATCCAAAAGTGCCTCTAAGCCTTAAATTCAACCCCGAATCTCATGGCAGACTTTGTTTTTCAATTTGATGTCATTCGGTCCGACCCATCCCGGGAGGTTTTCCTGACTCCGCGGTCAGGAATTTTTTGATTTTTGGGCCAAAACTTATGCCGTCCCAAAACAAGCAGCCAAAAGTGCCTCCAAGCCTTAAATTCAACCCCGAATCTCAGGGCGGACTTCGTTTTTCAATTTGACCTGATTGAGTCCGGCCCATCCCGGGAGGTTTTCCGGACTGCGCGGACAGGAATTTTTTGATTTTTTGGCCAAATATATGCCGTCCCAAATCAACCATCCAAAAGTGCCTCTAAGCCTTAAATTCAACCCCGAATCTCATGGCGGACTTCGTTTTCCACTTTGACCTTATTATACCCGGCCCATCCCGGGAGGTTTTCCTGACTCCGCGGTCAGGAATTTTTTGATTTTTTGGCCAAAAGTTATGCTGTCCCAAATCAAGCATCCAAAAGTGCCTCTAGGCCTTAAATTCAACCCCGAATCTCATGGCGGACTTCGTTTTTCACTTTGACCTGATTCGGTCCGGCCCATCCCGGGAGGTTTTCCGGACTGCGCGGACAGGAATTTTTTTATTTTTTGGCCAAAAGTTATGCTGTCCCAAATCAAGCATCCAAAAGTGACTCTAGGCCTTAAATTCAACCCCGAATCTCATGGCGGACTTCGTTTTCCACTTTGACCTTATTATACCCGGCCCATCCCGGGAGGTTTTCCTGACTCCGCGGTCAGGAATTTTTTGATTTTTGGGCCAAATTTATGCCGTCCCAAATTAAGCATCCAGAAGTGCCTCTAAGCCTTCAATTCAACCCCGAATCTCATGTCGGACTTCGTATTTCACTTTGACCTGATTCAGTGTGTCCCATACCGGGCGGTTTTCCGGACTGCGCAGACAGGAATTTTTTTATTTTTTGGCCAAAAGTTATGCTGTCCCAAATCAAGCATCCAAAAGTGCCTCCAGGCCTTAAATTCAACGCCGAATCTCATGGCGGACTTCGTTTTTCACTTTGACCTGATTCGGTCCGGCCCATCCCGGGAGGTTTTCCGGACTGCGCGGACAGGAATTTTTTGATTTTTGGGCCAAATATATGCCGTCCCAAATCAACCATCCAAAAGTTCCTATAACATTTAAATTCAAGCCCGAATCTCATGGCGGAGTTCGTTTTCCACTTTGACCTTATTTTCCCCGGCCCATCCCGGGAGGTTTTCCTGACTCCGCGGTCAGGAAGTTTTTGATTTTTGGGCCAAAAATTATGCCGTCCCAAATCAAGTATCCAAAAGTGCTTCTAAGACATAAATTCAACCCCGAATCTCATAGCGGAGTTCGTTTTCCACTTTGACCTTATTTTCCCCGGCCCATCCCAGGAGGTTTTCCTGACTCCAAGGTCAGGAATTTTTTGATTTTTGGACCAAATATATGTCGTCCCAAATGAAGCATCCAGAAGTGCCTCTAAGCCTTCAATTCAACCCTGAATATCATGGCGGACTTCGTTTTTCAATTTGACCTCATTGAGTTCGGCCCATCCTCGCAGTTTTTCCTGACTCCGCATTCAGGAATTTTTTGATTTTTGGGCCAAATTTATGCCGTCCCAAATTAAGCATCCAGAAGTGCCTCTAAGCCTTCAATTCAACCCTGAATATCATGGCGGACTTCGTTTTTCAATTTGACCTCATTGAGTTCGGCCCATCCTCGCAGTTTTTCCTGACTCCGCATTCAGGAATTTTTTGATTTTGGGGCCAAATTTATGCCGTCCCAAATTAAGCATCCAGAAGTGCCTCTAAGCCTTCAATTCAACCCTGAATATCATGGCGGACTTCGTATTTCACTTTGACCTGATTGAGTCCGGCCCATCCTGGGAGTATTTCCTGACTCCGCGGTCAGGAATTTTTTGATTTTTGGGCCAAAAATTATCCTGTTCCAAATCAAGCATCCAGAAGTGCCTCCAAGCCTTAAATTCAACACCGAATCTCATGGCGGACTTCGTTTTTCACTTTGACCTGATTCGGTCCGGCCCATCCCGGGAGGTTTTCCTGACTCCGCGGTCAGGAATTTTTTGATTTTTGGGCCAAAAATTATCCCGTTCCAAATCAAGCAACCAAAAGTGCCTCTAAGCCTTAAATTCAACCCTGAATATCATGGCGGACTTCGTTTTTCAATTTGACCTCATTGAGTTCGGCCCATCCTCGCAGTTTTTCCTGACTCCGCATTCAGGAATTTTTTTATTTTTGGCCAAAAATTATGCCGTCCCAAATCAAGCATCCAGAAGTGACTCTAAGCCTTAAATTCAACCCCGAATCTCATGGCGGACTTCGTTTTTCAATTTGACCTGATTCGGTCCGGCCCATCCTGGGATGTTTTCCTGACTCCGCGGTCAGGAATTTTTTGATTTTTGGGCCAAAAATTATGCCGTCCCAAATCAAGCATCCAAAGGTGCCTCTAAGCCTTAAATTCAACCCCGAATCTCATGGCAGACTTTGTTTTTCAATTTGATGTCATTCGGTCCGACCCATCCCGGGAGGTTTTCCTGACTCCGCGGTCAGGAATTTTTTGATTTTTGGGTCAAAACTTATGCCGTCCCAAAACAAGCAGCCAAAAGTGCCTCCAAGCCTTAAATTCAACCCCGAATCTCAGGGCGGACTTCGTTTTTCAATATGACCGGATTCGGTTCGGCCCATCCCGGGAGGTTTTCCGGACTGCGCGGACAGGAATTTTTTGATTTTTGGGCCAAATATATGCCGTCCCAAATCAACCATCCAAAAGTGCCTCTAAGCCTTAAATTCAACCCCGAATCTCATGGCGGACTTCGTTTTTCAATTTGACCTGATTGAGTCCGGCCCATCCTGGGAGTTTTTCCTGACTCCGCGGTCAGGAATTTTTTGATTTTTGGGCCAAAAATTATGCCGTCCCAAATCAACCATCCAAAAGTGCCTCTAAGCCTTAAATTCAACCCCGAATCTCATGGCGGACTTCGTTTTTCACTTTGACCTGATTCGGTCCGGCCCATCCCGGGAGGTTTTCCTGACTCCGCGGTCAGGAATTTTTTGATTTTTGGGCCAAAAATTATCCCGTTCCAAATCAAGCAACCAAAAGTGCCTCTAAGCCTTAAATTCAACCCTGAATATCATGGCGGACTTCGTTTTTCAATTTGACCTCATTGAGTTCGGCCCATCCTCGCAGTTTTTCCTGACTCCGCATTCAGGAATTTTTTTATTTTTGGCCAAAAATTATGCCGTCCCAAATCAAGCATCCAGAAGTGACTCTAAGCCTTAAATTCAACCCCGAATCTCATGGCGGACTTCGTTTTTCAATTTGACCTGATTCGGTCCGGCCCATCCTGGGATGTTTTCCTGACTCCGCGGTCAGGAATTTTTTGATTTTTGGGCCAAAAATTATGCCGTCCCAAATCAAGCATCCAAAGGTGCCTCTAAGCATTAAATTCAACCCCGAATCTCATGGCAGAGTTTGTTTTTCAGTTTGATGTCATTCGGTCCGACCCATCCCGGGAGGTTTTCCTGACTCCGCGGTCAGGAATTTTTTGATTTTTGGGTCAAAACTTATGCCGTCCCAAAACAAGCAGCCAAAAGTGCCTCCAAGCCTTAAATTCAACCCCGAATCTCAGGGCGGACTTCGTTTTTCAATATGACCGGATTCGGTTCGGCCCATCCCGGGAGGTTTTCCGGACTGCGCGGACAGGAATTTTTTGATTTTTGGGCCAAATATATGCCGTCCCAAATCAACCATCCAAAAGTGCCTCTAAGCCTTAAATTCAACCCCGAATCTCATGGCGGACTTCGTTTTTCAATTTGACCTGATTGAGTCCGGCCCATCCTGGGAGTTTTTCCTGACTCCGCGGTCAGGAATTTTTTGATTTTTGGGCCAAAAATTATGCCGTCCCAAATCAACCATCCAAAAGTGCCTCTAAGCCTTAAATTCAACCCCGAATCTCATGGCGGACTTTGTTTTTCACTTTGACCTGATTCGGTCCGGCCCATCCCGGGAGGTTTTCCTGACTCCGCGGTCAGGAATTTTTTGATTTTTGGGCCAAAACTTATGCCGTCCCAAAACAAGCAACCAAAAGTGCCTCCAAGCCTTAAATTCAACCCCGAATCTCATGGCGGACTTCGTATTTCACTTTGACCTGATTCAGTCTGTCCCATACCGGGAGGTTTTCCGGACTGCGCGGACAGGAATTTTTTTATTTTTTGGCAAAAAGTTATGCTGTCCCAAATCAAGCATCCAAAAGTGACTCTAGGCCTTAAATTCAACCCCGAATCTCATGGCGGACTTCGTTTTCCACTTTGACCTTATTATACCCGGCCCATCCCGGGAGGTTTTCCTGACTCCGCGGTCAGGAATTTTTTGATTTTTGGGCCAAATTTATGCCGTCCCAAATTAAGCATCCAGAAGTGCCTCTAAGCCTTCAATTCAACCCTGAATATCATGGCGGACTTTGTTTTTCAATTTGACCTGATTCGGTCCGGCCCATCCTGGGATGTTTTCCTGACTCCGCGGTCAGGAATTTTTTGATTTTTGGGCCAAAAATTATGCCGTCCCAAATCAAGCATCCAAAGGTGCCTCTAAGCCTTAAATTCAACCCCGAATCTCATGGCAGACTTTGTTTTTCAATTTGATGTCATTCGGTCCGACCCATCCCGGGAGGTTTTCCTGACTCCGCGGTCAGGAATTTTTTGATTTTTGGGCCAAAACTTATGCCGTCCCAAAACAAGCAGCCAAAAGTGCCTCCAAGCCTTAAATTCAACCCCGAATCTCAGGGCGGACTTCGTTTTTCAATATGACCGGATTCGGTTCGGCCCATCCCGGGAGGTTTTCCTGACTCCGCGGTCAGGAATTTTTTGATTTTTGGGCCAAAAATTATGCCGTCCCTAATCAAGCATCCAAAAGTGCCTCCAGGCCTTAAATTCAACCCCGAATCTCATGTCGGACTTCGTATTTCACTTTGACCTGATTCGGTCTGGCCCATCCCGGGAGGTTTTCCGGACTGCGCGGACAGGAATTTTTTTATTTTTTGGCCAAAAGTTATGCTGTCCCAAATCAAGCATCCAAAAGTGCCTCCAGGCCTTAAATTCAACGCCGAATCTCATGGCGGACTTCGTTTTTCACTTTGACCTGATTCGGTCTGGCCCATCCCGGGAGGTTTTCCGGACTGCGCGGACAGGAATTTTTTGATTTTTGGGCCAAAAATTATCCCGTTCCAAATCAAGCAACCAAAAGTGCCTCTAAGCCTTAAATTCAACCCTGAATATCATGGCGGACTTCGTTTTTCAATTTGACCTCATTGAGTTCGGCCCATCCTCGCAGTTTTTCCTGACTCCGCATTCAGGAATTTTTTTATTTTTGGCCAAAAATTATGCCGTCCCAAATCAAGTATCCAAAAGTGCTTCTAAGACTTAAATTCAACCCCGAATCTCATGGAGGACTTCGTTTTTCACTTTGACCTGATTCGGTCCGGCCCATCCCGGGAGGTTTTCCTGACTCCGCGGTCAGGAATTTTTTGATTTTTGGGCCAAAAATTATGCCGTCCCAAATCAAGTATCCAAAAGTGCTTCTAAGACATAAATTCAACCCCGAATCTCATAGCGGAGTTCGTTTTCCACTTTGACCTTATTTTCCCCGGCCCATCCCGGGAGGTTTTCCTGACTCCGCGGTCTGGAATTTTTTGATTTTTGGGCCAAATTTATGCCGTCCCAAATTAAGCATCCAGAAGTGCCTCTAAGCCTTCAATTCAACCCTGAATATCATGGCGGACTTCGTATTTCACTTTGACCTGATTGAGTCCTGCCCATCCTTGGAGTATTTCCTGACTCCGCGGTCAGGAATTTTTTGATTTTTGGGCCAAAAATTATCCTGTTCCAAATCAAGCATCCAGAAGTGCCTCCAAGCCTTAAATTCAACACCGAATCTCATGGCAGACTTCGTTTTTCACTTTGACCTGATTCGGTCCGGCCCATCCCGGGAGGTTTTCCTGACTCCGCGGTCAGGAATTTTTTGATTTTTGGGCCAAAAATTATCCCGTTCCAAATCAAGCAACCAAAAGTGCCTCTAAGCCTTAAATTCAACCCCGAATCTCATGGCGGACTTCGTTTTTTAATTTGACCTGATTCGGTCCAGCCCATCCAGGGAGGTTTTCCGGACTCCGCGGTCAGGAATTTTTTGATTTTTGGGCCAAAAATTATACCGTCCCAAATCAAGCATCCAAAAGTGCCTCCAGGCCTTAAATTCAACACCGAATCTCATGGCGGACTTCGTTTTTCACTTTGACCTGATTCGGTCCAGCCCATCCAGGGAGGTTTTCCGGACTCCGCGGTCAGGAATTTTTTGATTTTTGGGCCAAAAATTATGCCGTCCCAAATCAACCATCCAAAAGTGCCTCTAAGCCTTAAATTCAACCCCGAATCTCATGGCGGACTTTGTTTTTCACTTTGACCTGATTCGGTCCGGCCCATCCCGGGAGGTTTTCCTGACTCTGCGGTCAGGAATTTTTTGATTTTTGGGCCAAAACTTATGCCGTCCCAAAACAAGCAACCAAAAGTGCCTCCAAGCCTTAAATTCAACCCCGAATCTCAGGGCGGACTTCGTTTTTCAATATGACCAGATTCGGTCCGGCCCATCCCGGGAGGTTTTCCTGACTCCGCGGTCAGGAATTTTTTGATTTTTGGGCCAAAAATTATGCCGTCCCTAATCAAGCATCCAGAAGTGACTCTAAGCCTTAAATTCAACCCCGAATCTCATGGCGGACTTCGTATTTCACTTTGACCTGATTCAGTCTGTCCCATACCGGGAGGTTTTCCGGACTGCGCGGACAGGAATTTTTTTATTTTTTGGCAAAAAGTTATGCTGTCCCAAATCAAGCATCCAAAAGTGACTCTAGGCCTTAAATTCAACCCCGAATCTCATGGCGGACTTCGTTTTCCACTTTGACCTTATTATACCCGGCCCATCCCGGGAGGTTTTCCTGACTCCGCGGTCAGGAATTTTTTGATTTTTGGGCCAAATTTATGCCGTCCCAAATTAAGCATCCAGAAGTGCCTCTAAGCCTTCAATTCAACCCTGAATATCATGGCGGACTTTGTTTTTCAATTTGACCTGATTCGGTCCGGCCCATCCTGGGATGTTTTCCTGACTCCGCGGTCAGGAATTTTTTGATTTTTGGGCCAAAAATTATGCCGTCCCAAATCAAGCATCCAAAGGTGCCTCTAAGCCTTAAATTCAACCCCGAATCTCATGGCAGACTTTGTTTTTCAATTTGATGTCATTCGGTCCGACCCATCCCGGGAGGTTTTCCTGACTCCGCGGTCAGGAATTTTTTGATTTTTGGGCCAAAACTTATGCCGTCCCAAAACAAGCAGCCAAAAGTGCCTCCAAGCCTTAAATTCAACCCCGAATCTCAGGGCGGACTTCGTTTTTCAATATGACCGGATTCGGTTCGGCCCATCCCGGGAGGTTTTCCTGACTCCGCGGTCAGGAATTTTTTGATTTTTGGGCCAAAAATTATGCCGTCCCTAATCAAGCATCCAAAAGTGCCTCCAGGCCTTAAATTCAACCCCGAATCTCATGTCGGACTTCGTATTTCACTTTGACCTGATTCGGTCTGGCCCATCCCGGGAGGTTTTCCGGACTGCGCGGACAGGAATTTTTTTATTTTTTGGCCAAAAGTTATGCTGTCCCAAATCAAGCATCCAAAAGTGCCTCCAGGCCTTAAATTCAACGCCGAATCTCATGGCGGACTTCGTTTTTCACTTTGACCTGATTCGGTCTGGCCCATCCCGGGAGGTTTTCCGGACTGCGCGGACAGGAATTTTTTGATTTTTGGGCCAAAAATTATCCCGTTCCAAATCAAGCAACCAAAAGTGCCTCTAAGCCTTAAATTCAACCCTGAATATCATGGCGGACTTCGTTTTTCAATTTGACCTCATTGAGTTCGGCCCATCCTCGCAGTTTTTCCTGACTCCGCATTCAGGAATTTTTTTATTTTTGGCCAAAAATTATGCCGTCCCAAATCAAGTATCCAAAAGTGCTTCTAAGACTTAAATTCAACCCCGAATCTCATGGAGGACTTCGTTTTTCACTTTGACCTGATTCGGTCCGGCCCATCCCGGGAGGTTTTCCTGACTCCGCGGTCAGGAATTTTTTGATTTTTGGGCCAAAAATTATGCCGTCCCAAATCAAGTATCCAAAAGTGCTTCTAAGACATAAATTCAACCCCGAATCTCATAGCGGAGTTCGTTTTCCACTTTGACCTTATTTTCCCCGGCCCATCCCGGGAGGTTTTCCTGACTCCGCGGTCTGGAATTTTTTGATTTTTGGGCCAAATTTATGCCGTCCCAAATTAAGCATCCAGAAGTGCCTCTAAGCCTTCAATTCAACCCTGAATATCATGGCGGACTTCGTATTTCACTTTGACCTGATTGAGTCCTGCCCATCCTTGGAGTATTTCCTGACTCCGCGGTCAGGAATTTTTTGATTTTTGGGCCAAAAATTATCCTGTTCCAAATCAAGCATCCAGAAGTGCCTCCAAGCCTTAAATTCAACACCGAATCTCATGGCAGACTTCGTTTTTCACTTTGACCTGATTCGGTCCGGCCCATCCCGGGAGGTTTTCCTGACTCCGCGGTCAGGAATTTTTTGATTTTTGGGCCAAAAATTATCCCGTTCCAAATCAAGCAACCAAAAGTGCCTCTAAGCCTTAAATTCAACCCCGAATCTCATGGCGGACTTCGTTTTTTAATTTGACCTGATTCGGTCCAGCCCATCCAGGGAGGTTTTCCGGACTCCGCGGTCAGGAATTTTTTGATTTTTGGGCCAAAAATTATACCGTCCCAAATCAAGCATCCAAAAGTGCCTCCAGGCCTTAAATTCAACACCGAATCTCATGGCGGACTTCGTTTTTCACTTTGACCTGATTCGGTCCGGCCCATCCCGGGAGGTTTTCCTGACTCCGCGGTCAGGAATTTTTTGATTTTTGGGCCAAAACTTATGCCGTCCCAAAACAAGCAGCCAAAAGTGCCTCCAAGCCTTAAATTCAACCCCGAATCTAAGGGCGGACTTCGTTTTTCAATATGACCAGATTCGGTCCGGCCCATCCCGGGAGGTTTTCCTGACTCCGCGGTCAGGAATTTTTTGATTTTTGGGCCAAAAATTATGCCGTCCCTAATCAAGCATCCAGAAGTGACTCTAAGCCTTAAATTCAACCCCGAATCTCATGGCGGACTTCGTATTTCACTTTGACCTGATTCAGTCTGTCCCATACCGGGAGGTTTTCCGGACTGCGCGGACAGGAATTTTTTTATTTTTTGGCCAAAAGTTATGCTGTCCCAAATCAAGCATCCAAAAGTGCCTCTAGGCCTTAAATTCAACCCCGAATCTCATGGCGGACTTCGTTTTTCACTTTGACCTGATTCGGTCCTTTCCATCCCGGGAGGTTTTCCGGACTGCGCGGACAGGAATTTTTTTCTTTTTTGGCCAAAAGTTATGCTGTCCCAAATCAAGCATCCAAAAGTGACTCTAGGCCTTAAATTCAACCCCGAATCTCATGGCGGACTTCGTTTTCCACTTTGACCTTATTATACCCGGCCCATCCCGGGAGGTTTTCCTGACTCCGCGGTCAGGAATTTTTTGATTTTTGGGCCAAATTTATGCCGTCCCAAATTAAGCATCCAGAAGTGCCTCTAAGCCTTCAATTCAACCCTGAATATCATGGCGGACTTCGTTTTTCACTTTGACCTGATTGAGTCCGGCCCATCCTGGGAGTATTTCCTGACTCCGCGGTCAGGAATTTTTTGATTTTTGGGCCAAAAATTATCCTGTTCCAAATCAAGCATCCAGAAGTGCCTCCAAGCCTTAAATTCAACACCGAATCTCATGGCGGACTTCGTTTTTCACTTTGACCTGATTCGGTCCGGCCCATCCCGGGAGGTTTTCCTGACTCCGCGGTCAGGAATTTTTTGATTTTTGGGCCAAAAATTATACCGTCCCAAATCAAGCATCCAAAAGTGCCTCCGGGACTTAAATTCAACCCCGAATCTCATGGCAGGATTCGTATTTCACTTTGACCTGAATCGGTCTGGCCCATCCTGGGAGGTTTTCCAAACTGCGCAGACAGGAATTTTTTGATTTTTGGGCCAAAAATTATGCCGTCCCAAATCAAGCATCCAAAAGTGCCTCTAAGCCTTAAATTCAACCCCAAATCTCATGGCAGACTTTGTTTTTCAATTTGATGTCATTCGGTCCGACCCATCCCGGGAGGTTTTCCTGACTCCGCGGTCAGGAATTTTTTGATTTTTGGGCCAAAACTTATGCCGTCCCAAAACAAGCAGCCAAAAGTGCCTCCAAGCCTTAAATTCAACCCCGAATCTCATAGCGGACTTCGTTTTTCAATTTGACCTGATTGAGTCTGGCCCATCCCGGGAGGTTTTCCGGACTGCGCGGACAGGAATTTTTTGATTTTTGGGCCAAATATATGCCGTCCCAAATCAACCATCCAAAAGTGCCTCTAAGCCTTAAATTCAACCCCGAATCTCATGGCGGACTTCGTTTTTCAATTTGACCTGATTGAGTCCGGCCCATCCTGGGAGTTTTTCCTGACTCCGCGGTCAGGAATTTTTTGATTTTTGGGCCAAAAATTATGCCGTCCCAAATCAAGCATCCAAAAGTGCCTCTAGGCCTTAAATTCAACCCCGAATCTCATGGCGGACTTCGTTTTTCACTTTGACCTGATTCGGTCCGGCCCATCCCGGGAGGTTTTCCGGACTGCGCGGACAGGAATTTTTTTATTTTTTGGCCAAAAGTTATGCTGTCCCAAATCAAGCATCCAAAAGTGACTCTAGGCCTTAAATTCAACCCCGAATCTCATGGCGGACTTCGTTTTCCACTTTGACCTTATTATACCCGGCCCATCCCGGGAGGTTTTCCTGACTCCGCGGTCAGGAATTTTTTGATTTTTGGGCCAAATTTATGCCGTCCGAAATTAAGCATCCAGAAGTGCCTCTAAGCCTTCAATTCAACCCCGAATCTCATGGCGGACTTTGTTTTTCACTTTGACCTGATTCGGTCCGGCCCATCCCGGGAGGTTTTCCTGACTCCGCGGTCAGGAATTTTTTGATTTTTGGGCCAAAACTTATGCCGTCCCAAAACAAGCAGCCAAAAGTGCCTCCAAGCCTTAAATTCAACCCCGAATCTCATGGCGGACTTCGTATTTCACTTTGACCTGATTCAGTCTGTCCCATACCGGGAGGTTTTCCGGACTGCGCGGACAGGAATTTTTTTATTTTTTGGCAAAAAGTTATGCTGTCCCAAATCAAGCATCCAAAAGTGACTCTAGGCCTTAAATTCAACCCCGAATCTCATGGCGGACTTCGTTTTCCACTTTGACCTTATTATACCCGGCCCATCCCGGGAGGTTTTCCTGACTCCGCGGTCAGGAATTTTTTGATTTTTGGGCCAAATTTATGCCGTCCCAAATTAAGCATCCAGAAGTGCCTCTAAGCCTTCAATTCAACCCTGAATATCATGGCGGACTTTGTTTTTCAATTTGACCTGATTCGGTCCGGCCCATCCTGGGATGTTTTCCTGACTCCGCGGTCAGGAATTTTTTGATTTTTGGGCCAAAAATTATGCCGTCCCAAATCAAGCATCCAAAGGTGCCTCTAAGCCTTAAATTCAACCCCGAATCTCATGGCAGACTTTGTTTTTCAATTTGATGTCATTCGGTCCGACCCATCCCGGGAGGTTTTCCTGACTCCGCGGTCAGGAATTTTTTGATTTTTGGGCCAAAACTTATGCCGTCCCAAAACAAGCAGCCAAAAGTGCCTCCAAGCCTTAAATTCAACCCCGAATCTCAGGGCGGACTTCGTTTTTCAATATGACCGGATTCGGTTCGGCCCATCCCGGGAGGTTTTCCTGACTCCGCGGTCAGGAATTTTTTGATTTTTGGGCCAAAAATTATGCCGTCCCTAATCAAGCATCCAAAAGTGCCTCCAGGCCTTAAATTCAACCCCGAATCTCATGTCGGACTTCGTATTTCACTTTGACCTGATTCGGTCCGGCCCATCCCGGGAGGTTTTCCTGACTCCGCGGTCAGGAATTTTTTGATTTTTGGGCCAAAACTTATGCCGTCCCAAAACAAGCAGCCAAAAGTGCCTCCAAGCCTTAAATTCAACCCCGAATCTCAGGGCGGACTTCGTTTTTCAATATGACCAGATTCGGTCCGGCCCATCCCGGGAGGTTTTCCTGACTCCGCGGTCAGGAATTTTTTGATTTTTGGGCCAAAAATTATGCCGTCCCTAATCAAGCATCCAGAAGTGACTCTAAGCCTTAAATTCAACCCCGAATCTCATGGCGGACTTCGTATTTCACTTTGACCTGATTCAGTCTGTCCCATACCGGGAGGTTTTCCGGACTGCGCGGACAGGAATTTTTTTATTTTTTGGCAAAAAGTTATGCTGTCCCAAATCAAGCATCCAAAAGTGACTCTAGGCCTTAAATTCAACCCCGAATCTCATGGCGGACTTCGTTTTCCACTTTGACCTTATTATACCCGGCCCATCCCGGGAGGTTTTCCTGACTCCGCGGTCAGGAATTTTTTGATTTTTGGGCCAAATTTATGCCGTCCCAAATTAAGCATCCAGAAGTGCCTCTAAGCCTTCAATTCAACCCTGAATATCATGGCGGACTTTGTTTTTCAATTTGACCTGATTCGGTCCGGCCCATCCTGGGATGTTTTCCTGACTCCGCGGTCAGGAATTTTTTGATTTTTGGGCCAAAAATTATGCCGTCCCAAATCAAGCATCCAAAAGTGCCTCCAGGCCTTAAATTCAACCCCGAATCTCATGTCGGACTTCGTATTTCACTTTGACCTGATTCGGTCTGGCCCATCCCGGGAGGTTTTCCGGACTGCGCGGACAGGAATTTTTTTATTTTTTGGCCAAAAGTTATGCTGTCCCAAATCAAGCATCCAAAAGTGCCTCCAGGCCTTAAATTCAACGCCGAATCTCATGGCGGACTTCGTTTTTCACTTTGACCTGATTCGGTCTGGCCCATCCCGGGAGGTTTTCCGGACTGCGCGGACAGGAATTTTTTGATTTTTGGGCCAAATATATGCCGTCCCAAATCAACCATCCAAAAGTTCCTATAACATTTAAATTCAAGCCCGAATCTCATGGCGGACTTCGTTTTCCACTTTGACCTGATTCGGTCTGGCCCATCCCGGGAGGTTTTCCTGACTCCGCGGTCAGGAAGTTTTTGATTTTTGGGCCAAATTTATGCCGTCCCAAATTAAGCATCCAGAAGTGCCTCTAAGCCTTCAATTCAACCCTGAATATCATGGCGGACTTCGTTTTTCAATTTGACCTCATTGAGTTCGGCCCATCCTGGGAGTATTTCCTGACTCCGCGGTCAGGAATTTTTTGATTTTTGGGCCAAAAATTATGCCGTCCCAAATCAAGTATCCAAAAGTGCTTCTAAGACATAAATTCAAGCCCGAATCTCATGGCGGACTTCGTTTTCCACTTTGACCTTATTTTCCCCGGCCCATCCCGGGAGGTTTTCCTGACTCCGCGGTCTGGAATTTTTTGATTTTTGGGCCAAATTTATGCCGTCCCAAATTAAGCATCCAGAAGTGCCTCTAAGCCTTCAATTCAACCCTGAATATCATGGCGGACTTCGTATTTCACTTTGACCTGATTGAGTCCGGCCCATCCTGGGAGTATTTCCTGACTCCGCGGTCAGGAATTTTTTGATTTTTGGGCCAAAAATTATCCTGTTCCAAATCAAGCATCCAGAAGTGCCTCCAAGCCTTAAATTCAACACCGAATCTCATGGCGGACTTCGTTTTTCACTTTGACCTGATTCGGTCCGGCCCATCCCGGGAGGTTTTCCTGACTCCGCGGTCAGGAATTTTTTGATTTTTGGGCCAAAAATTATCCCGTTCCAAATCAAGCAAACAAAAGTGCCTCTAAGCCTTAAATTCAACCCCGAATCTCATGGCGGACTTCGTTTTTCAATTTGACCTGATTCGGTCCAGCCCATCCAGGGAGGTTTTCCGGACTCCGCGGTCAGGAATTTTTTGATTTTTGGGCCAAAAATTATACCGTCCCAAATCAAGCATCCAAAAGTGCCTCCGGGACTTAAATTCAACCCCAAATCTCATGGCAGGATTCGTATTTCACTTTGACCTGAATCGGTCTGGCCCATCCTGGGAGGTTTTCCAAACTGCGCAGACAGGAATTTTTTGATTTTTGGGCCAAAAATTATGCCGTCCCAAATCAAGCATCCAAAAGTGCCTCTAAGCCTTAAATTCAACCCCGAATCTCATGGCAGACTTTGTTTTTCAATTTGATGTCATTCGGTCCGACCCATCCCGGGAGGTTTTCCTGACTCCGCGGTCAGGAATTTTTTGATTTTTGGGCCAAAACTTATGCCGTCCCAAAACAAGCAGCCAAAAGTGCCTCCAAGCCTTAAATTCAACCCCGAATCTCATGGCGGACTTCGTTTTTCAGTTTGACCTGATTGAGTCCGGCCCATCCCGGGAGGTTTTCCGGACTGCGCGGACAGGATTTTTTTGATTTTTGGGCCAAATATATGCCGTCCCAAATCAACCATCCAAAAGTGCCTCTAAGCCTTAAATTCAACCCCGAATCTCATGGCGGACTTCGTTTTTCAATTTGACCTGATTGAGTCCGGCCCATCCTGGGAGTTTTTCCTGACTCCCCGGTCAGGAATTTTTTGATTTTTGGGCCAAAAATTATGCCGTCCCAAATCAACCATCCAAAAGTGCCTGTAAGCCTTAAATTCAACCCCGAATCTCATGGCGGACTTTGTTTTTCACTTTGACCTGATTCGGTCCGGCCCATCCCGGGAGGTTTTCCTGACTCCGCGGTCAGGAATTTTTTGATTTTTGGGCCAAAACTTATGCCGTCCCAAAACAAGCAGCCAAAAGTGCCTCCAAGCCTTAAATTCAACCCCGAATCACAGGGCGGACTTCGTTTTTCAATATGACCAGATTCGGTCCGGCCCATCCCGGGAGGTTTTCCTGACTCCGCGGTCAGGAATTTTTTGATTTTTGAGCCAAAAATTATGCCGTCCCTAATCAAGCATCCAGAAGTGACTCTAAGCCTTAAATTCAACCCCGAATCTCATGGCGGACTTCGTATTTCACTTTGACCTGATTCAGTCTGTCCCATACCGGGAGGTTTTCCGGACTGCGCGGACTGGAATTTTTTTATTTTTTGGCCAAAAGTTATGCTGTCCCAAATCAAGCATCCAAAAGTGCCTCTAGGCCTTAAATTCAACCCCGAATCTCATGGCGGACTTCGTTTTCCACTTTGACCTTATTATACCCGGCCCATCCCGGGAGGTTTTCCTGACTCCGCGGTCAGGAATTTTTTGATTTTTGGGCCAAATTTATGCCGTCCCAAATTAAGCATCCAGAAGTGCCTCTAAGCCTTCAATTCAACCCTGAATATCATGGCGGACTTCGTTTTTCAATTTGACCTCATTGAGTTCGGCCCATCCTCGCAGTTTTTCCTGACTCCGCATTCAGGAATTTTTTTATTTTTGGGCCAAAAATTATGCCGTCCCAAATCAAGTATCCAAAAGTGCTTCTAAGACTTAAATTCAACCCCGAATCTCATGGAGGACTTCGTTTTTCACTTTGACCTGATTCGGTCCGGCCCATCCCGGGAGGTTTTCCTGACTCCGCGGTCAGGAATTTTTTGATTTTTGGGCCAAAAATTATGCCGTCCCAAATCAAGTATCCAAAAGTGCTTCTAAGACATAAATTCAACCCCGAATCTCATAGCGGAGTTCGTTTTCCACTTTGACCTTATTTTCCCCGGCCCATCCCGGGAGGTTTTCCTGACTCCGCGGTCTGGAATTTTTTGATTTTTGGGCCAAATTTATGCCGTCCCAAATTAAGCATCCAGAAGTGCCTCTAAGCCTTCAATTCAACCCTGAATATCATGGCGGACTTCGTATTTCACTTTGACCTGATTGAGTCCGGCCCATCCTGGGAGTATTTCCTGACTCCGCGGTCAGGAATTTTTTGATTTTTGGGCCAAAAATTATCCTGTTCCAAATCAAGCATCCAGAAGTGCCTCCAAGCCTTAAATTCAACACCGAATCTCATGGCAGACTTCGTTTTTCACTTTGACCTGATTCGGTCCGGCCCATCCCGGGAGGTTTTCCTGACTCCGCGGTCAGGAATTTTTTGATTTTTGGGCCAAAAATTATCCCGTTCCAAATCAAGCAACCAAAAGTGCCTCAAAGCCTTAAATTCAACCCCGAATCTCATGGCGGACTTCGTTTTTCAATTTGACCTGATTCGGTCCAGCCCATCCAGGGAGGTTTTCCGGACTCCGTGGTCAGGAATTTTTTGATTTTTGGGCCAAAAATTATACCGTCCCAAATCAAGCATCCAAAAGTGCCTCCGGGACTTAAATTCAACCCCGAATCTCATGGCAGGATTCGTATTTCACTTTGACCTGAATCGGTCTGGCCCATCCTGGGAGGTTTTCCAAACTGCGCAGACAGGAATTTTTTGATTTTTGGGCCAAAAATTATGCCGTCCCAAATCAAGCATCCAAAAGTGCCTCTAAGCCTTAAATTCAACCCCGAATGTCATGGCAGACTTTGTTTTTCAATTTGATGTCATTCGGTCCAACACATCCCGGGAGGTTTTCCTGACTCCGCGGTCAGGAATTTTTTGATTTTTGGGCCAAAACTTATGCCGTCCCAAAACAAGCAGCCAAAAGTGCCTCCAAGCCTTAAATTCAACCCCGAATCTCATGGCGGACTTCGTTTTTCAATTTGACCTGATTGAGTCCGGCCCATCCCGGGAGGTTTTCCGGACTGCGCGGACAGGAATTTTTTGATTTTTGGGCCAAATATATGCCGTCCCAAATCAACCATCCAAAAGTGCCTCTAAGCCTTAAATTCAACCCCGAATCTCATGGCGGACTTCGTTTTTCAATTTGACCTGATTGAGTCCGGCCCATCCTGGGAGTTTTTCCTGACTCCGCGGTCAGGAATTTTTTGATTTTTGGGCCAAAAATTATGCCGTCCCAAGTCAACCATCCAAAAGTGCCTCTAAGCCTTAAATTCAACCCCGAATCTCATGGCGGACTTTGTTTTTCACTTTGACCTAATTCGGTCCGGCCCATCCCGGGAGGTTTTCCTGACTCCGCGGTCAGGAATTTTTTTATTTTTTGGCCAAAAGTTATGCTGTCCCAAATCAAGCATCCAAAAGTGCCTCTAGGCCTTAAATTCAACCCCGAATCTCATGGCGGACTTCGTTTTTCACTTTGACCTGATTCGGTCCGGCCCATCCCGGGAGGTTTTCCGGATTGCGCGGACAGGAATTTTTTTATTTTTTGGCCAAAAGTTATGCTGTCCCAAATCAAGCATCCAAAAGTGACTTTAGGCCTTAAATTCAACCCCGAATCTCATGGCGGACTTCGTTTTCCACTTTGACCTTATTATACCCGGCCCATCCCGGGAGGTTTTCCTGACTCCGCGATCAGGAATTTTTTGATTTTTGGGCCAAATTTATGCCGTCCCAAATTAAGCATCCAGAAGTGCCTCTAAGCCTTCAATTCAACCCTGAATATCATGGCGGACTTCGTTTTTCAATTTGACCTGATTGAGTCCAGCCCATCCTGGGAGTTTTTCCTGACTCCGCATTCAGGAATTTTTTAATTTTTGGGCCAAAAATTATGCCGTCCCAAATCAAGCATCCAAAAGTGCCTCTAAGCCTTAAATTCAACCCCGAATCTCATGGCGGACTTCGTTTTTCAATTTGACCTGATTGAGTCCGGCCCATCCTGGGAGTTTTTCCTGACTCCGCGGTCAGGAATTTTTTGATTTTTGGGCCAAAAATTATGCCGTCCCAAATCAACCATCCAAAAGTGCCTCTAAGCCTTAAATTCAACCCCGAATCTCATGGCGGACTTTGTTTTTCAATTTGATCTCATTCGGTCCGGCCCATCCCGGGAGGTTTTCCAAAAGGAATTTCCAAAAGGAATTTTTTGATTTTTGGGCCAAAAATCAACCATCCAAAAGTGCCTCTAAGCCTTAAATTCAACCCCGAATCTCATGGCGGACTTTGTTTTTCAATTTGATCTCATTCGGTCCGGCCCATCCCGGGAGGTTTTCCAAAAGGAATTTCCAAAAGGAATTTTTTGATTTTTGGGCCAAAAATTATGCCGTCCCAAATCAAGTATCCAAAAGTGCTTCTAAGACTTATATTCAACCCCGAATCTCAGGGCGGACTTCGTCTTTCAATTTGACCTGATTGAGTCTGGCCCATCCCGGGAGGTTTTCCAAAAGGAATTTCCAAAAGGAATTTTTTGATTTTTGGGCCAAAAATTATGCCGTCCCAAATCAAGCATCCAAAAGTGCCTCTAAGCCTTAAATTCAACCCCGAATCTCATGGCAGACTTTGTGTTTCAATTTGATCTCATTCGGTCCGGCCCATCCCGGGAGGTTTTCCTGACTCCGCGGTCAGGAATTTTTTGATTTTTGGGCCAAAAATTATGCCGTCCCAAATCAACCATCCAAAAGTTCCTATAACATTTAAATTCAACCCCGAATCTCATGGCGGACTTCGTTTTCCACTTTGACCTTATTTTCCCCAGCCCATCCCGGGAGGTTTTCCTGACTCCGAGGTCAGGAATTTTTTGATTTTTGGGCCAAATTTATGCCGTCCCAAATTAAGCATCCAAAAGTGCTTCTAAGACGTAAATTCAACCCCGAATCTCAGGGCGGACTTCGTCTTTCAATTTGACCTGATTCGGTCCGGCCCATCCCGGGAGGTTTTCCTGACTCCGCGGACAGGAATTTTTTGATTTTTGGGCCAAATTTATGCCGTCCCAAATTAAGCATCCAGAAGTGCCTCTAAGCCTTCAATTCAACCCTGAATATCATGGCGGACTTCGTATTTCACTTTGACCTGATTCGGTCCGGCCCATCCCTGGAGGTTTTCCTGACTCCGCGGTCAGGAATTTTTTGATTTTTGGGCCAAAACTTATGCCGTCCCAAAACAAGCAGCCAAAAGTGCCTCCAAGCCTTAAATTCAACCCCGAATCTCAGGGCGGACTTCGTTTTTCAATATGACCAGATTCGGTCCGGCCCATCCCGGGAGGTTTTCCTGACTCCGCGGTCAGGAATTTTTTGATTTTTGGGCCAAAAATTATGCCGTCCCTAATCAAGCATCCAGAAGTGACTCTAAGCCTTAAATTCAACCCCGAATCTCATGGCGGACTTCGTATTTCACTTTGACCTGATTCAGTCTGTCCCATACCGGGAGGTTTTCCGGACTGCGCGGACAGGAATTTTTTTATTTTTTGGCCAAAAGTTATGCTGTCCCAAATCAAGCATCCAAAAGTGCCTCTAGGCCTTAAATTCAACCCCGAATCTCATGGCGGACTTCGTTTTTCACTTTGACCTGATTCGGTCCGGCCCATCCCGGGAGGTTTTCCGGACTGCGCGGACAGGAATTTTTTTATTTTTTGGCCAAAAGTTATGCTGTCCCAAATCAAGCATCCAAAAGTGACTTTAGGCCTTAAATTCAACCCCGAATCTCATGGCGGACTTCGTTTTCCACTTTGACCTTATTATCCCCGGCCCATCCCGGGAGGTTTTTCTGACTCCGCATTCAGGAATTTTTTAATTTTTGGGCCAAAAATTATGCCGTCCCAAAACAAGCAGCCAAAAGTGCCTCCAAGCCTTAAATTCAACCCCGAATCTCAGGGCGGACTTCGTTTTTCAATATGACCAGATTCGGTCCGGCCCATCCCGGGAGGTTTTCCTGACTCCGCGGTCAGGAATTTTTTGATTTTTGGGCCAAAAATTATGCCGTCCCTAATCAAGCATCCAGAAGTGCCTCTAAGCCTTAAATTCAACCCCTAATCTCATGGCGGACTTCGTATTTCACTTTGACCTGATTCAGTCTGTCCCATACCGGGAGGTTTTCCGGACTGCGCGGACAGGAATTTTTTTATTTTTTGGCCAAAAGTTATGCTGTCCCAAATCAAGCATCCAAAAGTGCCTCTAGGCCTTAAATTCAACCCCGAATCTCATGGCGGACTTCGTTTTTCACTTTGACCTGATTCGGTCCGGCCCATCCCGGGAGGTTTTCCGGACTCCGCGGTCAGGAATTTTTTGATTTTTGGGCCAAAACTTATGCCGTCCCAAAACAAGCAGCCAAAAGTGCCTCCAAGCCTTAAATTCAACCCCGAATCTCATGGCGGACTTCGTATTTCACTTTGACCTGATTCAGTCTGTCCCATACCGGGAGGTTTTCCGGACTGCGCGGACAGGAATTTTTTTATTTTTTGGCAAAAAGTTATGCTGTCCCAAATCAAGCATCCAAAAGTGACTCTAGGCCTTAAATTCAACCCCGAATCTCATGGCGGACTTCGTTTTCCACTTTGACCTTATTATACCCGGCCCATCCCGGGAGGTTTTCCTGACTCCGCGGTCAGGAATTTTTTGATTTTTGGGCCAAATTTATGCCGTCCCAAATTAAGCATCCAGAAGTGCCTCTAAGCCTTCAATTCAACCCTGAATATCATGGCGGACTTTGTTTTTCAATTTGACCTGATTCGGTCCGGCCCATCCTGGGATGTTTTCCTGACTCCGCGGTCAGGAATTTTTTGATTTTTGGGCCAAAAATTATGCCGTCCCAAATCAAGCATCCAAAGGTGCCTCTAAGCCTTAAATTCAACCCCGAATCTCATGGCAGACTTTGTTTTTCAATTTGATGTCATTCGGTCCGACCCATCCCGGGAGGTTTTCCTGACTCCGCGGTCAGGAATTTTTTGATTTTTGGGCCAAAACTTATGCCGTCCCAAAACAAGCAGCCAAAAGTGCCTCCAAGCCTTAAATTCAACCCCGAATCTCAGGGCGGACTTCGTTTTTCAATATGACCGGATTCGGTTCGGCCCATCCCGGGAGGTTTTCCTGACTCCGCGGTCAGGAATTTTTTGATTTTTGGGCCAAAAATTATGCCGTCCCTAATCAAGCATCCAAAAGTGCCTCCAGGCCTTAAATTCAACCCCGAATCTCATGTCGGACTTCGTATTTCACTTTGACCTGATTCGGTCCGGCCCATCCCGGGAGGTTTTCCTGACTCCGCGGTCAGGAATTTTTTGATTTTTGGGCCAAAACTTATGCCGTCCCAAAACAAGCAGCCAAAAGTGCCTCCAAGCCTTAAATTCAACCCCGAATCTCAGGGCGGACTTCGTTTTTCAATATGACCAGATTCGGTCCGGCCCATCCCGGGAGGTTTTCCTGACTCCGCGGTCAGGAATTTTTTGATTTTTGGGCCAAAAATTATGCCGTCCCTAATCAAGCATCCAGAAGTGACTCTAAGCCTTAAATTCAACCCCGAATCTCATGGCGGACTTCGTATTTCACTTTGACCTGATTCAGTCTGTCCCATACCGGGAGGTTTTCCGGACTGCGCGGACAGGAATTTTTTTATTTTTTGGCAAAAAGTTATGCTGTCCCAAATCAAGCATCCAAAAGTGACTCTAGGCCTTAAATTCAACCCCGAATCTCATGGCGGACTTCGTTTTCCACTTTGACCTTATTATACCCGGCCCATCCCGGGAGGTTTTCCTGACTCCGCGGTCAGGAATTTTTTGATTTTTGGGCCAAATTTATGCCGTCCCAAATTAAGCATCCAGAAGTGCCTCTAAGCCTTCAATTCAACCCTGAATATCATGGCGGACTTTGTTTTTCAATTTGACCTGATTCGGTCCGGCCCATCCTGGGATGTTTTCCTGACTCCGCGGTCAGGAATTTTTTGATTTTTGGGCCAAAAATTATGCCGTCCCAAATCAAGCATCCAAAAGTGCCTCCAGGCCTTAAATTCAACCCCGAATCTCATGTCGGACTTCGTATTTCACTTTGACCTGATTCGGTCTGGCCCATCCCGGGAGGTTTTCCGGACTGCGCGGACAGGAATTTTTTTATTTTTTGGCCAAAAGTTATGCTGTCCCAAATCAAGCATCCAAAAGTGCCTCCAGGCCTTAAATTCAACGCCGAATCTCATGGCGGACTTCGTTTTTCACTTTGACCTGATTCGGTCTGGCCCATCCCGGGAGGTTTTCCGGACTGCGCGGACAGGAATTTTTTGATTTTTGGGCCAAATATATGCCGTCCCAAATCAACCATCCAAAAGTTCCTATAACATTTAAATTCAAGCCCGAATCTCATGGCGGACTTCGTTTTCCACTTTGACCTGATTCGGTCTGGCCCATCCCGGGAGGTTTTCCTGACTCCGCGGTCAGGAAGTTTTTGATTTTTGGGCCAAATTTATGCCGTCCCAAATTAAGCATCCAGAAGTGCCTCTAAGCCTTCAATTCAACCCTGAATATCATGGCGGACTTCGTTTTTCAATTTGACCTCATTGAGTTCGGCCCATCCTGGGAGTATTTCCTGACTCCGCGGTCAGGAATTTTTTGATTTTTGGGCCAAAAATTATGCCGTCCCAAATCAAGTATCCAAAAGTGCTTCTAAGACATAAATTCAAGCCCGAATCTCATGGCGGACTTCGTTTTCCACTTTGACCTTATTTTCCCCGGCCCATCCCGGGAGGTTTTCCTGACTCCGCGGTCTGGAATTTTTTGATTTTTGGGCCAAATTTATGCCGTCCCAAATTAAGCATCCAGAAGTGCCTCTAAGCCTTCAATTCAACCCTGAATATCATGGCGGACTTCGTATTTCACTTTGACCTGATTGAGTCCGGCCCATCCTGGGAGTATTTCCTGACTCCGCGGTCAGGAATTTTTTGATTTTTGGGCCAAAAATTATCCTGTTCCAAATCAAGCATCCAGAAGTGCCTCCAAGCCTTAAATTCAACACCGAATCTCATGGCGGACTTCGTTTTTCACTTTGACCTGATTCGGTCCGGCCCATCCCGGGAGGTTTTCCTGACTCCGCGGTCAGGAATTTTTTGATTTTTGGGCCAAAAATTATCCCGTTCCAAATCAAGCAAACAAAAGTGCCTCTAAGCCTTAAATTCAACCCCGAATCTCATGGCGGACTTCGTTTTTCAATTTGACCTGATTCGGTCCAGCCCATCCAGGGAGGTTTTCCGGACTCCGCGGTCAGGAATTTTTTGATTTTTGGGCCAAAAATTATACCGTCCCAAATCAAGCATCCAAAAGTGCCTCCGGGACTTAAATTCAACCCCAAATCTCATGGCAGGATTCGTATTTCACTTTGACCTGAATCGGTCTGGCCCATCCTGGGAGGTTTTCCAAACTGCGCAGACAGGAATTTTTTGATTTTTGGGCCAAAAATTATGCCGTCCCAAATCAAGCATCCAAAAGTGCCTCTAAGCCTTAAATTCAACCCCGAATCTCATGGCAGACTTTGTTTTTCAATTTGATGTCATTCGGTCCGACCCATCCCGGGAGGTTTTCCTGACTCCGCGGTCAGGAATTTTTTGATTTTTGGGCCAAAACTTATGCCGTCCCAAAACAAGCAGCCAAAAGTGCCTCCAAGCCTTAAATTCAACCCCGAATCTCATGGCGGACTTCGTTTTTCAGTTTGACCTGATTGAGTCCGGCCCATCCCGGGAGGTTTTCCGGACTGCGCGGACAGGAATTTTTTGATTTTTGGGCCAAATATATGCCGTCCCAAATCAACCATCCAAAAGTGCCTCTAAGCCTTAAATTCAACCCCGAATCTCATGGCGGACTTCGTTTTTCAATTTGACCTGATTGAGTCCGGCCCATCCTGGGAGTTTTTCCTGACTCCCCGGTCAGGAATTTTTTGATTTTTGGGCCAAAAATTATGCCGTCCCAAATCAACCATCCAAAAGTGCCTGTAAGCCTTAAATTCAACCCCGAATCTCATGGCGGACTTTGTTTTTCACTTTGACCTGATTCGGTCCGGCCCATCCCGGGAGGTTTTCCTGACTCCGCGGTCAGGAATTTTTTGATTTTTGGGCCAAAACTTATGCCGTCCCAAAACAAGCAGCCAAAAGTGCCTCCAAGCCTTAAATTCAACCCCGAATCACAGGGCGGACTTCGTTTTTCAATATGACCAGATTCGGTCCGGCCCATCCCGGGAGGTTTTCCTGACTCCGCGGTCAGGAATTTTTTGATTTTTGAGCCAAAAATTATGCCGTCCCTAATCAAGCATCCAGAAGTGACTCTAAGCCTTAAATTCAACCCCGAATCTCATGGCGGACTTCGTATTTCACTTTGACCTGATTCAGTCTGTCCCATACCGGGAGGTTTTCCGGACTGCGCGGACTGGAATTTTTTTATTTTTTGGCCAAAAGTTATGCTGTCCCAAATCAAGCATCCAAAAGTGCCTCTAGGCCTTAAATTCAACCCCGAATCTCATGGCGGACTTCGTTTTCCACTTTGACCTTATTATACCCGGCCCATCCCGGGAGGTTTTCCTGACTCCGCGGTCAGGAATTTTTTGATTTTTGGGCCAAATTTATGCCGTCCCAAATTAAGCATCCAGAAGTGCCTCTAAGCCTTCAATTCAACCCTGAATATCATGGCGGACTTCGTTTTTCAATTTGACCTCATTGAGTTCGGCCCATCCTCGCAGTTTTTCCTGACTCCGCATTCAGGAATTTTTTTATTTTTGGGCCAAAAATTATGCCGTCCCAAATCAAGTATCCAAAAGTGCTTCTAAGACTTAAATTCAACCCCGAATCTCATGGAGGACTTCGTTTTTCACTTTGACCTGATTCGGTCCGGCCCATCCCGGGAGGTTTTCCTGACTCCGCGGTCAGGAATTTTTTGATTTTTGGGCCAAAAATTATGCCGTCCCAAATCAAGTATCCAAAAGTGCTTCTAAGACATAAATTCAACCCCGAATCTCATAGCGGAGTTCGTTTTCCACTTTGACCTTATTTTCCCCGGCCCATCCCGGGAGGTTTTCCTGACTCCGCGGTCTGGAATTTTTTGATTTTTGGGCCAAATTTATGCCGTCCCAAATTAAGCATCCAGAAGTGCCTCTAAGCCTTCAATTCAACCCTGAATATCATGGCGGACTTCGTATTTCACTTTGACCTGATTGAGTCCGGCCCATCCTGGGAGTATTTCCTGACTCCGCGGTCAGGAATTTTTTGATTTTTGGGCCAAAAATTATCCTGTTCCAAATCAAGCATCCAGAAGTGCCTCCAAGCCTTAAATTCAACACCGAATCTCATGGCAGACTTCGTTTTTCACTTTGACCTGATTCGGTCCGGCCCATCCCGGGAGGTTTTCCTGACTCCGCGGTCAGGAATTTTTTGATTTTTGGGCCAAAAATTATCCCGTTCCAAATCAAGCAACCAAAAGTGCCTCAAAGCCTTAAATTCAACCCCGAATCTCATGGCGGACTTCGTTTTTCAATTTGACCTGATTCGGTCCAGCCCATCCAGGGAGGTTTTCCGGACTCCGTGGTCAGGAATTTTTTGATTTTTGGGCCAAAAATTATACCGTCCCAAATCAAGCATCCAAAAGTGCCTCCGGGACTTAAATTCAACCCCGAATCTCATGGCAGGATTCGTATTTCACTTTGACCTGAATCGGTCTGGCCCATCCTGGGAGGTTTTCCAAACTGCGCAGACAGGAATTTTTTGATTTTTGGGCCAAAAATTATGCCGTCCCAAATCAAGCATCCAAAAGTGCCTCTAAGCCTTAAATTCAACCCCGAATGTCATGGCAGACTTTGTTTTTCAATTTGATGTCATTCGGTCCAACACATCCCGGGAGGTTTTCCTGACTCCGCGGTCAGGAATTTTTTGATTTTTGGGCCAAAACTTATGCCGTCCCAAAACAAGCAGCCAAAAGTGCCTCCAAGCCTTAAATTCAACCCCGAATCTCATGGCGGACTTCGTTTTTCAATTTGACCTGATTGAGTCCGGCCCATCCCGGGAGGTTTTCCGGACTGCGCGGACAGGAATTTTTTGATTTTTGGGCCAAATATATGCCGTCCCAAATCAACCATCCAAAAGTGCCTCTAAGCCTTAAATTCAACCCCGAATCTCATGGCGGACTTCGTTTTTCAATTTGACCTGATTGAGTCCGGCCCATCCTGGGAGTTTTTCCTGACTCCGCGGTCAGGAATTTTTTGATTTTTGGGCCAAAAATTATGCCGTCCCAAGTCAACCATCCAAAAGTGCCTCTAAGCCTTAAATTCAACCCCGAATCTCATGGCGGACTTTGTTTTTCACTTTGACCTAATTCGGTCCGGCCCATCCCGGGAGGTTTTCCTGACTCCGCGGTCAGGAATTTTTTTATTTTTTGGCCAAAAGTTATGCTGTCCCAAATCAAGCATCCAAAAGTGCCTCTAGGCCTTAAATTCAACCCCGAATCTCATGGCGGACTTCGTTTTTCACTTTGACCTGATTCGGTCCGGCCCATCCCGGGAGGTTTTCCGGATTGCGCGGACAGGAATTTTTTTATTTTTTGGCCAAAAGTTATGCTGTCCCAAATCAAGCATCCAAAAGTGACTTTAGGCCTTAAATTCAACCCCGAATCTCATGGCGGACTTCGTTTTCCACTTTGACCTTATTATACCCGGCCCATCCCGGGAGGTTTTCCTGACTCCGCGATCAGGAATTTTTTGATTTTTGGGCCAAATTTATGCCGTCCCAAATTAAGCATCCAGAAGTGCCTCTAAGCCTTCAATTCAACCCTGAATATCATGGCGGACTTCGTTTTTCAATTTGACCTGATTGAGTCCAGCCCATCCTGGGAGTTTTTCCTGACTCCGCATTCAGGAATTTTTTAATTTTTGGGCCAAAAATTATGCCGTCCCAAATCAAGCATCCAAAAGTGCCTCTAAGCCTTAAATTCAACCCCGAATCTCATGGCGGACTTCGTTTTTCAATTTGACCTGATTGAGTCCGGCCCATCCTGGGAGTTTTTCCTGACTCCGCGGTCAGGAATTTTTTGATTTTTGGGCCAAAAATTATGCCGTCCCAAATCAACCATCCAAAAGTGCCTCTAAGCCTTAAATTCAACCCCGAATCTCATGGCGGACTTTGTTTTTCAATTTGATCTCATTCGGTCCGGCCCATCCCGGGAGGTTTTCCAAAAGGAATTTCCAAAAGGAATTTTTTGATTTTTGGGCCAAAAATCAACCATCCAAAAGTGCCTCTAAGCCTTAAATTCAACCCCGAATCTCATGGCGGACTTTGTTTTTCAATTTGATCTCATTCGGTCCGGCCCATCCCGGGAGGTTTTCCAAAAGGAATTTCCAAAAGGAATTTTTTGATTTTTGGGCCAAAAATTATGCCGTCCCAAATCAAGTATCCAAAAGTGCTTCTAAGACTTATATTCAACCCCGAATCTCAGGGCGGACTTCGTCTTTCAATTTGACCTGATTGAGTCTGGCCCATCCCGGGAGGTTTTCCAAAAGGAATTTCCAAAAGGAATTTTTTGATTTTTGGGCCAAAAATTATGCCGTCCCAAATCAAGCATCCAAAAGTGCCTCTAAGCCTTAAATTCAACCCCGAATCTCATGGCAGACTTTGTGTTTCAATTTGATCTCATTCGGTCCGGCCCATCCCGGGAGGTTTTCCTGACTCCGCGGTCAGGAATTTTTTGATTTTTGGGCCAAAAATTATGCCGTCCCAAATCAACCATCCAAAAGTTCCTATAACATTTAAATTCAACCCCGAATCTCATGGCGGACTTCGTTTTCCACTTTGACCTTATTTTCCCCAGCCCATCCCGGGAGGTTTTCCTGACTCCGAGGTCAGGAATTTTTTGATTTTTGGGCCAAATTTATGCCGTCCCAAATTAAGCATCCAAAAGTGCTTCTAAGACGTAAATTCAACCCCGAATCTCAGGGCGGACTTCGTCTTTCAATTTGACCTGATTCGGTCCGGCCCATCCCGGGAGGTTTTCCTGACTCCGCGGACAGGAATTTTTTGATTTTTGGGCCAAATTTATGCCGTCCCAAATTAAGCATCCAGAAGTGCCTCTAAGCCTTCAATTCAACCCTGAATATCATGGCGGACTTCGTATTTCACTTTGACCTGATTCGGTCCGGCCCATCCCTGGAGGTTTTCCTGACTCCGCGGTCAGGAATTTTTTGATTTTTGGGCCAAAACTTATGCCGTCCCAAAACAAGCAGCCAAAAGTGCCTCCAAGCCTTAAATTCAACCCCGAATCTCAGGGCGGACTTCGTTTTTCAATATGACCAGATTCGGTCCGGCCCATCCCGGGAGGTTTTCCTGACTCCGCGGTCAGGAATTTTTTGATTTTTGGGCCAAAAATTATGCCGTCCCTAATCAAGCATCCAGAAGTGACTCTAAGCCTTAAATTCAACCCCGAATCTCATGGCGGACTTCGTATTTCACTTTGACCTGATTCAGTCTGTCCCATACCGGGAGGTTTTCCGGACTGCGCGGACAGGAATTTTTTTATTTTTTGGCCAAAAGTTATGCTGTCCCAAATCAAGCATCCAAAAGTGCCTCTAGGCCTTAAATTCAACCCCGAATCTCATGGCGGACTTCGTTTTTCACTTTGACCTGATTCGGTCCGGCCCATCCCGGGAGGTTTTCCGGACTGCGCGGACAGGAATTTTTTTATTTTTTGGCCAAAAGTTATGCTGTCCCAAATCAAGCATCCAAAAGTGACTTTAGGCCTTAAATTCAACCCCGAATCTCATGGCGGACTTCGTTTTCCACTTTGACCTTATTATCCCCGGCCCATCCCGGGAGGTTTTTCTGACTCCGCATTCAGGAATTTTTTAATTTTTGGGCCAAAAATTATGCCGTCCCAAAACAAGCAGCCAAAAGTGCCTCCAAGCCTTAAATTCAACCCCGAATCTCAGGGCGGACTTCGTTTTTCAATATGACCAGATTCGGTCCGGCCCATCCCGGGAGGTTTTCCTGACTCCGCGGTCAGGAATTTTTTGATTTTTGGGCCAAAAATTATGCCGTCCCTAATCAAGCATCCAGAAGTGCCTCTAAGCCTTAAATTCAACCCCTAATCTCATGGCGGACTTCGTATTTCACTTTGACCTGATTCAGTCTGTCCCATACCGGGAGGTTTTCCGGACTGCGCGGACAGGAATTTTTTTATTTTTTGGCCAAAAGTTATGCTGTCCCAAATCAAGCATCCAAAAGTGCCTCTAGGCCTTAAATTCAACCCCGAATCTCATGGCGGACTTCGTTTTTCACTTTGACCTGATTCGGTCCGGCCCATCCCGGGAGGTTTTCCGGACTGCGCGGACAGGAATTTTTTTATTTTTTGGCCAAAAGTTATGCTGTCCCAAATCAAGCATCCAAAAGTGACTTTAGGCCTTAAATTCAACCCCGAATCTCATGGCGGACTTCGTTTTCCACTTTGACCTTATTATACCCGGCCCATCCCGGGAGGTTTTCCTGACTCCGCATTCAGGAATTTTTTAATTTTTGGGCCAAAAATTATGCCGTCCCAAATCAAGCATCCAAAAGTGCCTCTAAGCCTTAAATTCAACCCCGAATCTCATGGCGGACTTCGTTTTTCAATTTGACCTGATTGAGTCCGGCCCATCCTGGGAGTTTTTCCTGACTCCGCGGTCAGGAATTTTTTGATTTTTGGGCCAAAAATTATGCCGTCCCAAATCAACCATCCAAAAGTGCCTCTAAGCCTTAAATTCAACCCCGAATCTCATGGCGGACTTTGTTTTTCAATTTGATCTCATTCGGTCCGGCCCATCCCGGGAGGTTTTCCAAAAGGAATTTCCAAAAGGAATTTTTTGATTTTTGGGCCAAAAATCAACCATCCAAAAGTGCCTCTAAGCCTTAAATTCAACCCCGAATCTCATGGCGGACTTTGTTTTTCAATTTGATCTCATTCGGTCCGGCCCATCCCGGGAGGTTTTCCAAAAGGAATTTCCAAAAGGAATTTTTTGATTTTTGGGCCAAAAATTATGCCGTCCCAAATCAAGTATCCAAAAGTGCTTCTAAGACTTATATTCAACCCCGAATCTCAGGGCGGACTTCGTCTTTCAATTTGACCTGATTGAGTCCGGCCCATCCCGGGAGGTTTTCCTGACTCCGCGGTCAGGAATTTTTTGATTTTTGGGCCAAAAATTATGCCGTCCCAAATCAACCATCCAAAAGTGCTTCTAAGACTTAAATTCAACCCCTAATCTCATAGCGGAGTTAGTTTTCCACTTTGACCTTATTTTCCCCGGCCCATCCCGGGAGGTTTTCCTGACTCCGCCGTCTGGAATTTTTTGATTTTTGGGCCAAATTTATGCCGTCCCAAATTAAGCATCCAGAAGTGCCTCTAAGCCTTCAATGCAACCCTGAATATCATGGCGGACTTCGTTTTTCAATTTGACCTGATTGAGTCCGGCCCATCCTGGGAGTTTTTCCTGACTCCGCGGTCAGGAATTTTTTGATTTTTGGGCCAAAAATTATGCCGTCCCAAATCAAGCATCCAGAAGTGCCTCTAAGCCTTCAATTCAACCCTGAATATCATGGCGGACTTCGTTTTTCAATTTGACCTGATTGAGTCCGGCCCATCCTGGGAGTTTTTCCTGACTCCGCGGTCAGGAATTTTTTGATTTTTGGGCCAAAAATTATGCCGTCCCAAATCAAGCATCCAAAAGTGCCTCTAAGCCTTAAATTCAACCCCGAATCTCATGGCAGACTTTGTGTTTCAATTTGATCTCATTTGGTCCGGCCCATCCCGGGAGGTTTTCCTGACTCCGCGGTCAGGAATTTTTTGATTTTTGGGCCAAAAATTATCCTGTTCCAAATCAAGCATCCAGAAGTGCCTCTAAGCCTTAAATTCAACCCCGAATCTCATGGCGGACTTCGTTTTTCACTTTGACCTGATTCGGTCCGGCCCATCCCGGGAGGTTTTCCTGACTCCGCTTTCAGGAATTTTTTGATTTTTGGGCCAAAACTTATGCCGTCCCAAAACAAGCAGCCAAAAGTGCCTCCAAGCCTTAAATTCAACCCCGAATCTCAGGGCGGACTTCGTTTTTCAATATGACCAGATTCGGTCCGGCCCATCCCGGGAGGTTTTCCTGACTCCGCGGTCAGGAATTTTTTGATTTTTGGGCCAAAAATTATGCCGTCCCTAATCAAGCATCCAGTAGTGATTCTAAGCCTTAAATTCAACCCCGAATCTCATGGCGGACTTCGTATTTCACTTTGACCTGATTCAGTCTGTCCCATACCGGGAGGTTTTCCGGACTGCGCGGACAGGAATTTTTTTATTTTTTGGCCAAAAGTTATGCTGTCCCAAATCAAGCATCCAAAAGTGCCTCTAGGCCTTAAATTCAACCCCGAATCTCATGGCGGACTTCGTTTTTCACTTTGACCTGATTCGGTCCGGCCCATCCCGGGAGGTTTTCCGGACTGCGCGGACAGGAATTTTTTTATTTTTTGTCCAAAAGTTATGCTGTCCCAAATCAAGCATCCAAAAGTGACTCTAGGCCTTAAATTCAACCCCGAATCTCATGGCGGACTTCGTTTTCCACTTTGACCTTATTATACCCGGCCCATCACGGGAGGTTTTCCTGACTTCGCGGTCAGGAATTTTTTGATTTTTGGGCCAAATTTATGCCGTCCCAAATTAAGCATCCAGAAGTGCCTCTAAGCCTTCAATTCAACCCTGAATATCATGGCGGACTTCGTTTTTCAATTTGACCTGATTGAGTCCGGCCCATCCTGCGAGGTTTTCCTGACTCCGCGGTCAGGAATTTTTTGATTTTTGGGCCAAAAATTATGCCGTCCCAAATCAACCATCCAAAAGTTCCTATAACATTTAAATTCAACCCCGAATCTCATGGCGGACTTCGTTTTCCACTTTGACCTTATTTTCCCCAGCCCATCCCGGGAGGTTTTCCTGACTCCGAGGTCAGGAATTTTTTGATTTTTGGGCCAAATTTATGCCGTCCCAAATTAAGCATCCAAAAGTGCTTCTAAGACGTAAATTCAACCCCGAATCTCAGGGCGGACTTCGTCTTTCAATTTGACCTGATTCGGTCCGGCCCATCCCGGGAGGTTTTCCTGACTCCGCGGACAGGAATTTTTTGATTTTTGGGCCAAATTTATGCCGTCCCAAATTAAGCATCCAGAAGTGCCTCTAAGCCTTCAATTCAACCCTGAATATCATGGTGGACTTTGTTTTTCATTTTGATCTCATTCGGTCCGGCCCATCCCAGGAGGTTTTCCTGACTCCGCGGTCAGGAATTTTTTGATTTTTGTGCCAAAAATTATGCCGTCCCAAATCAAGTATCTAAAAGTGCTTCTAAGACTTAAATTCAACCCCGAATCTTATGGCGGACTTCGTTTTCCACTTTGACCTTATTTTCCCGGGCCCATCCCGGGAGGTTTTCCTGACTCCGCGGTCAGGAATTTTTTGATTTTTGGGCCAAAAATTATGCCGTCCCAAATCAAGCATCCAAAAGTGCCTCAAAGCCTTAAATTCAACCCCGAATCTCAGGTCGGACTTCGTCTTTCAATTTGACCTGATTCGGTCCGGCCCATCCTGGGATGTTTTCCTGACTCCGCGGTCAGGAATTTTTTGATTTTTGGGCCAAAAATTATGCCGTCCCAAATCAAGCATCCAAAAGTGCCTCCAAGCCTTAAATTCAACCCCGAATCTCAGGGCGGACTTCGTTTTTCAATATGACCTCATTGTGTCCGGCCCATCCCGGGAGGTTTTCTTGACTCCGCGGTCAGGAATTTTTTGATTTTTGGGCCAAAAATTATACCGTCCCAAATCAAGCATCCAAAAGTGCCTCCGGGACTTAAATTCAACCCCGAATCTCATGGTGGACTTCGTATTTCACTTTGACATGATTCGGTCTGGCCCATCCTGGGAGGTTTTCCTGACTTCGCATTCCGGAATGTTTTGATTCGTGGGCCAAAAATTATGCCGTCCCAAATCAAGTATCCAAAAGTGCTTCTAAGACTTAAATTCAACCCTGAATCTCAGGGCGGACTTCGTTTTTTAATTTGACCTGATTCGGTCCGGCCCATCCCAGGAGGTTTTCCTGACTCCGCGGTCAGGAATTTTTTGATTTTTGGGCCAAAAATTATGCCGTCCCAAATCAACCATCCAAAAGTTCCTATAACATTTAAATTCAACCCCGAATCTCATGGCGGACTTCGTTTTCCACTTTGACCTTATTTTCCCCAGCCCATCCCGGGAGGTTTTCCTGACTCCGAGGTCAGGAATTTTTTGATTTTTGGGCCAAATTTATGCCGTCCCAAATTAAGCATCCAAAAGTGCTTCTAAGACGTAAATTCAACCCCGAATCTCAGGGCGGACTTCGTCTTTCAATTTGACCTGATTCGGTCCGGCCCATCCCGGGAGGTTTTCCTGACTCCGCGGACAGGAATTTTTTGATTTTTGGGCCAAATTTATGCCGTCCCAAATTAAGCATCCAGAAGTGCCTCTAAGCCTTCAATTCAACCCTGAATATCATGGTGGACTTTGTTTTTCATTTTGATCTCATTCGGTCCGGCCCATCCCAGGAGGTTTTCCTGACTCCGCGGTCAGGAATTTTTTGATTTTTGTGCCAAAAATTATGCCGTCCCAAATCAAGTATCTAAAAGTGCTTCTAAGACTTAAATTCAACCCCGAATCTTATGGCGGACTTCGTTTTCCACTTTGACCTTATTTTCCCGGGCCCATCCCGGGAGGTTTTCCTGACTCCGCGGTCAGGAATTTTTTGATTTTTGGGCCAAAAATTATGCCGTCCCAAATCAAGCATCCAAAAGTGCCTCAAAGCCTTAAATTCAACCCCGAATCTCAGGTCGGACTTCGTCTTTCAATTTGACCTGATTCGGTCCGGCCCATCCTGGGATGTTTTCCTGACTCCGCGGTCAGGAATTTTTTGATTTTTGGGCCAAAAATTATGCCGTCCCAAATCAAGCATCCAAAAGTGCCTCCAAGCCTTAAATTCAACCCCGAATCTCAGGGCGGACTTCGTTTTTCAATATGACCTCATTGTGTCCGGCCCATCCCGGGAGGTTTTCTTGACTCCGCGGTCAGGAATTTTTTGATTTTTGGGCCAAAAATTATACCGTCCCAAATCAAGCATCCAAAAGTGCCTCCGGGACTTAAATTCAACCCCGAATCTCATGGTGGACTTCGTATTTCACTTTGACATGATTCGGTCTGGCCCATCCTGGGAGGTTTTCCTGACTTCGCATTCCGGAATGTTTTGATTCGTGGGCCAAAAATTATGCCGTCCCAAATCAAGTATCCAAAAGTGCTTCTAAGACTTAAATTCAACCCTGAATCTCAGGGCGGACTTCGTCTTTTAATTTGACCTGATTCGGTCCGGCCCATCCCGGGAGGTATTCCTGACTCCGCGGTCAGGAATTTTTTGATTTTTGGGCCAAAACTTATGCCGTCCCAAAACAAGCAGCCAAAAGTGCCTCCAAGCCTTAAATTCAACCCCGAATCACAGGGCGGACTTTGTTTTTCAATTTGATGTCATTCGGTCCAACACATCCCGGGAGGTTTTCCTGACTCCGCGGTCAGGAATTTTTTGATTTTTGGGCCAAAACTTATGCCGTCCCAAAACAAGCAGCCAAAAGTGCCTCCAAGCCTTAAATTCAACCCCGAATCTCATGGCGGACTTCGTTTTTCAATTTGACCTGATTGAGTCCGGCCCATCCCGGGAGGTTTTCCGGACTGCGCGGACAGGAATTTTTTGATTTTTGGGCCAAATATATGCCGTCCCAAATCAACCATCCAAAAGTGCCTCTAAGCCTTAAATTCAACCCCGAATCTCATGGCGGACTTCGTTTTTCAATTTGACCTGATTGAGTCCGGCCCATCCTGGGAGTTTTTCCTGACTCCGCGGTCAGGAATTTTTTGATTTTTGGGCCAAAAATTATGCCGTCCCAAATCAACCATCCAAAAGTTCCTCTAACATTTAAATTCAACCCCAAATCTCATGGAGGACTTCGTTTTCCACTTTGACCTTATTTTCCCAGGCCCATCCCGGGAGGTTTTCCGGACTGCGCGGACAGGAATTTTTTGATTTTTGGGCCAAAAATTATGCCGTCCCAAATCAAGTATCCAAAAGTGCTTCTAAGACCTAAATTCAACCCCGAATCTCAGGGCGGACTTCGTTTTTCAATTTGACCTGATTGAGTCCGGCCCATCCTGGGAGTTTTTCCTGACTCCGCATTCAGGAATTTTTTTATTTTTGGGCCAAAAATTATGCCGTCCCAAATCAAGTATCCAAAAGTGCTTCTAAGACTTAAATTCAACCACGAATCTCATGGCGGACGTTTTTCACTTTGACCTGATTCGGTCCGGCCCATCCCGGGAGGTTTTCCTGACTCCGCGGTCAGGAATTTTTTGATTTTTGGGCGAAAAATTATGCTGTCCCAAATCAAGCATCCAAAAGTGCCTCTAAGCCTTAAATTCAACCCCGAATCTCAGGTCGGACTTCGTCTTTCAATTTGATGTCATTCGGTCCGGCCCATCCCGGGAGGTTTTCCGGACTGCGCGGACAGGAATTTTTTTATTTTTTGGCCAAAAGTTATGCTGTCCCAAATCAAGCATTCAAAAGTGCCTCTAGGCCTTAAATTCAACCCCGAATCTCATTGCGGACTTCGTTTTTCACTTTGACCTGATTCGGTCCGGCCCATCCCAGGAGGTTTTCCGGACTCCACGGACAGGAATTTTTTGATTTTTGGGCCAAAAATTATGCCGTCCCAAATCAAGCATCCAAAAGTGCCTCTAGGCCTTAAATTCAACCCCAAATCTCATGGCGGACTTCGTTAAAATATATTTTAATTGCATGGTTTTTGACAAGCATTTTAAAAAATATAGTGAAATATTTGTAGAGTATTTATGTTAAGGGTGATACTTATTTGGGTGAACAATACATCAACTCTGTGGTAAGTACATTTTAATGAAAATCAGAAAAAATATCAATCACCTTAACAGATCAGGCTTTTGTAGATTCCAAAAGTCTCAGGGCAGACTTCGTTTTTACATTGCAATTCTCTAGGGAAGCTGTTAGTCTTTACATTATAACTTGTATAAGATCTGAAGCAATTTCACAAAAATGGCAAAAATGCAGCCCCCACCGTAGCTGTTACAGAAGTTGTAGTTAATTTCATTTTAAAAAATCAACTTATGCTTTGTTTTAAAATTCTATTAATTGCTTTGACTCTAATTCTGTTATCTGTAAATGCCACTACTAGTTATGTAACTGAGTCCATAAAACCTGAGGCCCCTATATTTTGGCAGCAAAGAGATACCAAAAACTTTCATGTTTTTTTTCCTGTCTAGCATTTGTCTGGATTTTTGCAGCCCAGATCTGGTAACCCACAGTTATTCTTGCAAATTCCACGACTGCTCACATTGATCCAGAGGAAGAGTAAGACTGTTCCTGCAAGTACATTATCAGCTTGATATTTGCCAATACCACCAGAACATTTGTACCTATGCCTAGACTGTCATCTGTTTATAACTCTAGATTATGCTACATCACCATGTATAAAATGTTTCTCTTAAGTACATAACTAAATATTCCTTGGCCTAGCTTCAGTCTGAGTAATACTGTGTAAAAGAAGCCCATATTGAACCTGAATCAGATTGTGTTTATTCTGTTCCTATAGCACTTCTAGCTCTCTAACCCTCATTTTTTTATGCCACACATTATGCAAAATTGTCCATTAGTACCACAAACTTATTTATTATCTCATGTGAACCAATTTTGACTAGAACACAATCCACTTCAGCATGGAAGAGTTTTTCCTTATTGGAAGTGAAATAATAAAGTAAAAAGAGGTGAAAGACAGAATTGACAGATAATGATAATGACAAGACAGTTGGGTATAATTCATTTCATTCTTACACAGTTGAGCTGGTTATCACAAAGAGAAATGGTTGTCTCCATGATAAATTGTGTTAATTTTACGGATGAAATCCAGCTCAGCAGCTTCATAATGAATCTATGAAACTTTTTTGTGATAAACTTGCCACATGATAGTTGTTAGTGTAAAAATAGGGACTCTGATTTTGACTGTGTGCAAAAGGAGAAAAAAACCCAATTCCAAACATATAATATGAAAGCTTGCAAAGACATCTTTCAGTTCTTTATGCTTGAACAGAATGAATAGAGAGATGGGTTTTTAAAAGTAAGTATTCCCCTATTAAATTTTAATTGAATTAAACTTGGATGAAAACCTCTTTTCTAGCAAACTAATTTCTGATTTAATGAAACTGAAACTCCCAAATAGAAAAAGTAGTGTTGGATAATCTACTGTAAGTTGGTTGAAAGGCAGAATATTTCAAGGAGTAAAATAGTTTTGGGGATGAGAAAAATTAAAAGCTGCATTAGCCACAATGCCAGATTCAAAATCTTGTCTGAAAAAGAAAGCTTTTTATGTGTAAGAACGGACAAAAGCAGCACATGATATACGTGTGGCATACGAGATACACACAAGTTATGTGTAGGATACACAGAAATTTTATTTGGGCTGGGAAAAATAAAAAAATTAAAATAAACAAAAAAGTTTAAAATAAAATATTGAGCAATATTAAAGTGAACTGAATGTTATAATTGTTAAGGCAGATTTTTGCACCATATTTTATGTCAGTGGTAAGTCTGGCAAGTTCTGGGGGTCATACACAGCAGCAGCAGCAGCACGCCTCCTGGACCCCGCTAGATGGAATTCTCTTGTTGAGGGGGTCCGGAGCATGCCCTCCCTGCATGCACGGGTGGGGCGGGCCGACGTTATCGGGACGAGACGGTCCCTCAGGTATCCTGGCCCTATGCCATATAGGGCTTTAACACCTTGAATTGGACCTGGAAGCAAACTGGCAACCAATGCAGCTCGCGAAGCAGAGGTGTTACATGTGCCGATCTCCTGGCACCCATAACTGCTCACGCCGCCGCATTCTGTACCAGCTGAAGCTTCCGGGTAGCCCCATGTAGAGCGTGTTACAGTAGTCTATACGGGAGATGACAAGGGCATGAGTGACTGTTCGGAGGGCCTCCCAATCCAGGAAAGGGCGTAACTGGCACACAACTCGCAGCTGTGCAAAGGCCCTCCTGGCCACGACTGCCACCTGCTCTTCGAGCAGGAGTCGCAAGTCCAGGAGGACCCCCAGGTTCCGCACTGGGTCCGAGTGAGGTAGCGCAACCCCACCCAGAACCAAAGATGACAAAGTTTTGGTACGTCCAAATGTCTAAAAAAAAGTCCAATTTTAAACATAATAAAAGTTGTCCACTACAGAATATAGAAAAGACCATGGCCCTGGAATCTTCTGCAAAGGGGAAGAGAAAATCTAAGTTTTTAGCTCAGGAATCATACTCCAAACATTGGCTTTTCAGAACTGCTTTTTCTTGAACTGAGTTAATAACGAATAGCAGCCAGATTTGAGGAGGCTAAAGTCCCCATCAGATGGCATAATCATCATACTCTTCCTGTGGGCTAAAAGCAGCTGCTCGTAGTATATCCAAGGAATTTACTAAAATCAGGGTGCCAGTGAGATGTTTCCAACGTTTTGTAATAGGATTCATCTTATCAAGACCAATGTGCAGCTCTTGGGTAACATGGTAACTGTCTCCCATCTGATTACTCCATGTTAGCATGAAGTCATAGGCTGGTTTCCGCAGTGCCTGTCAGACAAGAAAACAACATTAACACAGACCACAAGGTCTGTTTACCACTAATTCTAGAAAGGTAAAGGTTCTCCCCGCACATTTGTGCAGTTGTGTCCGACTCTAGGGGGAGGTGCTCATCTCCGTTTGTTAGCCGAAGAGCCAGCGTTGTCCAAAGACGCTTCCACGGTCATGTGGCCGCATGACGTGCGCGGAACACTGATACCTATTAATCTACTTGCATTTGCATGCTTTCGAAATGCTAGGTTGGCAAGAGCTGGGGCGAGTGCGGGAGCTCACTCCGTCACGCAGGGCTAGGGATTCGAACCTCCAAACTTGCGATCTTCCGATCGACAAGCCTGGCGTCTTACCCACTGAGCCCCCACGCCCCCACAAGGACTGTTTACCACTAATTCTACATGGTGGTAAAAATCAGAAGGAATCAGGTAGCAATTCTTCAATTAACAAATGTTATTAAAAGGTGCTTTTTGTTGTTGTTCAGTCGTTTAGTCGTGTCCGACTCTTTGTGACCTCATGGACCATAGCATGCCAGGGCTTCCTGTCCTCCACTGTCTCCCGGAGTTTACTCAAATTCATGTTCATTACATCGGTGATGCTATCTAACCATCTCATCCTCTGCCTTTTTCTTCTCCTTTTGCCTTCAGTCTTTCCCAGCATCAGGGTCTTTCCCAGTGAGTCCTCTCTTCGCATTAGGTGGCCAAAGTATTTGAGCTTCAGCTTCAGCATCTGTCCTTCCAATGAGCAGCCAGGGTTGATTTCCTTTAGGATTGACTGGTTTGACCTCCTTGCAGTCCAAGGGACTCTCAAGAGTCTTCTCCAGCACCACAGTTCGAAAGCATCAATTCTTCGGCGCTCAGCCTTCCTTATGGTCCAACTCTCACAGCCATGCATTACTACTGGAAAAACCATAGCTTTAACTATACGGACCTTTGTCGGCAAGGTGATGTCTCTGCTTTTTAATATGCTGTCTAGGTTTGCCATAGCTTTCCTCCCAAGGAGCAAGCGTTTTTTAATTTCATGGCTGCAGTCACCGTCTGTGGTGATCTTGGAGCCCAAGAAAATAAAATCTGTCACTGCTTCCATTTCTTCCCCTTCTATTTGCCAGGAAGTGATGGGACCAGATGCCATGATCTGGGTTTTTTTAATGTTGAGTTTCAAGCCAGCTTTTGCACTCTCCTCTTTCACCCTCATCAAGAGGCTCTTTAGTTCCTCTTCACTTTCTGCCATTAGGGTGGTATCATCTGCATATCTGAGGTTGTTGATATTTCTCCCAGCAATCTTAACTCCGGCTTGTGATTCATCCAGCCCGGCATTTCTCATGATGTACTCTGCATATAAGTTAAATAAGCAGGGTGATAATATACAGCCTTGTCGTACTCCTTTCCCAATTTTGAACCAGTTGGTTGTTCCATGTCCGGTTCTAACTGTTGCTTCTTGACCCGCATACAGGTTTCTCAGGAGACAGGTAAGGTGGTCTGGTACTCCCATCTCTTTAAGACTTTGCCACAGTTTGTTGTGATCCACACAATCAAAGGCTTTAGCGTAGTCAATGAAGCAGAAGTAGATGTTTTTCTGGAACTCTCTTGCTTTTTCCATGATCCAGCGAATGTTGGCAACCTGATCTCTAGTTCCTCTGCCTCTTCGAAACCCAGCTTGCACTTCTGGTAGTTCTCGGTTCACATACTGCTGAAGCCTAGCTTGTAGGATTTTGAGCATAACCTTGCTAGCATGTGAAATGAGCGCAATTGTACGGTAGTTTGAACATTCTTTGGCATTGCCTTTCTTTGGAATTGGAACGTAAACTGACCTTTTCCAATCCTGTGGCCACTGTTGAGTTTTCCAAATTTGTTGGCATATTGAGTGCAGCACTTTAACAGCATCATCTTTTAGGATTTTAAATAGCTCAGCTGGGATACTGTCTTCTCCGCTAGCTTTGTTGTTAGTAATACTTCAAGGCCCACTTGACTTTACTCTCTAGGATGTCCGGCTCAAGGTCAGTGACCACACCATCGTATTTATCAGGGATATTAAGATCTTTCTTGTATAGTTCTTCTGTGTATTCTTGCCACCTCTTCTTAATCTCTTCTGCTTCTGTTAGGTCCCTGCCTTTTTTGTCCTTTATCATGCCCATCTTTGCACAAAACGTTCCCTTGATATCTCCGATTTTCTTGAAGAGATCTCTAGTCTTCCCCATTCTATTGTTTTCCTCAATTAAAAGGTGCTACCAGATTCCTATTTTTTTAACTCCATTCACTAACATGGCTCTCCTCCAACAATAATTTTATAGAAAGTCATTTTAAATATTTTATCTATTTTTAATGTGGGAGTATGCAAGTCTAAGTGGCATGGCCTAGTCTCAGGCTTCCTTTAGTGAAAATCAGGATTAAAAAATCTTAGAAATATGAAGAATTCCTAAGAATTTATTTGTATTAGGATGTTTCTTATAATACTTGCATTGGGAAAGAACAAAGGAATAATGAAAAAAAATGAATAGGAATAGGGTAGTGATTAACCTCTGCCCCCCTCCCTAACCTTTTCTCCTTAAGTAATTCTGTTTCCCCAATTTGCTCTCTGCTCCATGGGGAAATACATACTATATAGGTTTGCAGGCAGGAGCCAATCACACGGACTGGGGGTGGGGTTTGCAGGCGGGAGCCAATCGCGCAGACCAGGGGCGGGGTTTGCAGGCAGGAGCCAATCGCGTGGACCGGGGGGCGGGGACCCGTCTTTTTCATGAATACGGAATATTACATAAGACCCCGTCCCATTTTGCCATCCTGAAATATGGTCAGCCTAATACTATACCATACCTTACTGATCAAATAGTTAGCCAGGGATCTGGAGCAGTTATTTTAGAACTTGTGTTTTGGGTCTCACAGATTTTGAACATCAAGAGACAATTCAAGAGCAGGAAGTAGGGTGAAATCCCATCAGGTTTACTGTCCAAAAGTAGTATTTCAATTGAATATTTTTTTCAATCAAATTAAAAAAAAATCCCTGAAGACAATTTCAAATGTTTTTGTTTGGAATTGTGCCTAATGTAGACAATCTTTATGTACATCTTTCCTAAGATATATAAGGAAAGTAATGATGTAAATTAACTGAAAGCCCTTTTTAAAGTGGATTATTCTGCTTTGTCACATAACATTTTCTCAGGGCTAATTGTTTACTTCAATTTTTCCCAATACAAGCACTTTTTAAAGACACGATTACACCTGTGCCTACCCAATTTTCAATAGCAAACGTCTTTTCTGATATGTGTATTATTTACAAATACCTTCAAACAATGTGAGCACAGCAGTACCTCTCTGCTCTTCTTTGAAGCAGCTGACACCTTTTCCAGGGTTCTGCCTGAGCCTGAGGAAAAAATGCTACTTTAAGGGTCAACATGTTTACACCTTCAAGCAGCAAGATCTTTTTCTCAGTCTCTCACAAGGCAAGAGGCACTGAGCATGTACAAGGTCCAAGCACTCCTTCCAACTAGTTTTTCAAGCCCTATTATATGCAGTAGGAACAAAGGGGAACTGGAGAGTGAAAGCAGCATCTTTGCCTTGACCTCAGGCACCCCACCTGTCTTCAAGCTCCATTATAGTATCTTTGCATTTTTAAGCATATTTTCCATATTGAAAACTGTGTGTTAGTTAGTTAAGTGGATCTGACCGAATTAGTACTTGGATAGATCATCAGAAAATACTAGGTTAGACCAGTTGGTTTAAAAAACACATTGGTAGAAAGCAATACATATTGTTGCCCCAAAACCTACATTAATGTATTACTGAAATCATCAGGAGTCATGCTCAACTTAGCTTTTCAGTAGCTGTGCCACACTGCCAATTTATATTCATCTTGTTACCAACAGCAATTGTAAGATTTTTCATATGTATTTTACTTAGCCAGGTAACCCAACCTATCCTTATTCACTCAATTTTTTTCCTAAAGAGAAATCAAAAATACTGTGCTGCTTTCAACTTTATCAAGATGATTTCATATCCTATCCAGTTTGGGGCCATCTACAAATTTGTTAAGCATTCCATCTACCTCTTCATCCAAGTAATTAATGAAAATATTGAGTACCAGGCCCAGGATCAAACTGTATGGCACTCTACTTGATCCCTCACTTCAGTTTAATAAGCTTTGAGAAGTTTCAAGCCGGAGTCATGGCATTCAGCTTGCTAATCAGAACGTTTATTTCATTTAGCAAATTTATATAGCCACCCTCTCGCAAAACGTGTCTCTGGGTGGCGTCCAATACATAAAAGCAATAAAAACCATAAAGCAAACAGAAAACAGAAAAACCCAAGATAGCAAGAGAACAACCTTGCTGGCTCCCCATGGGACCCCCAGGGTTGATGGAAGAAACACGTTTTGAAGGCTTTCCGGAAGGCAAGCAGGGAATGGGCCAATCTCATCTGTGGGAATGATGTTCCACAGGGCGGGGGCCACAGCAGAAAAGGGCCTGGGTCCCGCCAGATGGAACTCCTTTGCAGATGGGACCAGCAGCATACCCCTCCTGCTCGACCTGATGGGACGGTTAGATGTAACCGGGGAGAGGCGATCCCTCAAATATTACAAGATTATTTTGTCAATGCTTTGCTAAAGTCAAGATATATCCTGCCCACCACATTGTCACTACATTACAAGTGATGCAGCCAGGTGATCCCCAGGCCAGTTGAAAAAAAGCACATTTTAAGGGATTTCTGGAAGGTCACAAGGGTTGGGGCTAACATCACCTTGGAGGGAGATGGCTGGGTGCCATGGCAGAAAAGGCTAGTCTCCTAGGTGCTGTCAAATGGAACTCCCTAGTCGACGAGACCTGCAACATACCTCTCCTGCTGGACCCAATGGGATGGGTAGACGTAATCGGGGAGAGGTGGTCCCTCAGATAACCTGGCCCCATGCCATGTAGGGCTTCTTTAAAGGTCAAAACCAGCACCTTGAATTGGACCCGGAAGCAAACTGGTAACCAATGCAGCTCACAGAGCAGAGGTATAACGTGTCCTCCACAGCCTCCAGGCATCGTTCAGTCCGTATGCACTATATTTAAATCCACTAAAAATGCAATGGGCTTTCAAAACCAGTATAGTATTGTGCGGACAACCAGTCAGTCTAGAACTACAGACCTTCTATTTCATTTGACAAAATGTGCCAACAGCCTTAATTGTACTGTATCATATGGTTCTGAAATGTTCACAGATTTGACTTTCTCTTAAAAGTTTTCAATAGCAGTCTTATCTGAAATAAGAGACGGCAGTCTTATCATCAAAGATTTAAGTAAATATTTTAATATTCAAAACATTTGACGGAAAGGTCACGAAAAAGATTTGACTCAGGACGAACAGATGACTGCTGTTAGGCCTTTGAAAATAAAGCAAAACTATAGACGTTATGTGATGGTATTTATTCTCATTGTAATAGCGTAAACCTTTTATCTGCTGTACAGTAGTGAAACGATACATATGGTCCACAATAGGAGTTCCAGTAACTTAACTCATGCTATGTGTGATTCTACCTCTTCTAAAGTTCAGCTATTTCTAAAATCCTTTTTTTTTGCCTTTTCAAGCACAGAGTGGCAATTTCCACCTTACCATCTGCATTATGCAAAATTCTCCAAAGATTCTGTAAGCATTTCAGTGCAAAACAGGCAGAGGGAAATGGCTCAGACTCTTGGGTTCTGCCTCCATTGCAAGATCTTATGGCTAGTGTTTTAGTAAAACTACTTAAAGAACATTTGCAATTTGTCTCATAAGATAATGACATTTCTCTCTTTCATAGTACGGCAGTTCAGGGCTGATTTATTACATCAGCTTTTACATTAACAGACACAAGGATAGGTTTTAGGGCAGAATTATCTACTACATTACCAAATACGTGTTCCCAAAAGTGATGGCTGTAGGTGCTTTTCTCTCTAACTGCACATCAGGCTATTTCCCCAGATCAGGATTTTTTTTTTTTTGCTGATTTGTGGAAAAAAGGTTAAAAACAGTATTTGTAGCAAAGTACTGGAGCAGGGGAATTAAGAAACCTATGATCATTAGTTCTTTCCTGCAAATACTCTCTATTAACTTTGCGAGATGAATTCAGGATAGAAAACTAGGTATCAAATGCCACTTCCTAGCTGAAGACTGATAAATGAGCTTTGTGTGGTTATGAAATAATTGCTGGGAAATGGTCTTTGTAACCATTCATGTAACAGGTCAATATTTCTTCCATATGGTCATGGCTGGTTAATATGTAAGAACAAACTTAAAAAGCTCTAAACCGATCCACCATCACTGTGTCGTAACAGATTAAGATTCTATCTTTGTCAGACAGAAACATGCGAACAACCAGGAACTGTCATTTAAAAAACAAACACCAGAAACACTGGCAATTTAGCACTTACTGAAGTGGCATTGTTTCACAAGCCTATATTGGAAGGATACGGAAAAACAGCATGTGACAAAGGCCAATTTTCTGCATACCATGTTGGCTGCTGCTGATAACTGTATGGATAAGCCGCTACGGAACTGAAGTACCCATGCACTGGATAGGCCTGTGCGATGTTAAAAGTTTGTGATTCTCTTACATCAAAGTGACTAATAGTCTGTGTGTGAAACCTACTGGAGTATGCACTATTTACCATACTTGCAGTTGCAGACACTGCAGGATTTAGTGGGTGTATTCCATAGGAATTTAATTCTTGGTAAGTCTGAGTTACTAAGTGGGAATTACTACCAGTATGATAGGAGTACCAAGAGTAGTAAGGATAGACAGTCCTGTAAATGTGCATAGAAGTTCCCTCAAAATATTCATTTTGACTAATAGCAGAGCACTCACCAGAATTTTGGATACTGTCACCGAAAGAAGGTTCAGAGTGGAAACTCTGCAGTTCCATGGACTTATTTAATTCTGTCATCATTGAAGATTCTGAATTATATGTGGGTGGGTAGTTGGGAATTTCAGATTTTTCGCCATTTCTACTACTGCCTGGGGATAAACTAATGCCTATGCTATATTCAGACTGTACATCTGAATCATTTTGAAGACCATCTGATTTTAATTCCCAATGTGCATTTTTTGTGGCCAGTAGGGAATTATTTTCACCTAATTCTTCCAATGAGCTATCAGGAGATCTCTGAACTGTCACTGGAGATACACACATGCATTTATTTACGTCACTATAGGATGAAAAATATTCATCGTGTTCCTTTGCATTCTGACTACTCTTTCTGCCCCCTTTGACATTTTTTAGATCTTGCAGATTTTGCTGACTCGCTGATGCATCTGCATTATTTAACCTGAGTTCTGAGGCATCTGTTGAAACATGACTACATTCATAGGGATAAGCAGCTTTCAACTGTGAAAATGTGACTGGTGTTCTCTCTCTCAAATTCCTAATGTTTCTATTCTGGGTATCTGGAGGAATTTTTAATTGTAGTTCTTCACCTTCTGAGGAATTATACTTTCCACTATTTCTGTAAAACAAAAATCAGATTAATTTCTATAATTTTTGAAGTAATTTTTATAACATCAAAAGGGTGGAATGTTAACATAACTTTCATCGTAAAACCAGCTTCTCAGTTCTCCTAATGTCTCAGGAGTGTTATGAAAAAAAAGATTCAAAACAACACATTAAAACAGTAGGGTTTTCTGGAGCCCATCTAAACTGATGTCCCTACATTTATATATACACATCCAGAATGAGGCATTAAAGTAGTGCAGATCAGGCCTATACAAATAGCCTTTTATTTTGACTATACTGTAAATACTAATGTCTAAGATTCATACATGTAAACATAATCAGCACAGACTTATTCCTCATTGTAAGTATGTATACATACATGAAATTCTATTCTGAGAGATCTTTCAATTATTACATCCAGATTTGCATCTCTCACATAAGAGAGCCAGTTTGGTCTAGTGGTTAAGGCTCCAGGCTAGAAACCAGGAGACAGAGAGTTCTAGTCCCGCCTTAGGCATGAAAGCCGGCTGGGTGACTTTGGGCCAGTCACTCTCTCTCAGCCCACAACGTCAGGCTCAGGTGACAAGATGGCTGGTTAATTCCTGTTGCAAGCAATGGATCAACATTCAGTTGATCTGAAAATCGGACCCAGCACCCACAGGAAAAAGGAAAAACAATTTTTTTTTCATCTCTCACATTGTGAAGATAACACCTGTATATCCTATGAAAAATGAAATTTGATGATAGACCCTAGGTCACTTAAGAAAATATTGGAAGAAAAATAGTAAAAACAATCTAAAGATTTGTCTAAAACAGTGCTTTCCAAACTGCCATTGGCGACACACCAATGGAGGCAGTGGTGGTGGCGCAGGGGCGCGCGCGGCGGCCTCGCTAAAACGCGGAAGTGCTGATGCCCTTGCCTCCTTCCTAGGGCTGACAGAGGGACTGGCCAAGGTCACCCAGCTGGCTTTGTGCCTAAGGTGGGATTAGAACTCCTGGTCTCCTTAACCACTCCACCAAATTGGCTCTCTTAAATAATAAATAAAAATTAGTAATAATAAATAATAGAATTAGTACACCGCAAATGCATCTTAGGCAGAGTTCACTATCTAATATTTAGTCCTATCCTTTTTCACAGGCTAATAATTCCCACACTTATTTGGAACTTTACAATTTGGCCTTAGTATTTATTAAAATAGTATATATTGCCTATCTGTACAGATGTACAAAGCAGCTGACAAGAACTCAGTTATTAAAATATAAATATATATATATTACAAGTAAAATACTAATCAGCAAAATTCAAAAAGAAAACAAGCAAATATAGAAACAAATCCCATTGTAAGGATTGCTTCTGAAGAATCCTCTGATGAGGAGATGTTGGTACCTCTTCAGGAGGACTCAAGGTAGATGGGAATCACAGTCACCTGTCAGGGAAAAAATTGAGCCAAACTCTTCTCCAAAAATGAGAATAGGAGTTAGAAGAACCCCACTCCCCCACCTCACAACTTTAGAGAGTGGATGCAACTTAGCCTCCAGGAGCAAAAATTACATTTTGAATTAGTGAATTGTGTGAACACATCCCTTGAACTGGTTTGTGGAAAAGGCTAGCAATCAATATATAATACTGATACACTATGATCAACACAGTAGGTCCCAGTCAATACCCAAGTTCTCTCATTCTGCATCCTGAACTTTCCAAATTCTCTACAACATAGCTTTCCAAACTGTGTGTCGTGAAGCTGTGGCATGGGGGCGCGCGCAGCGGTAACAGTGTGCATGGTGGTGGCGGCAGCGGCGCGCCATCAGCACTTCCGCATTTTAGCGAGGCCGCTGCTGCCGCCGCCCCCCTGCCGCCGCCGTTGGTGTGTCGCCAATGGCGGCACTTTGGAAAGCACTGCTCTACAATATGGAGCTCCATATGGAAAACACAACAGTAATCAAACTTCAGTGTGACCAGATTATTTGCACAGCGCCCCATTCTATCTCTTTTATGAAGACGTGCAATAGCCGAGGCTGCAAAATGCAGCACCACTGGCCTTAGCCACATTGTTCAACGATAACGCCAAGCAGAAACGCTGGCTCTTAGGGGAATAAACTCTGCATATAACATAATGCCTCAACAGACAGCAACCAGTGTTAGCTACACATTTTTAGGATTATGCTTCTATTTATTTATAAGCATCTTTCTAATACTTCACTGTTTCCAGGTAATGATTTAATTTGTCCATTACTTCTCTGGAAGCTCTTGAGAGGGAGAGATAAAGGATGATACAGATTGCTGATTCCACACTCCAAATCTGTGGCTACATTCCAGAGGTTTCATTTAGAATTGATAAAGGAGACAAAATAGAACCATGGAGGTCTTCAAAAAGCCAAACCATTGAGCATTAGTCAACAGTGTTTGGGACTTGTTTCTAATGGTAAAACACAACTTTTTAGTGCATATCGGTCAGGCATATCAGCATTGTGGTTGATGGCCGTGAACAGCATCAAGAAGTTAAGATAAACAAACAATAGGGATCCATTTTCCCCATAGTGTAAGCCATTATCAAGAGTACTGGATTATTTTAGTTCTAGAACTAGTTTTGAAACTAGATTGAAAAGGAATCATAAATACTGCAAAGTTTGCCATTAGCCCTCTGCTTAAACATGTTGCCCCAAAATAAAGCATAAAATAAAGCCCTACATGGCATGGGACCAGGATACCTAAGGGATCGTCTCATCCCCATCACTTCATCCCGTCCCACCCGGGCATACAGAGAGGGCATGCTACGGATCCCATCGGTTAAGGAGTTCCACCTGGCGGGGTCTCGGAAGCGTGCTTTCTCTGCTGTTGCCCCTGCCCTTTGGAACATTCTGCCCCCGGAGATCAGACAGTCCTCCTCACTCCTGGACTTCCGAAAAAGACTCAAAACCTGATTTTGTCAATATGCTTGGGGTCAGAAGGAGATTGGAGATACTTGGAGATGGCTAGCACCTTAGATTCGCTCTGAGGGGCCCTTTTTATAACTTAAGAATACTCTGCCTCTGGATTCTATTTTATTCATTCTATTTTAAATTATGGTTTATTACGTATGTTTTTATTAGAAATGTATATCAATGATTTTAATTCTGTTGTAAACCGCCCAGAGTCCCCCTTGGGGGAGTTGGGCAGTGATAAATCCAATAAATAAATAAATAAATAAAATAAATAAATATTTAAGGTTACACAATAATGATAAAGTTTGAAAAAATCCTAAATGGGAGTTTTTAAATAAAGGTCTACTTGCTGTATGTTTTAAATGGTGCAATGTCTTAAGACAGAAGGTCAGTAACCTCTCTCTGTTTTCTCCTCCAGCCATCTGGCATATATTTGTGAATCATCCACTTATGTTAGGAGCTTTACACTATAGGTAAGTTGGAATAAAAATCACTTAGAGGAACCAGGACCACGATGCCTAGTACAGTGCAATTTTCACTGGTGAAACTATATTCCTCAATCAAACTGAAAAGCTGGCAATTTTTATTCTCATGCAAAGGGGGGGGGGGGGAAGGAAGGGCTGCAGCAGAAAGAAAAATCTGCTGATGTGTTGTTGGACTTCAGTCCTATCCAAGTACATTCTTTGAATGGAAGTTTAAAAGTGAAATAATGAAAGATCTAAACAAATGCATTATATGATTATTTTTCTATTAAATCAATATTTTTACCTATACGTATACCTCATGTTTCTGCTGGTTTCTTTTTCATCTATCTTGGTAGTTGTCATCAATGAAGCAGCTACCTAAGAGGTTAAAAATAGCAATATAAACTGAATTAAGTATGGTATGCTTTTTTGTTTTCTTTACCAATGCTCTGCATACGCTTGTGTTACAAACTACATTTATACCTTTCGACACAATAATGCATCTTCACAGCAATTAACAAAGCCTTTAACATAAAAGCTGTAATAATTGGAGATATTGTGTGGTTAAGGAAATTTTGAATTGTATCATGAGCAGAGGGATGCATTGACACAAATTTGGTAGTAAAATAAATCATATATTCTAGGGTCTCTCCTTTGGGAAACATATTTAAGGGTTTGGAATTGACAGTAACAAATGCCTATACAGAATGTTGGCAGTACAAATTCTGGGGTCCAGACAATTTAGAAAGAAACTCTGTGCATATGCTGCATATTGGGTGCAAATGGAGCCAGCAAGAGATGCTGTAGTGGGAATGAATTATAGCGAGAAACCTACATAGCTGAAAATGAAGTGCCATTACAATGCTTTTCACTTCACGGATAATGCTGGGAGGCATTCTCAGTATGGTAATTGTTTCTTTTGCATCTTCTCTATGCCCAGAACGTAGCCTAAATCAGTTATTCAGGGCTAGATTTGTAGGTGAGACATCAGTTATGTCACAACACAGAAATCCAAATAACTTATTTCAAGGCCTCTGTAGAAGTGTTGAGAGAAAAAAAGAAGGAACAAAAAGTGTGTATCAACATTCTTCAACCTGGTTGAACTCCAAAACTGCTGTTCTGAAAATTATGGACATAGCTCGGTACATCTGGAGGGTATATCACAGACAACTAAGAAGGAATTTCCCAGAAATCTCAAGAAAGACCGTATTCTCAAGTTATGTAAGGCAAGGACTAAAGGATTTTAGGCATAGTGGGCAGAATTAGGGTCTACTAGTACAGTGTATGTGTTTAAATAGGTTGTTAAACAGAAATAAGGAATGATAACAAAAAACAATCCCACTCTTCATAAAGTGTACCTAGTATAAGAATAAAAAAAATCTTAAACATCTGAAATTTGCCCATCTCAGTTCTAGAGAATCAAAGCAAGGGGGAGAGAGGACTTTTGAGTGGATCTGGAGAAAAGGAAAAGCTGAGCTAAAAGGGTACACCAAGTTCATTTGGTTTTCTGCACCATCATCTGCACACAGACAGGTTCTTGGCTGAACCTAGTCTGGAACATCAAAAAGCTGAGAAATTTGGGAGGCATCAACCTTCCTCTTTCTAATGTATATTTATTTTATTTATTTTCTATCCCACCTTTATTATTTTTATAAATAACTCAAGTCAATAAAGGCGGGATAAAAATTAAATAAATACCTAATCTATATTTCCTATCCTTGTTTTATTTATTATTTATTTATTTTTTATCCCGCCTTTATTATTTTTATGTTTTATTATTTACTTTATTATTTTAGGGGCGTGGTGGCTCAGCGGGTAAGACGCCAGGCTTGTCGATCTGAAGATCGCAAGTTCGGAGGTTCGAATCCCTAGCCCCGTGTGATGGAGTGAGCTCCCGCACTAGCCCCAGCTCTTGCCAACCTAGCAATTCGAAAGCATGCAAATGCAAGTAGATTAATAGGTACCACTTCGGTGGGTATGTAACAGCGTTCCATGCGCGTCATGCCGGCCACATGACCACGGAAGCGTCTTCGGACAACGCTAGCTCTTCGGCTAACAAACGGAGATGAGCACCGGCCCCTAGAGTCGGACACGACTGCACAACTGTGCGGGGGGAACCTTTACCTTTTTACCTTTATTATTTTTATAAATAATTCAAGGCGGCAAACATACCTAATGCTCCTTCCTCCTGTTTTCCCCACAACAGCAACCCTGTGAGGTGGGTTGGGCTGAGTGTGTGTGACTGGCCCAAGGTCACCCAGCTGGCTTTCATGCCTAAGGCGGGACTAGAACTCACAGACTCCTGGTTTGCCACTGGCTCCTTTTTAGGGCTGAGAGTGACTGGCCCAAGGTCACCCAGCTGGCTTTCATGCCCAAGGTGGGACTAGAACTCACAGTATCCTGCTTTCTAGTCCGTTGCCTTAACCACTAGACCAAAGTACACTGAGCAAGAAAACAGCAAAGCCTTCTGCTTCCAGGAAGGAGAAACTGAAAAATATTCTCCAGGGAATAACTAGCAGAATTATATCCTTTCACCCTAAAAATACAAGGAATACCCATCTTAAGAGTGTCCTTGATCTCTTGTGGGAGGGATTTAAAGTTTGAAAGTGATTGCTTTCTGAAACACTGTGATTTCATTATTTTTCTTGATTCACTGGCTTCTGTTCCATTGCTATAACAATTCAAAGGATTAGGCATTAGCTGTAAAGTCAACAGTGATTTGGAATACTGTATGGATAATAGGACAACCTTTGCCTGCTTACTGTAATAATCAGAGACTTAGTTCAATACACTATTGGCCATGACATGATACTTTGGGGATCCCAGCTGTGGTTCACTTCAGTACAGCTAGAACTTCTATAGACAACTAGAACCTCTTGTTAAGTTTCATTATTTTGCTTATTGCTTTACCTGGATGCGGATTCTTAGTTCAGATTTGCTTACTTAATCTGTTTTTACTTATTGCAAATTATTTTAATTACGTCATGAGTTACATGGAAATCTCAGTATGGGACTAATGAGGCCACAACAGAAACTAATAACATTCTATCATTAATTACAGATCATTATTTCCTTCAGCAGCAAAGTTCACATTGCCTGAAATGATAAAAACAGACTTATATTTACTATTTGTACTAATCTTCGTGAAACTTGCTAGTTAGCAAAGCAGCTTACTGGCAAAATATACATGAATTATAAAGTGTCCTCAATATGCTGATAGCAACTCTCACTATGCTTTTTTAATAGAAAGAGCAGCATCACTGAAATAGCAGCAGGTGCAGAAAAGGGAACACTGAGTTCATAGAATCTAATTACAAGTGCTCAAGCATTCCAATAAAGCAGTTTGCAAGAGTCAAGGAACAAGGTCAGCAGGTTTTCCATAACAATCTCCTTTGATAGCTCACTGTCTTGAAGTCACAGGTACTGAACGGATAGGGCTGACTGAATCTTTTTCCACATAGGATGCAACTGCTACAGCGGTGTAGTTATGGCCCCACCCCTAATGACAAGCTGTTGCTCTGTCAATGCCAGAGGGACATCCTTTCCATATCTTTCTCTGCTATAAGGCAAGATTTAGAGCCCCGGAGAAGAAAGGTGAAAGGAAGTGCTGTGATGTGCATTCCAAAACATTCTGGGAATGGTTTATTTGAATTGGTATAAAACTAATCAAACAATGAATTAATTCTAGTCTAGGAGTACGCAGGTAGTTATTAAAGCAAAGTTTTGAAAGATTCAAAACATTCTACTTTTGCAAAATTAAATGAAAAATCATCTGGTGTTTTAAAATCAAATCCATATATGGAACTTTAAATTGTAATAAATAAATCCTATATTTTTCCTTTCAAAAGAGCCAGGGTTTTTTCACTTTGTTTATAAAATGTGTACACACACACACACACACACACACACACACAAATTGGGTGTTCAGGATTAGGGACAAAGTAGGGAATCCATTACTCTATGAGACCCCATCATGACCTTAACCCACCCCCGTTTAGGTCTTAAATAAGGGGAAATACAGTACATCCAAACTACATTTGAAAGCTGTCAAATAGAATAATGTGTAGGATAGAAAACTACAACCCAAAAAGTATAAACGATGTCATTACTCTTGAAAATGTGACATTTACATCATACATGACTAAGTGAATATATGAATCACCATTTAGAAAAAGTGTTGGATGGCCTTACCTTTTTCTTTTTGTTATCTGAGAGATCAATCTTTTCTTCTGATGAACAGGGCCTGTCTTCTAAAGCTACATTAAATGGCCTTTTGTGTAGAATTTGGGAAGCCTGAAGTGTTTGTTTACTGTGATCCAGCTGTGTTTCCATAAGTTGCCGTTTCAACTGACAAGCTTTTCTCCCGTTTTTAAGCATCTGATGCGTAACCACAGGAAGAGGTGATTTTCCCTGTTCAGAACAGATAAACTTCATGTGCTCGATGGTTTTCATCACCTTCATAATATGAGCCATTTTCCCTAAATCTTTCTTTTCAGCCAACATCAATTTCTCAAGAAGTGAAGAAAATTGGTTATAGTTACAGTCCAATTCAGAAACTGTACTTCCATAATTTAAACTTATAGCATATGGTGCTAAGTCAACACACATGGAGACGGGGGACGTGGATGTTCCTAATAGTTTTCTTGTTTCTGAAAGTTCTGCAAGCTCTCTTGTGAGAAGATGAAGTGCATATGAACAATTTAAGTTTTCTGCATAGTCATAAATAACATTCAACTCATCCTGAAGTTCAGAGATTGAAGACTCTACTGTTTTTAAAAGCTTATCTTTCCGATAAGACAGGGAAGCCATTTTTTCTTGGCATCGAAAAAGTTCAGGTAGAAGTGATAAATCAAACCATAATAAACTACGAAATCGTGGTTTATCTACTTGTTTTGCTATTGAGTTTTTAAGGAAAACAATAGTTTCATATATCATTGCCAATTCAGTATACACTTCAATGGCTTCTGGCTTCAGAATGACAGGATGTATTCCTCCATTCTTCGTGAAATCCAACACATTTTCTTGGGTTATCAGTATAGTTACATCCTCTTCCTGTAAAATCTGGAAATACTTTTTCAGCATTTCAATGTGCACTGTACATCTGCCCATGAGCTGTTGCAGTCTTTCAATATCTGCAGACTGTGCTTCATCCAAGATTTCACTTATACAACAACTATCTTGTTGTAAAGTTAGAGACTTTCCAATGAAACAATTTGTATTGTATTGTGAGCCTGCTTCTTCACAGTTATAAGAGTCTTCTGTACATTTCTCGGTATGTCCTCCAAAAGTTCTATTATTATTTCCACATCCAGAATCTTCTAACATATGCTCATAAATCTCATAGAGCTTAGCCACAGCAATTTCATTTATTTGGAGCACTTCTTTCCCATCTTTTGAATTGCTATTTAAAAATGTATTTCTTTCTTGCCAAACAAGATTTTTAGCAGCATCAAAAAATATATGCTCCAGACCAAATAGTGAAGTTTTAAGATTAAATGCTTCATTGGTACATGTCTTTACAAATTCAATTTTTTTACCAATAATCTCCATAATAATCCAGAGATGATTATCTTTTTCAGCACTCAAATTCATACCTGGAAGGCTTTTAGATATATTTATTAAATCCACTGTACTTTTTCTTGAATTTTCTAGGTCTTCAATAGAATCTCCAAAGTTAGCTCCACAAATAAAGGGCACCGATAAAAAAAAATCAGATAAATCGGAAATCTGTTTCATTACTGATTCACATTCCTCTATTTCTCGCCTTAATTTCAACAAGGAATAATAAGAATTATTGTCAGATATAATGTTCTCAAAAGCTTCCACTAACTGCTTATGGTGGATCTGTAATTCATTAAGGGCACTGTATTTTAATCTCCTCTGAAAAGCAGGATAGAAATTTGATTGCTGTTGATAACCTGAATGCCCACCAAATAGTTCACTATACAGTGAATCATCATACCAAAGCAAACTTCGAAAAGTTGGCTCACCTTTTAAGAATTTTTTCTTATTCTCAATGAACTCCATTGTTTCCATTACAATTTGCAGCTCAACTAGCGCTTCTATAGCACAAGGTTTTAATTTCGGACTAGCCTGCATATTTCTTTTAGTGCTCCCAAGTATTTCCCTAGAAATCAGAACATGCTCAAAAGAACAACCTTGCTTTCTTTCAAAAGCCCTAATGAACAAAGGAAGAACACTTTTGCAACATGAAATCTGTTCATGCAGTATATTCAGAGATGAAGTTTTATCTGCCTTTTGTAAGATCTCTGATATTTTAAAGTTGAAATCATGGGATTTTAGGCCAATTCCTACTTTTGAAAGTTTGATGTTATTGTGGAGATTGCTGCAGTGGTTAGAAGAGGTACTTGAAAAATAGCTTTCATTTTGCTTGGTCTCAGTGGCAGTGAAAAGTTGGCTTGATTCATCAGGTGTGATGTGATAATAGGCAGGAGGTAAACTAGTTGTTGCAGTAATGGTTTCAAGATCCTGTTCTGAAACTGCGGTTAATAGAGAATTAAAATGAAGCTGGTTACAGTTATCAGCACTGCCTGAGGAAGTCTGTCTGCACGTGGATTCCCCAAGTGTGACATGGTTTATTGGTTTCATGGTTTTTTTACTTAAAACTAGGTTATTTAATGACTTCACAGGAACGTCATGGATTATATCTAGTCTTTTAGCTGCAGAATCAGTCTTGGTTTCTGGTATTTCTGTTTCCTCTATATTTTCCTCTTCAAGTTTCTGTAATACACAGTGATGAGATGACTGACACAAGTTAGTATCTACCAAAGATGTAGGAGATGGCAGGTCACCACTAGATGATATTCTCTTAGTATTATTTCCTGGATGTTTCACTGATTTCCCCAATGGTTTACAATGCCTGTTCTCTGCAGTATATATTTCCTGTTCAGCTGCTTGACTAAATGTATTAAGGCAGTAGTGTTCCGATTTTAAATAATCCTTTTTATAATGAGAATCTACTTTTTGCTTCTGTCTACTGAAAGATCCTGCCGGGGTTTCAGAGCAATTTATACCTACATTTTTATTTGATGAACTGTTTGACTTTGTTTTTAAAGACAATGACCTGTTGCTATGCATTTCTGGAGTTAACTGAACCATAGAGGTTTTGGCATTAAGGTTATCTTCTGCTAAAGACCAATATGCCGATGAAACATGACACCTTCCAGCACTCAGAACCATGTTTTCCTCTTGTAACGCAGATATTCCCAGAGCTTCTTTGTCATTACTTGTTTTTTTCAGTGCAGTGAAATTGGGAAATGGCCCAGAAATTACATCTGACCTGAACACATTTACTTTTGCAGCAGATTCAAATGTGGGTTGAACTGGTGTAGCAATTGTAACAGTACTCATCTTTACATTAGACTCAAAAGTTTCATCACCATTTGTTTGGCTTCTTTGACAGACAGTTAATTCCTTTCTTTTCAAAGAAGAGTCAAATTGATTTCCATTTGTTTTGCTTCTACAGCTATTAGTGTCAGAACTCAAGGTCTGTTTGATGTTTTCCATGGCTGCAATTACAATCTCTTGATTTTTTTCTTGTGTATTTCTAAAAAAGCCTTCCACAGCAAACCTATTCTTGTTGCACATGATAGGCTCACCACTAACTGGCTCCAGGCTTTTAATATCTGTAGTATCTAAGCTGGCACTTTTTTCAGAGGCCGTTTTTGTTACTTGTTTATTTTTTGCACCATCACTGCTACAAGATGTATCTATATTGCAACCAGATGTATCCTGTAAGACTTCCTTTGCTTTCGATAATGTACCACCTGGAGTTTTTCTTCCAGCTTTTGTCACAGTTTTTAAACGCTGAACACTCTTCCGAGCTTTTCTTAGGTGAAGCATTGCACCAATAATTTTTTGAGATGGATGTTTGTTTTTGCATAGCAATGCTTCAGTGTTGTTAAGTGCATTCAAAATATTCTTAATATGTTTTTCGGACTGCTCAGTTTTTTTAAACTGTCCCTTGGATAATGAAGAAAACATCTGGGATGATGAGCGTATGTTGAATTCTTTCTTTTTGCGATACAGTTTGGAATTTTGCTGCCCCTTTGTGCATTTTTTCTTTTTTTTCCCTCGTGACCACTTAATATACTTTTTTCGTGCTGAATATTTAGTTGAACATTTTTCCATTTCAGTCTCTAATTTTGATTGAAATACATTGGTTACTGTAATTTGTAAATCAGGGCATGAAAATGTATTAAATAACTCAGTTCCTTCTTCCTCACCAGATTTCTCTCTGTATAAAGAATTACCTTCATTCTCTTTCAAAGTTGGACTTTCTGAAAAATTTATGTTCAAGCCAGGTTTTCCAAACAGATTATTCCAATCTAAACGTTCTTGTAAATAATGATAGCCATGCTCTTCACTAATATTTCCATGATTACACGGTGTAGGCTTATGCCACACTGAGAGACATTTCTTACACTCTTCTAGTGCATTTTCAATCTCACCAGAAATGTCTAAGCTGTGGATGTTTATGTAGTCACATTTTATTTCTAAATCTTGCCCAAATACTTCAGGAACCTGTCTACAAAACAAGTTCTTGTTCAACCCTTCAGAACTGGCATTTGAAGAAGTTGTATTTTCAGACGGTTTGTTGATTTTTGTATTCCCCATATTCCTCAAAGATATAGGAACCGATGTGAGTAACATTGTGCGGTTTACTTTCTCATGACCTGTCAAGTCGATACTTTTAGTAAGCAATGTTTGGTCTTGCAGTTCTTCAAACTTCTCTTTGCAACGTTCTCTGTTCATCAGCTCTGTTTCTGTTAATGAGCTTCTTTGAAAACTCAAGTTGAAAACAAAATCTGGGCTTTCTAAATCTAAAGTATCTGAATTTTCTGATATTTCTATACAATTGTTTATATTACCTACAGGTTTCTTCAAGTCCTTCTTGACAGGTTCTTGTTTTTTTCTTGATGGGTTTTCTGCTGCATTTTTAAATGCAGTTTCTGTTGCAGAGTTATACTTTTTGCCTTTTTTTCCACATGGAACCTCCTCCTCTAATTGGTTTACACATATTTCATTAAAACATGTATCTATGTTATTTGTTTCACAGTTTTTTTGTCCATCAGTAAATAACCCCAAGGAAATGCATGTTCTGCTATCCTCAAAATTATTTTTGTCCAACAATTCTGTCTTGGAAAGACATGTACTTTTTCCACTATGGTCTCTTATAACAGTGTCAGTTATACAGGTATCACAAGGATAATATCTGATGCTCTCTATATTGCTAATTCTTTTGGAAGATTTTTCTTTGATTTTGTTTATTGTATAATCTTTATCTGGGGATGTATTTGCTTTTTCAGATGATGAATATATCTGTTTATCTTTTTTATGGGTTTCAGCCATGTTGGAGTTTTTAGATTTCAGATTTAAACTTTTCACTGCTTGAACCTTATTTTGTTCAAAATTCTCTGATGTGATTTCATCTGAGGACGATTCATAGATATGGTTATTTTCAGAAACATACATTTTTTTAAAGTATGCAGGTTGAAAAATATTACCACAATGTTCTGCCTTTGATGAAGTACAACTGTTTGTAGCACCTTTGATGGAGTGCTCTATTTCAGAAGGAGAAATATCATCCTCTTGAAATTGGCTATCCATTTCTCCTCTATTATGCTTCTTGTCTTTGCTAGATGTTATATTTTCAGGACTTGGTTTGCATGTGCTCATACTGATGTCATCATGTGGTTTCATCAGTTTTTCATTTTGCTTCACCACATTCTGTTCTCTTCTTGTTAATCTTGGATCTTTAATCAGTCTTGAAGTAGTTACAGTACTTGAACCAGCTTCACAGTCAGAAGAATCTTCCGGATTTATTTTTAAACTATTTTTCTTACCATCTCCCACATGTTCACCTCCGATACCAGTGCTGGCTTCCACACCAGATTTACACTGAATATTTGTTTCCATTTGTGTTGAATCCCATCTTCTAGCTGGCTTGCATTTCTTTTTTTTACAATTAATTTTGTCTTCAGAATCATTCGAGTTCTGTACGCTTCTAGAAAAAGAAGAAACTTCGGCAGGTACATACATTTCTAATGGTTTTCTGAAATGTTCGTAGATGAGTTGACTTTTACCTATCCTTGTCACCCGTGTACAGTTTTCCAATGGGACGATTCTTCCTATTAATGAAAGAAACAGAGATATGATTTTTGAGGGTTATCTTATCAATGGGGGAAAAAGACATATTTGAACCAAAATACATAGTTAACTCTGACTCTTTGATATGTAGTGTGCTAATGCAGCCTCCGTAACCATTGACCAAGCTCTTACAATAGCTCAAAAGTCCAGGAATATTCTAACTGCTGAGCCAATAAAATTGTAGGAGGCAAACTTATATTATATTATAATATATTGTATATATTATATTAATATAATATAATAATATAATAATATAATATAATATAATATAATATAATATAATATAATATAATATAATATAATATATCTGCCTCACCACCTACTTTCAGTTTGACGGACAAATATACCAACAAATCAAAGGAACACCTATGGGATCACCACTCTCAGGACTCATAGCAGAGATTGTAATGCAACGTCTAGAAAGGAGAGCACTCCTATGCATACAACCTAAAGTATGGATCTGGTATGTAGATGACACCTTTGTCATAATAAAAAAGGAACAACTAAAGCAGAGCTTTCCAAACTGTGTGTCGCGACACAAAAGTGTGTTGCCACACACAGTGTGGTGTGTCGCCACACCACCCGGAAGCGGCGGTGCGCGCGTGCACGGCGGCGGCGGTGCGGTATCAGTGTTTCCGTGTTTTAGCGGAGGCTGCCACCGCCGCCGTGCACACCGCTGCACGCCCCCCGCGCTGCCACCGTGCACGCACGCTGCCGCACGCCCCCCCGTGCACGCGCCTGCCGCCGCCGTGCGCACGCCCCCCCGCGCCACCGCCGCTGGTGTGTCACCAGCGGCGGCACTTTGGAAAGCCCTGAACTAGAGGAAACACATGAAACCATCAACATCTTCAAAGGAATAAAATTCAAAAGGGAAGAAGAAAACAACAACACACTACCCTTCTTGGACATCCTCATCAGTAGAGGAAATGATGGAATTCTAGAAACACAAGTCTACCGGAAATCTACCCACACTAACCAAGTGCTCCACTACCAAAGCAATCATCATCATTGGCGATCACTCGTAGCCGAGTAAGATTGTCTTCCAAAGGTAAAATTTTAACGGTGAATCCGTAAGTGGCTATAAAGGCCAATTCTGGATCCGCACAACCTCCCGCAATGAGGGCATAGGTTTCCAGGTGGGAGACGGTCATGATGAGGGTTTGCCTGACGTGCCTTCCTTTTAGCTCTTTTCTCCTTTTCGCCCTGTACTCGTGCTTCTTCAAAGTCCATAGCGCCATTAATAAAGGATGACCTCCAATTGAAACGCTCATGAGTTAGGGCTTCCCAGTTCTCAATGCTGATATTACATTTTTTTAAATTAGCTTTCAAGAAGTTGGAGGTGGCGTTTGTAGAGGGTCCATGTTTCACAGGCGTACAGAAGGGTTGGTAGTACAATGGCTTTGTAAACAAGCATTTTGGTCTCCCTGCGAATGTCCCGATCCTCAAACACTCTACGCTTCATTCGGGAGAAAGCTACACTCGCAGAGCTCAGGCGATGCTGAATTTCAGCGTCGATGTCGGCTTTTGTAGATAGATGGCTGCCGAGATAAGAAAAGTGATCGACATTTTCTAGTGACACACCTTTAAGCTGGATTGATGGCGCTGCAGAGGGATTGGTTCGAACTTGCTGGTAAAGCACTTTGGTTTTTTTAATGTTAATCGAGAGGCCGAGCTTTTCATATGCTTCTGTAAAGATGTTTAGGATAGTTTGAAGATCTTCCTCGGAGTGTGCACAGACTACGTTATCATCAGCATATTGAAGTTCTATAACAGAAGTTGCAATTACCTTATTTTTTGCTTTCAGCCTACTAAGATTAAAAAGCTTTCCATCTGTTCGATATATAATTTCTACACCAGTAGGAAGTTTCTCTTCAACAAGGTGCAGATCATTTGCTCACTCGCTGGATCGTCACCTTGTTGTGGTGAGTGGGCTTGTGTGTTCCCACCAAAGCAATAACCCAACCTCACACAAGAGGAGCTGTGTAAGAACACTATTCAGACGAGCACAAACGCACTGCAGCAACCCAGAACACCAGAAAAAGGAAACAGACCACTTATATAGCATCTTCCAGCAAACTGGATACCCACGCAACTTTATCAAAAAGTGCCTGACCACTCAACCCACCACAGCAAAACCAACAGAAGCTATGAAAAGGATTACACTGCCATACATCAGAAACATCTCAGAAACTACTAATAGACTCTTACAACCACATGGCATCACCGTAGCACATAAACCAACCCAAACCCTTCAGAACATCGTAAGTAAACCAAAAGACCCAGTAGCCCAAGAAGAAAAAACAGGAGTTATCTACAACATACAGTGTAAGGACTGTAGCAGCCATTATGTAGGACAGACTGGCAGAAGACTAGCAGAACGCATCCACGAACACCAACTAGCAGTCAGAAGACACGATGAAAACTCCTTAATCTCACAACACATGGACAGACTTAACCATACTTTCAACTGGGAAACTGTGAGCATCTTAAACCAAGCCAATTCCAAAAATGCTAGAGAATTCCTGGAAGCTTGGCACTCAGACAAAGCAGCTATCAACAGACACATAGAGGTAAACAACATTTACACAACATTCATAAGAGACAACAGAAAAGCCAGAAGACCTCCTTGCCAGCAATCAACACCCAGATAGGCAAAGATTAACATCAAGATTAGCACCAGAGGAGCAATCAAACAACACAATAGACCCTAATCAAGGAACTATTAACTCAGTCAATCAACCAAGCAACAAACAACAGCCCAACCAGGAACTACCAAGGAGTGTACAACACTCCCACCAACACAGGCAGGACAAGCCAGGGTATATAAACAGAGAGCAAGTCCCACTCCCTTTTTGCACTGAAGATGTTGTCTAGCCTGGCAATGAAACGTCTGCAAGAAAACAACAAGGCTCAGAGAGCACCAAGGACTCCACAAACTTCTATTAATATACCTAAAGTTTCAGTAAACAGTTAATCTAAGGGGAAAATTCTCCACAAACTCAATTTGGCTTACAAACAATTTTATACAAATCAAAGGAGAGAACAAGTTATATTATCAAAAAGTGAAGATCGAGCAGTAAGATTTAAAAAAAATGAAATTTATTTTAGAAAGCATTTTTAAAAAGCCTCATCCTGAGTTGATAGTTCAGAATGGGATAGGAAAGGGGCAGTGTAGTTCTGAAGGCAGCAGTGAGAAGCCGGGTGGTGTGAGACTAGGCTGAAGCTGCCATAACATAAAGATGAAGCAGGCAGGTAAACAGAGAGGACAAAAGGCCAGGAATCTTGTCTACGGGATCCCTTTCAGGAGGTAAATAAGAAGGAAGCAAGTGTTAAGGAAAAATGTGTCACCTGAACCAGACAAAGGAAGTTGGGCCTGAGCACATGGGAACCCCCACCCCAATCTCATCAACAGCTACCAGGCTTGTAAATTAACAAGGCAAGAGTAGCTGCCAGTCTTGTGAATCAACAAAGCAAGGACTAATTGATGGCTGTTGTGGGGGCTGTGTGGCCGTGTTCTGGAAGTTGTGGTTCATAACGTTTCGCCAGCATCTTCAGAGGGCAGGAGCACAGACAGAAGCGAAATCTCTGTGCCCAGGTATTCGCGATTGAACTCCGGCCGTGAAAGCCTTTGACAATACAAGGACTAATTATTTCCCTGGCTGTTGACCAGGGCTGTGCGTCTTGTCTGCTCAAGCTGCACCTATCTGGAAAACCCAGGTAGAAAGCAAGGGGGGGCAGACAAGATCCTCCTGCCTCAACAGTCTGTAAATGTGTGAGTGATTGACCATAAGCCGAACCTGGGAGCAGCTTTCTGTAACAGTGGGGATGTGAGGATCTCAATGTAACACCTTTGCCAAAGCCATCCCTTGAGGACCAGTTCCTTTCATTCATGCGGCCTCTAGACTGCATTACTCCCTTTTCCTTGCTGGCTAGTCCAGGTTGTGCCATCCATCAGCATAAACGTAACAAGAGCCACCCACATACTTCAACTTTCCTCAGCCCCCAGCCAGAAGGTCCAATGGCAAGAAAAGCTGGATTTCAGTACCACCTGGCTGTCCAGTACCAAACTAGCAGCAACCTTTCCTGGATCAAGATGCCCTCCAAACAGTCACTCATGCCCTTGTCATCTCCCATATAGACTACTGCAATGCGCTCTACATGGGGCTACCCTTGAAGAGTATCCGGAAGCTTCAGCTGGTCCAGAATGCGGCCGCGTGGACAGTTATGGGTGCTGTAAGTTCGGCCCATGTAACACGTCTGCTGCGCAAGCTGCATTGGGTACCAGTTTGCTTCCGGGTCCAATTCAAGTTGTTGGTTATCACCTTTAAAGACCTACATGGCATGGGACCAGGTTACCTGAGGGACCGTCTCATCCCTGGAACATCGACCCGCCCCATTCGGTCATGCAGAGAGGGCATGCTAAGGATCCCATCGGCAAAAGAGTTCCACCTAGCGGGATCCATGAGGCGTGCCTTCTCTGCAGTAGCACCCACCCTTTGGAATATCTTGCCCCTGGAGCTGAGGCGAGTTTCTTCACTCCCGACCTTCCGGAAAGACTTGAAGACCTGGTTCTGCCACCTGGCTTGGGACGGGAATGCCAATAGTTCCGCTTGGGAGTGGCTGGCGCCATGAAACCCGCCTTATTATTAACATCTTTTTGTTTGGATTTTTATATGTAAATTATTGTTACTGTAATTTTATATTTTTAACTTACTGTTGTGAACCGCCCAGAGTTCCCAGGTATGGAGGAGATGGGCGGTGATACAAATTTAAACAATAAATAAATAAATAAATAAATAAACCTTTTCTTTTGAAAGAAAGCTTCAAGTATGATTGCAAAAAATACATGTTTAATACATTGACTGGATTTACACATCAGACTAAGCGGTGGTATCTGTGGGGGAAGGAACAAACAATTATGTATTGTTGGTACTTAACGCCTGATAAATTGTCAAAGATGTATAAGGGAATGTCAAATACTTTTGGAAATGTTCTCAAAATGAAGGTACTTTTTATCATCTCTGGTGGACTTGTAAGAAAGCTAGGACTTATTGGGGTCAGATGTGTACTTTAATTCAAAGGATTCTTAAAGTAAACATATAGTTGAAGCCAGCAGCTTTTCTTTTACGCTTGATGGATAAACAGTTTGAAAGGAAATTTGGGACTCTGTTTCTACACATGATAACAGCAGCAAGACTTTCATATGCGCAAAGGTGGAAGGACTTACAAATTCCTACAGTGGAAGAATGGATGGTGAAATTAATGGAGTTGGCAGAGATGGCAACATTGACTGCATTGATTAATGAAAATAATTTGTCTAACTTTGTTTCTACTTGGAAACCACTTTTGGACTTTTTGCTTGAAACTGAAAAACATGAAGTTTTAATCTTGGGATTTGACAATTATGATTACATAAGAATATAGAAATAATGTGTTTTATAGATAAAATAGAGTTAAGAGGTTAATGTATTTTTATGCTTCTATCTGTACTGAAGATAGTCAGAAGTCACTCTTTTTTCTATTTCTCTTTTTGTTTCTGCACTTTTAAGTTTGTTCTCTTTTCGTTCTTTCTTTCTTCAAGTTTTTTCTATTCTTTTATGTTTTACTTATATTCTGAAATTTAATAAAGTTTCTAATAAAAAACGAGTAGGGAGGCAGGAGAGTAGTAGAGAAGCAGACTGGGGCTGCAGCAAGTGAGAACAATTAGACAACGAGATGGACAGCAGAGATTTCAGGAAACCTATTGGTGACCTGTTTCACACACATTATGTAAAATCATAAATTGATTTGTTTGGTTTCGGAGTTGTAGCTTAAGACCCTACTGTTGTGGGGTTTATTTAATAAGCCATGGCTAAAGAAACCAGCAGGAGCAGGAGCGTGGTGGCTCAGCGGGTAAGACGCCAGGCTTGTCGACCGGAAGATCGCAAGTTCGGAGGTTCGAATCCCTAGCCCTGCGTGCGGAGTGAGCTCCCGCACTAGCTCCAGCTCTTGCCAACCTAGCAATTCGAAAGCATGCAAATGCAAGTAGATTAATAGGTACCACTTTGGTGGGTAGGTAACAGCATTCCGCACGTGTCATGTGGCCACATGACCGTGGAAGCGTCTTCGGACAACCTGGCTCTTCGGCTAACAAACGGAGATGAGCACCGGCCCCTAGAGTCGGACACGACTGCACAAATGTGCGGGGGGAACTTTTACCTTAAAGAAACCATAGTTGAGCTTGATATGTGAATCCAGCCTATGAGTAATGGAGGCATGAATAGAGCAGCAATCATAAATATGCTGCAAAAATCTAGATGACCAGTAGACAGCTACAAAAAGTTCGAATTGTATGTGTCTTTTTGCTTTCATCTCGTGCAGTGTTTTTCAAACTTGGCAACTTTAAGACGTGAGGACTTCAACTCCCAGAATTCCCCAGTCAGCATGAAGTCCACACATCTTAAATTTGCCAAGTTTGAAAAACACTGATGTAGTGCTTTTGCGTCCCAGATCTGGGAGTCCTTGATATGAAGTTAAATACAGAAGCCAAGAATGAGACGTAGCTTGAAACAATGGGCAGAAACAAGGGGGAATGCAATACAATTAATATAAAAGCACAAGAAAAAGAAAGCTTACCCATATGCTTAGGTAACCTTTTAAGTCTACACTTCAAAGATGTTACAAAGGAATCGGCCCCCCTCTTCTGATTAGCAGATTTTACATGTATTACAGCATACGGAAGACATTGCCTCGGCTTATCCACAGGTTTTGAAAGTTCATTATATTCATAAAAATATACCTGCAAATAGAAAATCGTAAGAACATAAATGTAAGTAGCTGGATAATTAAGTTTAAACTCACACAAAGACCAAAAAAAAAGTAACCAGATTGTGATCAAATATCAGCAAAATGACTGGTAAAACTTCTAATATGTTGCAGCACATCTCTCTTCTCATTAAAAAAAAATCATACAAACTAGGTCCAAAATAAAAGTACTGTTTTTGTGAAAAGATTCAAGTATCTAATGTGACAATTTGCATCACAGATGTCTTGTAATTTTAATATAAGATTATATGCTGATTTTCATTTAGGAAATGCAGGATAAAATGTCTGTGGGGGAAGTAAGTATTTAATACCATCTTAAAAGTAAAGCAGAATTAAAATCATGGCAAACTACACTAAGAGCAAGTTTATTAGAATATAATCAATTCCCAAGTGATTACCATTATTGTAGTAATTCTGATCTACATTCAGATGAGGATCTACATTCTCATCTAAAGAGTGTTGGCAGAGAGAATATGCTGGTTTGGCTCAATCCTATACTGTCCCATCACATATTTTTATACTGTACGAGACCTAAAAAAAAAGCTACACATCTCCTGGGAAGAGTGTGTTACTACATGCCCCTTAATTTTTCCTCCCAGCTTCTCCTACTATTTACAAGTCCAAAACTGAAATGTGCATTGCAGTATCACAGCACAAATCCCAGCCATTCATTTTATGGGATTTTGATGTTGGGTACAAGTACGTATATCACATGATTGTGTCATGACATCACCACTTCATCATCGGGAAATAAAATGTCAACTGTTGGAAAGAATAAAAAGGAAGCAGAGTTAACAGGTCAGTAGGGATGTGGAGCTGGGTGTGAATAAGGAACCCAAGTATCTGAAGGAAGAAGACAACTAGCAGTATATTCATCAATGTATTAGAGCAGGGGTGGGCAACGTCAGGCCCGTGGGCCGTATAAGGCCCGTGGGGCTCCCGCCTAAGGCCCGCGGGGCTCTCACCTAAGGCCCACGGGGCTCCTGCCTGCAAACCCCGCCCCTCCCACGCGATTGGCTCCCGCCCACAAACCCTGCCCCCCAGTGCTTGTGATTGGCTCCCGCTCGCAAACTCCGGCCCCTGGTCCGTGGAATTCCCAGAACCCCCCCCCCCGTCCCCTGTTATAAATATCCAAATGGCCCTTGGCAGAAAAAAGGTTCCCCACCCCTGTATTAGAGAAACAGTATGATTAGGATGTGAAGGCAGGAGATTAAAGAGAAAGCCAAAAAAAGAAAGGGGAACTTACTGAGGTTAGCAAAGCATAGGCATACTTTCCTTTCGGACTTGGGGTGGGAGGGGGAGATATAAAAAGCACACACTGAAAAAGTGGACAATTCAGGATAGTTCTTTAGGATGGATTGGTTTGATCCATGGCCTGAGTTTGGATAGTATCCTAAATCTGACAATCTGTTGGCTTGTCAATCTAGTTATTAAGTCAAAACCCAAACTGAATAAATGCCACCTGTGGTACAGCCTCTCTCGTTAATTCTGTGGGAAGGGCAGGGTTGGAGAACAAAAGCCATACAGAGGCAGTTTTATTGTATCTGTCCTGGCTAGTAAAATATATATTGTGGCTGTTAAGCTTGGACAAAATTGGGACATTTCCATACTAGCAATGGCTGAATGGTACCAAATTTAAAACAACAAAAATAACAACAACCCTCCATACTTTATGATAATCCCTCCTGCATTGAATCACAAGCCCCTTTCCTATTCTCATAAGATTTCCAATTTTCTAAATTTTAATCTCTTGCACAGTTACTGGAAATACCAGCCCTTGATTTTTCATGTGAAATGCTCATTTTTGTCCATCTTCTTTATAATGAAGTCAGAAATTGATGCCTTTTTCACCAGACAAATACTTTTCATTTGACTAGAATTTATCTATGGCTATATTCAAGCTTTGCTGTAGCTGCTAAGTACATTGTTTCTAAATTATTCACCCCCCTCAAAGTCCAATTATAAACTTAAAGAATTAAGTAACCGTGCTTCAAAAAAAATGCCAATATAGGACATCATGTTGTATCTTCTCACTAATAAAATCACTAAAGCTCTGCTTACCAAAGACCCAATAGCCTGATCCTCCAAGGAATCCTTAAGTGAAGGTTGAATTCTAGACATATGGCAATCGAAGTTTGGAGTTGGATCCAATACAACTTTCTTTTGGCCTTTAGGTGGTTGAACTTTTTTAACTTTTCCTAAGAGAACCTAGGCATACAAAGCAAACAAAACCTTTTCAGTGCCATATATATTTTCACTAGATTAATAGCAATACAGTTCAGCGGAACTTTTTTTGGTGCTGTGAACCTTAAAAAATAAAGTGCTTCATACTAACCTGTGGTAGTTTTAAATTATTCCCAGTTATGACTCTTATAACAAAGATGGGCATTCTGCAGGCTACATACAGTCTTCCATTTCTGAGATTCCCAAAACCTTTCTCTCATACTATTAAAAAGCAGTAGTAAACATGAAGATGGGGACTGTTTTAACATAGTAAGGATCAAAATATTACAATTTATATCTGAGCTCATTAAGGCGGCTCTCTCTGGGTACTTCAGATGGAAAAATGTGTGGATATCCCCTTAATTATATTGACTTTTTCTTCTTTTACTCTGCTTGTGCTTTCCCACCTATCCCTCCCATTTTGCTTCTTTCCCACATTCTGCCAAAAATCCAAGGATTTCAGGGGTAGGCCTGCCCTTCGTGCTGAACTCTGAGAAAGGGATAAGTGAGACACTGTGGTTCTAGTGGCACCACTACTCTGCCCTGATGATGGCAAATATAATTTAAAGCTTAAGCCTGAGTTTCAGAGACAACTGTAATTGGTTTGCCACCATTACTGCCACGGGTCAGTAGTGCAAATGAGCTCCAGAATATCTTTCCCAAGGGAAAAAAAAGGATGGGGAAAGTGATGTTGGAGTCATTTCTATAACAGATGACATTCTTAGATTGTTGGATTAGAGCTACCTATTTGCAAATTCTGTCTTAACAGGTATAAAGGAAGCTGCTGGCTTGCACTAATGGCTTTCCTAAACAAAGTGTGAATTTCAGACATATTCTCCCTCTTTTTCCCTGGATTCTTACGCTAATCACTTTGCCTAATGAGTTTTTTTTTAATTGAAATCTTCTAGCCATGCAGTTGGCCTAATGATAGTACAGACTCTGGTAAAGTGTTTTAGAAATAATCTTTGGAACAACCATGGACTTTTTGTTTCAATCAGTGGTGTCTTAAGGATTCTTAAGGTCAACATATAGTTGAAGCCAGCAGCTTTTCTTTTACGCTTGATGGATAAACAGTTCGAAAGGAAATTTGGGACTCTTTCTACACATGATAACAGCAGCAAGACTTTCATATACACCAGAACTTTCCAAACTTTTCATGTTGGTGACACACTTTTTAGACATGCATCATTTGGCGACACACTCTTACAACAGGGCACAAGGCAGGCACTAGGACCTGTGCGGAATCACAGCAGGTTTGGAGGCAGCCAGGCACAAGGCAGGCACTAGGACCTGCGCAGAATCACAGCAGGTTTGGAGGCAGCCAGGCACAAGGCAGGAACTAGGACCTATGCAGAATCCTGGCAGGGCTCAGAGGCAGCAGCAGCCACGACACACCCAGACACTGCAGCCGACACACTGACGTGTCTGACACACAGTTTGGAAAGCTATGATATACACAAAGAGTTGGCAGAGATGAAAAAATTCACTGCATTGATTAATGAAAATAATTTGTCTAACTTTGTTTCTACTTGGAAATCACTTTTGGACTTTTTGCTTGAAACTGAAAAACATGAAGTTTTAATCTTGGGATTTGACGATTAGGATTACGTAAGAATATAGAAATAATGTGTTTTATAGATAAAATAGAGTTAAGAGGTTAATGTATTTTTATGCTTCTATCTGTACTGAAGATAGTCGGAAGTCACTCTTTTTTCTATTTCTCTTTTTGTTTCTGCACTTTTAAGTTTGTTCTTTTTTCGTTCTTTCTTTTTTCAAGTTTTTTCTATTCTTATATGTTTTATTTATATTCTGAAATTTAATAAAGTTTCTTATAAAAAAAAGAGTGGAACCATGGACTTTTTGTTTCAATCAGTGGTGTCTGCACCAAACTACAGCGACACCAAAGTAACACACACTCACACACAGATTGACGTCATCACAATGTAACATCAGATGCAAGTAAATGAAAGCATTTGCCTGATGTCATCATGAATGTTTCATCATTTGCCTCCCTTTCCTCTCCCATGATTTCTACAGACATTTTAAAATATTGTGTACTTATACTTTTCCAGCTTTCAAATGCTTGTATAAATGCCCATTTTATACTCAAACTTCTATTTGAAGTTTTAAATCGGCTTGGAACAAATTCCTTCCATAGAATAAAGGATACTTTTGAATCCAAACTGATGATTCCCTGCATTACAGAGTAAAGAAACATCTCAAAAACTACTAATAGACTGTTACAACCACATGGCATCACTGTAGCACACAAACCAACCAAACCCTTCAGAACATCGTAAGTAAATCAAAAGACCTAGTAGCCCAAGAAGAAAAAACAGGAGTTATCTACAACATACAGTGTAAGGACTGTAACAGCCACTATGTAGGACAGACTGGCAGAAGACTAGCAGAACGCATCCACGAACACCAACTAGCAGTCAGAAGACACGATGAAAACTCCTTAATCTCACAACACATGGACAGACTTAACCATACTTTCAACTGGGAAACTGTGAGCATCTTAAACCAAGCCAAATCCAAAAATGCTAGGCAGAGCTTTCCAAACTGTGTGTCGGGACATGTTAGTGTGTCGGCTGCAGGGTCTGGGTGTGTCGTCGCTGCTGCTGCCTCCTGGCTTCCACAAAGGTTCTAGTGCCTGCCTTGTGCCTTGCTCCCTCCAAACCTGCTGCGATTCCGCGCAGGTCCTAGTGTCTGCCTTGTGCCCTGCTGTAAGAGTGTGTCATGAAATGATGCATGTCTAAAAAGTGTGTCACCAACATGAAAAGTTTGGAAAGCTCTGTGCTAGAGAATTCCTGGAAGCTTGGCACTCTGACAAAGCAGCCATCAACAGACACATAGAGGTAAACAACATTTACATACTATTCATAAGAGACAACAGAAAAGCCAGAAGACCAGAAGACCTCCTTGCCAGCAATCAACACCCAGATAGGCAAAGATTAACACCAAGATTAGCACCAGAGGAGCAATCAAACAACACAATAGACCCTAATCAAGGAACTATTAACTCAGTCAATCAACCAAGCAGCAAACAACAACCCAATCAAGGAACTACCAAGGAGAGTACAACACTCCCACCAACACAGGCAGGACAAGCCAGGGTATATAAACAGAGAGCAAGTCCCACTCCCCTTTTGCACTGAAGATGTTGCCTAGCCTGGCAATGAAACGTCTGCAAGAAAACAACAAGGCTCAGAGAGCACCAAGGACTCCACAGAGTAATTGCTTCAGGGGTTTTTTTAATATAAAGACTTACCCTGAAAATAATGATATTTTCTACTGGAACTGAATGTTTGGATGCATAATTCAAAGCAATATCAATATATCGGAACAAATAAACTCCAAGTTGAGGATTTCCTAGTTCTTTCATGATATTTAGTTCTCTTTTGGAATGACCAGTACATAGACCATTCTGACAAATTTGTAGCACTTCATCTCTAGAGGCAACTAAAAAGCTGGAGAGTTCTTTATCTTGCTTTCCTTCTTCACGTAACTTAGTCCTAAAAATAAAAAAAGATAATGCTTTCAAGGAGTGTTACACACTTTATGTAAATTAACTTAAAATGGTAGCAGTCAATTTCTTTGTTTCTTAGTAATATACTGTTGATCCCCCTTGTAAGAGAAATGTTTCTGGGCCTGTCCAAGTAGAACATCTCAGTATACATCAGTTATTACAATGGCTGAAGTAATAACCATTTACACATCTACATTTGTTATATTCTTGCTCCCATCAAATTATGGACTTCATACTGAATGCCAAGTCATTCCATAACTGAAGCTTTAGCCTGATACACTTCGTTTCTTCTGCATTCGTGGATTTACATTTAATACAAATTATACATTTCTATTTATTACAGTTATTTACATTTTGCATTAATCCCATAGGAATAGATACTATATTTAATCTTAGTGGAAAGGCCAAGAAGTGTTAGATCAAAGGTCACCAGCCATTTGGTATACTGTATAGTGAATAGATGTATAATTGACTAGGCCCTCTTGAATCTGTCCAGTCCAGTTTTCTAAGGACCTTATTAAGAATTCCCTATTGTGTATCCCTGCCAGGATAGGAATCCACAGAGCTTGCATCTGAATTCAGGTTTGCCATCAGAAATGTTCATTCGATATGTAGTTTTTTTTCTGGCAGCTCCCTAGCTTCCTTGACCTGACGGTATAATGTTTTTGTCCACATAGGAGGGAGGCATAAATTTGGACTTATAACTTATTAGTTCAACATCTGACCTTAGTTGGCCTTAATGAATGAATGAGGCTTAATTAATTAATTAATTCCTTAATGAAGCTGAGCGTCAGACCCTTGACAAGGCGCCCAGAAAAATCTAGGTATTTTACCCACTTTGTATGAGAAGGGTCTGTTTGGAAGACCTTTCTCCTATTCTAATTATTTAGCCAATATTCTATGCCCAGCTTATAAGAGGGCCCTCACACATGCTGGAGTCAATGTTTTACCTCTTCATGGCTAGGTGATTTAATAATATTCCAATGCAAAAGCATCTCTGTCCCTGTCAACTGAGGGAAATAGAATCAGTCCCCTATGTACTTTTGCATTGTTCCTTTTATATGGCTTGGTAGGTTCTCCTAATAATGCCCCTATTGATTAATAGCCACAATAGCTCCAAGTAGAAGAATACTCTCTAGCCAACAGATCACCTGAGATCTCCAGAAATATCAGAAATTCTATTCCATTGCTTTTCGACATTTAATAGTGTAATAAATCTGTTAAGCTTTTCCACAGATTTCTGGTTTTTTTAAAATGTATTCTTTGGCGTAGATTGTTTGGTTAACTGTAAACAATCCTTCTTTGGTCTCCAACTGGAAAACAACTAAATACTACTATATTCTGAATTTCAGGATAAAATGTCTTGCACGTTACAACAATCTACATTTATTAAACGTTATAATTAACAGGGATCCTTCCCTCAATGCCCCAGGGAGTAGGGACAGGAAAGTTAAAATAGGAATAGACACCAGATGTGGTACCTGTGTGTTTGGTCCAGAATCAGGGGTAGAAATGCATTGCCACCTACATGGCCTATTTAACCTACAGCCTAATTTTCTGTAGCTTCATCTTGGTTTCAAAGCAAGTGATCTCTAGCAAGAGTGATCTGCCCCTTCTCCAGCAACCTACTATGTAAGGAGGAAAAAAGAAAGAGAATAGATGGCTTCATCCTACTTTTTGTTTTGCCTTCTGCTTGCTCCAGCCCTACCCACCTCTGGCATAAAATATGCAATGAAAATTGAAAATACTTGCAGTCTAATACTGTTTTAGACAGCATACATAAACCATAGGTAAAGGTAAAGGTTCCCCCCGCACATTTGTGCAGTCGTGTCCAACTCTAGGGGCCGGTGCTCATCTCCGTTTCTTAGCCGAAGAGCCAGCGTTGTCCAAAGACGCTTCCACAGTCATGTGGCCGCATGACGCACACGGAACGCTGAAGTGGTACCTATTAATCTACATGCATTTGCATGCTTTCGAATTGCTAGGTTGGCAAGAGCTGGAGCAAGTGTAGGAGCTCACTCCGCACGCAGGGCTAGGGATTCGAACCTCCAAACTTGTGATCTTCCGATCGACAAGCCTGGCGTCCTACCCGCTGAGCCACCACGCCCCTTAAATAAACCATAACTTGTTATGTTTATTACTTTATTTGTTTGTTTGTTTGTTTATTTATTATTTGTTACTTAACATAAACCATAGCTTGTTGCTATATCTCAATTAGCAAATCACAGCTTGTGCAAAAATAAGGAGTAGCTGAGGCATTCAAGCCCACAGCTTGCAATACCGACTTAGGTAATATATGAATATGAATTTTCAAAGCAAACGGGAGGTTTAGAGTTTATTTATTCAATCAAATACATTTCTGTGCCTTTAGTGCAGAAAATTTCATACCTCTCACACAAACACACCGACGCACCCTGATAATGGAAGTAATACAAATAAAATGCAATAAAGCAATAAACGGATAAAGTTGATTTTATTGTTACCAGCCTATCTATAATCTTATAAATATAGGCAGCCAGAAATCTGCACAAACATTCTAGAGATTCAAGCCAATTTAACACTAAATTCTAGTCCAAAGTAGAAATTAGACTGCCTACCAAACACAAAGAACTTAATGTCTGATTTTACTCTGAAACTAGTGAAATGCAAGCAAAAATCCAGAATATTTTCCCCATGATAACTGTGTGGCTCCAATAGGGTCATACAGATTTAAAATTTTGAGATGTAATTATTTTTTTTAAGGAAAGTGAGAGATCCACAATGAGTTGTTGGAATGGAAAGAACTTGCATTATATATGGTTCAGGATTAAAGGAGGGGTCCAAGATAATAGGGAAATTATCTTAAGTAATGAGGGACAGTCTTGATGAATAGAAGCTGACTGAATCCTAGTGTATGGCTCGTGACTGGAAGAGGGATTAGTTAGCTAGGAAAGCAAAGCTAAATCCCAGAATCTCTGCTGAACTTGACTACATATTACATATTATACAGTATGTGCATATTTCTTCACAGAAACATACATAACAGACAGGTACACCAGGCTTAGACCAGGGGAGACACCAGTTCAAATCCTCACTCAAACAGGGGCTTTGGCCGATCACAATCTCAGATTGTTGTGAAAATGCATGAAGGAACATGCGTGCCACAATGAGCTTTCTTGAGCTCAAGTATGGGAGAAACGTCTATTCAGTAAAATAATTAATGATCTGAATTTTCATATAAGATTCACCTTTTTGCAATGAATTCTTCTTCCAAATCTTTATTATGAACCATCTCTATTTTATGAAATTGCCATAAAGATTCCAAATTGCACTGTATATCAAGACAATTTTCATTCAGACGTTGTTTAATCTCATTATAGTCCCTCTGATTAGCAGAGCACTCTGTTAAAAAATCTAAACACAAATAAAAGGAAACAAAAAAGTATAAAGAAATCAGTATTCTCACAATGGCAAATAATTGTACAAACATAATTTGGAAATTTCCCAGAAAAAGTACTTTCCTAGCAATAAATGTTAGGAGATGAAATAATTGGAGAAATATCTTTGTCATTTTCTTTAAAACACATAATCTTATATCAACTAGGGACATGCTGAAATGATTTCCTCATTATATTTTTGCCTTTAACACACATATACTTTCCATATTATACTATAATATGAGAAGATGCATTACAATTAAGAAACCCCCGGACTCAAGGCTGAAACTAGATTCTTCCCCTGCATTAAAAAAGCTGTAGCATACTGATCACCTTAAGCAGAGATTTGGGGCTTCTTTAAAGAATACACAAGAATGAAATAAATCTGCCACTTTCTACAACAGGCATGGACACTTACCCACAATTAATTCTTCAGATTCTTTTTGCAGGTGTAAACTAGTATTTTAGCCAAATTCAATCATATATAATAATGTAATGGTTTTCTTAATGGGACCACATGATCTCCAAACATAAATGTTCAACTATTCTGCTTTTCTGCTTCATATTTTCCCTTCTTTGATTGGGAGTATTTTCAAATTCTAGCTGTTTCTATTTTTTCTGTGCACAGAATGTTCCTTCTGTTTTATTCCTTAACTATGTTTTACCTTGTTCTTTGAATGGGCCTCTTTGCAATTAAAATAATAATTATTATTCTAATAATTATTCTAATATTATTCTATTATTAATAATAATTATTCTAATATTATTCTATTATTCTAATAATTATAATAATAATAATTCCTGAAGATCTGCAACACGGTCCAGCGGAGGTCTTGGCCGCAGCCTGGAATAAGGAAGCGGCCGAGGCCTTGGACAGGATCGCGCCTATGCGACCTCTCTTACCTCGTTCGACCCGTCACTCCCCGTGGTTCACGGAGGAGTTGAGGGTGTTGAAGAGGGTTAAGAGACGTCTGGAGCGCCGCTGGAGGAAGACGAAGACTGATTCTGACCGTACACAATCTAGAGCCGCTGTTAGGGCCTACCTTGTGGCAGTAAGAGCGGCGAAACGTGATTATTTCTCCGCTCTTATTGCGTCCGCAGAATGCCGTCCAACGGCCCTGTTTAAGATTACTAGATCTCTTTTGGGTCGGATGGATTTGGTGATCCATTTACAGGGCCGGTCGGAAGAGTTTGTTGAGCATCTGCAGGACAAAATCGCCCAGATTCATTCCAAGTTGGACTCCAAGCGTGAGATAAGATCTGGGGAGATGCCAGAGGAGCGTGCTTACCCTGTTATCTGGGAACAGTTTGACCCTGTTGGGCCTGATGAAGTAGACAGGATCCTCCGGATTGTAAACGCCACCACATGCCATCTAGACCCATGTCCCTCCTGGCTGGTTAAATCAGCCGGGGAGGTCACATGTGGTTGGGTCCAGGCGATGATTAATACATCTTTGGGGGAGGGGTGTTTCCGACGGTCTTTAAGAAGGCGTTGGTACACCCCCCCCTCAAGAGGCCTTCCCTGGACCCTACTGTTTTAAATAACTTTCATCCTGTCTCCCACCTTCCCTTTTTGGGAAAGGTGGTTGAGAAGGTGGTGGCGCTGCAACTCCAGAGGATTCTGGATGAAACGGATTATCTAGACCCCTTTCAGTCAGGTTTCAGGCCGGGATATGGGACAGAGACTGCATTGGTCGCGCTTTTGGATGATCTTTGGCGGGAGCGAGATGGAGGGAGTGCATCCATTCTCGCTCTCTTGGACCTCTCAGCGGCTTTTGATACCGTCGACCACGGTATCCTTTTGGGGCGGCTCAGGGAATTGGGGGTGAGCGGCGTGGTTTTACGCTGGTTCACCTCCTTTCTCCAGGACCGTTCCCAATCTGTGGTAATAGGAGAGGAGAGATCTGACCCTCGGCCCCTATTATGTGGGGTGCCACAGGGTTCGGTTCTCTCTCCTCTCCTATTTAACATCTATATGCAGCCGCTGGGCAAGATCATCCGTCACCATGGGATGAGGTATCACCAGTACGCTGATGATACCCAGTTGTACATCTCCATCCCGGGTGAAGTAAGTGTTGCAGTCGACACCCTTTCTCAGTGTCTGGAGGCTGTAGGGGCCTGGATGGGGCACAACAGGCTTCAGCTGAACCCTGGTAAGACGGAGTGGCTGTGGATTGATGGCCTCTCGATTTCCAGGAAGTTGTCATCTTTAACTCTGGATGGGGTGGCACTACCCCGTTCAGATTCAGTACGGAACTTGGGGGTCCTCCTGGACTCACGACTCCTGCTCGAGGAGCAGGTGGCAGTCGTGGCCAGGAGGGCCTTTGCACAGCTTCGGGTGGTGCGCCAGTTGCGCCCCTTCCTGGATCAGGAGGCCCTCCGAACAGTCACTCATGCCCTTGTCATCTCCCATATAGATTATTGCAACGCGCTCTACATGGGGCTACCCTTGAAGAGTATCCGGAAGCTTCAGCTGGTCCAGAATGTGGCTGCACGGATAGTTCTGGGTGCCAGGAGATCGGCACATATAACACCGCTACTCCGTGAGCTGCATTGGGTACCAGTTTGCTTCCGGATCCAATTCAAGGTGTTGGTTATCACCTTTAAAGCCCTACATGGCATGGGACCAGGGTATCTGAGGGACCGTCTTGTCCCGACCATATCCACCCGCCCCACCCGATCATGCAGGGAGGGCATGCTTCGGATCCCTTCATTAAAAGAATTCCATCTAGCGGGGTCCAGGAGGCGTGCCTTCTCTGCAATAGCACCCGCCCTGTGGGATAACTTGCCCCCTGAGGTGAGACTGGCACCCTCGCTCCTAGCCTTTAGGAAGTCCTTGAAGACCTGGCTCTGCCACCTTGCCTGGAGTGAAGGAAAGGATAGTTCCTCCTGGGGGTGGTTGGTTTAGTGGTTTCCTCCTTTTAAGAACAGACCATCTTCTGGATTTTTATTTTTTTATTTTTATAGTAGTTTTAAATGTTTAGGTTTTATCTTTTATATTCTGATTGTAAACCGCCCAGAGTCTGCCATGGCAGAGATGGGCGGGGATAAATTCAAATAATAAATAAATAAATAAATAAATAAATAAATTAATAATAATAACAACAACCCAGTCAAGACCACAATCATAGGCAACACCATGATCAGAGACTCCATTATTTGAATTAGGAACCTCCTAGTCTGGGCCCAAAATCTGACCAAAGAAAACAGTTGAAACAGCAGCTACATTAGTAGTAATACAAAACTTCTGGATGGGTATGTGTAGAGAGTAAGGAAGATGACCCTGATGGAAATTTGCAGGAACTGTTACTTGGGCAAAAGGAGCTGAAGCATTTTTTAAGCTGAGAGCAAGGAAATAACATTCAGAATGATTCAGGTAGATGCCTCCCTGATTCACTGATGTATAGGGGGGGGGAGAGGTACAGCACAATCAGACTTGCTAGATTCTGTTATTACAGCCAATCAATAAATGTGGTTTTAGCCTTCCTGTGGAGTTGATTTCATGATCTGGCCTATCTAGTGGGGCTGACAATATGCCTAGAATTTTTACCTGAAGAGCATTTTCCTCTTCGGTTCAAACATGCCCTGGCAATAACTCTTTTTTACCATCCTACCCATAAGGTTGCCTTTATCTTGTCTGCAGCCCATAAATGAGAGAGGCTGTTCTTAGCTGTCTCCACCCCCTCCCTTTATTAGGACACTATTCAAGGGAAGTTTCAAGGTTTACAAAATCTATAAGGCTTTGGCAACTTTTCCCTAAAAGGGAAGTCTTGGGAGTGGCAGCAACTGGAAATAAAGGGAATCGATCTAGGACAGGGAGTGGCAATGGGGACAGCAAATTTCACGCCATTATTATTTTGAGTAGAGAAATGGGCGGGGAGCAGTTCAACTCAATAGTGTGGATGAACCCTTGGATACCACTGTATTTGGCTTCCCTTCACCTTTTGGGTGAACAGAAGGAACTGCTTCCCCTGATCTTGCCAGTAACAAATCCAAGGAGAAACAAATAACTTCTGACTCCTTTGTTCCTTTTTGTCTCAACGCTCTAGGGATTTTTTTTTTAACTGAGAACTGAATTATTTGTCAACATCTGGCATATTCTTGAGCAAAGTATCTGAAATAACGTGTTTACTGTTATAGAGACCACGAAGCCCAACAGATATTATGCTGCAATTACTTCAGGTATATGTGAACTTATGTATTATAGGGCAACAGCTGGAGTACCAATAAGGGCTCCTAAGGGTCCAATCCGACTGCCCCTGGAATTCCTCCTGGTGTCCATGGGGTAGGGGGGCAAGAAAGTCAACACGTGTAAAAAAGACTGGGGGCTTCCATCACACAGTCGAGGCCTCCATCTTGATCTTCTGGATGACTCCTTGCTCTTGTCTGGAGGAATGATGCCTCCAATCTTAGAAACAGAAACTAACTACTAATTTCCCCTTCTTGCCTTCTCAACAGCATCTGAGAATGGCTCTTACTGAGATAAAAAAAATCTCCACCCTGGAGAGACTTGTAGCAGTCAAAATGATTAGAGATATGATATTCCCTGAACCCGACCGAACACAGGCTAGAGCCGCAGTTAAGGCCTACCATGTGGCGGTAAGAGCGGCGAAACGCCAGTATTTCTCCGCTCTTATTGCATCCGCAGAATGCCGCCCAGCGACCCTGTTCAGGATCACCCGATCCCTTTTGGGGAAAGGTGATTCAGAAAATCATCTGCAGGGGCGTGCTGAGGAGTTTTCCAGGCATCTGCAGGATAAAATCGCTCGGATTCGCTCTAAGTTAGACTCTAAGCGTGAAACATGGTCTGGGGAGATGTCTGAGGAGCGTTCTTACCCTGTTATCTGGGAACAGTTTGATCCTGTTGGACCCGAGGAAGTGGATAGGATAGGATCCTCTGGACTGTAAATGCCACCACATGTGAATTAGATCCATGTCCCTCCTGGCTGGTCCAATCAGCCCGGGAGGTGACGTGTGGCTGGGTCCAGTTGATGGTAAATGCATCCTTGCAGGAGGGAGTGTTTCCGGCGACCTTCAAGTTTTTTGGTTTGTTCTGGGCTGATAAACCTCATCTTCACACATAGAAAGCATAATATTATGCTTTAAGGAGGCGCTGGTACACCCCCTCCTCAAGAAACCATCGCTGGACCATTGTACTGGACAATTTTAGTCCAGTCTCCCACCTTCCCTTTATGGGGAAGGTGGTTGAGAAAGTTGTAGATCCAGAGGATTCTTGATGAAACGGATTATCTAGACCCCTTTCAGTCAGGTTTCAGGCCGGGATATGGAACGGAAACAGCATTGGTCGCACTTATGGATGATCTGTGGCGGGAGCGGGATGGAGGCAGTGCATCCATCCTGGCTCAACTTCACCTCTCAGTGGCTTTCGATACCATCAACCATGGTATCCTGTTGGGACGACTCAGAGAGTTGGGGGTGGGCAGCGTGGTTTTGCGCTGGTTCGCCTCCTTCCTCCAGGGCCGGTCCCAATCGGTGTTGATAGGGGAGGAGAGATCGGGTCCACGGCCCCTCCTTTGTGGGGTGTCACAGGGCTCAGTGCATTCTCCTCTCCTATTTAACATCTACATGAAACCACTGGGCGAGATAATCCGTCTCCACGGGATGAGGTATCATCAATATGCTGATGATACAAAGTTATACATCTCCATCCCGGGGGAAGTTAAGTGATGCTGTGACTATCCTCTCCAAGTGCCTGGGGGCTGTGGGGGTCTGGATGGGGAACAGGCTTCAGCTGAACCCTGGTAAGACGGAGTGGCTGTGGATCAATGGCCCCTCGGTGTCTAGGAATCTATCATCTTTAGTTCTGGATGGGGTTGCACTACCCCAGACAGACCCGGTGCGTAACTTGGGGGTCCTCTTGGACTCACGACTCCTGCTCGAAGAGCAGGTGGCAGTCATGGCCAGAAGGGCCTTTGCACAACTTCATGTTGTGCGCCAGTTATGCCCTTTCCTGGAGCGAGAGGCCCTTCGAACAGTCACTCATGCCCTGGTCATCTCCCAGATAGACTATTGTAATGCGCTCTACATGGGGCTACCCTTGAAGAGCATCCGGAAGCTTCAGCTGGTTCAGAATGCAGCCGCGTGGGCGATTTTAGGTGCCTCAAGATCAGCACATATCACACCTTTGCTCCGTGAGCTGCATTGGGTCCCAGTTTGCTTCCGGGTTCAATTCAAGGTGTTGGTTATCACCTTTAAAGCCCTACATGGCATGGGACCAGGTTACCTGAACGACCGCCTCATCCCCGTTCAATCAACCCGTCCCACCCGGTCCTGTAGAGAGGGCACGCTACGAACCCCGTCTGTAAGAGAGTTCCATCTGACGGGGTCTAGGAGGCGTGCCTTCTCTGCGGTAGCCCCCGCCCTCTGGAACACTCTACCTCCTGAAATAAGATCGGCCCCTCTCTCTCCTTGACTTTAGAAAAAATCTAAAAACCTGGTTTTATATATATATAACTCTCCTTGACTTTAGAAAAAATCTAAAAACCTGGTTTTATATATATATAACTCTCCTGGACTTTAGAAAAAATCTAAAAACCTGGTTTTATTTATATATATATATATATATATATATATATATATATATATATATATATTATATATATATAAAATAATATATATATATATATATATATATATATATATATATATTATATATATATAAAATAATATATATATATATATATATATATATATATATATATTACACAATTTGATCCAGAATGGTAGATTTTTATTTATTTTTATTTATTTATTTATATATATATATATATATATATATATATATATACACATACATACATACATACATACACACACACATACATACATACATACATACATACATTTTGTTTTTACTGATATTTATAGTTTTTATTGATTTTAAATTTTTGCTGTTAACCGCCCAGGGTCCCTCCTTGTGGGGGAGATGGGCGGGATACAAATGTGATAAGTAAGTAAGTAAGTAAGTAAGTAAGTGCCTCTTTCACACACAAATTATAGTGTTAAAATCTGTGCAGGGGCAAGAATAGCAAAATGATGATCTCTAACAATGACAGCCAGTTTGGTGTAGTGGTTAAGGTACCAGGCTAGAAACCAGGAGACCATGAGTTCAAGTCCCGTCTTAGGCATGAAGCCAGCTGGGTGGCCTTGGGCTAGTGCCTCTCTCTCAGCCCTAGGAAGGAGGCAATGGCAAACCACTTCTGAAATATTGCCAAGAAAACTGCAGGGACTTATCCAGGCAGTCACCAGGAGTCAATACTGACTCAAAGGCACGAAAAAAAAAAAAACCTATACCCCACACCTTCCTTGAGCCAAGGAAATCAATTCTTGGTGACTACAGGGGCATGTTTGTTTTGGTCTCTTTCTGATTGTAGAGAAATGATTTACCATTACCTTTTTCTGGTAATGAAAAAAAACAATGAGATTTTTCAATCTCACCCTACAGTTCTGCCATTTCCCAGTGGTTCTCCTTCAAAATACAAACCAGATATGAGTCTTATCTTTTTTTAGAACAGCCAAGATCAGCTAAGTGCTGCCCCCTGCTGTGGATTCAAGTCTTCAATGTCTCTTCATTTACTGGGATATGAAAACAGAACAAGTGACAATTTATTATTTTATTTTATTGATTGATGGATTGATCTGATTTGTATCCCTTCATTTTAGTTAACTCAAGGCGGCATATACACTTAATGCTGCCACCTCCTGTTTTCCCCACAACCACCACTCTGTGAGGTGGGTTGGGCTAAGAGAGGGACGGACCCAAAGCCACCCAGCCGGCTTCAATGCCCAGAGGAGGACTAAACTGTTTCCCAGTTTCTAGCCCAGCGCCTTAGCCAAATCAGCTTTCTTACATTCAATGTAAGGATAAAATGTGCAGAAGCTTACAACAGAAAGCCTGCTGAAAAAATATTTTGAAAATGCTTAGAATTTTAAGCAATGAAAAGCAGGTGTCTTTGAGGGGGAAAATCCAGATTTTTATCATTTTTTTTAAATTGCTATTCTAAGCAGCCTCAAGCTAGCTTAAAGGAGTGGAGAGAACCATTGAGTACAAGAGGCCTATGATTTCATTCCATTTTTGCAGGTTTTTCAGAGGCTGCACAGTCACTGCTCAAAGACAGTTTAATTGGATTTCCTGCACACTGGAGAGGGTTGGACTAGATGACATTTGTGTACCCTTCCAACTCCACAATTCTGTGATTCTAGGCTAAAGGACTAGACCAGTGTTTCTCAAACCTGGCAACTTTAAGATGTGTGGACTTCAACTCCCAGAATTCCCCAGCCAGTATGACTGTCTGGGGAATTCTGGGAGTTGAAGTCCACACATCTTAAAGTTGCCAAGTTTGAGAAACACTGGAGTAGACGGTGAACTCAGTAGTAAAAAAATGAATACAACTGAAAGTATACATTGAGTAAAGTCAGTCCTAGGTCTACAAAATACAGGTAGTCCTCGTTTAGCGACTGCAATTGGGACTGACAACTTGGTCATTAAGTGAAGCGGTCGCTAAGTGAAAATCACGTGACCATAACTGTGCTTATGATTTTACTTCAGCTTTCCTTTGCTTTACAGCAGTGCTTTCCAAAGTCCCGCAGTTGGCGACACACCAACAGCAGTGGTGGCGGGTGTGGCGGCATGCACGGCGGCGGCTGCCTCGCGTGTTGCGCTAAAACCGGAAGCGCTGATGGCCCGCCGCCGCATGCACCACCACAGGGGTGGTGGCAACAGGCCATCAGCACTTCCGGGTTTTGTCGCGACACACTAATGTGTCACGACACAGAGTTTGGAAAGCTATGCTTTGCAGCATAGCTTTCCAAACTGTGTGTTGGGACACATTAGTGTGTCGGCTGCAGTGTCTGGGTGTGTCGGGGCTGCTGCTGCCTCTGAGCCCTGCCAGGATTCCACGCAGGTCCTAGTGCCTGCCTTGTGCCTGGCTGCCTCCAAACCTGCTTTGATTCCGCACAGGTCCTAGTGCCTGCTTTGTGCCCTGCTGTAAGAGTGTGTCGCGAAATGATGCATGTCTAAAAAGTGTGTCACCAACAGGAAAAGTTTGGAAAGCTCTGCTTTACAGCATCAGAAGGACACGACCCCAAACAGTCGGGTGAGCCCAAACGGCAGGGGAGGTTTTCAGAACTTGACTCATGAGGAAGCTGGGTAAAAGGGCAAATCTTATAGCTCTTTTTCCCCACTCCCCACTCCAGCCTTTTGGAATGCTCACCCCAGCTCTGGGATAATTAGCAAGAAGAGAATTGATGTTTGTATTTACATTCATTGGAGAGGAAGGGATTACAAGAGAGTAAGCAGGCACACAATGGGGAATACACATTGAAAGGAATGCAGTGGTGCCAGCCTGTGAGCCACTAACCACTTAGGACAGAGCTTTCCAAACTGTGTGTCGCCACACACAGTGTGGTGTGTCGCCACACCACCTGGAAGCGGCGGTGCGTGCGTGCACGGCGGCAGCAGCGCGGTATCAGTGTTTCCGCGTTTTAGCGGAGGCTGCCGCCGCCTTGCACGCGCGCGCCCCCGCGCACGCCCCCCCGCCGTGCGCGCGCCCCCCCTGCGCCGCCGCCGCTGGTGTGTCGCCAGCGGTGGCACTTTGGAAAGCCCTGACTTAGGAGATAAACAAAAGCCTTTAGTGTGAAATTGATTAGGATCTTATCAGTTACAGGCAGCAGCTGTCAGCCAGCTAATTAAGGTCACAGAGCTGAGCTTGTTAACTTGTGGTGAGCACTTTTTAGGGAAGCGCTGCATTGTGGAGAAAAGCAGCTCAGGAAGAGATTGCTTGTTTAGGCAATCTCTCTGCTCTGCAAGGGGGGATAAAAAGAAAAAAACAGGTTAGGCACAGGACACCGTGTACTAACTGACTGTAATGATGAACATGTGACTGAGAGGTTGTAAATGTGGGCATTGGTCACAAAGTTACCTTTTCATCACTGTCGTAACTGCGAACGGTCACTGTCAGAGGCAGTCGCTAAACGAGGACTACCTGTAGTGTCTAAATGTGGCACAATTTCTTCTATAGAGATACTAATTTTCTTAACATTAGCCATCTCAGATCTATAATACATCTTAATACATTTTATAAATGGAACTATGTTGCTGTATGTTTACTGTACCTTTATCAGGAGTTTTTTTAGGAATGGTAAATTTTTTCAGACAGTTTTGCTCCACCAAAAATAATCCCTTTATATTTTTCCTTATTGCTTCCATCTTTGGTTCCATTTCTATTTTGTTTTCAACCTAAATCAAGGACAAAAGGCAGGAATTGTATCAAATTGTATGCTTAATTGGTTTGTTTTTAAATATTATGCTTAATTACTTTGTTTTTGAATGTTGTCCCATCTTTCTCAATTGTTTCCAGTTTTAATCCAAACTAATTCCCATAACTTCAGAAACAAAAATTGGAAAATGGCAAAAACACTTAGCTTTGCTTTTTGAAATATCAAATTATCACAACCAGGTAGCTATTCTACTTTAAGTTGAGTACAAGTTTAACTAGGACCTTTCCAGCAATAATTTTATTTATTTATTTATTTATTTGATTGATTAATAACTGTATTGAGCTAAAGCAGGGGTCGGCAAACTTTTTATGCCGGGAGCCATTTTGACATGCTCGTGCACATTTTGACATGCTCGAGAGCCAGGGGGCGGGGTTTGCGGGCAGGGGCCAACCGCGTGGAAGGGGGCGGGGTTTGCGGGTGGGGGCCAATCGTGTGGAAGGGGGCAGGGTTTGCGGGCGGGGACCAATCGCGCACACTTAGGGCCTGCTGCCGCCATGCCCGCCACGCCCACTGCATTGCCCGCCGCCGCCACGCACACCATGCCCGCTGCCACGCCACGTCCGCCACTGCACCTCCCCCGGGGTCCGAGTAAGCCGCGATGGGCGGGCAGCGAGCGAAGCGTCGCCCCGCCTCCTCCCCCGGGGTCCTTCGTGAAGACCTTCTCCTCCATCCTCGCTGCTCCCGCCGCCGCTCCTTACTGCCTTCCTTCTTCTCTCCCTCGCCGGCACCCACCACCCACCACCCCTGCCCCACCTCCGCCCACCCTTCTCCTCCCTCCCCCATAGGACGTAGGAATAAAGAAAGAGCGGCTTCTCTCTCGCTTGCGCGCGCGCTTGCTTCAAAGGAGACAGGTAGAGGGAAAGGCATAGGACTTTCCCTCCACCGTTTGGCGTATTTCCCCGCCCGCCTCAAGACTGGCGCGGCCTGAGGCGGCGGCTATGCCCCCTACGGTGGGCGAAGGCGTGTGCACGTGCGTGGGGGCAGGGGGAGCAAGCAAGCGCGCAAGCGAGGGAGAAGCCGCTCTTTCTCTACTCTTTGTAGAAGGAGCGGCGCGAACCGAGTTTGCTGGCTCGGGCGTTGTTTCCGGGAGAGCGGGCGAGTCCAGCTTGCTTTCTCCCCGGCCCCGGGATGGAATGTCCGGCTGGAGCTTCAGACAAGGAGCCCGCTTAGCGAGTTTCTTCCAGCTTTACTCCTCCGATTAGGATTGCTTTGCCCAAAGTGGCTCTTTCCGTATGACTCGGGTGATCTCCAGCCATGTGGCTGTAGTCTCGCACGCTTAAGACGCATGGGAAGCTGATTTAGGCCGTGAGAGAAAGGTGTGATTATGCGTGTGTTCGCTTGCATCGCTCCTTGCATCGTTCTCTCCCTCACTGGCACCCACCACCCCTGCCCCACCTCCGCCCACCCTTCTCCTCCCTCCCCCTCACAGAGATTTCGTCTCTGTCTGACCCAGGTCCCGGCCTCCGCGCACTGCCGGCAAGATGTGGCTGCACCCGAAGGGGCGCAGGGACGGCGCGCCTCCCGAGCGGAGCGGGAGAACCTGCAGCGACGGGACGCCGCAGCCCTCGCCTGCTCCGGCCGTGTAAGGGGCAGCCCCACCTCGCTCCCACAGCCCCTGCCGGCCTTTCCGCTTCCCATCTGGCGGCTCCCCAGCCTCCGCTTGCGCCTCCTGCACCGCGGCCCCACACGCTTTCCTCAGACGAGGTCCAGGGCAGCGAGGCTCGGGGCTGGCGAAGGCGGAGCAGCCCCGCGGATGGGAGCTGGGGGACGCCCAACCCGCGGCCCCGACATTCAGGGGGCCCGGCTCCGGCTGGCGGGTGCCCAAACACGGGCGCGCGCACGCACAAACGCGTGCGGGGCAGCCGCAGGCAGACGAGACGCCCCGGACTAGAGAGGTTGGAAGAGCCACACTCAAGATCGAGCGCGACCTCTCGCCGCCGCCGCTCCTTCTCCCTGGTGGGCTCCCCTCAGCGCCGCCTCGCACTCATACACACACATACACAGAGGCTGGCTGGCTCTGGGCTCTGACAGCAATGGCTTTCTTCCCCAGGGTTCGCGCTGCTTCCAGAGACCGGCTTTCCGAATGTCGGGCGGCAGAGAGAGAGAGAGAGCCAGAGCCGAGGGGCCAAAGAGCCAGATCTGGCTCAAGAGCCGCCATTTCCGACCCTTGAGCTAAAGGAATAATTTGTGCATATTAACCAGTCACTAGAGGGAGATAAAGTACATATTTGTCAATCAGAATAGAATACTGTCCCCTTTTACCTTCTGTGCTGCATCTTTTTAGGCTATAAATATGTGGAGAAAACTTGCTTGTTATTATTATACTATAAGCTTATTTCAGAGACTTTCAGGCTGAAGTGTAAGGAATAATTATTTTGAACAAATATGCATACTTCATGGAGGTGTTCAGTGCTATGAGATCCATTCCCTACAGTATTGTGTTAAAATCAATAGCAATTCAATGGTGTCCCTACTCATCCAAGCTCTTAGGCATCTGTTCCAAACATCTGGCATACACATAACTTTGTCCATAATTGCACCCATATAACGAAGCTTTAATTCAGCGGTTCGAGTCCCTAGCCCTGCGTGACGGAGTGAGCTCCCGCACTCGCCCCAGCTCTTTCCAACCTAGCAATTCGAAAGCATGCAAATGCAAGTAGATAAATAGGTACCACTTCGGCGGGATGGTAACAGCGTTCCGCGTGCGTCATGCCGACCACATGACCGCGGAAGCGTCTTTGGGCAGCGCTGGCTCTTCGGCTAACAAACGGAGATGAGCACCGGCCCCCTAGAGTCGGACACGACTGCACAAATGTGCGGGGGAAAACCTTTACCTAATGAAGCTTTATAAAAGCACACTTACATCTTCCTTTTAGCAAGGCTTTGATAAGGAAGAAGGAAGGATGAATACACAAAATAGAAGTAGATAGGGATAGTGTTATTATTTGCATCACTAATTTCACTTGATATTTATATTCAGAACATTGGTGGTAAATACATTTAATCCTTCACACCTAAGAATCCTGTTTAAATTGCAGGAATTCTAGGTTTTGATTCTGATATCAACAGTGCTGATCCCTTTTCTATTTGAGCTAAGTTTCAAAGCAATTGGAAATTACCGTATTTACTTAAAAAGAGAGAAGAGCTTGAATATAAGACAACCCTCTCAATAAAGTAAGAGCAGACAGAAATATCTAAACAAACACACAGATACAATACTTGTCTACTTACAGTAAGAGCTGCTGAGCAATTCTGGCAACTGCTTTCCCTAACATGTATGTAGGAGTATGTCGATGAAGGTTCTCAGTCATCCAGGTGGAATTGTCTGTAGCTTGAATCATGTCAACTGGATTTCTATTTTCTCAGTGGAAACGTTTCGCTCCTTATCCAAGAAGCTTCTTCAGTCTGAGCAAAGTTTGTAAGGGAATCCTTAAATATGTTTCTAGGGTGGCTGTGTGACCTTGCACCTGGGGCTAGGTCATGGTTATTTGAGATGTTTATTTCTAAGTCCCTTTATTATCCAAAGGAGGATCATTAAGATTACCTTGCTGTTGTTGAGATTGCGAAATGGTCTTAATCTTCCTAGGCACAGAAGACAAAGCAGGAAGGAAAATAGGGGAAAGATTGTGTCTGAGGCCCCCACCTCTATTCAAAGAAGGATTTTCCAAGTTGGCATAAATTGATTCCTTGACCCCCCTTTCATTGGAGAAACCAAACAACCTTTGTACAGGAGGATGGCCCAACACAGGAGGAGCAACACCGCAGGACCAGAGTCAGCAGTTTACCTTCATCTAAAGGAAAAAGGACACTCATTTGAGGACATTAATGTTCACATTTTAGACAGGGAAGATAAGTGGTTTGAAAGAGGGGTCAAGGAATCCATTTATGCCAACTTGGAAAATCCTTCTTTGAATAGAGGTGGGGGCCTCAGACAATATCTTTCCCCTATTTTCCTTCCTGCTTTGTCTTCTGTGCCTAGGAAGATTAAGACCATTTCGCAATCTCAACAACAGCAAGGTAATCTTAATGATCCTCCTTTGGATGATAAAGGGACTTAGAAATAAACATCTCAAATAACCATGACCTAGCCCCAGGTGCAAGGTCACACAGCCACCCTAGAAACATATTTAAGGATTCCCTTACAAACTTTGCTCAGACTGAAGAAGCTTCTTGGATAAGGAGCGAAACGTTTCCACTGAGAAAATAGAAATCCAGTTGACATGATTCAAGCTACAGACTATGTAGGAGTATGAAACATTCCTGTGCATGCATGTGCATATATGTATGTGGGTGTATAAAATGGCCCAAAAGAAGTTACAGGGCTAGGGCAAAAAAGGTATTAAATGAATTCATAACTACAGCTGGCAATATTTCAGGTATTTCAAAAAGAGGCTTTAGAACACACAAGCATGGCATTCATCTGCAACTCTGAAAAACCACTATCATCTTTGTCCTCAGAATCTCTGGAAAAGATGAAGCTCTAGGGCTACCTTACAAATTGCAGATAGATGCACTGAAGCCCCCCCCCCATTTTTTTTTAATTGAAGTGCTGCACAGCTTTATTAATATGACAGCCAGTTTGGTCTAGTGCAGAGCTTTCCAAACTGTGTGTTGTGACACATTAGTGCAGAGCTTTCCAAACTTTTCATGTTGGTGACACACTTTTTAGACATGCATCATTTCGCGACACACTCTTACAGCAGGGCACAAGACAGGCACTAGGACCTGCGTGGAATCCTGGCAGGGCAGGTTTGGAGGCAGCAAGGCACAAGGCAGGCACTAGGACCTGCGTGGAATCCTGGCAGGGCTCGGAGGCAGCAGCAGCCGCGACACACCCAGACACTTCAGCCGACACACTAACGTGTCCCGACACACAGTTTGGAAAGCTCTGCGTTAGTGTGTCGGCTACAGTGTCTGGGTGTGTCCTGACTGCTGCTGCCTCCGAGCCCTGCCAGGATTCCACGCAGGTCCTAGTGCCTGCCTTGTGCCTTGCTGCCTCCAAACCTGCCCCGCCAGGATTCCGTGCAAGTCCTAGTGCCTGCCTTGTGCCTTGCTGCCTCCAAACCTGCCCCGCCAGGATTCCGTGCAAGTCCTAGTGCCTGCCTTGTGCCCTGCTATAAGAGTGTCACGAAATGATGCATGTCTAAAAAGTGTGTCACCAACATGAAAAGTTTGGAAAGCTCTGGTCTAGTGGTTAAGGCAACGGGCTAGAAACCAGGAGACTGAGAGTTCTAGTCCCGCCTTAGGCATGAAAGCCGGCTGGGTGACCTTGGACCAGTCACACACTCTCAGCCCAACTCACCTCACAGGGTTGTTGTTGTGGGGAAAATAGGAGGAGGAAGGATTATTTGGTATGTTCGCCACCTTGAGTTATTTACAAAAATAATAAAGGCAGGATAAAAATTAAATAAATAAGTGCGATAAAAATTAGGATGGAGACAAGGGGAAGGGAAGGGGGCTGAAATGAAATTGAAAGAGAAATAGAAGGGGAAAAACAAAGCTGGGTGAAAGTGAGAAAGAGGTTAGTGGACAGGGAAGGAAAAATATCTTCTTTGTCCTTCATGTGTGAAGGATAACTGCGGTGTGATGGGAAAGGGGCCAAACAAGGACGTGCTGCACTTCAGGAAGCCAAAAAGCTGCATCTTTTCCTGAGCTTGCCAGAGTAGCTGTGCAATCCCAGGAATACGTTTGGAGTTGAGGTGACAGCAAAGTGCTCTGGAACAGGCATACCGCTCTAAAACCTCTGCTCAGCTTGTGATCCAAATGGCAACACATCTCTAGGACAAAGTTATGGCCATCATTTCTTTTTCACTGAGGGAGGACTCCAGAAAAATGGGGTCCAGGGACAGAAGAGATTCTCCATCCATGGACTGTGTGTGATTCTTCTAGAGTCCTTAACTTGCACTGAGGGAAAAAGTGGCCTCTCCCCATAATCAGTGGCTGCTTCCTTTCAAAATGTCTACCTCTAGTCCAGTGTTTCTCAAACTTGGCAACTTGAATATGTGTGGACTTCAACTCCCAGAATTCCCCAGCCAGCACAAGTAAGAGGCTTGTATGGCTTCTAAGGAGTGTGCATGGGAGAGGGGGCAGTTTCAGAAGTGAACAAATAAAACATTTCCTTTATCCCCAGACCTCATTATGTGCTATACAGCAAATCCTAATTTTTCATAATTGTACAGCACTGATGGGCAGTCAGCTCAGAAAGTGAACCATCCCGCTATAGTACACTCAAGGATTTGTTTTTTTTAACTTAAGAGCATGCAGGTTCCCCTACCATAATTTCTCCTGCCCTGATGGCCATCATATTTATTCTCAACTATTTGAGGCTTGAGAAGATTAATTCCCCCCACTTTTGCAGAGGGTGTTTTTAACACAGCTTAACATTTTCTACCTCAAATCTCAACTTAGGTGATAAATTCATAGCCTAAATACTATACATGTATTTAGAACAGTTTCTTCTTTTTTTAATATGTCCTGGTGCCATCAGCATTCTTAAAAGTCACCTATTCACATCAGGCAATTATGGTTTTAAATAGTTTTTAAAAATTTAAATATTTATGCATTCCTACACTTGGGTGGGGGCGTGGGGGCTCAGCGGGTAAGACGCCAGGCTTGTTGATCAGAAGATCGCAAGTTCGGAGGTTCGAATCCCTAGCCCTGCATGCGGAGTGAGCTCCCGCACTAGCTCCAGCTCTTGCCAACCTAGCAATTCGAAAGCATGCAAATGCAAGTAGATTAATAGGTACCACTTCGGTGGGTAGGTAACAGCGTTCCACGTGTGTCATGCGGCCACATGACCGTGGAAGCGTCTTCGGACAACGCTGGCTCTTCGGCTAACAAACGGAGATGAGCATCGGCCCCTAGAGTCGGACACAACTGCACAAATGTGCGGGGGGATCCTTTACCTTTACCTTACACTTGGGTGACCAAGCAAAACTCCAGAATATGCAGAAACTGCTACCTTCTTTTTTGGTAACCAACTGAACTTTCATACTTAGGCATCCAATCAGGCAAATTTGCTTCTAGAGCAAGGGTCGGAAATGGCGGCTCGCGAGCCAGATCTGGCTCTTTGGCCCCTTGACTCTGGCTCTCTCTCTCTCTCTGCCGCCCGACATCCGGAAAGCCGGTCTCCGGAAGCAGCAGGCTTGGCGCGAACCCTGGGGAAGAAACAGAGACGCTGATTGGTGGAGGCTCAGAAGGAAGGACGCCTCCACCAATCAGTGCGCGCCAAAGGAGAGCAGAGAGGCTGAACAAGGCGAAGCCCGATTGGCCCTGCTTCCCAAAGGCGCGAAAAAAAGACCGGCGCGACTTACCTCCATTGCCCGAGACAACCTGCACAGAAGCCTCTAGATTCCGCACCGGATCCTGTTTCCAGGCCTCGCCTTGCTACCGCCCCGGTGCCTGACTCCACGCTTTCTCCCGCCACCACGCCAAGCCTAGAATCCAAGCCTTACCTTGCTGCCGTGCCAAGCCTCTGCCCGAACCGCTGCCGGTCGCCGCGTCTTCGTCCTTGCTCCCAACGGAAGAAACCAGCATCGGGGTAAGCGCTGCTACCTTGCCTGCTCCTTGCCCGTTTACCCAGGTTTCCACCAGCCCAGAGCAGCAGCCCAGCCTGACCATCCCCGGCTGCCATTGGGCTGCCTTTGTCGGCCCCCGGTCTACCCACCAGTGGGCAGCCCCAACCAGCTGCCAAGCCCAGTTCACGCTGGCCACCAGTGGGCAGCTTTTGTCAGTCCCCAGCAGACGGGCACCAGCCCCGACCAGCTGCCAAGCCCAGTTCACGCTGGCCACCACTGGGCAGCTTTTGTCTGTCCCCAGCAGACGGGCACCAGCCCCGACCAGCTGCCAAGCCCAGTTCACGCTGGCCACCACTGGGCAGCTTTTGTCAGTCCCCAGCAGACGGGCACCAGCCCCGACCAGCTGCCAAGCCCAGTTCACGCTGAATTGTAATTATTTTGTGTTGGTGGCTTTATTATTAAAAAATGAAACATTTTTTAGGTGCCCTGTCTGACATGGCTACAAAGAGGAAGCAAAGAAAAACGGAAGAGGAAAACCGTGAATTTAAAGTTGAATGGACCGAGACTTTCGCGTTTATTCAAAACTCAAATGGCCTTCCGACCTGTCTTATTTGTAAGGAAAAATTGGCGCAGAACAAGAAATCAAATTTGGAGAGACACTTCACAACTAAACACGTGTCATTCAGTACTCATCCTGTCTTCAGTACTTCAGTACGCATCCTGTCGGTGATGCAAGGAAGAAAGCAGTTGAGGAACTTCAGAAGAGTCAAGAAAAATCAAGTTCTGTATTGAATTACTGGATGCAGTCTTCCAACAATGTTAATACCGCGAGTTTTGTGGTTAGTCAAGAGATTGCCAAGAGAGGAAAACCATATACAGACGGCGAATACATAAAAACTTGTTTTATAAATGCATCCGAAGAGCTATTTCGGGATTTTGGGAACAAAGCAGATATTCTAAAAAAAATTAAAGAGTTACCATTGTCTGCTAAAACAGTGAAAGATAGAGCTGTCAAAATGTCTTCGGACATAACCAACCAGCAAGTCGAGGATCTTAAATTGGTTTCAGCTTTATCAATAGCAGTTGACGAGTCTTGTGACATAAATGATACAGCGCAAGTTTCACTGTTTGTACGATTTATTTCGCCTACAGGTCCTAAAGAAGAACTTTTAGGATTATTGCCACTCAAAGGTCAAACACGTGGAGAGGATATAGCAAATGCTGTAATTAAGTGCATTGAAAAACACCATATTCCAATCGATAAAATTGTCTCAATTTCAACAGATGGGGCGAAAAGTATGACCGGCGTAAGAAACGGGTTTGTGGCTATTTTGAAAGAAAAAATTAATCACGAGATACTTACTTACCATTGCATCATTCATCAAGAAGCGCTTTGTGCGCAGACATTTCCAGAAGAAATTTGCAAAGTTATGGAATTGGTGATTAAGATTGTCAACTCCATTATAGCCAAAGCTCTTAATCATCGCCAATTTAAAGAATTTTTAGTTGAAATGGAGAGTGAGTACGCAGATCTTCTGCTGCATAACAAGGTGCGTTGGTTATCAAGAGGAAACATTTTGAAACGTTTCGCTTCCTTATTAACAGAAATCAAAGCATTTCTCCTTCAGAAGGGTGTTCACTATCCAGAACTAACAAATGATCAGTGGAACCAAAAATTTTATTTCATGGTAGACGTTATGTCTCATCTAAATCAGCTTAACCGTAAACTACAGGGGAAAGGAAACACAATTCTTTCGATGTTAGAAGAAGTTACTTCATTCGAAAACAAATTATCTGTTTTTGCTCAAGATTTTGAAAGAGGAACTTTGATTCACTTTCCAAGCCTGTTGAAACATCGCCAAGAAAATAATTCTGATATTGACATTTGCTATCTCAGAACAACACTTGTAAATATGAGGGAAGCTTTTCTCAACAGGTTTCAGGAATTCAGAAACAGCAAAGCGACGTTAGCCTTCGTTACAAAACCTCTTGATGCTACTGTAACAGAATTAAATTTTGTCAAAATGGCTCCCGGCATAAAAAAGTTTGCCGACCCCTGTTCTAGAGGAAAAATTTGGGTGCTTTTCATTGAAAAAACTAAATGCCAGAAAGGTTTGTAAACAGTAAACATTGACAACATACACAAGTCCATATATCATATAGCATAGAGCAACATTTTTAAAAGTCAGGGATTCCAATATCTAAACACCCTGGTTTATGATAGGCAGACTGGTATTTTCAGATTTCAAACCCTATCACCCCAACCAATATTGGCAATGGGATCACAAAAGTTGTAGTCCAAGTCATGGGGGGAACGGAAGGGGAAGTTTAAATGCCCATATCTTAACATCTGTACTATAGTGTTTTGTGAAGGGCATTCCCAAAGCCAAATGTTATCACTGGAGATAAGGGGATGTGAAGTAGGATCTCCAAAGATGATCCAAATGTTCAGGTACATATGATTGGGATACAGATAATATTTAACACAGGGGTTGGCAACCTGGCCCCATGGCCTTTTTTCATAGCCAAAAGAGCTTCCTCTGACCACATCGCTGAATTTGTGGCACCGTTACCAAAACACATTTATAAATTTCCCCAGCCCAGAAAAGAAATCCCCATATCTATGATGCTGCCCCATTCAGTTTGCATTGCTTTTCCCATTCTGTTATTATTCCATCCATTAAAACTTTCATTCCCTCTTCCCAAAAACAGGAAAAGTCTGATAGCATCTTTTCCTACAAATTTTATTAAAAAGCGTAAGTTCTTGTGAGCTGCAGTTCGCTTCATCAAATGCACAGATGAGTAACACAGCTTTCTTCCTATAATTCCCTCCTCCACTAAGTGCAGTTTTTGGCCACTAAAAGGTTGTGCATCGCTGCCTTAGGGCTTCCAGGTCCCAAACTGTTTAGGGCTTTAAAGGTCAAGCTACATATTAAGGGTTCAAGTCCTACTGAATACAGTGCAATTAACTTTTCACTAAATGTGAAATGTGAATGGCTTATGTTATGCTCTGATAAGAAGATGCAAGGGGTATTCCTCATTACAGTCACTAAACTAGTTGCTATATTTTGAACCAACTTAAGCTTCCCACTCATCTTCTGAAAGTTAGGGTAGATCAAATAGAATATATCTCTTATGTAAGCTGAACGTCATGAATTTTCTACTACTAACATCCTTGAAAAATATATTTTAACCATTAGTTGAAAAATCTATTCAGCTTCTGGATTTTCTCTAGTTAGTTAATATAGTTTTCCAAGTTGAAGAATTTATTATATTATTCCATCCTAATACTGTTCTTCAACACACTATCTTATCAAACTAAACTGAAAACACTTATCAAGGAGTGGGCAATCTGTATTCCTCCAAATGTTAGGGAATCTCATCTTCCAACAACCTCAACCAGAATGGCTAATGATGAGTGATGCTGGGCAGCAATGTTGAGAAAACCAAAAATTATCTACCATAAACTCTATTCAATCAATTTAAAGAGAATCACTGCAAATATGTAGATTAATCTCAACTGAGAATATGACAATGCTAGAAAGACAGAATTTGCTGCTCTGAAATCCTCAAATATTCAGTATAATCATTTCATAGTGTGAAACTCATTTTAGTTTTTTAAAAAATAGTCAACAGCTGTACATTAATTTTACAAGCATCATTTACCAGGTATTACAGAAGTTTTATAACGACTGTGCGGGGGAACCTTTACCTTTTTACAGAAGTTTTATAACATACAATACAAACTTATATAGCATGTTTAGAAGCCTGCTTATATATACAGAAATTCAGTTATTAGAATTCTATTATCAGTTCAGCCACATCTGTCCTTGTTAAGTGATGGTAATTTTCCTAATGAATTGCACAATTAAAAAGCTATACAATCTACATCTATCTATCTCTGAGTGTCTTAAAAGGCAATCTGATAACGAGTCTCTTATTATATAGTAGGAAATAAAACAAAGCATCCAACATTTTGTAAACAAATTGTATTATTTTAAAGTTGTACAATGTGCTTTCTGCATAGTTTATAACATCTACAAGAACTTTAAAAAATTATGCTCATATCTATTTACTGTTCCCCAGGCTAATTTTCAGTAGTGGCTGAACTATTCTGAAGAGTCATAATGAAACATGCTAGCTGAAAAAGCCATAGCCAAACAGAAGAAATAATTTTAAAATCTAATCCCTTCTCTTTCTTATTAACAAAAATTGCAGAGCATTCCTATACAGCTGATTTGATATAAGCCCCGCTGAGTTTAAAGCTTCAGTACAGCAGGGCTTTCCAAACTTTTCCCGTTGGCGACACACCAACGGCGGCGCGCAAAAACCCGGAAGTGCCGCTGCCGCGCTTCCGGGTTTTTGCACGCCACCGCTGCGGCGCTTTCGGATTTTTGTGTGCTGCCGCGCTTTTGGATTTTTTTGCGCTGCTGCTGCGGTGGCAGCAGTGTCCTAGTGTGCCGGGCGAAAACTCGAAAGCGTTGATGGCCCACCGCGGCGCGCCATCAGCGCTTCCGGGTTTTGACGCAACACACCTGGGGCCCGCAGGCGACACAGTACTGTGTCGCGACACACAGTTTGGAAAGCTATGCAGTACAGTATCTTTTGGCCTACATTGCAGGGTTTGCAGTGGAAGTTAGACCATAGTAATCTTTAAGAGAGAGATCTTGCCAGGTTTGTTAAGCCCAATTCTAAACTCTTTTTAGAATAAATATTACTGATTCCAAAGGATTTACTTTCAAATATGTTCAGTCTTATTTATTTCACTTACTCTGTTATCAGCATGCACAGTATCAACAAGGAAGAGGAATAGGAGAGGGTTATAGTTGCTTGATTTTAATGTTAAGAATCTCAATATTAAAGAAACGTTAAAATAACTTTTGAAAAGAAGCTAATGTATTTTTGATAGGAACACCCAGGTGCAAAATGTTTAAAGAACATTTCAACAGCAATCACATTTATTCTCTGAACTTCAGTGAATATAATACGGTATTTGCTTTCCAGTTAAATTGTATTTTAATACTTTAACAGAAGAAGCTTATTATTTAAATTTTTAAATTTAATTTTTTTTAGTAATTTTAAATTGCTTAAAATTACTTATTACTGAAAAATCCACTGATAACAGTCTGACTGATAAACATGTACTGCAATGTATTTCTACAATACTCTTCCTATGAATGTCTAAAATAAAGCAAGGAGCAGAGACTGCATTCTGTATTCATTCATTGGCGATCACTCGTAGCCGAGTAAGATTGTCTTCCAAGGGTAAAATTTTAACAGTGGATCCGTAAGTGGCTGTAAAGGCCAATTCTGGATCCGCACAACCTCCCACAATGAGGGCATAGGTTTCCGGGTGGGAGACGGTCATGATGAGGGTCTGCCTGACGTGCCTTCCTTTTAGCTCTTTTTTCCCTTTCGCCCTGTACTCGTGCTTCTTCAAAGTCCATAGCGCCTTTAATAAAGGATGACCTCCAATTGAAACGCTCATGAGTTAGGGCTAACTCATGAACCTTCTGTATAGATGGGTGACATTTAGATTTTAATCTGTTTACTGCACAAAAACATACAACTGAATCTGTAAGTAGGATTGGACATATACAGCACTCAGATTAAGATAAATCATACAAAACAGCCAGGGACTAGGGGAATAGTAGTTATACTAGTAATAAATGTTCCTACTGTTAAAAGAGCAGGGGACAGGGGTAAGACGAGGAACCTGGATTTACGGGAAAAGAGAGCGCAAGCGAAGATTGTCAGCTTGTTACATCGCCTCCATTCCAACGTATGCTGTACTAAATACTGGCTGTACTAAATACTGGATTCACCACCAAAGGGGCGAAGGGGCTCTAACAAAGAGAGTTAACAGCTATTTGCCGCATTAGCGAAATGGAACCTCCACGTTCAAAAATACACTTGCACACTTCAGCCGCTCAGCAACAAGCAAAGCGATGGGGGACGGGCAGGGGGGGGTCATTGCTTTCAAACCTTCCTTGTAGTTTAGAGAAACACGTGGCCCTTAACCGCTGCTGGACGCAAACAGCTGCTAGACTGAGCGGATACAGTACAGGAATACTCGCTTATTTTTGCACCGAACGGAGGGACGAGCCTTTTGCCGCGAGCGGGACAGCAGCCCCGTCGCTGATACTTTACTTCGGAAGGAGGTAAAGCGGGATGCGATAGGAAGCAATGATCTACTTTTCCAAGCTAGAAGGATCCAACGATCCTGGGAATCGAGCGCGGAGAGGTTCGCCACCCTCACCCCTCCGAGTAAAAGCGAAGGAATAATCTGCTGCTCACTCACTATCCATCCGCGGCCATTACCGTCCTCCCGCCTACATAAAGCGTCTTCAGAACTCCCCTTGGATTCTCCTCCGTCGCGGCCCCTGCAGCACTCCTCTTGCCTCCGCGCCACGCTCGCACCCGTCGTCCCTGTCCGGGCAGCGCATCCAAGGAGCTGCCTGGGTGCCCACTGCCTCCGGCGGGCGCCAGGCTCCGGCTGCTGGCGCGCCACCGCGACCATCGCCGGACTGCAGCCCGAGCCCAGGGCGCAGCCCTCTATAGGTTCCTCGGCTCCGATGGATCAGGGCGGGGAGGAGCCAAAGCCAAGCGTCCGGCCACTCTTGGCGGAGGCGGGATCTTTTCCGGCCCTGCTCTTTAATCCTCTTCGGGAAGGATATCGAGCGCGGTCGCTTTTGTTTGGAAGACGCGCTAGGGCGGCGTTCACACGGCGCGCGAAGATTCTTTTCGCCGTACGTGAACGCCGCCCTACGTCAGAAACCATAGATGGCATCTGAGTGAGATGGGCAGTGAATAAATTTGATAAATAAATAAATAAATAAATAAAAATAAAGTATCTGTAATGAATACAGCTTACCCTCTACTTCTTTACATTTAAACTATACATAATATTGGATCGCGCAGACTGTATCCACCCCTTTTCCTTCTCACTCCCAAGTCTCTGTAATATTATTTGGTTATTCCTAACAATGATACTGCCTGACCTTCAATTCTGGAGTTACGTCAACATGCATTGTACAGCTAAGTCTGCACATGCTACTAAGCCATTGTGACTGGTGATCATCAGAGAACAAATATTATGTGTGCTGTGAGGGATGTACAAATCAGTTAATTTTTAACAAAATCACTTGTACTGGTAATAGCCATTGCAATTTTTTATATATATTACATCTAAACCAACTCTTGGTGACTGAGTTGCTGGAAACTGAGATGACAGCTTAGGTTCAAGCAAGATGATCAGAATCCATTAAATGTTTTATGAACATGAGATCTCATCAATAGTCCAAAAAGGAAGAAAGGTAGAAAAAGGAGTAACACGGTCTCACTGCAGATGGTTTAGGATAATAAGATAACAGTTACTAAGATAATAAATTACACAAAAGACAAGGGAAGACAGGGTACGGAGATAGGTCTTATCATCCCAAGGAAATAAGGAAGTGTGTACACAAACACATATCAGAGTCAGAATGAACTGCGAGGTCAAACCATGACTTATGCTGGTAAGCCACAAGACTTACATGACTTATGAGGAAATCCCATTGTTTAACACACAACCTGATAAGGTTTCCACAAAGCCCCCACCCCATAGATTGAAAAATGCATAGGATGTTTTAATGTAATCAATAGCTAAAATGTGTTAAGTATAGGTGGATCGGAAACAAGAGTGTAACATCCTGGTACCTCAGCCAATGGGGACAGGTGAGGGACACCTTCGGCCGCGAAATTAGGGTATATAAGATGCTGAGATCTGTAATGGGGTGTGGTCCTTTTTGCTTGCAGCAGTTGGATCCACCCGCCTTTGCAAACGCAAAATAAATCTTTGCTTTTATTTTATTTTATTTATTTATTTTATTTATTTATTTTATTTATATGACTGCCCATCTCCCCCCAACGGGGAACTCTGGGCGGTTTACAACAAACTCTGGGAGGTTTATACTTTGACTCAGAGAGATTGTGAGTGGTCATTTCTATGATAAATTTCTCAGAGTGCTTCATATTATGCATTCTTCAGGGTGACAGCATATAAATGTGGTTTTGGTGTTTTGATAACTGGCTGAAAGGCTGTGAAGGCTCACATGCAGTCTTCAGGGCCCCTTCCCGCTTGTGGCTTACCTCAGCATTAATATGCCTGGGTTATGCCAGTACATTGCTGCTGCATCTATAATGCTGCATAGCGCTGGCTGCATCTAATTCCCAATACAGAATTTAATCAATCTTCTATTGCCACTCTGCATTCTGGATTTAAAGTGTTACAGTTCTACCACAGCAACAAGATGTATAAGATCTATAGTACTTGACAGCCCTTTTTTCAGGATAACTAGATCAGGTGACCTATGGTTGCCACAAGACACACTCCCTTCCCCCTGATCACTGACCAGCACCAACCACTGCCATTTCTCTCCCAACATTTCCTCTCTTAGCTAGGATAGGATAGGATAGCAGGATCTTTTCCTGCTCTTCCTTCTTAGAATCAAACTTGAGTGTGGTTTTGATGTCTGACTCCATTTCAATCTTTGTTTAATGTTGTATTTCTGAGCTAGGATGCCCTTATCAGTGGTTACGATATATAGCTCTCTCACAGCCCCGTAACCACACTATGAACACTCCCTGGCAACCATTTCTTAGTCCGTGACACTGCCTTTGTCTCATCCCCAACTCACAGCTGAGGCAGCTTAAAGTTGTCTTCAGGTATTCCAGTTTTAAACCAGTGTTTTCTCTTTTCCTGTGGATATGATCTAGCACACTTCATTGACAAGGCAATTGTAGCTGTGGTTGGAGGCACAATCTGGCCAGCTCCTGTTAGCTACTTTAGGTTGCTGCAGACATCTCCTCTCCAGTCTTCGTGAATTGCCCTCCACACCACTATTTTGGCTTGAGCTGCAGAAAAGACCAGACACCTGGCTTCTGAAGAGGCATCAGCCAATCTAATGCCGAACTAGTGCTTTACTACAAGCCTGTTAGAAAATTGCAGGCTCTCTATAAACTCAGGTTTAGCATTCTCTTGAGAGAGGTGTATTTGCAATTGTTCAGAAGCATTAGCATGTGGAAGGTTTTGCCTTTTGGCCCCTTAGTGAAGAGGCTACTGTGGACATAATCCTTATTAATATATCTGGGATGAAAAAAAAATAAATTTGGACCGGGAAATTGCCATAGTGTTTTGAATGCTGTATGTTATCTGCAACTACCAGATATGACCTGTAATATATAAAACCACGGAAATGGCAATATAAAATTTGACCTAGACTGAGCTCATGTAAGAGGTTTGTAATTTATGGTTTATGTTGTGCGAACCCAGACAAGTGTGGTCTATTCAGTGGTGTAGAATGAGATTGGTTAGCTGAACCAGCATCATAGACCTCCACTTGGGCAAGTCTTTCAAATGTAAAAAAGCAACACTCTAAATCAGTGCTTTCCAAACTCCCGCTGTTGGCGACACACCAACGGTGGCGGCAGAAGCGCGGGGGCACATGTGGTGGCGGCGTGCACGCCAGTGGTGGCAGCGGCCTCGTGTTTTACGCTAAAACCCGGAAGCACTGATGGCGCACTGCTGCTGTTACCGCGCGCGCCGCTGCAGGGGTGGCAGCGATACGCCATCAGCACTTCCTGGTTTTGTCGCGACACACTAACAGTTTCTTCATGGTGACTTTGTATTTTTCATGTTTTTGCTTCCCCAATGTGCACTTTACTTCAAGCAATGAATTGGGTCCGAAAACAGCACAAGGCCAAGTACAGAGCTTTTCAGGATGCTCCACTGAGGACATCATCTATTAATTCTTAGTGTCTACTCAATGTTTCCAAAGAAGAAAACCAAGTTACCAAGAAATCCTGCAGGTGGTGTATAGTTTACTGCACAGGATGTCAAATGTATGATTATCTGCCTGTTGTGCAATAGTTCTGGGTTTCTGCTCAGTGCAGGGAGCTCTTGGCTTTCAGTTAACACGTCTGTTCCCCTGAAACCAAGATGACTGAGCTGGAGGTGCTTAGAGAAGCACAGAGGTAGGTAGACAAGATCTTCTGGACCAGGGTTTCTCAACCTTGGCAACTTTAAGATGGAGTTGAAGTCCAGACATCTTAAAACTGCCAAGGTTGAGAAACACTGTTCTGGACAATAATTTTACATGTTCTGCCTATCTGAGAATACAGCTAGGTCTTACATAGTCTATGTACATGAAATTTCCTAATAATAATTTTTTATTTCAAAAGATAGGCACCAGTCTTCAGAAACCATTCTATAAATAGATCTATTATTTTTATTTATCTAGGCATGCATATACATAAAGTTACCTCCATAGTATCTATGTCAATGCTTGTCTTCAAGCCAAAATGGGAAATTAAGAGTGCTTGGTTGTGAATGAGAACATAGAAATAGTGGGGATAACAGAAATCCAACAGAATGGAGCTAATCAGTGGAATACAGTTACTACTAGATAGAAAATTTATAGAAAGGGCAAGGAGGATATTGTCAGCCCCACTAGGTAGTTCAGACCAGGAAATCAATTCCACAGGAAAGCTAAAACTATTTTTATTGAGATTGGCTATAATAATTGTGCTGTACCTTCTCCCCCTTCTTATATTCCAGTAAATCTTGGGAGACATTTGCCTGAGCTGCTTCCCAATATCATTTCCTTTCTTCTTTCTAAAAAAATGTTTCAGCCCTTTTGCCGATGTAATGGTTCTTGCATATTTCTGCCAAAGTCATCTTCCTTACTCTTTGCAGATATAATGGGTGTGTATGTTGCTCTTATATCAAAGAGTATACAAAATAAAATTATATCAGAAAACTGGATTCTTTTATAAAATCACTGTGTGTCACTATCTGCCCATTAACGGAAATGACATCTAGGGAAATGCTTTTGCCCATCTGAACAGTATGCTGAAGGCAATCTTGAGGTGGTGAAAGAAAGCAGAGAGGCCTACAAAGGAGAAATTCTTATATTAATGAAGGAGTTCAACTAGCCTTACAGAGTGGGTACATTCATGCTCAGGCCACAACAAAGGAGCCAAATTTCTAGATACCCTTAATGACTGTGCCTTAGAATAGTTGGCCTTAGAAGCAATCACAGCAAAGGCAAAACTAAATTTAATCCTAAATATTGACTGTGATTGAATGAGAGATGTAAATGTTGTGAACTGAATAGGAAGCAGTGACTATAATGCTATTACTGTATTTAGAATATATGCAAATGAGAAATTATCAGCAAGGTTCAACATAGTCACATTTGAATTCTCCTGATAATTAGAGAACTAGTGAAAAGAGGACTAGGACCAAATTTCTTCATAATGCATTTAAAAACCACAATGACTGAAGCTCACCTGGAATGTATTCCACAACACGGGAATGGGTAAATCAAGTCTAGGACGAGGCCATGATGGTTTATTAGTAGTGTCCATGAAGCTGTAAAGGTTAAGAAAGCAGGAAATGGATTGTATGTCCTACCAAGGAAAAAAAGGATAATAAACGCGGGCAGAAAAATGTAATACACACACACACACACAACATAATGTGATAATAAAGAATGCAAAAAAAAATGTTTTGAGTGAATAGCAAAAAAACATTTATGAATACACTAAGAACTTTAAATCTGTTAAAACAACTGGGGAGGGAGTTGGGCTGTTAGATGACAAAGGAGTGAAAGGCATGTTCAAGGAGGATCAGGAGATTGCAGAGGAACGGAGTTAATGCTTTGCATCTGTCATTACTATGGATAATATAAGACAGATACCTCAGCCTTCATTGACTTTCTTAAGGAAAGAATTGGAACAACTAAAGCAAATACAACAGAAAACATTCTAGGACATCTTGAGAGACTACACATCAGCAAGCAGGTCCTGATGGCAACTAACCATGAATTCTTAAAAACCCAATTGGTAACCTCTTAGCAAAGTATGTTTCTTTTTTGCCTGCCACAAAGTTTTTGCCTGTCAGTGAGTTTCATGCACCAAATATTTCTGCTTATTTCTCTTGTGCTTTCCCCCCCCACCTATTGGGTTAGGATTATTGATCAATGGTTGAGAGTTACCTCTGTGAATGAATGTACCCACACTGTAATCACAACAATAGTACTGCATAAATTGATGTCTGCAGCAGGCAAGAACTTTTTGGACGTGAGACACTAATGGCAGGCAAAAAAAGAACAAGAGTCAATGCATGGTCTCAGTGACAGAGGACTGGAAGGTAGCCAGTGAAAAACCCATTTTTAAAAAGGGGCCTAGGAGAGATCTGGAAAATTAAAGACTGGTCAGCTTATTGACTGTTCTGGACAAATGAGTAGAAATGGTAATCATATAAAAAGCCCCCTAAACATGTAGAGGTACAAGCCTTACTAAAAGAAAATCAGCATGGATTCTGCAAAAGATAATCCTGCCTCTTTTGAGAGCGTTGACAGGTACAGGGATGGAGATGACTCTCTTGAAATGGTATACTTGAATTTTTAAAAAAGTCTTTTTCAAAGCTCCTCATCAAAGGCTCTTGAGTAACCAACATGATCACATGACAGAACACTTGTCCTTTTGTGGATTGCTGTCTAGTTAAACAAAACAAAAAACAAAACAAAACAAATAGTAGGAATAAATAAGCAGTTTTCTCAATGGAAGTAAGAAGTGAAGGCCTTCAAGAATCTGTATTGAGACTGATGCTTTTTAACTTGCCTATAAATTATCTAGTCTTAGGGGAAGCAGTGATTATACACTGGTAATAATTGGACTATACCAATTCAGGTTTGTGAACACCAATGGTAGTTATGAAAACCTTCACAAGAATCTATTTAAAAAGAGTAAACAGATAACCAAATGGTAAATGCAGTTTAATTTAAGTAAGTTTAAATGATACACATCAAGGCAAAAAGTTCTAACTTCACATACACATTTATGGGATCTGAGCTGTCCATCTAACCAGGAAAAAGATCTTGGGATCATAGCAGCTCAATAAAGATGTCAACTGAGTGTGCAGCAGCTGTGAAAACAGCAAATTCTATATTAGGGATCATTAGGAAAGAATGCTGTGTATAGTTCTGGTCATATTTGAAAAATATATAATAGAACTGGAAAAGGGCAGAAAAGGGCAGCCAAAGTGATCAGAGAGCTTGAAAGCCCTCCCTACAAGAAAAGACCTTTAAGCCCCTTAGACGACTTCCCTATGAGAAAAAGGTAGAATATTTGGGACTTTTGAGCTTGGAAAAGGGGGCAACTGAGGGGGACATGATCAAAGTGCATTGTGCAGAGAAAGTGTTCAGGGAATGTTCCTCCCTCCCTCCAAATACTGTACTAGAACCAAACAGAAATTTGCAGACTTCATTACCGCAGGCATGATAAGAACCACTAACTTGTATTGCTTTAAAAGGGGATTGGATAAATTCCTAGAGGACAGATGTAGGGCTATTAATCTTGACCTAGTATTACTTCCAGGTTGGGAGCAGCATCTTCCAAATACCAGCTCCAGGGGAGCAACCAGAGAGGTAGGTCTCCATCTCCTACTTGTAAGAACTCCAGAGGAATCTGGTTGGCCACTGATAAAAATAAAATGCTGAACTAAAACGAGCCTTGGTTTAACCAGCAGGTTTATTTTTGTGTTCTTATACATTTTACCCCAAAGCCAGTAGCACATTCATATACTCGATTAGGTGTTTTTCAACAGATCTTTTGCTTATTCTGAAGGTTAGCTTTTTGTCTTATAGAACACAAGAAGTTTCCCTTCTGTCATATCCTCAGCAAATATTAAGTGTCCCCAGAATTCTTCACTTTTAAACAAAATTTAAGACTTTCATAAGTCAAAAGTATTGTTCACACCCTTCCATGTAGTACAATGGGGGAAGGAGCAAAGTCACAATTTCACAATGGCTAAGGTGTCTGTAGTGGAAGCAAACAATACATTAGAAAAGAACCTCCATGTTGTTCTATTTGCAATGCACTTTCCACACTTGCGTATATGTAGATTTCTGAAAAAAGTGTATTCAGCAGCCCTTAGAATACATGTCTTTCAAAAGTCCTTGCACTGGTGATTTACTGGTTCCCAAATCTCTCTTACTTTATACTGTTCTGAGCCATGTTGAGGAGAATGACCTTCAGGAGAAGATGGGAGTTCTTACTGTATAAATTCTCTGAATACCATAGGGAGCATTCATTCCAACTGTTAATTCTGGTACAAATTATTCTAGTAAGGTTTCTGCCTTGCTACATATACCTGTGTGTGGTAGTGTTGATGGCCACAATATCCTGAGGATTTCCTTCTGCCAATTTTTCCATTTCCCTTTGTCACCATTGGTTGTTATACAGTTGTAGCATAGTAACATTGCATTCAGATGTGAAGTGTCTTTTTCTTTTTCTTTTTGCATTTGTTTCTTTATATCAGCATTAGTGAAGGATTAAGATGCAATCATTCTTCTGCATTTCAGGTTTAGAGGCAGAATGGCACTTCCTATTCTGATAAGACATTTATAGACTTTGTCCGCAGGAATGTGGCTGTGCAGGTATCACAAAATTCTGTAGAACTCATAAAAGCAAACATTAATTTAATAATTCCCAACTTTTCTAGCACATGTAGAACTACTGACATGGCTAAGACTAAGTCACATGAAAAAGCTCTAGGCACTGATGACCATTATCATGTTTTTCTCCCCCCAAAGTGCTGTGTAGCCAGCTAGGCATCGTAAGGCCTAACTTTAATCTGGAGGCTGCTTGTTGGTACATAATGTGTGAAGGTTAAAAGATTTGCCCATATTAAGATTGTGTCCTTGGAGATTCTCTACTCAATAAGAGCTTATATCAGAAATTCCTGATCTTACATTCAGGACAACACAGTTCTTCTATTAGCTTCACAAATAACGAGATCACTTGGAAATAAGAAAGATGGCAAACAAGAAAGATGTGTGATTCCAATGTGAAATGTTCTTTCCAGAAGAAAGAAATATATGCTTACGTAAGACTTGCAGTTAAACTGAAATTGTATCAGTTGGGAAAAGTAAGAATGCACTTTTACAATCAGCAGTGAAATCTCTCTGTTCAAACTTAGGCTAAAATAAATGCTTAAGACTACACAAGTAAGCCATTTATTTTAAGACAGAACAAAGAGTGGCAAATAACAGTAAGTAAATTCAGTCAATAATGGGGAAATAAGCTTATCAAAGTAACAAATATGCATTATATTAATTCTTGCAAAAAGCAGCTCATTCTTTAAAAAAAAAAAAAAAAAAACCCAGCAAAATAAATAAGAATTTTTAAAAAATCCAACAGGGCCAGGAGAGACATGGAATGCTATTTTTTAAAGTGCTGAGATTTATTCAGATTTACATGTATACATTTTATTGTATCACACTTCTTCATTCTTTCTTGTGTTTTATTCTTTAACTCTGGAGTTCATGAAGATACATTCTTTCACAGAATAAGTGGGAAAATGTAGTTTTGAAATAGCTTCACATAAAGTAGGAAAAAAAGTAAACTTTCACCAAGCACACCAGGAAGAAAGGGAGTGTATCCTGCCTGCTATGTTGATCACTATATTCAGGGCATTTTCGATGTGAAATAGTATTCAAAAATTCTCATGCCAGCGGCCTCTGAAATGGTACAGTGAATAACCTCAGGTATACCATATGTAGAATGGTTTCCATACCTAGACACCATCCAACTTGTATGAAGACCGTGTTACTTTTTCTCTTCCCTGGAACATGGACCATTCGCTCCTCTGCTTCTTCCCTGACTCACTACCAAAAAAGTTCTGAATTTTCTTCAATTTTCAGAAATAAAATAAATATTCCAGCTCTCGAGATAATTACTCATATCTTAAAAGTTGATCTGGGCTTTACTAATTATGGATTCATCTTTCAAAATTTTACAATCTACCCAAACCACTGGGATAACATGAAGCAACTGTACATTAATATAAAAAGCATAAAGCATAAATATGCTTTTAAAAAAATTAATTGACACCTAAGGAATATTCCAGTTTCTTTCAAGTGCTGGTGAACAATTCCCTTCCTTTTATTGTTCACCAAAAGAAAAAAATTACGTTTCCTTTTCCTATCCCTCACTGAAATAGGATCATGAGAGAAACAGAATCATCCTTTTTTCATAAGACTACAGCAATTATAGCTGTGTAGCATTTCACAAAAGAAGAGCAAAACAACATTAAAGTACTGTTTTATTTTAAATGAATTAAACATTATTTTGTCTCAGACATGTAGCTCTGTATTCATTAAAATATCATCTTTGGCTGCATGAAACAGTGATTCTATCATTTCCCACTGTGAGCTTCTTTACATACTGTAGTATTTTTAGATGTGCACTTTAAATGATTGTTAAGCACGAATACAACAAGATAAAATACAATAAGCTATGACTGGCTGTAGTTCCTGTGGCTGATTATTCGGTGGTAAAACTACATCTGACTGTATCCTATGAATGTACTTAATTATACAAAAGATTATCAGAATTATGGATACTAGAATATGCAAGATCTTGCTTTCATAACGATTTTTCTTATAACCTTCAGGTCTCTTCCACATTATGACTATGTGAATCAAAGACACAACTTATGAGATCTTTTTTCTGAAGTACATAAGCAAGTCCAGCATTCAAAAACAAATGTATAGGAAGAAATTATAGCAGGACAGAGCTGCTTTTTGAAGAAATCAGCTGAAAACTTCAATAAAACGGACACACATAAAACACTGAATCATTGATGACACTGTAAAACAATTCAAGTTTTTTTTCTTCTATGAGATGAAACACTTCTTAACTTCCCCACACCCCCACAGCATGTCAGCAGTTAGCATTTGCAAAAGCACCATTAAATATGGAAGAGTTAGCACCATATAGTTTCAGGATCTAACTGGCAACATGCACTGCAGACAAACTGGAACATGGAAATCTGTGTGGTACAGTCATTGTAAACAATACAAGGCAATTTATGATTATTCATACAGTACAATACAGTCACTGATCAATGAACCTTTGAATACAGTACAAGTCACATCTGAACACCCTGTTAATACTAGAGTATGCTGTAGATGTTAGAAGCATCTTGAGAGTACCACAAGGACTTCATCATCTGGCTGACTTTCCTCCCTCTTTGAAATTCAGGGTCTGATATTTACATGGCCTTTGACAGAAACATTCCAACCATTGTATGGCTGGTTGAGATCAATGCCAAATACTCAATCAGTTTTAAAATATGTATTTAAAGAAGAAAGCAGTGGCTAGGGAATATAGATGTCAGATACCCAATTTTATCCAAGCTCAGATTTTTTTCTGGAATTTTTCCTTTTTCCTTATGAAACTGAAGAAATGCTGTGGAAGAATTTAAGAGATGCCTGAACAGTAATCAGTCTAGTAACAGTCAACAGAATAGTTTAATATTTAGGTGCTAGCAGCTTTTACAGGCTTAAATATTGATTTGGCATACCAGGCTAATTACTATCAAAAGGGAGATGGAAATGTACCCATTTTTACTGTTATAGCAACAGCTTTAAGTGGATGAAAATCTATTTAAAAGCAAGAACAAAATCCACAACTTTGGATCCCATCTTTCTTCTCACTGGCAGGAGCATCCCCAAACAATTACACAGAGGAAACTATCCTACTGTTGAAAGGGGGTGGAGAAGAGACCCACAGATTCTTCTATAGAGACCTTTTGTGTCTTCTTAATACATATTCTGGATAATTGCAGGATTCTCCAGAACAAAGTGGAACATAGTAATTGGCCACCCCCTTTCATCACCAGGATCTTCAAAGAAGGAACACTTAAATTCATTGAAGGTGAGGCTTGCCTCCAACCCATATTTTCTACCTCAGTGACTACTACTGGTATCATACCTCTAATCTCCTGGTTTCTTCTTTCACATATTAGTCCCATGCAACCCTTTTCTTCCTATTCCTTTTCATCCTAGGAAGCTCACTGGTTCAACTTTTCTTTTAAATCTTGTTCTTGTCACTGAACTGAAGAGGGAAGTCAAAGGGCAATATGTCCTTTTTCATTTTATATTTTTTTCAACCTTTAATTGCATTCATACAGTGTAAATATCTCATTGCCACTACTTACAATCCTTCTTGTCTGTTTTGCCTTTAACATGATACTTGTCAAGCAATAGCTTTGCACAAGATCAGCAGCAAGACTGGATTATTTTTTCAATTCCACCTTCCTATTGTTTTACCCCTACCTTCTTCTGAAGACAGTCTAGTATATTCTCATATATTCTGACTGGTATCTCATTTTCCCGATTCTTAGATAAAAAAATAATTTGCCTTCAAGTTTCATCTTTTACCACAAACCTACCATTATAACACACAACTACTGTTCTGAAGGTAGATAATAATTTCCTGCCTTATATCCCATTTGGTTTTCTTAAAAATACTTTTTAACTCAGGCTATTTAAAAAGCAGAGTGATAATCAGCATATCTGGAAACCAGTAAGGTACTTCCATTTTCAGTGGAAGCAATTCACACTGTATATCACTGCAGTGATTTACTGGGATCTCATACATTTATTCAGGGAAAATACATTATATAGCTATTTTGGGATCAAGGAAGGCAGAATCCTCATACAATAGCTTATTAAAATTGCTTGCAATTTGTAAATACATATACTCTCTAAGATAATACTAAATGCATGGATGTATGAGTACACTTAAAACTATTTTTATTGCAATATAACCCAAATTGATACAGTTGAATATGAATCTGTTCATATCTGTTCATGAATCTGTCTCTTATTCACTTGTACCTTGTTCTGTGGGCAATACACTCTTCTTCCAGTCAGAAGTATCTTCAAAATGTTTACTTATTTGCATGTGCCTGCTCTTCCATTTTTGTAACTGCCAGAACTGAAAATGTCTTGAATCCAGTTCTTTCTTGAGAAAAGAAGAGATAGCAAAATGTAGAATTTACTCACTGGCTTCAGTGTTGCAGCTACTATTGTTTATTTACATTATGTTTCCCTCATCTATTCTCTGTAAACCTTGTGATAATTTATTATGTCACTTCAATATAGATTTGTTTTGGGTACATTCACATATACTTTAATATCGACATATACTTTTTGGAGACTGAGATGCCTTCTCTTGAATATAGGCCAATTAGCAATGTGGTTGTTCTTGGTAATGCAATTAGGATACTTTTTATTAACGTGATCTGTTTTATATAGTAAGAGACCCCTTTCAAATATACACTCATTTGATGGCATGTGTAGAGACACCATATAAATAGAATTCCTATATGTTACCATGTTAAAGGCATAACCCATCATGAGTAAAGAATACAATGGCTCAAATAGATGATCTCACAAAGTAGATGTGCCTCAGGTTGAACTTTGTTTGTGGTGTCTATTCTGAACTGCAATTATGGAAAGCAATCATGTAAAGAGACCCTGAATTTTTAAGTTGATTCAAAAATAATTCTGGTATTCTATAAGAAAATGATATAAGCCAATAGATAGAGAGGGCTTTCCACTTAAAACGATGTCTATAGAGACAAATCTTGCACATCAAGGAAAGCATAAACCCTAAAGTATTCATGCAGGCATGATTACATATTCCACACCTATGCCATTTCGTATCTCTAGTATACTGAGAGAACAGGGTACATAGGAAAAAAGTGCTAAATTACAGTACATTTGCTTTTTAAATATATGTTAACAATAAAACAGCAAAACAGATTGTTTGAAAACAGAGTCAGTATTGTACAGTAAGTTCACATTTAATTCTTTACCATGTCTACAGTTGTAACACATGCATTTTATTTCCATTATTTTATTCCATAGGACCAACATTCTTCAGAACACTGATCTACCTTTAAAACAAAACTTTCTAAGGAAAATATTAAGCATCATATAAGTTTAAGAAAATTCCTTTAATTAGCATTACATGTACTCAATTACATTTACGATTTCATGCCATGACTTTAACACACCTTTTGGTTAAGAATATCTACTGAAAAATAGTACCATTCGGGAAGAATACACACAGAGGATAAACTGCTACCTGTTATGCATGTGATTTTGATTAACTTGATGGTTTTGTAATGCTGTACGCTGATTATAGATGCAGTTGTGAAAATACCTTTACACATCTATGGAAGAATACTAAAATTATGATTAAAATGACTCCACATGCTGTTAAAAAAACCCAGAAAACACACCACTGACTATTGTTAAACACTGCCTGTGTGCCACTAAAATTTATTTCTGAATTTATAAAGGAAAAGCAGCACGTTAGTTTTTAGAAATACTTTTACAAGAAAACTTTAACTTGTTTTTTTTTTAAAAAAAAGATGTAATACCTAGTTGAATAAGACTTCCAAAACGTTTAGTTTATCTTCTACTAACACTCTAAAGTGAAATACAATCTGCAGATAATTTAGCTTGACTATAGAAATTACAAAAAATAGGTTGACAAATTTTTCTGGATTATTTTTGATTGGATCCAAAAAAGCCCATACATGCATTTTTTGTGGATGCAGTACTATGGAATCTTCTAATCCCAGGAGCAGCTCTTTAAGGGGGCTGCAGAAAGATGGTACTACAGGGCGGATAGGTTCCATGACTGGCCCTTTGAATCCCGCTCTTTACCTTTAATGTGCCATGTTTGTAAAACATACTTTCATATTTTATTTTACATTTATGGGTGAGGGGAAATTGCTAGTTTTCTAATAGATTTTACATTTATAATGTTTCACTCCAGAAGCAGCTCTTCATGTATGTGCATACATCCACACCCACACGCATACATTTGTCACAACAATTAGCAAAGGGACTAAATATGCTATTATGATTAAATATATTTAGCTTAATTTTATGTTGATAGACACTGATATTCTTATTAATAGAATGCTTAGAATTTGGAAAAAATATACAGAATTAAGGATTGTTCAGAAAGATGTCACTGCTGCAGCAATTCAGTGCAATTGGAATGGCGAATATATTTAAATCTAAAAGAAACATTTCGATTCTGAAAGTTTGCTCAACCAGGATTATTTCAGTTAAGAAAATGGTTTCATTCAGATGGAATGCAAAACACAAGATCTAGTATAAATTATAAGAGAAGCCTCCAACGAACATGTCCTTATCCCCGAATGATCAGTGCAGGAACACCAACTATTGAACTGGCTCTGCACTTACGTTTCTTGATACAGGGATGAGAACTATATACGGCAGTCTAAAAAGCTGGATGCTGCCATGCTGCTTTTTATATGTACATTTCTTAATCCAACAAAGGATGCACACACAGAAGCCAGCTTCAGTATATGCATGGTAACTAGCTGGATCAGGATTCAGGAGTATGTTAAAGACTAAAAATATTTTTGGGTTCTTTACAAATAATCTCATTAGCATTTACAGACTGACATCTAGATAGCATATGTATTCAGAGGTAAAAGTATCTCCATAAATTATTTTATTATTTGAAAATTGCCCTGACCTTGATATTTAATTTCTGTAATGGAATTTAGCAGCATGAAGTAAACTTAGAACGCCACATTTAAGATCTTCTAGTAGAGTTAGTACATTGATGCCTGATGGCAAGAGTCAATGTTAGATAAACATCTATCAAGTCAATTTCTTTTGTAGCCAACTAATAGTTAATGTGAAAATTTTGCAGAAATCTCCTCCCTGCCCCATGAACTTTTCATAAATAAGAGCATTCTGCAAATGCAGCAGTACATGTAGTGAATGCTACACCTGTTCTTCTAAAAGCATATCAGATCTTTCCCACTTTAATGTAGTTAAGACTACAACGTTAAACTAATTTACATATATGAATACTATATTATATTGCCCTGGCTGGAGCAAGGTTTGCGTTGATGCAATTGTGTTGCAGTGTATGTAAGCTGAATGACAGTTTTTACTTTCTTGTCTACCTATGTTGATAAATTTTATCCATCATGGTAAAAATTCTCATCAACACGCGATATGTACATAACTCTATAGTTGAAACCACATTAATTACTTCAACCTCTGCTGTGAATGTAACACAAACCTAAAAATAACCTCTTGTGCTGTTCTTGCCCATTTTAAATGTCCAATGTCTTTGGTGTTTTTCAAAGCCTGTGGATATGTGGGTTTGTATATGCACATATTTGTCTTAAAAAACTGTCTAGATGTCAACAATTTAGGATTTTTTAAACTTAAAAAATGGTTCAGATCTATCCCTACCCTGCCATATTTTCATCAACTTATGTAATTCTTCAGCATATAACTAAATACAAGTTAGGCACCAGGCAGTGGCCACATTCATGAAAAGGTATCTTCATACAGCCACCACTTATTTTAAACAAACACCCTGTAAAGACTACACAAAAATGGGGTCAGGGAACAATATGTTGAAAACTCAGTGCTAATAGTATTTATAAAAGTGCAGTGCTCTATATAGTAAGAAGAAAAGTGACTACAAGTACTTAAAGTGCTAGCTTTTGATCACAATTTAGATTAGTATCCCAAACTTAAACTGTTATGGGACTTAAAGAGAATAAAAGTAAAATCCAAGAGCACAGGTGCCGCACATGCCATGGCAAAAGTGCTCCACATTACAATTTGCTATGTTTAAAGAAATATACAATGTCATTGTTCAGATTTCAGTTATGTACAAACTTACATTACAATATAATACAGATCCATAAACCATCACAGAAGACAGAAAGCAAAAGTATGACGATTATTACCAGTCTTTCAGAACAAACCTTTCTGATATCTGTGCTACTATGAAGACAGAAGTCTAGTTGAAAAGTCCCTGCAGCCTGCCAAACATTAGCAAGAGACTCTATTAACTGACTTCATCATGCTGTTTGCAGAAAAGTCATTTTAAGACTATGCTATTTAAAGAACAGTCTCATGGCTATCCTTACAAAACACTTATTTGCTTATACATTAAGCTTCTTTGTGATGACTAGAATATATAGTTAAATGAATCGTGTTATGAATGCACTCTTACTGAACTTAATGTATTTTCTTTCATGTAAAAAAATTAAGGAAACAACACTTTCTTGTAAGCAGATATTTTCTTTATACTTCCTGTTCTTTACTCCATAAATGTATTAGAAACTGAACTAGCAAGCATGGGAGCCACAGAAAATTCTATGAAGATCTTAGGGAGTCTCTTCAATTCTACACACTTCATACCAACATTTTCATGTCTTTCAGAAGGGTTAAACCAGATGCCTTGATGAGTTTCAAATGCACATTTACATCTCGAAACAAAGTCAAGAGTATGTTTAGCCTCTCTAAATCTCTGGCTAAAGCTCAATTTCTACCCCAAGGGCCTAGCACCTCTCATTCTTCAGGATAACTTTCAGTCCACATGGATAAAGGCCATTGGCTCTAATCTTTTAAAGCTAGGCTTTTCCCCATCTTCAGTTCTTGAGATGGAATTCAACCAGGCAAAACAAGAGCTGAAACAAAGGATAAAGGATATAGAGAGGCAAGCAGATTTAGGGAAGGTTCTATCCTTCGTATCTCCGGCCGTAAGGCTTTGTCCTTGTGACTCCGGAGAGGTGGAAACTACAGACCATGTTCTTCTCCACTGCGTCTTTTACAGAGATATCAGAACCAAATTTATCTTACCTCTGATTAGTAAATATCCTGGTCGCACAGATTCCAACTATACTCAAATGCTGCTTATAGATGAAAAGCCTATTGTCACAGTGAAGCCTATTGTCACAATGAAGATTCGTCAGACCCTGATGGGCTAATTTTTGTAATGTATTTTATGTAATAGTTACTTATTTAAATGTTTATATATTGATATAGTGGTAATTTTAGATACTTATAACTTACATTTTATAGATTCCACCTATAGAGTTTAGCTAGATAGTTTATAAATGTATTTTAATTTTATTTTAACTTTTAACTTTATATTTTATTCTACGTTGTTAGCACTTTGAGATATACCATGTATACTTTTACAGAGTATTATCCTTGTACTGGTCCAAGACCGCAATAAACTGTTGATCGATTTCTGAGTATTATTTTATGTTGACATTCTTATTGTCTCAGAGCCTTTGGGAATGGGTAGCATACCAGCCAAGTACAGTAAATAAATAGTTTCTTCTAAAATTATTCTAAAAAATTGAGTTCCTTATATTGCAGCACTGTAGCTTTGGCACTTCAGTGACCTACATAGTGCAGTACTACCTTTTATAATTGTTGCTCAAGTGTTCTATTTCAAAATTTAAAATATCTGCACATGACAGGGCCCAACCATTTCCCTTTTTGTTTTGCAGTCTTCTGTTATTGAATTAATAAGATGTTGGAGGAAGGGATTAAGCTCAGGAACTATGTAAAATATAGCAGTTTGTACTGGAGACAGATGTTATGGCACATGATGTTTATTTCCTTTTGGTTGATTAAGTTTTTATTCTTCCAATACTTAGATGATGGAATATTAGTTTGTTTTTTATTTTTTCTAGTGACATATATATTTTTGCACAGAAAACTGGAATCTATGTTTTCTGTTGCGGAAAACATTTGCAATAATGTGAGTAATAGCAATGATTGTAAGCATTTGTCTGCCAGTTTCCTAGAAAGCTAGTTTAAAGAAGGACTGGAGGGAAGACTGTTCAGCTACAGTCCATCTCTATTAAAGGGGGCCCAGTCTTGGTAGAGGTTTGGAATTTATTTTATCTTGAAGTATAAACAAAGATTTTCCTGAAGAATTGCTGAGGGCAAGAACTTTCAGAAATGGAAATTTCCCATCTGCTAACTGAAACGGAACAATTTGTTACTGGGCAATTGGTTCTGCAGGGTATCTTTGAACTAATTTGTTCAACCTGCTAACAAGCCAGCTCTATTTAAACTCAACAAAGCTGATTGTGACAGGGACTTCTGCAGAGTAAATAAGTACTGAATGGCTAGGTTTCCTTTTACAGGCTTGGTAGCTCTTAGAGAGAGCACAGGGCAAACATGCAGAAATAAACAAACAACTGCATTGGGAATATGGCTCTCCCTGTATTCTGAAGGAACTTCCTGAAAGGAAATATTGTTATGCTTATGAAACTTACATGGGACGAATATTCTGCTGCACCTCCCCTAAGCAAGCTGAGAAAATTCTTCTATCAATGCAGCTGCCTATTTCTATGTCTTTCTATAGTTACTATAGAAATGTCTTTGATCATCCAAAAGCTTATGTAGAGCAGGACAGGAAGTTTTTAGGCAGCACAACCTTAGGGAGGTCAAATGGTGGTGGGGGATGAGGTTCTCTCAGAAACATTCTAAAACAAGATATATTTGGAGGTTACTTTTTCTTGTGTCCCGCTGATGTGGAAGACAGCTGAAAGTAGATAGTGAGGACATTAAATGGGGGAAAAGACCGCTGAGATTAACTGCAAAATTAGCTATTACACTTTGGGGCTAATTATTGTCACTGGGCATAGGGGTATTCACCCAATAAATATTAAAATAGAATATACCAGCAAATTTCATGCGGTGAAATTGGCCACAGCTATTTCCTACAACAGGTAGCTTGTTGTAGCAAATTGGGCGGGGGAGGGGGGACAGGACAGAATTAAATTGTGAAAAAAATTATTCTTAAAAATGGGTAGTAGAAAAATCCACCAGATACCCATAACATTTGTTTCCAGGCAGTCCCCTAATCTTTTGGAAGAGATCTTATTTATATGTTAGATTTATAACTTGGCTTTCTTCCGAGAACTCCAAATGGCTTCTGTGGGAATTTCTCTTTATTTTATTCCCACAATAGTAACCTATGAGGTAAATTGGACTGAGAGAAAGTGAATGTCTCAAAATTACCCAGCAAGTTTCCATAGCTAAGCCTGCTCTTGAACCTGGCTCTCCCCAGTCCTAGTCCAACACCTAAATCATTATACCACACTTCTAAACCACGTGGAGAGGCTGCATAAGAAGGAAACAAGGAGAAATTCCTCTGTGCTAGCTGAAATCTGCACCTGTTTGTTTACACTATTGAGCCTGCTATTTCTTTTATCAGCAGTAGTCACTATTCTTGGTAATAATTCATATCATTTTAGTAGTGGCATACAACTACTATTTCTTCCATTGCTTAATTTTTAAAATTTTATTTAGAAAATTGATATGCCACCTATTCCCATTCAGCTTTGCCTTGTGACAAAACATTTTTTCCTTCTCTGTGTAGTCAGAATATGTACACCTAATCACTATTTCATGTATCCAAAGTTGCATGAGAGCTTATGTTATATATACATTTTTTAGTCTTTCAGATGCCACACGACTTTTTAAATTTTTTTGCAGCAAAAGAATATCATTTCCTCTAGAACTGTATAAATTTAGGGTCAGGATAGGTCTAAATAAATTTTGCAATTGTTTTTATTTCTTCCAATATCTGATTCAGAAATATATTAAGAACTACAGAAAGAAATTCTCCACCTTTTTATTTGTACTTCATACTTAGAAATATTAATTTCATTCAAGAATCTTCATTGGAAGTTAGCTGCCCAGTAACATTTTCATCTGCCATCCAGCAGAAAAATAAAACATACTGAAATATGATTTTTAAAAAAAAATTAAAATCAATTTGGGAGAAATTAAGTATTTAGGAGGCAGAATGGTTAGTCACAAAATGTAAGCAAGTATTTTGATCTTTTTTTTTAATTTGGTGCCTCTTTTACAATGTACTTTGCACCTTGAGTGATTCAGTGGAAACATGACAATTTCTTTTAACATGATTAATGAAGTAGTTTATTATTATGAATATTGTATGCCAATATTTTGGAAAGTGGGAAGGCTAGATGTATTGCACATTTTGTAAAAGAACGTACTCCCCATTGAAAGCCTTGATTTAAATCCAAGTATATTCCTAGTTTCTTTTGCTTTACCACAATGGCCTAACACCAATATCTTGGATTAAATGGCAGTGCTGCAGGGTTAACACTCCCTTTCTCTCTCCCCATTCATTTCATTACCACAAGGCTGGATTTTATCCATGCTTATTATTACATTTAGCCTTATTTAAACATAATTGGCAAGTCTACCAACTTTTGGAAAATTCTGAAAGTTCAGAAAATTTATCCTGCTTTAAGATGTTTACCTAGTGATATCTGATCTTTGTATCTAAACTATTCTGATACTGATAAAATTACTTTTTGAGATTATCATTCAAATTATAGTATAGCAAGTTCTGAATGAAAAAACAGCCAAGCCTCTTCTATGTCCTCAACTGCAGGCACAACACTGTCTTAAAAAGTGCAGGTAAAAGTCACCTTGCAATCTCCGCAATTATTTTGATTATCTATTGACAAGCATAGTATCTTTCTACTGTAATAAAGTGTGTGTACAGTACTGACTACCAAGCAAGAGAATGAATATTCTTTTTCACTAGGTCTTCCGCATCATTGCAGATTCCCCTTAATAGACATATCTGCACTTTTTCCAATTGCTATTTCAGACCTATTTAGGCATTAAATAAGGAACTGAATCTGACTTACATTTGTAAAATCTTGTATACCCTTTTGAAAAATTAAATTTGGTAATAAGTATGAGCTGAAAAAGAAACCAGATTGCTGTTCCTAGTACCGATTGTGTTCCACTGTACTTAAGCGCTTTGTAGTATACATTAAAGAAATCTAATGAGGAAAATATAATATTACTTAACATGTATTCAATTGACCCAAAGGCAATCAATTTACATGCAAAATAGAGGGGAAAAAGATACAACCCTGCTTAGCAAAGTTTCAGTAAACGTATTTTCACTGCAAGATTCTTCAGGCAGCAATAATTCACCATAGTCACTGGAACCTGCCCTAATTGTGGGCATACCACTCTGTGTTGGAATATTAGCCATGGATTATGGGAAGGCCTCCCACATTTTTGGAAGGCATAAGCAGTACTATGCTCATGTTTTGTTTTGGTCAGCATGTCCTAGGCTATGCTTATGGTACTTAATACTTCACATCATAAAGTGAGCAAATATAAGAATTTTTTTTATAAAGAATCTGAGATTACCTAGTTTAAGAGAACTAAAGCAGTAATTGTGGCCAACTGTTTTTCATCAGATTCTTCTTTCAGGAAATGTCTACTTTCCTTCATTATAGCATCACTTCGTCTTTTTATAAAGTCACTGCTTCCTCTGTGCTTCTAAAAAATTTCCCCCCCACATATTTTCCTGTTCCTCGTTCTGCCTTCTTTCCCTCTGTCAGTTCTAGGCCTTCTAGGATATCTTCTTTCCTATTCACTGCTTCTTCTGGTCCAACTTCTCCATATGCTTTCCTCCTCATAATGCTTTCCCCTTTTCTCTGATGTCAGTTTATAATCTGCTGCTTTCTCTCTCCCCATATCTTCAGCGAACCGACTCAAAGCTCCTTCTTGCTAAGGCCCCCTCTGCTGCTCAGCATGAAATATCATGGCTCACCCTCTGCATCATCACCACCACAGCTCAGGAAATCTGGGCCAGATTTTATCACTGAAACAAACAAACAAACAAACAAACAAACAAAAAACCATACTAAAAACAAAACTACTGTAATCCAAAGCCTTGGCTGTTCTCATGTTCTCTTTATATCAGTACTGCTTCTTTAAAACAAACAAAGAAAAATTCTGAAGTTTAGGAAATTTAGATGAGAAAGCTAACTATTTTGTTTCAAAGCAGTTTTAAATAATTGTGTAGATGTAACCTAGTATGAAGCCCCATCTTTCATTCTTAATTAACCCAGCCCATTATCTTGAGGTTGCTTTTCATGTTTCATATGAAAAAATATGAATGTTTTCTCAAGATTTGTACTCGTATCTTTTTTTTAAAGGAGAAAATGTATTTAATACAGGTAGTCCTTGTTTAGTGACCACAACTGGGACCGGCTCAGTCATTAAGCAGAGCAGTCGTTAGGTGAAAGGATTGGTTGTAAAGTTACTTTTTCATCACCATCCTAACTGCAAATGGTCACTAAACAAGGCAGTCTCTAAACGAGGGCTACCTGTATATGAAACTATTTTTGAAAGGGCATAAATTATTACTGACGGAGTTAATGCCTAGAGTTCATCTGGAAATCCCAACTAGATGTTTTAAAGGATTACATGTTTTATCATTTAACTAATATTAAACTGGTTTGTGGTTAAGCTTTTCTGAATCTCTAAAATTTGTATAAAGTTATGGTTCTCAGATACAGTATTACCAAACAACAACTCTCAACATCCTTTCCTCTTGGCCAAAATGACTTGGGCTGTCAGGAGTTGTATTCAGCAGCATCTAAAAGGCAGTAGTTATCTAAAAGACTGACTCATCAATGCTCCATATGTTTGTTCCTCACTTCTTTCTGCACTTGCTTTAGTTTTGGAAAATTACAATGAGCTTTATACCCAACCCAGTAAGATATGATCTCCACAAACCTTCAAACTAGGCTCATACTTTTTGCCAGAAATAAGAATTTCTCTGATCAAGCTACATTATGATAGAGGAGTATTAGCATAAATAGAAGGCTTTTTACTAACCCTATAAAGCAAAGATAAACAAACTAGTGTCTCATGGAGTTTTTGGACTTCAGCCAACATGTTTTTGCCCCAGCCAGCATGGACAAAAGAAGGAGTAATCGGAATTGTGGGCCAAAGTATCTGAGGGTATCGGATTGCCTATCCTAGTCTAAATCATGTTTTGGAAGACAGGGAACATTGGCTAGGCCCACATCAGACTAAGCCATGATTTATTTTCACCACTGAATATCTCATAATGCACAGGGTCAAATAATGCTAAGCTATATCATAATTTACAAACCATAATGACTCAGTACATATATCAAACTAAGTCAAAATCAAACAAGCCACATCATGAATTATTGGATGGATGAAACCTGCCCATTATTATATTTAAATCAAGCTTATCTTCTAGCTAAGAGCATTTTAACTAAAAAGAATCCTAAACTAGCAAAGTCATATTGTTACTAGATGGATAACTTTTCAGTTCTAAAAGCAGAAATCTGGCGTATAGCCCCCCCAAAATGGTTCAGTGATTTACAGTCTGATTTAAATAGCTTACTTTGTTTTATAATAATTTTGAATGCATATATAAAAAAAGAGCTGATGGTGAAAATTATGAGATGGAAAAACGGTTTCATTCTGGATTATCAGCAGAAAATAAAATGAAAAACATTTAAATTGTACATGCTATGTACATAACCAGTAATAAAAGTGTGGTGGGACAATACAGAATTACAATCATTTATCCAAATTGATGATATATAATGAAGCTGATTAATAGCCCTGAACCATTATAGTTATTTTTTGTGGGGGAATACAATTTTACTACCAAGGACATACTATCATACATAACCATGTATAATTCCCATTCCAACTGGATATTTAAAGAGGCCTATTTTATTCTCTATTTGGGGGATTATATTTATTTCACATAGGTAAAAAGGTAAAGGTTTTCCCCTGCACAGTCGTGTCCGACTCTAGGGGGTGGTGCTCATCTCTGTTTCTTAGCCGAAGAGCCAGCGTTGTCCGAAGACGGTTCTGCGGTCATGTGGCTGGCATGACGCGCATAGAATGCTGTTACCATCCCCCGGAAGTGGTACCTATTTATCTACTTGCATTTGCATGCTTTCGAATTGCTAGGTTGGCAAGAGCTGGGGCGAGTGCGGGAGCTCACTCCGTCACGCGGCGCTCAGGTCTCGAACCGCCGACCTTCTGATCGACAAGCCTGGCGTCTTAACCACTGAGCCATCGCGCCCCCTTATTTCACATAACCCAGTATAATTTAACTCTGCAATTAAAGTATTAAAGAAACTGTTATGTTGATTGTTATTTGCAAAATAAAGTGATGCTTTAGAACAGGGCTTTCCAAAGTTTTCCCGCGGCGACACACCAACCGGCGTTGGTGTGTCACCGCGGGAAAACCCGGAAGTGCCGTCCTTGCGGCAGGGTGCAAAAACCCGGAAGCGCTGCTGCCGCTTTCAGGTTTTGCGTGCTGCAGTTGGTGTGTCGCCGTGGGAAAACCCGGAAGCGCTGATGATGATCAGCGCTTCCGGGTTTTGTGGCGACACACCAGACTGTGTGTGGCGACACACTTTTGTGTCGCGACACACAGTTTGGAAAGCTCTGCTTTAGAAAGTGAAGGCAGCTGTATCTTTTGAAAGGTTCAGCAGGACTGCTTCAAAGACTTTCCCATGTGTAGACACAGCCACTTTGCTTTGTCTTTTAGGGGACAGAGCTGCTTCAATACTTTGTGGAGATAGTTCATCAATACACTTAGTGAAGCCTTCCTTCAAATGCTTTGTACAATGTCAAATATTCAATTTTCATACTGCCTCTCCTACTTTAAGACCCCTTTTATTTTTTCATGCTACTGTACTTTTCAGTTCCACTGAGAGTACAGACTCTATGTTTTGTACCAAAATCCAATCATATTTTAAAAGCATATTAAATTGAAAGTCTCGAACAACAGACCACATAGCTCAGTGAACTAAATCTAATAATTCTGTTTAATAGCAGCTCTTTCAAACATGCTTTTTTGAATCTGAAGGATCCAAACTTCATGGAAAACTACTTTGATGTATACAACACATTTATAATACAGTCAATAACAACATTTGTACAAACAAATGTATTAAGGCTTATGACCAAATTCACACAGTCCTTTGGTAGATGCAAGCAGGTATATTGACACATATAGGTCCAATTGGCTATTAATGCTGGGTATTGTTATAGCTAGAAAAACATGCATGAAGAGATATATGGAGGAACAGCTAGCAGTGATTTTAATGACTGGAAAAAGTGATGCTATGACCAAAACAACTATAAGCCATGCTTTTGTACCTTGTATGTGGTTTTTTTTTCCATTAGTGGATTTGAGCAAATATCTGGACAAAGATGGTTCAAGCTGGGCTGTTTGCTAAGCCCACTCTCAGCCCCCCCCCAAAAAAAATTATGGACATGTTTTACAGATGAGTTGAGGGTAAAAAGTATCTAGAAGAATTGTCCTAAGGATAATTAAAGTATGGATTGCAAGCCTACCTAACTAGAAAGCATATGCTGAAAATATTTATTAATTGCTGTTAAGTGAAATCACATAGGGCTTAGATTGCAGTTCTCACAAATTTCTCTATGGAAAATGTTAACAAATTATGCTCACAGTTTTGAACAATCTTTGTCAGAGCAGACTCCAACAACTGCAAGAAAGGAAGTCAAGGGACGCAGGTTGTCTTCCATTAGCTTAAGATGTAGTAGTTTCTTCCTTGCTCACCAGGAAAAGGAATTAACAGAACTTCCTATTTACCTGATGCCAAAAGTGATACTAGTAGTGCATAAAAGAAAATAATAGAATGGAATTTTAGTAGAAAACATGAAGAAAAATTATGTTTACACTAGCAACAATTGTATACTTTATTAATGTGAAATAGTATCTATCAAGCGCTGATATATTTGCTTCCCATACTTTTGAACACAAGACTGAAGACAGTCCTTCTGCAAATTTTTCATTTTCTGATAATTGTATCAGAATTTATGTTATGGAACTTTCTTATAATAACAGTCTGTCATAATAGCCTTTTAAGTTATGCTTTTGGGGGGGGGGAAAGGCTACATTACATGAAATACAGTCATACACATTGCTTCCTACCAACTTGTCTAGCTGCCACAAAAATCTAGACCCCTAAAATAATCTTTTTAGGAGGAGAAAGATTATGCAGCAACATTGCAAAAGATATGACAGAATTATTTAACCAATATCTGCACAGGCTGCAGGAATCCTTAAAAATATGTTGAAGTATTTGAGTTTCAGGAATGTTGGTTATGTAAATCCAGAGAGAGCAGGACCCAACAATTCTAAAACAATACATGCCCTTGATATCTCATAATCGGTTTTAATGTAGTGCCTATTCTTCTTCATCATGCCCATGTAATTTGATCTAGTCCTTATACCAAATCACTGACAGACATGCATGCAGACCATTTTATACTATACTGAAACACACTGTACCAGACCAGTATCAGGAATGTGCTTCTATTATTTTTAAAATATAAAGTGCATCATTCTGAAATCACAAAACTGACAGACTTTCTGTCTGGACCATACAGTTTTAAAAGAGAGGCCAGGGCTTTAACATAAAATTCTCTCAAGAGAACAAATAATTCAAGAGGTACAAATTGATTATGTCCACCCTGCCCTCCTAGAATTGTTTTTGGCCACGCTTTTTTAGTGCAAATAAGCTTGTGTTTTTCTCAAGTTTAAGGGATATGGCATTTTTGGGATGCAAAGAATATTTCCTTACATCGTAACAGATCCTTCTGCAAGCTTTTAACATGTTATTGCCACTTTCCAAAGAAGTGCATGTGCTGTCAGATGTAAAGAGAAACTCTTTCCCAAATCACCATTTCAACTCTTACCAATATAAATTGGACCATATAATCCTTGGGTTTAAAGATATAAACACATCCAGTTATAAAATAAAATAAAATAGGCGGCAATTTTAAGGCTCATGTGTAATCCCTCGCAGATGCTCACATCTGTGTTTAAGTACATTAGTTGATTTGAAGAACATGGCAATCTGTGCCTATATACAGAGGAAAACTGAACCTTATTTAGTGGCGCAAGAATACACAAATTTGGAGCAGGGGAAGACAGCAATATAAACAGCAACTGCTGACTATCTGGCTCAATACAAAAAACAAGATGAAGTAGTGCAAACTTGTACAGGCCAGTGTATTAACTAATATACATTTTTACTGTAGTGGTAAAGGTAACACTTTACCTATTTGCTAAAAAAAAGCTGCAGAAGAAATGCATTTTTTTCAAACACAAAAAATAGAATATTAGTATATTTGTTTCTATTAAATTTGATAAGGTAAAGTTCCCATAAAAATGTATCAACTAATGAAAGTTTAATTTTGAAATAAAACCTGTTACATATGATGAAATAGGGGAAATAGAAAGGCAAGAGATGGGAAATGTGAGCATCAGGAACTCATACATTCATGGATTCCATGTTGTAGAACTGGACGTTACTATTACTACAGGTATTGGGATGTGCATCAGCAAATCAGCAGAATGGTAATTTAGGCTTAGACAATTCACTACAAATCTGCTATCAAATCAACAACAGTACATATACTTTCATGCCAGTATTTACTCAGAATCTTTCATGTCTTACCCTGGGCCAACAGACCACTAGTAATTGAAATATTAAAACTAGATTTTAGTTTGAAGTTAAACATTCTTAGTTATTTCTGAAACAGCCAAACAGTCATTAGGTCCAATTTCCAATTATTGGGCAAATCACTCAAAACAGTGAAATTAATTTTCTTTTTCTTTGTCACAACTATAGCACACATTTCTAAAGTTCCTTTGATGATTTTGGTGCAATCTTTTTCCTTTTCTTTCTAAATAAAAGTATTTGGACTACTTTTCACACCAAATTAAATGCAAGGCTATGGTCTCCACTTTTACTAACAATCCTTGGGAAAGGAGATCACAGCATACATTTAAAATGGCACTGAAATGGAAATACCAAGCAGAATACAACTGAAACTAGAAAACCATGCTGCTTGGCTATTAGAGCATCTGGATATGAAAAAGAAATAAATACTGAGACTGAAACAACCAACTTAGTTTTTTTAAAGAAAAAAAAATGCAGTCATGTTCCTATACATGTAAAATAGCAGGTTTAAACGCAGAAATAGCTTACACAGTATCAAGGTCAAAAGCAAATGCTTTGGCACTTTGAACTCCAATTTAAAATGTGATTTACAGCACAATCCTAGCCATGTCGATGCTATACTGTCCTTAGTTTTACTGTATTCAGTTGGTTTTATTCCCATTTAAATATAGACAGAGTTGCTCTTAATCGTTTTTGCCAAGCAAACAAAATGCATATTACATTTTTTTCATGATAAATCTCCTAACCACTGGCTAACTAGCACAAGCTTCTCTAGCCATTTTCTTGATATTTTTTAAATGTCAAAATGCATCTTTTGATTGAAACACTCATCTATAAAATGCACCTTTACAGATTAATCTGGAGATACATGGGTTAATGTTTTAAAAGAAAAATGCAGATTATAATTTGGAATAAATATTTAAGAGCCAAGATTTCAAAATAAGAATTGATAGCTATTACTGAATACTTCAATTGCACCAATGTGAAATCTGATCTGCTTGATACCAACTAACTGATGCACCAAAATCGCTCAAAGTATTTTCTTGAAGATAAAATCAGAAATTATTCTAATATTTTTCCACATTGTAGACATTTAACCTCCCTGCTTAGAATTTTAATCCCATAGTTCCCAAACATCTACCGAAGTCCCACATGACAGCAACTCGCTAGAACCACTTAACCCCACAAATATAAAAATAGTTTTGAAATTTTGTAATGCTATTTATATAAGCTCTCCTCACAAGATGTCAACAATCCATACAGAAGGGATGATTTATGATCAACATTAAACATAGATATATCTTTGGGGGGTCACTTAAATTACTGGATTATCATATGGTTAGGTACCCATGAAATTAATCACTGGCCAATATAACAGAGAAGACCAACTCCTCCTCCCCTAAAAATGTTTTTACCATAAAGTAACCAGCAGATTTACTTAAATATACCTTTCCCAATACAATCATTTAAAATTTAAACATCAGTTTTGGTCATAAATGCTCTTGGTTACTATTACAAGATATTAATTCCACCTGGCTTAGTTGCATCATGTTACACTGCAACACAAACCTTATACAAATTCTTTAAAGATTACAACACAGTTAGTGCTATTATACATATTTGATAATCTTGTGAGGTTAAGAATCAGAATCACAGGGTGATTAATTGTTTCTGTAAGAAACCAGAGAAGTTGCTGGGTGTAATTTAACATGAAAACCAGACCCACGTAGTTATATATATTGGAATTATCTAATAACAGGGAAGAACTTACAAAAAGAAAGGCAACTTCTTCCAGCCATTACATATCAGTACCTTCTGGCATTTCTCTGCTTTGATTCTTGGCCTGTTGAAAAACATTCTAATCAAGACCCTCTTGTTCTTCTCCACTGTCCCCTCTGATATCCATTCTTTTCTCTTTATGGCCGTTGTAAATTCTCCTCATCTCCTCTTCATACTTGATAAAGTTTTCCCCAAATCTTGTCCATGCTTTGTATGGGACAGTTATGGTGTTACGGTATGGAGGCCTCACTTCACTTACCTTCAAAAAAATACCATACCTGTTAGATCCTACATCAAAGTAGAATCTCTTGTTGTCCACCCTGAAGGAAGTCCCCTCTGGGAGTTCAGGAGGATCATCACCTCCACTCCTCCTTTCTTCTATGTCTCCTTCCCCATATTCTTCAATAAGCTGGACCAAAGCATCCCTGAATTCAATCATTCCCTGTGCCGGAAGGACAATAGTCTGTTCCTGCCCCAAACTGTGACCAAAATATCCTATCATGCCAGGTCCTCTAATCAAGGTTTGTCTAATCCTTAAGAAACGTCCACGCTGATTCTCTTTTAGGTCTAGGTAATACTTCCTATTGTCTCTTTCGATATATTCAGTTTTTAAGACGCTGTGAAGATGTTCCTCAGATCCCACTGACGCTGGAGGTGAGGGTAGTTGATGGTGTTGCCGCCGTCTTGAATCTTGTTCTTTGCCATTAGGATGGTCATTCCGGTGACTCTGGCTGCTTTTCAAGCCCAAATGGGCATAGTGTTCTATGAAATCACCCAGGCAATCCTTCAGCTCAGAAGCTACTGATAAAGAAAGAGTCAGCTTGCTTTTTCTGATATTGTCCTGCCTGCCTCTTCCTATCCAGACTTCGGCTATCTTCAGAAAACGACCTCGGGAACTTTGCTTCACATCCAGATAAAATCTCTTTTTTTGGATGTCCACTCTTTTGGAGGCCAGCTCCTGGATTTCCATGCAGCCCGCCTGAGAAGAGGAGGCAGGATAATGATACTGCTGCTGGGACTGGGAGTAAATGCTCCTGTGTAGGCCAGAGCCCCCCACACTCCTTCCTCCTCCTCCTCCTCTGCCTCTCTCCATCTTTAACCATCAACTGAAAATAACAAATATATAACAAAGATGCATAACGCCATAGACATCCAGGAGACCCATTCTGCTTTCCCGGCAATGGCCTCTCTGCGCATAATTAATTTCACTAGAAAGTTATTTCACTAACACTTTTGTTAATTATCCTGATACATAGAAAGGGGGTGGAGTGGGGAGGAGATATTATAGAAAATCATGTACTAAATTACTTGATGTTAAAGGCACAAAATACATTTTTAAAAGAAACAGGCTTGCCCTTCCCCCCCCTTACTAATCCTGCTCCCGGGAACCACAAATACAATCTCAGCAATGTTAACATGTTGACAGGGGAAGCTTCTCCCGCCACGAAGGTGCAGCTACAGGAGAGTTATTTCACCGGCTAATTTTTGGCACATCCGTATCCTGTATCACTGTCAACATTGTGCTCGGGGCAATCGCTTGATAAGCCCCGATTCCGCGGGTGAAGCCTTTTCTCAGCCAGCTGCTGAACGCCCGGCTCTGCTCAAGGCACAAGCTGCATTTCGCGGGCGTTGTATGCGTGCGCGTGGAAGTGTAAGGGAAAGAGGCAAGACCCGTCTAAGAAGCAGCACAGTGCCAACCTTCCCAAACGGGCCTTCGCAACACCACAAAGCCTGATCGGATCAAAAGACCTCTCGCCTTACTCCCGCCGTGAACAGCACCTCCTCCCCCATTAAACTGGCAGCTTGGTTCTGGGGAGGCCTCCCGTCCTCCACCCAAAGCTCCCCCTGCCCCGCACCCCATGCTCGCCCGTACAAATCTCACCGACGGCCCCACCAGCCGCCATGACACGCAAGCGAGCCGGGGGTGGGGGGTTAGCCAGAGGAAGAAACACAGCGGAGGGCGGTCGACACTTACTCCATTCCTTCTCGCCGACTCACTCCTCAACCAGCCGCGGCCGCTACCCGCCCTGGCCCCCGCAGCGCTCGCCTTCCCCGCGCGGCCGCCTCCGAGAGAGGGATGAGCGCTCCGCGACCGGGCGGGTCCTATTGCCGCCCGGTTCTTCTCCCTCCTCCGGGGCGCTGGTCCTTATTCGACGCGCGCCAGCCAACGCCAATCCCCCACCCGCACGAGAGCGAGAAAAACAGCGTACTGAGCGGGCGGGGAACAGGAATCCCTTTCTCCCTCCAACTTTGAGGCGCCCCGTCTCCCCTCACCTTGTCTTCCAAGAATTATAAACTACATCCCCCAGAATGTCCTGCGTTGCCGGCGGTCGGCGGGCGCGGAAGCGTTTGTGCGCATGCACTTCACCTCATTTCACCTTCTACAGTTGACAGCGGCCGAAAAGAAAGGCGGGGGGAGTATGATGGGTCGTGACGTATATTTATTGCGACGATAGGGTTGGCTATCGATGATGATTTTCTCGTGCGTCTGGCGGGAAAGAGATATTGAGAGGGAGCTTTTTGCCTATGGAAGTGGGCAGTGGGAGGATTTCGGGGTTTTCGGTGAGGTGAGTTTCTTTTACTTCCAGCGAGACTATTAGGAGACCTAGCTTTTATTTAAACGCTTATATTTGCGTTATATTGTCTAACATCTGGACATCACCAGCGATCCATACTCATAGAATTATTTATTACATTTATACCCAGCTTTTCCTCTGGGACTTAGTTTTGTATTTATATAATCGCCTCACAGTAAGGCCGCACCTCTACAGATATTTCCTTGACATTAAATCATCTTGAAAGGCAGTGGTTATATTGACTTGTAATTGCATTTGAACGTTGGTTTGGACATACCTGTGCATCCAGAATCTAAATATGTTTTCAAAGTGACAAACATTATTGTTCTGACTCCAACAGCACAGTGTATATTGTAATTTGTTTCTCATTTTCAAAGTATTTGTTCAACCAAAACCAAGAGAAGAGGATCTTTTCAGAAGATCCTTTTTTCTTTTTCTTTAGCCATGCTGGCCTAGAAACCAGGAGACTGAGTTCTGCCTTAGGCATGAAAGCTGGCTGGGTGGCCTTGGGCCAGTCACTCACACTCAGCCCAGCCCACCTCACAGGGTTGTTGTTGGGAAAATAGGAGGAGGAAGGAGTATGAGGTATGTTTGCTGCCTTGAGTTATGTATTAAAAAGGCAGGATAA